>BSBN01000249.1:6262575-7515091 GCA_027924645.1 Cunninghamia lanceolata
ATGCAGTATTTTGAATGTGTTGTTTAGGGATCTTAATTTTCATGGTGTATTTGAAAGAGTTGGAAACTCTTAGACAACTATGACATTTTTTATTATATTTATATATATACTCTTAGACACTTTTGATATCTTATAACTTGATATATATATATATATATATATATATATATATATATATATATATATATATATATATATATATATATATATATATATTTGCATTATATTTTTATTGCAGATTACCTTTCTTTATCATGATGTTGAATCAATCTTTTAATTCTAGCATGTTGTAGCTTGTTCGTATATGTAATTTTTAAAAAAAGTGCATTGAAAACATTACTTGCCTCTAGAATTGTCATAGAAGCTTCTTCAAAATGCCACGTCTATCCTGGAGTCACCGGGCTTCGTACCTCAATGATTCCACACTATTTTAGGCCCAAAAAATCCCAACCGTGCCCAATTCCATAGGCGATTCGATTCTGAATCTGATTTGAGGACGAATAGTACCTGGAAATGCCATGTTTTTCTTCCAATTAGGTAACTTAACAAATAATAAATGTTATATCCCAAAACTTGCGTTGGAAATCTGGTAAAAGCTTACCATACTATAGCATCACCAAGTCAACCTTGGATATAGAAATTGTTCAAAATAGAAAATAGTTTGTAAATGTTGAATGGTCAGATAGTATGAGAAATTAGAGGCACCAGGAGTTACCTTTTGAAACATCAGGATAGAAGGCAGATAAAATTGATATATATGGTGTAAAAGCCAAGGGATTGCCTTTTGGTTTCAAGATCCAGGTGACTTTGATCCTGATTTAAAATGTTCCTTACGAGTGGTCCATTGTGGTAACCTACATAGTGGTATGTATTCTTGGAAGCCTTATGGTGCCATATTATTTAATAGAGTATATGTGACATTGAAAAAATTGAAATGCTCTTTTATAGTAAAGGACAATGGGTGGTATTTGTGATCTACTATGCTAGAATACAACAATCTACACCTCAAATTTAGATTACTCAAACCATGTCACATTGATCATATTATTAAAATAATATAATATATTCCATAGCTTAAGATGTTTTTTGGTTTTAGGGATCTTATCAACATCATAAGGAATTGAAGGCTACATAGGGAATCAAGATAACTGCTCAGGTATCAAATTTTAGGCTAATAATTTTATGTATATGAGCATAAATTTATCAAATATATGTGGACAATGAAATTTAGTTGCAATTTCTTGATTTCAGGGTCTTGAGCATGCCATAGCAGGAACTTAGTTATATAGTGTTGGACCTGATGATGATTTAGAGGATATTGATTAAGGAAGAAGCAATGCAAGATATCAATAATGTAATGTCTCAGATTGACAAGAGTGGGGAAGTAGTTTATGTTCAAGCTTCAACTCTTGGATCTTTGGAGGCTTTTACTTGAGTTTTTGAAGACCCCAGTTATAAGCATCCCAGTTAGTGCAATTGGTATTGGGCCTATGCATAAAAAAGATGTCATGTGTGCGAGTGTAATGCTTGAGGAAAAAAAGAAAGAGTATGCTGCAATTTTGGCATTTGATGTCAAAATTACTCCTGAAGCTCGGGAGCTTGTAGATGAAGTTGTGTCAAGATATTTGCAGTGGACATTATTTATCATATGTTTGACCAGTTTAAAGCATATATGGACAATCTTAAGGAAGAAAGGAAAAAGGAGGCTGCAGAAGATGTTGTTTTCCCCTGTGTACTGAGCATTTTGCCAAATTGTATTTTTAACAAGAAGGATCCTATAATTGTTGGTGTTGATATTCTTGAAGGCATTGCAAGGGTTAGTATCTAAACCTAGTCTTTTCAGTGTTATGACTTATGCATGTAAAAGATTGTTGTATCATTTTTGGTTTGTATAAAGCCATATGTGGTGATTGCATCTACAGATTGGCATGCCATTATGTGTTCCCACAAAAGATTTCATAGATATTGGAAAAATAGCCTCAATTGAGATCAATCATAAAGCTGTTGAAATGGCTAAGAAGGGTGAAAAAGTGGCCATGACTTGGTATTTTGAGAAGATGTCTTTGTTGTTAATAGTTTTATATGATTTTGGGTGCTATTTTTTGAAATGGTTTTGTTAATAAATTATCATACGAACTTTATAGATTGTTGGGAGCAACGTTGATGAAGCACAAAAAATGTTTGGTAGGCATTTTGAAATGGAGGATGAATTTGTGAGTCATCTCACGAGAAGATCCATAGTTATATTGAAAGAAAACTATAGGGTAAGGCTATTTGATATCCACATTACGTAATTTTACAGTGTATTTACTATTATGCATTTTATACTAATTGAACATTTGTGCTTTTCATTTTTGGCTGATGAAACAACTTTTTAATGTCTAAAATGGAATATTCTTCTTATTTTTTCAGGATGATTTATCCAATGATGATTGGAAACTTGTGGTGAAATTGAAAAAGCTAAAAAAATTCCTTGAGCTACTACTAATGATGCATTGTGCAATGGAACTTTGGATTGGAGAAAAACCTTCTGTTGAAAATGGGAAAATGCACCCTACAACATTACAAACACCACAACCAGGATAACAAATGGTGAACTTTGTTGATACCAGAACAGTAGCTTCTGCATCATAAGATTCTTCTATATGTTTTTCTATGTGGTGTACGTGCTACACCTCTAGCTACAATAAGATAGTAGTGAACTTCAGATCCTATCTATGTAGGAGGTCGTTTGAATGTCTGTTATTTAGCTCATTTTCTAAAATTTAATAGCCTGAATGGGCAAGTGCGGTATTGCCATGTGAGAAAGGGAAGAGATGATTCCAAGAGTAGAGATTTTGTGTAATGATCTATTTTATGATTTCTTGAGGTAATGAAGAAAATATCATGAAAACGTTGTTTTAAATAGATTCATATTTTACTACAATTGTATGAAACCAAAAACATTTCCATGTTGTCATCTTCAACATGTTGTTGACTGGCTGGATTTCACTATTTCAATGCTGCTTTTGTTTTAGCTGTCTGGGACCATGTTATGGAAGGTTACAGGGAATGGTATGTTTTCTTGTTGATGCAGGGTCACTGCTACAGGGGCCTCTAAGTAGCATTCTCAGGTTGTTATTCAGATATTGTTCACAGTGGTTCAGGGTTGTTTGAATACACAGGTAACACCTAAATGGCTTGTGTGAATGAGAATATGGAATGCACCAAGGCTGCAGTCAAAGCACCTGATCTGGTTAACAGAATACCAAAAGAAATTATGGCTCATGGAATGTTCAGTGGTAACATCTCTTTTCTAAGTGTCAAAAGATGTGAAGGGCTTCATCGGTCCAACCTGCCTTTCCATTGTTTTGCTATTGTATCTAATGTGGCTGCTGAACTAGTTTTTTCTTCAGCTAGTCCTTGTAGTTTGCCGTGTTGGTGCCTGCATAAACATTCAAGTTTCAAGCATTTAAATATGTAGGCACCTTCCCAAAAAATCCAAAAAATTCAAAGTCTTTTGGCCTTTGCAGTTGAAAGGTACAAAAATAGTTTTAAATGCATGTATCTTTGTATATACAAAGGGGTTTGTATATACAAATGCAAATATACCTTGGCGGGCTTGCAGAAATTTCAATCGGCCTTTGAAAATGGTAAAAAATGGTTGTATGCATAACGGGTTTGCCTGTACATATGGGGAATCTATCGCAGATTTTGAGAATATTTTGTGTTGTATGTTCAGACATACAATGGAAAGATACATTGGAAATGTGCAAAGGAAATATACATTGCAAAGATGCAAGCCAACATACAAGAGGAAATGTACATAGTCGGCATGCATTCACTATAGTGGAAGGGGTTTGTATGTGCGAGATGCAAGTGCAATATGAATTCACCACATACAATGGAAAGATGCATTGGTCGATGCATATGCAAGAAGAAACATGTACATTGCAAAGGTACAAGGGGTCTTGTATATTCGGCAACATACAAAGCAGGAGATACATTTGGTGGGGTCCGCCTCACATACAAAGGGGCTTTGTATCTCGTATACAAAGCAGAATGTATATGCAATATACATTCGCTATATGCAAAGTGAAAAGTGCGAGGGGCCGATATACAAAAGGTGGGGCCCACTGATTGCATATTTTAGCGATTGTATGTTCGCACATAAAATCAAATATGCATTCGCAAATATACAAGCTGGATTTGAAATGAGCATGCATTCCAGTTGATAGGTTGAAGTCCACTGTTTGTATGTATAATCTGCTTGTATGTCCGCATTGTATATGCGACATACATTGGTCATATATAAAGGAAGAACATGCAACCCAGACGTGAAAAGGAAGATGTACTGTAGCGGATAAAGGTTTTGGGTCCGCAACATGTATATTGGGTGCTTGTATGTGCCGATATACATTGTGAGAATGCAAAAGTTAAGATACAAGCCGGACCCAATTCAAAAGTCAGATTTGGCTAATTCAGGGCTAGTGTTCGTGGCTTGCATGTATATGGCATTGTATATGTCGATATACAAGAAAATTAAGATACAAGCTAGATTTCAAAGCGATTTCAAAACGCTTCATAAAAATTTGAAATCCGTAGAATGTATATTGCATTTGTATCTGCAATTTACAAAGGAGATATGCAAAGAGAGATGTACAAGGTGGGACCTGATTACAATTGCAATTTGTTCTATAACAATTTGGGGTCCGCGCTTTGTATGTAGACAATTGTTTGTATATGCATGTTCTTTTGCATATACAAAGGGATGAAAAGAGGCAAAATGCATGTTGCGATGGCAGAAAAGTCAATGATGAAAGCACAAGGTGCCTACGTGGCACGTTCTTATTGGTTGGGAACTTTTCAAAGCATTTTGATGCCGTAGATCTCAATGATAGAAGGAGATCGATGGCCCTATTTTGAACGCTTGAGGAAGGAAGTATTTTCTATGTATCTACACCAGTTCGAGTGGGAAACTTCATAGCATGAACCATTGCTGCATCCCGCGGGTAGGTCGGCCATTTATGCTAGCAGTGCAGAGGTATGGGTTGAGTTGACAAGTTAACCACCTGATTTAGGAAGAAGATCTCCATGCGGCAGTGCAGATCCCAATTTCACTTGCTCCCTTTTTTCTCTCTTCCTGGAACATTCAATGATTTGAGCGCCATTCTATGGTGCGTTGTATCTGGCAAAATTTTGAAATGCCTTGTAATTAATTGTTGAGTACACATCCCTATTGTATAATAAGGTTTGTGTTACTCATTTTCAGGGTGGTTTAAGACTTGGGCATTTTTGGGGGAAAAATAATGAAAGACAGAGCATTTTCTTGGCTGTTTTATCTCTGTTGGAGTCTATGAGTTGCATTTGAGTGCACCTTGCACATATGCTCAGTTTCATGTCATGTTTATATGAAAAATACTTCATTGCATGTGTTTATCTGTCTGTCTCCATTTGTTGTATGCATTTGCTTCTTTTGAGTTTGGTTGCTAAGGGTTTCTCAGATTCTGGAATATAGATTTATGTATTGCATGCTTAATCTTTTGACTTCCATTCAAGGAATGGATTAAATTGTTTTAGGTTAAGTATGGAGAAGAGTGTATAGCAGCTGGGATATCTATAAGTAGAGGTAGCTAAATACGCAGTCTTAGGTGGTGTTTGTAAGGCAAATACCAGTCCTGACCCCTTGAAACTTGAATGCCAATTGCAAGCCATTCTCTTATATACGTCTAGTTGACTCCTTGCCTTAAGATAGGCACTGGTCTGCTTCTAGATTAGTAGTTATGATCCAAAACCCCCTGTCTTGCATCCAAACATTAATATAAATCATTCCATTTTTCCAACCTGTTAGTTGTAGGAGTAGGATTAGGACCCCTGCATACTCTCATTCTCAACCAGTTAGATATGTCCAAGAGTGTTTCCAAACTTGTGATCTATCATTCAAACCTTGGTCCATACGTGAGAGTATTCTGCCTCTTGTTGTAAAGCTAAATCTTATTGTCATTAGGTAAGTCAAAGATAAATCTTTAGATGTAGGGATACCCCCCTTGGTGCGGCAGAACCGGAAGTGAAGGGGAGGCAGCTCACATAACCTCCTGTATTAGTTGGCCGAATCTGCTTGTGCATTGGAACTGGCAAACCCTCTACCGATTCGAGCTCCAACATGTTGTACATGACAGAGCTGAACTAGTTTTTTCTAGTTATGGCAGCCTTGTGCTGCTTTTTTATTATTTGTAATTCTTTTCCTGCATTGTTCCAATACAAAAAAATATTTATTTCCACTTTGTTTTGTCTTGTTTCATTTTCTTATTGGCCGATTCTCAAATAGAAAGTGTTGGCTCAAAATTATCAATCTTTACTTGGCAGCATCATAAAATATATAGTTTTCCAAATTTATTTGCTTTTATGTTTTAATTCAAATTTAATAATATGTTTTTTCTGCATTATAAAATTTATGGGATTTAATAAATTATTCATATCATGACTAAATTTACTACCAATTAATAGAAACTAGTAAATAAAAATGACTACCATGACTAAATAAATGACTAGTTAACAACAATCAATGACTAAATATACGTACTACCAAATTGATGACTAAATATACTACCAAATTGTTGACTAAATATACTACCAAATTAATGACTAAAATTTGTTTAGTTATAAATTTTGCAACAAGCGACATTATAGTGGAAGCAAAATCGGAAGAAAAATTGGAAGCAAACCTGGAAGCAAAACCAGAAGCAAACCTCAAAGCAAAACTAGAAGCAAACCTAGAAGCAACACAAGAAGCAAAACCAGAAGCAAAATCGGAAGCCAAACTGGAAGAAACAAAGGATGTTATAATGGAAGAAACAAAGGACGTCATAATGGAAGCAAAACTTGGCATCAATTAGGAAGCCAAAAAAGAAGCTATTTTCGACACCATACCAGAAGTAAAACAGGAAGCACAACTAGGAACAAAACTAGAAGCAAAAATGGGAGCAAATGGAAGCAAAACTAGAAGCCAAATTGGGCGCTAATTTAGGCACCACTTCCAGTGCTATTCTAGGTGCTAAAGGAGGCACAATTGCTGGTGATACTTTTCCAGCACAAAATCTGGCGCAAAAAATGGTGCCAAAGAGAACATGTAGTTTGATGCCGAGTTTTGCGCTGGCAGAAGTGTCCAATTTATGAACTCAAATGCACTAAATTCTGGCACTATTTTAGGTGCTAATTGCCTATTTTGTTGTAGTGAAGAAATGTATGAAAGACAACAAGGTGATAGGTTGAGAATGAGATCTGAGGTGTTTCAGGAATGACCTTTCAGGATACTGAGTCTCCAAGGGATAATGATGACCCTAATGGAAAAAGACCATCTACTTTCATGCCAAAAGATGATGATTTAGCAGAAGAAATTAGAAATCTCAGAGTTGAACTAGAATATTTGTAGGCTTTAAGGATAAGAGATGATATGAAACAGAAGGTACAAGCTTTGAAAATGGCTCAACAAGACTCAGTTCCAAGCCTTGATAATGTAGACGTGTCCAAGAATCAATAGACAAATGAAGTTTAGAATCGACAAGATGATCAGAATACCCTTAGAAATGATCAAGGACTTAATCAACATATGAATCAAAATCTACAAAATAATCAAAGACAAAATATAAATAAAAATGTTAGAGTGTCATTGAATAACATAAGAAATCAAAATGTCAATGCTAATAGGAATGCAAATGTCAATCAGTTTGGTAGACAGCCTATGCAGTTGGATAGGTTCAGACAATTAGATTTTAATGGCATTCCTAGTTATCCCAATCCTATTGACAAACACATAAGGTCTGAGATACCAAGGTTTTTAGGAAATAATGTTGTGTTAGGGGAAGATCATTTGAAGGCTTTTCAAAATGTGATGGATAATTTTGAGGTTGAACATGAAGATGTCTTTATGAAACTATTTATGCAATCTTTAATTGATGAAGCTAGAGAATGGTATAGAAATTTGCCTAATCAGAGTGTCACATCATGGGATGACTTCAAGACGATTTTTAGAGAGTAGTATGGAGATAGAACTAACCGTAGTTTCATTATTAATGAATTCACTGGTATTTCTAAGGGGTCAAATGAGCCTGTGGCCGATTTTAATGCTAGGTTTACTAGAATATTGAATAAGTTGCCACTTCATATGAGGCCAAATGAACCAATGTGCATGGTATTATATATAAATGCCTTTGATGCCAAAATGGCTTATGAGTTAAGAGATAAGAGTCCTGCTAGCCTTAGGGATGCCTTCAGAATTGCAACTAATACTGAAAACAATAGGAAAGCATCTGGTAAAATAAATAGAAGGGATGATATAAGAATCCTGTAGAATCCAAATAATAGGTCCCAGAATATTCAAGGAAATGCTTCAACTTCTAAAGATAAAATGGATAAGTTGACATTTGTTGTTAAGGACCTAAGTTATAGACTTGCCAAAAATGAGAAGGGATTAGGTCCTGAGAAACAAGTCTATCAAAGGCAAGAAAAGAGGCCACAGTTACATGACATGCTATATAACACCAACTGGCATAATGGTAAGCCCATCCTCCCAAATAACAAGACTAATCAAAGAACTCAAAATGTTAAGGAAACTCCTAATCCTTTGAAGAAAGATGTCAATATTCTAGATGACACTCCACGGTGCATAATATGTCAGATGCCTCACTCACAGTCACAGTGTATGATTGCTCAGTCCTTGTCTAATGATGTTGTTTCCTGTAATGGATGTAATGAGCCACATTATATGGAGGATGATAGTGTTAATATACTTTTTACAAATGGAGAGTACTCCTCCTCTGATGAAATACATCCCAATGAAAGAGGGCATTATAGGAATCAAGTTTGCCAATAGGTTTTTTCTGATGAGGATGATAAAGATAACCATGTTTATGCTCAGGATTCACACATCCCCCTAAATAATTTAAGGAGGCCTTCCGATGAAGAAATTAGAGCTCTTACAGCTGCAGCAGTGGCTCAAGTTAAGAGTAATTACAACCTTAGAAATAAAGCTCAAGTTGGTGATTAAGGCCAACCAGGGGGTATCTTTGTAAACCAACGTATGCATAAACATAAAGAGACTGAACCACATAAGAAGAAATGGAATAATAACAATAAAAATTTCAAGCAAAAACTAGGTCAAGATCCTCAAAACTTAGAAGGTAAAATTCCCCAAAGTGAGGATAAGATTAAGAATTCACCTGTCAAGGATGATAATTAGAAATCCATTAAAGCCAAAGTAGGATCAACTCAGGATAAGAGTAAAGGCCAGAATCAAGCTACAACTGTTATACAAAATTATTCCCCCTTTGACATAACTCAGGATTTATCTCAGATGAAAGTCTCTGTCCCATTAATGGAAATGATGAAAATTGAAGAATACAGAAACAAGGCTTTGTCTCTGATTTTAGGGGTGGCTCATCAGCCAAAACAAAGTGGAGGATCAAAATAAAAAATAAGAGGTGTATTGATGAGGAAGAGGTTCATGAGGTTTATTTGGGTATGACAATGACAACGTGCCCTTCACAAGTTGAACCATTCTATGTCTCCCTTGTCATAAATGGAAAGGTAATCAAGAATTGTTTGCTAGACTCAAGTGCATCAACAAATATTATGCCTCTATCTATTATGCAGCAAGTTGGATTAAATATTGATAAAGCTTGTAGGAAGTTCTATGCAATAGATGCTAGGTAGGTACCAATCATAGGAATTATGAAAGATGTGGATTTTATGCTGGCAACTTACCTAGAAAAAACCTACAAAATGAATATAACAGTCATTGATATAAAACCACATAATGGCATGTTGTTGTCAAGAAGATGGGATGCACTAATTGGAGGAAGTATGCAACTTGACTTATCATATGCCATGATCCCTATGAATAGCAAGGATGTCAAATTGGTCAGAGAAGAAAGGTCACCAGAAATAGTTGAGGACCAGGGACCAGAAGATCATGTTTGTTTTGTGGATATTGACTGTGAGAATTTTAGAATTGTCTCAGATGATCAAGGAAAGAGTGAGAAAGATCTTTGCATTGAGGAGCCTGATCAACATGGTCTTTGGACTATGTATTTTGATGGAGCATGTTCAAAAGAAGGTTCTGGTGCTGGAGTGGTGTTTCTGTCTCCAATAGGTAGGCTTCTTAAATTCTCTTTTCTATTGAAGTTTGCCTGCACAAACAACATTGCAAAATATGAAGCTTTGTTATTAGGATTGAATGTTGCATTAAAGCATGGAATTAAGATGTTAAGAGTGTTTGGAGATTCAGAATTGATAGTTTCCTAGGTAAGAGATAAGTATGCTTCAAATAACAAGAGGTTGAAACAATATAAGCACGCTGTTTGGGATACTATTGAATTATTTGATGCATTCTCGATAAATTGGACAAAGAGATCAAAGAATGTCATGGCAAATTTCTTAGCAAATGTAGCAATCAGACCAAATGATATCACTTTATCTGATGTCACAAATGTTGAAGTTAAAATCAAGTCTACAGTGCCAGATAACATATGTAGTTGGCAAGTGTTTGATGATGATAAAGACTTATTGAGATTCTTGCATTGCATAGATGAGTATGAGAGTCAAGAGATTGATTTACAAAACTTTGTGGAAGTCATAAATGGAAAAGAAACTCTATAAGGAAAGGAAGTGATACAACTTAAAACAAACAAAATTACTAGAGGGTTAGTAGCTTTAGAAAGAGCATTTGATAGCAAGGATCATCTTGTTACCAAGTCATCTCCCACAAACAAGGATGATTTAGAAGAAGTAAATCTTGGAACACACCATGCCCCTAAAAAGGTATATATTGGTAAGCATCTTAATCCACACATCAGGAATATGTTGATAGCATTATTAAGAAAATACAAACATGTCTTTGCATGGTCATATGAGGACTTAAAAGCCTATAGGGAGGATTTATTTCAGCATGAGATCCCTTTGAAGCCTGGGGCTAAGCCATTCAGATAGAAACAAAGACCTATCAACCCTACTCTGGCTCCAAAGATGCAAGAAGAACTTATGATGCTTAGAGAATATGGAATAATAATGCCTATCATACACTCAACTTAGGTATCCAATCTTGTCCCAGCCAGAAAAAAGAATGGAGATATAAGACTCTATATAGACTTCAGGAATTTGAATGTGTCTTCTCTGAAGGATAATTATCCACTGCCTAACATGGAGGCTATGCTACAGAGGGTAACAAGGTGTGAGCTCTTATCCATGATGGATGGATTTTCAGGATATAATCAGGTGAAGGTGAAAGAATCAAAACAATATAAGACTACCTTTACAACTCCATGAGGAACTTATGTTTATGTAAGAATGCTATTTGGACTGACAAATGCAGGTGCTACATTCCAAAGAGCTATGGATGTCACCTTTGTAGGATTGATTGACTCAATTCTAGTTGTATACCAGGATGATTTAACTGCTTATTCAAAGAAAGAGGAACAACATTGCATGCATTTAGAACATATTTTTGTTAGAGCACTAGAGTATGGGATTTCACTCAATCCAAAGAAATGTGCTTTTGGGATAGTAGAGGGAAAACTATTGGGGCACATAGTTTCTAGGGATGGAGTCAGGATTGATCCTGAAAGGGTTGCTGCAATTGACAGAATTCAAATTCCCAAGACAATGAAAGGCATTCAATCTTTCTTTGGGCAGATTAACTTTGTTAGAAGATTCATCCCCAATTTTGCAGAGATTACAAAGGATATTTCTAAAATATTGAAGAAAGGTGAAACTATAAAGTGGGGAAGTGAGGCAACCCAATCATTTCAAGATATCGAAGAGGCTATCAAAATGGCTCCTATGTTGAAATCCCCTAATTTTTCTAAGCCATTTCAGTTGTTCTCATTTGCTTCTTTTCACACAATTCCTGCTTGTCTATTACAGAAAAACGAAGAAGGTTTTGAACAACCTATTCTTTAGCAAGTCATTGCAGGAAGCAGAATTAAAGTATGACATCATGGAGAAGCAGACTTATGCGTTAGTCAGAGCAGTTAAAAGTTTTAGACCCTATTTGGTAGAATCTCAGATTATTGCATATGTACTCCATCCACCAGTTAAATATATATTTACTCATCAGGAAGCGACAGGAAGAAGATGCAAATGGATAAACAAATTACAGGAGTTCAACATTGAAATACAGATTACTAAATTGGTAAGGGAACAAGGTTTAGCTAAGCTAATGGCACATTCAAATTTGGAAGCATGTCAAGTCAATATGGCTCATGATGGAACTGTAAACACGTCAGAATCAGAATGGTATAGGGATATTGTGTATTATTTGCAAAATTTAAACAGCCCCTCCCATCTGAGTGATAATTAAAAGGACCTTGAAGCTACAGGCTATCAAATATGTTGTTGTTCGATGAGAATTGTACTGAAGAATCCTGATGGTATGCTACTCAAATGTGTTGATGAACATCAAGCTAAAAACCTTTTAAGTGATATGCATAAGGGAGTATATGGTGGACATTATACTGCTAAGACTACTACTCATAAAATTCTAAGGGTAGGATATTGGTGGCCAACACTCTTCTCTGATGCACAAAAGATGGTAAGAAAATGTGATCCTTGTCAGAGGTTTTATGGGAAGCTCAAATATGAAGGTACATTTCCCCTTAGAACTGTATTAGTAGAGGCTCCATTTCAGCAATGGGGAATTGATTTTATAGGGGAAATCTTAGAAAAATCAAGTGGACATAGTTGGATTCTGGTTGTTATTGACTACTTCACAAAATGGATTGAAGTCATTCCAACGAAGAGAGCTACAAGGAAAGTGGTGATTGATTTTATCTTAGAATACATTATCATCAGATTTGGAGTGCCTATAAAATTGGTCATAGATAATGCCATGTGTTTCAGATCTAGTGAGTGTGTTAACTTTTGCAATAATTATGGAATCAGTTTATCCCATGCACCACCATATCATCCACAAGGGAATGGTCAAGCAGAATCAAGTAACAAAAGTCTTATGAAGATCATAAAAAGGATAATTGATAAGAACATAAGGGCATGGGATTCAAAGTTGAAACTAGCACTATGGGCTGATAGGGTGACAGTGAAGAAGGCAATTGGGAGGTCACCTTTTGAGCTAGTATATGGCACAGAGGCCAAGTTGCCAATAAATAATCTCTTGCCAGTTTACAGATTCATACAAGAGAATGATGAGGAAATAGAAAGCCAATGAATGAAAGGAGAAATCAGTTGATTGCATTAGATGAGACCAGAAGAGAAGCATAGAAGGAAAATCTTAAGAGACAAAAAAAGGTGAAATATTTGTTTGATAAAAGGACTATAGAAAGAAAATTTTAGGTTAATGATTTAGTCCTTGTTTGGAATGCAAGAGGTCAGGATAAGGGCAAGCATGGTAAATTTGTGCCCTTATGGATGGGACCATATCTAATAAGCAATACACATGGAGAGGATTCATATTTTCTCTAGGCCTTGAATGGTGAACTGCAAGAACTACCAGTGCACGATCAGTTCCTTAGACCCTATTTCTCGTAAATGAATGCATCTTTGTGCACAGTGTAAAATAAGTGTATATAGTTTATAAATGTTGTACATTCTTGTATAGTTAGTTTTGTCTGTGTTTTAGTTCGGTCTGCCCTAGAGTTATGTGGTTCTCACTGCAATCTCATGCTTGCACGTCCCCAGTTGGAGCCAATGGTGGTACCCCTTAGGGTTTAGGGTTTTAGGTCTGAAATGTTAAAGTGTTTACCTTAGAAAATCCTTTTACCCTATTTTTCCTTGGTCCTGCACTTTATTTTCTATTTCCATGTTGATTGTCTTTAGCAGGTCATCGGTCACTTAAGTTATAACTTCATGTCATAGCACTCATAGGTTGACCGGCCCCTTTACTTAGCCATTGCTAGTTGTCGCCAATAAAAATCAAAGCTTTATATCCTAAGTTCTAAGGTTTATTTAAAAGTAAATAGTGTACCGTCGTAGCACGTCATCAATGACATCATCAACTCGCTATGCGGCCGCAACAGGATGATACATATCTAAGAACCTATGCTTATATCTTATTCTATCAAGAATTTTGCCTCTGCCAACTGCTTGCTACCAAATGTCAATCTAAATGTGGTTTGTAGGAAAACTTTAATCCGATAGTCACGCATCGTCGCAAGGGAATCTCATGGGAAAGAATCTTCACCACTCAGTTGCAAGATTGTGACACATGGCCCTACTCTAATGATGAATTCAAAAGCATATAAAGGAATGACGTGTGGATGCATTATTGCGCTCGTGTGCGGTAGGTATGTGGTTGGCCATTTCTGGCTATGATGCTGTGAGGTGGTGCCACGTATCTAGTCTGAACAAAAGGCAATGTGATCTACAGGGAAAGTACTGATGATTTGGCCCATTCTGATTAGATGAAGACTATTCAAAGAAGGTGATGAAGATTGTCAAATCTAGTCAACAAATCAGAGCTGTAGATTGTGAAATAAGGAAAAGATCAATGGCCCAATTTCAAACTTGTAAAAAGGAGGATTTCTAAGTGTCTATGGCACAAACTGAGTAATGTCTAATGCAACCTCCATTAACACAAAGAACTATGAAGGAATTCAGCATTAACGAGGCAAATCCTCAAGCGGCTACACACTCCCCAAGTCAACTACTTCTTCTCTTCTCCTCTCTGATGCAGTTAATGTTCCCCAATGCCTTTTTAGAAGTTCTTTTGTATCAAAAACAATTTGAAATGCAATGTAATCAATGTTGGGTCCACGTTCTTGATATAAAAGGAACTATGTTACTCATTTCTAGGGGGTTAAAGATTTGGGAATTTGGAGAAATATAAAATACAGTTCTATTGGGTTGCTCTATCTCTTGTCTTGTAAGTTTATGAGTTGTATGTTGAATGTTTTATGCATAAAATTTATAAGTTTCATGTTAGTTTAGATGAGAAATGTTTCATTGCATGTATTTAGCTATTTGTCTCCAAGTTGTATGTGTTCTTCTTTTGAACCTAAATAGCTAAGTGTTATTTGAGGTTTTGGAACATGGGTTTTTTTGTGTTGAATGCTTGATCGTTTACCTCTGCTCAAGGAACAGATTAAATTTTTTAGGTTAAGTATTGAGAAGAATATATTGTAGTGAGGATATTCATAAGCAGAGATAACTGAATACTCAGTCTTGGGTAGTATTTGTAAGGCATATGCTAGAGAACCCCCTTGAAACTTGATTATTATTTTAAGTTTATGGTAAACATTCACATATATATGTCTATTTGACTCCATGCCCTAAAATAGGCACCAGTCTATTATTGTGTTGAGGTTATGATTCAAAGACCTAATCTTGCATCCAAACATAAAATACAAACAAATCTTAATCACAAGCCTTTAGGATTTTAGAAGTAGTTTTAGATTTCGAATCCTCTAGTTCACAACTAAATATAAGGCCCAAAGCTAGCCCCTTTTACACTTATTTCACAGTTTTGGTCTGTTTAAGAGAGGATTTATCTGCTTTGTATCAATATCTTAGCAAGCTCATAGGTTTATTTCATGGATGTTGAATAGGGAATACCCCCTAGGTTTTACAGAGCCTAAAGAAGGAGAGGAGACATTTTATAGAGTGTGTCTCCTGTACTGTTGGTCCCTGACCTGAGAACCCTATTGATGAGATATGGCTTCCTTGTAGGGATTACTTAGGAAACATTCAATTAGGAAAAAACTCCAATAGGTTCAAATTGTTAACTTCATGTCAAATCATGCAAAATCATAGGAGAGGAGTTGAACTGAAGAATTTGGTCCTAATTTTTAGTTATGTATGTGATTTCAAGGTCAACTTTGGTCAAACTAATTGTGACAATGAGTTTGAGCCTATTTTTTCTCAAATTACATCAGTTTTGATCCCTCTTTTTGGGACTTTTCATCTTTTCTCATGAGAGAGATTCATGGAGATATTTTTGAGTTACATTGACTTCAGTTAACCTAATCTAACTCATTGGAGTCATCTTTTGTATATAGGAGAAAAAACTTATGTTTTTCTCAGTTCTTGCCTTTTGATCTTTTGTGCATTGCAGAGAGAAAAAGAGTGTTTTGTAACTCATTTTACAAATTTATACAGTGTAGTAGGTTACAGGTTATCATTTTTGCAAATATTCCTTCAAGTTTTCAATAAAAATCAAGTGTTTATCTTACCAGATTTAGGTATCTTGCTTTGTTTTAGTGATTGATAAAGAATTTACTGTGTTTCTCTAGAAACCTTTAAATACCTTGTCCTATTATAAAATATGCATGTATACAGAACTTAGTCTCAGTCACAATGTTACAGTTTATGTAGACATATGCTTTTCTGTGAAATATTTATGTGAGGAAGTCTATCAATATGTTTTGTATGAACTAGTTTATTAAAATCAATTATGAATCAACTTGCATATCACACTATCATTTAGGTGCATCACCGCCCATTTAAATTTAGTTTTAGTACATCCATTAGAGAGCCTTCTATCCCTTTTCCTGCAAAATCATTAATTCAGTAGAAAATCAGAAGGGAACAAACCCAAAATCTGGAGGTTTACCTTCGTAATAGGGTACCCACAACCTGAAGGTATTCCAATGTTACACATGATTGCTGAGCTTTCCAGCTTTGCATCACAGGTGCAATCCTAGTTGATAACAATTTTAGGCATGCCTGGTGGGACTTGCATGGACTATTACAATCCATAAGTTCTCATCCTTTGTTGATATTCAGTGTGTATATCAGCAAGATCATCTTTCAGAGGCAGTATCTCACACACCTGGTGACTCTACAGGCTCAAATCTACTAATTTCAATAGTCCAGAAGCTTAAAGACTATCAAGGATTAGGATTTAGGAAAAAAAATTATAAAAAACCCAGCTCATTAGAAGGTTCTAATATGTCAAACTATTAAGGAAGTTTTCTTCCTATTCCATCATTCTGCCAAAACGTAGTTTTAGAACCTTTTCAATATCCATATCAAACTGAAAATGTTGTTGGTTTTATCCCAAATAGCCATGCAATAGCACTATATCAGCATGCTCAACATGCTTACCTCCCACCCACCCTTGCTCAACCTTCATATCAACATTCATATGTCCAAAATCAGCCTCAAGAAACATCTCTGATGTCAAATCAGTTCAAACACTCTCCTGATCACCTCCAAGATTTGGAGGTTAGGGATATAAAGAATAGCATGAATGACATCAAGGACACATTTTAGACTTCACAAAGCAGATAGAAGAAATCAAGAGGCAACAAGAGTATGATCAGTAACAGGAAGAGATGGCTTATCAAGCCTATCTCTATGAGCAAGACTTGCTGATGCAGAGGAGACAATATGAAGAAGATCTTGCAAGGGAGGTTGTAGCCAAAGAAGAACAAATAAAACACTTGATTGCACAAGTATAGAGGTATGAAATCCAATTAGCCCCTTGCATTTCTAGTTTCAAAATGCCAAATCTTTCTGAGGCCTTTCCTCTCATACCAATCCAAAAATAGGAAAAGGAAAAGGTTGTAGAATCTAAGATTCCAAGTTTCACAAGCCTTTATCCTTTGCAAGTTGAGGAAAGTAATCAGGTACAACCTAGTGTAGTTACAGAGCAGCCCATTGATCAGGATAGCTCACTCATCATGAAGAAGATGAGAAATATAAAACTACTGCACTTAGCTGTAGAGTATTACTTATTAGAGCAGCAAAAAATTGAACAAGAGCAAGGGGTTGTAGAGTCCAAACCAATCAAAATAGCGAGGAGTAGTCCATAATACCTCATAATGAACTTAGCAATGAGCATATTTATCCTACTTCAGTAGCTGAAGATTCTAGCAGTCCCTTTTGTGCCACCAAATAAAAAAAAGATGTAGAGTAAGAGGTTGCTGCTAATTGTACCATCTTCTCAGCTGAATATGAGAATGATGCATGTGTAGAGAAGATTGGTTCATTGGATAAGGTACCACGTGAAGAGGAAGATTTAGTTTCTTTGTTTGATCAGTTGCCCAATTTTGATGAGTAATGAAGAGAACATACAAATGCACATCTTATCAACTGCTTTGGAGAAGCAAGATGATGCAGTCAAGGTAGGCAAGTTCGGTTAGGAACTGTCCAAACTTGCAGCATTAAACAATTAACTCCATGGTCATACAGATAAGTAACAGAAGCTTATAGGTTAACAACAGAAAGATAAAACATATTCATGAACACATAACATCAGATTTATCTTGGGAAAACCCTAACAGGGATAAACCCAGCCTTCGAAGCTCATTCTTCATATATTATACTTCAAATTGAATTACACATGCCTCAAGGGCTTTACAGATGCTAGGTCACAGCCCAGGGAATTACAAAAGATTCATACAACAATATTATTTCATGATTTCTTTCTTCTACAACTCAATTCTTTGCTCTGCAACTCATTTTGCTTCCTGCTCTGTCTTCTACTCTATTATGCTACTCCTCTGAATCAAAACAACTTTAGATCTCGCTTCATGTCTTCGTACTATACCCACTTGCCTAGAAACAATCCTTTATCTCTTATTTATATCATCCGCAAGCTTTCAAATCATCACCAAGTCGGCCTAATTGCAATGACTATCTTATGTAATGTGTACACTAAATAGGTCAGGCCTAAACATAAGGCACAACTTCACAATTGGATAAAACTTCGCGTGGACCTCACTGAAGGTTGGCTAGGTCCTTAAACTTCATCAACCAATTATTCTTTTCACTCTGCAAGTCATGGAAATGATCCGCAAGCTGATTCCACTTCAGTAAACACAGTCGGCTCTATTCTGTCAAAATAATCAATCTTCAAACAACGATAACTTTCTGGAATCAAAACCAAACAATTTGAATTCTTGATATGTTGTAATTTCCTATGTCTAGATGATAAGTCTAGATCCACAGCCCCTCATACTCAAAACCTAGAATTCTCCAAGGTCACTTTCTCTGCATATTCAAGCTTTTGTCAACTGTCTCAATGGTTCTGAATTCTTCCAGATGCTTCTGCTTCAAACTTCCAGATGCTTCTGCATCAGACTCTCAAGGTTATTTGAGAAGTGATCTCGTTCACTTAGGTCTACATTAGGTTAGATTTAGGGTTTGGCGATATGTTTTTAGGTACTTGCAACTGCCTCAAGGTTGGTGGTCTGTTCAAGTCCACCCTGCAAAACTGCCTCAAGTTCATCATCTTGTCATGGTCTAGGTTCAGCAGTCTACCTGCAAGCATTGCACTGCCTCAATGATCGGCAGTCTGAGCAAGTCTTTTCCACAAGTTGCCTCAAGATCAAATGTCTGTTCTAATCAAATTCATGCATCCTTCGGAACAATCAAGTTACTTTCTGATGCAACCAATGCACTTCCTGAACTTCTTTGCAACACTTTCCAATCCTGATCTTAGATACAATTTCTCTCACACACCTCAAAATCTTACATTTTCTACTCTGCATATGCTACTTCAATACTTTTCTCTGTTTCTTTATCCACATTTGCTTTACTCTTGTACACAAACTTTCTCCTCCGATAGAATATCTTGTCATTCCCTCTTTCTCTGCCACATGATCTTTCTGGTATGCTTCACATTTGTTCACACAACTTTATCTTGCACTGCTTTATCAGACGATTTTACACAACTCTCTCTTGCTTTGCTTTCTCAATTCTATAACACAAATCTTCTTAAGACCAAATCTTTTATTTTCTCTATTAAACTCAATGATTCAAAAGGTTCTCCTTCCTCTTTTGCATAAAATATCTCTGCATCACTTTCTTCTAGTTCCTCTATCAAACTTAGTGATTTAATCAGCTCTTCTTCTTCTACACAAATCATTTATGTATCAACAAGCTTTTCAACTTCTGCACAAACTATCTCTGAACTACTTATTATTTCTCCTTTATCATCTTCTTTAGTTACAAGTTCTTGATGACTTTCCTTGCTTGATTCTTTTCTCCTCCAAACTTGAAAATAGGTTCTTCTTCTTGCAAATCCTCTTTCATCCTTCTGGTATCCTGCACTATGATAAGAATTATGACTCCTGTCACTTCTCCCTCTGTAGTTTGAATTTCTTTCCTTGTTCTGCTCCACATAAGGTCTTCTTTCTTTGCATCCTAATCCAACATATGAACACTTCAGTCTATATCTTCCTCTGAACATACAATAACATGTCTCCATTCTTATCCATCTATCCACCCATAGTTCTTCTATATACAACTTGTCATAGGCTTTCTTCTCTTTAACTTATTCCAACACAGCTTTTTAGAATGGTTCCTCAATCCACATAACTTACAAGGGTGTATATCCCAACAAGTTTCCTCTTCATGTCCATGCCTATTACAATGTGAACAAAACATACCTTTTCTGCTTTGATTTGATTTAAAGTCTGCCATAACCTCCTTAGCTCTGTCATATCCAATCCCTTCACTCCTTGATCTAATCACTGGTTCAATGGGTTCTATAATTCCTTGTTGTTGCTTTCCCAATCCTTGTCCTTCATATCCCATTCTTTGCATGATTTTGAAACCAATACCATCACCAACAACTCCAGGTTTAGTCACATTGTCATCTTCATCATCACTTCCTAAAGAAAGTTCTGCTACATCACACAAGTCATTAGTATCACAAGAAACATCACACAATACAGTCGTAGATCTCAAATTTTCCTTCTCTTTCTACATTCTACAAGTGAGTGCTCTAACTGATTAACTTGTTCTTTCAAATCTGATATTTTATTCTTCTGCAAACTATTTTCTTTCTTCAATTCTTCCAAACTTTCTTTTAGATCTCTGCTCCTTTCTTCCACCTTTCCAAACAACTTGAATCCTTCTTTCAATTCTGTAAATTTCTTTTCAACATCTTCAAACAATTTCAGCTCCGCCTCTAGGTCTTCATTTCTACTTCTTACATCTTTCAGTTCTTCTTCAAGGGCATCAAACTTGTCTACTCCTAGATCTTCCATCTTCTCCAACAATTTTGCATTACATTTCTTGATTTCGTACAATTCCCTTTCCAAAATATCCCTTTCG
Organism: Cunninghamia lanceolata; assembly: GCA_027924645.1. Taxonomy (NCBI): domain Eukaryota; kingdom Viridiplantae; phylum Streptophyta; class Pinopsida; order Cupressales; family Cupressaceae; genus Cunninghamia; species Cunninghamia lanceolata. The sequence goes on from BSBN01000249.1 coordinate 6,283,567, forward strand.
CACATTAGGGTTTCATTTTCTTTCTTCATCCTCTTTCCAATCTTCCCCATCTGAAACAAATTAAATAAACAACTTAATTTGAAAAGCTTACCAAATATTCCTTGTATTGATCTTTCTCCTGTGATGATTTTTGTATGCTTTAGGGTTTCACACTTCCTTCCAACAGATTCGCCACCTTCTAACAAATTCGCAATTAGCCCAGCCGATTCAAAACCAGCTCTAATACCACTTGATGTAGTCAAGGTAGGAGGGTCCAGTTAGGAACTATCCAACCTTGCAGCCTTAAACAATTAATTCCATGGTCATATAGATAAGAAACAAAAGATTATAGGTTAACAACAAAAAGATAAAATAGATTCATGAACACAAACATTAGATTTATCCTGGGAAAACCCTAACAGGGAAAAACCCATCCTTCGAAGCTCATTCTTCATATATTATACTTCATATCAAATTACACATGCCTCAAGGGCTTTACAGATGCTAGGCCACAGTCCAGGGAATTACAAAAGATTCATACAACAATATTATTTTATGATTTCTTTCTTCTACAACTCAATTCTCTGCTCTGCAACTCATTCTACTTCCTGCTCTATCTTCTACTCTGTTATGCTACTCCTCCAGATCAAAACAACTTTAGATCTCACTTTATGTCTTCGTACTATCCCCACTTGCCTAGAAACAATCCTTTATCTCTTATTTATATCATCTGCAAGCTTTCAAATCATCACCAGGTCAGCCTAATTGCAATGACTAGCTTATGTAACGTGTACACTAAATAGGTTGGGCCTAAACATAAGGCATGGCTTCACAATTGGATAAAACTTCACGTGGACCTCACTGAAGGTCAGCTAGGTCCTTATACTTCATCAACCAATTCTTCTTTTTACTCTGCAAGTCACGGAAATGATCCGCAAGCCGATTCCACTTCACTAAACACAGTTGGCTTTGTTCTGTTAGAATAGACAATCTTCAACCAACGATAACTTTCCAAAATCAAAACCAAATAATCTGAATTCTTGATATGTTGTAATTTCCTATGTCTAGATGCAAAGTCTAGATCCGCAGCCCCTCATACTCAAAATCCAGAATTCTCCAAGGTCACTTTCTCTGCATATTCAAGCTTTTGTCAACTATCTCAATGGTTTTGAATTCTTCTAGATGCTTCTGCTTCAAACTTCTAGATTCTCTTGCATCACAAACAAACATTATGGAACATGATGTGTTGCGGGTTTATAAAGAGGAGGATCAAGATCAGTTTGAATAGTAGAATATTTACAGCTATTTTGAGGTATCCAGCTGGTACAGTGATGAAGAAGATCTAGAAAGTTTGTCAAAAGAAGAGAGCCCTATTTGTAAAGAAGATCATATTCTCCATGGGTGTGAAACATTTGATTTGTTTTTGGAACTCCCTTTATGCTACATTGAAGAGGCTAGCAAAGATGAGATTGAAGCTTCAATTCAGCTAGAGGAGCAAAAGGACAGTTATCTTTTGGAGGCTAACCAGCTTGTTTTGCATAAAGATAAGGCTAACTACTAGGTTGAGCAAGTCAGCAAAACAAAACCTATGCTTCAAATTGAAGGTCTTGGTGTTCCTACAAGCATTCAGGAGAGCTGTTGTAAAGATGAGATAAGTACTCCTATATAGAAAAATAAAGAAAATTTTAAAGATGACTCTTTTTCGGATGATTTGGAAGACTTTTTTACAAGTTTTGATGTGAAATCATCTCCTATAAATGAAGAAAAACATGAGCTGGTTGAGTACAAAGAGGAAATCATTTTTCCAAAGGAAATAGAGAAAGAGTTAGATTAGCCTAAGCAGCTAGTTGTTGAGGAGGTAAATCATGAAGACCAGGTTAAGGCAGCTTGTTTTGATTCATTTTCAAGAGGCCTTCCTATTAGATTCTTTGTTGGGATGGAGCCCTAGGTTCAAGAGAACCAACCAAGGCATTCTCTTTCATTTACCCACCATATATCAGATTTACAGGATGAAGTGCATGTTTTGGTTTTTGAAGAAGAGGTGGAGCTTGTAAACATGCAAATGGTTCTTCTTTCTGGCTTATATCTTCTTGTTACTGCCATGCATGGAAAACACCAAAAAATCATGAGAAAAGGTAGCTATTTTTCCCAGCCAATTAATGGCTTTGTATAGACATCCTAGTTTGTCTGATTAGTTTAGGTAGGTAGGATGCTTTAGTTCATTTTTTGTTTTCCATAAGTGTAGATGCACATGTTTACTTGTTCTGTCCTAAACAGAGCCGTGATAGTTATTTTCAGTTTTGTTTTGTTGTTATTGATGTTCCAAACAACTGAGTTACAGAAGTTTTCTAAGTTCAAGGACAAAGAATTGACTCCTATGCCCAATGGATTACTTAGGCTGCTGATCCAATATGCTTAGCAGGCAAGCATTCAATAGAAATCACCAGAAATGTTACCAAAACTTCACCTACAGCTCAATTTGGTAGAGCTGAAATAGATGATTACATCAAAGGTGAAAGGTACTCTAACAAATTTCTGCTAAGGCTTAATCATTTCATATGAATTCTTTCAAGTGGATTTCAGTTTTTATTATGCAATATTTAACAATAGAAAGAAAATACACAAATTACGTGATATTGTTATCTTTCATTCATTTTGTAATGAAAAATGTATACAATGTTGATGTTTCATACATTGAGATCAAAAGAATGCTTAAAATGTCCCACACAAGCCATGGGAATGACTAAACTGAGCTAATACAACAAGGAAAGCAAGCTATACATCTGAAGATAAAGTAAGGAAAAAGCATATGAAAAGATATTATATCCTTCATTGCCTTAATGGATGATTTTGGTGTTGCTCCTCTTATCTTCAACTCCTCTCGTTCCCGATCTTCAGATGTACCTATTGATGATTGAAAATTTGGTTAAAGCTCAAGATGTGAAATCTCATCATATGTGTCATCAACAAACATATAACCTATATCTATGATGCATTAGATCAATTGAGCCATTACCAGATGTATGCAATAAAAGCCAAAATCAGATCATCAAATGAAAGTCAAATCATCAAGAAGAGCATTGAACTTTACTATTTTATTTAACTTGTTTGCTCATTGTGCAGGTACAGGTTCATATTGTTGGCAAGAGACACTATATGGATTCATGGTTGTTGTCATTGATGGCAACAAAGGTCATCCCACATATCCGCAAGTCATGATGTGCCTCTACCGGAAGTCAGAATAAAGAAAGTTGTGGTCCGGTGAAGAAGAACAGAGCATGTGGCAAGGTCCGACAGATTGGTCCGGACCTCTCAGAGGAAGTGTCTTGGTGCAGTGCGGATTTGGGGAAGTCAAGAGGACTACCTTTAGTAGTATATTCCAAGGATTTAGCCTCCGGTGATGGACAAGGAAAAAGATATGAATGGTTAAGTACCGGATTCCTGAGAGACAGTGAAAACAGAGGAAGAACTGACTGACAGAGTATCAGACTGCTTTCCGGATGGGTTACTGTTGATGACAGAGGTTGTGAAGGCATGAATCATGTTTGGCCGACATGATTAATGATATCTACAAGTATATGCTTGATCCGCATTGCTTGGTGAGGAAGGATTCAGCCGACAGAATGAGAGTTTGTAAGAAACTAAGACTGTTCCGGATGCCGACTAGAAAGGTGATGAAACTACTTGTGCGGATATATATAGAGGATGGATTTAGTTGTGAAGTGTGGGGTAAGTGTGGAGAGATATGCGAATGAGTCCAGAGAAAGAGCAGGGGTAGCAAAAAGGATCCGGTATGTGAAAGATAGCAGAACAAAGAACAGAGGAAAGATGAAGTGCAGCAGATCAGTGTACTGAGCCTAACCGGAACTGAACTCCAGCATATGCAGATGCTTCCAATCAGTTCAAGACTGTGATTCTCATCACTTTGTAGACAGTGTGTCTTCTTGTAGGCAGTGGGCCTCTTGTGAGCAGTGTGCTCGGGCAGTGAGCCCTAATTGGCAAGTGCCATTTTTGTAATTTCCTATTCTTCTAACAGAGAATAATTCTTGGGTTAATCACCCCGTGGTTTTCTCCCTTAACAGGGTTTCCACGTCAAAAATACTGTGTCATGTGTTTCTTACTTCATGGTTAATGTTTTGTGTTTGATTTTATGCTGCTTCAATTAAAAGGAAAGTTCAAAAAGGGAAATAATTAGGATAACTGATTCACCCCCCCCCTCTCAGTTATCAACAATTGGTATCAGAGCTAAGTTCCTCCTAATAGAGCCTAACAGCTTGAGGAAGATCTGGGATTTCAAATGGATGCATATGGTTTAAGGGAGCAACTCAAGACTGCCCTTGAGGATCTTGAACAGTCAAATTCTGAAGTCAGTGAATTAAAGGAAAGACTCAAACAGGCTGATGAATTCATGAGAGAATTAAAAGACAAATTAAGTCTCTCTATGAAAAAGAGAAAGGAGCTGCTTCAACAGTTGGCAAGACAAAGTGAAGAAAGCAATACAAATGAGGAATTGACTGAGCAAACCAAGTTATGTGAAAAGTTATCAAAAGAAGTCATTATGTTAAGACATGAAATGGAATCAGGAACTATAAAGTTTACTCAAGAGATTGAAGAAAAAAGAAAGGCTGAAGACAATCTAAGACAATCTCTTAAAGAAAAATCAGAAGAATGCCACCAGATGGACAGGATTATCAGGCACCTTGAATCTGATCTTGAAGATGCCAAAGATAATGAAGGAAAACTTGAGGATCAAATTGCCTCTCTCAAAAGAGACCTTCAAACAGCAAATGAATATAAAGAGAAATTCAAGATAAGTTCTGCTCAACTTGAAGTTCTTCTTGGAAGTCTAAAGAGGACAGATGACAAGTATGGCTTGGGATATGAGAAAGGAGAAAGCTCCGGATCCGGTCAGAAGAATCTTGGATCAGAAAATCCAAGGAGCAGGCCTAGAAGACCTCCGGTAAGACAGCCAAATGCTCAAAGATATCCATCCTTCAATGGATACTGCCACAGCTGCAACCACTTTGGTCACAAAGCTAATCAGTGCAGAATGAGAATGAATCAGAATAATTCATCCTTCTCCGGACAGTGCTTCAACTGCAAAAGGTATGGACACAAATCCCATGAATGTAGAATTATGCAAGTAAACAAATCATTCAAAGGTAGATGCTTCACATGCAATAGAATAGGTCATAGGGCTAATCAATGCAGATCAAGAGGATATCAGTCAAATATGCAAAGGAATGTTATTTGCCAAATCTGCAATAGGTCCGGTCATAATGCTAAAGTCTGCAGAAACAAGAATCAGGACAAAAGAGGTCCGGTGTATAATCAAAATCAAGACAAGGGTAAACAAAAGATGAATGCGGATGAGGTTAGGAATCAGATGAGCAAGATTTGGGTGAAGAAAAGTTCAGAGAATGTAGAGGTTGGATCCGCACCAGACTCTGGTGCTGATATTTCTTCCGAAAATTAAAAGTGAGCTCTGGCTCAGGGGGAGACTCAAAGAAAATCTTGTTCCCCCAGCCAAACAAGTGGTGCCGGATGTTGCACAAGATGCGGATCAAAGGGTTTGTAAATATGAGTCTTGAGATACTTCAGTCAAGTTTTCAGAGGTCCGCATGGAGTTATGAAGAAGCTATGATCGATCAAATAAGACCTGTTCAGGGAAATGCTCCGGTATGATAAACGATTACAAAAAGGTCCGGAAAGATCTGGAAATGCACTATCTTGTTCTGCGGATTAGACAGAGTGTTTGAGATGATCTTGTAATATGCCACCTCGATTTATTCATGATTGATAGATCCGGATGATATCCATAGATCAGGACTAATCCGGGATACTCCAAGCTATCCAGACAAGGCAAACCGGAATGATGTAGGTGAAGCATTTATTGCAGACAGGTATTAGGGTTCGCGGAGCAATTTAAGGGATTTCTCAAAGGTCATTTGCTCATTCTGCACTCGAGAAGAAGCGAAAAGTGGAGCTCTGCAACAAGGTTCTTCAAGCACACCAAGGATCTCCTGCCGAAGCTACTGGATAAAGAAATCAATCCAACCACTCCGTGCAAACCGAAGGCGCATAAGGTATTCTCCGTTTTTCATTACCTCACTGCAAATCTTTGAAGAATGGCTACTCCAAACATAGTTAAGATCTCCGATAGACCTCGCCCCTCATTCAAGAAACATCCCTACAAATCATTGGAGGTTGACCCACTAGGAGCCTTCTCTAGTGTTCCTCACGGAGTTTTACACACCGAAGACATTAGGGTTTACATACATGCAAACATTGAGGAATTTGGGGATTTCAAATTAAGAGACCTCTATCACAAGCAGCTGATTGACAATGCTTTTGAGCTTAAACCAGAGTATAAGGATATTCAGAAGAAACAATTTGAGCAATTTATTCATTTCCCCTGTTTTGAAGAGGATGAATGGGTCCGGTATGTACTGAGCAGGATGCATGACAACTTTCTATGGCTAGATAGACCCTGCAAGATCACAAAAGAGGCAATTAGAGCAGTAACTGGCCTATACTCCTCCGGAGGAGTACCTATCCTTAAATCTGTCAAGAACAACATTGTAACTGAGGCCACCGGATCAAAATTTGACAAGAGGGCAATGACCATTGAAGATATTTCGGATCCGGATATCAAATATGCATCAATGATAATAGGATACAAGATCTATCACTCCAGCAGGGAGAATTCTGTATCCGGAACTGCAGTATACACTGCTTTTGAAATGCTAAGGAAAAATGCAGAATATGACCTCTGCGAACTACTGCTAAGCCAATTAATGGAAAATATACAGAAAATCAAGAAGGATAAGAAGAATTCCTTCAAGTATGGTACTCTTATTGTTTGTCTATTCTTCTACTTCATGAATGAGCTACCCGGAACAAGTGGATGGGTATGGCAGAATGACAAACCTGTTGCAGTCCAGATAAGAGACTACTTGCATGGACTTGGGGATGCAAAAGCAAGAAATTCAGCTCTATGGGGATACTTCAAAAACTTTCAGAGCATGATGCAAGCAAGAGAGAGAATTCCCCAGTCTCTCATTGAGAAATACAAGGACTCAGTGTGCTTTATGGTTGACACTGATCAGTGCCTGATGGAGGCAGTGGAGCCAAGGACTGTCTGGATCATGCCCATGGGGTATGAAGTTGATGAACAGATAGTGGAGCTGCATGTTCAACACATGCTAAGTCAGCCCAAAGATCCCAAGGCAGAAAGGTTTGGAACCTTTGAGGAGCTGAATATAAAATTACATGTAGAACTCAGGGAACCTGAGATCAAAAGAAAAGTGAGAAAAGATGTAGAGCACATTGCTCAAGGTCTTGGCATCTCAAAGGAGGCACTTGATGCCAGCCGGGAAAAGAGGAGGAAGGCCGAGGAAGAAGAGAAAAGCAAAGAAAGTGCTCCGGTTGGAGCTCCCACCCGGACCAGATCAACAAAGAGATCTGCACCTCCCTCAACCAAAAGTTCAAAACCGGAAGTCCAGGCATCCGGTAAGAGATCCAAGACAAAAGCCACAAGGGATTATGAAAGCCAAAAGGATGAAGAGGAAACAGAATCAGATGAGGGAGTAAGAGAAGTAAAGAAACAGAAGAAGAAAAGATCCGGTAAGCCCTCCACAGGCCAAGACAAGGATGAAATGGCAGAGGTATCTGTTGAGAAGCCCACTCTGTCTCTAGAGAGCATAATCAAGTCGGTCACGGTGGATGGAAACCTTCAACCAATGACTGAATCCTATGATGACTTCAATGAGGCAGACCAAAAGACTCTGCAGGAAGCCACAGTTAAATATCTGAACATATACAATAAGGCTTTCATTGAGATCATATCTCTCATTCCTAAGAGCCTAGAGAAGGAAATGGAAGTAAGAAAGAATAATGCTCATGCCAAAGATCTTGAGATCCGGGAGCAGATAGCTATTCAGCTATATCCTCAAATTGATCCCAAGACAATGAACATCATCTTCAAGGACTGCAAAGATGAGTTCAGAAGCAAAGCCAGGATGAATCAACTCATGCTTGGTGAGACTGACAAAGTGGCTCAAGAAACAGAAGAGATCCTCCGGAAGGCCTTCAAAAGGTTCAATCTTCCTGTTGTAGAGGACTTAGGTGCAGAAACAGCTGCTGATTTGGAATCTTCTGTTCCGGAAGAAGTGAGCCCTGAACAGACAAGTGAGGACTTGGGACCCTCTGCTCCAGAAGAAGTGGCCCATGAACAAGTTAGCATCTCTCCTCCGGTTTCCCCTACAGTCTCCGGATCCAAAGAAGAAGCGCAATTACAGGAGAAGGAAGCAGTGGTGAAGGACAAAGAGGTTGACAGTTCTAAGACTGCAGAAGAGAAGAAACATCTGTCTCCGGCAAGAGACACTGCACAAACTGTTCAACAATTTTTGAGCAAAGAAACTCTAGAGATTGATGAACCGGAGCTTCTAAAAGGCCCATTTGATTTTGACTCTCTCTCTCCGGTACAAACAATGAAGATAGCTTCATTTGCAAATGCCAAGGCAAATGAAAAGCTCCTGAAGTCTCATATGGAAGACTGTGAGTTGATAGAGGCTGCTTCTGGAGTACTTGTGAAGATCATGCCATCAATCCAGATAGATCCGACAGCCTCCACTTCCGGTAATCTAAAAACCTTAGTCAGCAGTGTTGATACACATTTTGATTCTTTAGAAAAATCAGCTGAAGAAAAGGTCCGGAAGGAATTTTTGGATAAGAGATTCTCAGAGATATTAGAATTAATCTCTAAAGACAAAAAGATTGTAAGCATTGGAATAAAGAGCTTAGAGAATGCTCTTAAGGATGGCGGTGATATCTATAAATTTTGTATATCCTGGTCAAAGGCAACAGCAGCATTTGACAAGAAAATAAAAGAGGAACAGGATAAGCTACAAAGCTTATCTCAAAGTTTTGATCCTCTCTCTTCCTCTATAATAAATCAAGAATGTCAGACTATTGCAGTCTTGAACGAAATAAAGAATCTTGAGAAGGAAAGGAAGAACATCACCAACCGGATGGGAGAACTTAGAAGGATTATAATCCCTAAGTTGGAAACCATGCATGAGGCCATCAGTGATGCTAGGACCACCGCCCAAACAAAAGATCCGACAGATCTCAAGCGGGCAGAAGCGTTTGCATTTTTGCTAAGTGGTCACATCTCAATTTTGGATAGAATGAAGCAAAGTTGGGCTACCGAAATGATTCAATTACAGACATCCTTTGCAGACATTCTTCAATATATGTGAGTATGTAAATATGCGGCTAAGTATAAGAAATTTTTGAAAATTTTGATATGCGGACCCTACCCTTTGCCATTGATGTCAAAGGGGGAGTGAGGAGCAGTGAAAAATGAGGAATCCAACTAAGGGGGAGTTCCGAAAATTGTATATAAAGACAGAGCATCAGCTAAGGGGGAGCATAGTGAAAACACTTAGTCATTTTTCACTAAGTGTTGCCATCAATGCCAAAGGGGGAGATTGTTGGCAAGAGACACTATATGGATTCATGGTTGTTGTCATTGATGGCAACAAAGGTCATCCCACATATCCGCAAGTCATGATGTGCCTCTACCGGAAGTCAGAATAAAGAAAGTTGTGGTCCGGTGAAGAAGAACAGAGCATGTGGCAAGGTCTGACAGATTGGTCCGGACCTCTCAGAGGAAGTGTCTTGGTGCAGTGCGGATTTGGGGAAGTCAAGAGGACTACCTTTAGTAGTATATTCCAAGGATTTAGCCTCCGGTGATGGACAAGGAAAAAGATATGAATGGTTAAGTACCGGATTCCTGAGAGACAGTGAAAACAGAGGAAGAACTGACTGACAGAGTATCAGACTGCTTTCCGGATGGGTTACTGTTGATGACAGAGGTTGTGAAGGCATGAATCATGTTTGGCCGACATGATTAATGATATCTACAAGTATATGCTTGATCCGCATTGCTTGGTGAGGAAGGATTCAGCCGACAGAATGAGAGTTTGTAAGAAACTAAGACTGTTCCGGATGCCGACTAGAAAGGTGATGAAACTACTTGTGCGGATATATATAGAGGATGGATTTAGTTGTGAAGTGTGGGGTAAGTGTGGAGAGATATGCGAATGAGTCCAGAGAAAGAGCAGGGGTAGCAAAAAGGATCCGGTATGTGAAAGATAGCAGAACAAAGAACAGAGGAAAGATGAAGTGCAGCAGATCAGTGTACTGAGCCTAACCGGAACTGAACTCCAGCATATGCAGATGCTTCCAATCAGTTCAAGACTGTGATTCTCATCACTTTGTAGACAGTGTGTCTTCTTGTAGGCAGTGGGCCTCTTGTGAGCAGTGTGCTCGGGCAGTGAGCCCTAATTGGCAAGTGCCATTTTTGTAATTTCCTATTCTTCTAACAGAGAATAATTCTTGGGTTAATCACCCCGTGGTTTTCTCCCTTAACAGGGTTTCCACGTCAAAAATACTGTGTCATGTGTTTCTTACTTCATGGTTAATGTTTTGTGTTTGATTTTATGCTGCTTCAATTAAAAGGAAAGTTCAAAAAGGGAAATAATTAGGATAACTGATTCACCCCCCCCCCTCTCAGTTATCAACACATCTTTCATTTCATATTTCATCTTTTGACATTTCAACATGTGGTGAAAATTGGGCTCCCACAAGGGTTGAGCTCAGCATGCTACCCTTAAGTCTTAAGAGGGATATGGATAAGTGAGAAACATGGTTTAGCTTTTCAAATAAAAGCATGCTCTGATTAGAGATCAATTCATACGATAACTGAGCACATTGTCCATTCAAAGACAACCAATGTCAAGGGATACATAGGATACAATGGGTTCATTCAAGTAATGATAGCTATAAAGCACAATCATACCTGAAGAGTGCAGCATACACAGTCCACATAGGCTGAGACAGTCATGTGGTATAGTCATCATAAAGGTTGCATAGTCTACAAAGGAGCAGTCCATCACAAGCATGATAAGAATAGTCTATGACCTACAAAGACTATCAATTATTTCTAACAACTGTATGAAATGGGAAAGTAACCCTTATGACTGTCAGAAGGCATGAAGAATCAATGATCACATCTAGTAGAAGAGAGTAGTTGTTTAGAAAGCAGCTTCACCTTGTCAGTACATAAAGGTATCAGTATCCATTATAATATCTGATAAACTAATGAGAATTCATACACATTATCATATCCATTAGAATCTCTGATAAACTGATGAGAATTCATACACATTATCATATCCATTGATAAGAGCAACATTCTACAGAGGAAGGCCATTCCACAAGACTATCATGATGAATAAGTAGTACACACTGGATTTATGGTATTGCAAACTTGTGAAGGATGAGTCTTACACCATGGACAACCAATGAAGGAGAATAGTCATAAATACCATTCATAATGACAAAGTACAAAGCCAAGTTTCTTTATTGTCTAGACATCATGCAAAGACACAATAATGCCATCAAGTGAACACACAGTGCATGGCTTTATATGATCTTCAAGAATATAGACAATGGACACCACAATCATCTTGTACATAGTCAAATTGACAATAAATGCCTACTTTGTCATTGTGAACAACATTTAATAGAGCAACAACAAACATTCCAAGAAGCTATAGTCATTTTGGAGATGAAATAGTCATTCCAGTGTATGAAGGACAATCATGAAAAGCATACAAGTAAAGTCATCATGGAGGTGTAACCACTGTATTCACGAACAAGAAAGAAACAAGTATATATATGATATAGGAACAGTGCATGATACATAGCCAAGACAACTAATTAAGACAAGCCATTACAAGAAGCAGTATCTTGCCTTTCTTCAAAAGTAAATCATACACAGTAACCTCTAATCACCAACAGACAATCAACATCATGATGTTCCAAGTGATTATATGATCAGCATAAGCTGCTACAGTTGCAAATAATAGTCATAAGAGTGTCAAATGAAGAGGACAACCATCTTTTACCATAGCAAATATATGCATAGTTCATCAAAAAGGTAGTCAATGATACTTGACAAGAATGACAGTCACACAAGGAGTTATCACAAGACTGTCACAAGGAGGTACAACAATCTTTTGACAGATCATAGCACTCACCTAAGATATCACAGTGAGAAGTAATAAAAGGCAACTTGAAAACTTAAATTGTCTTAAACAAGAGTGAACATGGAGTCTACTACAGGGAAAGAACAATGGACATGTATCAAGTATGTAGGCTGAGAATGAGATATTTGAAGGTTATGTCAGACAGTAAGATCTACTCCACCAATATAGATAGCAAGGGAAGTCTTGAAAGCACAAAACACAGAGGTCATAAGCCAAGACAATGATAAAGTGTCTTAAGAGCCTGAAAGTACAATTGCATCTAGATGCAAAGCTACAATGATAGGTTGTAAGCCATTAGAAGGACCAAAAGAACAAGAGCAGCAATTTGCATGCACAATGAACGAACAATATGCAAACCCAAAGTCAACAGTCTTATTTGAGTTCAAAGAGTTTGTGCAGTTGGACAGTTAGACATAGCATAGCCAAACATCAATGAAGGATAGTCATAGGGGTTGTCTTAACCTTTCTTATGCCTAGCATGGAGATCAAAGATAGTTTGACAGTGACAAAGCCAGGTATGAAAGTGTTGACCATAACATAAGAAGATTAATGCTACAGTCTCAAGTAAAAAGGGGGAGTGATACAGTGATACTGAGCATCGTGGCACCTACACAGTGAGAATGAACATTGTCATGGTACACATATTTTATTGTTAATGAAGTTGACTATGCTGGAAAAGTAATTCATATAACAAGTTTAGACAGTCAAGAAAGGAGATCAAAGGGCAGTGAGGTCTTAAGACAAATACCTTGTTCCTACACCATTATCAAACAAAGGGTAGTAATAGCTACACCATCCACCGTCAAATCAATTATCAAGATAAAGCAAAAAAAACCAGTAAAGGCATGCACATCACAAGAGCATATTAAGGTTTTCTTCTGAAATATATACAGAAATGAAGCCATTTTTATCATTTTCTCACAGAGAGAGCAATAGTTTTATGAGTAGAAGCAACGAATACAGAGACTCATCATCAGTTTTGTTGCAAAAAAGCATAATAAAATGCAGAGTTTTATTCCTTTTTAGCTCAAATGAAACTTAGAAAAGAAGGATAAAAATGCTTATAGAAGTGAGGAAAAGAGCAATGGCTCAAAAAACACAACCCACAAACTTCAACAACCACCATGGCGGCCTGCAGAAGCTCCTGTGAGGGTTTCAAATCCTAGTTCGTGGTAGCAGAGCATCAGAGACTAAAAAATGCAAAATGCAAATGACAACTTATAGGGTTGAGTTTCTTTTTGTTGAATGCCCTAGCCCTACTGTGGGCTTTTTTGATTTTATTTTTTAATAAATCATTGTTATCCAAAACATGCCCATGGTCTAATACTTTTTAGTCAAAAGACCTAATCATTTTGTTGAGGAGCCCGTGATCTAAAGGTGGCCAAGGAAGTCATAAGGTGTTTAATGATGTGCTTTGAAAGGTTTAATGAGACTTGAGATAGGTAATACATGCGATGGCATGGGAGATATGAGGATTGCATTTTTTAATCATATCTATCATTATCTGCAAATGTGGCTTGAGAGGGCAAAGTGGGCTTTTTGACCTTATTACATGCCTTAGTTAAATTTGGGCAATTTTTGAGACTGTATTATCACATAGATGCATGACGAAGACATGAAAGTCAAAGAGAGTCATAAGGTGTTTGTTATTTATTTGTATTGACCAAGGGTGAGATGGTGAAAGTGGAAATATGTAAATTCCCCTTGATATCCGCATGAGAGTGAAATGAAATAAATAATGGGAACAAATAATAAAGTAATAGTTTGTAAATTACTTTATTATTTGTCATAAAGATGCAAAAATTGAGCAAATCCATGACACCTAGTAAAGTAATTCATCAGTGATTACTTTATTATTGGTTCAAATTGTTAACTTCATGTCAAATCATGCAAAATCGGAGGAGAGGAGTTGAATTGGAGAGTTTAGTCCTGATTTTCAGTTATCTCATGTGATTTCGAGGTCAATTTTGGAAAAACTAATTATGACAGTGAGTTTGAGCCTATTTTTGCTCAAATTACATCAGTTTTGACCCCTCTTTTTGGGGCTTTTCATCGTTGCTCATGAGAGAGATTCATGCAGATATTTTTGAGATGAGTTGACTTCAGTTAACCCAATTTGACTCATTGGAGTCATCTTTTGTATATAGGAGGAAAAACTTATGTTTTTCTCAGTTCTTGCCTTTTGATCTCTTGTGCATTGTAGAGAGAAAAAGAGTGTTTTGTAACTCATTTTATATATTTATATAGTACATCAAATTACAGGTTATCATTTTTGCAAAGATTCCTTCATGTTTTCAGTAAAAATCAAGTGTTTATCTTACCAGATTCAGGTATCTTGCTTTGTTTTAGTGATTGATAAAGAATTTATTGTGTTTCTCTAGAAACCTTTAAATACCTTGTCTTATTATAACATATGCATGTATACAAAACTTAGTCTTAGTCACAAGTTACAGTTTATGCAGACATAGGCTTTTCTGTGAAATATTTATGTGAGGAAGTCTATCAATCTATTTTGTATGAACTAGTTGTGAATCAACTTACATATCACACTATCATTTAGGTGCCCTACCACCCATTTCAATTTAGGTTTAGTACATCCATTAGAGAGCTTTCTATCCCTTTTCTTGCAAAATCATTAATTCACTAGAAAATCAGAAGGTAACCAACCCATAATCTGGAGGTTTATCTTTGTAATAGGGTACCCACAACCTGAAGGTATTCCAATGTTACACAGGATTGCTGAGTTTTGCAGCTTTGCATCACAGGTACAATCCTAGTTGATAACAGTAAATTCACCAATTGAACTGATGACACCCATTAATCTCTTCGAGAAAACCCATGTTTTTTATTTGAAATCCATATTTGTAATCTATTGGTAGTATATGACTTTTGTGAACTTTTATCGGCACCTCTAAACCTTTGGAGAATAGCACTAGGCTAAGTGAACGATTGACCGAGTGAATGATCAGCTAAGTGAGTGATCACCAGTCATAATCACCAGCCTCAATCCCCAGTCTCAATCACCAGTGACAATCACCAGTGCTAATCACCAGTGACAATCACCAGTGCCAATCGCCAAGGTCAATCGTCAGCCTTAACAAACCAACCAATCATTGTAACTTCACCAATTGAACTAATGATACCATTGAGCTCTTAGACAAAACCCATGTTTTTTATTTGATCAAAACATATTTGTTTATCCAAATTTCACCAAACTTGAATTGATGATACCCATTAAGCTCTTCTACAATACCCATGTTTTTTATTTGATCAAAAACATCTATTTATCCAACTTTTACCAAACTTGAACTGATGATACCCATTAAGCTCCTCTAAAATACCCATGTTTTTTTATTTGATCAAAAAGCATCAAAAAATTATCTAAAGCAAAACAACCTGAAACCAACATAACAGAAAACAAAGCATAAAAAAATTGAACATAAACCTAAAAATCTTTTTAGTTGATGCAAGATTGTCTGTGGACCTGGATGCTCCTGCATCACCATGTTTCTTAGAGATCAAACATTATTTATCATCTATGATTAAAATAAGACTTTAGGATTGCAATTTGGATGACACCTATAATCTTAATATTCTCCCACTTGACATTTACATTGCAATGACATAATCAGGAAAACATAAAATAAATCAAGTACAACATCCAAGGCCCATGGCCTTCTTTCACTAATAGAACTTTTTCATGCTCATTGACTTTGTGAGAGAATCTACAATATTATCTTAGTTGTCTACCTTTTGTAACATGAACTTACTATTCTCTACCATCTCATGAATAAAATGATATTGTACATCAACATGTTGATTACAAGAATAGTACATGGAGTTCTTGGCCAAACAAATAGAACTTTGACTATCACATCCAATTTAACCACCCTACAATCAAAACCGATACTTGAACGTAGTCTTTGTAACCATACCAACTCTTTATAGGCATGTGTAGAAATCATATACTCTGATTCAATGGTGGACATATAGACCATGGGTTGCCTCTTATCCAACCAATTGCATTTTGAAACAAATATAACACATAGCCACTAATGGACCTTCAACTATCCAAGTCACCTACCTAGTCTACATCAACAAAGTCGTATATGTCCAATATCTTACCCACATCATTAGTACCATTATAACATAATCAATAGTTAAACATTTCTCACAACTATTTAAACACACTTTTAACATAAGTCCAATGCTCCTTACCAGGGTATACATAAACCTACTAAGAACTCCCACTACTTGGGCATTAATTGGTCTAGTGCAAACCATTGCATACATATTAGGCTACTAATAACACTAGCATAAGACATGTTAGACATATCCTCAAAAACATCATTTGATTTAGGACACATAACTAAAGAAAGATCAGTGCCAAATGGTAAAGGAATACTAACTAGTTTACAATCCTACATAGTAAATCTTTACAAAATAGTAGATCAACATACTTTGACTTAGCCAAAGCTTTCTATGTGCCAAGCCCTTGTTGATCTCCATACCAATAATATATTTTTCAAGCCCTAAATCATTCATAACAAATATTCTAGAAATATAAGTTTTGAGCTCCCTAATCATCCCCTTATTGTTACCAATAAACAACATGTTGAATCTACATACAAGAAAATGATTAAAATCTAATTATCAATAATTTTAACATAAACGCAGTGATCTTCTTTGCTCCTAACAAAACCCATTTTCAATGCAAATGCATTAAAATTATGATACCACATGTCGGGTGACTATTTCAGACCATACAATGGCCGTTTTAACCTACAAACCAAGTGTTTCTTTCCTTTACCATAAAACCATTAGGTTGTCGCATATGAATTTCTTCTTCAAGATCCCCATGTAAGAAAACAATTTTAACATCTATTTTCTCAATCTCAAAATCACAAGCTACAACAATAGATAATAGGAATTTAATGGAAGATAATTTAGCAACAAGAGATAAAATTTTACCACAATCAACTCCCTCTCTCTAGGAGTATCCCTTGGCCACTAGTATGGCCTTGTACCTCTCTAACCATCAATCTACTTTTATTTTCTGTTTATATATCCATTTGCAAGTAATATGTTTTCCTCCCTCGAGTATACTAACCAAATCCCAAGTGTCACATCTATCTAAAGCCATCATCTCCTCCTACATGTATTGTATCCAAGACTCACTATCCTCCAAAAAGAGAGCATCCCTAAAGGATATTCGTTTATCATCAATAATAACAAAGAAGATACACAACATATATTTGGTTGGCTATACATATCAACTGTGTTTCACAATCTTGTGGTTTGTCTCAATTTTTGAGTAAAAGGCTTTTCCTATTCCTCTACATGCTCAAACTGCTCATCCTATGCAAAACTCTCATTTAAACCCTCTTCTTCATGTCCATCCTCTAATCCATCATTTTGTTCTTAAACATGTGCATCTTCTTGCTTTTCAACCTTGGTCTCAAAATGTTCTATTTTCTTTCCTTCTTTTTCCTTTGGTTGTATAGGATCTAAAAATTCTCTAAACTCCCTAAAAATCACATCTCTAGAATAAATCATTTTTGTTGGGATTAGGTGCCACTCACCGTGCATATCCCTAGACATGTTCTAATTGTTTTAATTATTATTGTCAATCAATAATGTTATGTATCCAAGGATCATGTAGAGGGTAGAATTGGATGCCCCTCCTAGGTGGTAGGAAAAATTATTTATTATTATTTATTCTCTCTTACATGTAATTGTAGTGGAATTTAAGTTAGGAGTTACATTTGGAAAGATATTAGAAATCAGGTAAAGATCAAGAGGTGTAAGAGGATCTTCTACAAATGGATCTTATTATAGATTTGGACAATCTTCTCATGGAGTGTATAGGATTGGGATCTTGGTCAATTTTACAATTATTACGCCGAGAGGCATTCTACACTCACAGCAAGGGCTGAAAGATTCAGATTCCCATAAACAATTAAGATTCAGATTCCATGTAAACAAAATTTATAAAATGTGTAAATAAATAAATTTGTGGAAGTCAAATGGATAGAAAAATAGAAAAACTTGGGCAGTTATGGAGTGAAATATTTATCACGTTAAACAAAAAAATAAATAAACTCATGGAAGCCAAATGGATAGAAAAATAGAAAACCTTGGGCAGTTATGGAATGAAATCTTTATTACGTTTGAAGAATATGAAAAGTCTTGCAACATCGTCTCTTTAAATTAACTCATGTGAGCATATCAAATATTCTAACTGCAAGTAATTTAAAAATACCAACAAATTGTAAGATATCTCTCGGCATACTCTAGATATATTTTTTAAATATAAATATACTAGTGATATAATCTATGATGTTTATGATGCATGAGGTGGGTGTAAGGTGCATGAAAGGAGTTACTATTCAGGGTGGTTGACCGATTTCAATGATTTGTGAGATTCCCCATGATGGAGGTGGATGCCTAGATTTGGGTGAATGGTATTGACCACTAGTTTTGGAATACCATTCATGGTATCTTGTACCCATCTCCTATATGTTTGTGCCTTGAGACATGGTATTATTATGAGATTGTTTAGTAGGTCATTGGAGCACTGCTATG
This sequence comes from Cunninghamia lanceolata, assembly GCA_027924645.1. Classification (NCBI taxonomy): domain Eukaryota; kingdom Viridiplantae; phylum Streptophyta; class Pinopsida; order Cupressales; family Cupressaceae; genus Cunninghamia; species Cunninghamia lanceolata. Next base: position 6,302,250 of record BSBN01000249.1, read on the forward strand.
CTATCGAAATATAGAGAGATAAGAAGATTATGTTGATGTAATTATTTAAGGATTAATACAAGCTTGGGTCTCTTTGGGTGTGGAATTGTTTCTTGTGGTGATTTCTCCATGTAAACATTGTGTTATGGTTTCTTTATCTTTAATTACTAATTTCCATTTCATTTTATGATCTATCATGGTTAAGTAATTTGGTGCATTAAAGAACAACATTTCTTATTGATTGTTTCACCATGTTTTCAACATTTGGTATAAAATCCATGGATGGTTTGATTAGAGAAAAGGACACCTCTTTTAGAGTGTTTGATTGAGGTTTTTGTTGTAGTGGGAGTTTGTTGTGTTTTCTTGTAGATTCAAATTTTGGGTGATAGAATTCACAACAAGCTCATCTTGGTTGGAGATTAAAAACATTAATGGCTCAGGTTTTGAAATTTGGAAGCTAATTATGGAGGATCTCTTGGAAGAAAGAGACTAGTGGATTGTAGTGAAAAGTGAAAACAAACCAGAAAAGATGGGAGATGAAGATTGGGTAAAACTTGACAAAGAGGCCTGCAACACTATACAATTGTGTTTATTTGATTCCATTATTTTGAATGTTTCTAATGAAATTACTACATATAAGTTATGGAAAAGATTAGGAGAAATTTACCAAACTAAGAGTCTTATGAAGAAGTTGTATTTGAAAATATAGTTATATTCTCTAAGAATGAAAGATGGAGACTAGATTGTAAAACATTTGAATGCGTTCAATCTAATCATGGTCAATTATAGTCAATAGATGTGAAGATAGAAGAAGAAGATAAATATATTTTATTACTATGTTTATAACCTGATTCTTAGGATAATTTGATTCTTGCACTCAGTAGTTCTATGATAGATCTGATGATGGATTCTCTTGTTGCTAACTTGCTCATAGAGGATATGAGGAGAAAGCCTATGGAAGATGGGTCTAAGGATGCATTGCATGTGTAGGGAAGATATAAAGAGAAGGGTAAGAACAAGTAGAAAGGTGGTAAAGGTAAGTCCAACAATAGATCTAAGTCCAAGGGTAGATCCAAGACACCTAGTAAGATTAGATTGAGATGTTGGAACTATGGCAAATGGGGGCATCTAAAAAAGGAATACTAAAATAAGAAAAAGAAAGATGAAGATTCCTCTATTGATAAATCCTCTAATGATGAAGCTATTGATGATTTTATTATTTCTACTAACAAGAATTTTGATGACTCTTGGTTAATAGATTCAAGTGCATCCTACCAAATGACTCCTTGCAAGGAGTGGTTTTCAACATATACAACATAACATGGTGAGGAAGTTTTCCTTTGGGACAACAACAATCGAAAGAGTGTGGGCTGAGGGGAGGTAAAATTGATTTTCAATGATGGAAGAGTGAAAACCCTCATGAATGTATTGCATATCCCTAGTTTAGCTAGAAAAATTTAATTTCTATATATCTAAAATGAATGATTGGGGGGTGTATGTGACCTTTGAGAAGAGCGGTTGTAAATTGAGCAGAGGGAATTTGGTGTTGGCTAGGGACACTTAGTGTGGCACTCTATTGAGGATGGAAGCATCCACTTTCCATGGCTCTATGAATGTAACTAACCAATTTGTTTCTTGTAAAAAGTGGCACCATATAATGGGTCACATTTTTAAGAAGGGTCTAAAAACACTCATTAATAAAAAGATGGTCGATGGTTTATCCTGTTACTCTACTAACTTTGAATTTTGTGAACAATATGTGTATGATAAACAACATATAGTTTCAGTTAAATCTAGTAGTACTAGAGCTAAACATGTTTTGGAAGTAATTCATAGTGATTTGTGTGGTCCTCTATATGTTCCTTCCATTGGTAAATCTCACTAATATGTTACATTTATCGACAATTTTTCCAGATATATATGGGTTTAATTTCGGAAGCATAAATTTATTGTATTTTCTATGTTTAAAGAGTTTAAAGCACTTGGTAAGAAACATATAGATATGAAAGTAAATGTTTTAAGATAAAATAATGGTGGTGAGTATTGCTCTAGAGATTTTGATAATTATTTTAGGTATGCATGGATTATTAGACCAAAAACAACTCCATACATTAGACAACAAAATGGAGTAGCAAAATGAATGAAGAAGACTTTGATGGACAGAGATAGAAACATGCTATGTAGTGCTAATCTTGAACAACATTCCTCGGTTGAAGCTTTACACATTGCTTGTTATCTAGTTAATAGATCTCCCACTTTTGCTCTCATTGACCAAACACCCTATTAAGTATAGATAGGTAAGAGACCATTTATTTTTCACTTCATAATTTTTGGCAATGAGACATATGTTCATGTTCCTAAAGAGAAATGTTCTAAGATTAATTTCAAGGTAACAAGTGTGTTTTGTGGATTATGGAAAGAACATTAAGGGTTTAAAATATTTGGGATGCTATAACATTGAAAATGGTATATTCTAAGGATGTTATTTTTAGAGAGCTTAGGGTATTTATAGATGTTGAACAACCTCATTAAAATCCTAACAAAACAATACATTTAGATATTAATAGTGATCCACAAGAAGGTGCACATACATAAAAACAACATGATGGACAAAATGAGGAAGGATAAGGTTTAGATTTGAGCTTTGATGAGGAACAACATGAGCTTCTTGTTACACCTTTCAAAAGGTCCACTAGACAATGAAATCTAGTTGAAAGGTATAGTCCTTCTAATTAGAGTTATGTATTTGTTTTATCTATACTAACAACGAACCTAGATTTGTGAAGGAATTTTTGTTTTTGAATGAGCATGAGTCTTGGTTAGAAGCCATGAAAGATGAAATAAAAGCTCTGGACAAATGTAACACATGGGATCCAATTGAGCTACTCAAGGAGAGGAAATCAATTGGATGTAAATGTGTATTTAAAAAGAAATTTGGAGTAGTTGGTAAGTTGGAGTGATACAAGGATATTTTAGTGGCTAAGGGTTACTCCCAAGTTGAGGGAATAGATTTTGGTGAGATCTTTTCTCCTGTTACTAAGCTAGCCTCTATTAGATTTCTTTTATCTATTACTAAGCTACTTTTGATTTAGAGTTAGAGAAAATGGATGTGAAAAAAATGTTTCTATATGGGGATCTTGATGAGGAAATATTTATGAAACAACTTGAAAACTTTGTGGTGAAGGGACATGAACACTTGGTTTGCATATTGAAGCGATCTTTGCATGGTTTGAAGCAATCACTGAGAATTTAGTATAAAAAATTGATGTCTTTGCATTAGATCATGATTTTGTTAGAAGTGAGGTTGATCACTATGTCTATTTTAAATTAATTGATGATCAGCTACTAATCAATTGTCATATTTGTTGATGAGATGTTATTTATTGGAAATGATAAGCGAATGATTGGAAAACTTAAGAGTTAGTTATATGTGTTGGAAACAAGGTAGACAACTGAGAGGGGGGGTGAATCAGTCATCTCAAAACTTTCTTACTTTTACTTCTTTTAACATTCAGTGATATATCAAAGCATGAAAGAATAAGCAATCATAAAAACTGAAATGAAATCAACACACATAACACAAGGATTTTTACGTGGAAAACTTGTTAAGGGAAAAAGCACGGGGTGATTAACCCAAGATTGTATTCTCTGTTAAAAGAATAAAGAAGTACAAAATGTCACTTGCCAGTTAGGGCTCACTACCTGAACACACTGCTCACAAGAGGCTCACTGCCTACTAGAGACTTACAGATGATAACAATGTGTTTGAACTGATGAACAACATCCACATATGCAAGAATTCAATTCCGGTTAGGCTCAGTATACTGATCTAGCACATTTCATTCTTCCTCTGCTTAGTATCACTCTCTTGTCACATTCCAGGCTTGGATTATTGCCTTCGCACTTCTCTCTGCTTTTCTTTTCACTTAATCCATACACTTATCACTACAACACACTTACAAGATTGAATCCATCGGGTATATATATCCGCATCAAGGATTTCAAACAACTTTCTAGTCGACAACAAGAACACTTAGGATATTTGCAAGATGATGTGCACTAGAAACTTAGGAATAGAAATCATTACCTAAGTCAGCCAAAATCATATATCACCTCAAGTTACTTGATCAACACCTTCTGCACATCCGGATTGAGATCTGATACCCTATTGACCAGTTCTTCCTCTGTCTACACTGTCTAAAAGAAGTCCAATACTTAGATGCTCATATCTTTCATATGCTTAGTTACCAGAGGCTAAATCTCTAGAATACAATAGTTTAGATACTCCTTACTACTCACCCAATTCCGTAACATGCTGGGTTTCACCATTAGAGAGTTCTAGACCCAATCTGTCAAACCCTAACAAATGCTCTGTTCTTGACTACCGGATCAACCTATCTTCAATTTGACTTCCGGTATGAGTAATTTATGCACTACGGATGTGTGGGATATACTTTGTTGCCATCAATGACAACACTTATGAATCCTAGCAATGTCTCTTGCCAACAATCTCCCCCTTTGGCATTGATGGCAACACTTAGTGAAAAATGACTAACTGTCACTGTAACTCCCCCTTTGCTTGTGCTTCATTTCTCCACACTTCTTATCAGTGCTCCCTTAATGCTAGATTCCTTATTTTTCACTTCTCTTTACTCCCCCTTTGACATCAATGGCAAAGGGTGGGATCCGCCAACCAAAAATGTGCAAAAATTATTATATAAGGCCGCATATGTACATATAATCTATAGGATAAACTTACATATACTTAAGTATATCTGCAAATGTAGTCTTCAACTGTACAAGCTCTGTGGCTCAACTTCTCTTCATCCTATCCAAAATAGAGATGTGTCCACTTAACAAAAATGCATATGCTTATGCCCTCTTCAAATCTATTGGATCACTGGTTCGGGCTGTACTTAGAGCATCTGCTAAGGCATCATGCATTGCCTCTAACTTAGGGATGATTATCCCTCTGATTTCACCCATTCTATCCATTATATTCTTCTTCTCCTTACCCAGTTTCTTTATTTCATTTATTATAACAACTGCTTGGCATTCTTGACTTACCAGAGAGAGAGTGAGAGGATCAAAATTCTAAGATAGATTTGTCAATTTTTCTTCTTGTTCTTTCATTTTCTTCTCAATGTCCTCTACAACTTTGGGCCAGGATAAACAAAATTTATATATGTCTCCACCATCCTTAAGAGCATTTTCAATGCTCTTTATGCCAATGTCTAGGGTTTTTCTATCATTAGTAATTAGCCCTTGTACCTCATGAATCTTTTTCCCAAGAACTCATTTTGGACCTTAGTTTTTGTTGATTTTTCTAAAGACTCAAAATGTGTATTGACAAAATTAACTAAGTTCTTCAAGTTACCGGATGGAGAGGTATATGGATCCTTCTGATATGAGGGCATAATCTTCTCTAGCACTCCGGATGCAATACTCAGCAGCTCACAGTCCTCCATATGAGATTTTAGGAGTTTTTCTTTGGCTTTGGCCTGAGTAAAAGATACTATCTTCATTATCTGAATCGGAGAGAGAGAGTCTAGATTCAATGGTCCTTGTATCAATTCTGTTTCATCTAATGCCACAACTTCCTTGTCCAAGAAACTTTGCACTGCTTCTGCAACGTCTCTTGTAATCTCAACTTCCTTTTCTTTGGGGGCATCCAGACTGATTTGCTTACTGCCACCAACAGAATTTGTCTCTTCTTCCTGCACTTCCTCTTCCAGAATAGAGGATTCTAAGGCCTCAAATTGTTCTTTATCAATTTTATTTAATCCTTTGAAATCCATGTCAGAAGGCTCTTCATCAATTTTCTTTAATCCTTCAACATCCATGACAGAAGGCTCTTCATTTGCTTCCTCTACAATGGGAAGATTGAACCTTTTCAAGACACACCAGAGAATTTCTTTTGTCTCATCATCTATTTGGTCAGTTTCTCCAAGCATGAGTTTATTCATTTTGGACTTGCTCCAGAATTCTTCTTTGGCATCCTTGAAAACCATGTCCATTTGTTTTTGAGTGATAGTTGGACATAACTGTATCACTATCTGTTCCTGGATCTCCAAGTTTTTTTCTTTTGCACTTTCTTTTCTTGACTCCAAACCTTCTTCTAAGCTCTTAGGAATCAAGGAAATTATTTCAATGAAAGCTTTGTTATAAATGTCCAGGTACCTTACCATTGCTTCCTCAAGAATTCTCTTGTCTTCATCATTGTACTCATCATAGAATTCTATTACAGGCTGCAGGTTTCCATCCACAGTGACTGCTTTAATGATGTCTTCAATTGAGAGAGTGGGTCTCTCAAAAAACTGTTCTATCTTTTGCTCCTCATCAGTCCTATCAGTCTTGGAAGGTTTGTTCTTGGATTTTTTTAAATCTCTGACCTCTACATTTGATTATGTCTCTTCATTATCCTTAAGGCTCACATATGTTCTTGTGGCCTTAGACTTCTTTCTCTTTTCTCCTGTAACAGATGGTTTGGTTACCGGTTTTACAGTCTTTGAGATTTTAGGAGAGACAGGGGCAGAACTCTTGGTAGATCTTGTCCAAGTAGAGGCTTCCATTGGGATGCTTTATTTCTTTACTTCTTCCCTTTCCCTTTCAATTTTCTCTATTCTTTCTGTATTAGCATCTACTGCCTCCTTTGTTAAGCCAAACCTCTTAGCAATTTCTTCAACCTCCTTCCTCACTTTTCTTTTTGACTCAGGCTTCCTTAATTCAACATGTATTTTTATGTTTATCTCATCAAAGGTGCCAAACCTCTCTGCCTCAGTGTCCTTGGGCTGGCTTAGCAAGTGTTGAAAATCTACCTCCAATATGTTTTCATCAACTTCATAACCCATGGGCATCATCCATACAGTTCTTGGCTCAACTGCCTCCATTGGGCATTGATCTGTATCAACCATGAAGCAAACTATGTTTTTGAATTTCTCCACTATTGATTTTGGTATTCTTTCTCTTGCATGCATCATGCTCTAGAAATTCTTGAAGTATCCCTAGAGAGCTATCTTCTGGGCTTGTGCATCACCAAGTCCATACAAATAATCTCTAATTTGAATTGCAACAGGTCTATGATTTGCCCAGATCAGACCTTTTGGTCCCGGTAACTCATTCATGTAATAGAAGAACAGGAACAACACCAGATTGCCATACTTAAAGGAATTTTTCTTATCTTTCTTAATCTTCTATAGATTCTCCATTAGTTGATTCAATAGAAGCTCACACAAATCATAATCTGTATTTTCTTTCACCATCTGATATGTAGTATAGATTGTTGTACCAGATACTAAATTTTCCCTACTTGAGTGGTAAATCTTGTAACCAATTACAATTGATTCAAACTTGACATCTGGATCAGTAATATCATCTATAGTCATTGCCCTCTTGTCATTTTTTGATCCGGTGGCTTTTGTTACGGTTTGATTTTTCACAGATTTGAGTGTAGGCAACCCACCAATTGAGTGCAATCCGGTTACAACCCTGGTGGCATCTTTGTTTATCTTAAATGGGCTCATTAACCACATAAAGTTATCATGCATCCTACTTAACACATACTGGACCCATTCATCCTCTGCAAAAGATGGGAAATGAATGCAATGTGCAAAGTGCTTGCCTTTTAGGGCCTTGAATTTTGGTTTGAGATCAAAATTCTCAATTCTTAACTGTTTGTGGTATATTTCCATTAATTCTAAGTCTCCAAAGTCTTCAATGTTTGTATGAATGTAAACACTAATATCTTCTACATGCAAAACACCGTATGGGATACTGGAAAATGCACCGGAGGGATCAACTTCTACAGATTTGTGAGGGTGTTTCTTGAATTTTGGTCTTGGCCTCTTAGTGACATTCACAACCATAGGAGTAGCCATTCTAGCAACAAAATTTAGAGAAATTTTGCAGAGAAGAAATACCTTTTTCGCCTTAGGGTTTGTTGCAACTACCGGAGCAAATTTCTGCTTGATTTCGATCTTCAGCTTTAACTTGAATAATTTGTAGGATCTCTTCTTAGATCTCTTCTCTCTTCTTCATGAGTGCAAAGTGTTGTAAATGACAAATGGAAAGCCTTTTATTCTTGCACAAAAACCTAATTCCCCATTATAATAAATGAACACTTTTAAGTCATCCAATTACCCTGTTTTGAGTGAATTTCTCACGAATCATTGTGCGGATCTTCAAATTATCATCTAAGTGAGTTGACAACGTAACTTTAGCCTTTCAAAACATGTTTCTAAATCCACAGACCATAAAATTGTAATTTCAGATTATACCTGATCTGTTTGTGTAATTCTGATTTTACCAGATGGCTGCTTGAACCTGATCTATTCATAACTTCTTCAAATCTATAAGTGGATTACTTCAACTTTTAACTGAATGATTTTCAGATGAACCTCCAAAAAGCCCTTAAATCCACAACCTCTAATTCTTACTTAATGTGCTAAATTCAAGCACTTACTGGCTGACTGGGGGAATTTTGATCTTCTTTGCAGCTCCCACTGAGCCAGGGCTCACTTTTAATTTCTGAAAGGATTATCAACACTAGATTCTATTGTGGACCCATCACTAGTGTTCATCACACTCTTCTTTACCCAAGTCTTGCTCATCTCCTTCTGAATCTCATCCACATTCACTTTACCTTTGCCTTTGTCTTGTTTTTTATCATATTTCACCCGACCTTTTCCATCATGATTTCTGCTCCTGCAGAATCTAGCTATATGACCAGATTTATTGTAGTTGTAGTACACAACATTTCCTTGCTTATTTGATTGATATCCTCTTGATCTACACTGATTAGCCATATGCCCCATTCTATTGCATGTAAAGCATCTACCATTGAAAGAATTGTTCATTTGTATATTTCTGCATTCATGAGATTTATGACCATACCTTTTGCAATTAAAACATTGACCGGAGAAGGATGGATTATTCTGATTCATTCTGTTCCTGCACTGAGTTACTTTATGACCAAATTTGTTGCAGTTGAAGCAGTTTCCATTGAAAGATGGATATCTTTGAGCATTAGGTTGTCTTACCGGAGGTCTTCTAGGCCATTTTCTTTGTCTTCCTAATCCAAAGTTCTTTTGACCAGATCTAGAGCTTTCACCTTTCTCATATCTCAAGCCATGCTTATCATCTACCCTCTTTTGACTTTCAAGAAGAACTTCAAGTTTGGCTGAGCTTATCTTGAGTTTCTCTTTGTATTCATTTGTAGTTTGGAGATCTTATTTAAGAGTGTCAATCTAGATCTCAAGTTGTTCTTCATTGTATCTGGCTTCTTCAAGATCAGACTCAAGATGTCTAATTATTCTGTCCATTTTGTAACAGTCTTCTATTTTCTCCTTGAGGGATTGTTTTAAGTTATCTTCAGTCTTTCTCTTCTCTTCAATTTCTTGGGTGAATTTCATAACCCCTGACTCCATTTCATGTCTTATCATAACAACTTCTTTTGACAGTTTTTCACATAGCTTTATTTTCTCATTCAGGTCCTTATCAGTACTATTGGTTTCATTCTGATCTGCTAACTTTTGAAGTAGTTCCTTTCTCTTTTTCACGGAATTACTGAGTTTTTCTTTCAACTCATTGATGAAATCATTAGCCTGCTTAAGTCACTCTCTCAAATCATTGACTTCAGACTGGGATTGTTCAAGATCATCTAAGGTAGACTGTAGTTGCTCTTTCATACCATATGCATCCATTGAGATTCCCAGATCCTCCTCAAGCTGTTAGGCTTTTTCTAAGGAACTTAGCTCAGATACCAATTGTTGGAAACAAGGTAGATAACTAAGAGGGGGGGTGAATCAGTTATCTTAAAACTTTCTTACTTTTACTTCCTTTAACATTCAGTGATATATCAAAGCATGAAAGAATAAGCAATCATAAGAACTAAAATGAAATCAACACACATAACACAAGGATTTTTATGTGGAAACCCTATTAAGGGAAAAAGCATGGGGTGATTAACCCAAGATTGTATTCTCTGTTAAAAGAATAAAGAAGTACAAAATGACACTTGCCAGTTGGTGCAGGAGCACCTTGACAAATTGATGCTTTCATAGGAATTTGATTGAACTTTGATGATTCAACAATGTAATGAGATAAATTAAGTCATTTTTCCTTTTATTAAAGTCACTAAGAGAGGTCTAAGTTTAAATTTGTGTAAATGATGCAAAATTGTAAAGTTGCAAATGATGCAAACTTGGAATATGAAAGGTCATTTTGGTTCTAGGCGTTGATAGGCAATTAGAAATCAATTGGAATGTGAAGAGTCATGATGTAATGCCTTTAAAAGGCCTTGTATCCATTTGTGAAGGCAAAGGGGAGAAGGTTGGAGAATGTGGGTTGTTACATTTTGATGTGATATCAATAAAAGATACCCTTGTTTCTACATTTCTGAATGTTAAACTGCTGTTTCAGAGATTGATACAGATTTGTATGGATTTTATATGACTAGAATGTGGTATGGATGGAAATATTATTGAGTCTACTTTCCATTTATTTTTGTTGCATCAAATTTCATTAAGATTTGAATAAGTTATGGCATTTTTATTGAGGGTAGGTCTGCAGAGTTTAATTTTTTGAAAATGCAGTCTGAAAATATGCATGGTATGGCCTGGTACAGCCTCACATTGATGCATATAATAGATGGATGGAAAGATATGTGTTTCTAGTTTACAATTATTTTGGTTTGGTATAATTTCATTAAGTTTTGTGAGAGATATTGCAATTTTGGTGAGGGCAGGTCTGAACGTTGCCTAGGGTTTGCAGTTTTGGGAAAAAAATCATAACCTTCTCCCCTACCATTGGATCTTCATGAAAATTGGAGGAAAAATATGTATTAATGTTTTCTTCAACCTGACCAAAGAAATTGGATTAGTTATTTGATTTGTTAATGTTATTGAGGATAGTTTTGGTCCTCCTACCTCTACATCATATTAGTATCAGAGCTAGCGAAAGCTCTGGGAGGAGATGTTATGTATTTGATTTCTGACATGATGAACTGAAGGAAAGATTGTGTTGGTGACCATTATTTTTTTTGCTAAGTTGTTTGGTTGCAGGTGCTTGGTCCATCTAGCTGCAGAATGATGTTTTATGAGGTTGTGTGTGTGGACAAAAAAGATGAGGTCTGTCATGACCATTCTCCAATGGAGATTAGGCTAGATAAGGGTGCAGAGAGAAACCAATGAGGAGAGAGTGGTAGGTGCATCACTAGGATCTTCTATTGGGTGAGATGAATGGTTTGGTGATTTGGTGTTGTAAAGCAGTAAAGAGATGGATACTTGACTGAAGAAGCACTTGATGTTGCAGCCTGAAGAGTACTCCACTGATGGGAGTAGAAGGAGCCTGAAGAAGCTCTAAAGTTGATAGTTTGATTTGTTGGTTGGTTGGTCATCATTTCTATTAGTCTAAAGTTTGGAAGATTTGAAGCCTGAAGCTAAAGATGAAGAGACAGATAGAGATGCAGGAAAAGGTAGTTTTGTTTTGCAGATACATTTCCAAGGGACTTGGAAATCTTTGTTGGTTGGTTGTATGGTGCAGGAGTACCTTGACAAATTGATGCTTTCATAGGAATTTGATTAAACTTTGATGATTCAACAATGTAATGAGATAAATTAAGTCATTTTTCCTTTTATTAAAGTCACTAAGAGAGGTCTAAGTTCAAATTTGTGTAAATGATGCAAAATTGTAAAGTTGCAAATGATGCAAACTTGGAATATGAAAGGTCATTTTGGTTCTAGGCATTGATAGGCAATTAGAAATCAGTTGGAATGTGAAGAGTCATGATGTAATGCCTTTAAAAGGCCTTGTATCCATTTGTGAAGGCAGAGGGGAGAAGGTTGGAGAATGTGGGTTGTTACATTTTGATGTGATATCAATAAAAGATACCCTTATTTCTGCATTTCTAAATGTTAAACTGTTGTTTCAGAGATTGGTACGGATTTGTAAGGATTTTATATGACTAAAATGTGGTATGGATGGAAATATTATTGAGTCTACTTTCCATTCTTTTTGTTACATCAAATTTCATTAAGATTTGAATAAGTTATGGCATTTTTATTGAGGGTAGGTCTGCAGAGTTTAATTTTCTAAAAATGCAGTCTGAAAATATGCATGGTACGGCCTGGTACAACCTCACATTGATACATATAATAGATGGATGGAAAGATATGTGTTTCTAGTTTACAATTATTTTGGTTTGGTATAATTTAATTAAGTTTGTGAGAGATATTGTAATTTTGGTGAGGGCAGGTCTGAACGCTGCCTAGGGTTTGCAGTTTTGGGAAAAAAATAATAACCTTCTCCCCTACCATTGGATCTTCATGAAAATTGGAGGAAAAATATGTATTAATGTTCTCTTCAACCTAACCAAAGAAATTGGATTAGTTATTTGATTTGTTAATGTTATTGAGGATAGTTTTGGTCCTCCTACCTCTGCATCACCAGTTAGGGCTCACTACCCAAGCACACTACTCACAAGAGGCTCACTGCCTACTAGAGACTTATAGATGATAACAATGTGTTTGAACTGATGAACAACATCCACATATGCAAGAATTCAATTCTGATTAGGCTCAATATACTGATCTAGCACATTTCATTCTTCCTCTGCTTAATATCACTCTCCTGTCACATTCTGGGCTTGGATTACTGCCTTCGCACTTCTCTCTACTTTTCTTCGCACTTAATCCATACACTTATCACCACAACACACTTACAAGCTTGAATCCATCGGGTATATATATTCGCATCAAGGATTTCAAATAACTTTCTAGTCAGCAACAAGAACATTTAGGATATTTGCAAGATACTATTATGTCGGCTGAATTCATACTTGATAGATGATGCGCACCAGAAACTTAGGCATAGAAATCACTACCTAAGTCAGCCAAAATCATATAACACCTCAAGTTACTTGATCAACACCTTCTGCACATCCGGATTGAGATCTGATACCCTGTTGACTAGTTTTTCCTCTATCTGCACTGTCTAACAGAAGTCTCATACTTAGATGCTCATATCTTTCATATGCTTAGTCACCGAAGGCTAAATCTCTAGAATATGTTAGGTTTCACCATCAGAGAGTTCCAGACCTAATCTGTCAGACCCTAACAAATGCTCTGTTCTTGACTACCGGATCAACCTATCTTCAATGTGACTTCCGATATGAGTAATTTATGCACTGCAGATGTGTGGGATATACTTTGTTGCCATCAATGACATTACTTATGAATCCTAGTAGTGTCTGTTGCCAACAATATGTGGTACTTTTAATATGAAATATTTATGGGCTACAAAATATATTTTGGGTATGGAAATCTACAAGGATTGAGTTAATAGGTGTTGATGTTGATTGTTAGTAATTACAACATGAATAAAAGTTTACACAACAAACCTTTATTGTCTTGAAAAGTATGATCAATTTAGGATGAATTGATGACTCCAAGTCTCCATGCATTTCATAATGATCTAACATTACTCAGAGGTTGATGTGTGTTGTTAATCAATTTGGGGCCTTACACTTGATTTTAAGGTATCTATCTCTTGGTATGTTCTGCTTTCCCCTGTTCTCTGTAAATTCTTAACAAATGAGGTTAAATCTTACTGTATCTAACCTAAACATGAAAATATTTATGTTAATCTCCACCTTGATCAGTATTATTTGCATTGAACTTGATGATTTCTGATTAGTTCTTTTGCTGCTATCTCAATTTGCTTGAAATTGAACTAATCTTTACTTAATCTTACTTCTGCACTATGAATTTATGTAAATATTGTGCCTATAAGCTAATATTTCCATGATTCTTACCATTATTTGTAATTCTTTGCATGATATTTTCAATTCTACAAGAATTTAGCTCAAATATGCTAATGAATTTCATATGTCTATGGGTATCTGCATATTTTATGTTCTGCTTATTGCAGTTAGGATTATGGTGATTCAATAAAATGAAAATGAGAAAATAGAGTTTAGAGAATGAGATTCCCAAAATTACTTAACTGAGACCACTAATCCACATATATGTTCTGATACAATAATGAAGAGAAGTAAAAACTAAATCACACTTCACCAGGACATTCCACAAATCCGCATGATCCAGTGCAAATCTTCAAAGGAAAAGTTGATTACAATATGCAATAAAATGAAAGCACTTCTATTGAACATAGCATTTCACCATTACATATCTAGAAATCAACTTGAAGATTACATAAAGTTTACAATAAGGATGTAATTTGTAGCTTCATCTCCATCAGGTATGCTTTAAACAGGTACATTTACAATTGGTCTGGAGAAAGAATCTTGTGAGAGAATTCACCAAGTTGTAGAACATCACAATAGGCACTCAGAATTGAAACAATTTAGCCTCCCATAATTTCAACAATTTAGTCTCCATTAGTCTTAGTAATCTGATCTCCTATCGGGTCTACAACAATTTGACCTCTAGCCAGATATGAAAATAATTCGCTCCCCCTTTTTCCAGATATGAAAATGATTGACCTCTCTTTTTAAATGACAAGTCATGGCCCTTTTATAGAACAAAGGCCAGAAAAATGGTTACATTGATCCAATGGTTAGGATCCAATCATGATGATCCAATGGTCCAGATAGAAAGCACGTGATTGCCAGTTGGCAATCATACAGCTAGCAAAGAATATTCCAGCATCTTTAACTTGGCTCCTAGGATCTCTAGCTTGCGCAGATGACATATTCAGGTGATATCATCTGGTTCTGATTCATGTCATCTCGTTCTATATCCATCTTTTTCTTTTTTCTACACTCTGAGTAACATTTCTCAAGCTTTAATCAGCTTCAATATCCTACAGCAAAGATACAGGTCTTAATCCTTTACATTTAATTCATTTAGCAAGAAATGTGCATGCCATTAACTATGAAAGGGATATGGACGTTAGGATATGAATATCAAGTTCGAGATATGTCCATATGGATATCGGGTTGTGAATATCAGGTTTGGATATCCAGATATTAGGATATGCGAATGTCCATATGGATATCCATGAGGATATGTACATATGACGTCAACATGGGGGTCAGGTCAACCCTTGTTGACCAAAGATTTATCATCAAGTCCTAGATGTGTTCTCAAGTATGTCAGGAAATGCATAGGGGCATGCATCGCCATCTCGCAGTAGTGCAGAGAATCTTTTTGGCTAGGAAGATCCTCCTGCGAGGACGCACTACCGTTTGATCTAGTTTGTGGATATTGGATTAAGGTCTGGATGATGTCAACAGGAAGATCTTTCCTCATGGCAATAAGGTGACATCATCAGGATGAGGATATTAGAATAATATCCGAATAATAGGAATGCAAAATATCCCCTTGGCTTAGGGTCATGATGATGTCAATACATGGTGTCTTTTGTATCACGTTGGGATAAGATGACATCATTTGGGATATGGACGCTAAAAGAATGACCGGATACTAAGTTAAGATCTGGGAGATAGTTAATATCCAAATGCTGACAGTAAGTTTAGCATTCTTCATAAGGTCGAGATGACATGACATCATCTAGATCAAGATGTTAAAGTAAGGTCTGGATATTAATTACGTTAATATCCAGATGCTCTAATGTCTAGGTGACGTCAGCATAGCATATACCTTCATTTTATAGTGAAGATGTGACATCATCAGGACATGGAGGTGACTTCCTTCGAGAACTAGCCACGTGTCATGATCTTGTAGTAGCACAGAGAATCTTTCTTGCTGACAAGATTCTCCCGCAAGGATGCACTACCGTCCGATCCTCAATACTTGTTGGCCCACTATTTCATTTAATCCTTTGACACCTGGCATCATTTTATTTGTTTAGAGGGAATATCAAAGTTATGGATATTAACTTTACTTTCTTCATGAGGTCAGGATGACATGAGGTCATCAGGATCAAAGCTTTTTGTAATATGGAGATGACATGACGTCATCGAGACATGGATATTTTTGGAGGTCAGGATATCAAGTTAAGATCTAGGATGTTAACTATATCCTCCATATGACGTTTAACCTGATAATTCTCTTAAATTTTATGTCCAAATGTTAATAAGCACCAAGATACTAAGTTAATATCCGGATGACATGCAATGTGAATATCCAGTTGACCTATTGACCAAACTTTGACTGACTATAACTTCCTCATTTTAAGGAATTTTGGGGTGCTTCAAAAGGAAAACTTGCTTAGAATTTAGTTCTCTTTCATTTGGCAAGCTTCATGAGGGAAGACTCATAATTTGGAAATTTGACTTCATATTTCAAGATCCAGACATGCCTGAGACTAGACATATGCATACTGACTGATGCTACTTTTACCATTATCGCCCAAAGCAAAGAGAAACACATAAGAAGAAGTAAAAAGCAAAAGGTTGGGTCCCTGTTTTGCTCGGCAAAATGGGGCGTGTTGTGTAACCACACAACAACTTGCCACTAAAGAAAATGACTAAAAATTCAAATAATTAAAGAGATGAAAACAAATTAGCACATGATATTCTAACTTTTA
This sequence comes from Cunninghamia lanceolata, assembly GCA_027924645.1. NCBI lineage: Eukaryota > Viridiplantae > Streptophyta > Pinopsida > Cupressales > Cupressaceae > Cunninghamia > Cunninghamia lanceolata. The sequence goes on from BSBN01000249.1 coordinate 6,318,738, forward strand.
TCAAATATGAGCATCCTAACCCTTTTGATTGATATCATGTTCATTAATATAACAATGCTGAGAAGAAATCAGGTGTGTGCATGTGATTCATATCCTTCATCTTGAAGATAAGTTGAAAACACTAGTGATAGGTGTTAAGGTACATATTTGGATTTAACCCTCTAAGCCAACTTGGATAGAGCCTTGCTGCCAGCAGGCGTCCATAGCCCTGGCAAGGTTATCATTGCAATTCTCTCAAGTAGAGCCCCACTTCCAGTCAGATGTTTATAGCCCCGGTAGAGTTACTTGGATAGCCTAATTACTCTTTTTATTCATAAGATATGATCATGTAAGTACATTTTGCAAGGTGTGGACACTTGCTGTTTAGGTTGAGATTTACAATGGTAGCAAGAACAAACCTTTAGATTTTTCACTTAACACTACACTAGCATGTTCAACAAATCCAAGGTTGTTAGGTGTATTATGTGAGGATCACCTTGAACAAGAAAAGTTATCACTAATGAATAAGATATCATAGACCTGATTAGAAATATTTAAATTGACATGAGTTACAACCTATGTAAGAATTTGTATTCATTTCCTGAATTCTGACAATTTCACCAGCTTTCTAAAGTGAAAAGGTGCACAATCTTGTCTGACCAAAATAGGGACTCAACAACAAATGAGCAAAGCAAACACACAAAGAAAACTATACAAGCAACTATACAAAATGGAAACAAAAGCAAACAAAGTGGGACAGAAAGGAAAGCATAACAAAACTAGAGAGGAAAGGAAAGAAGTAGCTACCCTATCAGACTATATACAATACACTACAAGGTAAACAAAACCCAAGGTTAGGCCCACAAACACCTGTATTCACATACTCCCTTAGATCATGCAGGAGTATCATGGCACTAGTTAGGGTTCTAATCCTAGCAAATTCATCTTTGTATTCTAAAAAATATTCTTGTATTCTATATTCATTGTGTTTAACAAAATAATCCCTAATGATCAGTAATTGAGGAAGTTCATTATGTTCATGACTGATCCATTCACATGTTTTATCCCCTAAATTTCCATAATCAAAATAGTATTCAACATCATTTATTCGGGAAAACAAAAATACAACCTAATGCATTTCCTACTCTGCTAGACAAGCCTGTTCACTGCCAGCTAATCTTCCATTTAGTGACTTTATGTCTTGTCTCACTTCATCTTGAAGGGTGTATGACTCCTGATGGATTACCTCTTCATCTTTCTCCAACTCCAGTTCTTCATTCTAAAGGTTCATTTGATCGTCAAATTAAGGAAACACCTCAATGCTTTGTTCAGTTCTCTACACATCAGCACTTAGGTGAGTATCTTCATCATCATAACATGATATACATAAATTTATCCTTTCTAAACCATTTAACTATAAAGATGAAATGACATTTGACAGACAGGAATGCTTCCCTATTTCATTTTTAAAATGGTGCTGGATTGACATCTGATCATGCACAACAATAACAGAACTTTATGTATCTTCTATTTTTATGAATTGTTCTTCAAATAGTTCACTTCTATCATCCAGTAGAGTGTTTGGTTCCCTTATCCTGCAACAATCTTGGATTTGATCATTTAATTTAAAGAAATCATCTAATAAATAAGGATTTACTCTCTTTTCTATGACTCCTTTAGCTATTGTTGTAGAAACTTCCTTAGCAACTATGCATTTTAATTCCTTTGCCACTTGTTTACACTTCTTTGTCCACTCATCCTCATCAAAACTATTAGGATCAAATCCAAAGACATTATCTTGACAAGTATTTCTTAATAATTCAATATATTTATCAAGTGTATTAGGATACTCTAGTCCTCTTGATTTATTGTCTGATGACATAAAACAGGGAGCACTTTATTCTCTACATTCTTCAAAAGATTCATACCTGTACTCTACCTCATCCATATTAGTACTTTGACAAGGAGGTATAGAACTATCAATCTCACCATATAGTGATTCGTAAAGGTTCTTTGTTATCTTCATCTTCCATAACTGATTCAACCAATACCTTTTCAGGATATGCCCCAACCTCTGAAGCTGTATCTTCTTGTTGCTCCAGAATTCCTTCATCCTCCTGCCAGACTTTAGTCCTATACATGTCTTAGAAAGGAATTAGTCCTTTTAAAGCTAAATCCAACCTTGTGGGGAACGTCAGACAACTAACTTTATCGTGCTTTGCAAAATTGTGTATCCTGCACCTTCTGGATAAACCAAAATAAGATAAATTTTGAGGATAAAGCTTCCTATTTAACATTCCCTGCAAGAGAGGAATATTAACTTGAAAATTATCCCCATACACATCCATTGAAAATGAGACTTTGTTTTAATTTTTTAGAATTTTGAAATTTAATGAGATCTATCATATCGTAGAATAAAAAAAACTTGAAAGCTCAGAAAATCAATCTAATCTTTGAAGTTTTGAGCTAGATCTTCACAAAGATAAGGATAACTCTTCCACAGGAATGGATATTTATGGTCAGATATCTCAGATGATGAAGACTATAGGCACTATTTGCAGGGAATGCAAATCTTTGGTTCAAATTCTGAAATCCAAACAACTGTCTGCAAATGTTAGGGTGAATATCCTCAAGGAAGTGATATTTATGATCAGAAACTTCAAATTCTCTAATATTAGTAGGATCTTTTCACAAACACCAGAGTTTTGTGATAGACTTTGAATTTTGAAATGATCCTTTATAGGAAGGCAAAAAATACTTCTAGATGACAAATTGTCTGAATTAACAAGTGATCAGACCCTCCTAGTGCCAATTCTGTTGATGTTGATTGTTAGTCATTACAACATGAATAAAAGTTTACACAACAAACCTTTATTATCTTGAAAAGTACGATCAATTTAGGATGGATTGATGACTCCAAGTCTTCGTTCATTAGTTCATAATGATCTAACATTACTCAGAGGTTGATGTGTGTTGTTGTTAATCAGTTTGGGGCCTTACGCTTGATTTTAAGGTATCTGTCTCCTGGTATGTTCTGCTTTCACCTGTTCTCTGTAAATTCTTAACAAATGAGGTTAAATATTAATATATTTAACCTGAACATGCAAATATTTATGTATATTTATGTTAATCTCCACTCTGATCAGTATTATTTACAATGACCTTGATGATTTCTGGTTAGTTCTTCTGTAACTATCTCAATTTGCTTGAAATTGAACTAATCTTTACTTAATCGTACTTTTGCACTATGAATTTACATAAATATTGTGTCTATAAGCTAATATTTCCATGATTCTTACCATTATTTGTAATTCTTTGCATGATATTTTCAATTCTACATGCATTTAGCTCAAATATGCTAATGATTTTCATATGTTTACGGGTATCTGCATATTTTATGTTCTGCTTATTGCAGTTAGGATGATGGTGGTTCAATGAAATGAAAATGAGAAAATAGAGTTTAGAGAATGAGATTCCCAAAATTACTTAACTGAGACCACTAATCCACATACATGTTCCGATATAGTAATGAAGAGAAGTAAAAACTAAATCATACTTCACCAGGACATTCCACAAATCCACATGATCTAGTGCAAATCTTCAAAGGAAAAGTTCACAACAATATGCAATAAAATGAAAGCACTTTTATTGAACATAAGATTTCACCATTACATACCGAGAAATCAACTTGAAGATTACGTCAAGTTTACAATCAGGATGTAATTTGTAGCTTCATCTCCATCAGGTATACTTTAGAACAGGTACATTTACAATTGGTCTAGAGAAAGAACCTTGCAAATATTCAAGTTTCAGTTGCTAAGGTGTACTGCATAGGTTCTCAAGGGTGATCAAAATAAAGACACATCTTTCTGTTGACTAGGGTTGTCTGGAGGAGATACCAGAAGCCACCACATTTCAACACAATTTATCTTTTGGCTTTGATATTTGGAGGATAAGTTTAAATATTAAGATGGATGATTCAATTCAGGTTTCAAGTATTGAAGTACACCACAAGTTGGTTTTTCAATGTTCTATCTTAAGACTATGTGTTTAGTGTTCGTTTGTGTTACCAGGCTCAATTTCTACTTCTTTGCGCCAGAAAGAAAACATATATCTCAGAAGAAGGATTGATTAAGAAGGTTTGTGTAAGTCTTATGTTTCTTGTGTGATGATCCGCATGATGTTAATTGATCCCTTTGATGCCACTTTTGGTTTGGAGCCTTTCGCCAGAAGGATGAGTGTTTGTTGGGCCAACTTCATGTGCTTTTAGTGTTCCCGCCAGATGATTTGAAGTGTGCGCCAGCTTGGAAGAATGTGATAATAAAGAATAGGTCTTGGTTATCACTTGTCTTGAACCACATTGATTTTCTACATCTTTTGGATCTCGACTTGGTGTGGCCTTGCACATTTTATGAATACATGTTTCATCCTGGCTGACTTGGGAGAAGGATTTTTGGATTTGTGGAAGGTATAAATGAAAGATCTTGTTTGTTGAGGAAGGTATGAGGGTATGAGAGTGTGCAAATATGTGTGAGCAGATGTTAGAATGTTTGTGAAGGTGCGTTGGAGGCAGCAATGTTCGCTAGGTAGAGAAAGTGAAGTTTTGTGACAAAGTGAAGTGTGTGGATGATGTGGAGGTGGTTCGTTTAGTAAGATCTATTGAATGTAATATTCAGAGGTTGTAGCCTCATTCTATAAGTGTCATTGCAATGTCTTTCAAGGAGTTGTAGCCTCCTTTGGGTTGTAGCCCATAAATAATATTGTAATCCTATTTTATCTTTATTTGTGAGGCTAGATTTGGACAGTAGATCCAAGCAGCTTGCTCACCATGGTTTTTCCCTTCTTGGGTTTTCTACATAAATCTGGTGTTGTGGCTGTGTGCTTATGTGTTCTGCTTTAATTAGTTTAATTTGTTGACCTTCTAATTAAAGTAATTGAAAGTTTTGATTGTTGATGTTAAACTGAAATAAGTTTAGAGATATATTGATTCACCCCCTCTCAGTATATCCTTGTGTTCTAATAATAATATCAATATTTATGCTTAGAATCCACATCCAGTGGACCAAACACATCTGGATAAATGATTTCTAATATTCTCTTTTCTTTATAACCTCTAGAGGGAAAATATGTTCTTTCCAGTTTTTTGAACACACAATACATTTCAAAAAATCAAAATGCTTATAAGAGTAACCATAAAATTGTCTATGAATATTTTTATCAATAAGGGTCTCTTTAGCCTCTGTCTTGCAAGGACATGCTCTCTCTCTAACAACGGTGTTGGGAAAGCTTGAATGCTGACCCAAGATTTGACTAAGGGAAATTCCTAAACACCACAACCCCCAAACCCCTTTTCTTCTTGTGTATAGGTTACAGGAGTGGGAATTGCAAAAGTGAAGGTACATGGAGGTTGCTTAAGGAATCAAGATTCAAGATCTAAAAATAGAGTTTGGAAATTCCACTGTAGCAAACTTGGGCGCTAGCCCTAGTGTCCAACAGCTAAAGCAGACCTTGAATTCAGCATTAGAGCATCATTTATGACATTTTTCTAGTTTTGAGCTTTCAGAGGTCAGGACTTTTTGGACTCAGGTGCTAGCCCTGGAGTCTTTCGACATTTCAACTTCTGAGGGACAGGTTTGGACATCTCACTGATCATCCTGGTACTTTCAAATCCTAACTTGTTGTTTCTCTATTATAAACTGATTATCTCAATTCTAGGGTTTAGTGCATTGATTAGCCTAAGGTTTGATAAAAGGCTTGGTTGAATCATGTCTTTCGTCTACAAACAAGAGCACAAAATCAGTAGTTGAGTCCTCTTCCATCTTGTAGTGACTTGGCTCAGTTTTGTCCTTGAATGTTGTAGTGAAAGGAGGGTTTGATCTAGTGCATTCATGATCTCATCCTCTTTTCCCTACTAAACATTTTTGTGAACCTATGTTTTAAAGAATTTGCATCTTGCTAAGTGTTTAAATCAGACTTTGCATTACTTCATATCATACTTGTCATTTTACATTGAAAATATTGCATACATTTTGAAAAAATTGAAAAAAAAAGCATTCTAGGCTTGCATAAAGGCATAGTTTTGCATTATTTTCATTGCATATCATTGGAAACACTTAATTTTCTAATTTTTACATCAGATCTAAAACAAATTACAGCACCTAGTCATTTCATGATATCATATCTTGCATTTACGTATCTCATTTGTAAGGGTTTTTTTGAAAATTTGTATTTTTCATATAACCTAGTTTTTGTAAAAAGCTAGGGTTAGTAGTCAAAATTTTATTTCAGATTTTTTTGCTTCTTTAAACACTCATTCAAATCTTATTTTGAGTTTTAGTGTTGCTTCATTGTGCATTCTTGCATTGAAATTTCAAATTTTGCAATTAAAATTTGTGTATTTCAACAAGCATAACTACCTTAATCCTTTTATTAGTTAGTGTATTGAGTGTTGTAGGACTTTGCATGAGTTGTATAACCCACTACCCTAATAGAAACATCTTTGTAAGGAGAAGTCATAGATTAATGGGTTCTAGTGCTTTCAATAGCGATGATATGCAAACATCGAAAAACCCATTATATAACCACTAAAAGGGTGAATCAACATCTCTACAAGATATCATAAACACTAATACAATGGAAGAACAAACATTTCATGATGTTGAGGATGTCATTGATGTATTTTCACTTGATGAAAATATTAATAATTTGGACACATAATTAGCCGAATTCCAACAAATTGTAGGCCAGACACATCTAGCTCAAGAAATGATACCTATTGTTGAAGGAATAAGAGGGATATTACAAGAAGGTCGAGAAGGTGTTGATATGCTCTTTGGATTAGCTCATATAGTGGGACATAACATTATACTAGCAGCTAGCCATGCAAATTGAAGTTAGGTAAAAATGTTGCTAAAGCCTTGCAAATAGTATTTTCAAACCCTAACTACCCAATGGAGCCCTAAAAACCTAGAATCAATGCAAATAGAGCACGAAATATGAAACCCTAGGCTAACAGTGCAAATCCTCTATTGTTCCTATGAAGCTATGGCTAAGTAATGCACTCAGAAATTACAGGTCTGCAAATGCTATGGAGAGCTCACAAATGGCAAAGTTGACTTATGCAAGTGGTTCCCTCAAAATGAAAGAGTAAGAGTGATTTTATAGAAGAGGAAATGTGAATGGAGGGTTGTGATTGGAAGTTGACTTGGAGGCAAAATCAAGGGTTGAGAATGATTAGGGTTTCCAGCCACAAAAGGACAAAAGATGTTTTTTTATTAGAGGAAATGGTGAGGTGGGAATTGATTTTTTTAAATTAAATAAATGGTGTGCATTTATTTAATTTTTTAGAGGAAAGGGTAATGTAATGAGATTAAATTAAATAAGTGGGAACTTATTTAATCTAGGACAAGGTTAATAATTTAAATAAATGGGTATTTATTTAAATTAAAAGGGGGTATGTGTATTTGATTAGTGAATAATTAAATAATAATTAAATAATTCAATTATAGAGGAATTTAGAAGAAGGCATCTAAAATAATTAAATAAATGAAATTTATTTAATTAACAAGTGCAAGAGAGAATGAATTAACTAAATAATTAAAAAATTATTTAATTAATAGAAGAATGTGGAATTAAGGTGGAATATGCGTGAAAATGTCGTTCGCAGGCCCAGGACATTTTTAAGTGTCTACATTTTGCCCCTCTTTGATGTAATGTCGAATTCGACGTTGTAATTGAGAAATGTGCTTTGAATGTGCCCCAGTGTATTCCAGGTGAAGCGTGATGGTCTTATGCCCCATCGGGAAATTTTTCAAATTTTCTAAAAATAGATTTTCAAAAAAATTAGAAAATTTTCTGAAAAGTTGTGTGGAGTGCCGCAAAGTGGTCTAGGAGTGAGAAAACGACCATAAAATCCAGTTTGTTTTTGGTGTGTCAAGTAGGATGGTGGAATATCAGAAGAAATGGAGATGAAGAATGTGCGAAGGATGAAGATCGGCTTAGAAGAACGGATCCTGACTTTGTCATGATAGATTGTGAGCTTTTATGCAGTTACTGCTTATCATCATAGTGCTTATTGTGTCAAGGGATGACAATCACCGTGGCATGACAGGCCAAAGTGGAAAGTGTAGTCCATTGTGAAACAGGCACATGACAGACAAGGAATGCCCTGACTCAGACTAAGAACTGTGATACCTTGTTGGAACATGCGATGAGATAACTATGAGGTGTGCAAGTCCTTATGCATGGAAGCAGTTATTATTTCCAATGCATAGGATGTCTTTGATTCACACCCAATGGAATCCTGATCACACGCAAGGCACCAAGTTGCCCTAGTCATTTTGCCAAGACAAATTGCAAACAACAATCAAAGAAAAAGGTCTCGCTTTATCCTCGCTTCTCTTCATCACTTAGGGGCTGCCTCGAGAAGCATAAGAATGAGACTACAAAAAATAATCCAATAAAAGATAAGACAAACTAGACCAACAACCAGTTGGAACTTTTTCCAAGTGATATGTGCTTGATTGATGGTGATCAGATGAAGAAGGCCCAGTTTTAGGAAGGAAGCATGTCATATAAGACGCCTGGTCTGGTTTTGACAATGCCCCTACTTGTCTAAGGCAAGTGATTGATTGAGAATGGAGAAGGAGCCTGGTTTCAGGAAAGAGACATGTCGTATAAGACGCCTGGTCTAGTTTTGACAATGCCCCTACCTGTCTAAGGCAAGTGATTGATTGAATGACACTAGTGTTGTTGGTCATACGAGCAACACTAGGGTTTGATTGATGATGTTTGATAAATGATGCTTGTTGTATAAGGAATAGAATCCTGGTTTCGACAATGCCCCATTTCATATGAGACATGTGATAGTTGATATTGATAGTGATATATGATTATCACAAGGCGATTGATTGATTTGGCTGGTTTGAATAGCTTTTCTTTGTTGATTTTGGGATTAGTTTTGAAGTGCATGTTGCTGTGAAAGATTCATTGTCTTATCAAAGTGTCCATTTCACGAAATGATGACTTATTATGATGGATGACAGGACGGGCCCTAGGGGACTGACCTAATGCCTCGGGGGTGCATCGAAGATGGCCTTGCCTACGTGAAAGCTCAGAGGCGACGTAGTTCAACCAGGGTGGACTGTGGATGGATTTGAACGATATGATGACATGATTGATTAGGATGTTTGAATGGATCGATTGAGAGAGTTGATTGAGTGAATTGGTTGAGGGATTAAGTGATTTGAAGAATTGATTTGGTTGGAATGATGTGATGAGTTGATTGATTTTATTGCTTGGATTTTTGGTTGGTTATATGATTTTTTTGTGATTTTTGAAATATATGATGTTTTTGGGATTTTGAAGATATTTTGATGTTTTTTTTTGGAGTTTTGGAATATTTGATGTTTTTGGATTTTTGAAATGTTTCAATTTTTTTGGTGTTTTGAGAATATTTGGATTTTTTTGGGATTTTTGAATGTTTCAATTTTTTGGGGTTTTTGACAATATTTGGATTTTTTGGGATTTTTGAATGTTTCAATCTTTTTGGATTTTTGACAATATTTTGATTTTTTTGGGGGGATTTTGACATGTTTTGATTTTTTTTTGTATTTTTGGAATGTTGCGATTTTTTTGGATTTTGACAATATTTTGATTTTTTTGGATTTTTGGGAATATTTGATTTTTTTGTGTTTTGAGGAATATTTGATTTTTTTGTATTTTTGGACTGTTTTGGGATAACATTGGATAACAATTTGAGTAGCCTTTGTGCTAGATACCAATGACAAGGGGAAGCCAAGTCCAGGTGCAAGGAATTGGATGGATGGGATTGGATGAATGGATAAGAGGGGGTGATAGTGGATGGAAGGAACGCACACATAAGAGGGAAAGGATGTGATCTCCAAGAACTATGTCACATAGGAATAACATGCGCCATTATTGGTGGTATACTTAGGATTTTTCATGACAATGCTTATGACCATAGGGTAATGATAGGATTGTTTGGAAAGGATGAGGTATGCCAAGAGATACCTAAGACATGTTTCAACATTTTGCCCCCATTTCTTTATCAAGATCAAAAGACGAAGGGAGAATGAATGGACTCGGTAGGCTAGGTGTATGTATGTGGATGGAGGGAAATGGCATGATAGGATAGAAATGATAGGATGAAAGTGATATGTTGGGAAATGATAGGAGGATGAGACAAATGTGCCCCCAAGTGTAAGTGAAATAGAAGATCAACTTACACATGACGCCTGTTTGCCAAGTTTTCATCATGGTACTTATCCAAGGTGCCTATTTACCAGGTTTTCACCATTGGACAAAGGATTTAACTTTACTTTTTTTATTTTTTGATTTTTTTAACTTTTTTTGAATAGGATAGGTGGATGTGGATAGGCGGGACTCAAATGCCTAGTGCCATGAAAGGTGATAGTCCCATTGGAGAATGATGTCATCGCAAATGGACCATGTCAAGTCATTATTCTCATCGATGTTGGTAGGGTGATGGGATTGCATGAAGGTGAGATGGAGTAGGTAGATAGTGGATTATGATGTGGATTATGGAGTTAATACAATGGATTATGATGTGGATTATGTAGCACTTATGTGTGGAAGATGGTTGAAATGTTTATACAAAAGCATGGACCATAGGGATAGGATGGGGTGTGAAATATGTAGGAAAATGAATGAATGATGGGGTTATGACATTATGGAAAGGAATTATGACCAACGGCTGCACACACCGTGACAAACATTGAAGCTTGTGATGTGGAGGTCATGTAGGAAGCAATGGCGATGCTTGCTTAGTGGATAAATGAAGTAGGATTTTAGGGACCCACATGGACTTAGTCTTTGTATGACTTTGGATTTTCATGTGGGGTGGAGGAATTTGATATTTTTGAATGGAGTGGATGGAAAAGGGTTGGGATTTTTGAGAGGTGGATGCCTCATTTGACTTGATTGCTTTTTGTTTAGGGACCCATACCATTTTAGTTTTTGACTTTGCTTTTGGAGGTATTTTTGAATGTATTTTTCTTTGAATTTTTGGATTGATTTCCTGAGGTATTAGGACCCTTAGGATTTTTGACTTTATAAAAGGATGCATCCAAATGTTTATTTTTGAATCCCATGTGGTAGATGGAATGAGTGGAAGCTTTATGTTTATATGATGTGTGCATTCGTTGGTCATGATTAGGGATTTGTGAGAATTTATGAATGATAGTAATTTTAGGTGTCGGGAGCAATGGAGGTAAAGTGGATGGAGGGAAGGTGTATGGTCACATGCTTTTGACATTTGTAGGATGAGGGAGGTGGAATGGTGACATATGTTTTGGGAACATGATGGGATGTACAATGGAAAGTGGGCCAAGGAGGCATGGAGAAAGTACCAACATCATTAGATTGTTGACCTTGAGGTGTGTATCCAAGGCCATATGAGCGAGGGGAGACATTGACATGGATTGGCTCCAAAATACCTTGTTTGTGAAGGCCTAAGCCTTTTCCTTGATAATTCATGTTTTGGAGCATGCGATCGACAATGGGACCATGTGTGATTTGGACACTAGACATGAGCTCATTATTTGATGGAGAAGGTGAGATGGTGGACAAAGGTTGTTGTGTTCCTAGGGAGGAACATTCATGGATGAAAGAGGATGGACCAAGTGAATATGATGGTGGATTTGAAATTGGATCGATGGTGGATGTGGAAGGATCATGAGGATCTTTATTAGCAATATGTTCACTAAGATCCAATTTATTTGTTTGATCTTCTATGTTTATTTGTTCTTGGGAGGCACATGTCTCATCATGACAAGTGGTAGTGGTTGGATCATGGATTGGTGGAGTGGCAAGGTCTTGACCATGGAATGCATTAAGTTGGCTAAGTGGATCATCATGGCCTTCTTGATCATGGAGGGGATCATGAGAATGAGATCAAGTGCATTATGGATAGGTTGAATGAAAGTGGTTTGATCTTGATTAGAATTAGGAGCTAATGGTTTCACATGCTTTGGATTAGACCCCTGACATATCTCTTGACTTGGAATGGAAATGGAACTGGAAGTGGATGACTCATGAATGGGCTTAATATTTTGTGGACCACATGATGGGGTCGAAGGAATGGACATGGCATTTGAAAGCTCTTTGGTAAGCTCAAGCATATGCATTGGATGACATGGAGATAGTTTAATCACATCCTTGGTAAGGATATGGGTGAATGGACAATAAAGTGGATAGATGATGAGGGTAGATGATGTTGACTCGGATTAGGAGTGCGATGGTAGAATTTACTTATAGGATGGATGAGGTAGACTTATGTTCCCTTGGTCAAAGGTGGCATGAGTATTTAAAGGCACTTTGTCTTGCTACCAAGGTGGACTTGGATAAGCTTTTGAATGGGCTTTGGGTGCTAGAACCTTGTTCTCTAGGATTGTCATGGAATGACTCATGTCTTCATATCATTGTATGTCTTCTTGTGGGATTAGGATCATGTTATGCTTGACTAGGATGATGGTTTGGAATTATTAGGATGAATGAGATGTTATTAGGAATTTGATAGGGTGTGGCATTGATTGGAGGATTAGATGGCCAATTAGGGATGATTAGGGTATGGTTAGGGTGGTGATTAGAATGAAATTGATAGAGTGATGTGATTAGAAAGGGGTGATTGGGATGTGAAGGTTGAATGATAAAGAGATGAGTAGGATGCAATGATGACGATGTTGATTGGATGATGTGTTGGAAGGAATTTTTGGAATGTTTGGAATGATGTGTGTATGAGGGATGACTAGGAGGATCTACTCCCTTTCTCTTCCTTTTGCAACCATGTCTTTATCAAACAAGACTTGTAAATTTCGGGATGGTATGGGGATGACAATGGAATGTGATGAGGCCCAAACTATGATAGAGGCTAATGATATTAGTATTCAAAAAGTCTAGCTCCAAGAGGGTACTCTCGTCTACTAATGACCTTTCAAAGCGCAAATTGGTTTTGTTGAGACCTTGAGGTATGGAAGAAATGATTGATTAGAGTGAACCCATGAGTTTTAGAATTCACCTGTAAGGAGGGACTTAAACTAGCTGTGGAGTATCAAGCCCAAGTTTTGACTGATGTGAAAAGATGTCAAGGCCTCTTGGTTTGAATTTGTACTTGTGATACAGTCAAGCTTCGACAGTTTCTCCCTATGTTTCGACCTTAGGAAGACTAATGTTTAGGGTCCTCTATAGATGTCAAGGCTAAATGAAATGAAATGTTGTGATGAAATTTGATCATAAAGGGATGAAATTGGATATGTCGTGGAATGGAGTTGAATGTGTGGCGGGTGAAATTTGACACAGTTGCAATCAGATTCGATAGGGGGAGTAGATGCTCAAAGGTTTCCCTATGGTTATGGTGTATTGTGATTAAGATAAAATTGATTAGATCAGAATGAATGGCTAGGATGTGATTAGGATAGATAGAATATGATTAGTGATGAGTGCCAGGTAGTACCCATGAAATACATCTTTTTACCTCTCTTTTTCTTCCTTGTTATTCCATTGTCTTGATGACTGCACCAAAATAGGCTAACAAGATTGTTCTAATAATGATTAATAAGAGATGAATTACTTAAGATCATGATTTCTGATTGAAGGACTAATATGCATTGAATTGATGGAAATATGCATAAATCTTCTCTTTTTGAATCAACAGGTGCAGGTGTTTGGGTCGACAATTTTGTGCATCTCTAGAGGTAGTCCTAATGATCTCCGGAGTTGACATCAGCCAGCCATGAATGGTCTCCAATGCTTGCAAATTTGGTTAGAAAGGTTTTTGGGATAAGAAGGTGAAGCATCTCTAGAGCTGGGTTGAAGTCTTGAGCATCTCTAGAGCTAAACGTGAAGGTCACAAACATATCTCCGGAGCTACAGACAGAAACATACATCTCCGACACCTTTTTGGAACAATGCAGATTTCCAATACAGCTATCAATCAGACACTTCCACTGGTGATCAGGATGCTCTTGATGTTACTCAAATCATCACCTGAGTAATTAACGGCAGTCTATAGTTAACTGCTGGAAGTTTTATCTCTTTTTGGTTTTTGCATGAGTTACTGATAAACTAATTCAATACCTATATTTCAGGGCCTCACTGCACAATTGTATTTCAAACTAAGACTTAGATTCAGTGTGGACTTTTGTTCCACTCAATCTATTTTTATTGCATGGATATTCATTCTGTAGTTAGACTGTTAGAAGAATAAAGAGATTGATGTTATCTCTTAGATGAACTAGTAGAATAGGGGAGTGATCTCTCATCACAGATTTAGATATAAACTTACAAAAGTAGTAGCAAGAAGAACAATGATTATTTTTCTGATTTCTGCAATCTCATTTTGATATCAATATTTTTCTAAATACAAAGTTGATCAAATTGGACTGAATTGAGTCGTGATCTTAGTCTCTTGTGCTGATTCTTTACTTTAGTCTTCAGACCTAAGGGTGTGGAGCAAGGGCCCACTCTCACCACCAAGGCAGAAGGCTAGTACTGTTATTTGTTATTTCAGATTTGCTTCAGAAGATACTTATTGTTTTCATAGATAGATTCATGTTTCAGTTTATAGATTTGATTTAAGTAATTTATTGTTCAATTCTATTTTCAATATTTTTGAAATTCATTTTACAGCAGATAGATCAGTTTCTTTAAATCAGTAAAAGTCATTGGGGTTAGTTAGATAAAACTAGCAACTATAGGATTCCTAATTGCAGATAGCCAAGGACACAGCCCTGGATTTGACATCTAAAATATGATTAAATGATGAGGTACAACGACCCTTGTCATTTTTGGTACCGTTGCTGGGGAATGTACTATGTTAATTAGGAAAGCTTAACTAAATAGTTTTAGGATAGATCTGTATGGTTAGAGCTAGAGATTCAAAAGGAAGATACATAAAATAGACACCCCATCAACAAACTATAGGGGAAAGCAGTGGGGTGGCACAAGATCTTATTGAAGAGAGACATCTAGAACTTGTCTTGGAAGCTACATCTAAAATTAATAATCCTTTCAATCCTCCATATCTTCCACTTGCTGACTATATCCAAGAATTACAACAAAAATTTTAGGTAGATCCTTTGATAGAACCTAATTTCCTAGAATCTCAGGGAGAAGAACCAATACTAAACATGGAGGATAATCATGATAATCATGAAGATGAGGAAAATTAGGCTCCAAGAACCTTCTCATATCCCATTGTTCTGGCTGCTGGAGATAATGCCCCTATGAAAAATATTTCACCTGCACACTTGCCAAATTTTAGGGGTCTTGCTTTTGAGGATCCAGATCAGTTTTTGTTTGAATTCAAAGTGGTATGACAAACTTATGATAATGGATCAGATAATCAAAAACTCAAACTATTTCCCTCAACCCTCAAGGATTCTGCAATGAGATGGTTTATGGGCCTGCCCCAAAATTCCATCCGTTCCTGGGATCAGATGGAGACAGAATTCTTGGGAAAATACCAAGACTATTGTAGAGTCAGTGATAAGAATGAGGAGTTATTCAAAATTAAATAGAGAGAGGAGGAGACCTTAGAGGATTGTGTGGATAGGTTCAACTTTGTTTTGAGAAGATATGGCAATCCTGTAAGTCATTCTTTGGCCAAAACCCTGTTTGTAAAAGGATTAGATAAAGAATCAAAACAAGCACTGGATTTGATGGGGAAAGGGAATATCAATAAAATGGATATCCCTGCTATAGAAGAACTCTGTAGGAACTATTCCAGAACCCAAGATGGAGTGAGAATGCCCAAATCTTTCAATGGGAAGAATGAAATAGGACAGTTAATGGAAGAAATTGCAAATCTGAAAAAAGATATTTTGGTCCAACTAAATACCACATTAGATGGGATTCAGGCAAAAACTAGAACAACTGATCAAGGTAGAACAACTGAACCACTCTCCATCTATTGTCCTAGGTGTAGAAACAAGAATCTGTTGAGAGAATGCCCTTTAGACAAATCAGAGATCTGTTAGATCTATGACAAGGAACATCCTACCAGTCAATGTAGTCAGCTTCCAGCCCTAAAAAGGGTGAGTAAGAAGAATGCCATCATAGAAGAAGAGTTGAACTATGTAGGACAAAAACAAGCTGGGAATTTCCCTTATAATCAGTATCCAAGCCAACCTTCTTATAGGGTTCCTTCTAATTGGGGAAATAATCAATGGAATCCAAATTGGCATGGGCCTCAAAATAATCCTCCTTGGGGACAGCAAGATTGGCCAAATCAACAATGGCAAAATCAGCCCTAGGGAAATCAACAATGGCCACCACAGTTTGAATCACAAAACATGCAGCCTCAATGGGATCCTCAATAAGGATATAATGAACAATCTCGGGGACAACCTAGATATTTCCAACCTCAACAACAAGCATTACTAACTGGAACCCCTAACACATAAGGTCAGTCACAAAATGAACCAGTTAGCCAACCACCCTTACCAGCTCAACCTATACCAAATCCACGAAATAAATAGGGAGTAGCTATTTACATGATAGAACAAGAAAACATGGCTGGTATTAACGCTATACATCCCAATAATCTCCAGTTACGTTCTGGGAAAGCATTCCCAAGACCATCTCCTCTAACTATAGTTGAAGTAACCAATGATGTGGAACCTAAAAATTTGTCCACTCAACTTCCAGAGGAGATTACTATTGAAACAATACAAAAAGAATGATCCTTGGATAACTCCAGAGTTCCTCCTAAAAGGCTGACTCTGAAGAAGATTACTGGAAATATTTCTGGTAAGAGCTCCAAAGATGGAAAAACTAGCACCATACCCAGAACGACTCAAACAACATGTTCCCCAGAAAAACAATCTTACAAAAATAAGTCCAATCTACCATAGAATCAGAACTGTTACAAGAAATTAGACAACTAAACATTGAAATTCCACTCCTCCAAGCAATCAGAGATGTGCCAGAACTGAACCAATTCATCAAATAGTATTGTGTCAAAACACAGGGCAGGAGGAAAAACTTTCCTTCTACAATCCAGGTGGAAGGGAAAGTAGTAGATCTACTGATGGGAGAAATGCTCCTTCCAAAATATGGAGACCATGGAAATCATGTCATAACTATTTACATCTCAGGGGTAGAAATTTCAAATGTTTTGGTTGATTTAGGTGCAGCAATAAATGTGATGACAGTTCATACAATGGACAAATTAGCCCTCACAGGTATCCAATCCACATCTACAATCATTCAACTTGCTGACCAGTCAGTAGCTATTCTGAAAGGGGTAAGTACTGATGTCCTAGTTGTGATAGAATCATGGGAATTCCCAGTAGACTTCCTGATATTAGAACCCAGAAACCAGCAAAATGCTTATCCACTGATATTAGGTAGACCATGGCTAGCTACAACAGTAGTATCTATTGATTGTCGAACTAGGGATATGGTCATTTCTAATGGGATAGATTTGAAGAAAATATCTCTGTATCCTCCAGCTAAACCATCAATACATTATACAGGAAAAGTATGGGTGGATGAGCCAGATAACATGGAAAATAGTGCCTCAGTAGCTATGGTCACCATCAAAGAACATTTGGGTGAATTGGAAGAAGAAATCTGCTATGATACAACAGAAGACATTACCCACATTCTAATCGATGAGGATGTAATGGAGCTTGCCTAAGATTCTAGAAGAGAACTTCTCACTTCTGCTCATTGTACCATAGTAAATATCATTCCTTATGGAGAGACCTTTTACAGAGACTTAGCCACATTCCACATGTTGCTTCCACATTCTTGTTCCCTCAATACCATGACTCCAGTATATGGATTGACTACATCCATGGATCAAATCACAAAACAAGTCATGATTTTACTAGGGAAAACACTTAATATCAACACCCAGTTAGTAGCAAATCAGGAAGAAAAACTTATCCAACTCTTGATTTCCCATTCAGCAGCTTTTGCTTGGGAATACCAAGATATGAAGGGCATCCCTCTTGAGATCTGTACCCATCATATATATACTGAAGATATCAAACCTGTCAGACAACCCCAGAGAAGATTGAATCCTTCTTTAAAAGACATTGTTAAGACTGAAATAGAAAAAATGTTGCAAACAGGGTTTATATATCCAATCTCAAACAATCAATGGGTCTCACCCCTAGCCATAGTGCCTAAAAAGAATGGGAAATGGAGGGTGTGTATTGACTACAGGAGCTAAATAAAGCTACAAAGGACTACTTTCCCTTACCATTCATTGACCAAGTGTTGGACAACCTTGCTAGGAGAAAGTATTTTTCTTTCCTAGATGGCTTCAGTGGGTATAACCAAATCCAAGTAGCACCTGAAGATCAGAACAAAACCACTTTCACCTATTCTTGGTGAACTTTTACCTACAAAGTTCTTCCATTTGGACTATGTAATCCCCCAGCTACATTTCAGAGGCTTGTTTTAGCCATTTTTGTTGAATTAGCAAATGAGTACATGGAGGTCTATATGGATGACTTTACTGTGTATGGGGACAACTTTGAGGAAGCTCTCATAAATCTCAAAAAAGTACTAAAATGCTATGAGAAGAATCAATTGTCCCTGAGTCATGAAAAGTGCTTCATGATGGTGGAAGAAGGAATTGTTTTAAGACATCACATTTTAGCAAATGAGATCAAAGTGGACCAAAATAAAATAGAAGTAATCAAATAGTTACCTTCACCCAAAAATTAGCTGACATAGCTAATCTCTTAGCTACAGGCTTGTATCCATCCCATTTTACTTCAAAACAGAAGAAATTCTTAGTCAAGAAAAGCTTATCTTACAAATGGTTAAATGGTTTGCTATTTAAATGTGGTCCTAATTTCATTTTATACGGGTGTTTAAAAGCTGATGAAATTTTTTGTGTTGAGAGCATGTCATGATGAACCATCTGGTGGGCATTATTCTTCCCACAGAACTATCCACAAGATCCTGGGAGATACCAAGAAGTATGCGCAACAATGTGATCAGTGCCAAAGGATGGGACAACCAACCTTCACCCAGGAGATGTTACTGCATCCTCAAGTAATGATGGAGCCATTTGAACAGTGGGGTCTAGACTTTGTGGGACCAATTTCTCCACCTTCATCAGGCAAAGAGTATATTCTGGTATGCACAGATTATGTGACTAAATGGGCTGAGGTTCAAGATTTGCAATTTGCAAGAGAAGATAAAGTGGTTGATTTCCTTTATAATAAGATTTTCTTGAGGTTTGGAGCCCCAAGATCCATAGTTTCAGACAGAGGACCTCAGTTTACTTCACAGGTAATCAGAGCATTCACAGATCTATATTAAGTCAAGCACATGAAATCTTCACCTTACCATCCTCAAGCCAATGGGTAGGTAGAGGTGACTAATAGGGAAGTTGAGAACATTCTGACAAGGATAGTGGCAATGAATAGAAAGGATTAGGCTAACATATTACCTGAAGCAGTTTGGGCTTACAATACTACTTGGAAGTCCACAACAAAATTCTCACCTTATGAATTAGTTTATGGAAAAAAGTATATTCTGTCTATAGATTTTGAACTCTAGACACTTAAAACTACATTAGATATTGGTCTACCATTGTCCATAGCCCAACAAAACAAAATTCTTCATCTCAATGAGTTAGATGAAATCTGAACAGAAGCCATTCAACAAATAGAACTGGCCCAGTATCAAAGAAAGTAATGGCATGACCAACACATCAAGAGGAGGACATTTCAACAAGGTGATTGGGTTCTTCTTTATGATTCTAAATTCAAGGAGTTCAAAGGGAAGTTACAAACTCATTGGTTGGGCCCTTATCAGATAAAGGAAGTTTTTGAGAATGGAACTATTGATAACTGAGAGGGGGGGTGAATCAGTTATCTTAATTATTTTAACTTTCTATTCTTCTTTATCAACTAGTACATAATCAAAACACATAAGCTTAAATGAACATGAAAGCAAAAATAAACTTAGTACACATGACACAATGTTTTGGATGTGGAAACCCTATTAAGGGAGAAAACCATGGGGTGATTAACCCAAGAAAGTATTCTTTGTTAGAAGAATAGAAATACAAAATGGCACTTGCCAATTAGGGCTCACTGCCCGAGCACACTGCTCACAAGAGGCTCACTGCCTACAAGAGACTCACTGTCTACAAGTTATAAAGAAAGTAACAAGATACTTGAACTGATAGAAAGCATCCACATATGCTAGAGTTCAGTTCTGGTTAGGCTCAGTATACTGATCTACTACACTTCATCCTTCCTCTTCTTCTGTGCTGCTGTCCTTTCACATACCGAACCTGCCTTACTGGTTCTATACTGTTCTTCTACTTTTCTTCACACACTACACTACACCACACCACACACACCTTCATATCCAAATCCATCTGGTATATATATCCGCACAATGGATTTTATCCTCTTCCTAGTCGGCATCTGGAATAGTCAATATTTTCCAAAACTCTAGTATGTCGACTGAATCCTTGCTCACCAAGTGATGCAGATCAAGGAGATACTTAGAGAAGTCATCTAACATGTCAACAAATCATGGATGATACCTTAAGAACCTTGATCACCATCAATATCACATCCTGAATAATTCTGATGCTCTGTTTGTCAGTTCTTCCTCTGTCTACTCTGCTAGACCGGACCCCAATACTTAGATACTCATATCTCTTCACTCTCTTATCACCGAAGGCTCAAACCCTGGAATCTATCAGTCAAGGTATTCCTCTTGACTTCCCCAAGTCCGCACTTTACAAGGATAGTTCATCTAAGAGATCTAGACCTGACTGTCGGATCTTGCTGCATACTCTGTTCTTGGTCATCGGACCACAACATTCTTCAATCTGACTTTCGGTATGAGCACACCATGTTCTATGGATGGGTGGGATGAACTTTGTTTCCATCAATGAAAACAATCATGAAGCCATATAGTGTCTCTTGCCAACAATCTCCCCCTTTGGCATTGATGGCAACACTTAGTGAAAAATGACTAAGTGTCACACTATACTCCCCCTTGGCTGATTTTCTATTTTTATGTACATTTTCTGGAGCTCCCCCTTAGCTGGACTCCTCATTTTTCACTGCTCCTCACTCCCCCTTTGACATCAATGGCAAAGGGTAGGGTCCGCACACCAAAATTGCCCAAAAATTCATCTA
Source organism: Cunninghamia lanceolata (assembly GCA_027924645.1). Classification (NCBI taxonomy): domain Eukaryota; kingdom Viridiplantae; phylum Streptophyta; class Pinopsida; order Cupressales; family Cupressaceae; genus Cunninghamia; species Cunninghamia lanceolata. Next base: position 6,339,884 of record BSBN01000249.1, read on the forward strand.
TACTTAGTCGTATATATAAACAGGTTGTACTTACATATACTGTAGTATGTCTGCAACAGTTGTCTTCAACTGGACTAGTTATGTTGCCCAACTCTGCTTCATCCTGTCCAAAATTGAGATGTGACTACTCAACAGGAATGAAAAGGCTTCTGCCCTCTTGAGATCAGTCGGATCACTGATCCGGGTTGTGGTCTAAGCATCAGTTAGAGCCTCATGCATGGCTTCTAACTTAGGGATAATAATCCCTCTTAGTTCACTTAGCCTGCCTATTTTTATTTTCTTCTCCTTCTCAATCTTCTTTATTTCAATTATAGTTGCAAGAGTCTAGCACTCTTGATTTATTATGGAAGAGGAGAGAGGGTCAAAACTTTGAGATAAACTTGTCAGTTTATCCTCTTGCTCTTTTACTTTCTTCTCAATTTCCTTGGTTACTTTAGTCTAGGATAAACAAAATTTATATATATATCGCCACCATTTTTAAGAGCATTTTCTAGGCTCTTAATCCCAATATCCATAACTATCCTATCATTTGAAATTAGACCTTGTACTTCAGAGAATCCCTTATCCAAAAATTCTTTCCTAACTTTCTCTTATGCTGCTTTATCTAAAGAATCAAAATGTGTTTTAACAAAATTTACAAGACTTTAGATTACCAGATGTGGATGTTGTAGGATCCTTTTGGAAGGATGGCATGATCTTTTCCAGTACACCAGATGCAGTTTCTATAAGCTCACAGTCTTCCATGTGAGACTTCAGCATTTTTTCTTTTGCCTTAGCTTGAGTGAAGGAAGCTAGTTTCATGGTTTGGACCGGAGAGAGGGAATCAAAATTGAATGGACCTTGAAGCAATTCCGGTTCATCAAATTCCATCATTTCTTTGGTCAAGAACTCTTTGATTGCTTCTACTGTGTCTCTTGCCGGAGATAGAATTTTCTCCTTTTCTGCAGCCTTACCACTATCATTTGTGGCCTTCTTTGTTGGAGTTTTCTCTCCTTCTGTGGCCTTGCTACTATCATCTTCTTTCTCTTTTCCTTCTTGACTGATCTTCTCTTGTACTCTTTCTTTTTCTTTCAATCCGGAGTCTGTAGGGGAAACTAGAGGGGAGATGTTTGTTTGATCATGGACCTCTTCTTTCGGAGCAAAGGAATCTAAGTCCTTACCTTTTTGTTCACTTGTCTCCTTTACCTCTTCTACCACTGTCTCAATAGATTCTTCTTTGTTATCCATTCCTGAGGGATCATCACTTAAATCCTCTACAAAAGGAATACTGAATCTTTTATAGGCTTTCCAGAGGATTTCTTCTGTTTCTTTTGCCACTTTATTAGTTTCTCCAAGCACGAGTTGATTCATTCTAGCCTTACTCCGGAACTCATCCTTGCAATCCTTGAAGATCATATTCATTTGCTTCTGAGTATTTGAAGGAAAGAGCTAAATGGCTATCTGTTCTCAGATTTCAAGATCCTTTGCCCTAGCATTATTTTTCCTTATCTCTAATTCCTTCTCTAGGCTTTTGGGAATGAGAGATATAATTTCAATAAAAGCCTTATTGTATATGTTCAAGTACTTAACTATGGCTTCCTCCAAGATCTTTCTATCTGCATCATTGTATGCATCATAGAATTCTATTATTGGTTGCAGGTTCCCATCCATAGTAACTACCTTAACTACATCATCTAAGGATAGAGTGGGCCTTTCAACAAACTCTTCTGCCATCTCTTCCTTGTCTTCACCAATAGAGGGTTCACCAGATACTTTCTTCTTTTTCCTCATTTTCCTTACCTCCTCATCTGACTCAGTCTCTTCATCATCCTTCTAAGTGATGTAAGACCTTGTGGCCTTTGTCTTAGTTCTTTTCTCAGCTTTACCGGATGATTTTACTTCTGGTTTTGATTTCTTTGAGCTCTTATTAGTGGTAGGTGCAGACCTCTTAGAGGATCTAGTCCGGGAGGGTGCTTCTACCGGCTCACTTTCCTTTTCTGCTTCTTCCTTCTCTTTCTCTGCCCTTTCCATCTTCTCTTTGTTAGCATCAAGTGCTTCTTTTGATATGCCAAATCTTTTGGCAATATTCTCTACTTCTTTTCTCACTTTTCTCTTTATCTCTGGTTGTCTAAGTTCTACATGAATCTTTACACTCAACTCTTCAAAGGTTCCAAACCTTTCTACCTTTGGATCCTTGGGCTGACTTAGCATGTGCTGAACATGCAGCTCTACAATTTTCTCATCGACTTCATACCCCATAGGCATGATCCATACTGTTCTTGGTTCCACTGCCTCCATTAGGCACTGATCATTTTCTACCATAAAGCAGATTGTATTCTTATATTTTTCAACTAAGGATTTGGGAATTCTCTCTCTGGCTTGCATCATGTTCTGGAAGTTCTTAAAGTATCCCCAAAGTGCTGTATTATGTGCATTGGCATCACCAACTCCATGTAGATAGTCTCTGATTTGAATTGCTATAGGTCTGTCATTCTTTCATATCCACCCATTAGATCTGGGTAGCTCATTCATGTAGTAGAAGAATAGACAGAGTATCAACCCACCATATTTGAAGGAGTTCTTCTTATCCTTCTTTATCTTCTGCAGATTTTTCAAAAGTTGGTTTAGAAGGAGCTCACAGAGATCATAGTCAGCATTCTTCCTTAACATTTCATAAGCAGTATATACAGCAATTCCGGATACTAAATTCTCCCTACTGGAGTGATATATCTTATATCCAATTATCATTGATGCAAACTTGATATCCGAATCTGTGATATCCTTAATAATCATTGCTCTTTTATCAAACTTTGATCTGGTAGCCTCACTTACAATTTGGTTTTTGACATATTTGAGTGTAGGCATTCCACTGGTTGAGTGTAATTTGGTTACAGCCCTAATGGCATCCTTAGTGATTTTAAACGGTCTGTTCAACCACATGAAGTTGTCATGCATTCTGCTCAAAACATACCGAACCCATTCATCTTCCGGAAAACAAGGGAAATGAATGCATTGTGTAAAGTGTTTGTCCCGAATAGCCTTATACTGTGGTTTGAGCTCAAATGATTCATCAATTAACTAATTCTGATAGATATCCATTAGCTTGGATTCTCCAAACTCTTCAATATTCACATGAATGTAAACCCTAACATCTTCAACATGCAAAATACCATGCGGAATGCTAGAAAATGCACCTGAGGGATCCACTTCTAGAGATTTGTATGGATGTTTCTTAAATTTAGGGCGTGGCCTATCAGAAATCTTCACCACATTTGGAGTATCCATCTTTCAAAAGATTTGCAGAGAGATATTTAAGAACGGAAAATACCTTTTGCGCTTCTAGGCTTCACGGAGTGAACCAGATCGATTGCTGGATGAATCGACTTCTGCAGATGATCTTTGATGGGCTTGAGGAAATTTGTTGTAGAGCTCCTTTTCGCTTCTTCTTGAATGTAGAATGAACAAATTTTTAATAAGAAAAACCCTTATATTGCTCCCCAAACCCTAATACCAAGTTGCAATAAATGCTCAACTTAAGTCATTCCAGTTTGCCTTGTTTTCCTTATTCGGATGACTTGATGAACTGAAACAATCTTGTTCTAAGCATCTTGCAGATCTTCCATATCTTAACCACAATTTATTTAGATGTTTCTCTGAGAACCCTTTAATCCGCAACTCTCCTTGTGCCAGTTCCGGCACCAATTAACCAGTTGGGGGAAAAATGTTTTTCCTTGTGTCTCCCCCTGAGCCAATGCTCACTTTTTAATTTCCAGAAGGAATATTAGCACCAGATTCTGGTGCGGATCTATCCCCTACATTTTATGTACTTCTCTTCACCCAGATCTTGTTCATCTCACTTTGAACTTCATCCGCATTTACTTTTCCTTTTCCTTTGTCTTGATTCTGATTAAGATGCACCGGACCCCTTTTGTCCTGAGTCTTGCTTCTACAAAATTTGGCAATGTGACTGGATCTATTGCAATTGTGGCAAACAACATTTCTTTGCATATTTGAATGATATGCTCTTGATCTAAATTGATTAAGCATATGTCCCATTCTATTGCATGCAAAGCATCTACCATTGAATGAATTGTTTATTTGCATTTTCTACATTCATGAGATTTGTGACCATACCTTTTGCAGTAGAAACACTATCCGGAGAAGGATGTATTAGTCTGATTTATTCTCTTTCTACACTGATTAGCTTTATGACCAAAGTTATTACAGTTTTGGCAGTATCCATTGAAGGATGGATATCTTTGAGCATTAGGTTGCCTTACCGGAGGTCTTCTAGGCATGTTCCTTGGATTTCCTAATCCAAAATTCTTCTGACCGGATCTGGAGCTTTCACCTTTCTCATATCCCAAGCCACTCTTGTCATCTACCCTTTTTTGGCTTTGAAGAAGGACTTCAAGTTGAGCAGAGCTTATCTTGAATTTTTCTTTGTATTCATTTGTTGTTTGAAGATCCTTTTTAAGAGTGTCTATTTGATCCTAAAATTTTTCTTCATTATCTCTAGCATCTTCAAGATCAGATTCCAGATGCCTGATTATTCTATCCATTTTGTGGCAGTCTTCTGATTTCTCTTTGAGAGATTGTCTTAGATCATCTTCAGTTTTTCTTTTCTCTTCAATTTCTTGAGTGAATTTTATAACTCCTTATTCCATTTCATGTCTTACCATAATGGTCTCTTTTGATAACTTTTCACATAACTTGGTTTTCTCCTTTAGGTCTTCATTTGTATCATTGGCTTCACCTTGACTTGCCAATTCCTGAAGTAGATCCTTTCTCTTTTTCATAGAGATACTCAGTTTGCCTTTTAGTTCATTTATGAAATCATCAGCCTATTTGAGTCTTTCCTTTAATTCATTTACTTCAGAGTTAGATTGCTCAAGATCATCTAAGGCAGTCTGAAGTTGTTCCCTCATACCATACATATCCATTTGAATTCCCAGATCTTCCTCAAGCTGTTAGGCTTTGTTTGGAGGAACTTGGCTCTGATACCAATTGTTGATAACTGAGAGGGGGGGGTGAATCTGTTATCTTAATTATTTTAACTTTATGTTCTTTATCAACTAGTACAGAATCAAAACACATAAGCTTAAATGAACATGAAAGCATAAATAAACTCAGTACACATGACACAATGTTTTTGACGTGGAAACCCTATTAAGGGAGAAAACCACATGGTGATTAACCCAAGAAAGTATTCTCTGTTAGAAGAATAGAAATACAAAATGGTACTTGCCAATTAGGACTCATTGCCCGAGCACACTGCTCACAAGAGGCTCACTGCCTACAAGAGACTCACTATCTACAAGTTATAAAGAAAGTAACAAGATACTTGAACTGATAGAAAGCATCCACATATGCTAGAGTTCAGTTCCGGTTAGGCTCAGTATACTGATCTACTGCACTTAATCCTTCCTCTTCTTCTGTGCTGCTGTCCTTTCACATACCGAACCTGCCTTACTGGTTCTATACTATTCTTCTACTTTTCTTCGCACACTACACCACACCACACACACCTTCATATCCAATCCATCTGGTATATATATCCGCACAATGGATTTTATCCTCTTCCTAGTCAGCATCTAGAATAGTCAATATTTTCTCAAATTCTAGTCTGTCGGCTGAATCCTTGCTCACCAAGTGATGCAGATCAAGGAGATACTTAGAGAAGTCATCTAACATGTCAGCCAATCATGGATGATACCTTAAGAACCTTGATCACCATCAATATCGTATCCAGAATAATTCTGATGCTCTGTTTGTTAGTTCTTCCTCTGTCTACTATGCCAGACCGGACCCCAATACTTAGATACTCATATCTCTTCACTCTCTTATCACCGGAGGCTCAAACCCTAGAATCTATCAGTCAAGGTATTCCTCTTGACTTCCTGAAGTCCGTACTTTACAAGGATACTTCCTCTAAGAGATCTGGACCTGACTGTCGGATCTTGCTGCATACTCTGTTCTTGGTCACTAGACCACAACATTCTTCAATCTGACTTCGGGTATGAGCACACCATGTTCTGTGGATGGGTGGGATGAACTTTGTTGCCATCAATGACAACAATCATGAAGCCATATAGTGTCTCTTGCCAACAGGAACAATGTTGTTGGAACCTATTGATGGAAGCACAAACACATTTTTAGTGAATGGTCACCAAATTAGACTCTATAAACGGCCATCCACTAAGGAAGAATTCATCAAAGATTTATGTTTGGTGACAGGGGGCACATCCTTTGTCACAATTTTGGACAAAAAAAAAAAAGTTGAAAACCAACAAATGGCAGCCTTCTTAATAAAAAAAAGAGAAGGTTGAAAACTAGCAAATGGTGGCCTTCTTAACAAAAAAAAAAAGAAAAAAAAAAGAGAATGTTGAAAACCAGTAAATGGCAACCTTCTTAAAAAAAAGAGAGAGAGAAAGATAGAAAACCAGTAAATGGATGTCTTCTCGACCAAGGGAATTGAAAACTAGCAAATGGCAGTTCCCTTCTTCATGCCAGATAAGAATAATCAAGCTACGGAGGTGATCAGGTGCCTAGAGTTACTCAAACACACCTCCGGCGCTTGCAAATAAGGGGCACCTTTGGTGATCCACCAATAAACTCCTTTCATGAATATAATAAATTGGGAGGGGACCCACCTCTCCAGGTAATAAAGTAGAGATGGCATTTGATGAAGTCATCATGACTCATCCTCTACTTTATGATAGAAACAAAGATGAAGTCAACACGCATCTCGGGAGAAATCATTACTCTCGTTTGCATGGGTACTTACAAAAGACTGTGTTGACGTCACCTAGATACATGGATTCTTGAACCACTCTACAGGAATGATTGCAGGTTGCGTGAAAATAAAGATGATGATGTCATTTCAAGCCACGACGAAGCTGCTCAAGTGCCACGACGCGTCAAGTCTCATCAACACTGCAACATTTCAGCCAAGTACATCGGTTCCTCATCATTATGATTAGTTTAGGTAATTCCCTCTTAATTAAACATTAATTAGCAACTGTCTTGTCATTTCTATTTTTGGGTGTCATCATTATGACACGTCCTCCTGCCATTATTTTCCTTCCAAATTCATGCATGCCGCCATCTTTGCTGAACTGTCACCATTCCTATGGAGTGTCCCATCACTCTACTTCAATTATGACTGCATAAACACACTAACCAAATTTAAGTTCTTTTTTCATAGTCCAAGCCCTTTAACGAATTGACATAATAATCCTCATTCAAACTGCAAAATACCCTGAAGAATAGAGTCAGCTGATACAGTACTCCGAAGCCTTCGGAGTTAAAAGGGAAAGAATAAATTACATAGGAAAGTGAGGGATTTAGTACAAAGGGTAAAAAGGGACTTAGAAATGGGGCTTAAGAAGAAATCAGTGCCAGAAAATGTTACAGGTCTTTTGCAAGATGATGCTGCAACAGACATTCTGAGGAATGTAGGATGGCTGGAGTTTTTGGAAAAGTTTGAAGGGTTTAAAGAAGATATTGTTGATGACTTCTTAAGAAACTTGAGGGACAATCAGACAGTTGTAAGGGGAGTTCAAGTCAATCTCTCTGCAACCACCATCAGCCATATTTCTAGATTGCCTGAACAAGGTGAGAGGTTCTACCATTTAAAAACTTTATATGCTGATTTGATTAGAAATTTCTCTGTGGAAGGTGAACCTGCAATACAGTTGCATACAAGTAAGAATGAGGTTAAAGGAATTCTTAGGTCCTCACTTCCAAACCCTGGGAAATCTGTAGCTATATGGTTGATGAAATATTTCGCATGTGATGGTCAATTTTCCTTAGTTCTAGGACCAATAATGAAAATGTTGATTTTTCTAAGGCATGGGAATGCACGCCTTGAATTCAACATAAATATTCCCAACTTTCTGTACTCTGCCATTAGAGCAACTGCAGAAAAGTATCAACAAAACAAGGGTCCCATGAAACACCATGGCCTCATTTTTCTGATAGTCAAACATCACTTTTTGTCTCAAGCTAATGGGGAAGAATTATGGCAAACATTTCCAAATAACAAACCCCAGGACAGAGAACCAGAGAGGGATCAGGAAGTGGGTGAGGGTTCCTCTACCCAACAAGAACAGGAGGCAGAGCCTTCAACTTCCTCTGCATCTATTGAAAAAGGTAAGAAGTCCTCACTGGAGGCAACTTCATCTACTACCCCTATTTCTAACAAGAAAAGAAAAGGAAAAGAAATTAGAGAACCTATTACCAAGCATACACCATATATGACTCGCTTAGCAAGGAGAAAGATGACTTTAGCTGAGGAGTCTTTTCCACAGGAAAGCCAGGGTCAGAAAACAAAGAGAATTTCAAAGAAAATTGACTCTAACATACATTATTGGGCTAAAGAACCATCCCATGACTTAGATGACATTCCTCTAGTAAGAAAGAAGAAGCAAAGAGAGGTTTCTCCTAAGCCATATGTTCATCTAATTCCAACTTCATAGCACTCTCCTGCTTTGGAGACAGAACAAAAAGAAACTTATACTATTTCCTTCAATTCTGAGGATGAAACTCCTACTCCAAAGGCACCTGCTCCACCTATGCTACGGAGAAACAAGAGGAAAAGGCAGCTCTCCCAAACTGAAAAAAAATATTGCTCTCCTAGCTGAAGTCCTTTTGGGTTTTAGAACTTCTGAGGAAAAAGTTGGGCCTTGATTAGTGCCAGTAGAGAAGACCCAAGAAGAAATTCAGGATAGGGAAGCTGCAGGGGAAGTTAAAGCAGAGCAAATAGATGCAGCTAGCAGTGAAGAGCCAATGGTTGTGGGAGCCCCTGATGTACAGCAAACAAAAGAAGAAACAGGAGAATATTCTCACCCCTCTGACCAAGAAGATACTAAATTTTCAAAAGAACATCAAATGTTTGAGGAGATTGATAATCTGAAAAGATTATTATGGGGGAAGAACTTGATTATCACTGACCTCAAGAAGGTCAGGATGGAGATAGAGGAGGAGCAAAAATAGGTAATTGAGAAACTGTAAACAGAGCTCCAGAGTAAACAACAAATAATTTAGGAGGAGGCAGAATTAGAAGCCCAGAAGATTAAAACAACTAAGATCCTTAAGGAAAATGAGGCAGAGGCAGTACAGAACATTTCTGATCTTTCCAAGGCTAGAGACAATGGTCTCATAATAATTGCAGCATTAATTCTAAAAGTACAGAGCCAAGATAAACAACTGACTTGGGCCAAAAATAAAATAAATGATCAGGAGGAATATATTCATGAGTGATATGTCCCAAGGGCAACCAGTGAACGGGAGGTACAAACAGATCCATATGTGGGTCCAATCCCCATTGATATTCCTAAGGCCCTGTTCCACTGGGAAAGGAGATGTAGAGAATATGAGGCTTCTAAGCCTATGCTGCAATTACAGAGGGCAGTTACTACCATGACAAAAAGAGTAGAAACCCTGGAGGAAAAACTCATTCAAATGGCCTCCATTTCTTCTGAGATTCTATCTTGCAGGCCTCCAAGTGCCAGTTATGCTATGTTCTTACAGGAAGCGTCCTGTAGAGGAATTTATCTTTGGTCTTGTCTGATCTGACTGAGAACACAGAGACAGTAGAAGGGTTCATGGAAGCATATACAAGGAGTTCTGATGAAGACAAAAAATTTCTGTGTGAATTATATTTGCATGGTTTCTATGTTGGTGATATGACCTTCATTCTTAGTTATTTTGTAGGGGAATTCCAGCTCAAAGCATTCATGTCACTGATGAGGAATCATCAGATTTGGAATGAGAGAATGGAGGCTCATCTCAAGAAAGATACAAAAACAAATCTTTTCATCAGAAAGGAGTGTCCAAACCCTTATACTTTTGAGGTCCAATTCAGAGCATATGTCTATCACCCTGAAAGTCAAATCAAAATTTTGCCATTGTATCTGAAAAATCTACAAGAGTGTTCCATTGATTTTGGTCTTTTTATGAATAATTCAACTAATCCAGTGCTTGCAGTAGCAAAGAAAAGGTGGAAGATTCTTACTTCAGAGCAGAAAATGAGAGAAGTAGTGACCTCTACTAACTTAAGATTATTTATGAGGAAGGCAACATTGATATCCAAAATCATGGATAAACACAAATAGGAGTGGATAGGTGGCCATTTCAGACCCCCTCTCATCATTGAGCCACTACCTGTCTAGGCTGAGTAGATGGAAGATGATAAGTTGCAAGAGTGGTTGAAGCATGTTGATTAGTACAAGGGAAATGGTAATACTAACCGCACCACTTGGACTACGTATGCACAAGACTACAACTTGACTGACAGGATACTCCACCAAAATAAATCCAGATTGTGAGAAGCAAGAGGACCTGCTAATCCTTAAGTACGGGGAAAATGATGAGTGCCAGGTAGCACCCATGAAATACATCTTTTTACCTCTCTTTTTCTCTCTTTTTATTCCATTGTCCTGATGACTGCACCAAAATAGGCTAACATGATTGTTCTAATAATCATTAATAAGAGATGAATTACTTAAGATCATGATTTCTGATTGAAGGACTAATATGCATTGAATTGATGGAAATATGCATAAATCTTCTCTTTTTGAATCAACAGGTGCAGGTGTTTGGGTCGACAATTTTGTGCATCTCTGGAGGTAGTCCTAATGATCTCCGGAGTTGACATCAGCCAGCCATGAATGGTCTCCAATGCTTGCAAATTTGGTTAGAAAGGTTTTTGGGATAAGAAGGTGAAGCATCTCCGGAGCTGGGTTGAAGTCTTGAGCATCTCCGGAGATGAACGTGAAGGTCACAAACATATCTCCAGAGCTACAGACAGAAACATACATCTCTGGTGCCTTTTTAGAATAGTGCAGATTTCCAGCATAGTTGTCGATCAGACACTTCTAGTGGCGATCAGGATGCTCTTGATGTTACTCAAATCATCACCTGTGTAATTAAGGACAGTCTATAGTTAACTGCTGGAAGTTTTATCTCTTTTTGGTTTTTGCATGAGTTACTGATAAACTGATTCAATACCTATATTTTAGGGCCTCACTACCCAATTGTATTTCAAACTAAGACTCAGATTCAATGTGGACTTATGTTCCACTCAATCTATTTTTATTGCATGGATATTTATTTTGTAGTTAGACTGTTAGTAGAATAAAGAGATTGATGTTATCTCTTAGATGAACTAGTAGAATAGGGGGAGTGATCTCTCATCACAGATTTAGATATAAACTTACAGAAGTAGCAATAAGAAGGACAGCGATTATTTTTTTGATTTTTGTAATCTCATTTTGATAGCAATATTTCTTGGAATACAAAGTTGATCAAATTGGACTGAATTGAGTCGTGATCTTAGTCTCTTGTGCTGATTCTTTACTTTAGTCTTCAGCCCTAAGGGTATGGATCAAGGGCCCACTCTCACCACCAAGATAGAAGGCTAGTACTATTATTTGTTATTTTAGATTTGCTTCAGAAGATACTATTTTTATAGATAGATGCATGTTTCAGTTTATAGATTTGCTTTAAGTAATTTACTATTCAATTCTATTTTTAATATTTTTGAAATTCATTTTATAGCAGATAGATCAATTTCTTTAAATCAGTAAAAGTCAAAACTGGCAACTATATGATTCCTAATTGCAGATAGCCAAGGACACAACCCTAGATTTGACATCTGAAATATGATTAAATGATGAGGTACAATGACCCTTGTCAATTAGGGTCCATATGATTGGATGACTTGGATATGAATGGGGAATGATGATGATGATTGGATTATGATGAATGGCTAGGATATGATTTGGACAGATAGAATATGATTAGGGATGATATGATTCAATGAGAGAGGTGATTAGGATGAGTTGGAAATGGTTAGGGTATGATTAGGATGACAGGGAATGACAAGACTGAATGACTTGGCTAATGATTAGGACATGTTGTGGAATGATTAGGGTTGCGTGTGATCATTAGGAATGATGACTAGGGTATGATTAAGATGTGGTTGAATGATTATGGAATGATCAATAGGATATCCTAAGGATGAGGTGGAATGATGAATAGGATGATGATTAGGTGTTGGTTTGATTTGGAATAGTATCGGTTGGATTACAAAGGGGATGACATGGAATGGTGATAATGTACTTAGGATGCGGTTAGGATAGGACAAGGATGATGTGGATAGTTGGATGATGTGGTTAGGATAGTGATAAGGATAAGGTGAGTTCATGAAGACATGATGAATAGGATGTGGTGTGATTGGATGAGGATAACGATGTCTAATGATTAGGGATGATGAATTGGATGGATAGAATATGATGATTAGGAATGATAAGATGTGATTATGAAATGGTAAGAATGCAATTAGGATGTGGTTGAATGATTAGAAATGGGATATGAGTTGGATGTGATGGAATGATTAGGGTTTGATGTTGTTTGGATAGGTGATAAGGATAATGATGAGGAATGTTTAGGATGAGATGGGTTGGCTTAGGAGGGTAATTAGGAATGATGAATAGGATGTGGTTGTGATGATGTTGGATGATTGAGCATGATGAATAGAGTATGATTAGGATAGGATGAATGATGAATAGGAAATATGAAATGATGATTAGGATATGGTGACTTGGATGGACTAGGATATGATGTGGAATGCTTAGGATGAAATTGATTGGCTTAGGGGAGTGATTAGGATATGATGACTTGGAATGTATGGGCTGGAATGAATGTCAAGGGTGATGATTAGGTAAGCACACACATCAACCAAAGAAGACATTTGGCAGTCAGTTGGTTGTTTTTGATGACTCATGATGTTTTGCAAACACTTTGTAGACATGCACAATCCTAGGCTAGGCAAGGACTATATTTGTTGAATCCCCTAGCTGCACTTATTCACGTCGGGTTCACCAATGTGGGCTAGGGTTTAGGATTTCAAACTTGTAGAAATGAAAGTACAACAAACCCTAACTGCAATAGAAAGCAAACTAGCCTAGAAATCTATCAAACAAGCACAAAAACTAGTAAAAATCTAAGCTAACATTGACTAACTTCTATTGTCCTCCTCAATCTTGCATTTTTGTTCTCAGATTTGCAGGTTGTTGCATAATCTAGAGAAGCTCATATGTGTGGGCAGCCAGATGTTGGAGATTGTAAGAGATTACAAGTATGAAAAATGAACTAAAAGCCCCAAAATGAGCTGGAGAAAGTGGTTTTATAGAAGAGGGATTTTGAACGAAGGGCTAGGATTTAAAGTTGGCTTGGGAGCCAAATCAATGGTGGAGGATGATTAGGATTTCCTCACCACTACAAGATAAAAGACAATTTTAAATTAGAAGAAAAGATGAGATGGAATGTGATTTAAATTAAATAAATTTGTGCAATTTATTTAATTTATTGTAAGGATGCATGTGAAAGGGGATTTTGGGAATTATGTGAGGAGATATTTAAACAAATGCTTTATTTGTTTAAATTAATGAAAGAGGACATTATGATAGGAATGATTAAATAATTAAGTAATTAAAATTAATTATTTAACCATAGAGGCAAATTAGGGAAAATTGGTAGAATGTGAATGAAATTAGGATTTCACGATGAGAGAACACTTTTAGGTGTCTACAGTTGTCCCAAGAGCAACAGACAAAAATGTGATAGGAACTAAATGGGTCTTCCGAAACAAATTGAATAAGAATGGAGAAGTAGTCAGAAATAAGGCTAGGCTTATGGGTAAAGGCTACTCACAAGTGGAAGGAATAGATTATGAAGAAACATTTTCTCTAATGGCAAGATTGGAGGCTATTAGATTGTTCTTGGCCTTTACAGCTCATAAGGACTTCAAAGTCTATCAAATGGATGTGAAATATAGATTCTTGAATGGAGAGTTGGAAGAAGAGCTATACATTGAGAAACCAAAAGGCTTTCAATTATCAGATGATCCAAATATGGTTTGTAGATTGAAGAAGGCATTGTATGGACTCAAACAGGCTCCTAGAGCTTGGTATGCAAGGTTGGATAGGTACATGTTGCAGCAAGGATTCAAAAAGGGCACTGCAGATAGCAATATATACTTCAAAGTTGAAGAAGATCAATCTTGATTATGGAAGTGTATGTTGATGATATAATCATTGGAGGAAATGAAGGTATGTGCAAGATATTTGCAAAAGAAATGTAGAAAGAATTTTAAATGTCAATGTGTGGGGAAATGAAATTCTTCCTTGGGTTACAAATCAGTCAATCAAAAAAGGGAATTCTCATTTCACAGTCAAAGGATGCTAAGGAAATGTTGAAGAAGTTTAGATTGGAAGACTCCAAACTGGTTTGTACTCCCATGACTACTAGTTGTAAGTTAAGCAAAGATGGTGAATCTCCTAAGGCTGATCAGAGCAAGTACAGATCAATGATTGGTTGACTATTATACCTGACTGCTACTAGACCAGATATCATGCATGAAGTCTGTCTTTTGGCTAGATTCCAAGTTGATCCCAGAGAGTGACATGTTTCAATAGTAAATAGGATATTCAGATACCTAAAAGGCACTCTAGAGTTTGGCCTATGGTATCTCAAGGATACAGATTTCTCCTTGAGTGCATATACAGATGCAGATTGGGCAGGATGTATAGATGACAAAAGAAGTACAAGTGGTGGTGCCTTCTTTCTGGGAAGCAGACTTGTCTCATGGTTAAGTAAGAAGCATGACTCAGTGTCATTATCTACTATAGAGACAGAATATATTGTAGCAGCATCTTGCTGCACACAGGTGTTATGGATGAAGTAGACATTGTAGGATATCAAAGTGTCATATGATGAACCTGTCCCTATCCTATGTGACAATACAATTGTTGTCAACATTTCAAAGAATCTAGTAATGCATTCAAGGACAAAGCATATTTCAATTTGGTATCACTTCCTAAGAGAAAAGGCTGCAGAGAATGAGGTGAAGTTGGAGTATGTACCTACCAAGGATCAAGTTACAGACATCTTTACAAAGGTTCTCCCTAAGGATACTTTTGAGTATCTCTGACAAAAGTTAGGAGTTATTGCCTCTCCTCTTAACTAGATGCATAAGTGCATGCATCTATCCAGGAAGCATTTCAAGATACATTTTTGGTCCTGGACTGATGTTGAAGGCTACCTCTCAGGAGGAGTAGGTAGTGATACTATTGGTTGGTGTAATTAGATGGAGCATATCCTATGACCTTAAGGGGGAGAGTGCAGAAAATGTGAGAGTAGTGGAGATAGAGCAGATACTTGCTGGTGTTAGAGTTGTTGCCCTTTTCCATTAATGTCAAAGGGAGAGAGAGTTGTAGTCATTGAAAAACCATTGTGTAGAGAGGTATGTGAAGAGTAAAAGGTGTTTCTGTTTGGGGGAGTATTACTGGTTGCAGAGCTGCTAATTGATTGCTTTAGGTCTTGATGATTTTTCAAAGAGTTGGTGTTTCCATCAATCACAAAGGGGGAGATTGTTGGAAACTTGCTAGTGTTGTCATTGATGTCAACTCCCAGTAGATGGTTCACTTGGCTTCCAAGTGCTTTTGAGAAAATTTGATAAAAAGGTGTGTAGTGTGACAGAGGTACTCTTAGTGTTATGCTCCGCATTTCTTCCTAATTGAAGATATGCTTGTACGGTTTAGAAGTGTTGATCAGAGGTGTTATATCCAGAGTTTCAGGTTCTGGATCATGCAGAAGTAGAAGATGTGTTTGATAGAATATTTGACTGTGAAGGAGGTTGTCTGGAAGAAATGAGAATGCTCTGCATTTCTCTGTATTGAGCTTTCCTGTCTTGCAGATTTGGGAGAGTGCTTATATTATCTGTATCTACCTTACTTTGAAGTTTCTAGTATTGGGATGCTCCACAAGTTTAGTTCTTGTGTTGGTGATCAGTAGCAATGTGTCCTGATGTGCATAATGAAGACATTCTTTGATTTAGATAGTTGTGACAGTTTTGTAGAAGTTTATGATGATGGTGAGTATTCTCAGTGTTATGCTCCGCATTTCTTCCTAATTGAAGATATGCTTGTATAGTTTAGAAGTGTTGATCAAAGGTGTTCAGAGGTGTTATATCCAGAGTTTTAGGTTCTGGATCATGCAGAAGGAGAAGATGTGTTTGATAGAATATTTTATGTGACGGAGGTACTCTCAGTATTATGCTCCGCATTTCTTCCTAATTGAAGATATGCTTGTACGGTTTAGAAGTGTTGATCAGAGGTGTTGAGAGATGTTACATCTAGAGTTTCAGGTTCTGGATCATGCAGAAGTAGAAGATGTGTTTGATAGAATATTTAACTATGAAGGAGGTTGTCTGGAAGAAATGAGAATGCTCTGCATTTCTTTGTATTGAGCTTTCCTGTCTTGCAGATTTGGGAGAATGCTTATATTATCTGTATCTACCTTACTTTGAAGTTTCCAGTATTGGGATGCTCCACAAGTTTAGTTCTTGTGTTGGTGATCAGTAGCAATGTGTCTTGGTGTGCATAATGAAGACATTCTTTGATTCAGATAATTGCGATAGTTTTGTAGAAGTTTATGATGATGGTGAGTATTCTCAGTGTTATGCTCCTCATTTCTTCCTAATTGAAGATATGCTTGTATGGTTTAGAAGTGTTGATCAGAGGTGTTTAGAGGTGTTATATCCAGAGTTTTAGGTTCTGTATCATGTAGAAGTAGAAGATGTGTTTGATAGAATATTTTGTGACGGAGGTACTCTCAGTGTTATGCTCCGCATTTCTTCCTAATTGAAGATATGCTTGTACAGTTTAGAAGTGTTTATCAGAGGTGTTCAGAGGTGTTATATCCAGAGTTTTAGGTTCTAGATCATGCAGAAGTAGAAGATGTGTTTGATAGAATATTTGACTGTGAAGGAGGTTGTCTGGAATAAATGAGAATGCTTTGCATTTCTCTGTATTGAGCTTTCTTGTCTTGCAGATTTGGGAGAGTGCTTATATTATCTGTATCTACCTTACTTTGAAGTTTCCAGTATTGGGATGCTCCATAAGTTTAGTTCTTGTGTTGGTGATCAGTAGCAATGTGTCCTAATGTGCATAATGAAGACATTCTTTGATTCAGATAGTTGCGACAGTTTTGTAGAAGTTTATGATGATGGTGAGTATTCTGGGAAGGTGTGTGAATGCTTTGGAGTGTCTCTCTAGTCTTCATGATGTTTTTGGAATTGGAGAAGTGTGGATATGGTCATTAGCTCAGGTTTGGCTAACTTGACTTACTAGCACCATTTGTAGAGGTACCTCATGGATTGTGGATGTGATGAGTAGCTTGGTGATACATATTTGAGTCCTAGTTAACCCTTGACATGGTCCACTTAAACTTCTTTCCACCACGGAAGTGTTTAGTGTTGCAAATATGTGCCTAATTGGTGTTGTCATTGATGTCAACATATCCTTGTTGTCATTAGTGTCAACTGTATCTTATTCTATTGCTTGTTTAGAAGACTTGTATGTTGAGGATATTGAGAAAATTGGCCTCTCCAGAAGAAACAAGTGAGTTACATATCTCTCTATCAGAGACAGTAAAGACAGTGCAGTTCAGTGAATTAGATTGCTCTACATTCCCAGTGAGATGAAGATTAGAGTCTCTGGATTAAAGGGTTTGTAGAGGATTGTTTGAAGTTGCTCTAGTAAAGATCTAAGAGGTCCGCATGAATTATTGGTGAAGTTATGGCCATCTGAGTAGAACTGGGTTTTACAGTTGTTCAGAGGTGACAGGGTGACAGGAATTTGGTCTGGATTGCTCCACATTGGAATATTATGGTCTGTGGTTCTAGAGGTGTGTTTGTGATGTCAGTGTGTATCCTCAACTCAAGTGGTTCATGGTTTGGAGGTCTACAAGTAATCTTTCTAGGGTGACAGTCATGACAGTTGGTGTTCTTGAGTTCCCGGATGAAGGTGCAAGTGCTTCTGGTGCTCTGAGGTGGTACGGTTGTTCCTGTTGATTTCATTGTGCTTGTGGTGGTCTCTGAATCAGGTGCCTATTGAGTTGGTGGTCCGCATTAAGGATTGAGCTTGTGGATGAAGATTTCTCCTTGGGTGTTACTATTCTTTCCAGTCTTGGTCGATCGGATGCACGGTGCATGTTGCGGATGACCTAAGAGAAGTTTTATGAAACGTGGCATGATGTTCGAGGACGATTTGAGTCCCAGTTATGTTTGACTGATAGTGTAGTGATTCACTTGTAGCATTTTAAGTCTTGTGATTGTAATTGCTTGTAATGCCTATCTTGGAGAATGTTCCAGATAGATAATTGTTTGGCTGACTTTAATGTTCATTACAAAGTTGATGACTTGTATAAATAAGTGTTGTGAAGTCATGGAAATATGGGGATGTGAGAGAAGATGCGGAGGTAGCAAGGAAGTGTTAAGGGGGTGGAGCAGAGACATTGTACACTTCAATGGAACTGACCTTGGCATGAAGATGAAAGGAAGCAAGGTATGTAGAAAATGATTCCCACACTGACCTAATGAGGAAAGATTTATGCAAATTTTGCTTTTACAATTATAGAATAAGATGCACATTAACAGAAAGATAATAACTTCCAACTGCAAACACAAAACTCACAACACAAGATATACATAGGGAAAACCCTTTCAGGTAAAAAACCCCACACTCCAAAGTCACCCAATATATTATTCAGGAATCACAAAGATTACAATATACTTGCAAAGCAAGCTTTTACAAGAGTATATCCAACTAGAGATCCAAGAGGTAATTCAACATCTATAAGATTCATACATACAACCTCCATCTCAAGTTCCTGATATATAGGAGATGCAATACAGTACACCGCCAACAGTAATTACAAAACCATGAGCTAAAACCACCAAAAAAGTGGCACCCAAATTATCTCCAATCAAAGATGCCTTGTAATGTGCCAAACCACACACCAACACATGTAACTCTCCCCTTTACAGCTCTTTTATGTGTCTAACATGTTTTTACATTTCCCAAAATAGAAGTTCCAACTTCTGGAGGCCATAACTTTTGATCCAGGTGTCCGATTGACGAATCGTTTAATGCGTCAAAATCTCGTGAAGAGATCTATCACCCCATAACCTGCTATGCTGGTTATCCCAATTTTTAGGATGTTTAGAGAAGTTTTGATTCTGGTAATTGAGTTCAAAGACTTTTTCTGGCAGTTTCAAAAAATAGAAACTTTAATATCTTGCGATCTAGATATGATCTTGAGACAAAACTCACCTGACATGTTCACTTAGCTGTTCCGCACCTTCTAAGGAAAATTTTAGGTCAATCTGAGATCAATCGAAGAACTTACTAAAAATAGTAAGTATCACTATTTTTAACTCTCTTGGAAACTTTTGGAAACTTTGAAAGTTCCTGACCATTATCTAAGATAAAGGGTATTCAAAAATACCAAAACTGGGAAGAATAGTAATCTTTCAAAGTTGCAAGGTTGAGACACTTTTCTTAACATTTTCCCACTTGTTGAACACCTTGCAAGAGCAAAGGGAGTATCAACACCATGATTTAATTGCTAGGGGTCGTGAGGCCCATAGACTCTTAACACCATCTGAACTTCTCTATGCTCACAGGTTTTGTCAAGGAATCTACAATATTCATCAAAGTTTCAACTTTTTCCAAGTTTACCTTCCCATCCTCTACCATGTCATGAACAAAATGGTATTGGACATCAATATGCTTAGTCCTTGCATGGAAAGTAGGATTCTTCACCAAACATATGGCACTCTGACTGTCACAGCAAATAGTAATTTTCCTGGCATCAAACCCAACATTAGAACACAATTTCTTAAGCTAAATGGCTTCTTTACAAGCATGAGCTGCTACCATGTACTCAGCTTTAGTAGTGGACAAAGTGACCACAGGTTGCCGCTTACTCATCCAACTAATAGCACAACCAAACATAGTAAACACATAAGCACTGGTGGATCTCCTACTATCAATGTCACCTGCCCAGTCTGAATCCACAAATCCATGAATACAAAGTGAATGTTGAGGTCCTATAGGATAACCATGATAACATAAGGAATACTCAGAAGTACCCTACAAATATTTGAACACTTTCTTCACTACATCCCAATGTACCCATCCAGGATTGGCCATAAATCTTCTAAGGACTCCCACTACTTGGGCAATGTATGGTCTTGTACAGACCATCGCATACATCAAACTACCAACCGCACTAGCATAAGGAACTCTGCTCATATCCTCTATCTCAAAAGGAGACTTTGGACAATCTTCAACAGATAACTTTATCCCATTGTAACAGGAACACTCAAAGGTCTGCAATCCATCATGTTGAATCTCTCCAACACAATGTTAACATACGTACTCTGGCCTAACCAAAGTTTTCTATTTGCTCTATCTCTTCTGATTTCCATTCCTAGAATGTACGGAGCTGCCCCTAGATTTTTCATCTCAAACTGTGCTGACAACTAAGACTTCAAATCAGAAATCAAACTTTTACCATTCCCAATGAGTAACATATCATCAACATAAAATACAATAATAAGAATGTGATCATTGTCAAACTTGTAATAAACACAATGACCTGATTTCGATATCTAAAATCCAATACTCAACACAAAGGCATCAAACTTTTGGTACTACATCCTAGGAGACTATTTCAAACCATACAAACACTTTTTCAACTTGCAAACCAGATTTTCTTTACCTTTCACCACGTAGTGCTCTGGTTGTGACATAGATTTGCTCCTTCAAGTCACCATGAAGGAATGTTGTCTTCACATCCACTTGTTCCATTTCTCGATCATACGTTGCTGCAAGAGATAACAGGGACCGAATAGATGTCAGCTTTACAACAGGAGAGAAAATCTCACCATAATCAATTCCCACCACCTGAGAATACCCCTTCGCAATCAATCTAGCCTTATATTTCTCAACACTGCCATCTACACCAAATTTATTTTTGAACACCCATTTGCATCCAATAGGTTTTTGTCCTTCAGGAAAGGGTACCAAGTCCCAAGTATTATTCTTTTCCAAAAAAGTCATCTCCTCTTCCATGGCCTCCTTCCAGGAACCTGCATCTTTCATACCCATAGCCTCTTTCATAGTTCTAGGCTCATTAGTGTTAGAAATCAAAGAAAAAATACAACTGGAAACATGCAATGAGTAACCAAACCTATCAGGTTGCTGCCTTACCTACGTGGACCTCCTCAAAGGTTGAGGTTGAGGCTCTTCATCTTCTTCTAAACTTTCAGAGCTACTAGACCTCTCCTCATTATCAAGTCCAATAGATGTTTTTGGTTCAATTTTCTCAGGGGTGGAAGGGAGCTGAACCACATCATCTTTCTTCTCTTCTTTCTCTAGCTACAAGACAACAGAAGAAGGATTGAGCTCTCTGAAGATCACGCTTCTGCTATATAGAACTCTCTCAGCTACTGAATCCCAAAGCTTGTACACTTTCACACCGATGCCATAACTGATGAAGATACACTTTACAGCCTTGTTCTCCACCTTAGACCTCTTCTCCTTAGGCATATGTGCATATGCCTCACAACCAAATAATTGAATGTGTCTTCAATGAAGGCTTTTTACCAGACCATACCTCCATAGGTGTCTTATCAACAAGAACTAATGTAGGAGACCTGTTAACCAGGTAACAAGTGGTAGCAACAGCTTTGGCCCAGAACTTTTGTTCAAGACCAGCTCCACTTAGCATACTCCTTGCCCTCTCCATTGTTGGGAATTAAGGTGTCTCAACCTTGGTAATTCCTTGCATTATTTATGTTTGTAGATATTAATTCATTGCCTATGTTGTAAATAAATTGTAAATTCCATATTGTCATTTTGTGGGATGTGGCACGGTGATGTGTCATCCTACATGGAAGATGACAACTTGTAATTTTGTCCTCACATGAGGAGATAGTTGTCCCACTTTGTGGTAGGAGCATTTTTCCATGTGTCGGCATCTTCCATGTTGTGTAAGGGAATGCTTGACCGAAACAGTTATGACGAATTCCTATGACGAAGTTATGACATGTAAGATAGGTGAAGACATGTGTCATGAAGCATCTTTGAAAAAGGCATATTTGGGTGCCCCAAGGTGGACTATGACATGTTGTAAGAGAATATGCTATTTATAGCCTGTGTATGATAGATTCTCTTACAACTGTAAGTTGTAACCACTATGACAGATTCTATGACGGTCGTAAGTGTCGTAAGAGCATCTGTCATAGCCCATTTTGGAAATAGGTGACCTCTTTGGGATGGGAGCTATGGACAAGTGTTAGGCACATTCTACAATGTTGACCAAGTGTCCTTAGGCATGGGTTTTGGTCCATGAGGCCAAGTTGGACGCCCATCCCAAGATAGGTCCAATATTGCCGTGTGTATTCTATATAAACAGGTGCTTGGAGAGGGAGTTGTATCACAGGTTTTACAGGTATTGTTACTCTACTGGATTGACTCTAGATACGAGTGTCGAAGACCATTGAAGTTTGCATTGCAAGTGTATTGTAAACAACTTTCAGATTTGTTAATACATTGTGTAGGTTTCTGAGTGTGGGGTTTTTCACTCGATAAGGGTTTTCCCCACCATAAATCTTTGTCTCTCTTCTTCTATCTTCTTTCTGGTTCATGTGTATTGCTGCAATATCTCTTTTAGATGTTCTATGTATCTGTAGTTGTAAGGATTAATTTGAATTTGCATAGCCCTCTCCTCATTAGGTTAGTGTAGGAAGCGATTTCCACACACCTAGCTTCCTTTCAGTTGGTATCAGAGCCTGGCCAGTTTTGGTCTTAGCTGTTGGGTAGGGGTTTTTTGAGCTGATCTTAAGTTGAGTAGGAGTCTGTGTAGAGTATTCTAAATTCTATTGCAGCAAGGAGATGGCAAGCACATCCAGAAGATTTGAATGGAGAAATTCAATGGCACTAATTATGAGCTGTGGAAGCTCAAGATAGAAGACATGCTCGTTGACCGAGACCTTTGGGAAAGTGTTAATGGAACTAAACTAGCTGCAATGTCACAAGATGATTGGGATCTCAAGGATCAAAAGGCTAAGGGTCTCATAAGACTTAGTCTTGCTGATTCTGTCATGTTAAATGTCCATGAGGAAAAAACTGCAAACTTCCTTTGGAAGAAGTTGGGAGATGTGTATCAAGCCAAATCCCTGGTTAACAAAAATTTTCTAAGAAAGAAGTTGTATTCCCTTCAAATGGAGGACGGAGGCTCCATTGCTGAACATATGAATGCTTTTAACATGTTGGTTGCACAATTGACATCTATTGGTGTAAAGATGGAGGAGGAGGATCGATGTATGACCTTGATTTGTTCCTTGCCAGATTCATGGGATCACCTTGTCATGGCTATTGGAAGCACCACATCCACATTCAAAATGGATGAAGTGGTTTCTTCGTTGTTATCCGAAGAGATGCGGAGAAAGTCTTCTGATGCAGCTAAAGAGGCTCTTGCAGTTCATGGAAGACCCAAGGAGAAAGGGGAAAAGAAGGACAAGAAAGCTGAGAAGGGTAGATCCAAATCCCATGGGAGATCCAAATCTCCTAGAAAGTCCAAGGCTATTTGTTGGAACTGTGGTAAATCTGGGCATTTCTGAAAGGAATGCAAAGAAGAAAAGAAAAAGAAGAAGAAGACCCCAGATTTAGATTCTGACAAATCACAAGATGATGGCAATGCTTTCATCACAGCCCTAGCAACCCATGCATCTGATGATGTGTGGCTGATTGACTCTAGTGCATCTTTCCACATGACCTCGCATCGAGACTGGTTCACTAAGTATGAGGAGTTCGATGGTGGAAAGGTGTACTTGGGTGATGACTCTCATCTAAAGATCTTTGGTCATGGAAGAGTCTCTATCTGATTCCCTGATGGATGAGTGAAGGGGATCTCTGGGGTTATGCACATCCCAGGCTTAGCACGAAACCTGCTTTCTGTAAGTGTGTTGAATGATGTAGGTATGCAAGTTGTCTTTTTGAAAGAAAGATGCAATATGACTAGAGGAGCTATGGTGCTTTCTAAGGGTACTAAGAGAGGTACTTTATTTTAGCTAGAGGTATACATTTCACAATGCAATAGTTCTTCTGGCTCAAGGAAGAGGGCAACAGTCACTTCATCCCCACCATCTGAATGAGAAGTTAAGAAATCTGTTGTTTCTAGTTCTGATGTTTGTAATCATGCCTTGGAAGTTAAAATTCTTACTGAAAAGACAATGTTATGGCATAAGAGATTTGGCCACATTGGTGAGAAGGGTCTGCGTACCTTGAAAAATAAAAACCTTGTTGAGGGGTTAGATGATTGTAATCTTGAGTTTGACTTTTGCGAACATTGCATATATGGCAAGCAAAACCGTGTTCAGTTTTATTCGAGTTCTTATAAGTCTTCTGGTGTGTTGGACCTTGTTCATTCTGATGTATTTAGTCCTGTTAATGTTCCTTCATTATCAAAATCTGTATATTTTGTATCTTTCATAGATGACTATAGTAGAAGGACATGGATTTATTTTCTCAGAAGAAAATCTGAAGTCTATAGTAAGTTTAAGGAGTTTAAGGCCTTTGCTAAAAATTAGACTGGTAAGAAGATTAAGTGTTTGAGAACTGACAATGGTGGTGAGTTCTGTTCTATAGAATTTGATAAATATTGCAAGGAACTTGGGATTGAAAGACATAAGACAACTCCATACACCCCTCAGCAAAATGGAGTTACAGAGAGGATGAACATAACATTGATGCAAAAGGCTAGGAGTATGCTTAGTGGAGCTGGCCTAGAACAAAAGTTTTGGCCTGAAGCTATTGCCACTGCTTGCTATCTTGTAAACAGATCTCCTACATCAGCTCTTGTTGGAAAGACACCCATGGAGGTGTGGTCTAGTAGAAAGCCTTCAATAAGGCATCTTCATGTTTTTGGTTCTGAGGCATATGCACATGTGCCTAGGGAGAAGCAGTCAAAATTGGAGAACAAAGTTGTTAAGTGTATCTTCATTGGCTATGGTGTTGGTGTGAAAGGATACAAGCTTTGGGACCCTGTGGCTGAAAAAGTGTTGTATAGCAGAAGTGTCATCTTCAGAGAGCTTACACCTTCTTCCACTATTTTATAGCTAGAAGAAAAAGAAAAGAAAGAGGATGTTGTTCAGTTTCCTCCTACCCCTGAGAAGACTAAACAGAAAGACAATGTTGGACTTGATGATGAGGAGAGCTCTTGCAGCTCTGAAATCTCAGATGAAGAAGCTGAACCTCAACCTCAACTCTTGAGAAGGTCTACACGGATAAGAAATCAACCTAAAAGGTTTGGTTTTACATTGCTTGATTCTAGTTGTGCTTTTGCTTTGCTTACTAACAGTGATGAACCTAGAACTGTATCAGAGGCTATGGACATGAAAGATGCATGTTCCTGGAAGGAGGCCATGGAGGATGAAATGGCTTCCTTGGAAAAGAATCAAACTTGGGACTTGGTGCCTTTGCCTCCTAGATGGAAACCCGTTGGATGCAAATGGGTGTTCAAGAAGAAATTTGGTTAGATGGCAGTGTTGAGAAGTATAAGGCTAGATTGGTTGCGAAGGGGTATTCACAAGTGGAAGGTATAGATTATGGTGAGATCTTCTCTCCCGTTGCAAAGCTGACATCCATCCAATTTTTGTTGTCTCTTACAGCAGCTTATGACTTAGAGGTAGAACAGATGGATGTGAAAACAACTTTCCTTCATGGTGATTTGGAGGAAGAAATCTACATGTCACAACCAGAGCATTACATGGTGAAAGGTAAAAAAAATTGGTTTAAAAGCTTAAGAAGTCTTTGTATGGTTTGAAATAGTCCCCTAGGAGATGGTACTTGAAGTTTGATGCCTTTGTGTTGTCAATTGGATTTGTGAGATCGAAATCAGATCACTGTGTGTATTATAAGTTTGATGGTGATCGTATTCTCATTGTTGCACTATATGTTGATGATATGTTGCTCATTGGGAAGGGTAAGAATATGATTTCTGATTTTAAATCTCAATTGTCAGCACAGTTTGAAATGAAAGATTTAGGGGTAGCCAGGTACATTCTAGGAATGGAGATCAGAAGAGATAGAACCAACAGAAAACTTTGGTTAAGCCAGAGTAAGTATGTGAAGACCATGTTGGATAGGTTCAGCATGGTAGATTGTAGGCCATTATGTGTTCCCATTTCTTTGGGGACAAAGTTGTCTGTTGAGGATTGTCCAAAATCTCCTAGTGAGGTGGACATAGCAGAATACCTTATGCTAGTGTTGTTGATAGTTTGATGTATGCTATGGTTTGCACAAGACCAGACATTGCCCAAGCATTGGGAGTCCTTAGTCAATTTATGGCTAATCCTAGACGGGTTCATTGGGATGCAGTTAAGCGAGTGTTTAGATATTTGAGGGGTACTTCCGAGTATTCCATATGCTATCATGGTAATGTTACAAGACCTCCGCATTCTGTTGATATTTGTGGATTTGTGGATTTAGATTGGGTAGGTGACATTGATAGCAGGGGATCCACCAGTGCTTATGTGTTTACACTATTTGGTGGTGCTATTAGTTGGATGAATAAGAGATAACCTGTTGTTTCTTTAACCACGACAGAAGCTAAGTATATGGTAGCAACTCATGTTTGTAAGGAAGCCATTTGGCTTAAGAGATTGTGTTCCAATATTGGTGTTGATGCAGGTCAGATCACGATCAGTTGTGACAGTCAAAGTGTTATTTGCCTTGCGAAGAATCCAACTTTCCATGCTAGAACAAAACACATTGATGTTCAGTTTCACTTCATGCGAGACAGGGTTGAGGATGGAAAGGTAAATTTAGAGAAGGTAGATACTTTGGAGAATGTTGCAGATGCATTGATGAAACCAGTGGGCACAGAGAAGTTTAGATGGTGTTTGGAGTCTATAGGCCTCTCGGCCTATAGCAGTTAAATCCTATTATTCTATTGGCTCTTACAAGGTGTTCGACAAGTGGGAGAATGTTGGGAATTAAGGTGTCTCAACCTTGGTAATTCCTTGCATTATTTATGTTTGTATATATTAATTCATTGCCTATGTTGTAAATAAATTGTAAATTCCATATTGTCATTTTGTGGGATGTGGCACAGTGATGTGTCATCCTACATGGAAGATGACAACTTGTAATTTTGTCCTCACATGAGGAGATAGGTGTCCCACTTTGTGGTAGGAGTATTTTTCCATGTGTCGGCATCTTCCATGTTGTGTAAGGGAATGTTTGACCAAAACGGTTATGACGGATTCCTATGGCGAAGTTATGACATGTAAGAGTCAGAAATAGAAGCATGTAAGACAGGTGAAGACATGTGTCATGAAGCATCTTTGAAAAAGGCATATTTGGGCACCCCAAGGTGGACTATGACATGTTGTAAGAGAATATGCCATTTATAGCCTGTGTATGACAGATTCTCTTATAGTTGTAAGTTGTAACCGCTATGACAGATTCTATGACGGTCGTAAATGTTGTAAGAGCATCTATCATAGCCCATTTTGGAAATAGGTCACCTCTTTGGGATGGGAGCTGTGTACAAGTGTCAGGCACATTCTACAATATTGACCAAGTGTCCTTAGGCATGGGTTTTGGGCCATGAGGCCAAGTTGGATGCCCATCCCAAGATAGGTCCAATATTGCCTTGTATATTCTATATAAATAGGTGCTTGGAGAGGGAGTTGTATCACAGATTTTATAGGTACTGTTACTCTACCAGATTGACTCCAGATACAAGTGTCAAAGACCATTGAAGCTTGCATTGCAAGTGTATTGTAAACAACTTTCATATTTGTTAATACATTGCGTAGGTTTCTGAGTGGGGTTTTTCACCCAATAAGGGTTTTCCCCATCGTAAATCTTTGTCTCTCTTCTTCTGTCTTCTTTCTGGTTCATATGTATTACTGCAATATCTCTTTTAGATGTTCTATGTTGTTGTAGTTGTAAGGATTAATTGAATTTGCATAGCCCTCTCTTCATTAGATTAGTGTAAGAAGTGATTTCTGCACACCTAGCTTCCTTTCATCCATCAACATTCTATTCATCCTCTTTGCAACTCCATTCTGTTGAGGGGTATACAGAGTTATCTTGTGCCTCTCAATCCCATGTTCTTTATAGAACTTGTCAAAATCTGTTGAATAGAACTCACCACCATTGTCAGTCCTCAAACACTTAATCTTTCTACCCTTCTGATTCTCTATAGGAGATTTGAACTCTTTGAATCTATTAAAGACTTCAGATTTACTTCTAAGGAAATACACCCATTTCCTTCTACTGTAATCATCAATAAATGAAACAAAGTAAATAGATTTTAAAATTGAAAGGAATATTAACAAGACCAAACACATCAGAATGAATCAAGTCCAACACCTCAGAAGATTTGTGAGAACTAGAATAAAACTAAACACGGTTTTGTTTTCTATAAATGCAATGTTCACAAGAATCAAACTCAAGGTTACAATCATTCATACCCTCAACAAGATTTTTATTCTTCAGGGTCCTCAAACCCTTTTCACCAATGTGACCAAGCCTTTGGTGCCATAACATTGTCTTCTCAGCTGGAAGTTTCATCTCCATAGAATGAGCACCCTTAGGTACCCAGAAAGCACGACCATCAGAAGTAGATGCAATAGTCTTTTTCGTTACTGGTTCCAATGGTGAGGATGAAGACTCTGAAGCTCTCTTCTTTGAAACAAAGGCAATATTTCATTGAACTACGCATGCATCAAGCTGAAACAAAGTGCCAATCTAAACATCCTTAGCCAACACCATAGACCCTCTAGTCATCTTGCATCCTCCATTCAAGAAAACAACCTGCACACCCACATCATTCAATTTACTTACAGAAAGAAGGTTCCGTATCAAACCAGGGATATGTAGAACACCATTGATTGCTTTACTCGTCCATCAGGGAATCGAATCAAGACTCTTCCACGGCCAACAATATCCAGGTGAGAATCATCACCCAAGTACACCTTTCCACCATCGTATTCTTGATACTTTGAAAACCAACCCTGATGTGAGGTCATGTGAAAAGATGCACCAAAGTCAATAAGCCACACATCCTCAGATGTATGCATTGCCAAGGCAGTGACAAATGCTTCTCCTTCATCCTGAGAGGGCTTGTCAGAATCTGAATCATAATTCTTCTTCTTTTTCTTTTTCTGCTCCTTGCACTCCTTGCGGAAGTGACTAGGTTTGCCGCAGTTCCAACATATGGCCTTGGACTTTCCAGGAGACTTAGATCTCCCACGGGATTTGGATCTTCCTTTTTCTTCCTTCTTCTTATCCTTTTTCTTTCCCTTCTCTTTAGATCTACCACGAACCGCAAGAGCCTCCTTAGCCGATTCGAAAGACTTTCTCCACATCTCTTCAGACAACAGTGAAGAAACCACTTCATCCATCTTGAAGGTGGTAGTGGTACTCCCAATGGCCATAACAAGGTGGTCCCACAAATCTGGTAAGGAACACAGTAATGTCATACATTAATACTCCTCCTCCATCTTCACACCAATAGAAGTCAACTGGGCAACAAGCATATTGAATGTATTCAGGTGATCAGCGACAGATCCTCCATCTTCCATTCTTAGATAATACAATTTCTTTCATAGGAATAACTTGTTTGCCAGGGATTTAGCTTGATAAACATCTCCAAGCTTCTTCCAAAGTTCCTTTGTAGTCTTCTCTTCATGGATATTTAGGAGCACTGAATCAGCTAAATAGAGTCTTATCAAACCCTTAGCTTTTCGATCTTTGAGATCCCAGTCTTCTTGAGACATTACTGTTGGTTTTGTACCAGATATGGCTTACCATAAATCCCAATCCACAAGCATGTCCTCCATTTTGAGTTTCCACAACTTGAAATTATTGTCGTTAAACTTCTCTATCTCAAACCTCCTAGATGTGCTCACCATCTCTTACCTGCAACAAAGATTTCAAATTGCTCTGCACAAGCTCCCACTCAAACGAAGATCAGCGCAAAAAACCCTCTACCCAATAACTAGAACCAAAGGTGATCAAGCTCTGATACCAACTAAAAGGAAGCAAGGTATGCGGAAAATGCTTCCTACACTAATCTAATGAGGAAAGATTTATGCAAATTTTACTTTTGCAGTTACAGAATAAGATGCACATTAACAAAAAGATAATAACAACTTCCAAATGTAAACACAAAACTCACAACACAAGATATACATGGGGAAAACCCTTTCAGGTAAAAAACCCACACTCCAAAGCCGCCCAATATATTATTCAAGAATCAAGAAGATTACAATATACTTGCAGATCAAGCTTTTACAGGAGTATATCCAACCAAAGATTCAAGAGGTAATTCGACATCTATAAGATTCTTACATACAACCTCCATCTCAAGTTCCTGATATATAGGAGATATAATACAGTACACTGCCAATGGTAATTACAAAACCATGAGCTAAAACCACCCAAAAAGTGGCACCCAAATTATCTCCAATCAAAGATGCATTGTGATGTGCCAACCACACACCAACACATGTAACTCTCCCCTTTATAGCTCTTTTATGTGTCCAACACGTTTTTACATTTCCCAAAACAAAAGGTCCAACTTTCGGAGGCCATAACTTTTGATCTGGGTGTCCGATTGACGTACCTTTTAGTGTGTCAAAAAGCTCGTGAAGAGATCTATCACCCCATAACCGGCTACGCTGGTTATCCCAATTTTTAGGACGTTTAGAGAAGTTTCAATTCTGGTAATTGAGTTCAAAGACTTTTTCCAACAGTTTCAAAAAATAGAAACTTTAATATCTCGCGATCCAGATATGATCTTGAGAAGAAACTCACCTGAGATGTTCACTTAGCTGTTTCGCACCTTCTAGGAAAAATTTCAAGTTAATCTGTGCTCAATAGAAGAACTTACTAAAAATAGTAAGTCTTGCTATTTTGAGCTCTCTTGGAAACTTTTGGAAACTTTGAAAGTTCCTGACCATTATCCAAGATAAAGGGTATTCAAAAATACCAAAACTGGGAAGAATAGTAATCTTTTGAAGTTGCAAGGTTGAGACACTTTTCTTAACAGAAGATGTTGTTTCTCAGTTCAATCTTTGTGTGTTAAACTTGTGAATGTTTCTGTAGGCAGTGAGCCTCTTTGAGCAGTGAGCTCTGGGTAGTACGCCTAAAGGCAAGTGCCTTCCCATTTTCTATTCTTTTAATAGAGAATAAATCTTGTGGGTTAACCCCCACCGTGGTATTTCCCTTAACTAGATTTCCATGTAAAAATCCTGGTGTTATGTGTGTTGATTATGTTTCCGCTCATGTGTTGTTGATTCATGCTTTCATGGTTATATCATTAATCTGTTAATAAGTGGTAAAAAGGATTAAATGTAGCAAAAGATAAAAGTTTTGTGACAATTGATTCACCCCCCCTTAGTTGTCTACCCTAATTTCAACAATTGGTATCAGAGCCGGTTCCTCTAAAAGAAGCTTGACCGCTTGAGAAGATCCAGGATGTCGACTTACAAGAAGGATAGTCCAAGATTTGATGGAACAAATTACTCTTTGGAAAAGTTGCATGGAGTGTCATTTGCAATGCATGGGTGATGCTTATTGGTTGATAACAAAGGATGAGTATAAGTCCTCAGAGAAAGGTCCTTCAACTCCAGATGAACTCAAAGATGCTGAAAACAACATTCATGCTAAAGAAGCATTGTTAAGTGCCCTGACTAATACAGAAATGAAAAATGTCCTGGAATTGAAAACTGCTCATGAAATCTGGAAGAAGTTGGAAACTCTATATGAAGGTGATGCATATGTCAAATGTGCTAAGTTACAAAGCCTAAAAGGTAGATACAAAAGTTTGTGGATGAGTGAAGATGAAAACATCACTTCCTACATGCAGAAGGTGAATGAACTTGTGTGTAGTACCAGGAGTGCTGGTGGAAAATTGGAAGAATCAGAGATTGTTGGCAAGGTACTCAGATCCTTACCTGCTTCATACAAGCATAGAGTTGTTTCTATTGAGGAGATCAAGATTGTGACAATTGTTACAAGGGATTAGTTGGTTGGCAAGCTTTCAACATTTGAAATGAGTGAGTTTGGTGATTCCCTTCCTAAATCAAAATCTTCTTTTAAGGCCAGTGTTTTCAGGAAGCAAAGATTTGATCCAGGTGAACACTCTTCAAGAAGACCAACCAGATGTGAGAAAACAAAGAAGGAACTTGAAGAAGATGAAACAGAGCTTGAAGAAATTGAAGCCCTTATTGCCAAAAGATTATCAAGAGGATCCGATAAGTATAAAGGAAAGTTGCCTTTCAAATGTTTTGCTTGCAATAAGATTGGTCATTTTGCCTCAAGATGTCTAGAGAGGGTTTCAAAGCCAAACCCTAACAGACCTAGGTTTCAGAAGAAATGCTACTATGTCCAAGAAGTTGCTAATGAAGGAGTTACAGATGATGAATCTAATAAGGGAAGTACATCTGGAAATGAATAGGTGTTCATTGATGTCAAAGAAGAAAATTTGGTGCCTACTGAATCTGCTAGCTATATGAATGTGGAAAGTGCCTTGGCTGCTCAAGTTGAAGAAAAGGATGAATGAGTGATTGACAACGGATGTTCTCACCATATGATAGGTGATAAAAGTAAGTTTGTAAGTATGGAAAGATATGAAGGTGGAATTGTGAAGTTTGGAGACAATTCAGCTGGTAGAATTCGTGGCAGTGGATCCATCTCTTTTGATGGCAAGCACAACACTAATGATGTTTTGTATGTAGAAGGATTGAAGCATAATCTTCTCACTGTTGGACAGTTGGCTGACAAAGGGTATAATCTCCAATTCAAGGATGGGAAATGCATAATCTTGGAAAGCTCTAGAACTGAGATTGCATCTGGTACACAGACTAGAGGTAATATCTTTCATTTAAGTTGCACTTATAAAAGATGTTTGATTACTCAGATTGATCAAAGTTGGTTATGGCATAGGAGAATGTGTCATGTAAATTTTGATAACATTGTCAAGATAAGTACTACTCAGGCTATGAGAGATCTTCCAAAGCTTGTAAAACCTGCTAATAGCATGTGTAAGGAATGTCAGTTGGGAAAACAGAGCAGAACTACATTCAAAAGTAAAGAACAATTTTCAAGTGGATTGTTGGAAGTTGTGCACACTGATTTGTGTGGTCCTGCCAGAGTTAGGAGTTTGCAAGGAGACAGATACTTTATGTTGTTGATTGATGATTACTCCCGAATGATGTGGGTCACCTTCTTGAGAGAGAAATCAAAGGCTCTTGACAAATTCAAGGTGTTCAAGGCTAGGGTAGAGAATGAGATTGGTGTGAAGATAAAGTGCCTGAGATCTAACAAAGGTGGAGAGTTTACCTCCGGTGAGTTTAATACATTTTGTGAAGAGCATGGAATAAGAAGACAGTTATCTGCTCCTAAGACTCCTCAGTAGAATGGAGTTATGGAAAGAAAGAACCAGACTATTCAAGAGGCTGTTAGAATCATGATGATGGAGGCAAATGTTCCACCTGTCTATTGGAGACAGGATGTGAGTACTGCTATCTACACTCTTAACTGGGTGTAGATCAAAGGTAATACTAGTAAAACCCCTTATGAAATGTGGTTTGGTAATGCTCCTACTATGAAATACTTCAGAGTTTTTGGTAGCAAATGCTATATCAAAAGAGATGAAGATCTGGCAAGTTTGATGCAAGATGTGATGAAGGAATATTTCTAGGTTATTCTAACAAAAGAAAGGCATACCGATGCTTTAAAAAGATATTGAAAAGGATTGTTGAAAGTGCTAATGTCAAGGTAGATGAAAGTATTGAGAGACCTTTCAAGTTCTATTGATATGAATCAGATGATGAAAATGAAAATCAAGTTCAACCTTAGACTTAGATTCAGATTGCTCTGAAAAATCCAGTGACTCAAGAGGCTAATGAAAATGTTGAGGAACAAGTTCAAGAATCAGAAGATCAAGAAAATCCCAAAACTCCCTGGTATGTAAGGTTGAATCATTCTAAAGATTGGATCATAGGAGATAGAAATAAAGGTGTTCAAACTAGAAGGAAAATTGCTGAAAAACAAGTGGAGTATTGTTTAATTTCAAAGATTGAACCAAAATCAGTGAATGAAGCATGTAATGATGAAAGTTGGGTAAAAGCAATGGAAGAAGAATTAATGCAAATTGAAAAGAATCATACTTGGGATCTTGTTCCTAGACCTTAAGACAAAAATGTAATTGGAACTAAATGGGTCTTCCAGAATAAATTGAATGAAGATGGTGAAGTTGTGAGAAACAAAGCAAGATTGGTGTGCAAAGGATATTCTCAGGTAGAGGGAATTGATTTTGAAGAAACTTTTGCTTCAGTGGCAAGAATCAAAGCTGTCAGATTATTTCTTGCCTTTGCTGCTTAAAAAGATTTCAAAGTTTAACAGATGGATGTCAAGTCTGTTGGCAAGAGACACATTGTAGTTTCATGATTGTTGTCATTGATGACAACAAAGTTCATCCCACACATCCGCAAGACATGGTGTGCCTATACTGGAAGTCAGATTGAAGAGTGTTGTGGTCCGGTAAGCAAGAATAGAGTATGTGGCAAGGTCCGACAGTCAGGTCCGGATCTCTCAAAGGAAGTATCTTTGGAAAGTGCGGACTTGGGGAAGTCAAGAGGAGTACCTTGACTGATAGATTCTAGGAATTGAGCCTCCGGTGATGAAAGAGTAAAGAGATATAAGCATTCAAGTATTGGGGTCCGGTTTGGTAGAACAGACAGAGGAAGAACTGATAGGCAAAACATCAGAAGTTATTCCGGATGAGATGTCATGGTGATAAAGATTCTTAAGGTATCATTCATGATTGGCCAACTTGTTAGATGACTTTTATAAGTTTCTTTTTGATCTGCATCACTTGGTAAGCAAGGATTCAGCCGATAGACTAGAGTTTGGGAAATATTGACTATTCCAGATGCCGACTAGAAAGAGGATGAAATCCTTTGTGCGGATATATATACCGGATGGATTTTGATGAGAAGGTGAGTGTTGTGTTGTTGTGTGTCTAAAGAAAAGTAGAAGAACAGTAAGACAGGTCCGATATGTGACAGGTCAATAGCACCAAAGAAGAAGGATGAAGTGCAGCAGATCAGTATATTGAGCTTAACCGGAACTGAACCTCAGCATATGTGGATGCTTCTCATCAGTTCAAGGATCTTGTTATTCTTCTTACAACTTGTAGACAGTGAGTCTCTTGTAGGAAGTGAGCCTCTTGTGAGCAGTGTGCTTGGGCAGTGAGCCCTAATTTGCAAGTGCCATTTTGTATTTCTATTCTTCTAACAGAGAATACAATCTTAGGTTAATCACCTCATAGTTTTCTCCCTTAACAGGGTTTCCACGTCAAAAATATTGTGTCATGTGTATTTCTATTTCATGGTTATGTTTTCTTATTTGAATTGATGTTGCATTAATTATTAAGAAAGTTCAGAAAGCTAAAATAATTAAGATAACTGATTCACCCCCCCTCTCAGTTATCAACAAAGTCAACATTCTTGACTGGAGAGTTGGAAGAAAAAGCCTACATTGAGCAACCGGAAGGATTCCAATTGTCTGATCAAGGAGATATGGTTTGCAGATTGAAGAAAGCATTGTATGGACTTAAACAAGCCCCAAGAGCCTGGTATGCAATATTAGATAAGTATCTGCTAAAGTTAAACTTTAGCAAAGGCACTGCTGACAATAATCTTTATTTCAAAATTGATCATGAACACATCTTGATTGTAGAAGTATTTGTTGATGATATCATCTTTAGTGGAAATGAGAGCATGTGTAAAAAAATTTCTGATCAGATGCAAAGTGAATTTGAGATGTCCATGCTTGGTGAAATCAATTTCTTCTTAGGTCTACAAATCATTCAGTCAGAAAAAGGCATCTTCATATCTCAGTCTAAGTATGTGAAAGAGTTGTTGAAAAAGTTTGGAATGGAGGATTCAAAACCAGTGAGTACTCCTATGATAACCGGATGCAAGTTGAGTAAAGATGATGATTCCCCTAAGGCAGATCAGAAAAGGTATAGATCAATGGTTGGAGGACTGCTTTATCTAACTCATACCAGACTTGATATTATGAATGCAATTGGCCTTGTTGCTAGATTTCAAGCTGATCCTAGAGAATCTCATGTTGTAGCAGTCAAAAGAATTTTCATATATCTAAAGGGAACATTTGATTATGGCTTATGGTATCCTAAGGGTGATGATTTCACTCTTCATGCATATACAGATGCTGATTGGGCAGGAGATGTGGATGACATGAAAAGTACTAGTGGTGGTGCATTTTTCTTGGGTAAGAGATTGGTTTCTTGGTTGAGCAAAAAGTAGGAGGCAATTTCTCTATCTACTGCAAAGGTAGAGTATATAGCAATAGCAAGCAATTGTACTCAAGTTTTGTGGATGAAGCAAATGCTAAAGGATATCAGAATTGTGTTTGAAGAACCTATTACAATCTTCTGTGATAATTCAAGTGCAATAAATATTTCAAAGAATCTGGTGTTACATTCAAAGACAAAGCATATATCCATCAAGTTTCACTTTTTGAGAGAGAAGGTAAATGAGAATGGAGTCAAAATGGAGTTTGTTTCTTCAAAGGATCAAATTGCGGATATCTTCACTAAGCCTCTACCTAAGGACACTTTTGAGTATCTCAGAGGGAAGCTAGGGGTGATTACCCCTTCTATTCAGAACTAAGGTGCACTAGTGTGCATCAGTCTGGTGGAACTCACAATCATATCTAGTGATCTGGATTGGTGTTAAGGAGATGGTACTCAGGGGGAGTAGTCAGCATGTATTGAGTTTAGTTTGGTCTTGTCCAATAAACAAAAAGGGTGAGAGATGATTACAAATATGTACCCTTTGCCACTGATGTCAAAGGGGGAGAGAAGTCATGTGAAAAACTTGGATGAAAGTGAGTAGCTACTGGTGAAAGGGGGAGAAGTGAAGAAAGTGGTCACAGGTGTGATAAGAAAAAGGGGGAGAAGTTCTTGTCTTGATGGTTGAACTAGTTTTTCACATCATATGTTGCCATCAATGACAAAGGGGGAGATTGTTGCAAATATGTGCCTAATCGGTGTTGTCATTGATGTCAACATATCCTTGTTGTCATTAGTGTCAACTGTATCTTATTCTATTGCTTATTTAGAAGACTTGTATGTTGAGGATATTGAGAAAATTAGCCTCTCCGGAAGAAACAAGTGAGTTACATATCTCTCTATTAGAGACAGTGAAGACAGTGCAGTTCAGTGAAATAGATGCTCCGCATTTTCAGTGAGATGAAGATCAAAGTCTATGGATTAAAGGGTTTGTAAAGGATTGTCTGAATTTGCTCCAGTAAATATCTGAGAGGTCTACATGAAGTATTGGTGAAGTTATGACCAACTGAGTAGAACCAAGTTTTACAATTGTTCAGAGGTGACAAGGTGACAGGAATTTGGTCCGGATTGCTCCGCATTGGAATATTATGGTTTGCGCTTCTAGAGGTGTGTTTGGGATGTTAGTATGTATCGTCAACTCAAGTGGTTCATGGTTTGGAGGTCTGCAAGCAATCTTTCTAGGGTGACAGTCATGATAGTTAATGTTCTTAAGTTCCTGGATGAAGGTGCAAGTGCTTCTAGTGATCTGAGGTGGTGCGGTTGTTCCTATTGATTTGATTGTGCATGTGGTGGTCTCTAAATCGGGTGCCTATTGTGTTGGTGGTCCTCATTGATGATTGAGCTTGTGGATGAAGATTTCTCCTTGGGTGTTGTTGTTCTTTCTAGTCTTGGCCGACCGGATGCGTGGTGCGTGCTATGGATGATCTAAGAGAAGTTTTATAAAGCGTGGCATGATGTTCGAGGAAGATTTGAGTCCCAGTTATGTTTGGCCGATAGTGTAGTGATTTGCTTGTAGCATTTTGATGAAGGGGGTAAATCACAAAACACATAATAACAGATATTGAACACAGCAAATAGAACTTTCTTTTATTGAACTGGGCAACTCATTACATTACAGAAGCTCAATTACAATCAGAGGATGAATCCTCTATTGGCTGCAACACATTACAGCTTTCCCAACCTCAAGACTCTAGAATCTTTAGCCTTCTGTAACCCCAAATCAGCTAGGGTTTTTGTTTTCCCACCTATTCTTGACTCTACACTGGCCCCCTTAACTCTACTACTGCCCAGGGTTCCCAAAATAGTCATAAATAACACTTTTTGGTGGCCTCCAGCTAAATTTCAAAATTTGCAACTCCCTTCAAAAGTAGGTCAACTTCTAGGAAGCATAACTTTTGATCCGAGTGTCCGATTGACGAATCGTTTTAAGCACCAGAAAGCTCGCGATGTGAACTATCAAGCCAAAAATTTGTAAATAGATTTCTATCAACTTTTCAAGACATTATGAGATGTTTTAGTGCCTCATATCTCGTTCCGTAAATTTTCAGGGGCTTTTCAGAAAACAAAAACTTTAATATCTTTCAGCTCACAAATGATCTTTGCTTGATTCCTTCGCCAAAGGTCTTATATTTCTATTATGTAACTTTCTGGAAGTTTTTGTTTTATTACGTGCCCAAATGCAAACTTTTTTAAAATAGCAAGTACACTTTCCAAAACAGGTAGGTCGCTATTTTCAGCAGTTTTGGAAAAACTGAAAGTCCTACATTATTATTCTAGATATTATGGAACCAAAAACAATAATTATGGAAAGAAATGAAAACAACTACAATGGTTTTGAATTAACTTCTTTTTGGGTGATGCAAGATTGCCCTTACACCTCTAGATGCTCCTGGATCAGACACCCAAGGTAATTTGAGAAGTGACCTTGTCACGTCTCAGGTGCTTGTGTGAGGAAAACCCAAATGGTCAACCTCTACCTTAGACAACCAAGAAGAATCTTCAACAGGCCTTCCTTTCCACTTCACTAGATATTCTTCGTATTTCCTGTTTGAAGTGCTCCTTCCCACATGAATATCCAAGATCTCTTCTATCTCCTCTGTTGAAGTAGATGCCGAAATACTCCACTGCACTTCTGTTGGTCCATCCTCTGTTCCACCTTCATGATATTCTGATAAATCAGCAATGTTGAAAATAGGGGAAATATTGATCCCACTCGGCAGCTCTACCTCATATGCATTTCCTGAATCATGCTTCTTCAAGATTCTACATGGTCCAAATTTCTTCATTTTTAACTTATTGTATGTTCCAATTGGGAACCTTTCTTTTCTCAAGTGAACCAGGACTTCATCTCCTACCTGAAATTCCTTATATCTCCTCTTCTGATTTGCCTTAGCCTTGTACTGAATATTCATTTTATTAATGTGCTTTCTCACCTCTTCATGCAAATTCTTCAGATGTTCTGCAAAGTCTTTAGCTTCGGCACTTGTCTTTTCTCCATTGTCCAGCTTCCTTAACTCTGAAGCATTTCTTAGACTATTCCCATATACAATCTGGAATGGTGATTTACCAGTACTCCTATTGACAGAATTATTGTAAACAAATTATGCTTGTGGTAAAATCAAATCCCATCCCTTGGGCTTATCTCCTGCTAAGCATCATAGCAGGTTACCCAAACTCCTATTCACCACTTCAGTCTGTCCATCAGTCTGTGGATAATGTGTAGAACTAAACTTCAAGTCTATCTTCAACTTCTTCCACAATGTCCTCCAGAAATAACCAACAAACTTGGTATCTCAATCTGGAACTATGCTCTTTGGTAGACCATATAGTCTCACCACTTCCCTTAAAAATAACTCTGCAATATGAACAACATCATTAGTCTTCTTACAAGGAATAAAATGTGCCATTTTTTAGAATCTGTCCACCAACACAAAATAGAATCATGTCCTCTCTATGTCCTTGGTAAACCAAGAACAAAATCCATACTAATATCATCCCATAGCTTCTCTGGTACAGGTAATGGTTGATATAACCCTGTATTCTGACTTGTTCCTTTTGCCATCTGACACACTCTACAACTCTGCACAAATTTCCTCACATCCTGTTGCAACTGTGGCTAATAATAATTTTCACCAATAATAGTAATGGTCTTATCTCGACCAAAGTGTCTAGCCAATCCCCCACTATGCTTCTCTTTAATCAAGTTCTCTCTCATGGTACTCCTTGGAATGCACAACTGGCTTCCTCTAAACAACATGCCATCTTGGATAATGAAATCCAACCATTTTGTCCTGTCCAAAGTAACAGGTTCCAAACAAGCTTTCCAAGCCTCTGCAAAATCTGGATCTTCTGGACACAAACTTTTGAGCTCATCGAACCCAACAACCTCTATCTTCATTTCTGTCAACAAATTTTGCCTTCTACTCAAAGCATCTGTAACTCTATTGGACTTCCCACTCCTGTGCTTCAAAACAAAAGTATAGCTCTACAAAAACTCAACCTATTTTAAGTACCTTTGATTTAACTTTCCTTGACTATTAAGATATTGTAAAGCCTAATGATCAGTATATAAAACAAACTCATTTGGCAACAAATAATGTCTCCATTTATTCAAAGCCTGAACTATTGCATAAAACTACTGATCATAAACAAAATACTTTTTCTTGGCATCATTAAGCTTCTCACTAAAATAGGCAATGGGCTTACCTTATTGGCTCAAAATAGCTCCTATACCACTACCACTAGCATCACAATCTACCTGAAATACCTTATTAAAATCTGGAAGTGCCAAAACAGGTTGTTCTACGACTTTCTGTTTTAATGTATCAAAGCTCTTGTCTACTCCTTTAGTCCATCTAAACTCTTTTCTATCCCCTCTCATTGTCTCAGTTAGGGGTGCACAAATGCTAGTAAAATTCCTGATAAACTTTCTGTAAAAACTTGCCAAACCGTGAAAAGATCTTACCTCCGTTGCACTCCTTGGCGTAGGCCATTCAATGATAGCCCTTAATTTTTTTGGGTCCATCTTAAGACCTTCCTCTGAGACAACAAATCCTAGGTACACCAACTCCTTCTTTGCAAAACTACATTTCTTTAGATTAATCAGCAACTTCTCCTCCCTCAGCTTCTCTAGAACTCTTCTGATATGCATCAGATGCTCATCCCAAGTCTTACTGAAAATCAAAATATCATCCAAATAAACAATAACAAAACTTCCTAAAAATTCTTTTAGTACCTCAGTCATGAGCTACATGAATGTGCTCGTTGCATTGGTTAGCCCAAATGGCATGACTAACCACTCATACAAACCCTCCTTTGTTTTGAAGGTTATCTTCCACTCATCTCCTTCTCTGATACAGATCTGGTGATACCCACTCTTCAGGTCAATCTTCGTGAAATACTTGGCTCCACTCAATCAATCCATGATGTCATCCATTCTTGGCAATGGAAATCTATACTTGATCGTTATCTTATTGATGGCTCAAGAGTCTATACACATCCTCCATTCTCCATCCTTTTTTGATGCTAGTACTACAGGTACCGTACATGGACTTAGGCTCTCCCTTATCAGTCCCTTCCTCATCAACTCCTGAACTTGTCTGTTCAGCTCTTCATTCTCTGCAGGGGTCATTCTATGGGCTGCCTTGTTTGGCAAACTGGCTCCTGGTATCAAATCTATTTGATGACTTATCTTCCTTACTGGTGGTAAAGCTTCTGGTACATTATCAAAGATAATGTCCTGGAGCTCTTCCAACATATCTGAAACTTCTGTTGGAACATCTTCATAGTTCTCTTAACTAATCTTAGGAATCAATGCAAAGCAATGATGCTCATGCTTCATACCCTCCAAAAATTTCCTACCATCTACCAAGCAAATTCTGGTAGTACTACATACCTTTTCTTCCACCTCCTTCAAGGGCTTCAACTTATGACAAACTCCATCTTTTGTTAGGGAATATGTGTTTGCACGGCCATCATGGATAGCGCTCCTATCATACTGCCATGGCCTCCCCAACAGCATATGACATGCATCCATCGGTATGATATGACATAGCACCTCATCATGGTAGTCCCCAATCTTGAACTTCACTAAACACTGCTCATTGACCAAAGCTCTATGGTCTTTCTGTAACCATGCAATCTGATATGGATGCAGATGCTTTCTTCTTGTCAACTTCAACTTGTCAACCATCTCCTCTAAAACAAGATTATCACTACTTCCACTGTCAATAATAATATCACAACACTTACCTTCACATTTGCACCTTGTGCGGAATAAACTCTTCCTTTGATTTGGTTCTTTCTCCTCATTCAACAAGGTTCTTTTGACAACTAGGGTTTC
Source organism: Cunninghamia lanceolata (assembly GCA_027924645.1). NCBI lineage: Eukaryota > Viridiplantae > Streptophyta > Pinopsida > Cupressales > Cupressaceae > Cunninghamia > Cunninghamia lanceolata. Next base: position 6,382,026 of record BSBN01000249.1, read on the forward strand.
TCCCCTTTCAACATCTTCAAAATGCTCAGAATGTGCATCTTTATCTACATGTGCAACTCGTGCATTACCTTCAGGTCTTGTATTTGTCCTTCCTTGATGTTGTGGACACTCATATGCTCGATGCCCTTCTTCTCCACATTAGAAACAGGTTCCTCTGAAACCTCCTCTTCCAAGTCCTTGCCCAGGTCTGCCTCTTCCTCTTCCTCTTTGCTCACCATTATTCTGGTCACGAGAGCGGTAGGTATTATCTCCTCTCTGATTTCGACTAGTGCCAACTTCTTCACTTTTCTTTGCATCTTCATTTCAGCCTCCATAGGGTCTTCCACCAGTCCTTCTGCCTTGACCTCTTCCCTTTTGCTTGCTGTCAAATCTTTTATTCAACTTCTCTTCCACCTTCAGGGAAAACTGATACGCATCTTCTATGGTGGTCATTCTGACCAGGCTTAGTTCTTCTTGAATACTTGGCCTCAACCCATTAATGTAATGGGCTACCTTCTCCTTATTGGTCTCTGCATGACCGGTTCTGATAGTAATCTTATAAAACTCTTCTGTATACTCCTTAACAGACTTATTACCTTGCTTTAGTCCTTGCAACTTCTTCAGCAACTCCATCTCATAGTCCACAGGAATGAACTGCTTCTTTAGTTTCTCCACCATCTAATCTCATATGGTGATCTTTCCTTTTCCTCTTCTGTTCCTCTCTAATTGGACCTCCTTCCACCAAATACTAGCGTGGCCGTTCAACTTTGTTTTTGCAAACTTGACCCAATCTGGGTCCTCCACATCTTCATACTCAAAATATTCCTCCATGTCATTGATCCAATCAGTTAGTTTTAACACAAACCTGGCTACCACTACACCAAAAGCTCGAACTGTTAGTGAATGGCGCCCCGGTCATGTTAACCCAGAGACCGCGCGGGTCCAGGAAGGGAGGAGTTGAGGGTTGCACACCTAAGCACCAACAGAGCCCCACCAACCTGTGCCTGCCTAGTGATAACCACATAGGTAGGTACGGACTACTTGGCACCTTCTGTGCGCATGGTGCAGGTGGGCATCAATGGGAATTGAACCCCTCCCCAGCAGAGTCACCAGTTAGTTTTAACACAAACCCGGCTACCACTACACCAAAAGCTCGAACTATTAGTGAATGGCGCCCCGGTCATGTTAACCCAGAGACCGCACGGGTCTGGGAAGGGAGGAGTTGAGGGTCGCACACCTAAGCACCAACACAATCAATGAGCTGTTCCAGATTCAAATCTCCAGAATATGTAGAAACTTCGATTCTGGGCCTCTTTTCGATCTTCAAAATGGCCCTCAACAACGTAACTTCTGCAGGATCTCCTGCAGCTTCTTGTTCTTCCTCAGATAGCTCCTCTTCAGCTTCATCTTCACTTTCTTCTCTTGTTCTCGGATCAAACCCTCTTCGCAACTCCTCTTGCAATGCATCGATTTGCCTTTGTAGGGCTCTAAAACCCTCTTTCGTCAAAGCATTTCTCCAAACATGATTTCTTCGTGGAGGCATCTTGATATCTGCAACAAACCCACAACCTCAAGTCCTGGTGCAAACTGCCTCACGGTCGGCGATCTGTCTACACACTCAGGAACCCTTGCTCTGATACCACTTGATGAAGGGGGTAGATCACAAAACACACAATAACAGATATTGAACACAGCAAATAGAACTTTCTTTTATTGAACTAGGTAACTCATTACATTACAGAAGCTCAATTACAATTAGAGGATGAATCCTCTATTGGCTGCAACACATTACAGTTTTCCTAACCTTAAGACTCTAGAATCTTCAGCCTTCTGTAACCCCAAATTAGCTAGGGTTTCTATTTTCCCACCTATTCTTGACTCTACACTGGCCCCCTTAACTCTACTACTACCCAGGGTTCCCAAAATAGTCATAAATAACACTTTTTGGCAGCCTCCAGCTAAATTTTGAAATTTGCAACTCCCTCCAAAAGTAGGTCAACTTTCAGGAAGCATAACTTTTGATCTAGGTGTTCGATTGATGAACCGTTTTAAGCGTCAAAAAGCTCATGATGTGAACTATCATTCTATAAATCTATAAACAAATTTTTGTCAACTTTTTGAGATGTTATGAGATGTTTTAGTGTCTCATATCTCATTTCGTAAATTTTCAGGGGCTTTTTGGAAAACAAAAACTTTAATATCTTTCAGCTCACAAATGATCTTTGTCTGATTCCTTCACCAATGGTCTTATATTTCCATTATGTAACTTTCAGGAAGTTTTTGCTTCATTACGTGCCAAAATGCAAACTTTCTAAAATAGTAGGTACACTTTCCAAAATAAGCAGGTCGCTATTTTTAGCAGTTTTGGAAAAACTGAAAGTCCTACATAATTATTCTGGATATTATGGAACCAAAAACACTAATTATGGAAAGAAATGAAAACAACTACAATGGTTTTGAATTAACTTCTTTTTGGGTGATGCAAGATTGCCCTTACACCTCTGGATGCTCCTGCATCACATTTTAAGTCTTGTGATTGTAATTTCTTGTAATGCCTATCTTGGAGAATGTTCCAGATAGATAATTGTTTGGCTGACTTTGATGTTCATTCCAAATTCGATGACTTGTATAAATAAGTGTTATGAAATCATGGAAATGTGGGGATGTGAGCAAAGATGTGGAGGTAGTGAGGAAGTGTTAAGGGGGCAGAGCAGAGATGTTGTGTGCTTCAATGGAACTGACCTTAGCATGAAGAAGATGTTTCTCAGTTCAATCTTTCTGTGTTAAACTTGTGAATGTTTCTATAGGCAGTGAGCCTCTTTGAGCAGTGACCTCTGGGTAGTGCACCTGAAGGCAAGTGCCTTCCAATTTTCTATTCTTTTAACAGAGAATAAATCTTGTGGCTTAACCCCCACCATGGTTTTTCCCTTAACTGGGTTTCGACGTAAAAATCTTGGTGTTATGTGTGTTGATTATGTTTCTACTCATGTGTTGTTGAATCATGCTTGCATGATTATATCATTAATCTGTTAATAAGTGGTAAAAAGGATTAAATGTTGTAAAAGATAAAAGTTTTGTGACAACTGATTCACCCCCCTCTTAGTTGTCTACCCTAATTTCAACATTTAGTGCTGACCTAATTGGTGTTGCATGTTTGAGGTGCACATGCCTCATTAGGACTAACCTAATTGAGATAGGTCTTAGTTGAAGATGGTATAAATGCAAGATGAAGTTGAGTGGAGCAATGTAAAGAAGAGAATGCAAATGTGAATCAAGGGCAGTGAGTTGTGTGCGATCTTAAATGCTTATGACTCTGGAATGCAGTGAGCAGAAGATGTCTACATTTTAGTGTGCCAAAAGTTACTGGAGGTAGTGAGCCAAAGGTTGTAGATGGAAAGGAGTGGCAGTGGTGGATCTCTCCTATTGCTTTGAGATAGTGAATCTCTTTGTAACAATCTTCTTCTTTCTTCTCTCTTTTGGGCAGTGATCCTTTCTTTGGCAGTGAGCCTTTCTTCTGGGTAGTGAGCCCTTGGCAGTGAGCCTATTGATTTTCAGTGTTGTTATTCATATATATGTGAGCTAATCCTCACTATGGTTTTTCTCTTATTGGGTTTTCCATGTAAATCTATGTTCTTATGTATTTGGATGTGTTTACATTGATGCTTCATATGTTTACATTCTGCTAATGCATGTTAAGAGGTTTATGATTGAAATTGCTTTGAGGGTTTAAGGTTTTAATACACAACTGATTCACCCCTCCCCTCTCAGTTGTCCTATGCATTCTAACAAAACCTACTAAATTTAATTGCATTCAAAGAGAATAACTAGTTCTATCTTTGCTTCATTTTGATTAACTTTGGCTATGTTATAAATTTAATGGATTTTTCATGCATGTTTTATTGTCCAAGCATGATAGGTGAGTAGGACATGTATCACCATGCCTCAAATTGGATTGAAAAATCTTGAGAATATAGTAATCATGATTTCCAATGGCCCCATCTTCTCTTTGTGCACCCCCATTAATGACCTAGTTTAATTCCTAAATAAATCCAATTTTATCTCTATTTAATGTTCTTGGGATTCCTACACATGGAAAATAAAATCATGTCCCAAGATTACTAAATATTTATAAACCAATTAAGATCAAATTCAAATTAACTTTATTATTTAATGTAATCAAATTTACAATAAATGTATGCCTAACTAAGTTGAAAAGAATAGCTTTTAATTCATTTCTTAGGTAGACTCTTTTGTATTAGGTTAGTTGCCTAATAATCTCATAAAGGAAACATGTCGAGCTCACATGGATACATAGTCACAATAAATTCCATTGGGTTTGGGTTCACCAAGTTTATCCATGTTTGATTAATTTAACAAGTTAACTAAGGTCAAAGTTTGTAATCAGGGTCTCTAGATTAACCAAGCTCAAAACCAAACTTAGTATAGGCTTACTAAGGTTTAAAATCATTAGTTACCTAGGTTCAACAATTAGATTCAAAACTAAAAACGAATAAATTTAAATAAATTTGGGGGGTTCAAGTTTCTAAATTGTCTACTAAATGCCTAAATTCCTTCCAAAGATGTAAAACATGTTTAAAATAATTTAAAATTGCCTTTCACATCTAAGTTTTTTTCATTTTATCACTTGTAAAATACTAATGAATTAATTTATTGTATATGGATGTCAAATGTTGTTGTTAGATTAGTTTCTAATTGCTTAGTCATTTCCAAGTTAATGCACAGTTCATCCAACGATTGTCTTATGGCACATCCAAAATATAAATTAGGTTAAATAGATATCATAAGGTCAAGTATTACAATTTCAAAAGTGAAAAAGATAGAATTTGAGAAAAATATTTTGAAAGGAAATTAGATGCAAATTTTGATTAAATGCATCCACGCTCAAAGGTTAAGGGTTAAATTTATTGAGTGTGATGTGTGTAAGCATCTTGTCAAGTTTGGGCATGACAAGTGGAAGGAATTTAGAAACTTTGAGAAGAATGAAGAATCCAAACACAATGCAATCCATTAGGGTATGGTACTCTTATACCATGCTAATTCAAGCTACACCCCACCACCATGTGGCTGCACAAGAACCCCACATGCAACTAATTAGAAGCGAACTAGGGTTCTCCCTTTGGCTACATGTCAACCTATAATAATTGACAACCAAAAACCTAAAGACTACCACCTAGCCTCTAACAACTATCCTGCAGCCTCTCACACAAACCATTGGGACCTCCCTACATGCACCCAAAAACACCCCTTCAACACCATATAAACAAAAAACTAAAATATACATTTTATTTTATAACATTCTTATTTCTTTTACATGTAAGGACATAACCATCCCTTGCTCACTCTTTTACACACACACCTACAACCCTTTATCAGTTGGATTAGGTGTGTTGTACACCTTGCATAACATTGGTATTATTTTATTATGTAAAATAAATATTTATTTGTGGTGCATCATGTGATGTGTTTATCCACATTAAATATTTATTTGGTGCCACTTGTAATCATTGTATGTAACATCAGGTTAATTATTTATTTATTTATTTATAATTATTTGATTATTTGGGAAAACTTAGTACCAATAATCAAATGTGGGGGTCAATGGTTTTGTAGACTCGTGGTTTTGGGGAAAATGGTATTACAATACCACATGTATTTGTGTGAGCTTATGTCTATAAAAGCAAACACACGGGTAGTTGTTGAAAGAGAGAGTGAGGTGAGGGCTTATTACCTTTGGCTGGGTTTGTAGCTTCTCTTGCAGGTTAGTTGTGTGAGGGTTTGAAGCATGACATTTGATGTATGGTTATATGCTTGTTCACTTGGAGTGCAAGTAGAGAGAGTTTGATGTTTCAGAGGTGATCTATGCATATGTCTTTGTTGTTTTATTGTTGAATAATACATGAGAGATGCATGCTTTTGGAGGCTGGGATTTTCCCTCTATGAGGGTTTTCCCAGGGTATATCTTGTATCACTATTGATGGTATGATTGTCTATTTCTTTTGCATGTGGATTTTTGGTTTGTTGCACATTAAATCTCTTATTAGGTTATGAGGAATTAGTCTATATGGTTGCATATTTCCATCATTAGCTACACACTCTTCTCTATAGCCTTTTTCTCTCTCCTCACTCACATGGCATTGCTACTCACACATATCCACTCATTCCACACTTCTCACATGCAATTTCTCTTATGAAACTACTCATACATGCACACAAAACCTCTTTCTCTCACCACGTTAACTAGTCAGCCTCATGCAAGCTCTTCACCTTCCTTGGCCTACTTGTGGCCTCTCCTTCCTTTTTGTCTCCTCTATGTATCTCCTTGGGCATTCTTGTTTTGCCTTGCTCTTTGCTTCTTCTCATAGTCTCTCTTTGTGCCTTTTCTTTGCACCCAAATCCCATCAAATTTTCTTGATAGCTTCTTGAATTTCTTTCCTCTTGGTTTCACTTCTTATATCTTTCTGACCAACCTCTCCTTAGCTCCTTTCGATATCCCTAATTTCTTGTGTGTCATTCTCAAACATTCCAATCTATGTGATTTCACCTTGGATCCTACCCAAATTCTTGGGTGTTCAAACTCACCTACCTCCTATCCTCCTTGAGTGCCAAAATGCCTTGTTGTTAATGCTACCTATGCACCCAAATTTCCCTCAGATTTGGTGTGATAATTTTCCTACACACACTAGGCTCCCTCAAAAAATTTGCTAGGGTACCTTGAGCCTTAAAATGGTTCCTTCTAGCTCCTCTATACCTTCTCATTATGTTCATACAATAATGGCACACGTTCCATAGCTTCTCTTGACTATGATTCAACCTAGACATTAAATTCCTATCCTCTCTATACACGGCCTTCCTAATTTGCTACCTAATCCTGATCAATGATCCCTTATCACTGTTGCTATCCATCTTCCTCTTCACCTTTGTCATAGGCCCTAGCTTGGCCTCTAAATATCCCTTCCAATTTCCTTCTCCATTGTGAGTAGCATCATGGCTCCTTATTGCAAGCTCTTCCTCAGCCCCCTCTTTCACTTCCTCATTCCATGAAGCCAACTTCATACCTTCTACAGCCTAAGTGAACTCCCTCCATGTCCATGTTAGCAACCAACCCACGCTATTTCCACCTCTCCACCTTCATGACCACCTCTCATTCAACTTCCTCTACTTTTCTCGCAACTTTGTACACTCTATCGTATGGTCCTACCCTCCTATTTTTTAGAATTAAAACTTCTCACTTGTCACATGAACACCCTCATCATGCTCCCTTTTCTGCATGTGTAATTGCAACATCATTTCTCCCTCATGACATCCTCATTAATTGAAACATCACCTCAATGTTTCACTCGAGCCTCAATAACCTATCTATTTTTGTAAGTGCACCTACTCCATGTACTTCACCTCCTTTTTCTATAACTTCCCATCACTCCATTGGTAGACCTCTAGTTTCTACAAGTAGTCTCTTCACTACAACTCTTTGTTGCTACAAGTGAGCCAATTCTCACTTCTCCTTTGCTATGAGTCATGTGGCTTCAAGTAACACCTTTTCTACAAGTAACTCTACAATATGGAAACTCCCTCAGCAATGGTTGTAAGTGAAAACCTATAGTGGCTACAAGTGTACTTTCTCCTCCAAATGACTAGTTCCATGCCTCTGGTCTATGCCAACTATCAAGACCTAGGATGCCACTGCATCATACTTGTAGGGTATGAGAGTATGTGAGCCCCTACTCACATGTTGGGACTATCTAGTAGTCTTTTATTTTTCTTCATCCTCTTCCAGTATCTCGTCAAAACCAATATCCTCCAATACTGCCACCCTTGGTGTTGTTCCTACTCTTGTTATTTCCAAATCTCCTCATCTAAGTACTCGTCCTCTTTTTCTTCTCTCCTTTCCTCATGGGATTTGACCCACTACCATTCATCCACCTCCACTTTATCTCCTCTTCTCCTCTTAGTATGTGTCCTTCCTTATCTACATTCCCACTCAATATTCTACTGAATAGCTCCTCTTTGAGTGTGAGATTCTCCTCTTTTGGGATCAACTCAAAGCTCATTATGGACTCCCATAACTTTTTTATCTTCTCCTCTTCCTCATCCTCCTTGGATGCTATTGATTGCAACACCTTTCACAAAACATCATGCATCTTCTCCTCCCTTGCCTCCATGCCTAGAGGTTCTTTGTTACATGAGATGTCTCTACTTGCAACATCTCTCCTGTAGCACTTTTCTCACTCTCCTTGGTTGCATCCACTATCAACATAATTTCTCTAGCACTCATTGCTCCAACTTGAAGTACCATGAATATTCCACTATCAACATGTACATTCTATAGTAAGCTCCTTTTGCTACATATACTTGTTGCATCTTCTCTATAACTCTTGAGTCATGCTCTTTCACTGCTTCTACTTTCAACATCTCTCTACTATATTTTTCCATTCTAACTTCCAACATATTTGGAACTACATCAAATCCAGTTGCACCTTCATGCTTGCATCTTTATATTGCTTCACTTACTTGCAACATATTTTGTGTACCACCTTCCATGCACTCCTTTGCTACACTCACTTGTAGAAACTCTTGTGCATCATTCTCCTTGCACTCTTCTTTTGTTGTTCTTACTATAGTGACTACCTCACTAGTGGATACAAGTGAAAACATGTAGTTGCTACAAGTGCACTTTCTCCTCCAAATGACTGGTTCCACACCTCAATTCCATGCCATCTATCAAGACCCAAAATGTTTCTACTCAAAAATATATAAAGGATTAAACCACAATTCAAAAATTAAGGGATTATTGGATTAGGTCCGGACAACTGAGAGGGGGGGTGAATCAGTTGTCCCACAATTTAAACTTTTCTACCTTTAATCTTCCTTTACAACTTATAATCAAATTAGTGATGTAAACATTTCAGCATCAATCAATAGCATATGAGCAGAAACATAAATAACACAATTGACACCAAGATTTTTGATGTGGAAACCCGGTTAAGGGAAAAACCATGGTGGGGGTTAACCCACAAAGATTATACTATGTTAAAAGTATTACAATGGGGAATGCACATGCATTCGAGCTCACTTCCCAGAGTTCACTACTCAAAAGAAGGCTCACTGCCTACAAAAAGAGAATTACAATAAATTTGAACTGACATTTGGCATCTATCAATGCTTGAGTTTAGTTCCAGTTAAGCATAGAAAACTGACTTCACACACTTCATCCTTACTCTGCTCCTCTTACTACTCAGCTAACATCTAAACTTTTGATTTCTGCTCTTTTCACAATTACACCATAGTCGCAACTCTCACACACCAAAATCATTCATATCCATCAACTATATATATCTGCATCCTGATCTTTAATTACTTTCCAGTCAGCTTCAAGAACACTTGGAACTTTATTGAATACTCTGCTCTGTCGGCTAGATCCATGCATAACTTGAGACACAGACCAAACCTTGCACTCACAAATCATCAATTAGGTCGACCACTATCACTGGTCATCACTACTTTCCCAATCAACAACTTCCATACATCTGAAACCAAGATTATTTACAAGGTTGGCTTGTTCTTCTAACTGCTCTATCAAACTGTTAACCCAATACTCAGAAGCTAATAAATTTTGAATATGTTATCATCGGAGGCCAAAACTCTAGATTTAGATTGTCTTGACAATGCTTATGACTACCTCAGATCTGCAACAGATTATGACTTTCCACCGGAGAGATCTGGACCAAGATACCGGACCCTGTTGCCTGCTCTGTTCCTGACTTCCTAGACTTAGATAAATTGTAATTCTAACTTCCGGTATGAACAAATTGTGTTATACCGATGAGCAAAATGGTCTTAGTTGCCATCAACGATAACACCTATTATGCGAAGCAGTGTCTCTTGCCAACAATCTCCCCCTTTGGCATTGATGGCAACATTTAGTGAAAAATGACTAAGTGTCGGAATAACTCTCTGTTTACTTGTGCTCCATATTGTTGTTCACACTGCTTTCTGGTGTTCCCCCTTTGTTGGATTTCTCATTTTTCACTGCTCTTCACTCTCCCTTTGACATCAATGGCAAAGGGTGGGATCCGCAATAACTAATGATGCAAAAACTCTGTATATGTGACCGCATATGTACAAACAGTCCATATGTTATATTTACATATACTTAAGGATATCTGCTAAAATACTCTTTAACTGTACAAATTTAGTGTCCCAACTCCTCTTCATACTATCCAAAATTGAAATGTGTCCACTTAGCAGAAATGCATATACTTCTGCTTTCCTTTGATCTAAGGGATCACTTGTCTGGGCAATACTTTGGGCCTCTGACAAAGTATTAAACAGTGTTTCCAACTTAGGGGTAATTAGTCCCTGGAGCTCACCCATTCTTTCCATAATATTCTTCTTTTCCTTGATAAGTTCTTTTATTTCATTTGTCAGGCTAATTGCTTGACATTCTTGGCTCACCGGAGATACTATTAAAGGATCAAAACTTTGAGATAGGTCTAGCAGCTTTTTCTCCTGTTCCTTTATCTTTTTCTCAATATCCTCTACTATTTTGGACCATGATAAACAAAACTTATATACATCACCACCATCCTTAAGAGAATTTTCAATACTCTTTATACTGATGTCGAGTGTTTTTCTATCATTATCTATAAGACCTTTTAGTTCACTAAACCTCTTATCCAAAAATTCTTTCCGGACCTTTATTTCTGCTGACTTCTCAAAGGAATCAAAATTTGTATTTACTGAAGGCACAAGATTTTTTAAATGACCATATGGAGAATCAGATGTATTTTTCTGATATGTGGGCATGATCTTCTCCAGTGCTCCGGATGCTAGGCTTATCAACTCACTGTCTTCTATGTGAGACTTCAGTAATTTCTCCCTTGCCTTGGCCTGTGTGAATGATGATATCTTCAATATTTGATCCAGAGAGAGGGTGTCATTATTGATTCATCCTTGTATTAGTTCTGGCTCATCTATTTCTAGCATCTCCTTGCTGAAAAAACTCTGTACTACACTTGCAGTGTCGCTTGCCACACTTGCTATTTCAAATTCCTTCCCTTGTGCTTTGTCAGTGACAGCAAGCAAACTATTTTGCTTTGGTACATTAGCACCATCTCCTTCTGCTAGATCTTATTTTCCCTTTGCCTCTTCCTCTTTCTTCTCTTTCTTCTTTTCTTCTTTCTCTTGGCCCTTTCCAGAGTCATCAATAGTAGAAGGATTAAGAGAATCATGGCCAACATTTGCTTCTTCTATCAGTACTTCCTCTCATTCATTTTGCATTTCCTCTTCTAGAATAGAGGAGTTTAGAGTTTCAGTCTGTTGCTTATTTCCCTTTAATCCTTCAACATCCATGTCTGAGGACTCAATCTCTACATTTACCTCCTCTACAATAGGAAGATTGTGCTTTTTCAAAGCACACTAAAGAATCTCTTTGGTTTCCTCTACAATCTTGTCTGTCTCCCCTAGCATAAGCTTATTCATTCATTTCTTGTTTCGAAACTCATCCTTGGCTTCTTTGAATATCAAGTTTATTTGCTTTGGAGTAATTTGGGGGCATAATTGTATTAATATTTGTTCTCGGATCTCAACATCCTTGCTTTTTGCATTGTCTTTTCTCATTTCCAAAATTTTCTCAAGGGTTTTTGGTATTAATGAACATATCTCAACGAGAGCCTTGTTGTAGATATTCAGATATCTTATTGTTGCTTCCTCAAGTACTCTTTTGTCAGCATCACTATAGTCATCATAAAATTCTGTCATTGGAGCCAAGTTTCCATCCACAGTGACTGATTTAATGATGTCGTCTACTGAAAGGGTAGGCTTCTCTACATATTCCTCTGTCTTTTGCCTCTTGCTTTCCCTTTTTCTTCTGAAGGGCATTTCCTTAGATATCTTGGCCACTTTTGTGCCTGTCACTTTTAGTTCTTTGATCTCAATGTCAGAATTTGTATCTTCTTCTTCTTCTCTTGTGCTTTCATAGGTCTGAGATGCTTTTGTTTTCTTCCTTTTCTCCCCTTTTCCAGATGATTTTGCTTCTGGTTTTGCAGTCTTAGGAGGAACAAGGGCAGCAACAGAGCTCCTAGTAGTTCTTGAAGTGGAGGAGGGTTCTACTGGAGCACTTGTTTGTTTCTTATCTTGTTTCTCTTTCTCAGCCTTATCAGTCTTTTGTCTAAATTCCCTCACAGCCTCCTTAGTTAGGTCCAAATTTTCGCCAACTACTCAACTTCTTTTCTTACTTTCCTATTGGTTTCAGGTTCTCTAAGCTCAGTATGCAGTTTTAAATTCAGCTCTTCATATGTTCCAAATCTTTCAACCACTGTGTCTTTAGGCTTGCTCAGAAGATGTTGAGCATACATATTAAAGATTTTATCATCTACTTCATACCCCATGGGCATGATCCAAATAGTTCTGGGTTCCACTGCTTCCATTAGACACTAGTCAGTATCAACCATGAAACATATTTCATTTTTGTACCTCTCAACAACTGATTTAGGGATTCTTTCCCTTAAATGCATCATACACTGAAAATTCTTAAAGTAACTCCATATTGCAATTTTCTGAGCTTTGAAATCACCAATGTTGCGAAGATGATCTCTGATCTGAATGGCAACTGACTCATCCTTAGTCTAGTGCACACCTTTTACCCCAGGTACCTCATTCATAAAGTAAAAGAACAAACATAGAACCAATGTACCATACTTGAAAGTGTTTTTCTTATCTTTCTTGATTTTGTTTAAATTTTCAATCAGTTGATTCTACAGTAATTCACACAAGTCATAATTAGTATTTTCCTTTAGCATCTTGTATGCAACATATATGGTTGTTCCGAAAATAGAATTCTCCCTGCTGGAGTGATAAATCTTGTAACCAATCACCATGGAAGCAAATTTAACATCTGGTTCTATAATATCATTAATGGTCATTTCCCTTCTATCAAACTTGGCACCAGTAGCATCAGTCACTGTCTGGTTTTTCATGGCTTTCAGCATGGGTAATCCACCAGTTGAATTTAACTCGGTTACAATTTTGATGGCATCCTTGGTAATCTTGAATGGTTTTAACAACCAAATGAATTCATCATGCATCCGACTCAAAACATATCGAACCCATTCATCTTCATCAAATGTTGAAAACCCCATAATCTGAATAAAGTGTTTATCCCGTAGTGCCTTGTACTCGGGTTTAAGTTTGTGATTTTCATCCCTGAGTTGTTTCTCAAACAAGTCTACATACCTTAAATCTCCAAATTCATCTATGTTTGCATGAATATAAACCCTAATGTCTTCAACATGCAGCACACCATACAGAACACTTGAAAAAGTACCTAATGGGCTGACTTCTATTGATTTGTGAGGATGCTTTTTAAATTTGGGTTGAGACCTTTCAATAATGTCAACAACATGAGGAGTAGCCATCTCAATCAGATTTCAGATTCAAAGCTTTACAGAGAAGTAACTTTTTCTTCTGCAGGGTTAGGGTTGATCAATTTCTAGTTGAATTCACTCTTTGTGCTTCAATCTCTGGATTTACAGCTTAGATGCTCTTCTTCTTGTTTCCTCTGAATGTAAAGTGATTTTAAATGTGTGACCAAGTGACCTTTTATCCTTTGGAAAACCTAATTTGGTATTGTAATAAATGTGTTGCCCTAACTTTATCCGGTTACTCTGTTTTGACAGTTCTTCATGAATCACTCCGCAAGTTTTCATATCAACATCTTTTGTTGCAAAAATCCGTCCAAGGTTCTGAACCAATTCAAAATATTCTCTTTTATTGTGCCATATTAAGGCACCCACTTACTGACTAGGGGAATTTGATGTTCAATGCAGCTCCCCCTGAGCCAGAGCTCCTGACTTAACTCATAGAGGAATTGTTAGCACCGGATTCCGGTACAGACCCATCACCATTGTTTATTGTATCTTTCTTTACCCAAGGCTTGTTCATTTCACTCCGTATCTCATTCACATCAATTTTTCTTTTGCCTTTGTCTTGTCTCTGTTCATCCAGTTTTCTGTTTACTGGACCTCTTCTTCCATTGTTCCTACTTCTGCAGAATCTTGCAGTATGACCAAATTTATTGCAATTAAAGCACACAACATAAACTTGATTTCCTCTTAATCTACATTGATTAGCCATGTGTCCAAACCCATTGCAAGAAAAATAGTAACCATTGAAAGAATTGCCAATTCCTTTATTGTTAGCATTATTCATTATCATACTTCTGCATTCATTTGATCTATGACCATACCTCTTACACTTGAAGCATTGACTAGAGAAAGATGGATCATTTTGATTTACTTTGCTTCTGCAGTGCTAAGTAGCTTTATGACCAAATTTATTGCAATTGGAACAAATTCCATTGAATGATGGATATCTTTGAGCATTAGGCTATCTTACCAGAGGTTTTCTAGTTTTGTTTCTCCCATTCCTTGGTTGAAGATTTCTTTGTCCAGATCCAGAGCTTTCACCTTTCTCATAACCAAGATCATGCTTGCCATCATCCTTTTTCTGTCCTTTAATTAGTGCTTCAAGTTTAGCTAAGCTTATCTTGAACTTCTCCTTATACTCATTTGTAATTTCTAGGTCATGTCTGAGAGTGATAATTTGTCTCTCAAGTTCTCTCTCATTATTTCTGCTTTCTTGTAGATTAGATTCTAGGAGACCAGCTATTCCATCTAATCTGTAGCATTCTTCAGTTCTCTCTTTCAGATTTTGATTCATCTCTTCTTCAATTTTCTTCCTATCTTCAATTTCCTTGCTTAGTCTCATTACCCCAGATTTCATCTCATGTTTTAGGACAACTTCCTTAGCTAACTTTTCACATTCCTTTGTCTTCTCTTTCAGGACCTTATCTTCATAATGATTTTCTAGTTGAAGAGGTTGCTCCTTTCCTTTTGTATTGGATTTTCATTTTTTTTCTTTTAAAATCTCAATGAAGTCTTCAGTCTTTTTGAGGTTATCTTGCAGCTCTTGGACTTCTACCCTGGACTACTCAAGATCATCTAGGGCAAGATTAAGTTGCCCTTGAAGGTTATATTCATCCATTTTACCGCCTTCCTAAATATTCCTTAAGTTGTTAAACCTTTTCAAAGGAACCTTGCTCTGATACCAATTGTTGGATTAGGTTCAGACAACTGAGAGGGGGGGGTGAATCAGTTGTCCCACAGTTAAACTTTTCTACCTTTAATATTCCTTTACAACTTATAATCAAATTAGTGATGTAAACATTTCAGCATTAATCAATAACATATGAGAAGAAACATAAATAACACACTTGACACCAAGATTTTTGATGTGGAAACCCGATTAAGGGAAAAACCACGGTGGGGATTAACCCATAAATATTATACTCTGTTAAAAGTATTACAATGGGGAATGCATATGCATTTGGGCTCATTCCCAGAGCTCACTGCTCAAAAGAAGGCTCACTGCCTACAGAAAGAGAATTACAATAAATTTGAACTAACATTTGGCATCTATCAATGCTGGAGTTCAGTTCTGGTTAAGCATAGAAAACTGACTTGACACACTTCATCCTTACTCTACTCCTCTTACTGCTCGACTAACATATAAACTTTTGATTTATGCTCTTTTCGCAATTACACCATAGTTGCAACTCTCACACACCACAATCATTCATATCCATC
Organism: Cunninghamia lanceolata; assembly: GCA_027924645.1. Lineage (NCBI taxonomy): Eukaryota > Viridiplantae > Streptophyta > Pinopsida > Cupressales > Cupressaceae > Cunninghamia > Cunninghamia lanceolata. The sequence goes on from BSBN01000249.1 coordinate 6,397,667, forward strand.
AGCTATATATATCCGCATCCTGAACTTTAATTACTTTCCAGTTGGCTTCAAGAACACTTGGAACTTTATTGAATACTCTACTCTGTCGGCTAGATCCATGCATAGCTTGAGACGCGGACCAAAACTTGCACTCACAAATCATCAATTAGGTCGGCCACTATCACTGGTCATCACTACTTGCCCAATCAATAACTTCCATACATCCAGAACCAAGATTATTTACAAGGTCGGCCTGTTCTTCTGACTGCTCTGTCAAACTGTTAACCCGATACTCAGAAGCTAACAATTTTTTAATCCTTTATCACCAAAGGCCAAAACTCTAGATTTAGATTATCTTGACAATGCTTATGACTACCTCAGATCCAAAACAAATTATGACTTTCCACCGGAGAGATCTGGACCAAGACACCGGACCCTGTCGCTTGCTATGTTCCTGACTTCCCGGACTTAGATAAATTCTAATTCTAACTTTCGGTATGAACAAATTGTGTTATGCAGATGAGTGAAATGGTCTTAGTTGTCATCAATGACAACAACTGTTATGCGAAGCAGTGTCTCTTGCCAAAAATCCCCCCTTTGGCATTGATGGCAACAATTAGTGAAAAATGACTAAGTGTCGTAATGAATCCCCCTCTACTTGTGCTCCATACTGTTGTTCACACTGCTTTCCAATGCTCCCCCTTTGCTGAATTTCTCATTTTTCACTGCTCTTCACTCCCCCTTTGACATCAATGTCAAAGGGTGGGATCTGCAATCACTAATGATGCAAAAACTCTGTATATGTGACCGCATATGTACAAACAGTCCATATGTTATATTTACATATACTTAAGGATATCTGCGAAAATACTCTTTAACTGTATAAACTTGATGTCCCAACTCCTCTTCATACTATCCAAAATTGAAATGTGTCCACTTAGCAAAAATGCATATGCTTCTGCTTTCCTTTAATCTAAGGGATCACTTGTCCGGGCAATACTTTGAGCCTCTAACAAAGTATTAAATAGTGTTTAGAACTTAGGGGTAATCAGTCCCCAGAGCTCACCCATTCTTTCCATAATGTTCTTCTTTTCCTTGATAAGTTTCTTTATTTCATTTGTGAGGCTAATTGCTTGACATTCTTGGCTCACTGGAGATATTGTTAAAGGATCAAAACTTTGAGATAGTTCTAGCGGCTTTTTCTCCTGTTCCTTTATCTTTTTCTCAATATCCTCTACTATTTTGGACCATGATAAACAAAACTTATATACATCACCACCATCCTTAAGAGCATTTTCAATACTCTTTATACCAATGTCGAGTGTTTTTCTATCATTATCTATAAGACCTTTTAGTTCACTAAAGCTCTTATCCAAAAATTCTTTCCGGGCCTTCATTTCGGCTGACTTCTCAAAGGACTCAAAATTTGTATTTACAGAATGCACAAGATTTTTCAAATTACCAGAAGGAGAATTAGATGTATTTTTTTTATATGTGGGCATGATCTTCTCTAGTGCTCCAGATGCTAGGCTTATCAACTCACTGTCTTCTATGTGAGACTTCAGTAATTTCTCCCTTTCCTTGGCCTGTGTGAATGATGATATCTTCAGTATTTGATCCAAAGAGGGTGTCATAATTGATTGGTCCTTGTATTAGTTACGGCTCATCTAACTCTAGCATCTCCTTGCTGAGAAAACTTTGTACTACATTTGCAATGGCTCTTGCCACACTTGCTATTTCAGATTCCTTCCCTTGTGCTTTGTCAGTGGTAGCAACGAGACTGTTTTGCTTTGGTGCTTTAGCACCATCTCCTTCTGCTAGATCTTCTTTTCCCTCTGCCTCTTCCTCTTCCTTCTCTTTCTTCTTTTCCTCTTCTTTCTCTTGGCCCTTTCCAGAGTCATCAATGGCAGAAGAATTCAGAGAATCATGGCCAACATTTGCTTCTTCTATCAGTACTTCCTCTCCTTCATTTTGCACTTCCTCTTCTAGAATAGAGGAGTCTAGAGTTTCATTTTGTTGCTTATTTCCCTTTAATCCTTCAACATTCATGTCTGAGGACTCAATCTCTACATTTACCTCCTCTACAATAGGAAGATTGTGCTTTTTCAAAGCACACTAAAGAATTTCTTTGGTTTCCTCTGCAATCTTGTCTGTCTCCCCTAGCATAAGCTTATTCATTCATTTCTTGCTTCAGAACTCATCCTTGGCTTCTTTGAATATCAAGTTTATTTGCTTTGGAGTAATTTGGGGGCATAATTGTATTAATATTTGTTCTCGGATCTCAACATCCTTGCTTTTTGCATTGTCTTTTCTCATTTCCAAAATTTACTCAAGGCTTTTTCATATTAATGAACATATCTCAATGAGAGCCTTGTTGTAGATATTCAGATATCTTACTGTTGCTTCCTCAAGTACTCTTTTGTCAGCATCACAATAGTCATCATAGAATTATGTCATTAGAGCCAAGTTTCCATCCACAGTGACTGATTTAATGATGTCATCTACTGAAGGGGTAGGCTTCTCTACATATTCCTCTGTCTTTTGCCTTTTGCTTTCCCTTTTTCTTTCAGAGGGCATTTCCTTGGATATCTTGGTCGTTTTTGTGCCTGTCGCTTTTAGTTCTTTGATCTCAATGTCAGAATCTGTATCTTCTTCTTCTTCTCTTGTGCTTTCATAGGTCCAGGATGCTTTTGTTTTCTTCCTTTTCTCCCCTTTTCCAGATGATTTTCCTTCCAATTTTGCATTCTTAGAAGGAACAGTGGCAACAACAGAGCTCCTAGTAGTTCTTGAAGTGGAGGAGGGTTCTACCGGGGCACTTGTTTGTTTCTTATCTTGTTTCTCTTTCTCAACCTTTTCAATCTTTTCTCTGAATTCCCTCACAACCTCCTTAGTTAGGCCCAGATTTTTAGCCAACTGCTCAACTTCTTTTCTTACTTTCCTATTGGTTTCAGGTTCTCTAAGCTCAGTATGCAGTTTTAAATTTAGCTCTTCATATGTTCCAAATCTTTCAACCGCTGTGTCTTTAGGCTTGCTCAAAAGATGTTGAGCATACATATTCAAGATTTTTTCATCTACTTCATACCCCATGGGTATGATCCAAATAGTTCTGGGTTCCACTTCTTCCATTAGACACTAATCCCACTGCTTCCATTAGACACTGATCAGTGTCAACCATGAAGCATATTTCATTTTTGTACTTCTCAACAATTGATTTAGGGATTCTTTCCCTTAAATGCATCACCTGAAAATTCTTAAAGTAACCCAATATTATAGTTTTCTGAGCTTTGAAATCACCAATGCTGCGAAGATGATCTCTGATTTGAATGGCAACTGACTCATCCTTAGTCCAGTGCACACCTTTTACCCCAAGTACCTCATTCATAAAGTAAAAGAACAAACATAGAACTAATGTACCATTTTCTTATCTTTCTTGATTTTGTTTAAATTTTTAATCAGTTGATCCTGCAGTAATTCACACAAGTCATAATCAGTATTTTCCTTTAGCATCTTGTATGCAACATATATGGCTGTTCCAGAAATAGAATTCTCCCTGATGGAGTGATAAATCTTGTAACCAATCACCATGGAAGTGAATTTAACATCCAGTTCTATAATATGATTGATGGTCATTACCCTTCTATCAAACTTGGCACCGGTAGCATCAGTCACTGTCTAGTTTTTCATGGCTTTCAGCATGGGTAATCCACCAGTTGAATTTAACCTGGTTACAATTCTGATGGCATCCTTGGTAATCTTGAATGGTTTTAACAACCAAATGAATTCATCATGCATTCGACTCAAAACATATCAGACCCATTCATCTTCATCAAATGTTGGAAACCCCATAATCTGAATAAAGTATTTATCCTATAGTGCCTTGTACTCAGGTTTAAGTTCGTGATTTTCATCCCTGAGTTGTTTCTCAAACAAGTCTACATACCTTAAATCTCCAAATTCATCTAAGTTTGCATGAATATAAACCATAATGTCTTCAACATGCAGCACACCATACTGAACACTTGAAAAAGTGCCTAACGGGTCGACTTCTATTGATTTGTGAGGATGCTTTTTAAATTTGGGTTGAGGCCTTTTAGTAATGTCAACAACATGAGGAGTAGCCATCTCAATCAGATTTTAGATTCAAAGCTTTATAGAGAAGTACCTTTTTCTTCTGCAGGGTTAGGGTTGATCAATATCTGGTTGAATTCACTCTTTGTGCTTCAATCTCTGGATTTGCAGCTCAGATGCTCTTCTTGTTTCCTCCAAATGCAAAGTGATTTGAAATGTGTGACCAAGTGACCTTTTATCCTTTGGAAAACCTAATTTGGCATTGTAATAAATGCGTTGCCCCAACTTTATCTGGTTACTCTATTTTGACAGTTCTTCATGAATCACTCCGCAAGTTTTCATATCAACATCTTTTCTTTTAGAAATCCTTGCAAAGGTTCTGAACCAATTCAAAATATCCTCTTTTATTGTGCCAAATTTAGGCACCCACTTACTAACTGGGGGAATTTTATGTTCAATGCAGCTCCCCCTGAGCCAAAGCTCCTGACTTAATTCTTGGAGGAATTGTTAGCACTAGATTTTGGTGCAGACTCATCACCATTGTTTATTGTATCTTTCTTTACCCAAGTCTTGTTCATTTCACTTCATATCTCATTCACATCAATTTTTCTTTTGCCTTTGTCTTGTCTCTGCTCATCCAGTTTTCTATTTACCGGACCTCTTCTTCCATTATTCCTACTTCTGCATAATCTTGCAATATGACCAGATTTATTGCAATTAAAGCACACAACATAAACTTGATTTCCTCTTGATCTACATTGATTAGCCATATGTCCAAACCCATTGCAAGAAAAATAGTAACCATTGAAAGAATTGTTAATTCCTTTATTGTTAGCATTATTAATTATCATACTTCTACATTCATTTGATCTATGGCCATACCTCTAACACTTGAAGCATTGACCGGAGAAAGATGGATCATTTTGATTTACTCTACTTCTGCACTGAGTAGCTTTATGACCAAATTTATTGCAATTGAAACAAATTCCATTGAATGATGGATATCTTTGAGCATTAGGTTGTCTTACTGGAGGTTTTCTAGTTTTGTTTCTCCCATTCCTTGGTTGAAGATTTCTTTATCCGGATCCAAAGATTTCACCTTTCTCATAACCAAGATCATGCTTGCCATCATCCTTTTTCTATCCTTTAATTACTACTTCAAGTTTATCTAAGCTTATCTTGAACTTCTCCTTATACTTATTTACAATTTCTAGGTCATGTCTGAGAGTGATAATTTGTCTCTCAAGTTCTCTCTCATTGTTTCTACTTTCTTGTAGATTAGATTCTAGGAGACTAGTTATTCCATCCAATATGTAGCATTCTTTAGTTCTATCTTTTAGATTTTGATTCATCTCTTCTTCAGTTTTCTTCCTATCTTTAATTTCCTTTCTTAGTCTCATTACCCCAGATTTCATCTCATGTTTTAGGACAACAACTTCTTTAGCTAACTTTTCACATTCCTTTGTCTTCACTTTCAGGACCTTGTCTTCATAATGATTTTCTAGTTGAAGAGGTTGCTCCTTTCCTTTTGTATTGGATTTTCTCAATTTTTCTTTTAAAATCTCAATGAAGTCTTCAGCCTTTTTGAGGTTATCTTGGAGCTCTTGGACTTCTGCCCTGGACTGCTCAAGATTGTCTGGGGCAAGATTAAGTTGCCCTTGAAGGTTATATTCATCCATTTTACCACCTTCCCAAATCTTCCTTAAGCTGTTAAACCTTTTCAAAGGAACCTTGCTCTAATACTAATTGTTGGATTAGGTCCAGACAACTGAGAGGGGGGGTGAATCAGTTGTCCCACAATTTAAACTTTTCTATCTTTAATCTTCCTTTACAACTTATAATCAAATTAGTGATGTAAACATTTCAGCATCAATCAATAACATATGAGTAGAAACATAAATAACACACTTGACATCAAGATTTTTGATGTGGAAAGTTGGTTAAGGGAAAAACCATGGTGGGGGTTAACCCACAAAGATTATACTATGTTAAAAGTATTACAATGGGGAATACACATGCATTTAAGCTCACTGCCCAGAGCTCACTGCCTACAAAAAGAGAATTACAATAAATTTGAACTGACATTTGGCATCTATCAATGCTGGAGTTTAGTTCCGATTAAGCATAGAAAACTGACTTGACACACTTCATCCTTACTCTACTCCTTTTACTGCTCGACTAACATTTGAACTTTTGATTTCTGCTCTTTTCGCACTTACACCATAGTCACAACTCTCACACACCAAAACCATTCATATCCATCGGCTATATATATCTACATCCTGATCTTTAATTACTTTCTAGTCGGCTTCAAGAACACTTGGAACTTTATTGAATACTCTGCTTTGTCGGCTAGATCCATGCATAACTTGAGACGCGGACCAAAACTTGCACTCACAAATCATCAATTAGGTTGGCCACTATCACTGGTCATCACTACTTGCCCAATCAACAACTTCCATACATCCGGAACCAAGATTATTTACAAGGTTGGCCTGTTCTTCTTCTGACTGCTCTGTCAAACTATTAACCCACTACTCAAAAGCTAATAACATTTGAATCCTTTATCACCGAAGGCCAAAACTCTAGATTTAGATTGTCTTGACAATGCTTATGACTACCTCAGATCCACAATAGATTATGACTTTCCAACAAAGAGATTCTGGACCAAGATACCGAACCCTGTTGCCTGCTCTGTTCCTGACTTCCTGAACTTAGATAAATTCTGATTTTGACTTCCGGTATGAACAAATTGTGTTATGCGGATGAGTGAAATGGTCTTAGTCTCCATCAATGACAACACCTGTTATTTGAAGCAGTGTCTCTTTCCAATAGGGATATAAAGATTGGAAAATAAAATAGACTTGTTTCTCCTACTAAAATCAATTAACTATAAATAAATGAATTTATAGGCTCTCAAGTCTGAGAAAACCTAAAGGAAAGACACAAAAGCATATAAAATCTAGACTTAGTGATATGTTGAATTTTTTAAACTCATTTTAGGTTTAGGGAAGGGAACTTAAGTAATTGGCTAAGGAAAAGACAAATGGGAAGATAATAAACTAGGTTTAAAACTTCAATAGGTATGAGAGTTCAAAAGATAAAACTAATTAGAAGTGCCCACAAGACTTGATGACCTCTAAACAAACTAGGTCTATAAGGTTTCATGTCCAAGAGAAGAAAACAACAAACATATTTTTGTTTTGATAGTCTATAGATAGAGCTCAAATGAGCATTTGAACCAATTGATATAAATACTTATCTCCTTAAGAGCAACAACTTAGAAATTACTACTAGAAGCCAAACAGGAAGGCCAAGAGTCACCACTTAGAAATCCACATTATATGTCACTTCAGGATTTGAACCTAGGTCTCAACAATGAGAAACCAATGCATCAAGAACTTTATTTTAACCCCCTAGACAACAACATATTAAGAAAAAAAGGTTAATGTGAAAGGTAGATGAATTGGGAATAATCTAATTTTGGGTATGAGGAAATCTCAATAGAGAAAAGTAAAATGAATTGGTCGAATACTCTCTAAGGCATGGACTCACTGGGATGTTAAATCTAATTCATAAGGTTTGTTTGGTACATGGAAAAGTAGCTAATACAAACACAATGAATTTACACCAAGTTGGAACCCTCAAAATTTTTTAAAGAAAAATAAAATATTTTAGTTTTGGGGACTCCAAACGACAAAAGACTTAGAGAAAACCCATGATAAATTATTTTGAAATAGACTTAGTGAAACATTTAAAATTATTAATGTCAACTTGAGGTTCAATACTTAGGCCAAACTAAAAAAACAAAAATACAACAAATAAAACTAGAGAAAAGCAAACCAACCCAAGGAAAGACTAAATTAGATAAAGGAAACCTAGGGAATAAAACATCAGTTTAATTCAATGAAAGGAAAATTAGAGAAGGTAAAACTAGATAAATGAGTACCAAAAATTCTAAAATAATATAGACATCAAGAATGCACTTAGTAGCACAAACTAAGAAATCAAAGTAATAAACTGGAAAAACAATCAAGGAACATTACTAAGAGGAAATTTTAAATTAAGATTTCTATAAAAAGGGGGCCCTTGGTTCTTTTTGAACCAGTGCATGTCATGGCCACAACAACCCTTATTCTCAACATTAAAGAGAAAATGATTTTTTTGACATAACTATTTGATCCTTTAAACCTCTAAAAAAATGTCCCTTTAGCCAACCTTTTCAATCAAAATCTATATACAAAATAAACCAGGCTACCTTCAACCTTGAAAAATCAAATAGTATGGTGAGTTAAATCAATTCCCCTTGTATTTATATCAAAGTTTTAAGAGAGAAAAGGAAAATTGTTCTCCTAATAAATTATCTCAAGGAGAGAACTATGAATCTTAAAATTAGTTGGCATTCACAAGAAATCAGAAACCTAAAAGCAATTTAGAATATCCTCCAACATGCTTTCTATTGTGACCCTTCATAACATGCCCCCTAAAATTAAAAAATTTGGGGACCCTAGAGCTTTATGTTGAGATTTCAATTTTTTGTAATACCTATATAATACTACATTTTACCTTTTATTGAAATCATTGTTGTCTTGTTTGCATTCTTAAAACTTGCAAAATGTCGTGTTAAAGTGACTAATCATTAAAAGGGGACATTTTAATTAGAAGGGTTAATATTTCATTTATTTTTTCATAAAAGTCTTTTTTTTTTCAACAAAAAGTGGTAAATACCACTAAAATTTATTAATAAAAAGAGGATACAAAATGTCAGATTCAGAAAGGCATACCGACAGGAAAGAATCGGCAAAGAAAACCTCTGGTTATAGCCTGTTTTTAACGAAATTAAACAAAATCAACTCAAAAATATGAGTCGATCCAAACGAAGTTTATGACTAAATTCATGCCAGAATACATACAATTAATAGTAAGAATTTACAGAGCAACTGGCAGAAACAACCATTGAACAATACAATTAAAAAAAAAAACTAATTGTTGAAGGCCAAAATCATGAGGGAACTCCCCATTAATCTGCTATCTCTATAATCTGTAAAACATGGTCCTCGGCTTGACCATCATCTTCTGTGTGCTGAGGAGGAGGGGGCGGTGGAGGAGGCACATAGTTCAACAAAAACAGTAGAGCATTAAACATTTCTAAAGCCTTCACTGCCAAATGATTTCCTAGTTCATGCCTGTGACAGTGAATTGAGTTTTGAAAAGAAATGACACAATTGTTGCGGAGGCCATGTGAAAACGCATTGAAGAGGCAATGAAGTCCAGGCGTGCAAAACAGTAGCCTGCAATCAAATAACCCTCCCACAAGAGCAGAACCTTCATGCAAATCATAATCTTCTAAAGCAGAATTAAATGTGTCGACAGAAAAGTGAACATTCTGAATAAAATTTAACCCCAAATCCCTTACCCTAGCTCCATTTTGCAAAAGATCCATCGCATTGGAGAGAAAATGTGAAGCAGCCTAAGAAGGATAAATAGCAACTGGAGAATGTAAAACTGGTAAATTACAAACCTAAATGATTGCTCTGCCCACAGAATCCTCATAGACCTTAAAAACTTCCTGCATTGAATTTGGATTAAAACAACCAAGGAGGGGATGTTCCCAGTTCCGGATAGGCCAGGAAATTCTAGTGTTCTAGTGAATAGAACCCATACTAAACTACAAAAATATGTAGGTTAACAGAACGTGAGAGATAATAGAAGCTGCTAGAACAGAGAACAAAGCATACTATCAAGTTAAATGAAAAAATACTCCGCATAGCTCATAAATTAAAGGGATAATGAATTGCCAATTCCCTTGTGCGAGTTCTGCCAGCCTTCATTTGAAACAAGCATCAAGTACATTACGCCCATCAAAAAGAGAGTTCACAACACTTAACCACTGTCAGCTTATCAGCACAGAAGGCCAAAGGAAATAAGGCTTAAAATAAAGATAAAAATCTAAAGAAGTGTACCAAATTGTCATAACTTACACATTTGAGTCCTTGTCCAATATATAACTGATTCCAGGGATCAGAAGAAAAGATTCGGAGTCCCATTCGATAGTAGTATCATTAGAACTGAAAGCAAAATTAGCTAAAAAATATGCTAAAAGATTACCTTCACGATAGGTATGCATTATCTGAAATGATTGAAAATGTTTCAATAAATCCCTTCCAGACTTTAAAATGTAATCTATTTTCCAACTCAGAGAGGAGTTATTGGAGAAAGCTCTAACAATATTCAGTGAGTCACCTTCCACAATGATGTTAGTAAAGCCATATTTTAGTGCTAGATTCAAACCAGCTATTAAGGCCAAAGCCTCAGCCTCATTGTTTGTTATTGTACCTAGCTTAATTGACAAAGCTCTGAGAACTATTCCATGATGATTTCTAATAACACAATGAGCACTGGAAATTCCTGGATTGCCTCTACTCGCACCATCAAAATTAAGCTTTACAAAAGATTCAGGCGGGGAGATCCATTTGATAGAGGATTGATCAATCATAACTTTAGATTTAAAGCAACTAGTATTAGGCAGCCTTAACTGCTTCCAATTCTTTAATATCATATCATCCCAATTTGTGAAAATTAGAGAGCCAGCCTTCTTTGATAGCAATGAGGCTAAAACCACTTCTGTAATAGTTTTTTCAACTTTGCCCAACACTATATGGAGAGGATTATTTAGTTTTTTAAATATTCTATTATTTCTTTCTAACCATAAGGACCAGATGACAATACTTGGCGAAACAATCCACAAAGCAGAAAAATTAGACTTGGAGAATAACATAGGCCAGCTTTGAAAGACTTGTAGTAAAGAACAAGGAAGAGGACCCGGCCAGTTTAGTTTAGAGAGAAGCCAATACCAAACTTGTGAGGAGAAATCACAATTCAACAAAAGATGATCCACTGACTCCTCCACCTCATGACAAAGGGGGCATAAGAAGGAATTTGCAACCCCAAGTTTAACTAACCTATCGCTAGTAAGGATTCGGTAATGCAAAGCTAACCAAGTAAAAGCTCCTGCTTTAGGCAGGCAAGACTCACTCCAGCAAAGCTTATAAGGCCAAGTAAAATTTGAATTAGAATCCTTACTAGTGATACTTAGGTAACCTTGTTTAACCGTGTAACGACCTGATTTTGAAGCAGCCCAAACTAATTTATCCTTTTCACCTGAGATAAAAAGTCTTCTTTCTTTCAAAATATTCTTAAGTAGGGTCTTCTGCTCTTGAGGGACCAAGACCTCATCGAAATTTTTCCATTTGACTGTATTAATTTCTGAATTGGGATCAAATTCAAAATAATCTTTAACTTTTGTTCCCCAAACCTGACATAGCAAAGTCTTATTTCCTAAAGTACAAAATATTTTTAGAATCCCAAGCCTTCTTTGTACTTGTAAACTTCTTTCCTTTTCTGAAACTTGATTGTGGCTTATTGCAAACCACCCACTAAACTTTGAAGTTAGTTGGTATGCAATTAATGGCATGTGCGGGAGGGAGACAAAACACTAACCACTCCAAATTCCTTGCTAGTTTACCTTCTCCAAGTGATTCAACCTTCGGTAACCATCTAGATTCCTCTTGTTGGGACCTTGATTTTTTGGCTCCCCGTACTTGTGAAATTAGGCCTAAAATCCATCAAAATCCTTGTTTTTCCTTTTTTTCCTTGGCCTTTTGCCCATCAATTATATTCGGTCAGAGATTATCTTCAATCGGTCCCCATCCTAAAAAATTAAAGTGCAAAAAATCCCCTAAGTCCTAATATTTTTCCTAAGTGTTAAAGTGCTAAGTATAAAGTTTTCCTTTCAGCAGGTTCGTAAGTTCACGAACCTACTAAAAGCTTGAAAGTGCCTTGTGTGCCAATGAAATAAAAGCCTTTTGGTAGGTTCACAAACTGGAAAACCTATCGAAAGATGTTCGATGATTTGTGGTTTTGTTAAACCACTGAAATGGGAAGGAGGAGCGAAGAAGAGGTTCAATGGTTTGTGCTTTTCTCAACCGCTGAAAATGAAGGAATGAGGAAAAGTTGGTGAAGGAAGAGAAAAGAAGATAGGTTTTGGCAAGTTCACAAACTCATGAACTTGCCAAAATGTCAAAACATATTCATGGGTTTCCATTTTCTCCGAAGAAGGATGGACAAGGTAAAGACAAAGAAGAAGAAATCAAGTAAGCTTTCATCAGTTCACCAATTCGCAAACTTACTAAAATTCTGAAATAGAAGGAGAAGACAAAAAATAAAAGAAAGTGAACGGCTTTCAACAAGTTCTCTAGTTCATGAACTTGCCAAAATGCCAAAAGGCAAAGAGAAAGAACCAAGAAAAATAAAAGCAAAAGATGAAGAGGTTCATGAGTTCCAAAAAGTGCCAAAACACCAAAAATCAAAGGAAAGATAGAGAAAAGAAAGGAGAACAAGGTTGTAATGGTTTGCTGGTTCACCAAAGTACTGAAATGTTGAAATAGATAAGTAATAAATAAACAAAGACATTTTTAGTAGTTTAAATAGTTTGTTAACCTTTAGTTTCACTGAAAAGATTTAAAGGTAAATATAACATGTTTTGAAATGTGTTTTCCATGGGTTCTCTAGTTTGAATGTTTGCCTACACCCAAGATGTTAGTAATGCAGAATGAAGATAAAGTATAGGTAGGTGGGGGTAGGTGTGGTTTAATGATGATCTTATAGAAGTAGATGGGGTAGGTAATTCTTGCCCAAACATAGCAGTGAAAGAAGTACTACTTATACATGATAAGAAGATGTAATATGGGTTGGTATCTGAGCTAATTTGGGTCTGAATGTGCCTTAGGTGATTTTAGGGCATCAAACGAAGCCAATAGGGTCTAGAAGGAGCTAGAATGCATGTAGTACAACGTAGGAATGATTATATAATGCAAATATTCATATGATGATATATCTCCATGGAAGAATGTAATAGTTTAGGAGGGTGTTTGAACCCATTTATTCATCCTCTCTTGCCACACTTGCTGGTATGATTGTACCAGAGATTTGATAATGTATGACAATATTTAAAGTAAATACAAGCTTTTGTTTTGGGTCATTCCTTTGTTGAAATGGATTATTGCATGTCTTTTTTGGATCACTAAGTATGTTTGTCATGTGAGATTTAACTTGAGAAATGTATGTAAATGCATTTCTAGTTTCTGTTGATCCTCTATTGGACATATCTCCCTCTTCTTTTCTTTTCATGACCCTATTTCCCAATGGAATAGGCACTAGTCCATCTTGGTGAAGGGATGACATTATTTCACAATAATCCTTTGTTCTGGGTAGTAGTAGGAGGAGTAGAAGAGGTTTCACATGTTGTTCATGATTCTATGTTACAACCAAGGACAAATCTCAAGCAATCTAAAACTATTTTAATCCTTTCTAAATCATGTTCATGCATGCCTACACCTTGCAACTTGTGTATGTAAAGTTAAGTGGATTCATCTTGTGAGATATTATGTTGTCATCTTTGGGTGCATGTGCAAGGTGCAATAATAAGTTTTAATAGAGGCTTTATACAGCCAATCATCTTGACCTAGTGATAGCTATGGGGATCAAGTGTACATTGGGCATGGTTGTGAGTATTTATTTGTGTTCCATTTTATGCATCTAGGAATGTCCCTCCTTGGTCTAGCTAACCCCAAAGTGTAGGAGAGCATAACCACTCTTATTAATTGGCCTTAAACTTCCTCAATCCATGGATGAGCCTCTTTCTCACCTTCTTGAAGACACCCCTAGCATGGAAGGAGGAGAAAAGCTCTAGGATTCTGGACATGCATTTTTGGGACCCAACAAAATGGCATTGTTGTTAGGGATATGTTAGTCTAGAAGTTATTTTGAAAACCTTTGCAACATAGCCATTGAAAAAAGTTTACAGTTGTTTCCAGGTGCATTTTGTTGTATGTTGAATTTGGCAATCATCACCTTATGCCAAAAGAATGGCACCATTGTCAGGGAAGGCATTGTTGGGTTAAAATTAAATGAAGAATCTGCTATTGAGTTGAACCCATAATCAATTTGTAGCCTTGAATATTAGTCATGCTTCAAGGAATTTCTCTTTTTGGAAGAGGTGGAGACTCTTCTATCAAAAATTAAAAAAAAATCTATTGTAGTGTGTTTGTTGTTGGTGACTCAAAGACCCCATTTCAATGTACAACAACTGTTATTTAAAGGTACATGGTTTTTCTTCCTACCTTTGAGATTGAGTTCTTGTCATGGTGAAGGAATGTATAGTTTGTAATACCTCTATTTTCTACCCAGCATTGTAGAATGTTTTAGTCATGGCCTTTATATATGAATTCGAAGACTCTAGGGATGCTCTTTCATATGCATCTTCTTATGTTTCAGACCCTAGAAACTATGATGCCTTTGACCATTCTAGTGATGCTTGTTCTATTCATGGCTCTACATTTTATACAAGCCCAAACTATATGCACCCATACAAAGTCAAATTGAATTTCTAGGTAACAATATAAAATATAAAAAAATAAATTAGTGGATAGAGTCCTTATGGCAGCAAGGAAAAGAAAGTGAAAACCATTTTAGGCTACTAATATTTAGGGTACAATCTGATGCTTGCCCTATTGCCCCTAAGAATACAATTGCTCAATCTCTTATCACTCTTGTAGATATTGTTTACAATTAGCTAGACTTCTCTTGGGTTGACTACAAAACATAGAGCATGCCAAACCAAGGTCTATCGTCAGATGCCTATCTTCGATGGGTCTAATATTTGGGAAGGAAACACACATGTTGACAACTTCTCTAATTTTATGGATGAGTTTCAGTTTGAGGATGAGGACATGTGGATGATATTTTTTATTAGGTCCTTACATGGAAAGGTACAAGAATGGATTCATAGTTTTTCAGAACAATCCTTTGCCTCATGGAATGAACTTGTTGTTGCATTTGAAGATGAGTTTGCAAAAGGTTTAGACCCTACTGATCTTGTCACGAAACTAGGAAAAATTAAAAGACAAGAGGGAGAGTCTAGAAAGGATCTCAGTCACAAGTTTGTGATTGCCCTTTCCAATATTCCAAATTATTTCAAACCTAATACTCTTTCTTGCATTGACGTGTTCTTTGAAGCATGTATGAAGCTGGATTGAGTTCAGTGCGGGAGGATTTAAAATTAACAAGCTTGCAACATGCCTATTTGTGCCTAAACTACATGGAAAAGGTGAGGGATGACTACATAGTAATGTTATTATCCATAAATGCAAGTGTTGTTGGTAATGAGAAAGTTGATGTGAACAATAGTAGTGTGGATGCAACCAATCAGATGAGTGCAACATCAAATATTGATGATTGTTGTAACAACCAAAATCTTAATCAAGATTAAAATCAGATATTTACCATGAGATAAAAACACATAAGGTGAAAAAGATAGAACTTCTTTTTTTTTGTAATAATATCAAGAATCAAGATACATCAAATAACCATAACTTATTTCTTGAGACAAACATGTTATAAATTACAAAATTGACATCCTATCTTTACAATTACAATAATCTGCAATAGATAAAGTTTTTACATAGTATAAGATACACAAGTCACATATCCAATGGATAAGCTACTTCTGGAATTCTGACATCTTTATCACAAGCTTCGACATGTCTTCTACTGGAGAGAGAGCATCTTCCGAGTTCTTTTCCTCCAACCACAGACCAGTGGTCTCCTAGACATCTTCCAATTGGAAGTGACCCTACCCTTCACAAAGAGTATAGACATAAGGTGACCAACAGTTATTTGCCATCAAAGTAATAGTGTTGTATCCTACATAACTCTATCGATCATTAAATCCTAGATACCCTCTAGATAAGTATGATCATTCTAATAGGTTATGCAATCCAGATACGGTGAACCGACAATGCACACAGAGATGTATGCATTACTTTGGCTAAAGATTCAATATGAATAGACATTTACAATAAAAATAGTCATAGTGTTCACCCACCCCAACTCGACTTGGATACTATCACATCTTGTATTTTGACTTGGTTAACTATATATAGCTTAAGAATTTTCTCATTGTTTGACAACTTCACTGTTTGAGATTATTTTCTCTTGAGCGCCTTGTTCCTTTGCTCTCCATGCTCAAAATGAACTCCCCTCAATGCTAACATGTCATGCCCTTTCTATTGGTTGATCGCCTCTTAAAGACTATCGACCCATCAATAACTTAACTCGACTCCACTCACATACGTGGATGTCTTGCTTCCTACAACCGTGGAAGACATTCAAAAATTTGTTAAAACAACCTCCTATAGGTTCGTAGATTCTGCCACAAGGAAGCAAGCATTATGATTCCTCAAACATTGCTCTATTGTCCTTATGAATGACTCTAAGAGAGTCATGGTTTTATAACACATAACTATGAATAACTGCTCTCATAATGATCGATACCAGAAAGTAAATCCATGACTCATGATCATCAAGTCACCACTAAGAGTTGTTTAAACAACTTTACAAGTGTCATGAGAGCTCCACTAAACATGCCTATGGGACACCGTTAGTTTGAGCAAGTGGATTAATAGATATTGTGGTATTTATTACCACTTCACACACCACTAAAGGCTCCTTAAAGGGTAAATGATAGTTATAGAAAATGGTTACAAGGTAACAACTTCATTAATAGAAAAGGTGATTACCCACTTAAAACCACAAGTAACCCCTATTAACAAAGTTTCCAAAATAATAATCATAAGAATAATAGTCTTAGACCATATTTATAACTTTAATAGACAGTAATATAATAATGTGACTAATGACTTACATAAAAGTTGTGATAGGGTTGAGTTCATCTCCCCTTCACAAACACACGCTATTTCTCATCCATTTCATTTTTCCATGAATGAAACATGCGATGTTAAAAACTATAATCATGCCAACAATTTAACCAACTACGCCTTGAAGACACAAACGAAAACTACTTACGACGTGATCAATGGAAGGTCGCATTAGTCGCAGACGACTATCGTTCTTCCTCAACAATGTCATTTTCTCAAAATGATAAGATGACGCAACAATAACTCAAAAGGATTCTAAAATACATCAACAACATGTCGAGTCAATCCACAAATTAACCATTAAAATGCAACTTACCTCAATCGACAAGAGTTAACTAACTGTGGTACACTATACTCAGTTGGCAAATGACCGTTTATAACCCAAGGTCTAGTCTCCTCTCCTCGGAAGATACTCTCTCTCTCTCTTTCTCGGAGAGTCATCAAAAACCTATTTTCATGCATATATCTTGCAATCATCAGATCATGATCAGTGCATTCTTTATCCATTCATAAACCTTATGAATAACAAATCAAATTCTCATAATATAAATTGTTGAATCATTCAATCATATGCATTATACTTAATCACATAAACTGATATTCAATAAAATCAATATTTTCCAAATGACATTATATCACAACGTCAAAACATTTATCCATAGATTCACTTCTATTCACGTAAAAGTAAATAGTAAAAACAAAGCCAAAATTAGAGATGTAACATATCTCTCCCCTAAAGATTCATCATCCTCGATGATTCAATGTATCAAAATATAATTTAAAACAAGTTTTTGTTTAATTACTAAAAGCATAAAATAAATGAGAAAATTTCTGATATAATTCATGGTAATCCTCCCATGTAGCTTCATCCTCTGTATATTGGTCCCACTGGACCTTGCACTACATAACCTCTCTGTTATGCAAGTAAAATTTACATGTTTCAAGCACCTTGAGAGGCTCGATCATGACCACTCCTAGGTCCTGCATCTGTAATGCATTCCAATTTAGAATATGGTTAACCCTTGTAATATATATTTTTTTAAATAAGAAACATGAAAAACATTGTGCATTATAGACAAGGTTGGTGGTAGAGAAATCTTGTAGGCAACTGGATTGATCACTTTGAGAACTTCAAAAGGTCCTACATAGCGAGGAGCTAATTTGGAAGACTTCCCAAATTTTATAGAACTTTTCTAAGGTTTGGCCCTCAAAGAACTTTTCTTCTCTAACTAGGAATTATCTTAGTGTATGCTTGCATTTGCATAACTTTTGCCTATTATAACTAATGCAGGAGTATCCCTGGTTCAAGAGCAATCTTGCATCAACCAAAAATATTTGCATTTCAGTTTGTTTGCAGTTCAATTTGTTTTCTTTCATTTTCTAGTTCAGTTTTGGCAGTTCAGTCAGTAGCAGTTTTTGTATTTTGGTCTGCATTCTACGGCAGTTGTATTTCACATCTTGCAAAGCTAGACTTAACATCTAGATTCATTCATCTACATCATACCCAAAATTTAGAGCATTTGGATTAAGTACCAGAAAGATGTCGCTATCAGAAGATTAACTATTTTCTCAGAATAGAGCATCCTGACAGTCTCTAATAATCAGATAAAGGAGAAGGCTTGCGAAGAATTCCTCGACTTGTGGAGCTTAATGACACATCATTCAATGATCTTTGGTTCATGGCCGACCTTCCCTGAGATCTGTACATCATTCTATTCATTTGCGGAAGTGTTCTCCATGATTAGGTCCGACCTATCCGTGTACACACGTTATAGCTCTTCATTGGAGTTTGTGACCTTCCTTGGCCGACGCGGAGGAATCTTTTGTATTGGGGATGATATATAAGGATGTAATAGATCCCTAAGATAGGAGTTAACTATTGATTCATAATCCTTAGTTTAGATTTGGTGCGAAGGAGCTTCAAAGTTATATCTTGTGCATATTCTATAATCAGGCCTGTGAGCCCAATTGTAAGCCCGCATGATGTTAGCCAGCTTGTATTTGAATTCTATTATATACTGAATGAATGAATCCGTGTTTGTTTCATATCTTTGAGTTGTTTCCGTTGTGTTTACTCTTGTTGCACGGCCTGGACAGTTCATTCTGTGAACTCTCCTACCGTGATTGCACCAAGTGGTATCAGAGCAAAAGTTCAAATCTTTGGGAGTGAGTTGAGAGAAGTTGGCAAGGGAATCCTGTAAGATCTTGGTATGGACAAATCTCTGAATTGAGGCAAGTTACTTGTGTCGCAACCGATCGCCGATCGTGGGGTAGTTGTCACCTTGTAGCCCGATCACCGAACTTGAGGAAGTTTGCACTTGATCCTAGGAAGCATGCCGCTGAGGAGACTTATTGATGTTGGAACAATGGCTGGTAGAATGGATGAGATGATGGAGATGATGAAAATGATGCGAATTCATTTGGATATTGTTGAAGAAGATAGACAAAGAGGATTGACACCGAGACCTAGTGTTGAGTGTGATGATGAAGAAGAATTTCAATCCATTGAACAAATTGGTGAAACCCTAGGAGGTGATGAAGAAGAAGAATCAGATCAAGTAAATATGTTGTGAGCTATTTCAAAGATTGGAAAAAGACCTAGAGTTGATGTGCCAAACTATACTGGTAATTTGAACCCTGAAGAATTGATTGACTGGATAAATGACATGGAAGAATACTTTGAATATGAAGAGATTGAAGACCTGGAGAAGGTGAAATTTGCAAAGACAAAATTGAAAGGACATGCTTCTATATGGTGGAAAGAAGTATAGTTGGAAAGAAATAGAAGAGTAAAAGAAAAGATTACAAAGTGGGATAGGATGGTGACAAAATTGAAGAATCAATTCATACCTGCTGACTATGAGTTGGAGTTGTTGAAAAGATTGCAAAACATGAAATAGAAGGAGAAATCTGTGAAGGAGTATACTGAAGAATTTCATAAGATGATCATAAGGACAGGACATAGTGAAGCAAGTAAGGAGAAAGTGGCTAGATACATCAATGGACTAAGATTGAGCATCCAAGAAGAACTGAGTTTGGTAAGGATGACATCTTTGGAAGAAGCATATTAGTTTGCCCTGAAAGTTGAAGAGAAGATAAATAAAAGACATGATCCGAGACAGAAAGGCAAAGGAGGTAAATTTCAGAGAGGAAGAATATTTTCTGGAGGAGATAGATCACATTCAGAGCAAAACAAGTTTGACAACACATTCAGGAAGGAGGATAGAGATAATAATGTTTACCGGAGAGATGACAGAAATTTTTACCGAAGAGGAAACCCTAGTGCATACTGAAATGAAGGATACAGAAGAGAGGGAAGAGGATTTGATAAGAGAACATTTAGAGGTAATTGTTTCAAGTGTGGAGGTGAAGGACATAGAGCATTTGAATGTAATCAAGGTATTACAAGTAAGAAGACAGAGAACAGTGGAAGAGTAGCCTATGTGGAAGAAGAACCTATTGGATCACCTAGTTCTATTGGTAAGCCAGAGAAAGGAGAATCATTGGTGATGAGGAGAGCACTATTTCAAGTAGAAGCAAATGAGGAACCACCACAAAGGAATAGTTTTGTTCAGGACAAGATGCAAATCATGAGGTAAGTGTTGTAAAGTTGTGATGATAGTGGTAGTTCAAATAACCCAGTTTCAGAGGAGATGGTGACTAAGCTGAAGTTGGAAAGATTGAAGCACCCTAAGCCCTATTAGATAGCATGGATTTAGGATGATCATAAGGTACTGGTGAGTGAACAATGTTTGGTGAAATTTCATATTAGATCTTATCATGATGAAGTCTTGTGTGATATTATGCCTATATGGATGTATGTCATATCTTGTTGGGTAGACCTTGGCAGTATGATAGAAAAGCTATACATGATGGGAGAAAGAATACATACACTATAACAACAAATGGAAAGAGAACTAATTTGATTCCTTTAGAAGATGATCCTAATAGTGAAGTATGTGGGAATGCTAGAATCTGTTTGGTAAATGGAAGAAAATTTCTTGATGGTTTGAGACATGAGAATATGTGTTATGCTTTGATTCCTAAGAAACCTGAGACATTGAAGAAAGAGACTGGAAGAGAACAATCGGAGGAGATAACAAAGTTGTTGACAGAGTATGAAGACATCATATTGGATAATATCCCTAAAGGATTGCCACCTATAAGGAGTATCAGTCATTACATGGATCTTATACCGGGAGCAAGTTTGCCTAACAAAGAAGCACATAGAATGACACTGATAGAAAATGAAGAATTGAATAGACAGATATAGGAGTTGCTAAGGAAAGGTTTGATTAGAGAAAGTTTGAGTCCTTGTGTAGTACCTGTAGTATTAGCACCTAAGAAAGATGGAGAATGGCAAATGTGTACTAACTCAAGAGTAATAAACAGATCATAGTTAAGTATAGATTTTCTTTACCTAGGATGGATGATATCATGGATTGTTTGAGTGGAGCAAGATATTTCACAAAGATAGACTTGAAGAGTGGATACCATTAGATCAGAATCAGAGAAGGAGATGAATGGAAGACTGCTTTTAAAACAAATGAAGGATTGTATGAGTGGTTAGTGATGCCCTTTGGATTGACTAATGCACTGAGTACTTTCATGAGAATGATGAATGAAGTCTTGAAGAAATTCTTGGGTAAGTTTGTGATTGTATACTTAGATGATATTTTGATTTTCAGCAAGACAAAAGAGGAATATTTGTGGCATATTAGACAAGATTTGCAGAGATTGAGAGAAGAGAAATTGCTGATAAACATCAAGAAATGTAGTTTCTTGAAGGAAGAGTAGTCAGAATACTAGATTGTATAAACCTTTGATAGTACCAGAGAGACCTTGGGAAGATATAAGCATGGATTTTGTAAAGGGATTGTTGAAGACACAGAGAGGACATGATTCAATATTTGTAGTGGTGGACATATTTTTAAAGATGGCTCATTTCATACCTTGTAAGCAGACAACTGATGTAGTGCATGTAGCTGACCTATTTTTCAAGGAGAATGTGAGATTACATGGATTACCTAAGAGTATAGTTTTAGATAGAGACACAAAGTTTGTTGGATAATTTTGGAAGACACTTTGGAAGAAGTTGAAGACAAATTTGAAGTTCAATTCAGCTTTTCATCCACAGACTGATGGATAGATAGAGGTAGTGAATAGGAGTTTGGGAAACTTGTTGAAATGTTTGGTTGGAGAAAAGACAGGAAGTTGGGATTTGATTCTTTCACAAGCAAAGTTTGCATACAATAATTTTGTAAATAGGAGTACCGGAAGAACACCTTTTGAGATAGTTATCAGAATAAATCCTAGAGGAGTTGTAGAATTGAGGGACCTTGGCACAGAGGAAAAGCGAAGTGCAGAAGTAGAGGAATTTGTAGATCATATGAAGATAGTGCATAATCAGGTCAAGAAGTATTTGGAGGATATGAATAGTAAGTATAAGGACAAGGCAGATGAGAAGAGAAGACATAAAGAATTTGAATTGGACGATGAAGTAATGGTATACTTGAGAAAAGAGAGATTTCCAGTTGGAACATATAACAAGTTGAAGATGAAGAAGTTTAGACCTTATAAGATACTCAAAAAAATTGATTCAGGAAATGTGTATGAAGTGGAGTTACTGGAGAAATTGGGTATATCACCTATTTTCAACATTGTAGACTTATATCAATATCATGAAGCAGAGTTTAGTGACAACATGGAAGAAGACATGAAGAAGCATTTACCACACAAAGCACCAAAGAAGATTGAAGACATTTTAGACAGCAGAGTTGGATGCAGCACTAGAGGAAGACAATACAAAGAATATCTTGTGAAGTGGAAATGTAGACCAGAAGAAGATTCGGCATGGATTTCCTAGGCTAAGGTGGACCATCTTGGTTCTCCCCTAGCCCCAGCAAAGTGAGGGACTCACTTTTTCCATAACCCCGGATGTATGATGTAGGAGCATCCCTAGTTCAAGAGAAATCTTGCATCAACCAAAAGCATTTGCATTTTAGTTTGTTTGCAGTTCAGTTTGTTTTCTTTCATTTTCTAGTTCAGTTCAAGCAGTTCAGTCAGTAGCAGTTTCTATATTTTGGTCTGCATTTTGCCGCAGTTGCATTTCACATCTTGTGGAGATGGACTTAACATCTAGATTCATTCATCTACATCATACCTAGAATACAAAGCATTTGGATTAAGTACCAGAAAGATGTCTCTATCGGAAGATCAACTATTTTCTCAGAACAGAGCATCCTGACAGTCTCTGATAATCAGATAAAGGAGAAGGCTTGTGGAGTACCTCGACTTGTGGAGCTTAATAACACATCATTCAACAATCTTTGGTTCATGGCCAACCTTCCCTGAGATCCGCACATCATTCTATTCATTTGCGGAAGTGTTCTACATGATTCGGTCTGACCTATCCGTGTACACATGTTATAGCTCTTCATTGGAGTTTGTGACCTTCCTTGGTTGACGTGGAGGAATCTTTTGTACTAAGGATGTTATATAAGGATGTAATAGATCCCTAGGTAATTAGTTGATGATTGATTCATAATCCTTAGTTTAGATTTGGTGCGAAGGAGCTTCAAAGTTATATCTTGTGCATATTTTGATATTCTGTAATTAGGCCTGTGAGCCCAATTGTAAGCCCACATGATGCCAACCAGCTTGTATTTGAATTATATTATATACTAAATGACTGAATCCATGTTTGTTTCATATCTTTGAGTTTTTTCCATTGTGTTTACTCTTGCTACAAGGCCTGGACAGTTCATTCTGTGTTCCCTCCTACCGTGACTACACCAATAACCTTCACCAATATTTTCTAATCTATTCATCTATTTATGGACTAATGCTAATCCTATCTTCTAGCTTACCCAGCTTATAGGAGTTCATCATCTTCTTCCATACAATGCTTCAAATGGTGCCATCTTAATAGCAGAATGATAGGAATTATTATAAACAAATTCCAAAAGTGATAAGTACTCTTCCCACTTATATTGTTGATCCATGCAATGCATTCACAATAAATCCTCCAAAACCTAGTTAAATCTCTCAATTTGACCATCTGTTTCAGGATGATAAGTTGTACTCACATTAAGTTTAGTTCCTAACTCTAAGAAAAAGGTTTGCCAAAACCTTGACGTCATGTGTGCATCTCTATCTGAGATAATCTTCTCAGGAATTCTGTGAAATCTAAACACTTCTTGACCAAATTTGTGAGCAAACACTGGTGCACCATCAGTTAAATTTTTAGGTATGAAATGTGCTACCTTTGTGATATAACTTATCTCAAAGTCATAGTTGGACACTAATTCTAACCATCTCCTTTGTCGAGCATAATTTTTCTCATAAGCTTTTAGCTTTCTTGACTCATAGGCTATCACTCGCCCATCTTGCATAAGCACACTCCCTAATCCTTCTCCTCAAGCATCAGTTATTACCCAAACTGACCCTCAGAATCAAAAACTTTTAAAATTGGTACTATTGCCATTTTTTTTCTTTTAATATATAAAGTGCCTCTTGACATTTATCTGACCAATCAAAATGTTTCCTCTTTTCTTTGCAATGAAGTGATTGAATTTGCAATTTTGGAAAAATTTAGATCAAACTTTCTATCGTATCCTGTCAAACCTATAAAGCTACGCACTTCATGCACATTCTTAGGTATAGGCCAATCTAGGATAGTTTTGATCTTTGTAAACACATAAGCTCCATGCATTTGATCAAAAAGATCATCTATACATGGTAAAGGTTACTTATTCTTTATCATTGCTTTATTAAGCATACAATATTCCATTAACAGACGCAAAGTTCCAACTCTTTTTTTTAATACCCTAGAAAGAGACCTTATTTCCCATGTTATCTAAACACTCAACCATTTTTGAAAAATAGTTGACTTTGGCTCTATGTTTCCACAACTAGTTCATTCCTAAGATAACATCATAGGGACCTAAGGGAGCTATATACAGGTTCACCTTTGTTTAAAAACTAGAGAGATTAATCTTGGTTTCATACAAACATTGCTCTACATGAGCCTTAGATTGGTTAGCATATTCTACTTACCAAAGTTTAGCCATGTAACTAGATTTTCTAGAAAATTTATCCAAAACTCTAGGAGAAATAAAATTTTAAGTTGCTCCAGTATCAATAAAAATTTGAGATAAGAACTTCAAACAAGATACCTGTCATCTCTATGGGTGTGATCTGATTCTTTGTTTGGTGATTATCGAAAGCTACATGAATACTCTGCTGGAAAACTACTTGTTGGGTAGGTAAGGCATTACCTCTTGGCTGACCACTTTGTTTCTTGGTTGGGCATTGATTGACATAATGGTCACCTCCACAAGTAAAACATCCTCCAAGAGGTCCTCTCTTATAAGTCAACTTTCCAGTATTATCCTCATTTATTTTGAAATTACCATTCTTTTTCTCTTTTCCAAACCCACTCTTATACTTCTGGGTTCTTTTGCCATTTCTTTCATTCTCACAGCTCTTATCATTTCTCCTTTTGGATGGATGTAAAGTTGGATTCTTATTGAATCTCTTGTGATTGTGATAAGTGGGTTTGGACTTCAACTTGTGTTCCTTTTTCTTATTCATCCACCAAGTGGATGCTTTTCCTACCCATTGAAAGGCTCCCCAAACCACTTTGGTTACTTCCGAGCAATTTCTCATCTCGAAATATTTTTCCATATCTGTTAACCAAGCTTCAACTGCATCTCCAGTCACTATTCCATCAAACTTTGGTGGAGTGATTTTCTTCATGTCTTTGGAAAGTTCTAAGGCAAGCCTATCCCTTGTTTCCTTTTGGGGTCCACGGTTTTCAGGGTTATCACTACTCACACTATGCTCTAGATGATTTTCCTTGCTCATTCCATGAGAAAACTCATTTTCCCCTTCAGGGTTTCCCTAATCTTTTACTTTCTTTTCCAAATTACCAAGTCTCTCCTTGGTTTCTGAATGCATGGTTAGGATTTAATCCAATTTGTCCATGAGATTAACTAGTGGGTTATTCTCTTCTTGACTGTTATCCTGGTTTGTTCTTGTACGAATCATGTTTTCATTTTTCTCACACCTGAGAATATTAAGTTATCTATTATTTTTTTGAATTTAATGCGACTCATTAAATCAAAACATAATTACCTTAAAACAACCAACATATTTGTACAAAATATTCTCATCTTTATTGTAGTTTATTTAGGAGTAACTACATCCCTATTTTAATATGACAAGACTGTATGTCACTATCAGTTAAAGGTTATTCCAATTTAAACAAACTTAGAGGATGGATGTTCACGTAGGTACTCCTCCATCACCTCTTTTTCCTAAAATAGGAGCATCGCAACCACCTCTAAAAAACATGTCGTGACTAGCTAATAGTTTACTAGGTTTAACTACACAAGTAGAAATAGCACGATTCTTGGTTAGTTCAAAACATTATTTTCTTTCTAGTTGTATACGCTTTAGTGCATTAGCCAAAGTCTCTGAATCCTCTAGCCATGCACCCTTAGCATAATTAATATGCTCTTTAAGTTTAACTTCCTCGATAGGTTCTTTCTTAACTACTAACTCAGTCAAATGTTGCGGAATAGACTTCCTAGCAGTTCTCTTGGTTCTTCACCATGCCATTCTGCCATAAAACCATTTTCAAACATTAGCTATTTGCTTAATGTTGCTTAACAGGTTAGCATAGTGGACTCATAAGCCCTAGTGCCAAACCTAGTAGCCCTAATACCATATGTAACAACCAAAATCTTAAACAAGACTAAAATCAGATATTTACCATGAGATAAAAACACATAAGGTGAAAAAGATAGAACTTTTTTTGTAATAATATCAAGAATCAAGATACATTAAATAACCATAGTTTCTTTCCTAAGATAAACAACATGTTATAAATTACAAAATCGACATCATGTCTTTACAATTACAATAATCTGCAATAGATAAAGTTTTTACATGGTATAAGACACACAAGTCACATATCCAATGGATAACCTGCTTCTAGAATTCTAACATCTTTATCGCAAGCTTCAGCATGTCTTCTGCTAGAGAGAGAGCATCTTCCGAGTGTTTTTCCTCCAACCATAGACTAGCAGTCTCCCACACATCTTCCAATTGGAAGTGGCACTACCCTTCATGAAGAGTATAGACATAAGGTGACCAACGGTTATTTACCATCAGAGTACTAGTGTTGTATCCTACATAACTCTATCGATCATACAACCCTAGATACCCTCTAGATAAGTATGATCATTCCAATAGGTTATGCAATTCAGATACGGTGAACTGATAATGCATGCAAAGATGTATGCATTACTTTGGCCAAAGATTCAATATGAATAGACGTTTACAATAAACATAGTCGTAGTGTTCACCCACCCCAAATTGCCTTGAATACTTTCACATCCTGTATTTTGACTTGGTTAACTATGTATAGCTTAAGAATTTTATCTAACTCAAGACTAGTCTTCCTGACTTAGGTGGATTTTCAAGATACTTTCATTGCTCCATAGACCTTATGGAGTGACTACCTACTCATAGGTTTCTCTTTGCATCCTTGCAACATCAGAGATCATGACCTATCGACACTTATAACTTAAGTCGATTTGTAAACAATCAAATATGTTTTTATACCAAAATAAACATTACTGTTTAGAAAAAATATTTCCTTTTAACAAATAAAAATAAAGAAACATAATTAGGGTTCTTACCCCTTTATCATTGATTCATAAAGTAGTCATAAAGGTATATTAAATAATATTACCCTACTAGGTCAACCTAGGGTTTGTCTTTCCATTTCCATGATAATAGAATATCAAACAATCAATTCTAGAAAGAATAGTGTTTAAGTAAATGATTTTCCCTTAGTCTTCTTTCGACTTAAAGGTCATTTCAAACTTCCAAAGAAGTCTACTTTAAAATATAAGAGAATACCTCAATAACAATAATGCCAAACGATTCAACTCCAAGTCTAAGCTTCTCCCAAGTTTAGTTTGATTCTAACTGGTTGATAGTCTAATCTTGTTTGCTATCCATTTGAATTCATGTTAAAGTTCTTCTCTTTTTGCATACTGAACTATATAGAGTCAAAAATAAATGAGTATTTTCATCTAAGTTGATGTGGGGAAATCCACTCACTTTGAGCATCCCTAGAGCAAAGTATTCTCTTAATGATATTAATAACCATTTAAAACTAAAGTTTTCTAAGAGCATGAGAATACTATTTTCAAGACATCTTAAGACTTGCAAGTTCTTCTCTGACAAGTAAGAATAAGCATTCATAGTTAGGGTACTTACCCCTTCATTGTCGATCTATTTAGTGATCATGAAGGTTTAGTATATAAAATTACCCTGTTGGGTCAAGTTTAGGTTTTGTCCTCCCTATTCCACAATAATGGCATAGAAAACATATATATACATAAAGTAATAATTTAATAAGAAAAAGGGTTAACCTCTTGGTCTATGAGGTCATTCTAAGTTTCTCAACCCTTGACTAGATAGAAGATTGTTTTCCATTGTTCTTACCACTAAGAGGTTGTTCAATCTTTTACAACTAGGTTATTCTCCCCTTACAAATAAATCTTAATTATATCAAACCATATGGTTCTATATGAGTCTAGAATATTGACTTAGGATTGATTTGATAACAAATGTACAAAGACTAGTTTAAGTTGTTGTCAACCTAAGTTAAATGTCTAAGTTGTTATCCTCTTGAACTCAAAGTTAAGTTTCTCTTTCTCTTCCACAACTAAGTGATATCGAATCGTTAATAAACAAGTGATGAGGGGAACAATTCACCCTTTGCATCTATTAGAAGGTAATCCCATAATGATAATACAATCATTTAAGAATTATTGTGTTCTAAAGAGCATAACGATACCATTCTCATAGTATTCTACATTTAACAAAATCTATATTGTTTGGATGTATACTTTTATACTGAAACTTACAACTTGCGATATCATAAAGATATGTATAATCCATTTGCACAGTGTCATTCTAAATCTATTTTATATGAATATGCGTATATAATGGACACAGTACTATTCGAGTAAATACTCTTAATATTGTTGTCTACATTCTATCATTCGGCCATGCACAGGAATAGTTATAATATCAACTAGTAGACAAAGGAAAGTGTTAATATATATCAAATGAACCTTCTTTTAAATACAATAAGCATTTACATCTATTAAAGGTCATTGAAATCACTATACAGGAAGGCTATTTTACTCAAAAATGTCAACCTTTGCGCCATTATAAGACATCAGCCTCTAAATGTTTAGACACTTCGACTCACCAACTGATCAAAAGTATGAAAAAATATGAAAAATCATATAATAATTATAGATTTCACACAAGGAAAGAACTTGTTAGGTTTCTTCGACAGTCAAGGATCATCCTCACAATGCTTTGCTCCTTCCTCTGTTAATGATTATCTCTTATTTTTGCGATGACTGTCTATCCTTCTTGAATTAACTCCCGCTTAGTCAAGTAGAGAGACTCACACTAAAATAACCTATGATAACTTCACTGTTTGAGATTATTTTCTCTTGAGTTGTTCCTCTGCTCTCCACACTCAAAATGAACTCCCCTCTATGCCAACAAGTTGTGCCCTTTCTACTAGTTGATCGCCTCTTAAATACTATCGACCCATCAATAACTTAACTTGACTCCACTCACATACATGGATGTCTTTCTTCCTACAACCACGGAAGACATTAAAAAATTTGTTAAAACAACCTCCAACAGGTTCACAGATTCTACCACAAGGAAGCAACTGTTATGATTCCTCAAACATTGCTCTGCTATCCTTCTCACTAATGACTCTAAGAGAGTCATGGTTTTATAAAACATAACTATGAATAACTGCTTGCATAATGACCGATACCAAAAAGTAAATCCATGACTCATGATCATCAAGTCACCACTAAGAGTTATTTAAATGACTTTACAAGTGTCACGAGAGCTCCACTAAACATGCCTATGGGACACCATTAGTTTGAGCATGTGGATTAATAGATATCCTGGTATTTATTACCACTTCACACACCACTAAAGGTTCCTTAAAGGGTAAATGATATTTATAGAAAATGGTTACAAGGTAACAACTTCATTAATAGAAAAGGTGAGTACCCACTTAAAACCACAAGTAACCCCTATTAACAAAGTTTCCAAAATAATAATCATAAGAATAATAGTCTTAGACCATATTTATAACTTCAATAGAGAATAATATAATAAAGTGACTAATGACTTACGTAAAAGTTGTGATAGGGTCAAGTTCATCTCCCCTTCACGAACACACGCTATTTCTCATCGATTTCATTTTGCCATGAACAAAACATGTGACGTTAAAAACTATAATCATGCCAACAATTTAACCAACTACGCCTTGAAGACACAGACGAAAACTACTTACGACGTGATCGACAGAAAGGTCGCAAACGATTATCGTTCTTCCTCAACAATGTCATTTTCTCAAAACGACAAGATCGACGCAACAATAACTCAAAAGGATTCTAAAAGACATCGATAATATGTTGAGTCGATCCACAAATTAACCATTAAAACGCGACTTACCTCAATCGACAAGAGCTAACTAATTGTGGTACACTATGCTCAGTTGGCAAATGACCGTTTATAACCCAGGGTCTATTCTCCTTTCCTTGAAAGATACTCTCTCTCTTTCTCGAAGAGTCATCAAAAACCTGTTTTCCTCCATATATCTTGCAATCACTAGATCATGATCAGTGCATCCTTAGTCCATTCATAAACCTTATGAATAACAAATCAAATTCTCATAATATAAATTGTTGAATCATTCAATCATATGAATTATACTTAATCACATAAACTGATATTCAATAAAATTAATGTTTTCCAAATGACATTATATCACAATGTCAAAACATTTATCCATAGATTCACTTCTATTCACGTAAAAGTAAATAGTAAAAACAAAGCCAAAATTAGGGATGTAACAATTGTGTAGTCAGAAGGGTAGAAGTGGAAGATGGTGCATTGTATGACAATGATGAAGATGATGAAGATAGTATATGCACCCACCTTCAGCTAGATAGGTCATTAGTCAATGATGAAAATGATGAAACCAATGATGACTTCCAGATTGATGTTGAGGTATGTGTCTCAGTGAATAGTGAAGAGGGTGTGTGCACAAGTGAGCAGTCGAGTGAATCAGTTTGTGAAGTTGATCATGTTGTGTGTGCACATGCAAGTGATGTTCAAGATGACATGGAGGTGGCTATACTTGATGATAACTGACCTGAGACAAGTGTTGGTGCAGCCATGGAATGTCAATGTGAAGAATTTTCCTTTGATGAATATGGAGATGGTGATCATGTGGACACATATGAGAACCTATTTCTTTAGTGCAAGGTTTGTTGTCTTCCTCATGCTGAGTGTGCTTCACATAGGCCACAAAAAGATGACACAAGAATGAACATGGAAGAATAAATATGGCATTATAGTCAATCTGTAGCAGTGAATATGACATAATAGTTTGCCTAAGTGAACCTGAAACAGAGAGACAATCGAAAGAACTTGGTTCTTCATGTGAGATGTCTCATGATGTTGAGTTTTGTGTTAATGATTTTGATTGTAGCTTGAATCATGCTTATGATTCAGATATTGAAGAGTGTAGTAGCACAAGTGAAAGTGGTGTATGTTGGCCGCCCATTATCCAAGAGCTTGATGACATGTGTGACTATGAAGCTCTCATTTTTGAAGGTCAAGTTTCTACTACTGGGGATGATGGTGTTGTGCCTAAAATGGAATCATTTGTATGGGTCCAACATATAGATGAAAATGATGTTGAGAAATAGCTTGAATGCAAAATTGAATATCAGTATGTTGCAACTCAGTTTGAAGGTATGTCAGAGCTAGAATTTTTCCAATTTGATTTGCAAGAAGAATCATCACTTCTTGAAGATAAACATTGTAGTTAGACATGCATTTCTTTGACCTGTGAATTGGAGGCATTTAATTTTTTCCTTGATTCACATGTGGAGATAAACGGGTATGAAAATGTTGTATTTGATGATGGATGTCTATCTAAATCTATATGTTTTGATGTTGACCTAATTTTTAATGTCTCGCCCCTTGTTGGGAACAAGCATGATTTAACATGGAATAGGTTAAGCACCTATTATTTGTGGTTTCCATGCAGTGGTGATGTTTGTGGTGGAGCTAGCATAGGCTACATGAGCATTGGTTGCAATATTGGTGCAAGCATATGGTAGCCATATTTTGTTGCAGTTGGGTGGTGAGAATGGTTTTAGTTTGAGGGAGATCAACTCCTTTATTCAACTTGTGTTTGATAGAGGTAATTAGCCCCATCCTCCTTTTGCAGGGTTGCCTTGCATTGTGTTAATATTTTGATTACAAACATCTTTCCTTCTGTGCCTTCATGCCCATGACTGTAAGTCTTGCTGTATATATGCCCTTATTGTAAATACAATGTTTGGTTTCTCCCTATTGTTTGTTTTGTCTTTTGGTCTACCCCAGAGATGGTTCTCGCTATGCCAAGTTTGCCATACGTCCCCAACCAGAGCCACTCTTGGGACCTTGATTTTCTGGCTCCCCAAACCTACAAAATTAGGCCTAAAATCCATCAAAATCCATGTTTTTCCTTTGTTGCCTTGGCCTTTTGCCCATCAATTATATTTGATCAGAGATTATCTTTAATGGGTCCCGATCCTAAAAATCCTAAGTTCAAAAAATCCCATGAGTCTCAATATTTTTCCTAAGTGTTAAATTGCTAAGTATAAAGTTTGCCCTTCAGTAGGTTCACAAGTTCATGAACCTACCAATAGCCCAAATGTACCTTGTGTGCCAAAGAAAGTAAAGCCTTTCAGTAGTTTTGTGAACTAGAAAACTTGTCGAAAGAGGTTCAACGGTTCATGGTTTTTTCCAAATCACCAAAATGGGAAGGAGCGAAGAAGAGGTTCGATGGTTCGTGCTTTTACTGAACCACTGAAAAGGAAGGAATGAGGAAAAGTTGGCAAATGAAGAGAAAAGAAGATAGGTTTTGGTGAGTTTTCAAGTTTGCAAACTCACTAAAATAGGTTTGTGGGTTTCCATTTTCATCGAAGAAGGATGGACAAGGTAAAGACAAAGAAGAAGAAGAAAGAAAGTAATCTTTTGACAAGTTCGCTAGTTCGGGAACTTGTCATAGTGCTGCAATAGAAGGAGAAGCAAAAAAACTAAAGAAAGTGAATGCCTTTTAGCAAGTTCACCAGTTCACAAACTTGCCAAAACACCGAAACGTAAAGAGAAAGAACCAAGAGAAAGAAAGGAAAAAGATGAAGAGGTTCATGAGTTCCAAAAAGCACCAAAACACAAAAAATCAAAGGAAAGATAAAGCAAAGAAAAGAGAATAAGGTTGTGATGGTTTGCCGGTTCACCAAAGTACTGAAAGGCTAAAATAGATAAGTAATGAATAAACAAAGATATTTTCAATGGTTTCAATAGTTCGCTAACCTCTAATTTCACCAAAAATATTTAAAGGTAAATATAATGTGTTTTCCACAGATTCTCTAGTTTGAATGTTCACCTACACCCAAGATGCCATTAATGCATAATGAAGATAAAATATAGGTAGGTGGGGGATAGGTGTGGTTTAATGCTGATGTTATAGAAGTAGATGGGGTAGGTAATTCCTGCCCAAACACAGCAGTGCAAGAAATGCTATATATACATGATTGAAAGATGTAATAGGGGTTGGTTTTTTAGCCAATTTGGGTATGCATGTACCTCAGGTGATTTTAGGGCATCAAACAAATCCAGTCAAGTCTGCAAGGAGTTGGAATGCATTTGATACAGTGTAGGAATTATTTTATAATGAAAATCTTTGTATGATGATATGTCTCCATGGAAGAATGTAATTGTTTAGGGGGTGTTTGAACCCAATTATTCATCCTCTTGCCACACTTGTTGGTATGATTGTAACATAGATTTGATAATGTATGCTAACATTTAAAATCAATAGAATTTTTGTGTTGGGTCATTCCTTTATTTCAAATTGATTATTGTATGTCTTTTTTCTGGATCACTAAGTATGTTTGTCATATGATATTTAACCTAATAAAATTATGTAAATGCATTTCTAGTGTTTGTTGATCCTCTATTGGACGTA
Organism: Cunninghamia lanceolata; assembly: GCA_027924645.1. Lineage (NCBI taxonomy): Eukaryota > Viridiplantae > Streptophyta > Pinopsida > Cupressales > Cupressaceae > Cunninghamia > Cunninghamia lanceolata. Next base: position 6,431,645 of record BSBN01000249.1, read on the forward strand.
TCTCCTTCTTTGATTTTCAAGACTTTGTTGCCCAATGGAGTAGGCACTGGTCCAACTTGGTGAAGGCCAACATTCTTTCAAATTAATCCTTTGTTCTAGGTAGTAGTAGGAGTAGGAGTAGAATAGTTTTCACATGTTCATGATTCTATATTACAACCAGGGACAAATCTCAAGCAATATAAAACTAGTTTAATTTTTCTAAATCATTTTCATGCATGCCTACACCTTGAAACTTGTGTATGTAAAGTTAAGTAGATTCATCTTGCAAGATATTATGTTTTCATCTTTGGGTGCATGTGCAAGGTGCAGTAATAAATTTTAATAGAGGATTTATGCATCCAATTGTCTTGACCTAGTGACAACTATGGGGGTCAAGTGTACATTGGGTATGGTTGTGAGTGTTTATTTGTGTTCCATTTTATGCCTCTAGGACTATCTCTCATGGGTGTAGTTGATCCTGAAGTACAAGAAAGCATACCCACTCTTGTTAGTTAGCCTTAAACATAATCTATGGATGATCCTTTTCCTCACCTTCCTAATGACACCCCTGGCCTTGAAGGAGCAGAAAAGCTCTAGGATTTTGGACTTGCATTTTTGGGACCCAACACCTCTGACACGTGAAATTCCACAAATTTTTATCTACTTGAGCACATCTTCACATAATGCCTAGGTTTTCCTCTTGCTTTACTTTTATTTTTTGTTTTCAACTTAGGGTTTGATCGTGGGCTTCAAATCTACTTCATTATTATTATCAATGGCCATCTACAGTTTTGCTTATTCCTTTTGTCATAATTGATTATTGGTGTTTCTTCACTTTTTGCATGGTTTATATTGAAAAAAAATAATGTTTTTTATTCAAACTCTCGATAGGGATTTCTTGACTGTCGGTCCTATGGTGTCTATGGCCTAGTTTTGAACCTACAAATTTTAAACCTATAAAACCTGAAAACCTAGGTTTGTCTGTAAAAAAGGTAGAGTCAAATTTTAAAACCTAGTGAAATTCATAGTATTCAACTTACTCTGAAAACCAATGTCATTTTGAAAATGTTTTTTGCCCTCCAAAATATTCATATAATTTATAACTTAGTACAAACTGGAGGTTGACCCAAAACTTGATGTTGAACTCCCAAAAGATTATGTAATTTTCAATTTTCTCATGTTTGTAAACTACAAACCCCTATGAGGCCCACCCTTGTATGACAAGTTTCTTTCTCTATTTAGACTTGATTATGTTTAGATACACCTAGATTTTAGATATTATATGTGGACTTATGGTCCTTTTTAGACTATATTAGTTATTTAAGGTTGGATTAGAATAGTTAATTTAATTACATATGAAGATGAGGACTTTATTAGAAGATAGTTGTTCTATTATCCAAATTATGTATGAGAGATACGTATCTTGATTTGGATAAATTGTATGTCATTCAATTATGTTTGGAAATGATCCTTCTACTTAGTTTAATTGTATTGCAATTGATTACACATGTTTAGTAGATCATAATATTTGACACACGATGTCAATAGAAGATAATTTGATTTGAAATTGTTTTTGATACACATTGTGGTGAGTAGATTGAATTTGGATAAGAAAGTAATTTATGATTATTTCAATGGTCATTAGAAATGAATGTGTTAATCTAGTAGGTTTGAAATGTATTAGAAAACCTATGTTAAAGGGTTGAAATGAGAGACATGTGATGTAAATGTGAAATGAGATGGAATGAATTGGATTAATGGCATGTACCTTGATGAATGAAATTTATTATTATTTAAAGTGTGAACATTAGTATGTGACGTGACTGAGTGCCTGATTTCAATTTAAGTTTCTCGGCTATATATATGTTCAATATATTGATGGGTGCAATTGAGTGTGTAGGTTATTTTCCATGGTCAATAGAAATTCAGAGGTCTGTCAAGTAACCCCATGACACTGAACCTAGTCCATAAGGTGGACTAAGGTCTTAGTTTGATTTTTGAAAGTTGAAATGTGTTGGGGTCTTTTGTAAGTTTTAATTGTTTGAGTGTCTGTTGTTTAGGATGAGTTGGATGACGTGTTGTTAGATCCTTGTTTTTAAATTTATGTTTTTGAATTAAGGGCTTTTAAAAAGGTGTTAAAAGGTCTATTTTTTTAGTTATTTTATTGTTTTTAAGGCCCTAGGCAAAGTGCCTATGGAAAAGGTAGTTTTTGGACTACTAATCTTTGGTATTGGCCAAGATTTGACCCTTCCAAAGTGCCTTGGGAAGGGAGTGACAAAATTTGGGTTTGGGGAAGAGGGTTGGGTGACTTGTCATCATCCCACTCCCATTCCCCAAGGTTCATGTATGGGCTTGGTTTGATCCCAAGGCCTCACACATGTGTGAGAACACATTGGAAGCTTTAATGGGAAGATTTCCCAAGTAATTCCCACTCCCCAATGCCTCACATATGTGAGAGTATTTGTGGGGAGATGTGTTTTTGTAAGTGAATGGAAAGGTGACAAGTGTCACCTCCCCACTGAAGGGATTTGAAATTTGAATCCATATTTATCACTGTATTTAGGGTGAAGAAAGGGATTTTTGTCATTTTGGATTTTTGGCTTTGCATTTTGGAGGAGTTATTGAAAGAACTTGGAGAAGATCTTGGAGTTGGAACTCTTGGAAGGGATCCAACAACTCTTCATCAAATCTTTTGAAAGATTGAGAGGTAGACTCTCAAGATTTCTAAGACTATGTGTGTATTTCAATGCTCTTCTTGTCTTGAAAAATACTTGTGAATGCTTTGTATAAGATGTATCTCTTGCTTTTATTGTTTATATGTATTATGGGTAAGGGTTGTGATAGGTGTTGCTCTCTCCACATGTGAGAGCACACCTTGTTTGGGGTTGAGAGAGGTGTGAACCTACTCAGGGGAAGTCTACTCCTTGAGAGGAGTTTGTAGGCAACAGTGCCTTGATTCTTGGAGATTTGAGTATGGTGTAGTTTATAGCAAGAGGCTTTGGTATTTTGGTATCGATAAGTTAGAGTAAGGTTTGGTGCAAAGTTTTGGTATATTACTTCCCCCTTGTAGGAGAGAGTCCACTCTACTCCCCCTCTTGAATCCTTGTTGATGGGTTCATGTATTTGTGATTCTTCTTGGGTTGGGAGTGAAATGTGTATTTTGTGTATGTGAGTTCTTGCCTTGTGGTGTGCTTGATCCCATGGTTACCTTGAAAGTCTCCTAGCTTGGGGGTGGCTTGTAAGCAAGCCTATGGTTGGGTGATGAGCTCTCCACTGGCCTAGTTTGGAGTTGTTTATGTGTTTTGCAAGTTTTATCCAAGTGGAAAAGGGAAGGAGAAGAGTCTCTCATTGTGTAGTCAAGTTCCTTGTTTAAGAGCACTATATTTTGTAGAGACTATGTAAAAGTATAAAGCATGTAAAGCTTTGTATGTGGAAAGAGATGTGAATGAGAGTTGTATTTAACTCCTTGTTCAAGTTGAAACTTGTATTTTCTCATTGTGATATATAGAGTATTTTAGTGGAAATGAAAGAATAATATTTTCACTATTATTATTGTCATTTAGTTTATTGTTTTTCAATGTTGGAAAGAAAAGAATGTGCTATTGTTATTAGTCATTTGAAAAGAAATATTTGCTTCTCTCTCTCTATTAGAATTTATTAAAAGAATAGAAAAATTTTACCCTTGTTTACTAGGGTTTAGCGAGAAATGAATATATAGTTAATAAAAAAATATGGTTTATATTTCTTTAAAGTTTGTTTTGAAAGTTCTAGTTTATTTGAAAATAAAACTAGCATTCTAATCCATTTAGTTGTGGTATTTCATATTATATATATAATTCAAATATATGAATATTTATTCTTGAATGAAGAGAATACATTTTTAATAGTTCTATTTTTTAAATATCTCTCTTTCAAAACAGAGTTGGAGGATATATATATATATAGGGTTAAAAGAAATAAATGAAAGTTACTAATAAATAAAAAAAGATTAGCGATTTGAAATTCTTTTTTGCACTATATTTTTTAGTAAGATTGGGGGAGGATACCCCCCACACGTTTTCTTGGCAATGGTGGTAGGGGGGCAAGATCCCCCATAGTGCTGCCCAAGGGTGATGCTATGGGGTGGGTTTGACCCTCCCTATAGGGGGCTAGCCTATGTGCAAGTCGAGACCCCCTCGAGGGCCTGTGCCCTGCATGCAGAGGTCTGACCCCCCTTAACCCCTTTTCCTTATACTTAAACAACAAAAAAAAACATAGATTTATCCTTTAAAACCTGTGTATGGTCTTTAGTTCGACCTTTGTTTCAATATTCAATATTATGTTATATATATATATATAGAATAACATGCTAATGGAGACATTAGGAATTATTGAAAGCAATTTATAAAACAAATAGAAGGAAAACAAATATTAGAGAAATAGAAAAATGAGAAAATATGGTAACTTAGAAAACATTGAAAGAAACAAATCCTTGGAAAAATAGAAAACTTATCAATTAAGTCAACTTAGAGAAATTATCTTCTCAAATAGAAGAGATTTCCTACTTTTGTTTCCCTTGAACCTACATGAGGGTCAATGGTTCTTTTATATTTGTTTTTAGGGATTTGTGAGTTGTCCTAAAGGGGTTAGTGTTTAACCCTAGTTTAGGATTAATTAAAAGTACTTAGGAAATATTAATCCATCATGGTTTGTTCTATAGTTTTATTTTAATTTATTGCTTTGGGAAATAAATTGATGTAGACACCTTTGATAAATTTGATGTGTTAGATTATTTAATTGATTATAAGATTTAATTTTAACTAGATATAATTGTTTTTTATTAGATTAGCTGCAGAAGGTCCAGAACCCTTTACAATACGTTTAGAACTTTAAAAAACAACCCAAAACAAACCAGGCCCCTAGGGTAGAAAACATGCCACAAAAAGGCCAAACAAAGGGAAATAGAACAGAAACAACAGAGGAATGACAACCAAATGGCAAGCAGAAACAAAGGATCTAAACAACACCAAATCCCAAAGGCAATAACCTAACTCCCTTAACTCTCTGTCACGAAGCCACGACAGACCTGGGGAGCCCTTTGTGCTTTCTATGAACAACAGTCCAAGAAAGCTCAGATTCATAGTCCTCAGAGTGATGAGAAAGGAGGGGCCCCTCAATTGACACCGCAGCCAAGGGGCAGTCACATGCTAGAGAAGAGGCCGGCAGTGTAAAAGAAGAATCTGGAACTGACAACAAAGTGGTTCGACTTGCAGCAGTAGGGTTCAATAAGGGATCTAACAACCCAGCAGAGGCCGCTAGAGTAGGTCCAGCAGGAATAGCAACCAGAACATGATCAACAGGAACAACAACATCTAGAACAGGTCTAGCAGGAATAGCAGCAACAATTGCAGAAGTGGTCACCAAGGGCTCCCTAGCAGGCTCCTGGGGAAGAACATGCTCCTGAGAAGAAACACTCTCCTAGGAACGCTCACCCTACCGAGAAGAGTCCTCTGACTGGGAAGCATAAACAGTCAAATGATCAGGGAGAGCATCTTTCCACCGAGTTGTCGCACCCTTACAACAAGAATGAGGGCAACCAGAGGCTAAGTGTCTAGTAGAGAAACAATGCATACACCGAAAGGGGAGACCCTCATAGTCCAACAGTTGCGTCCATGACCTGTCCTCCACCATCAAAACAATATCTCCAAAGAGGGGTTTAGAGACATCAATATCCACTAATATGCGAGCAACTGTCAAATGCCCCATTTCTGAGGTTGTAGCATCAACCTTCAAAAAATGCCCTAATGTGTTGCCAATGGCTTCACAGCAAGAATCCTCCCAAAACTGGAGGGGAAGATTTGGGAATCGTACTCATATTGGTCTAGTATTGAGCGGCTCGATGAGAGGATTGAAGGAGTGAGCCCATGGTTTGATAGACAAGGAATGATTCCCCCACAACCAACCTATGTCCAGCACTGAATCCCTGTCCTCGGAGAACTCAAAAGTCACTATGAAGAACCCCCTTGCGCAGGGGTAAAGATCGATCTTTCCATCAACAAGCGATTTCCAGGATTCCATAATCCAGTTGTGCAGAGTGGGGAGGGAGGGCCACAACCCATTAAATCTATAGATTACTCATTTCTCGAATAAAAATCCTCATTTTCAGAGACCTCAGGGCCACAAACCACAACATGATAGGAATGGTTGCAAGGCAAAGGCTTAGTCCTTACCTTAGAAGAGAAAACAACTTCAGAAAGAGAACGACTAGATATAATTGTTTATCATGTGTTAGATTATTTCCTGGTTTTGAAATAGCCTATGTTTTTCCTTGTTTCGAAAAGAATTATTTTTTCATAGTTATTTAAATGTCATTTTAGACTTATTTTATGATGCAATTAAATCGACTTAATTTAATTAAGCATAGTTTTTATTGCCATGGACCTTTTGGATGTATTTTAGTTAAAGTTTAATTAACATAACATTTTTAAATCAACCTTTAGAGTATATAAATATTAGTTAAATTCCTTCTTTCCTCTTGGGCCATTTAATGGCTTGGAAATGTTTTAATTTTATTATTAATTTAATTCAATTAGGTTTTAGGTCTTGCCTTTAGGGTGAGATCATTTCCACAACATCTAGGAACCCTAGGAGAATTTCACCTCGGAAGGGTTCTCCCCTTGTGGCGTCAAAAGATGTGTCACCAAACCTATTAGGTTAACCTCCATATCATAGGAGTACGAAAGGAGTTTTGTACAACCCTCTTCTTATTTCCACTTCCCTGCCTTGTCTGGCATGTCAAATGAACGCTACACGTGTAATGTTATTATGTGTACACATTAAATGATCACGTGTGCAGCATGAGAGTGAGATTTAGGGTTCATTTAATAAAAATTTTGGTGGTTCAGTTTTCATGTCCACGTGTAAAATGTGGGCATCACACCCCCTTTGTAGTTTACAATTTACAAACTCTTGTATAATGCAATGTGGATCTGAACTCCTGCTAGAATCTACATTTCCTTTGCAACTTCCAAGCTTTTACAAACTGTAGTCAAACTCTAAAATCCATTTGCAGTTCAAAACCCCAAAACATTATGCATTATGCAACCAAACACAAACTACATGCTAGACCCAAACTCTAACAAGTAAGTGCAAACTCCATCCTGAATCCAAACTCTAGCATGCAATTTCTATCTTTTCAACTTTCAACTTGCAAAGAAAAACTTAACTACAAACAACTTTTCAGGCCTGAAACCTGACCTACAATATGCAAATTGGGCATGTGTCATGTCCTGATAATAAGGCATTATTTAAATTAAAGATTTAAACATCATGATAAAAATTGGTGAAGTTGCTCTTATGAAATACGACATTTAGCACATTTGAATGATAAAGACTACATAATATTATTTTAATATAATCAAAATAAAATATATTTATTGTATAATAAATATTATCAATGTAAATATAATAATATAATATATTGTTGAATATAATATATATTATATATTATATAAATATTATAATATATTAATATTGAATATTTATAGACAAATATATATCAATATTTCATATAATCTACTTTTTTTCGCTCCCCCTTCACGCAAATGCCCGGCTCTATAGATCTCGCTCAAGCTCCACCAAGGATGGCTTTGCAGGTCCCTGCAATCCCTCTTTGAAGGATGTTTACAAAGGTTCAGGGGTCGATGAGGTCGCTTTTGATTGGAATGTCGATGGTAAAAATTCATTGCAGATGAGATTTGTGGATGCCCTAGCTTCTGGTCCCTCCACTCCTTACTGCCATATATCAAAAGACGTCAGGCTTGCATCGCATGGACCCTTTTGGACTCCAAAATCTAAGCGGACGGACAGATCAGACAAGAACAAATTCGCAAGTTCAGACAAATTAGGTGCCTCATTGTGCCCCCCATTTTTAGTTCGACCCTCACCTTCTACCCCAGAGATTTGTCTGGACAGTGTCATTTGTGACAGAGGAATTTTTGAAGGATAATGCCCTGATTTGCAGGTTTACGAAGGTTTGGCCTAAACTCTGCGATCTCCATTTATGGATTGATGCAAACTGAAAGGAGTTTCTTGAGGAGATTAGCATATATCCATGTGCGAAAGGGTTTTTCATCCTAGAATTTGAATCTATGGAAGATAAAGAGCTGGTGCTCAATATCGGGTTGTGGTCTCTCCAAGGTGATCTTTTATGCATGAAACCTTGGTTCCCTTCATTTGATCCATGAACATAGACATTTTCTACAGCTTTCTTATGGGTTCACCTACCTTACCTCCCCCTTCAGTTCTGGGAAATGGATTGTCTGGCTGCAATTCGAAATGGATTGGGGAAATTACGCAGCATATCAAAAGAAACAATCAACTATGAAAATACAACTTTCACTCATTTGTGCGTAGAGATGGATGTCACAATAGGTATTCCAGCAAAAATTTTGCTCAAAGTTGGAAATAGGCATTGGTGTCAGCCAATTGATTATGAGAAAATAGATTTTAGATGCAGAATCTGCTTTGCTATAGATCATGTCACCTCGCAGTGTGGTAGAAGAAGTGTTGGTGTAAATGCCAATGTTGTTCCTCACAGCAAACCCTCTTGGTGGGACAGGGCTGAATCTCACCACTACAACATCTCTCCTCCAGAGAAGAATGTAAGTCCTCTCTTTCCCACTCTGGAAGATTTTGTTCCTGCCTTGTCCCCCGCCTCTACGGTCATGGAACTTGGCCATGTGCACAAGATCAAGGTTGATCTAAAGACAATAGCTAATAGCAGTTTCACCTTCCCACCCTCCTTGGAGGAATCCAACTCCATGACCCCAACTAGCTCTTTGGTCACCGCTGCAGACAATAAAATTGGGAAGTCTGCTCTGGGGGATATGAGTGATGGTCTGCCTCTCTCTCCTAGAGCCGGACATGATTGGATTGAAGTGAGGAGGAAGAAAACTCCTCCAAGACAAAAGCACACAATGTCTTTAAGGTCCTCAAAGAAAGTAGGATAAGTGAGTAGGTCTAGAAAACACACTTCTATGTTGTGATATTGCACCCCTAATGACTAGGGCATGCTTTGAATTATTTTTGGGGATCAATTTATCTACCCCCTATGGCAGCACTTACCAATATATATATATAAAATTACAAATATAAATATTATTAATATAAATATAAATTAATATTATTATTAAATATGAATAAAGAAATATTAATATAAAGTATTACCTAAATATCATTAATAAGAGTGTATGGAAACTTACGAGCAATTGATAAAGGGTTGTGATCTTTATTAATTGCAACACTAACTCTATATTACCAATGAATTACCTAAAGGAATCGTTGTCTCCCAGAGGTAGCAATTAGTAAGTGAAGGGGCATGATGAAGGGTGTGTCACCTTGCATCAAGGGATGTCATGCATATTTAAAGGAAATAAACATTGTTTCAAAGGAATGAAGAGAATTTAAGCAGTCAGCAGCATCGGTTAAGAAAGATCAATCTTCAGTAGTGAACAATAATAACAAGTTTGAGTTTGAATTAAAAAGACAGCAATTCAGGTAACATCAACATGTAAGCATTATTACATATGCTTGAATTATAATTATTAATAGAAGATTGGTATATAAATATATATAAACATAAATATATAAAATATATGAAATAAATGTTATTTCACAAGAATCTAACGAAACCATTATAGGAGGATGTCTTAATTATGTAGATCTAAAATGTACAATTGTATAAACAAGGATACCGTATAATGGTATTTCAATTTGCAAGATGAGTGTCTTTAATCCATGCATTATGATGATAATGAGTACAAGGGAATATTGAAATAAAGATCATATCTCCATAGCTCTTATTACTTCATCCAATGAGGAATCATAGGTATGGTAGGGAAAGGCAGGTGTAATTCTGGATCATAAATCTCGTATCGACCCCAAGGGCTAGGGACCTAGTTTCTCAAGCTAGGTCAGCAATCTCGTATCAACCCCAAGGGATAGGGACATAGTTTCCTGATGCTAGGTTGGAGATTTGTGAATAGACCCCAAGGGCTGGGATATAGGTTCCCAATGTTAGGTTGGAGATGGTTTTCACGCGCCCTAGTCATGTAAACCCTAATTCCTTGATGAAGAATAAGAGGGGAAGATATGGATCTTAAAATATGTTCAATATCCACTTTAATGTACTTATGGAATATATCATAGAATAGTCATGAATGACAAGAAGGAAATGCATAATCCTTTGGCAAGAATAAAATATTTATATTATCTTTGATCTCATTAGATATTATCACTAAATTTTATTGATTTCTAATGTTACTAATGCCTCTTTGAGAATCACTTTGAATCCAGATTCAAGTTTAAGTGTTTCCACTAGAAAGGGGACATCACAAGTGGTATCAGAGCAGTCATCCTGCCATCCTGTGTATACTACGTATGTCTTACATGTATTCAAGTGTATACTTTGTGATTTATGTGTATTCAAAGGTTTACTTTGTGACTTATGTGTATGCTTTGTAACATATGTTCATGTGAACACCTTATGTATTACGTGTATTCGCGTGTATGCTTCATACTCGTGTATACTTGATGACCTTGGGATGGTGGACGGGTCCACGGTGTAGTATGGGATGCATCGAATCCCCTTCCCAATTGTCTGATGGTATACTTCATTTGAGTGTATTTGTATTGAGTGTATACTCTATGATTGTATTTGTATTTGAGTGTATACTATGCCATGTATTTGTATTTGAGTGTATACTCTATGATTGTATTTGTATTTGAGTGTATACTCTGCCTTGTATACTCTATGCTTGTATTTGTATTTGAGTGTATACTCTATGACCTTGTATTTATATTTGAGTGTATACTCTATGACTTGTGATTGTATTTGTATTTGAGCGTATACTCTATGACTTTGTGTATTCCATTGTATACTTTATAACTTTGCGTATTCGAGTGTATACTCCATGACTTTGTGTGTTCAAATGTATACTACATGATTTGTGTGTGTACTCCATGACGTATGTATGTTCAAATGAACACTTCATGACTTACTTGTATTTATGTGTATACTTCATATTCATGCATATACTTGTGTGTTACATGTATACTTCATGCTTTGTGTATCAAGTGCATGCTATGTGTTTCATGTATTACGTGCGTATACTTGTGTATTACATACTATGTGCATGCTTCATGCTTCGTATACTTTTGTGTATCATGTATTAAGTGTATAAGCTTTATGTATGCTTCATGTATTGTGTATTTATGATTTGTGTTTCATATATAATTGTGTGTATATACTTCAACATGGATCTTCACTCTTCTATAATCTTATTTATCGTAAATGGTCTCCACGCTATCTTATCATCATCATTAAACACTTCTACGATCTACCTTCTCTAAAACATCATTAGATTCATCTTTCCAAATTTTCAAGATGTCTCATCACTTATTGGAATCTTGGAATCTCAATACTTTCAAATCTTCTTTAGCATCAAAAATATTTTCATTGTCTAAACCCACGTCTTCATCTATGATACTTGTATCACACCATTGTTACTCAAAACATCAAACAAATACTTACCTATACCTTTCAAGTATTCTCTTCTCATTTTCATGGAATCACAATCACGTACTCTTCATTAAAACATTCTAAATCAAAACATGACTTCATCGGAGAATGAAATTGCTATGGCTACAGGTTTATCTGCTAAGGGTACGAAGCTGCAAAAGAAGCCTAGGGTTTCAGATGCCCAGAACCAGAAATTGTTCCTTGGTGAAGGCGAGGAGTTGGTGCCCTATCAGGGAGGATTTGAGAGAGCCAGACTCCCTAAACCATGGGCAAACATGTGCTATATGGTGATGAAGTACTTCACTCTGGTGGGTCGTTTCACCAGGTTCTTTTACTATCATCTTCCTTTGTTAAACCACTTCAAAAGGAATGCTACTATTAGTTTCCCTTTCTATCTGCTCTCATCTCTTGAGTACTCTGTTCAACATGTTAAAAAGATTTTTCTAAAAAAGCCTGATGAAAAGCCTATTCCCCTCCATCAAGGGCTTATCCATAGGTTATACCAGTTTCACTTGGCTCTGTCCCCTCTTTCTTCTATTCAGCCCTCTGGACTTGAACCCTTTGCTGATACCCCTACTGCCTCTGTGAAAACTGGTAATACTACTCCTAGGTTATTTCTCGAAGATGCTCCTTCTTCTGGTAATCCTAAATTTTCTATTGTCAAAAATGTTCAAAACCCTCTTACCAAATCCAAGTTGAAATCTAAAAAATGTCTCTAATACTGTTGTGGAAGCTAACCTTTTGAAAGAGGATATTGGGGATTCTGGGCCCCAGAATGAACAAGAACTGGTCAAGGAGGGACCCTCAAGAAATTTGAAAAAAGTCAAACTAGAGGGTAAATTTGTTGTTAGGCAGTCTGGTCGTATTGCTGGCAAACCAGCTCCTAAGTTGAAGTTGATTGATTACTCTAAAAGCAATTCTGAAGCCTCTACTCAAGAGGGGGAGGATAAGTCCAAGAGTGATGATATTCAGGAGATTGTTATTGAAGATTCAGGTGGTGTTGAGGAGTTTGATGGGCAAGAAATACCTACAGAGACCTTTGATACTGAGGGCAATAAAGGGTTTGAAAATTCTGCTCGCATTGGTGACTGTATTGATGTGGGAGCTACTACTACTCATGTGGAGGCTACTGGCACTGATGATAACAATGGGAATGATGTTCACTCTGTTCCCACTAAGGTTCCTGCAGACCCTGATTTTATTCAAAAGGATTGCAATAATGTTGAAGGTGGAATGGAGGAGGAAGTAAATGAGGAAGGTAATCATTCTGATGATTTGTCTCAGTTGAAGTAGCGAGTAGATTTTCTGGAGAAGAGGGTCTTTTCTCTTGGCAAGTTCAATACAAGCATGATTTATAGGCCGGCTATGGCTAATCTCTCTCTGTTGCAGGAACATGAAGTCCTCACTCATGGTGTTAATGACGACAGGGCTAAGGAATTCAACAAAATGTTGGAGTTTCTTTCTAAAGGCTGGGAAGACATCCCTTCCTAGTCTTCTTTCTATGCTTTCTGTTAGCTGGTTTTTTGCTGATAGTTTCTATTTGCTGCATATCGGCTGTATGTAAGTTGTCTGTGGTGGTTCTAGCTCTTTTTGTTTTCTAAGCCTTTTTTGCCCTTTTTGGTTTGGCTGCTGGTTTTGCCACCTTATATTATCAAAAACACAATGGAGGGTAGATGTTAGATAAGAAGTACAAGGTAATGAAAGAACATGTTCCACACTCCAATTTTTTTTGAGGTCAAAAATCAAGATGTCATTTGGAGAACGAGAGGAAACTTGTCTCAACTCTTGTTCTTGTTGTTGAGAATACAAGTACATGAACCCAAAAGAATGGGACAACAAATTGGAGAATTCTAACGTTGACAGAGGATTGAGACAAAATACTAATTGCAATTCTTCAAGGAGATTGATGGTTTTAGAAGCATCATAATTGTGATTGCTTGAGGACAAGCAATCTTGAGTGGGGAGGGTTGTCATTTCCCGATAATAAGGCATTGTTTAAATTAAAGATTTAAACATCATGATAAAAATTGGTGAAGTTGCTCTCATGAAATATGACATTTAGCCCATTTGAATGATAGAGACTATATAATATTATTTTAATATAATCAAAATATAATATATTTATTGTATAATAAATATATAAAAATATAAATATTATCAATGTAAATATTATAATATAATATATTGTTGAATATAATATATAATATATATTATATAAATATAAAATGTATTATAATAATAACATAATATAATATATAGGATGGAGCGTGTGCGCGGGAGCTCTGTGCAGTCCCACGACCTGTAGCAGGTCGCAGTCTGCATGTGTCTGTTCTCTGTTGCATGCATTTTTTCTTTGCAGATCGAGCTCTGTGGGGTTGTTTTCAGCAAGGGGTAGGGTTTTTTATCTTTCGGGGGGGGGGGGGGTTTCTTGAGTTTGTGCATTGTTCGGTGTAGGTGTGGGGTGTGAGAGCTTGAGGGGTTTTCTAATGGCAAGGTCTATGCCTTTGGGTGAGATGTCGAGGGATGGTGCTATGGCAGAGGTTGGTGACAGGTTTCCTCATCCATCCCCGCTTGATATTGGGGTTTTTAGCACTAGTTCTTTGAAATTGCACAAGATAAATGATTGCTTGGAAAGAGCTCAAGTTTGTCTAAAGCTGGTGATTCAAACAGAGGCGGTAGCTGAGGACCTGGAGTATTATAGTAAACATGTTTTAATATGCAAATTTATGGGATTGAGGGTTTCAATGCCTTTTCTAGAACCCTAGATTCGCAAGTCATGGAATACGGAAGGTGATTTTGAAATCTTGCTAGCTGCGAATAACTTCTTTCTGGTGGTTTTTTCGTGTATCTCCGATCGTAACAAGGTTTTTGAGGGAGGGCCCTACTTTTATAATCAAGTTGGCCTTTTCATGAAGCCTTGGCATGCAAGCTTTAACTCGGCGGAGGAGATGCCCTCGAAGGTGCCAGTGTGGGTTCGTTTTCCTCGGTTGCCATTGGAATGTTGGAGATAGGATATTCTACAATCAATTGTGTTGCTATTGGGGAAGTCTATTGGCCCATCTCAGCAAACTCTAGAGAAGCAAATTTTTTCCTATGCTCGAGTCTAAGTGGAGATTGATTTGAGCCAACCTCTGCTAGATTCTATTGATCTGACAATTGGGTCTAGCTCCTGGACTCAACAGTTAGACTATGAGACTTTACCTTTCAGGTGCCGGATGTGCCATGAGTATAGCCATCTTCAAAGGAGGTGCCCTCGTGCCTCGAGTGCTGGTGGTTCAGATAATGTGAAGGCTCCATCTAATCCAAGGGCAGAAAAGGGTAAAGCACCCATGCAAGGGGTGGTACCAAATAAAGATGGCTTTGTGCCAGTTAAGGCACGAAACAAGAATCAGGGTCTGAAGAGGACTCTTCGGGATCGTCAAGAGGAGGAGACTTTTAACAAGTTTGAGGCTTTGGATGAATTAGTCCATGAGGGGGTTTCTTTAGACATGCATGTTGAATCTTCTCCTTTAGTTGATCATAATTCTGAGTCTTTGCCTGTCACTACCTCGATCCTAGTTCCTATGGTGGCTTCTGGGGTGGTGATGGATTCAGTTGCTCCTCCCCCCGATGCTGGGTTTGGGGACTCTTGTGGTTTGGTGGAAACCCCCCTGGCCTCTTCAGATGAAAGGGTGAGTTTAGCCAATGGACCAAGTTTGGAAGACTCTGGTAAGAAAAAAGCCCTCTCTTCTTCTCCTACTCTGGGTCTACAGCGAAAATCCCTGAAAAAGAGTGCTCCTGATAAGCCCTAGAAGGTGGGGAGGAAGAAGGATCAGGAGAAAGTTAAGATGGTTGGAGAGACATTGGTGGAATCTGGGTTAGTGAAGACATTGGATACTCACTTCTCTCACCCTTCGCGATGATTATGTTATCATGGAATGTAAGGGGTATGAATAGCATCCCTAGACAAAAGGCTATTCGGGACTTGGTTAGTTCTCATTCTCCGGATGTGGTTTTCCTCCAAGAGATGAAGTTATCTGTGGATGGTATGATGCAGTGTGTTTCTAAGATTTGGAATAGAGGGTTTTTCCAGTGTGTGGGTGTGCAAGGCAGCTCAAGGGGTCTTGCTTGCCTCTGGGACCCTCGGCGAATTTCTCCTGTTTGGTGGATCTCTAGTAGATTTTACATTTCTCTGGTTGCAATTAGTTTAGAGACGGGGGAAAGAATTCTTCTTTCTAACATTTATGCTCCTATGGATGTCCCTGGTAAGACTCTCCTGTGGTCTCATATCAATCTTCTGAGATCGTTGGATCCTTTCCTCCCCTGGATTATGGCAGGTGACTTAAATGCAATTACCTCCCTCAAGGAGAAAAGGGGGGGTGTACCTCATTTAGACCCCTCTTCTGATCTTCTAAGGGATAATTTGGCTCGGCCCTGGCTTGTGGATATCAAACCTTCGAATGGCATGTTTACTTGGAATAATAGGAGGCTTGGGGATGATGCCATTTCTAAATGGTTAGACAGGTTTCTTGTTTCCTATTTTTGGGTGGGTGACAGTGGTTGTCAAGTTCTAAAATTTTAGATTGGTGAGGATCAGACCATTGGCTGATCAAATTCTCTACCCGTTTGGCTGGTGGGCCTAAGAAACAAACTTTTAGATTTTAGCTTATGTGGCTCAGGGAGGAGAGTCTTCTAGACTTGGTTTCTAAATGGTGGACTGAAGGACAACCTGCTTTTGGTACAGCTATGTACTCATTTGTGAAGAGGCTTCAATTTGTGAAGTATAAATTAAAATGTTGGAATAAGTATCAATTTGGCAACGTGTTTCAGTGGAAAAGGGTTGCCCAGGAGCGCTTGGATTCTCTTTCCAGGCAGATTCGGGATAAGGATCTGGATGCGAATTTAAGCAGGCTTGAGGTTAGTGCGGTTAAAGACCTCGAGGAATGGGAGCTTCGTGAGGAAATTTTTTGGAAACAAAAGGCTTGTGTTGATTGGCTTCAGGAAGGGGACAGGAATACTTCCTTCTTTCATAAATCGGTGAAGGCTCGAAGATAAGGTAACTTTATCTCTTCTCTCCGCTCTCCTGAGCATTCTGTTCTTTCTTCCTCTTCGAGGATCTCTAGTGAAGTGGTTCATTTTTTCTCTGCTCTCTTTTCTAAAGATACCCCACCTACTAGTGAGGAGGAAGCTTCTATCATGGCTTGTATTCCCTCTCTAGTGACTACGGATATGAATGCTTCGCTTCTTAAACCTATTTCTTTGAAGGAGTTGGAGGATGTGGTGTTTTAGTTGAAAAAAGGGAAGGCTCCTGGTCCTGATGGGTTCCCGACTGAGTTTTTTTATGAATTTTGGGAAGTCATCAACCTTGATCTATTGGAGGTGGTGCAGGAGTCTTTTAGAAATAAGCAAATGTTGCGAGCCATGAATGCCACGTTTCTTGTTCTTATCCCAAAACACGAGGATTCTGATTCTCTGGATCTTTTCGACCAATTGCTTTGTGTAATGTGGTGTATAAAATCATTACAAAGCTAATTGTTGAACGTTTGAAGCCATGTCTAGATAAGTTGATCTCAAAGGAACAAGGGGGCTTTATTGCGGGTAGACAGATTTTGGACGGAGTAGTTATTGCGGCTGAGACTATTCACTCTATGGCCTCTTCTAAGGAAAAGGCTATGTTTATAAAGTTGGACATGGCTAAAGCTTATGATAGAGTTAACTAGGGCTTTTTGATCAAAATTCTCAGAGCCTTCGGATTCAATTGTGATTGGATTGATTGGGTCATAAGCTGTGTGAGGACTTCCTCATTTTCTGTTCTCATAAATGGGGAGTCTTCAGATCTGTTTGGTGCTTATAGAGGTCTTCAACAGGGGGACCCCTTATCCTCATATTTGTTCATCTTGATGGCTGAAGGCTTGGGGAGATTCATTAAGTCCCATGTTATGGATGGGCTCTTTTAGGGATGGAAATGGAGCAATTCTCTTCCTCCTCAAACCCATCTTCAGTTTGTGGATGATACGGCTTTGATGGGTGTTGCTAAGGTGGCTGAAGCGATTGCTTTGCGTTAGATCTTGGATTGTTACCTGGCTGCCTCAGGTCAAAGCATTAATGAAAGTAAGTCTTGCATTTATTTCTTTAACACCCCTAGGCTTATTCAACAACGTATTCCCAGGATCTTAAGGTTTTAGGTGGGGAAACTCCCCTTTATATACCTTGACATCCCTCTGGATGTGCACATACTTCCCAAGTGTTTTTGGTAGGATGTGATGGATAAATTTCGTGGGTTGGTTTGTCACTAGACCTATAAATGGTTATCTACGGATGGAAGAGTTACTCTATTGAAGTCTATGGTGCAAGCCCTTCCTTTATACAGGTGCTTTGTGTTGACTACTCCCTCAAGTTTCATCAAAGATTTTGAGGCCCTTTGTTGGTAGTTTCTTTGGTCGGGTAATCTCCTTTCAAAGAAGTGGAGATTAATTAAGTGGGAAGTTGTTTGTCGGCCAAAGCAGGATGGTGGTCTGGGTTTGTGTAGGATAGATTGGAATGGACAAGCTTTAGCTGCTAAGCTATACTAGAGATGGTGTTCATATCAGCATCAGTATTGGGCTAGGATCCTTACCTTCAAGTACCTTGGGGAGGTGGAGGGCATTGAGGTTCCTTGTTTTAGCCTTTCGGGGAGAGGTTCTATGATATGGGATACTCTCAAGAGGGGGGCTGCACTAGTTAAACAAGGCCTATTTTGGATCTGCAATAGAGGCTCTGATGCTCTTTTTTGGCATGACTCTTGGGATGGCTTCTCGCCTATCCTCTCCTCGTACCCTCACTTAGAGGATTTATGTAGGATTTTTGTTCAGGCTGGCTGGAGTAGAGTGATGGATTTCAAAGCCCCTCATGCTTTGGGGCAGACTATTGTTTACCAGTGGAAGGATATGTTGCTCATGGGTGGATCTTTGGAGGATAGGAGGGAGTTGTCCTCCATTTTGGCTAATAGAGTCTGTTGTTCTCTTCTAGAGCGAGATGTGTTGGCTTGGGGTCTGGATCCAAAAGGGAATTTCAAAGCCCCTCATGCTTTGGGGCAGACTATTGTTTACCAGTGGAAGGATATGTAGGAATGGCTCATGGGTGGATCTTTGGAGGATAGGAGGGAGTTGTCCTCCATTTTGGCTGATAGAGTCTGTTGTTCTCTTCCAGAGCGAGATGTGTTGGCTTGGGGTCCGGATCCAAAAGGGAATTTCACTGTTGCCTTAGGGTATCATGTTTTGGATAGACAAGCCTGGGGTAGTGCTGAGGTTCCCTGGTGGAAAAATATTTGGAATAAATTCTCTTGGCCAAAATGCAATTTCTTTTCTTGGCTGGTGGTTTATGGCAGGTGTTTGACTTGGGATAACCTCTGTAAGCATGGCTTCCAAGGTCCTTCATTATGTTTCTTATGCCTAAAAGATATTGAGACTGTTTCACATCTTTTCTTCCAGTGCCCTTTTGCTAGGACTATTTGGCATTTTTGGTGGGGGCCTTAGAGTTTGCAGTGTAGGCACCCTTCTTCTCTGGAGGAGTTTTGGCAGAACTTTAGGCCCATTCCGGTGAGGACTTCATTTTTGCACATAGCATGGCCAATTGGCCCTAATCTGATTATATGGTACATCTGGTTGGAGCGCAACCGCAGGGTCTTTCTGGATAAGAAGTTGCTGGTGGGTCAAGTTTGGTCTTGCATTCTTGGGCCTTTGCAGGAGACCTTGTATGCTAAATGTGATCTATCAGCCCCGATGGATCCTGGTGATACTAAAGTGATTTGTAATATGGGTATTCTTGTTGGGGGCCCTGGAAGGCCCAAGATTGGGCGGAGCAGGTGTTCTAGAAGGAAAGTTTCTAGGGAAGGGCATTGGCTGCCCCCTCCCACTGGAGTCTTGAAAATCAATATTGATGGGTCTGCAAGGGGTAACCCTGGGCACCCTGGCATTGGTGGGGTGGGCAGAGATAGTTCTAGGGTAGTTGTGTTTTTCTTCTCGGAATATAGGGGGCTACACTCTAATAATCTTATGGAGGCCTTGGCTATTATTTTGGCTTTGAGGAAGGCATATGCCATTGGCTGGAATAAGATTATCTATGAGTCAGATTCTCAGGTGGTGATAGACTTGATAAATAGAAGGCAGTTTGATGATGTTAGTTGGCAGCTTGCGGTGGTAGCTAAGCAAATCACCAGTCTTGGAGAATTATTTGATTCTATCACCTTCTCTCATTTCCCTCGGGAATGGAATAAGGTGGCTGATGGGCTGGCCAAATGGGCTTCTGAGAAGAATGGGACCTAGCTGGTGGATGATTGGGATAGTTTACCTGGGGATCTTGCTCAGGATTTGGTGGATTTGGTCACGGAGGATGTCAGATGTTGCATGACCACTTCTTGATTTCTTGTTTATTGTCTCTGGATCCGTTTGGGCCTCTTGCTACTTTTATGCTTTGTACTGCTCTCTTTGATTAATAAAGTTTTTACCCTCTTTTATTAAAGAAATATATAATATATAAATATAATTACAAATATATTTATAGTAATAATATAATATTATTAATATAAATGTAAATTAAATATTATTATAATAATATAAATAAATAAATATTAATATAAAGTATTACCTAAATATCATTAATAAGAGTGTATGGAAACTTACGGGCAATTGATAAAGGGTTGTGATCTTTATTAATTGCAACACTAACTCTATATTACCAGCGAATTACCTAAAGGAATCGCTGTCTCCCAAAGGCAGTGATTAGTAAGTGAAGGGGTATGATGAAGGGTTTGCCACCTTGCATCAAGGGATGTCACATATATTTAAAGGAAATAAACATTGTTTCAAAGGAAGGAAGAGAATTTAAGCAGTCAGCAGCATCGGTGAAGAAAGATCAATCTTCAGCAGTGAACAATAATAACAAGTTTGAGTTTGAATTAAAAAGACAACAATTCAGGTAACATCAACAAGTAAGAATTATTACATATGCTTGAATTATAATTATTAATAGAAGATTGGTATATAAATATATATAAACATAAATGTATAAAATATGTGAAATAAATGTTATTTCACAAGAATCTAATGGAACCATTATAGGAGGATGTCTTAATTATGTAGATCTAAAATGAACAATTGTATAAACAAGGATACCGTATAACAATATTTCAATTTGCAAGATGAATGTCTTTAATCCATGCATTATGATGATAATGATACAGGGGAATATTGAAATAAAGATCATAGCTCCGTAGCCCTTATTACTTCATCCAATGAGAAATCATAGGTATGGTAGGGAAAGGCAGGTGTAATTCTGGGTCATAAATCTCATATTGACCCCAAGGGCTAGGGACCTAGTTTCTCAAGCTGGGTCAATGATCTCGTATTGACCCCAAGGGCTAGGGACATAGTTTCCCAATGCCGGGTTGGAGATTCATGAATAGACTCCAAGGGCTGGGATATAGGTTCCTGATGCTAGGTCAGAGATGGTTTCCACACGCCCTAGTCATGTAAACCCTAATTCCTTGATGAAGAATAAGAGGGGAAGATATGGATCTTAAAATATGTTCAATATCCACTCGAATGTACTTATGGAATATATTATAGAATAGTCATGAATGACAAGAAGGAAATGCATAATCCTTTGGCAAGAATGAAATATTTATATAATCTTTAATCTCATTAGATATTATCACTAAGGTTTATTGATCTCTAATGTTACTAATCTCTCTTTGAGAATCACTTTGAATGCAGATTCAGGTTTAAGTGTTTCCACTAGAAAGGGGACATCACAGCCTGAACTTGAAAATGCAACAAAACATAAAACATTCATTTCAAAGGTTTTAACACATGAAATTTGATAATCTAGACCTTTTAAATATTGGAAATCATGAAAATGGCCTCTTTAGGATTTGATTAATTACATTATTGATTTAATTGGGGGTCATCCCACAATACTCGGTCCCAAACTTGGGACATCAACTTTTTGATGGCAGATGGGCAAAAACATTTCACACTACCTTCATTCGAAGATTTTTCTTTGAACGAAGGTACCTTTCTTTGAATATTTCATCAAAATCACCTTCAAACAAAGGCAAATCTTCGTTCAAAGATTTTCTTCAAACGAAGATGTTATTTTATTGATTAAGAAACAATAAAATAATATCTCCGTTTGAAGAAAATCTTCGAACGAAGATGCTATTTTATTATTTTTTTTAAAAGGTAATATAATGCAAAAAAAGGCATTTCACAGTCATTTTCAATTGTGTTACTCCTGAACCGCACCTAATGAACAGGGATAAATAAAACAGAATTCCTTCAGCAATAGTGACCCACACCACAACACTTTGCCACCTCTACACATGCCACGACCTCAGCTTGCTACCTGTCAACAAATCAGATTGTCCAAACTAGCATATTGCCAGGTATGTTGAATTTAGCCCTACATATTTTCATTTTTTTACAAAATTACAATATGAAAATTCATGGTTTTTTTTGCAAAATTGTATCTAGAAATTTAGTGTTTTTTTGCAAAATTGTATGGAAATCCAGTGTTTTTTGCAAAATTGTAATGGAAAGATTCAAAGTTTTTTGTAAAATTTTGAAACCCTTGTACATATATGTCAATTTGCAAATTGTAAATGATAATTTAAAACCCTGAAATATCATTTTGAAAGCAAAACACTTGATTGCCAAACCCTAATACAAGAATCTGAAACCCTATTTTTCCATTTTTCAAACCCTAATACATTATTT
Organism: Cunninghamia lanceolata; assembly: GCA_027924645.1. Classification (NCBI taxonomy): domain Eukaryota; kingdom Viridiplantae; phylum Streptophyta; class Pinopsida; order Cupressales; family Cupressaceae; genus Cunninghamia; species Cunninghamia lanceolata. Next base: position 6,453,917 of record BSBN01000249.1, read on the forward strand.
TAAAACCCTAAAATGTGAAAACTAAAACCCTAAAAATATAATTTAGAACCCTAAAATGTGAAAATAGAAACCCTAAATGTTTATTTTAGAACTTAAAATGAACTTATTTGAAACCCTAAATTGGAACCCTAAACAATTATTTGGAACCCCAAATGTTTATTTTGGAAACCTAAAATATTTATTTCAAACCCTAAATTGGAACCCTAAACATTTATTTGGAACCCTAAACGTTTATTTGGAACATATATTTTGGACTTAGTAATGGACTATAGTGATTTATCATGGAATTCAATAGTTTATTAATTTGATGTAACCAAACTTCACCGCCTAATATTCATCACTATTATTATTGTCAACGAATTCAGAAACACTAAAATAATTTCAAATTGTGCTTCTCATTCCATTCCATTCTACTACAACTGAAAAGAAAAAACAAACTTATACAAAAATAAAAATTACCCTTTTTGGCAGTTTTTTAGAAACTTTCTAAAATTGCCATTTTTTGTAATTTCACATCCTTATCCGTGTGGCCATGAAATTTGCCAATTATTTGAAAATAACTAAAAAAGGACTAATTGTCAACTTTCTAATCTAATTGCTTGTAATGTTTGACAACTAATTAGAAAAACTTGGAAAATCCCAAAAAATCATTAAGACCTCATTTTGAGGCCCTAGATGATCGAAAAAGGTCCCAAAAAAGTGTTGAAATGGTGTCAATCAACTCCTAAAGATGCATCTACCCATCAAATTTCAGCTCAAACGGACTCCCAGGTCAAAAGTTATGACCTCTAGAAGTTTTTGCATCACACCGTGGACTCCTTTTTTTATCATGCCAATGCCAGCATATCTAACATTCTGATCTGGTTATGCCTATACAACCTTCCATTAATCATGAGAGACTCAGGACTCATTCAAATGTTGGTTAATCGAATTGGCAGTTTTATTAAACAAGATGAGGATTCCCCATTCAAAACAAAAAGATTTATCAAGGTTTGTGCAATGATAGATATTTCTAAGCCTCTCCCTCATAAGGTAAGAATAAATTCTTCTCACAGATCGTGGATGCAATTTGTAAATTTTGAGGGCCTTCTGAAGCATTGTTTTAGATGCAATGAATTTGGTCACAAAATTGTTGGATGCTCAAACAAGTCTACATCATGCTCTCAAGCAATTAATTTGAAAAAATGGGTTTCAAAGGAAGGTAAACCTGATGCTAATTTTTTTTGGAAGAATCATGGGATTTTCTTAAATCATGCCTTAGATGTCTCCTTTCACAATGCATTTGTTGGAACTAGCACAGCCCTTGCGAGCTCTCTCAACAAGGTGGCCCCTCATGCTTTTGAACAATGCTCTAATGGCCATGTGGATGCATTACCCCATGATCTCCTTCAAGATGAGGATTACCTCCTTAATATTCTTTCAAATGATCAGGCTTGTGGACAACAAGATCATTTGGAGCAATTTGATGAATTGGCTTCCACTGTTGTCACAACCATTTCTCAGACTGCAAGCAAGATCTTGAAACCAAATATAGGACTGTCTGATAACCGAAGAGGAAGGAAATTAAAGGTAGAAAGGCTAAGAATGGAAGCTCAGGACTTTGTGGATGATGGTGCACAGTGGACCATGGAAGCCCTTCTCACTAGAAGCAAAAGAAAGTCTAAAAAGTGATGCTTTTGCATAGCTAACAACAAGATCATTAATTTGAAAAAATGGGTTTCAAAGGAAGGTAAACCTGATGCTGATTTTTTTTGGAAGAATCATGGGATTTTCTTAAATCATGCCTTAGATGTCTCCTTTCGCAATGCATTTGTTGGAACTGGCACAACCCTTGCGAGCTCTCCCAACAAGGTGGCCCCTCATGCTTTTGAACAATTCTCTAATGGCCATGTGGATGCATTACCCCATGATCTCCTTCAAGATGAGGATCACCTCCTTAATATTCTTTCAAACAATCAGGCTTGTGGACAACAAGATCATTTGGAGCAATTTGATGAATTGGCTTCCACTGTTGTCACCACCATTTCTCAGACTGCAAGCAAGATCTTGAAACCAAATATAGGACTGCCTGATAACCGAAGAGGGAGGAAATTAAAGGTAGAAAGACTAAGAATGGAAGTTCAAGACTTTGTGGATGATGGTACATAGTGGACCATGGAAGCCCTTCTCACTAGAAGCAAAAGAAAGTCTAAAAAGTGACGCTTTTACAACTACTCTGATGTTCTTTGCCCTTGGTGTATGATTGGATAGATGTTGTAGTTTTGAGGTTTTCTTTTCAGCTATGGGATGATTCTAAGCCCTTTTTGACTTCTCTTTTCTCTTGGCTCCCTGTTTCTCAGGTCTGAAGCTTCTTCTTGCATTTATTACATTTTTAAGGGACTGGGCCCTCATCCCACAATTTATTGATTAAAAAATATATATTTATTTATATATTTTTTAAATTATTATTGTTGTTGAGATTCTATATAATATAATATAAAATTATCAATATATTAATTCATAAATATATAAAAGTATATATAAAATGATAATGAGACTTAATTTAATATAAAAGTGTATATTAAAATATAAATTTTAAAGACAAAAAAGTATGTGGATAAATATTTTAAATACATCTTTAAATTATAGGGAAAAATTAAAAAATTAATAGAGAAAGAATTAAAAAAAGATAACAACAATTCATAATAAAAGCTAATAAATATTATTTTTTTACTTTTTACATGCATTCAAAAAAATTAAAATTAAATTTAAATTTTTAAAATTAGAATTTATTAGCTTTTAAAATATAATTTTAAGATTTTTCTTGAGTTACTTAAAGAATTATAATAGAAATATAAAAAGCTAAAAAATATTTATTTTATATTTTATAAAAGTGAACTTGAGTTTTAAATAAAATTAGAAAGTGTAGTTTTTAAAACATAACTTAAAAATAAAAGATTTTTTAAAGAAAAAAATAAATCAAGAAAAGAAATAATATAAAAACAAGTGAATTTGAGTATTTTAAGGAATTATAATAGAAATATGTGTCCCCACTTAACTCATGTAGTTAAGTAACTTATATTTATTTGTATTTATGCAATTTATATTATATTAAAAGTTTTTCTTTTTAAGAGTTTCTTAGGAGGCCCATTTTTTTTTAGAAATGTCCCCTAATAGTGCTACTTCTCCAAGGGACATGAATTATTCTTTTGAGCCATTAAAACATTTTTTCTTATCTCATGATAGATCAACCCAAATAATTTATTAACCCATTTGTTGAACCTAATTTGTCCAACCCATTTGTAGTTCCTCGCAACCTTATACCTAGTCCTTTAAGGCAACTAATCATTGCTGCTCAATACCACCCTTGATGGTTGGGGCAAAATATATTCAATATATTAGGAATGCACACACCTTGCTTAAAATTCTAGAGATATTATTACCTAAGTATCTCATGACGGTGTCAAATTTGTAGAACATATTCAAACATGCCAAGATGTCTTACTATGTATGGAAGTTTAACTTGAGGATGTTGCCTGTAGAATGTTTCTTGCCACCTTAGACCACTTTGCATATGACCAATTTATTAGTCTACCTTCTTGGTCAATTAATAACTAGGAACATCTTGAGACTACTTTCATAAATCATTTTAAGTTTCCCATTAAACCAACCTTAGTTTACCATCAATGTGTGTCTACCAAAAATGAATTAGGTGAGCCTTTGAGGTTGTTTAATACTTGTTTCCATAAGTTATACTCAAGGCTAGAGGATCCTTACAAACTCAACCAGCTCAATGACATCCAAATATATTTTAGGGCATTCGATCCCTTAACTTCAATATTCATTAGACGTGGCCCTACAATTGCCACATTGGTTTAAGCTTATAATGAAGGCTTAGCCATGGAAAATAGATGTCACCTCAAGGATTTACTCTAGAATGATTGCAACTTGTGGGACAACTCAACTTGGTCAATCAAGGTTTAATTATCCAAACTTCTATGTTGAACCTAATGCTAAGTATTACATTTTAAACTAAAAGCATCATAATATCCTTAACTAGTACATCCCACCCACAACCAATCAAATAACATCACCTTTCTTTAGTACTTTAACCTCTAATAATCAACAATTAGTCCCTACCTTCTTGAATACCTAGCCATCCTCTAGTGCTAATATTCCTCATGTTACTCAAACTCAACAAAATCAAAACAACCCAAAAATTGATAATATTCAATGTATGGTTTAAGAGCTAAATAATGATATCCTAAATATTCAAAGGTGAGTCCCTCAAAATTTAGACGTTTGTCCACCATTAACAAGTCCAAAAAATGCATTAAATTATAACTTGCAAATACTTAATAGTGATGAGCACACGATTATATTGAGAGGGGGTGAATCAATATAAAACAATCTTTTACTTTTTCAAAAACATAAACAACCACAACAATATTGCACATGCAAGATCTAACAATTTAGCACACAAGAATACACGATTTACGTGGAAACCCTTGCGGAAGAAAACTACAGAAAAATGTTGTTTATATATATATATATATATATATATATATATATATATATATATATATATATTTGATCTTCTTCGTAGGAACCAACCTACTTCTTTACAACTCTTCTTATGTAGGCACCAACCTACTGGAGACACCAATCCCCACTTAAAGAATTTGTAGGCACCAACCCACTAGAGACACCAATCCCCACAACTGACCACCAACTCAAAAAGAGACACCAATCTCTTATTTTGACAGGCACCAACCTTCAAATTCCTTAATGAATGATATCATTCTCCTTTACACACAAATTTGATCCAAATAATGTGCTCTCTTCTTCGACAAATTTGAATACAAATATTTCAATGTCTTCCTTCAAAATCTAGTCTTAATCTTCACACATGCTCTTCATATATATCTGAAATTATCCTTCATAGAAGGGTTGCATATATTCTTCAATATAGATCTGAAAAACTCTTCATAATTATCTCCCCTTAGGTCTGCTTTAAATCTACCCAACACTCAAATAATATTCATTGCCTTACTCATCTTCAACTCACACTTTCTTGCACCTTTTATAATTCCTCAAGGAAGGTGATTTCACAAAGAGATGTGTCTTTTACAAAGGTAGACGACTTCATTTTATACACACACTATTTCATGACAGCTTTTGTCTTTTTTGTGTGGAGTGCTACATTTAGAGGGGGGTCGACCTCCTTTTTGTATTTCAAAATTTTTATTTTAAACTTCAAAGCTCAAGGCACCAAAACTAGGTCGGCCAACATAAAATATTGTTGATCCCTATGGCAGTTGGCATAGATGTCAAACCTATATTGAGGCAGTTTAGCATATAGAGGTTGTTTGTGATCTTCACTCACAATACTTTATGATGCTTTGGTTGATATCCTTCTCCTTGATTCTATGATATGTTGCATTTAGTTGGCACTTGGTTAATATGACTTCATTTCTTCTAAGGGTTATGATATCTATAGTCATTGGCAAGTATGAAGGGCTCTATGTGGTCTCTTAAGAATTGATTTCATTTGACTTCAAATCAATATGCAAATTCTTTGAAGTTATTATTACAAAGGCATGATCATTTTTAAGGGGATACAAATACAAGGACTATACTTGCTTCATTTCAAATGTTATCATTGATATGAAGGGTTATTGTTTCATCTAACTTCAATGTTAAAAAAGGGCATCATATGGTTGTCCTCATTTGATTTATGAAAGGTTATTGATTTGGTTTGAAAAATAAATATTAATAAAGGCATTTCGAGAGTCACTTAAGTGATAACCTGTCAAGCAAGTGTCGGGCATACTTAGCAGGTAAAAAGTTGATGTTAGAGTTTTATAGTCACCGGCCCTTTTAGGGCACACTAGGACTGTCGATTAAGGATGTATACAATGCAAAAGGTTTGTTTTGAGTTTCATTTTACAAAGTCAAACTTTGGAGAATGGAGGCTGGTGACTTAGGGTTTAAATAGTGAAATTTGGTTATCATGAGGAGGATCTTTTGATATGAAAAAGCTCAGGTTACAGTGAGCTACAACAAAGTCAAAATGTGAGCTCAAAATTATTTTGAGGCATGTAGGGCACAACAAAAACTTTGTTTTTGGCGGAAGACTTCAGGTGATATTCTTTTTTTTTGTGGGTGCATATTGAAGTTTTACTTTGGTTTCTTGTGCAAATGGAAATGGTTGTTCAGTGACAGTCTTAAAATGTATATTGTTTCTTTTGTGAAGTCTTTGACTTAAAGCTGGGGTTCTTGTCTCTTATACACTACACTTACTTATTTTGTTAAAAAAAAAAGTTAAGGTTTGAGAATGGCAACAATTTTTATGAAACTTTTTGAAACTTTGTTGAAAATTGTAAAGGTTATGGTTAGGGTTTGTGAAGGCTTTATCCACATGCCTCAATACTAGAGTTTCATGGAATGGTCTTGAAGGCAGTTTGAAGATTCACTGATTACCTTGTTTCGAATGGGGTTAAATATTGTTAACTGCAGTTTGGAAAGGAAATTTTTTTTATTTTCTCTGATTACATTAAACAGTTTGAAAAACTTTATGGAACACATTGATTAAACTTTGGATATTTGTAATTTCTTTAAGAACATTGTGAAAGGGTTCTCAAATGGGACTATTCAACCACACACTCTTGACAGTTATTGATTCAATTGAAAACTGCCATAGACAGTTGAATTGGTTCTGTTACAAGTATAAATTGTTTGATGAAAGGAATGATAAGATGTAAGATAGTATAAAGATATGGAAGTGAAGACACTTTGTTGTTGTATTGATGTTAGTGTAACTTACATTTCCATTGAGATGACAACAATGTGTTAATGCAAGAACAATTCTGAGTTGATTATGAAATCTTGAGTCTCAAATAAATGAGACAGTCAAGACTTGCATTGTAAAGAAACAGAGTAACCCTCTATATTGATTTCAATTTCTCCACCATATTCATGAGAATGTATTATGCCAGTGAGGCAGTGTTATAAGTCAGTGAGACAAAAAGCCAGTGAGGCTCTGTATTTGGTGATTTTTCTGATTAATCCAGTGAGGCATTTACTGAGTGGTTTTTATGCCCCATGAGGGTTTTCCACTCCTGAAATCTTTGCGTTATGGTCTCATTTGTTGCATGGTTCATTTGTCCTTCATACTTGAATGTTCAGTTTGGTTCATTTGTCCTTCATACTTGAATGTTCAATTCTTTAATGCACAGTTTCTTGCTTTGATAAAGCTTCAGATCAGCATCATTACTTTCTAATTTTTTTAAGTTTGATATAAGATAAATGAAGTGTTTTTATCTACAACATTGATTCACCCCCCCTCTCAGTGTTGTTTGTACTCCAATAAATATATTACATTTGATTATGATTTATTTTAATCCTTCTAAGGTGAGCACTACTCATTTAAAGAGGTCGGCCTATATGGAAGTTGGCCCAAAATGTAAGTTTAAATAATTAATTTAAACTTAACTATATTTGTCCAAATTCTTCATTTCCCATAAAGGTGTTGGCCTCATAGCATTGTTATTATTCTTCTTTAATGGAGACAATATAAAGGATTATTCTTATTCTTTCAACTTTGACATCAATGACAACATTTTCAACAATCTCCCCCTTTATCATCGATGGAAACCTGAAAAAATTAATAATCTATGAATACAACAGGATACTCTCTCTTTCTACAATGCTCCCCCTTTCTATATTGCTCCCCCTATCTCTAATTCTCCCGCTTTGACATCAATGGCAAAGGAACTTTTCATCTATCTTTGAATTGTCTCTTCCATGGAGCTAAAAGATAATTGTATGGTTAGATCCCCTGAATTTATGCTTCTTCTCAATGACTGGATGAGAGTGATTTTACTCCTAATTTTTGCCTTAAGACTCAAAAGTCTCTTTCCGAAGTGGCTTAGTAAAAATGTTTGCAATATGTTCTTGTGTAGCAATATACTCCAACTTCACTTGCTCATCTGCCACCTGCTCCCTTAAGAAATGATACTTTATGGGAACATGCTTTGTTCTAGAGTACATGATCGGATTCTTTGAAATATTGATTGCACTCGTATTATCATAAAATATAGATATTGGATGATCATATTCTACCTTGATATCTCTCAATGTTTGCCTCATCCATAGAATCTAAGTGCAACAGGATGTTGCTGCAATGTATTCCGCCTTTGCAGTGGATAAGGAAATCGACGCCTAATTCTTGCTCAACCATGAAACAAGACTATCTCCTAGAAAGAATGCACCTCCACTTGTACTCTTTATATCATCAACACTACCGGCCCAATTTGCATTTGTATATGTTGTTAAGGTGAAATCTTCACCTTTTGGGTACCACAAACCAAAATCCAATGTGCCTTTTAAATATTTAAATATTATTTTTACCGCCTGCACATGAGTTTCTTTAGGTGCAGCCTGAAATTTTGCTACCATACCAACTGCCTGCATAATGTTAGGCCTTGATGTTGTCACATATAACAAGCTTTGAATCATTGATCTATAGAGTATCCAATTTACCTCTAGTGATTCATCATCCTTACTCAACTTACATTATGTTACCATGGGTGTAGTTACTGGATTACAATCCTCCCTTCTTAACTTCTTCAACATTTCTTTGACATACTTAGTTTGTGAAATAAATATTCCTTTATTTGATTGAGAAATTTGTAGCCCAAGAAAGAAAGATAACTCACCAAGCATAGACATTTCAAATTCTTTCTGCATCTCAATGGAAAATTCTTGACACATATTGTCACTACTTCCTCCAAATATAATATCATCCACATTTACCACAACTATCAACTGGTCATCACCCACGGTCTTGATATAAAGGTTGCTATCAACAATTCTCTTCTTGAATCCTTGTTGTTGTAGGTACTTATCAAGTCTTGCATACCATGCTCTGGGGGTTTCTTTTAGTCCATAAAGTGTTTTCTCCAATCTGCACACATAATCCTTATTTTTTGACAACAAAAACCCTTCTAGTTGTTCAATATATACCTCTTCCTCTAGATTTCCATTGATAAAGGCAGACTTAACATCCATTTCATAGACCTTGAAGTTTTTGAAATTGGCAAATGCTAAAAAATTTCTGATGGCTTCCAATCTAGCAACAGGGGCAAAGGTTTCTTCAAAGTCAATATGATGCAGGAGCATCCAGTGGTGTAAGCACAATCTTGCATCACCCAAAAAAAAGATGATGTTTCAAAATCATTGATGTTGTTTTCATTTCTTTTCATAAATAGTAATTCTGGTTCCATAATTGCTTGAATAATGATGTAGAACTTTCAATTTTTTCCAAACTGCTATTTTTGGAAAGTTTACATTTGGGCATGGATTGAAGTGAAAATTTACAGGAAGCTTCGTAAATAAAAAATAAGATCTTTGGCGAAAGAATCATGCAAAGATCATTTGTGAGCTGAAAGATATTAAAGTTTTTGTTTTCTGAAAAATGCTTGAAAATTATTCAAATTCAGGTTTGAGGCACTAAACGGCCCCATACGGGCCCGAAAATGGGTAGAACCAGCAAAGCAGGTTCTTAGTGCCTAGAGAACTCCATGAGCTTTTTAGCACTTCAAATGGTTTGTCAATCAGACACCCGAATCAAAAGTTATGACATGCGGAAGTTCACCTATTTTTGGAGGGAGATGCAAAATTCAAAATTTGGCTGGAGGCTACCAAAAAGGCTATTAATAACCATTTTTGGGAACCCTTGGTAGTAGTAGAGATAAGGGGGAAAGTGTAGAGTCAAGAATAGGCGGGAAAGTAGAAGCCCTAGCAAATTTTAGGTTACAGAAGACAGAAGATTACAGAGTCTTGAAATTGGAAGATGTAATGTGTTGCAGTCTATGGAGGATTCATCCTCTGATTGTATTTGAGCTTCTGTAATGTAATGAGTTGTCCAAATCAATAAAACAACATTCTATTTTCTGTGTGCAATTTATGTTGTTATTTGTTTTGTGATTTACCCCCTTCATCAAATGGTATCAGAGCAAGGGTTCCTGAGTGTGTAGACAGATCGCCGATCGTGAGACAGTTTGCACTAGGACTAGAGGTTGTGGGTTTGCTGCAAATATTAAAATGCCTCCATGAAGAAACCATGTTGGGAGAAATGCTTTAACGGAAGAGGGTTTTAGGGCCCTGTAAAGGCAAATCAATGCATTGCAAGAGGACCTGCGAAGAGGGTTTGAGCTGAGAACAAGAGAAGAAAGCGAGGATGAAGTTGAAGAAGAACTATCTGTGGAAGAATAAGAAGTCGTAGGAGATCCTGCAGAAGTAAGGTTGTTGAGGGCCATTTCGAAGATCGAAAAGAGGCCCAGGATCGAAGTTTCTACGTATTCTAGAGATTTGAATCCGGAACAGCTTATTGATTGGATCAATGATATGGAAGAATATTTCAAGTATGAAGATGTGGAGGACTCAGATCGTCAAGTTTGTAAAAACAAAGTTGAAGGGCCATGCCAGTATTTGGTGGAAGGAGGTCCAATTAGAGAGAAATAGAAGAGGAAAATGAAAGATTACCAGATGGGATCGGATGGTGGACAAACTGAAAAAGCACTTCATTCCTGTGGACTATGAGATGGAGTTGTTAAAGAAGCTACAAGGATTGAAGCAAGGTAACAAGTCTGTCAAGGAGTATACAGAAGATTTTTATAATATTACTATCAGGACAGGCCATCCAGAGGCCAACAAGGAGAAGGTAGCCCATTACATTAATGGGTTAAGGCCAAGTATTCAAGAGGAGCTAAGCCTAGTCAGAATGACCACCATAGAAGATGCGTACCAGTTTTCCCTGAAGGTGGAAGAGAAGCTGGACAAAACATTCGAAAGCAAGCAAAGAGGAAGAGGTCAAGGCGGAAGGACTAGCAGAAGATCCTATGGAGGCTGAAATGAAGATCAAAAGAAAAGTGAAGCTGGTACCAATAGAAATCAGAGAGGAGATAATGCCTACCACCCTCGTGACCAAAACAATGGCGAGAAAAGAGGAAGAGGAAGAGGTAGACTTGGGCAAGGACCTAGAAGAGGAGGTTTTAGATGAACCTATTTCCAATGTGGAGAAGAAGGGCATCAAGCATACGAGTGTCTGCACCATCAAGGAAGGACGAATAGAAGACCTGAAGGTAATGCACAAGTTACACATGTAGATGAAGATGCACAGTCTAAGCATTTTGAAGATGTTGAAAGAGGAGAAACCCTAGTTATCAGAAGAACCTTGTTGAATGAGGAGAAAGAACCAGATCAGAGGAAGAGCTTATTTTGCACTAGCTGCAAATGTGAAGGTAAGTGTTGTGATATTATTATTGATAGTGGAAGCACTGACAATCTTGTTTCAGAGGAGATGGTTAAGAAGTTGAAGTTGACAACAAGAAAGCATCCACATCCATATCAGATTGTATGGTTGCAGAAGGACTATAGAGCTTTGGTCAATGAACCATGTTTAGTCAAGTTCAAGATTGGTGACTACCATGATGAGGTGTTGTGTGATATCATACCGATGGATGCATGTCATATCTTATTGGGAAGGCCATGGCAGTATGATAGGTGTGTTGTCCATGATGGCCATTCAAACACATATTCCCTAACAAAGGATGGAGTCCATCATAAGTTGAAGCCCTTGAAGGAGGTGTAGGAAAAGGTATGCAGTACTGCCAGAATTTGCTTGGTAGATGGTAGGAAATTTTTGGAGGGTATGAAGCATAAGCGTCATTGCTTTGCATTGATTCATAAGATCAGTCAAGAGAAATGTGAAGATGTACCAACAGAAGTCTTAGATCTGTTAGAAGAATTTTAGGATATTATCTCTGATAATGTACCAGAAGGTTTACCACCAGTGAGGAAGATAAGTCATCAAATAGATTTATAATAGGAGCCAGTTTGCCGAGTAAGGCAGCCCATAGAATGACTCTAGCAGAGAATGAAGAGTTGAACAGACAAGTTCATGAGTTGTTAAGGAAGGGACTGATAAGGAAAGCCTAAGTCCATGTGCAGTACCTGCAGTGCTAGAACCAAAGAAAGATGGAGAGTGGAGAATATGTATAGATTCTCAAGCCATCAATAAGATAGCGATCAAGTACAGATTTACATTGCCTAGAATGGATGACATAATGGATTGTTTAAGTGGAGCCAAGTACTTCATAAAGATTGACCTAAAGAGTGGGTATCACCAGATCCGAATCAGAGAAGGAGATGAATGAAAGACGGCCTTCAAAACAAAGGAAGGTTTGTATGAGTGGTTAGTCATGTCATTTGGGCTAACCAATGCACCGAGCACAATCATGTGGCTCATGAATGAGGTATTGAAAGAGTTTTTGGGAAGTTTTGTTATTGTTTATTTAGATGACATTTTGATTTTAAGTAAGACTTGGGATGAGCATCTGATGCATACCAGAAGAGTTTTAGAGAAGTTGAGGGAGGAGAAGTTGTTGATTAATCTGAAGAAATGTAGTTTTGCAAAGGAGTTGGTATACCTAGGATTTGTTGTCTCAGAGGAATGTCTTAAGATAGACTCAGAGAAGGTGCGGGCTATCATTGAATGGCCTACGCCAAGGAGTGCTATAGAGGTACGATCTTTTCATGGTTTGGCATGTTTTTACAGAAAGTTTATCAGGAATTTTAGTAGCATTTGTGCACCCCTAACTGAGACAATGAGAGGGGATAGAAAGGAATTTAAATGGACTACAGAGTAGCCACGAGCTTTGATACATTGAAGCAGATAGTCACAAAGAAACCTGTTTTGGCACTTCCAGATTTCAATAAGGTATTTGTTGGCATTTCAATTCACACCTCTGGAATGCGAGTTGGAAATGGACAACTATGCATAGATAAACTGCTCTCCTATTGTGAGGGGGAGTTCCCTTTTTATTGATGTTCGCTGAAAAAATAAATAAATTAAATTTGCCTATCTTCTTTTTGATTCTTAGCTGTGAGCACAAGGTTATAAAACTCTATTTCGCTGCAAAAGAGGTTTTTCCTTTTAATAAACTTCTAACTACAGCTAGGCTTAAGCTAAATGACGCTTTTGATTGTCTGAGTAAACACAGAGCACAGAAATCAAAAGTCGATGAGGAATGATTTGTTTTTAACACAAAAGCTTGAATAAGTTTCTCCCAAATTTAAATCACGAGATGCATTGTACTTTAATGATGAAAGCTGAAATAAAATCTAAACAAGCCACACATCTGACAACAAAACTTAATGATTAGTGAGAGAATATCAGAGCAAAAGGTAGGCATGAGACTTCTATTCCAATATCATAAAGTTGATACAATTCTAGGACAGCAATATTATAGCAAAAGACGAGCATACAATAAGTGATCAAACACTAGAAATAGATTACACAAAGTGAACAAACTCTTGGAATAACAAGATCTGCAGGCTGGAATAGGCACAACAAATTTGCTATCACAAAAGTAGCTCTATTACAATGGGCAAAGCTGCCCTTATTTATACTAAAATCAAAAAAGTAGGGAACCCTAAAATCTCATTGATTAAACCCTAACTAACTTGCCAACTCGCAAGCTTTATTTCTATTCTAAGACAAAGATTACAACTAACAAACGCTTTAAAGCAAGGAAAACTCCAACTAATACAAAGTGATTTCTTTCCAAATAAAGAATGGATGAGCTTAGGATGAAAGCAAATGCTTTAAAACAAAAAGCATTTGAGTTAAAGCTGCTTTCTTTTGAGTCACATCTTCATCTACACTCTTGTTTTTTGGTGATGTCATCCATTGATATTAATTGTTGATTTCTTCTAAAAAGCAAATTCTGAGCAAAAAAGCTGGCACATGGGTTTTGTAGGCAATTTTGTTTTGAAGCAACCCAGATCGTCAGATTTTGAAAAAGTGGAGGATTTCTTTAAAAAATAGCAAAAAAAAGTAGATTCCTGAAAAAAAACAAATTTCCCAATCTTCAAGAGGATGAAATTCTGGATGGACCCATCTTGATAAAAACTGAAAAAGCTTCAGTCCTCTTTCTGAAAAATGATCCCGTAGAAAAAAGGACCCTAAAAAAGCATGCCTCCTTGCTTCTTCATCCCGAAACTATGAAGAACGCTGAAAGAGCACTTCGTTTGAACCTTCGAATCTTCATTGAATAAAAATCTTCCTCTGGATGCAACCTGCAAAAATAATGAAATAAAAGAAGCCAAATCTTGTCTTTATAGAACTTTAGGGCAAAAAAATCATCTTTAAAGCTTCAATCTTATCCATGAAGAAAGCATCTTTTAAAGCGCAAATCCAAGTAAATATCTTCGAATAGGAAGAATCCCTATTTTATAGCTGCCTATGGCTTTATGTGTGAGATGACAAAAAAATATCTTCTTTGATGATGTCATCAAACACGCGAGGTTGCAAAAGTGTTAGCTAATTTTTCCTTCGTTTTCGACACTTTTGCACTCCTTTTGACTCTAATATGGCATGTCCTTGATTTCAACAATACGGCAAACTCTCACCGTTGACTGAAAAAGCTGACGAATCATGGCTTCTTGAAGATTTATCAACCGTGATTCCATCACCAGCATCAAACTGACCATCTGACGACATCTAACTGCGAATCTGACCTCTGAAACATGTCACCGAACAAAGATCAGAAAATGACTGCAAGGAAACACTGTCGAACATGAAAATTTTCTAAGGGATGAAATCTTGGGCGCCCTTGGCCTCCAGGGACACCTGGTTTTTAGTGCTTTAGCCATTTTTTTGAAAATTTCAACTTTTTCAAATTCTTGATTTGTGTGCGGGTTCCAGTGACTGTGGACCCCTGTTTGGCTATCGATTTCTACCTGTCGGAACAAAACTGAGTCTGATGATCTGGCAAATAGGCAAGCCTAATGAAAATTAAACTAATTGCACCCTCTGTCTGCCTCAGAAAACATGCCAAACTGATTTCCTGTGAACCTGACCGCGTTGACAGAGGAGGTTTTGTCATTTTTTGGAAAAACTAAAAAATATTCTAAGGCATGAAAAAATGGGCACCCCAGGCCTCCTGGGGAGCCTAGGAATTTGTGCCTTAGAAAAATTTTGTATTTTCAACTTTTCATTGCATTCCTCAATTTTTGTGCCAACAAGTCATGTTTGATCATCATTTTTTGTCGTTCAGATGGCTGCTGAGGCAAGACGGGAGGTGAACTAAGTAGCCTAAACACATCAGTGATGAAATCCTAGCTTTTATCAGCGTTTGGCTAAGTTTGACCACCCAGAAATAGGTTGTCGGAGACTTTTTGACATTCCTTGAAAAATGTGTAAAAAATTCTAAGGCATGGAAAAGTGGGCACCCCTAGCCTCCAGGGGCGCCTAGAATTTTGTGCCTTAGTCAAAATTTATGATTTTCAACTTTTCCTCCTCACTCCGGATTTGTCCTGCTCTGTTTCCCATGCTTCGTCAAATCGATGACTGCTCGTTAGTTTTGTGTTAGCTGAACGGCCTGAAAGACTTGAAACTGATTTTTGGCAAACAAACTTTTTCCATTGGTGACTCTGGAGCTCGTGCTTCGCCTTCTAAAAAGAAACAAAATTGACCCAGTAGAGAAAATTTGATCTTTTGTAGATTCTGTCTGGACCACCTTGATTGTGAAGCAAAATCAGCCAATCAGAATCAAGCACAACATCTGAATTGGAGATTCTATTTTTAGAAACTTTCTATTTTTAGAAAATTTTGCCAGCATCCGTATCTCAAGAAACCCAGAAAACCTAATTTGACATCTATTTTTAGAAATTTTGACTTTTGACTTTTTTTTTGACGAAAAATTTTCTAGACTTTCTCAAAATGCCTTAATGAAGCAAAAAATTTGATTAGGTACAACGGTATTCCAGGTAGATTGTGATGCTAATGGCAGTGTTAAAGGAGCTATTTTGAGTCAAGAAGGTAAGCTCATTGCCTATTTCAGTGAGAATCTTAATGATGCCAAGAAAAAGTATTTCGTTTATGATCAGGAGTTCTATGTAATAGTTCAGGCTTTGAAGAAATGGAGACATTATTTATTGTCGAAAGAGTTTGTTTTATATATTGATCATCAAGCTTTGCAGTACCTTAATAGTCAAGGCAAGTTGAACCAGAGGGACTTAAAATGGGTTGAGTTTTTGCAGAGTTATACTTTTATTTTGAAGTATAGGAGTGGGAAGTCCAACAGAGTTGCAAATGCCTTGAGCAGAAGGCAAAATTTGTTGACAGAAATGAAGATAGAGGTTGTCGGGTTTGATGAGCTCAAAAGTTTGTATCCTGAAGATCTAGATTTTGCAAAGGCTTGAAAAGCTTGTTTGGAACCTGTTACTTTGGACATGACAAAATGGTTGGATTTCATAATCCAAGATGGCATGTTGTTTAAAGGAAACCAGTTGTGCATTCAGAGGAGTTCCATGAGAGAGAACCTGATTAAGAAGAAGCATAGTGGGAAATTAGCTGGACACTTTGGTCAAGATAAGACCATTGCTATTGTTGGTGAGCATTATTTTTTGCCACAGTTGCAGCAAGATGTGAGGAAGTTTGTGCAGAGTTGCAGTGTGTCAAATGGCAAAAGGAACAAGTCAGAATACAGGGCTATATCAGCCATTACCTATACCAGAGAAGCCATGGGATGATACTAGTACAGATTTTGTTCTTGGTTTACCAAGGACACAGAGAGGACATGATTCCATTTTTGTGGTGGTGGACACATTCTCGAAGATGACACATTTTATTCCTTGTAAGAAGACTAATGATGGCATTCATATTGTAGAGTTATTTTTTAGAGAGGTGGTGAAACTACATGGTCTACCTAAGAGCATAGTTTCATATCGAGATACCAAGTTTGTTGGTTATTTCTAGAGGACATTGTGGAAGAAGTTGAAGATGGATTTGAAGTTCAATTCTATACACCATCCACAGACTGATGGACAGACAGAAGTGGTGAATAGGAGTTTGGGTAACCTTCTACGATGCTTAGTAGGAGATAAGCCCAAGGGATGGGATTTGATTTTACCACATGCAAAATTTGCTTACAACAATTATGTCAATAGGAGTACACGTAAATCAGCATTCCAAATTGTATATGAAAGTAGTCCAAAAAATGCTTCAGATTTAAGGAAGCTGGACAAGGGAGAAAAGTTAAGTGCCGAAGATGAAGACTTTGCAGAACACCTGAAGAATTTGCATGAAGAGATGAGAAAGCACATTAATAAGATGAATATTTAGTACAAGGCTAAGGCAGATCAGAAGAGGAGATATAAGGAATTTCAGGTAGGAGATGAAGTCATGGTTCACTTGAGAAAAGAGAGGTTTCTAGCTGGAACATATAATAAGTTGAAAATGAAGAAACTTGGACCATGCAAAATCTTGAAACAACATGACTCAGGAAATGCATATGAGGTAGAGTTGCCGAGTGGGATCAACATTTCCCCTATGTTCAACATTGCTGACTTAACAGAATATCATGAAGGTGGAACAGAAAATGGACCAACAGAAGACCAGTGGAGTATTCCAACATCTTCTTCAAAGGAGAAGATAGAAGAGATCTTAGATAGCCATGTGGGAAGAAGTACTCGGAATAGGCAATATGAAGAATATCTGGTGAAGTGGAAAGGAAGGCCTATTGAAGATTCTTTCTGGTTATCTAAGGCAAAAGTGGACCGTTTGCAGTTTTCCTCTCACCTGAGATGTGACAAGGTCACTTCTCAAAATTACCCTAGGTGTCTGATGCGGGAGCATCCATTGGTGTAAGGGCAATCTTGCATCACCCAAAAAAAAGATGATGTTTTAAAAGCATTGATGTTGTTTTCATTTCTTTTCATAATTAGTAGTTATGGTTCCATAATTGCTTGAATAATGATGTAGAACTTTCAATTTTTCCAAATTGCTAAAAATAACAAACTGCTATTTTTGGAAAGTTTGCATTTGGGCACGAATTTAAGTGAAAACTTACAAGAAGCTTCATAAATGAAAAAAAGATCTTTGGCAAAAGAATCGCGCAAAGATCATTTGTGAGTTGAAAGATATTAAAGTTTCTGTTTCCTAAAAAATGTCTGAAAATTATTCAAATTTAGGTTTGAGGCACTAAACGGCCCCGTACGGGCCTGAAAATGGGCAGAACCGACAGAGCTAATTCTTAGCGTGTAGAGCACTCCACAAGCTTTTCAGCACTTCAAACAGTCCATCAATCAGACACTCAGATCAAAAGTTATGGCTCCTAGAAGTTGACCTATTTTTGGAGGGAGATGCAAAATTCAAAATTTGGCTGGAGGCCGCTAAAAAAGCTATTAATAACCATTTTTGGGAACCCTTGGTAGTAGTAGAGATAAGGGGGAAAGTGTAGAGTCAAGAATAGGCAGGAAAATGAAAACCTTAGCAGATTTGGGGTTACATAAGGCAGAAGATTCCAGAGTCTTGAGATTGGACGCTGTAATGTGTTGCAGCTTGTGGAGGATTCATCCTCTGATTGTATTTGAGCTTTTGTAATGTAATGAGTTGTCCAAATCAATAAAAGAAAAATCTATTTTCTCTGTGCAATTTCTATTGTTATTTGTTTTGTGATTTACCTCCTTCATCACAATACCTTCTACTTGTGCATATCCTTTCCATACCAACCTTTCCTTATTCCTCACAACTTGGCCATCTTCATTCAGCTTATTTCTAAAGACCCACTTAGTTCCAATCACATTTTTGTCTATAGGTCTTGGGACAAGTTCCCACCTTTCATTGTTTTCTATTTGATTCAACTCCTCTTCCATGGCCTCTATCCAATGTCTGTCTTCACTTGCTTCTTTGAAGTTCTTAGGTTCTATCTTTGAAAGCAAAAATAGATTTTCATGTTCTGAAATATTAGCCAATCTCCTCCTCTTAATTTCTCCATCTTTGTCAGCTAGAATCAAATCTTCTAAATGATATCTTTGAACAAATATAGATGGTGTCTTAGATGATCTTTTTGATGGTGTCTTTGGGTCTTGTTTCTCAACTTCCTCATCTTCACTTTCTTTCTCTTTTTTCTTTTCTTTGGTCATTTTCTCAATTTTGAGGATCAACTTCTTGTGCCTTTTCTTTGTAGTATCTTTCCTCATCTAATTTCACATTTATACTCTCAACAATCTTGTGCAACCTCTTATTGTAGCATATGTATGCTTTACTCCTTGAAGAATACCCAAGGAATATTCCTTCATCAACCCTAGAATCAAACTTTCCCAAATCTTCTTCATTTCTCCTTATATAACATGTGCTTCCAAACACTTTGAAATGCTTCATTGTTGTAGGCCTTCCTTTCCATAACTCATATGGTGTCTTGCTATCGTTTACTCTAATTTATCTATGGTTTAGAATGTAGACAGCTGTATTGAACTGCATATCTCCATAATGTGTCAAGTAACTTGGACTCATTTGTCATGACCCTAGCCATTTCTTGAATTGTTCTATTCTTTCTTTCCACAACTCCGTTTTGTTGTAGAGTTCTTGCAGCAAAATTATGTCTCCTTATCTTGTGCTTTTCACATAAATCTTCAAACTCATTTGAAGTGAATTCTCCTCCTCTATCTGACCTAAGACATTTGATCTTTAGGCCTATTTCATTCTCCAATAAGGCTTTGAATGCCTTAAACTTGTCAAAAGATTTAGATTTTTCTTTCAAAAATGTGACCCAAGTCATTCTATAACAGTCATCAATTAACAACATGAAGTACCTTTCTCCTTGCATACCTTTTGTTCTAGTTGGTCCACAAAGATCTGTATGTACTAGCTCCAAAGGTTTCAATGTAGAATATTCCTTCAATTTAAAAATTCCTCTAGTCTGCTTCCCAAGTTGACATTGCTTACAAGTGATATTTGAAGGCTTTGAAATTTTTGGCATGTCTCTTACTGCTTCCTTACGGCTGACTTTGACAAGGTCATCAAAGTTTATGTGCCCCATTCTCCAGTGTCATAACCAACTCTCGTCTTCTTGACTCATACAACATGTTTCACCTCTGATTTCACTAACATAGAGATTGTTGGCTACTCTACTGGCTTCTACAACTCGTTTTCCTAATTTTCTTATTTCACATCCTTCTACGTGAAATGTGAGAGTGTGCCCTTCGTCACACATTTGACTCACACTTAGAAGATTGTGTCTAAGCCCTTCAGCATGTAACACATTCTCAGTTCTTGTTTTACCATTATCAAGGCTAAGAGTGCCTTTCCCTGATATTTTTGCAAAAGCATTATCTCCAAACTTCACTGTTCCACCATTCACCCTTTTGAAGGTGAGGAATTTACTCTTCTCACATGTCATATGCTTTGAACAACTGTTGTCAATATACCATTGATCTCCTTCATTTCGACTGTGTAAAGTTGTTTGAACTAACATGGATTTTTCTTTCTTTTCTTCTTCCTTCTTCTTTCTCCATAATTTTGAATTTTCCTTTTTTTTCTCAATTATTGTCTCTTCCTTCTTATTATGTCTAGGAGGTTCCAAAAAACCACCTCTGTAGAATTTTGTTGTATGTCCAAAATTGTTGCACTTGTAGCATATGACGTTATAATCCAGAAGAAGAGAAAAAGAGTTGAAGTTTATGTTTATGAACCCGTGACTTTTGCTCTTGTTCCATGCAAGGTTGTTTCTTGTATATGCTCCATAATCCATTGCTTTACGACTAAATTTATTTCGAGCATGCATTCTACAATCTATTGCTTTGTGACCAAATTGACTACACAAAAAGCAATAACCAAAGGAGGGATAGAACCTAGTCATGTGAGCTTGCCTTGGTGGAAAAGGCTTTCTGTAATTGTCATTTCTAGCTTCTAAAGGTGTGCTTGTCTTTTAGTTCTCCTTCTTTTTGTTGATTTCCTCTTTGTTGGGACTTTTAAGGACATCAACATAATTTTTCGACTTCTCTTCATTTGATTACTTCGATGATTGAATCTCTTTAGAACTTTGGCCTTCTTGATAGCCAATACCACTCCTATCGAACATAGCCTTTTGAGAATTGATGATGTCATCCAATATTCCCGAACTCTTCTAGTTCTTCAATTCCCTGTTTAATTGAGTCATTGTTTTCTCCAATTGCTTTCTTAGGGAAACAACCTCGGATTCCAGCTTCTCACAATTTTCTTCCCTTTTCTTCAATTGGTTTCTCACCTCTTCCTCAATCCCTTTTGCTTCTTCTATTTGAACCTTCATATCTACGATCATCTTCTCTGATTCTTCAAGACTCTGTGACAATTTTGCCTTGGCTTCACTATCCTCTTGAATCGGTAATCCTTGTTTCATCTTCCTTCTTCTAAGCTTCTTGATTTCACTTAGGGAAGAAATAAGTTCTTGTTCAAGATCTACTTCTCCTTCATCTTCATTATATTCTTCTTCTAAATTTATTTCTTCTTTTCCTTCGTCTTCATCACCCTTTTCTTCTATCACCATGAAGAATATTTTTTCTCTATCACTATTAGACATTTCTTCATTGCCTTCCTTCGATGAGTAATTGTCTTATTTGGAAAAAAGGCTCTTCTTGTATTTCTAGAAGTTCTTCTTCTCATATTGACCTTGTTCGTAACCCTTCTTGTATTGTTGATATCTTCTTCCTCTCTTCATGTTGTAATCCTCTTCATCATCGCTGCTTTCACTTTTGACCTGCGGACACTTAGAAGCAAAATGACCTATTTTACCACAATTAAAACATTTAAATGGTAACTTACCTTGGTACTTACCTAATCCTTTCTTTATCGTTCTCATGAAGTGGGCTTCTTCTTCATTTGTTTCATTGTTTAAGCTATCACTTGGTTCAGGCTCTTTATTTTGTCCCTTCTTTGATGCTTTGAAAGCTGCCTCCTTTTTATATGGTTTCTCTTCGGTCCTCATTTCATAGGCACTATGGATCCCATGCAACTCATCCTTTGTCAGTTTGTCCAAATCACTCATTTCTTTAATTGCCGAAACCTTGGCATCAAATCTTAGAGGTAGAGACCTTAATACCTTTTGCACAATCACGACTTCTTCAACTGTTTCACCAAGGCCTTTTATTGTGTTCACTATCTCATCAACATGAATCAAGTAAGAGGCTATGTGTTCTTCTTCTTTCATCTTAAGGCTTTCAAATTGTCCCCTATGGGTTTGAAGCTTTGCCTTCTTTACATTATCATCTCCTTCATAGATATTTTGTAGCTTATCCCAGATTTCCTTGGCCGATTTGCATTGCATTACTTGTATAAACTCTGATTCGGATAATCCACATAAGATGGCATTCATTGCTTTAGCATTGTTTTCACTTGACCTCTTTCCTGCTTGATACATTGGTGGAGTTGATGGAGCGGTATAACCATTCTCAACAGATTGCCAAATATCAAACCCTAGAGCATTTAAGTAGGTCCGCATCCTTATGCTCCAAAAAGCATAGTTTGTTCCATCAAACAGTAGTGACCTATTGGATGAGAATCCATATCCTTCTTGACCAGTCATACGTGCTCTTTAGATCTTCCTTCTAGCAATTAAACTATATCTGAAGGAACCTGCTCTAATACCAATTGATGAGCACACGATTATACTAAGAGGTGGGGTGAATTAGTATAAAACAATCTTTTACTTTGTCAACCCAAAATGTAAGTTTAATATTTAATTTAAACTTAACTATATTCGTCCAAATTCTTCATTGCCCATGAAGGTGTCGGCCTCATAGCATTGTTTTTATTCTTCTTTAATGGAGATAATATAAAGGACTATTCTTATTCTCTCAACTTTGACATCAATGACAACAATTTCAACAAATAGATTGTGGAACACATGCCCAAACAACAAAAATATATCCATGCATCTAGATAATGCAGATCAACCAAACGATAGTAGAGAATCTAATATTAATCTTGTGGAGCTGTGATGAGGGAGGTAAATCCTAGAACACACAACATAGATTGCTCATAGAAAATGGGAATGTGCTTTTATTGAACTAAAAAAAAATTACATTACAAAAACTGGAAGGATGAAATCCTCAACAAGCTACAACACATTACAACTTCCTTCGACTAGATTTTGGAACCTTCTTCCTTCTATAGCCTCAAATCTACTAGGGTTTTCTATTTTCCCTTTGTTTCACAACTGGCCACTCTCCCCGCCTTCTCTAATACCCCAAAATATTCCGATAAATTATCATAAATAACCCTTTTTGGCGTCTTCTAGCCAAAATTTCAAATTTTGTAACTCCCTCCAAAAATATGTCAACTTCTGAGAGCCATAACTTTTGATCCAGGTGTCTGATTAACAAACCATTTGATGTGTTGGAAATCTCGTGAAGAGATCTACGTCCTTAGAATATGCTTTGTTGATTCTACCCATTTTTAGGGCCATAGGGGGCCTCTAAGTGCCTCATATTTGACTTTGAAACTTTTTCAGGGGTTTTTAAAGAAACAAAAAATTTAATATCTTTCAGTCCACAAGTGATCTTTGGCCAATTCCTTCACCAAAGGTCATATTTATCAATTCCGAAGCTTTGAGTAAGTTTCTGTTTCCATATGTGCTCAAATGCAAACTTTCTAAAAATAGCAATTTGTTATTTTTAACAGGTTGGAAATTTTGAAGGTTTTGCATCATTATTCAAGCAATTGGGTATCCGAAAATACTAAAACTAAAAAGAACACAACACAAAATCATCAATTTTTTGCGTGATGCAAGATTACCCTTACACCACTCGATGCCCCTGTATCAGATACCCAGGGTAATTTGAGAAGTGATCTTGTCACATCTCAGGTGTTTGAGGAAAACCCAAACAGTCAACCTCTACCTTAGACAACTAGAAAGACTCTTCAACAGGCCTTCCTTTACACTTCACCAAATATTCTTCATATTGCATATTCCTGGTACTTCTTCTCACACAATTATCTAGAATTTCTTCCATTCTTTTGAAGTAAGGTGTCAGAATACTCCAATATTCTTTTGTTGGTCCATCCTCTATGCCACCTTCATGATACTCTATTAAATCAGCAATGTTGAACATAAGGGAAATGTTGATTCCACTCAGTAGCTCTACCTCATATGCATTTCCTGAATCATACTTCTTCAGGACCCTGCATGGTCCAAATTTCTTCATCTTCAATTTAGTACATGTCCCCATTGGGAACCTTTCTTTCCTTAGGTGAACCATGACTTCATCACCAACCTTGAATTCCTTAAACTTCTACTTCTGATCTACCTTAACCTTGTACTGAGAATTCATTTTATTAATGTGATGTCATACCTCTTCATGCAAGCTCTTCAAGTGCTTTGCAAACTCTTCAGCCTCGACACTAATCTTCTCTCCTTTGTCTATCTTTCTCATCTCAAAAGTATTTCTTGGACTACTCCCATATATATTTTGGAATGGGGATTATGAGTACTCTTGTTGACAGAATTGTTATATGCAAACGCTACCTATAGTAATATCAAATCCCATCCCTTAGGCTTATCTCCTACTAAGCATCTCAACAGGTTGCCCAATCTTTGAATCACTACCTTTGTATGCCCATCAGTCTGCAGATGATGTGTAGAACTAAACTTCAACTCAATCTTCAACTTCTTCCATAAGGTCCTCCAGAAATACCCAACAAACTTGGTATCCCGATCTGAAACTATGCTCTTTGGAAGACCATGTAGCCTAACCACCTCCTTGAAAAATAATTCTGCAACATGAACAGCATTCATAGTATTTTAGCATGGAATGAAATGTGTCATTGTTAAAAATCTGTCAACCACCACAAATATCGAATCATGCCCTCTTCGTGTCCTCAGCAATCCAAGAGCAAAGTCCATGCTAATATCCTCCCATGGATTATCTGGTACAGACAATGGCTGACACAAGCTGGTATTCTAACTAACTCCCTTGACCATTTAGCATACTCTGCAACTTTGCACGAACTTCTTCACATCATTGTGCAAATGTGGCCAGTAATAGTTCTCACTAATAAGAACAATGGCCTGATCTCGATCAAGTGTCTTGTCAATCCTCCATTATGCTTCTCCTTAATTAGGTTCTTTCTCATAGAACTCCTCGTAATGCACAACTGGCTTCCTCTAAACAACATACCTTCTTAGATTATGTAATCCAACCATCTTGTCCTATCTAGGGTAATAGGCTCCGAACAAGCTTTCTAAGCCTTTGCAAACTCTAGATCTTTAGGGTACAAATTCTTGAGTTCATTGAACCCAAAAACCTCTATCGACATCATAATCGACAAACTTTGCCTTCTGCTTAAGGCATCTATAACTCTATTGGACTTCCCACTCCCATGCTTCAAAACAAAAGTATAACTCTCTAAAAACTCAACCCATTTTAAGTGCCTCTGATTTAACTTTCCTTGACTCTTAAGATACTGCAAAGACTAATAATCAAAATATAAAACAATCTCTTTCAGCAACAAATAAAGCCTCCATTTCTTCAAAGTTTGGACCATAGCATAAAACTCCTGATCATAAACATAATATTTTTTCTTGGAATTATTAAGCTTCTCACTAAAATAGGCAATGGGCTTACCTTCATGGCTCAAAACAGCTCCTATAGCACTGCCACTAGTATCGCAATCTACCTGAAATACCTTACTGAAATCTGGAAGTGCTAAAATAAGTTGCTCTGTGACTTTTTGCTTCAATGTATCAAAACTCTTAGTTGCTCCTATAGTCTGTTTAGACTCTTTTCTATCCCCTCTCATTGTATCGGTTAGGGGTGCACAAATGCGACTAAAATTATTGATAAATTTTCTATAAAAACTTGCCAAACAATGAAAAAATCATATTGTTGTGCCCTACACACACCCCACTTTTCGCATGAGCAAAATGGGGACCCCCTCTTTTGACATGTGCTTTCGATGAGTTTCTTATCCTATTTTGGGTGTCTCAACTTGTTATGAGTGATCTAAGTCGTAGTTGAGTAGCTTGGTTTGATTCTACAAGTTAGTAGAGATTCTTTTTAGTATACAATCTATCTTGAAAAAAATTGCACTGTGTAGTTCTTTTTTTTTAAATCTAAATCATCTAATTGATTTTTATGTGCTATAATTATTGTTTTACTTCACAGTCATGTTTTATGACATCTTTTAACAAAACCCTAAGTTTAGTAAATCTTTCATACTTTGAAAATCGTTGCAGAGATAGGATGTCTATACATGATCTTGCATTTTAGAATGTATATTTGTTCCCAGCATTTTTCAAAGCTTTAATCTCTTACAAAAATTGCTATTGCAATCACTTCCATCTTCCCATCCCACATTATTTTTGTTCAATATATTTCGTGGCATCTTCCTTTTGTTTGCCACCTTTTTCAAAGAGTGTTGACCACCTTTTCAATAGAGGGGTTTTGGAAGTTGTTGATAATTGAAATTCGTAATTGCTCCTCAAGAAAGTTTTCTTTGGTAATACTGAGACCTCTTGGCTTTTGTTGTCTAGGGTTATATTCACTTCTATGAATTTAAAATAAAGTTTTAAGTGTTAAAAAGTCAACCATTTAGTTGGGTTTAGCTCCAAGATAAGCTTAAGGGCCCAAGTATTAGGAAGTTACTCCTTATCTAAGTCTAAAGAGAGCTTTTCAGTGTACTCATTTTTAACCCTTTAGTCTTTTATCCATGCAGTGGTATGTGGATACTATTTTATTTTAATTCCACATTAAAGGTAATATATTATCAATTATCTACAACAATTTTCTTGCTTCAATATGGAAAAAATTCTTATCTAAGGAATATATAAATTACATGCAGCTACATTAGCATGCATACATCACTACTGTAATGAATATAAAGCTACAAAAGTAACTCACAATATTCTCATAACAAATCAACTCTATTAAAGGGCATATGGATAACACTACATAACTACAATATTCCCACCAATTATCCTTCAATGCCTCAAACTTTACCTTCTTCCCCTTGGATCTTAGAATCTCTCCACCCAAAATATTGTAACTCAATTTATAATCGACAATAGGTGCAGTGCCTGGAGAATTCTCACCAATAAGACAAGGTAGCCAACATATCTAATCTTGATAAGCTTGAGGACTTCCTTCTACATATAAGGCCAACCAATAGTAAATGATAACTAGTTCTTAAAGCAAAAATCTCTATATCTCTAGCAACCTTCACCAATTGTAAAATCTGAGCAATATTTCTAATGCCCTTCAATGCACAAGTGCAACATAAGGTCCAATATATGTGTGCACCTGCTAGTGTACCAATGTTTTACCAATCTATAAATTTTGTTGAACATATCAAATACCATGCAACAGACTGATGAGCACACGATTATATTGAGACGGTGGTGAATCAGTATAATAAAATCTTTTATTTTTTCTAACCTAACCACCACAATAATACACACATGCAAGATCTAGCAATTAAAAACACAGGAAGAACACACAATTTATGTGGAAATCCTTGTGGGAGAAAACCACGACAAAATATTGCTTATATATTGATCTTCTTTATAGGCACCAACCTACTTCTCTTACAATTCTTCTTTTGTAGGCACCAACCTACTGGAGACATCAATCCCCACTTGTAGATTTTGTGAGCACCAACCCACTGGAGACACCAATCCCCGCTTGTAGAATTTGTAGGCACCAACCCATTGGAGACACCAATCCCCACAACTAAGCACCAACTCAGTAAGAGACACCAATCTCTTATTTTGATAGGCACCAACCTCCAAATTCTTCAATGGATGATATTGTTCTCCCTTCCTCACAAATTTGATCACAACTTCTGATTTTGAATAATGAATGTCTTTCTTTCACAAATCTGATCCAAACTCATGCATTATCCTTCCTTCACAAATCTGATTCAAATAATCTAATGTCTTCTTTCACAAGTCTGATCACAACTATTTCAATGTCTTCACAATTCTGCTCAAATAATGATATGTTTTCCTTTATAATTCTGCCTTAAGGTGTGCTCTAATTTCACTTACAAATCTGCCCCTAAATTATGCATCATATATTTCTCTTCACTATCTTAACACTCTCTTCATATAATTTACTATAGATCTGAATTACTCTTCATATTCTCTTCTTTGGATCTGCTTGAATACTTGGATGATTTACATTTTTTTCTTTCAACTCAAATGCTCTCCACATCTTCCTTTTTATATCTTCTTGCCTCTATGAAGAGAGGCATCTCTTTGAATAGAGATAACTCTCTAAAGCGTCATCACCTTTTATAAATAAGTGATCGCTTCTTTTTAAAACTAATTCATAATCCCTTTTTAATCTTTACTCAAATGTTGCCTTCTCACTAATATAATCGTTGCTTTTATATGTATGAAAATCGTTGCCCATAATTAATATAAGTCTCTTATTAATGAGTGGGACGATTTGTCTTCTTGTGGGAGCACCTCATTATGGAGGGTCGGCCCTCTTAGCAAGATATTTATTTTAATTCAAATCAAAATAAGGTGCCAAACATGGAAGTCAGCCATTTAAAGAATTAGTTGACTTCTTCAATATGTTAACTTTAATTTCTATTTCTTTAGTCGATTCCTTAGCATCGACTTCCACTCTCAGTTTCATTGTCATCCAACCCTTTCTTCTGGTTGCGCTAATTCAAAGACTTTTTCCCATTCGGCCATGGTTTTATATTAACCAAGCTGCCTGCCAACATGGTAAAGAGAGGAAACAATCAAAGCCTTGAGTTTTAGATTTATGAGCCTGTGAATTGGCCTGTCTTCTAAGAAGTAATTATAATTGATTCAACATGTCGTTCACTCTTATCCATTGCCAACAAAACTGCCTAGTGGACAAACTCGGGATAATAACTAGGCCACTTTATATCATCACTAATTGATCATTAATATCCTTGAAAGCTTCGA
This sequence comes from Cunninghamia lanceolata, assembly GCA_027924645.1. Lineage (NCBI taxonomy): Eukaryota > Viridiplantae > Streptophyta > Pinopsida > Cupressales > Cupressaceae > Cunninghamia > Cunninghamia lanceolata. Next base: position 6,482,665 of record BSBN01000249.1, read on the forward strand.
TCACATCTTGTATGTATTGTTCAACTACAAACAGTAAACTACATTTCAATACCACCTCTAGATCTTGTCATTATCAAATCATCTTGACAGCAATGACAATAAACTTGGACAAGCGATTTTCCTCTTGACATCAATGACAACATTTGCAACAATCTCCCATACGCCTTTGGCATTAATGACAATATTGCCAACAATCTCCCCCTTTGTCATTGATGGCAACACAAACATAATTCTCTCCTTTTGCACTACTCCCCCTTACTATATATCTCCCCCTTTGACATTAATGGCAAAGGGAAGTAACATACTTCATTCCTTCATGATGTGATTCTCCTTTTCTGTGATGATCCCCATGTCTGTAAAGCTCCCTCTTGACATCAATGGTATCGTTCTACCTTTCCTATAACTCCACATTTCTATAACTCTCCACCTTTTTATAACTCTCCCCCTTTTATATTAATGGTACAAGGGATGTTCATTATACTTCCATCCATGTCTTCTATAGCATTATTACATCAATAGGAACTCCTTCAATGTGAAGTCGATCATAAGCATCAACACAACACAATCAATTTCTTTTGCTTTTGCCAACACATGTTCTAGCAAAATTGTCAAATACAAATATATGAGCTTACTCTTTAGGCAAAGACTTCTTTGGATTGTTCTCATCCTATTGTCAAGCTTTTGGAAATCTCTCCCATCAAGTTTAGTCTTACACACATCTTTATCACGATCTTCTTCATATCTTCTCATGATAAGAAGTTAGAGCTTTGTGATCCTCATTCCTATTCTCTCGCCCATAGCATCTTTATCATGATTTCTTCCTTCTCTCATTGTGTCAAGCCTTCTAGGCTCTATCATTTTCATATCAAGTCTCCTTCACTCCATTATAAGGTAACTTTCTAATATGCAATCTGCTACTACCACATCATTTTCTTTTCTTATCTTTATCGCGTAAAAAAAAATTATTCCACTACTACTACAATAGCATTCTCATTTCTCTCCAACCATATCTTCTCTTTCTCTAATATTTTGTGAGACTTCATTCTTTGAGTTGTCTTCTCCACAGAGCTGAAGGATAATGCAATGATTAGCTCCCCCTGAATTTGTACTTCTCCTTATGGACTTAGTGATACTTATTGTGCATAAAGTGCAGTTTGCACAAGCATAAATTCTTCCTTCTTCTCATCATCTTGCTCTTGTTTCCTTCTCCATACTTTTGTATTTTCTTGCTTTTGATTATCCATTGCTTCCACTTTCTTCTTCTACCTAGGGAATTCCACAAAACCACTTCTACTAAAGCATGCTATGTGACCATAGTTGGCGCACTTATAGCACACAACATTGTAATCCAACAAAGGAGCAAAGGAATTATAGTTCCTTCTTGAGAACCCATAACGACTTTTATTCTTATTCCAACCAAAATTTCTTTCTTATGTTCTACAATCTCTTGCCTTATGACCAAAATGATTACAAGAATAGCAATAACCATAGAAAGAATGTTGAAACTTGTTCATTTGCACCTGCCTTGGAGGAAAGGACTTTCTAGACTTGTCCTTAATATCTTTTGGAGGGATGTAGGTCTTCTGTGGAACTTGATTTTCCTCCTTGTTTCTTCCATCCTTGATAGGACTCTTGAGAGCATTTGCATAACTTTTTGGTTTTTCCTCATTTCCCTTCTTTGGTGGCTCCTTGGGATCTTTTGTAATCTTTTGATTTTTTTTCATGTCTTATTTGAGGATTATGTGGTTTTTGAGCTTTGACCTTCTTCATAGCCAATACCACTCTTATTATAAATTTGCCTTTGGGAATTGAGAACATTGTCTAACGTTTCCGTACTCTTCTCATTCTTCAAGTCTTTGTTCAATTTAGCACTTGTTTTCTCCAATTCCTCTCTCAAGGAGACAATTTCAGACTAACTTTTCACAATTTTCTTCCTTTTTCTCTAATTGGATTCTCACTTCCTATTTACTCATGTTCCCTTCTTCAATCTAACTTTTTAGCTCAACGGTTATCTTCTTGGATTCTTCAAGGCTTCATACTAACTCTACATTAGATCATTGTCCTCTTGGCGTAATTTTAGTTTCAAATTTCTTTTCTTAAGCTTGTCAATCTTGCTTATGGCATAATGGAGTTCCTCCTAAATGTCCACTTCTTCATCATCTTCGTCATATTCTTCTTTTGAATCTCTCTTTAAGTTGTAATCTTCTTCATCATTTCACTTTTGACCCGCACACACTCATAAGCATAATGAGCTATTTTACCACAATTAAAACATTTATACTTACCTTTGTACATGTCGCATATTTTCTTGAGCTTTCAATCAAAATGGACTTCCTTTGCATCCAATTCATCCCTGGAGCTATCGCTCAATTCATGTTTTTATTCTTCATCTCCTTTGATGCTTTGAACGTTACCTCTCTTGTAGATGATTTCTCTTCTTCTAACTCCATCTCTTCTTCTCTTTGACTCACAAAGTTGTCTCCATCTATCACGACATCATTCCTTGTTTCTATTGTCATGTGTGTTCCATTTGTCACCTCATCACTTTTGCTTGCTTATATGTCATCACTTGTATTTGGTTTTGTTGGTGCTTGTTGATCAACCTTCTACTTGGTATTTATTTTTCCATTATTTCCTCTTCTTTTTGCCATATGTGCTCTTAAGATCTTCCTTCTAGCGGTTAAACTTATTCAAAGGAACCCGCTCTGATACCAATTAATGAGCACATGATTATATTGAGTGGGGAGGTGAATCAATATAATACAATCTTTTGTTTTTTCTAACTTAACAACCACAATAATAACACACATGCAAGATCTAGCAATTAAGAACACAGGAAGAACACATGATTTATGTGGAAACCCTTGTAGGACAAAACCACGACAAAATATTGCTTATAAATTGATCTTCTTTGTAAGCACAAACCTACTTCTCTTACAATTCTTCTTTTGTGGGCACCAACCTACTGGAGACACCAATCCCCACTTGTAGATTTTGTGAGCACAAACCCACTAGAGACATCGATCCCCGCTTGTAGAATTTGTAGGCAGCAACCCACTAGAGACACCAATTCCCACAACTGAGCACCAACTCAATAAGAGATACCATTCTCTTATTTTGATAGGCACCAACCTCTAAATTCTTCAATGGATGATAATGTTCTCCCTTCCTCACAAATCTGATCACAACTTCTGATTTTGAATAATGTATGTCTTTCTTTCACAAATCTAATCCAAACTCATGCACTATCCTTCCTTCACAAATTTGATTCAAATAATGTAATGTCTTCTTTCAAAAGTCTGATCACAACTATTGCAATGTCTTCCTTCACAATTCTGCTCAAATAATGCAATGCTTTCCTTTATAATTCTACCTTAAGGTGTGCTCTAATTTCACTTACAAATCTACCCCTAAATTATGCATCATATATTTCTCTTCACTATCTTAACACTCTCTTCATATAATTTAATATAGATCTGAATTACTCTTCTTATTCTCTTCTTTGGATCTGGTTGAATACTTGAATGATTTACATTTTTTTCTTGCAACTCAAATGCTCTCCACATCTTCCTTTTTATATCTTCTTGCCTCTATGAAGAGAGGCATCTATTTGAATAGAGATAACTCTCTAAAGAGTCGTCACCTTTTCTAACTAAGTGATCACTTCTTTTTGAAACTAATTCATAATCCCTTTTTAACCTTTACTCAAATGTTGCCTTCTCACTAATATTTATATGTACGAAGATCGCTGCCCATAATTAATATAAGTCTCTTAGTAATGAATGGGACGATTTGTCTTCTTGTGCGAGTGCCTCATTAAGCAAGGTCGGCCCTCTTAGCAAGATATTTATTTTAGTTCAAATCAAAATAAGGTGCCAAATAAGGAATTCGGCCATTTAAAGAATGAGTCCACTTCTTCAATATGTTAACTTTAATTTCTATTTCTTTAGTCGATTCCTTAGCATTGACTTCCACTCTCACTTTCATTGTCATCCAAGCCTTTCTTCTGGTTGCGTTAATTCAGAGACTTTTACCTATTCGGCCATGGTTTTATATTGACTAAGTTGCCTACCAACATGGTAAAGAGAGGAAACAAACAAAGCCTTGAGTTTTACATCATTGAGCATGTGAATTGGCACGTCTTCTAAGAAGTAATTATAATTGATTCAACATGACGTTCACTCTTATCCATTGCCAACAAAACTGCCTAGTGGACAAACTCAGGATAATAACTAGGCCACTTTATATCATCATTGATTCATCATTAATATCCTTGAAAGCTTCGATCACATCTTGTATGTGTTGTTGTTCAACTACAAACAACAAACTACATTTCAATACCACCTCTAGATCTTGTCATTCTCAAATCATCTTGACGTCAATGACAATAAACTTGGACAAGCGATTTTCCTCTTGACATCAATGACAACATTTGCAACAATCTCCCATACGCCTTTGACATCAATAACAACAATCTCTTTGACATAAATGACAATATTGGCAACAATCTCCCTCTTTGTCATTGATGGCAACACAAACATAAGTTTCTCCTTTTGCACTGCTCCCTCTTACTATATCTCTCCCCCTTTGACATTAATGGTAAAGGGAAGTAACATACTTCTTTCCTTCATGATGTGATTCTCCTTATTTTCTATGATGATCCCCATGTCTGTAAAGCTCCCTCTTGACATCAATGGTATCATTCTTCCTTTTCCTATAACTCTACCTTATTGTAACTCTCCACATTTCTATAACTCTCCCCCTTTTATATTAATGGTATAGGGGATGTTCATTATACTTCCATCCATGTCTTCTATGGCATTATTACATCAATAGGAACTCCTTCAAGGCGAAGTCGAACAGAAGCATCAACACAACACAATCAATTTCTTTTGCTTTTGCCAACACATGTTCTAGCAAAATTGTCAAATGCAAATATACGAGCATACTCTTCAGGCAAAAATTTCTTTGGATTGTTCTCATCCTATTGTCAGACTTTTGGAAATCTCTCTCATCAAGTTTAGTCTTACAAACATCTTTATCACGATCTTCTTCATATCTTCTCATGATAAGAAGTTAGAGCTTTGTGATCCTCATTCCTATTCTCTCACCCATAGCATCTTTATCATGATTTCTTTCTTCTCTCATTGTGTCAAGCCTTCTAGGCTCTCTATCATTTTCACATCAATTCTCCTTCACTGTAATGTTCCATTTTTTGGCGCATTGATTTTTGTGTGCATTATGCTTGTTCATAATCTTGTGAAGGCTATCCGGCGTGTTGGAAGAACTCCAATGTTCTTGGAGTGGTGATGGTTCAGTCTGCAGAACAGTTATTTGGGTTTCCCTTGTGTAAATGGATTATTTTTCTTGGCTTTGAGCTCAATTGATATCCAGGGTTACAATGATGGTTTCTGAAGTTTGATCAGGTTTCTGGTTCACTCTCCATGATTCTTGGAGGAGCCTTCTATTTTTGGAAAGTCACCCGGAAGGCATCGTTGTGCAACTCAAACCTTACAGGGCATATTGGTTCAGTTTAATTTGCATTTGGAGTCTATTTGGGATTTTCCGCAAAATTAATATTTAATGAGCTATTTTAATTATTATTTTCACTTAAGTTCCTAAGGGTGAAAATAATTAAAAAAATATTAAGTGTTATAGCTCATTAGAAAGGGGAAAACATATTCTTTATTTAGGCAAATAAAAGTGAGCACTTAAGTGGAGGAAAAAAAAAATAATTTAAGTTAGAAGGAAAATGTTATTATTTTCAAGAAATAATTCATTTCCTTTGTAACTCCTCAAGTGCCTTATAAAAGAGAATGAGCTCTCATTTGGAAGGGTTATGTTATGCTTTTGGATTTGTTTGTATTGCAAATGGATTGAACCTGTGAGTTCTTCCATATTCTCTTGAGGACGAAAACATTCTTGTAAAATGCTCTTGAGGTTGGGGGTGGTTTCACACTGAAATCACATTTGTGCCTTCATGGATTTTGAAGTTTTGATCTGAGTTCTAGTTATTCTTTGTAGTTGTTGATTGATGATAATTTTTGAGCAGATTATTCAGAGTTTTGAGAAGTTTCTGAAGTGTTTGATGTACGTTGTACCTTTAGGGCCGTACATGCTGAGGAGTTTGATCTTCATTTGAGATTTTTATTGATACATCCGCTGAAGCTAATGTTTGCATCTTAATTTCTATGCCTTAGCGCTTATATCTGAGGATATCACTTGATTGTTGGAGCTACATCTGATTTTCTAGAGGCTGTAGTACCAATTCATGTGGGAGTGGTACATGGCATAGTGAGGTTTTGTTGAAATTCTTGATTAATGTATTGTTGAGTTATTTGCATGGGCATTAAACATCATATATAGAACTATCTTTTTGAGTATTACAGAGATTTTTTTAGAGGCTGATTGTCATTCTAATTGAGCAGTCCGTACTGGCTTCATGGAGCCGTACCTGTCTTGAAATCATGGGTCTTCAATACATGATGGTTTTGGTTTATGGAACTGTTTCTACTTCATTGGAGTTGTATACATGAATACTTTAATGTTATATCAGATTAAGATGGAGATTACATGTATTTGATGAAACTTGTGATGGTTAGTCTATTCCAGGGCCGTACAGCAGAAAACTCATTTTAGAGATTACAAATGATACTGAAGTTTGTTTGCCCTTTGCTATTGGTGGTGTCTTTGTATGCTTGAATCGCTTCTTTTAAGACCAATTTAAGGAGTTTAGATGCAAAGAATGATTTGCGGTTGTCATCCATACTATATGAGGCCGTACATGCTAAAAATCATGTTGAAACTGATCAGAAATTATTAATGCTTTCTTGGCATTCTCTTGTGTTTGCATTGAGATTGGGAGGCTTAGGCGAATCCATAGAGTCTATTTTTGCAGTGATAGATGAAGTTTGGAGTGTGTAGTATGGCTGTCGTACCATCTGTGATGTACGGCCTGGGAAAACACTCAGGAAACTTTATAACAATCAATCATTAAATATGTGTTATATAAATTGCAGTCTGATTTGTGTGATCAATAGTAAGATTGGGGTGATTGAAAGGAAGTTCAGTTTGTGTATGTTTTTGTGTGCAAACTTCTTTCACCCTAGCAGCTATACTCCTTCAAATCATACTGATCTTCACTGCAGTTCAGTTTGGGCATTAGAAACAATCCATTCAGCAATGGAACTCTTGTATTGTGCAGTGTTAACATATAGGGTATGGACTCTTCTTTCATGATCTTCAAGGGATTACATTATCATGTTCTAATCTTGTGCAACTGGTTATCATTGTATTGATTTCTTGTAATCTTTTTGCAATACACATATTAACCCCTGTATGGTTTACCACCAATGTGGAGGAAAGAACCTTTCTTAATCATTCTCACCCACTGAATAAGTGAAGTATCCCCACTAAACAAGTGGATGGCTTCGTAATTTCTTTCTTCTTTTCCTACCCACTGTTAAAGTGGAGAATTCCAACAATTTGTGGATGCCCACCGCAACGGATGAATTTTAATTTCATTGTTACATAATTGCTAAGCACTGTATGCTCTCACCTTGCCCATACTGGGATCTGGGTGATCAGAAAATGTGAAACAATTTAGTTGTTATATGCAATTTATGCTAACACTGTCATATCACTGTTCATTATTTTTGAAAGAATTTGGGGTAGCATCTTACATTCACTCCATTATAAGGTAACTTTCTAATATGCAATCTGCTACTACCATATCATTCTCTTTTCTTGTCTTTATCGCATAAAACAAAATTATTCTACTACTACTACAATAGCATTCTCATTTCTCTCCAACCATATCTTCTCTTTCTCTAATATTCTGTGAGACTTCATCCTTTGAGTTGTCTTCTCCACGGAGCTGAAAGATAATCCAATGATTAGCTCCCCCTGAATTTGTACTTCTCCTTATGGACTTCTATGATACTTCTTGTGCATGAAGTGCAGTTTGCACAAGCATAAATTCTTCCTCTCATCATCTTGCTCTTGTTTCCTTCTCCATACTTTTGTATTTTCTCCCTTTTGATTATCCATGGCTTCCACTCTCTTGTTATGCCTAGGGGGTTCCACAAAACCACTTCTACAAAAGTGTGCTATGTGACCATAGTTGTTGCACTTATAGCACACAACATTGTAATCCAACAAAGGAGCAAAGGAATTATAGTTCCTTCTTGAGAACCCATAAGGACTTTTATTCTTGTTCCAACCAAAATTTCTTGCTTATGTTCTACAATCTCTTTTCTTATGACCAAAATGATTACAAAAATAGCAATAACCATAGAAAGAATGTTGAAACCTGGTCATTTGTGTCTGCCTTGGAGGAAAGGACTTTCTGGACTTGTCCTTAATATCTTTTGGCGGGATGTAGGTCTTATGTGGAACTTGATTTTCCTCATTTCTTTCATCCTTGATAGGACTCTTGAGAGCATTTGCATAGCTCTTTGGTTTTTCCTCATTTCCCTTCTTTGGTGGCTCCTTGGGATCTTTTGTAATCTTTTGATTTTCTTCACATGTCTTATTTGAGAATCGTGTGGTTTTTGAGCTTTGACCTTCTTCATAGCCAATACCACTCTTATTGTAAATTAACCTTTGGGAATTGAGAATATTATCTAATGTTTCCGTACTCTTGTCATTCTTCAGGTCTTTGTTCAATTTAGCACTTGTTTACTCCAATTCCTTTCTCAAGGAGACAGTTTCAGACTCTCAACTTTTCACAATTTTCTTCCTTTTTCTCTAATTGGATTATCACTTCCTCTTTAATTATGTTCCCTTCTTCGATTTGAATTTTTAGCTCGACGATTATCTTCTCGGATTCTTTAAGGCTTCATACTAACTCTACATTAGAATCATTGTCCTCTTGATATAATTTTAGTTTCAAATTTATTTTCTCAAGCTTCTCAATCTCGCTTATGGCATAATGGAGTTCCTCCTCAAGGTCCACTTCTTCATCATCTTCGTCATATTCTTCTTCTGAATCTTTCTTTAAGTCGTAATCTTCTTCATCATTGCTACTTTCACTTTTAACCTGCACACACTCAGAAGCATAATGAGCTATATTACCACAATTAAAACATTTGTACCTACCTTTGTACATGTCAGATCCTTTCTTGAGCTTTCTATCAAAATGGACTTCCTTTGCATCCGATTCATCGCTAGAGCTATCACTTGATTCATGTTTTTTATTCTTCATCTCCTTTGATGCTTTGAACGTTGCCTCTCTTTTAGATGATTTCTCTTCTTCTAACTACATCTCTTCTTCTCTTTAACTCACAAAGTTGTCTCCATCTGTCACGACATCATTCCTTGTTTCTATTGTCATGTGTGTTCCATTTGTCACCTCATCACTTTTGCTTGCTTCTCTGTCATCACTTGTATTTGGTTTTGTTGGTGCTTGTTGATCAACATTCTACTTGGTATTTACTTTTCCTTTATTTCCTTTTCTTTTTTCCATATGTGCTCTTAAGATTTCCTTCTAGCGATTAAACTTATCCGAAGGAACCCGCTCTGATACCAATTGATGAGCACACTATTATATTGAGTGGGGGTGTGAATCAATATAATACAATCTTTTACTTTTTTTAACTTAACAACCACAATGATAACACACATGCAAGATCTAGCAATTAAGAACACAGGAAGAACACACAATTTACATGGAAACCTTTGCAAGAGAAAACTATGTCAAAATATTGCTTATATATTGATCTTCTTTGTAAGCACAAACCTACTCTTACAATTATTCTTTTGTAGGCACCAACCTCCTGGAGACATCAATCCCCACTTGTAGATTTTGTGAGCACCAACCAACTAGAGACACCAATCCATGCTTGTAGAATTTGTAAGCACCAACCCACTGTAGACACCAATCCCCACAACTAAGCACCAACTCAGTAAGAGACACCAATCTCTTATTTTGATAGGCACCAACCTCCAAATTCTTCAATGCATGATACTATTCTCCTTTCCTCACAACTTCTGATTTAGAATGATGTATATCTTTCTTTCACAAATCTGATCCAAACTCATGCATTATCCTTCCTTGACAAATCCGATTCAAATGATGTAATCTCTTCTTTAACAAGTCTGATCACAACTATAGCAATGTCTTCCTTCACAATTTTGCTCAAATAATGAAATGTTTTCTTTTATAATTCTGCCTTAAGGTTGGCTCTAATTTCACTTACAAATCTGCCCCCAAATTATGATTCGTATATTTCTCTTCACAATCTTAACACTCTTCATATAATTTAATATAGATCTGAATTACTCTTCATATTCTCTTCTTTAGATCTCCTTGAATACTTGAATGATTTACATTTTTTTTCTTGCAACTCAAACGCTCTCCACATCTTCCTTTTTATATCTTCTTGCCTCTATGAAGAGAGGCATCTCTTTGAATAGAGATAAGTCTCTAAAGAGTCATCACCTTTTATAAATAATTGATCGCTTCTTTTTTAAACTAATTCATAATCCATTTTTAACCTTTACTCAAATGCTACCTTCTCACTAATATAATCATTGCTTTTATATGTATGAAGTGTTGGACATGTTGTCATTGATGTCAAGAAGGTAGTCATGATTGTTACCATTAATGAACAGACGAGAGTTTAGGAAATGGTTGTCATTGATGTCAACATAGCAATATATTTGGATGCGTGTAAATATTGTCATTAATGTCTAAGGTAGATGGACATGTTGTCATTGACAGTTGCTATTGATAGTGTTGTATGTTCGATGATTATAAAGGAGAAGTTTGATTCAATGGTGGGATCCTTACAGAGAACTATCCAAGATGATATGCAATTGAGAGATCACATAATTGATTTGAGAAAACATGAACTAGATGAGTGGTTGTCTAATGTAAATTCTAAGTCCAAAGAAATGATACCAGAGGCATACGTGGCCCCCAACGTGGCAAAGGCTAAATGTGGTGATAACCAAATATTTGGGGTCTACATTATTATTACCAATCATTAAAGATGGCCACAAGGAACAAAATGGACAGTTTCAGAAGATTTATGATTATGTGAGTTGATGTTGATCATAACAAGTATCAAATTCAGATTCTGACTTGTAGTACAAAATCTCATGGAATAAGAAGACGAGTTTGGAGATCAAAAGACAAATATATAATGGTCTTAAATGCCGACTTCAAATTAATTATGGCAGCACTCTAATTATAATGTATATGCAAGAGTGGCCGACTTCATTCAAGATTTGGAGTTTAAAATACAAACTTTTGTCTAAGAAAAGGCTAACTCTCTTTAGCGCCAAAGTTGGAGTTTTAAGATAAGTGAGATGGCAATTAGAAGTCTTCATGATGTTGGCCGACCACAAAATGATTATGTAGCACCAAGTTTTGATGAGGCCGACCTCATATGTGATGAGTGCCTTACAATAAGACAAAACCAGTATTTAATAAAGTGGTGTGATTATCAAAGAAGAGGAAATGAGAGTAATATATGAAGTGATCATTGATATACAAGTAGAGCAATTGAAGAATACCATTAAGTGATTAAGGTGTGCGGTTAATACAAGGAATGGTGCGATTTGTATAATAAGACAAAAGTGTTATTTGTAAGATACAATGAAGTGGTGTGATCTTGATATATCATGTGATGCGATTTTGTCATGAAATAACAACAATTAATATACAAAAGGGTGCGATTTGTTATAAAAAGGCAGCTATTAATATTGGAGAGGTGCAATTTGTTGAGGAGTGGTGGTCATGGTGAAAGGTTGTGATTGTTATTGAGATTGCCTCCATTGAGAAGACATAAAAGGAGAGAGTGAAGATATGATTTGAATGAAAGAAATGTAATGATTTATTTCTAAGTTTTGAGCAGATATAGAGGAAGAGAAGGGGCAGAAACACGAAGTGCAATTTTGATTTATTTTAGAAGAAAGTATGTGTGATTGCGAGAAAAGGCTATGAGCAAATTTGTGAGGAAAAATATTGATATACTTAGTGATCAAATTCGAAGGAAGATATTGATTGGATCAGTTTTGTGAAAGAAAAATATACATCATTTATGGTAGATTAGTGAAGGAAGGTATATGTGTGTGGATTTGATTTGCAAAGATAAGACTTACATCACTCATAATCAGAAGTGGTAATCATATTGTCAGTAAAGGAGAACGATATCATCCATTGAAGAATTCGTAGGTTGGTGCCTAGAGATTGGTGTCTCTTACTGAGTTGGTGCTTAGTTGTGAGGATTGGTGTCTCCAGTGGGTTGGTGACTACAGATTCTACAAACGGGGATTGGTGTCTCCAGTGGGTTGGTGCTCACAAAAGAAGAATTGTAAGAGAAGTAAGTTGGTGCCTACAAAAGAAGATCAATATATATAAGCAATATTTTACTGTGGTTTTCTCCCGCAAGGGTTTCCACATAAATCGTGTGTTCTTTCTGTGTTCTTAATTGCTAGATCTTGCATATGTGTTATTGATGTGATCGATTAAATTTGAAAAGTAAAAATTTGTGTAATACTGATTCACCCCCCACCGCCCCCCCCTTCTCAGTATAACCGTGTGCTCATCATGAAGATCGCTGCCCATGCTCAATATATGTCTCTTATTAATGAGTGGGACGATTTGTCTTCTTGTGGGAGTGTCTCATTAAGGAGGGTCGGCCCTCTTAGCAAGATATTATTTTAATTCAAATCAAAATAAGGCGCCAAACAAGGAAGTCGACCATTTAAAGAATGAGTCGACTTCTTCAATATGTTAACTTTAATTTCTATTTCTTTAGTCGATTCCTTAGCATCAACTTCCACTCACTTTCATTGTCATCCAAGCCTTTCTTATGGCTGCGTTAATTCAGAGACTTTTACTGATGCAGGAGCATCCGGGCGAATGGGCAATCCAACATCAACCAAAAACAATTGTAGGTTTTATTTTCAATTTTGTTTGGTTTGTTGGGTTCTAATGGCTTTTTTCGGCACTATGTATGTTTGGCACAGTCAGGGAGGTAGTTTGGCAGTGTTGCTTGAATTCAATCCCAATGCACGTGAAGTCAGTTTCCATAAAACAATTGTTCTGGGAGCTTGGTGAAGTTTCATGGCAAATCTTCCGACAGGTAGATTCTTGATTCCATCTTGGTATTATACGCGAAGGTTTCGTGAGCAAATACCTTCAAGTCTTGAAGATTTTAATGTTTTCCGACTTATGCTGGCAAATTGGCAAAATATTAATATGTCGAGTTTCGTGATGGTTGAGACCAAACGCTTTGGAGGCAGTCTTAGGAATGCTATGACACTCATCCCTGTCAGTTTCGGCGATGTTTCGAGCTTCTGGCGAAAAGTTATGGCCGAAGTCGGTTTTCAGCCTTGGCACCGTCGCAGTTGTACAATTGAAGTTTTTCGGATCTGTAAGGTATAATTTTGATTGGAATTTATTAGTCTAATATTTATCCAGCAGCAAGAGTCTGTGACCAGAGAGATTAAGTCCAGATTCCAAGCTTATGCATTTCCACAGAAGTATCATATGAGCATTATTATGCCTTTTGGGGAGGCAAATCTGAGTTTGTTTTAAGCAATCAAATACTATTAACCTGCAGATTTTAAGGCATCAGGGAGAGGAAGGTAAAATGCACTTTGGAGTTTTAATTCTTAATTATGTAAGACTTCGTAAATGCATAAGTGATTGCCGTGGGAGCTGAGGTTAACTTCAATATATATGTGTCTTTCATCAGATGTATACTTCTGCTAAGTATGTTATCAGAAACTGCTGGGTGTTAAAGAGCAAAGTTTACAATTTCTACTGGTTATGCACCATGTATGAAAGACATGCTGAATAGCCCTTATGTTGACTGTCCCACGTGGCATAATTTGAAAGTATTACCTCAAATTATATGGTGATTAAGTTACATCGTGAGTTGCTATCATATTCCAATTGAATGGAAGGGCAATTATGTATATTGTTGTTGGAATGTTAAGGAGGAAACTTTTCAGCTGGAATCGATTGGCATTTTCATGCCGATAATATTCTATGAAGAATAAAATCAAAACCAAAGGGGAAAACGTAAAGGTATGTGTGAAGGCGGACAGAATACCAAAAGCAAAAAAGAAGGTAATTTCAAGAAGAAAAGAACGCAGCCTTGGTAGAAGAAAAAGAAAATGATAACAAAGGAAATATGGAAAATGAAACGCCACCAAAATGAAAGGTATAGCAGAAAATAAAAGATGAGGGGGAATTTGTGTCGGAGAGGAGAGGAAATTTGCTGCCATACAAGAGGTAATGAAAGAGTGAACAGAGGCTTGATGCAAACAGCAAAGAGATGCTGAGAATAGGGGCACAGGACAGCAAGAGAGATAAAGGAGTGAATGTCTCTGTAGAAGAAATGATAGATTGTGTTGAGAGAGGCCATTAAGAGGCCAATACTGTACAGTTTGTTGCAGATTTGTTGTAGATAATTTGCATATGAAATGTCAATAAAATGTTTGATGGTTTTTGGTTTCCATTGTGATACAATTTCTTTGTTGTTGGAGTTATAGTGGGAATGATTACTTCCTACACCAAATAAATCGGAAATTTATATTGTCGTCTATATTTATGTTTGCAATTTGAGAATTTATGGTGTTGCAATCTGAATTTTAGTGAGCTGTTGTTTTGCAAGTTGCGATTGTGTGAGTGATTTTGGGAGAAGGGAGTATCTTCTGCGTTTTACATCATTGAGCCTGCGAATTGGCCCGTCTTCTAAGTAGTAATTATAATTGATTCAACATGTCGTTCACTCTTATCCATTGCCAACAAAACTGCCTAGCAGACAAACTCAGGATAATAACTAGGCCACTTTATATCATCACTAATTGATCACTAATATCCTTGAAAGCTTCAATCACATCTTGTATGTGTTGTTCAACTACAAACAGCAAACTACATTTCAATACCACCTCTAGATCTTGTCATTCTCAAATCATCTTGACATCAATGACAATAAACTTGGACAAGCAATTTTCCTCTGGACATCAATGACAACATTTGCAACAATCTTCCGTACGCCTTTGACATCAATGACAATATTGCCAACACAGACAACCCAACCTTCTCGATAGCCTCCATAAGAAGCTCAAATTGGAAAGCAACATCCCTTACACTTCTAAAATAATCACTAATCTAGAGGAAAAAGGGACTTGCTAAAGATGTGTGCTCTTGCAAATATTTTCCTAACCCTCCATTACAATTGACCACCATTCCTGTTCAAGGTTTATCTCATCTCCTCCATTGGTACTATAATCTTGGATAGTTGAGAACCAAATGAAAAACCAACCACTCATTTGGGTCAGATTGCACAAACACAATATGGAAGCAAAAACACACTCAAGAAAACTTTATCAACTTTGCATAATGTTACCACAAATAACTAGCTGAGAGAAAACACTCTAAAATTTTATCACAGCTTATTTCTTACAATACACAAACACTCGTCTTACATACTGTATTCTCAAACCAGGCTTACAAACACACTCTACTCGGTCTGACTTCTTGGCAATCCCTTTCTTGCAAGTTACACTCATTTCGTTTAAAGCTTCCCTCACTTTGCCATCTTCATTCTGAAAAAATCCCAATGGCTTTTCTCAACATCCAAAAGCCTCTAACTAAATTGATTTTTATCTCTACATTCTTATCCATTACAAGAGGAAAGAACAACCACTTAGAAGATGGAATGGTTCATATTTCAGTCATTTCAAACTTGTTGGCCCTTGAACTGGACCATATGCAATCAAACATAGTCTAATAGGTCTTGATATACATTGTGATCTTAAGATAGCACATGCTTACAGTTAACATCAACATATCATTGAAGCCCCTTCTTCAAAATTTGGATATTTTTTGTAAAATTCAGATGGTGGGAGAGGGTGCACTTGGGTCATCTTCTCTCTATTCTAATATTGATAGTGGGAAGGCACGATTATACGCATAATGTTTTCTCCTCCCTTCAGGACCTTTCTGGGAGGTGGTCTAGCTGCATCACCTTCTACCCCTATAAGTTTCTTCTTTTTTTTTCAAAAAAAGTTGCACCAGGACCCTTGCAGGAGAAAGCATAGTCAGTTGCATTTACTTTCCCCCAAGTTATTTTCCAAAAACACACAATGGGAGTAGGCGCCTAGAGTTTACCATCACTAATTCTTGTTGTAAACCCCCCTCAATAAGCCTGTCAAGGGGAGGTAACCATTCAATACTTCCGTGTCAAAGGTCAACTCCAAAAGATACTCCAAATATTGAATTAGATAAACACCAAATGAATCTCTGCAATACTATTGAGGTAAAAAGGACAATATGATTCATTACATATATTCTAACTCCTCCAGCTAAAAAGGAAATGTGTTAGGTGTATGGTGTGCTCAATAGTAACCAAAACAGCTCCGAGAAACTCCCCAAAAGAACAAAGAATTCTTGACAAAATAAACCAAAGTAAAACCATCACCAATGATTGTTTATAAGCTTAATAACTTTCTAAAAAAGAAAATACTTGACTGACAGAGACTGGTAGTGCTGATATTGATTATCAAGTGTATTTTGTGTTAGCTAATGCAAGATGTGCTTCACAATTCCTTATTATAGATCACTGCTCTACATCTTAATTTCCAAATTTCTTGAGTTCTAATGATTATGGTTAATAAATGCAACATAGAAATGCATAAAAAATCATAAGTAATAAATATGGTACAAAAGGTCACTAGTTCCAGAAAAATTAAACAGAGCATATCTATTATTTTGCATCATTAACATACAATGTATGTTTCTTGATATATTCAATCACAGGGTTTGGTGTCAAGTACTTCACAGAAAGTCCTCTTGCCAAGCTTTGCCTGCATCAAAAATAAATTGCAATACTGTGTCACTCGGGCAGATAACAGATGGTATCAGGGATAGAAAAAAAAATATCGTGTGAATTTCATTTCTTTTCTGTCATTAGCCAATTATCTTTATGAACAAGAAAACACAAAAAAATACAGTTTTTGGTCTTCTTTAAAAACTTGAACAAAGTTGGCATCAAGAAAACTCGAGAAAACATACCCAATTTGTATGTGCTACTGCATTCAATCTTTGGTCAACAATTGCTACATCATTTTCACCTCAAAGAAAATACATGATATGTTTTTAACTCTGTTGTCCTGCTTCGCCCAATAAAAGGGGAAGCAGTACTACGGCAACTCTATTAGATCAATTTACTTTAGACGAACAATCCTGCAGTGTGAACCCTTAACTGATTAGATCTGTTGATAGAAGAGCTATAAATTAACCCACCTGTTGTAACTTGTGACCAAATCACACATTGCCCCATTGCAAATGGGGATCCCCTTTTTTTTGAGCTCCGATGCTTTGCTTGAGTTTTGGATGATGTTTTAAGATTATGTCATGATGACTCATTGGTGGGTGAGTCCACCGCATTGTCAAATTGTTGAAGTCATTTGAAAGGAATAGCATTGCAACATAAACAAGTAGTGACTTTAAGATTCCAATTAGAGTTTCAAATATTGAAAATGCCTAAGTTTGTGAGAGCATGATTAAGACATCCTGCATGAAGAATGAAGTGTTTACCTTCAAAATGCCTTTGACTTTAAGATTTTGCAGGAAAGAGCAAGCCAAGTAGTTTAGGCGCAAATCTGTACTTGAATAACCTCACATTAGCGCCTAGAGAGAAGTTAACTTGAATCTGCAAGTCTAAGAAGTCTTTTGAAGAGCAACTACAATGATTAATGGTCTTGAAAGTTAAGTAGGTCTTCATCTAATCTAGGCGCCAATTCCCATTCAAATAGTCATGAATATGCGCCTAGGAGGAAATCATGTTGAAATTGCCAACCTTAAAGCTATGGGAATGATGCAAGTTCACAAGGGTTAACATAAGTCTTGAAGATCATCAAAATTGAAAGTGAATATTGCAATAAGGCAAGGCGCCATATCATGCTCTGAACATCACCAAAGGGCGCCTTAGAAAACATGTCAACACCTTGCCCAAACAAGGTGCCATTTCTTGTTATTTTTGTCATTTTGAGCGCCAAAGTGTGTGGGTGGTTGAAAAGAGTTTGGGCGCCTAACTTAGAAGGTCTTTAACAATGAAGAGAGCTAGGCGCCATTTTCAACTATTTTTACCTCAAATCAGCGCCTTAGATGAAGAGGGCACTTATCTAACACTAGGCGCCAATTCACACCTATGTAACCCTCAAGGTGCGCCTTGATTAAGAGAAGCTTGGAGTTCAAATTTAATCACTTTGCATTTGATTGAATCATTGAAATTTAGAAGAAAACAAACCAAATAGGTTTAGGCGCATTTCAACCATGGAAAGTTCATTTCTGGCGCCTAGCACTAAAAGAGACTTTCATCAAGCAGTTTGAAAGAGTATGAGGATTAGGATGCTTCTATTATAACTATGAAAGAGTTTGAATCCATGAAAATGAAGCGAGTAATCCCTTAAGTATCAAGGCGCATTTTTGCCTCTATTCAACCTCATTTTGGCGCCTTGATGTAAAATAAAGTTTAAACTCAATAAGAATTGCGCCCAAAGTGATATCATCTTAGATTTGCACCTAAGATAGAGTGATTGCTTTAAGAGTATCAGGGCGCATTTTCCTGTCTATTCAACCTAGTTTTAGCGCCTTGGTATGAAAGGAGTGTCTAAATCAGTAGAAGATGGCGCCCAGAGAGAAATCAACTTGAATTTACAAGTTTTGAAGGTTGTTGGTGGATGAAATCTTTTGGAACATCTACAATCCTTTGAACACATAAAAGTGAAAGAAACACTCATTAAGACCTTAGGTGCAAATTCATGTTTAAGTAGACCTCAAAGTGCACCTAATGATAAGGAGTCTCTGAGAGTTTGAAAGTGATTGAAAGTGATAGAGATGATGAGAGTTTGAATGGGTGATCCAAGGACATCAATCAAGGTTTGGGATATCTTACATCCATCTAAGCTCAAAGTATCAAACAACAACCTAAGAGAAAGTCTAGGTGCACTTTTTAACCCATTTTGCCTTAGATATGCACCCAAAGTTGGAGAGAACATTCATCATATCAAGGCGCCAGTTGATATCTATATGACCTCAAAATTGCGCCTAGCAATTATAGAATCCCAAATATACCAAATAGCGCCTAGTAATGACAAGGAATTGCTTAAAAGTCAAGGCGCATTTTCATGTACCCACTAATCATTTTTGGTGCCTAGAAGACATGAGGATTGAAAATGAAGTGTTGAAGACTTTGAGAGTAGGTGCCTTAATGAGGAAGTCTTTGGGAAGTCTAAATATGGGTTAAAATCATTTGAAATGCCAAGAAACAGGTTAAGTATCTAGGTGCCTATTTCTATCTTTGCAACCTAAATGAGCGCCTAGGAAGAACTTACATGAAATGACATTTTGGAGTGGGCGCTTAGAGAGGAAGGATCACTTTAAGACGTGCAATCATTCAGAATCATAGAAGTAGCAAATAAAGCCCAATTTGATCAAGGTGCCCTTTCATCTCCATGCCAACCTAGATTTGCGCCTTAGGGAAAATCAGTTAAATTTATTTGTGAATGAGCGCCTTGAGAGGAGAGATCATTTTAAGCCATTACAATTGTTTGAAATCGTTTAAAATGACAAGTATGAAGCTATCTTGTGCTAGGCACACTTTGCTCCTCTAGATACATAGATATGCGCCTAGATGTAAAGAAGGATTATTTACATGTTTAAAATGATTCCTTTGTTATAAAGTGATTAATATTGTTTCTCTTGTCTTGTAGGAACATCAACAAAGTTGAGAATTCATTCAAGGAGTAAACACTTGGAATCATCAATGGGCAAAGAGTGAAGTCAAGAGGCAGTCGTTGCATAAAAGGCATCATGTAGCTGCTCCAGAGGATCACATCAAGTTCAGCACTTCATTATCAATGACATCCAGAGAAGACATTCATCCACCATACTTTGAGTTCCATACAACTCCACGTCTCCAAGTGAAGTCTCCTACTTCATATCATCATCTACTCTACTCTCCAGAAGAAGTCTCTTATTACAAGCTGAGAAGGAAGCATCATCATCACCTATACTACTCTATGATGAAAAGACATACATCCTGCAAGAAGAAAGTACACAAAATCAATCAAATGAGCTACAAGTATCATACACATCCAGTTTACAAGAAGATGAACAAGGCAAGATCAACAAGATACATCCCAAATATACAAGTTCAAAGCAATTACATTCGAAGACATCACACAGATGATGCAATTTGGGAATATGCTGAGGTGGCACCTACGTGGCAAATGCATATCATTATTCAATCACAATTCGCCACATCATTCAACCACATTCAATGCATCTACAACAAACAAGAAGCCAAAGAGGATGCCTATGTGGAAGATGCTCTAGAAGATTCCATCTTATCCTTATCTTTTTGGAAAACATGCCTTCATTGCCTCTCTTATGTACTAAAAAGTAGCAAGTTGTCGTAACTACCTGCTGAGATGGCATGATCCTGGCCCTTGGCTACTTGAATTGATCCAGGCCATTCATTGTAATTATGGACTTCTCTATAAAGGCCTTGTTGCCTCATTCGTAAAATCATCAGATAATAGTTAGAAAGTTTGTAGGAGTAGAGTAGAAGAGACTCTCGAAATTATCTGAGAGTACTTGAGGTTGTTGTAAATATTTCTCAAGATTAATGCAAAGACATTGGAGCTTGTTTGGTGCTAAGTGTTATCTATTGTATCTTGATTGAATGGAGAGATGTTTCTAAGTAGATTAGAAGTTCATTGATGTGATGTATGTATGTATTGGATATTTGATCAACTCCTAGCTCATGCTTTTGACATTCATCGTTGGTGAAGTGTTGTGTAAAGTTAGTTTGAGCTTCATTATAATTTCCTTAAGTTCGATTGTGAATGTTTGTTTGAGTTGCACCGTCTAATGGGTGCTTATATGAGCCTTCATGGTTTGAAAACCTTTCTCTATCCTTAAGAGATTGCACCAACTCCATGTAATTGTAGGCATCCTTGGTGAAGTGGAGTTAGGTTAATTAAGGAGTTTGTCTATTCATGCATCAACATTGCTTCATTGAACTTAGATTAGTTTCTCTAAAACTTTATCTTTTTCCTTTTTCTTTATCATTGAAGCCTTGTACATATATCATCCACACTAAAAGGAGGAATAAGCTAAGTGAAGTATGAAGAAGTCTACATAAGTCCCTTTGTGATTACTAGCAAGATCACATGTATTCACTAAGTCTATCCTATACAATCACGAATACGGAACCTTGAAGTTGTCTCATTGGATCACATAGCTTAGCCTTTGAGAGACTTTACTCAAGAGAGAGTTGGATACTTAGTGTTTTACTCTATTGTTGTGTTGTCTAAAAACAATCATCAACACCACCATGACTTAATATTGGCTTGACTATTGATTACTCTTGGCAGATAGTCATTGGCATTGTGCAGGTAGGCGACAGAATCATGGCCACTTGAATACAAAAAATATTGACACCCACCTTTGAAAGTGTTGACTGTCTTTATAATATTGCCTGCATTCATCCTTTTTTGAGGCATTAAGTCAACAAAAGGGCAGTTTCTTCTCGATTAACACATGTTTTGTGGGAGTCATGTGGTGTATGTGGGGAATATTAGAAAGGACTAGGTGGCTAGAGTTTAAGCCTTGGTTGGTGAGGGGATTGTTTTTACTTGATTTTTCTTATAAGAGTAGCTTTTAACATTATGCATGAGGCACCTCTTGTCATTTATTATGTTTTGAGTCTTGAAGGAGATAATGTAGTGGCAGGGCATAATTACCAAAGTCAAAAAAATTGATTTTCAGGACATCAAAAATTTCGGAAATCTGGAATTTCAAACAAAGACCAGTAAAACTTCTATAGCAATTGAAAAATCCAAACCAAATTGGACAAATCTGGCCGGTCCAAAAAATTTAGACGAAAACCAGATTTGATAACAATGTGGCAGAATGATAATGGGTGTCGCTAATATGTGAATCAAATGGATTAAGGGGATTTTCCAAAGTGCGGGATTTGAAATGACTAGGTGAACTGAAGGATTTGAAGTTGCTGTGACCTAAACACACATTGCCCCATCACGATGGGGACCCCCCAGTTTTCTTCATAGGATTAGTCGTTTCTAGGTTAGTTATTTGTATCACCTCGGAGTCAGTCAACCGATCAAGCTTTGTAAATGCAATACAGAGGCTTCCTGAAGGTCAAAATTGGAGGGTTTTGTGTTAGAGTGAGTCCTGAGTTCAACACGCTTCAATAAGTAGAGATCCACAAGTAGAAATGGTTAAGTGTTGATCTAGGCGTCTGTTGTTGTTCAAATAATCATTATGAGTGCCTAGAGGTAAGTATGTTAAAGGTATTGAGTTGAAGAAACATCTAGGCACACTTTGCTACTTATTTCACCCTTGTTGAGCGCCTAGGTAGAATATGAGCCTCAAATGAGTGCTCAGAAGGTATTTATTCATGTTTGGGCGCATCTTATCACTCAGACCACCTTGAATAGGCGCCTAGGTGAGAAAATCTCTACAATGAGTTGAAATCATTTGGAGGACAAGCATGAAGCCACTAAGAGTCTAGGCGCCCTTTTGCCCCTCTGTGTACCTTAATGAGCGCCTAGAAAGTGGATGGCTTTGAAAAGTGAATTTTGCGCCTAAGAACATCACTTGCATTTTCTCATCATGAAGTGAAGCTTGAGTAAGTATAAGTTTCAAGACCATATCATCAAGTTTTCACTAGGTCTTTAAACCCATTCAAGATGAGGGAAACACCTATTTCAATCTCGGCGTAATTTCACATTCAAAATGATCATTATGAGCGCCTAGAGGTGAATATGTTGAAACTTTGAGCATTAAAGGTTGAGTTTGAGCATTATGAGTTTGGGCGCACTTTATGATGAGATGACCTTATGCAAGCGCCTTTGAAGAGAATGAGCTGAGCAAACATGGAGTCTAGGCGCCCTATAGTGTCTAAACAACCCTCAGAGAGTGCCTTAGGTGCAAATGATGTTTTGGTCTCAGTAAACTTTGAAGATGGACTTTTAGCACCTAAGAAAAGGACCCTAGGGGTAGCGCCTAATGTTAAGAGGCTTTAAATGGCTAAAACTAAACTTGAATGTCAAAGGCGCTCCTTGCCACCAAGATCACCTCAAGAAGGCGCCCAAAGTGCATCATCAAATTTAGGCGCTCCTTATCACCAAATTCATCCTCAGATTAGCGCCTAAGGGTCTTAGACATCTAGAATGTCAAATTGAAGGGTGAATTAGTCATATGGAGTAGAGAAGCAGGTATGTGAAAGGTGATTGAGAATCCTCTAAGGTAAAGGCGCTCTTCCTTGTTATTCTCATCATCTTGAGCGCCCTAGATCTAGAGGGTTGGAGAGATGATAGTTTTAGCGCCTTGAGGACTGAATGCTATGAGTTTAAGATACAACATCCAATTGGAAAGTTGCCCCCTTACAGAATCCAAACAAGTGAAGAAAGTCCTTACGTTGATCTTGGCGCCCATCTGCACCTAAATCATCATTCTTGGCGCCTAGGAAGTAGGGTTGGTTGAGAGGATTTTGAGCGCCTAACTTAGAAGGCCTTCAACAATGAATGCATGTCTTTATAGAACATGAATCAAAACCTCCAAAAGGTAGCACCTAGAGTTAAGAGCCTTTAAATGGCTAAAACTAAGCATGAAGTCCTAAGGCGCATCTTATGCCTCCACTTATCAATTTTGGCGCCCTTATGTGGATTCTTGACATGTTTTAGCACCCTGTATTTGAATGAACTCCTTAGGCGCCCTTGTTTGGAAATTTGATCACCTTTTGGTGCCCTGATATGAGAACCATGTAGAAGAATGAATAAGTCATCATAGAGCGCCTAGGTCAGTAGTCAGGTGGAAGTCTTGTGGAAGTAATTCTAAGTGATTAAAAGTGCTTTGAGGTCATTATGAGTTTGGGCGCCCATTCTACACAAAACAACTGACCAATGGCGCCTTGATGTAGGACATCCATTTTGGCGCCTAGACAAGGATACCATTCAAGTTACTTCCAATGGGAGCACCCTGTGTCAAAACTTCCAAAATGACCAAGTCTTAGCAAGATAATTCTAGGCGCATATTCCTGTTTAGACTCGCTCAAATAGCGCCTTGAAGAAGCCTACTTCATTTTTGATTCCCAAAGTTTGTTCAACATGTCAAATCTTCTTAGGGAAAGTTGTATCTAGTAGACCTTACTTGAAGTGTCTTGGGAGAGGATTAAGTATCATCATGAACGTCTAGAGGCAAATATGATTGAAGTTTTAAAGGTATTGAGCTTGATTAAGGTTAGTTGTTAAGGGGTCTTCATCTAAGTCAAGGCGCCAAAGTACTTTCATTTTGGCTGGAACAATCTCATAAGTGTCCCCAATATGAGAAGAAAGGTTTACTATCATCTCGGCCAGGTTAAGGTGCATTGTGTGTTGGAAGACATTCAAGAAGTTTTGGCGCCCTTCATCAAGTTTACCATCCATTTTGGCGCCTAAAACAGTTTTAAACCTTCAAAATTTTGAAAAAGTGCATTAAATGCTTAACTAGGCCGACCCTCTTCTTGGCCGACCTGCATTTAATGTAGGTAGATTCACTATATAAAGGAGGGCGCTCCTTGTCATTTTCAATATTATTCATTCACACTCACTCAAGGAGCGATTTTTGAAGGAAGGAGCAGCATTTTTTGAAGACAAATCTGCACTTTGAAGTCTGATTTTTGTCATTTTCATATCTGATTTTCATCATTTCTACAGAAATTTGCACTTTTCTAGGTCAGAAAATTGGTGTAAGGTATGTTTCAGCCACCTTTTACTTCATAAGTTTGCCTTTTATTTACTTAATTTTGCAGATTTTCATCGTTTTATCATCAAAAATCAGGTTTGTGAAGTGAAATTTCATCATTTCAAGTCACTTATTCAAGTGTTGTCTTGTAGATAGATGGGCATGACGGCAAAGGAGCGGCAAGTAATGATCAAGATGGATGCCAAGTCCACCATACCCGACTCCAAGCTCAAAACTCATTGGAAGGATGTGGGAGACACCAACATGGGACACGTCAACTTGGAGGAGATGAAGGATTTCTTGCTCGCCATCACTAGGACTGAAGACATCAAGGCTATTGCAAAGAGTGGAATTGTACAAGCAACATGCTTCCCACCTACCTTACCTAGCACTGAGTTAGTGTTAGAATGTATTCAGCACTACGACAAACAAAGAAGGCAAATTGTGGCTAAAGACAGGACTGTTCTCGCCTACCTGCAAAGAGAAGCCATTCAGGAGATCTTCAACATCCCAAATCGGAAGGCAATGTTCATCTGTCCTACAACTACCCAATGTACTTTTGAAGGTAATCCCTAGCACTACATGCAAGAAGTGAGGAAGAAGTGGATGATAGATTCATCAATCAAGATATACAATTCTGAGGATCCGAAGTTTCACAAGGCAGCTTTCAAACAAGAGATAAGTTACTTCATCATGTTCTTGAATCGAGTAACAAGTAGGCCTCAATCATCGACTTTTGAAGGATGGATGTATACCTACTTTGATCATGTGTTTACAAAGAATAAGATGGTTGATTGGGCTAGTCTTATAAGCCATTGACTTGATGAGCAGTTTGAAAGGTTTGATGAGACAAAGTCTTTCTTCATGACTTCCTATCTTGTTTACATACTGGAAAGAAATGTGGTATATAAGGGATTAACATTTAAAGGAGAAGTAGGTGTGAAGTCTGGCTAGATTCTATCACATCAGTGCTATCCACAGCTGCATTTGAAGAATATCAATCATTATAAGAGGTTTAATGATGCCTTCGCCATGTACATAGTGAGAAAGTTGCGAGGAGAGTTGCATAGAAGACTAACAAGTGCAGATAGGAACTTCATTGAACAATATGGAAGGTACTACATTCAATATGACAAGTTTACCTATATCAGAATTCTGGGCTTCACATCCTTTCCATACAGATTGCCGAGGTACCCCACCAATAGGATGGTGTTGCTGGAAGTTTCAAGACAATTATTAGAGTTTCATAACATGCAAAAGGCAAGAAAGAAGGCTGGAGTTCAGTTTCCCTTCAAACTGGGGAGATATTACTCATGTCCATCACTTCAAGCAGCCGAACATTCAAAGATGGAGCTTCAAGCATATCATTTACATCTTCATGATTCAAGGAGGGAGAACTTCGATCCACACGGAGTTGTTAAGCAATCATATTCTTCCTACTAGCATGTTGAGCAGCTTGAAGATCATTGGGCAAATGCCATTGATGATGATGATATAAGGATGCAGAAATGTTCAACGTTAAGATGGGATCTGGTGAGAGCTACAGGGGTATTAAGGATTTCTGATCAGCTAGATGATGATAGAACTCTTTCAAGTGATGAATACAACAAGATCTGAAACCTCTCATATGATATTGACTGGACCGATAGAGAAAGAGTTTATGATGAAGAGTTGATAGAACCTATCATTGCTATCACTAAGGAACATGTAAAGGATCAAGTGCAAGCATTGATAGATGAAGGGAAGAAGCTCACTTACGCCAAGATGGGAGAAGTTGAACAGAAGGAACAACATAGTGCACCTGGCAGGAGTTCACGAAGTAAGGATAATGAAAGGGATTCAATTCAAGCAAAGAAAAGAAAACAACTTGAATCTACACAAGGAGAATCGAGCAAAAAGAAGAAAAGAATAAGTATTGAAACTGCTTCATCTAGACAGCCAGGAGATACTCCAATGAATCAAGATATAGTTGTACATGTTGTTGAGGATGCAATTCTGGATACTCCATTTGAAGAGGTGCCTTCAAGTCCACACGATACTGAGATCATTGATGAGGTTAACACTGAAGACAAAGATGAAGCTGAAGAAGAATCATTGCCTATGCAAGGGAAACAAGTGCAACGGTTAGGGGGTCTTTCATCATTGTTGGAGTGGCTACAGGATAGGATTAAAGAAAGCTGTGAAGTTGAAAAATATCCTCCTATTCCAGTTGAAGAGCTACTTCTAGATATGTCTACTAAAAAACTGAAGAAAAAGGCAACTACTCTTTCAAAGATAACCAAAGATGAAGCTGGTGTGAGGAAAGTACATGTAGCTATTCCAAGACTTGAGAAGAATGTAGAAGATATTACACCTGAAGATTATGACATCAATACAATTGACTTGGGTCCGTTAACTGGAGCACAAGTAGAAGAAGAACTTCAGGATTCAATCGATAATGCTCGAGCTATCATAAGGCAGGAAACAGAAGGCAGGATTAAAGCTGAGCAAAGGTGTCAAGCCTTGGAGCAATATATTCAGCACTTGGTTCATCCTATCCATCAACAGGAGAGAGTTTTTACACCTCCATCTCTTCTTCCTCCAGAAACAGTTGTACATCTTGAGGGGTTGAAGTCTTCATCTCACAGATTGAAAGATTGGATGAAAAGGTCAAAGGAAACCACATATAGACATCTGGAAGATATCATGCAAGTGTATGATAAGATTGCTGATCTCAAGGAAAGGGTACCTGCATTGTTGATAGCTTGTGCTGAGTTCAAGGTTATCAAAGAACAATACATGCCACATTTGAAGAGCTTGATGGAGACTTCAGTTGATAAGTTAATACATGCTAAAGTGATCGAAGAAGGCATAACATATGATTTCTCTTCTTGGTACTATTGCTTTCGCAATAAGGGACAACTACTTGATAAGGTAGAAACAGCTATGTCAAGAGTAAGGAGTGTACTTCAAAGAATTCAAGATGGAATACATGCATCCTTGATGAAAATATGCAATCCATTTGGAGAGATGACTCTTGATAATATGAAAGGACAAATCCAAGCATTCTACTTCCAAGAGGATGATGTTTCTGATAAGAAGCTTGATAGTATATTTTCACTTGCTGTCCACCTTGGTGCCAACAAAGCTAGAATGACCGATTGGGAGAAGACACTTGGCCTTTATGCAAATGATGTAATTGAAGCTGAAGGAACCACTAAGAATACGCCAAGTGTACCTTATGACGATGTCAAGCAAATAGTGTCCAGATTCATTGAATTCCATAACACTAGTGATGGTTATTCACATGGAGATTCCTCATAGGCTATTGATTTATCATCCTTATCTTCTTGGGAAGCATGCCTTTGTTCCCTCTTTCATATACTAAAAATAGAAGTTTGTTGTAACTACTTGTGATGTGGCATGATCTAGTCCATTGGCTTTGCCAATCGATCTTGACCCTTCATGTATTCTTGAGGTCTATATAAGAGCTCCTTTTGCTCTCATTTGTAAGATTGAAGACTCTGAAAATTGTTGCAAGAGCTCTCTAAAATAATGTAAGACTCATTGTTTGGTGATTTTATATATGTTTCTAAGTGTTGCATGGTTTCTGATTCCTTCAAGCGAATATTAAGTTAAAGTAGATTAAGTTTTCTTTTAAGTGTTATGTTAGTTGGTGAAAGATTTTATTATTGTTTGTGGTGAAATCTATATGTTCACACCATTTGTGGTTTGTGGCTTGCAAATTGCAGTGTATGGTTGGTCTGAACGAATCGAGCTTAACTTTGATCTTTATGTTTGTTGAATTTTAATGAGCATAAGTGATTTGAATATCTTGTATAACCCTAGAAGATAGCATCAACCTTGTGTAGTTGTTTAATCTGGCAAAGCAAGAGTTGGTTTGATTTCACCTGAGCAGTAATCATCTCTTACATCCAGGATTAGATTAGTTCTACTGAACCTTTCATCTTTTGTCTTTTCTTTTATCAATCTGGTTAGAACTTAGGATCAAACACTTCATTACCATGTCATACGTCATAAGTTGTAGTACTTAGATACTCTGAATGTTGGCCTCTATCATTGAAACAACGAGTTGTTTGAACAATTGTGTAAGTCCCTTTGTGTTTATCAACAAAATCATACTAAGTCATTGAGCTATCCATCACGAATCATAAGAAAAGGAACCTTGGAGTCATCTCATTTGATCACTTTGTTTAGCATTCGAGAGGCTTTATTCAAGAGAGAGTTGGGTACTCCGTGTTTTACTCTATTGTTGACTTGTCGAAAAACAATCATCAATAGAAGTGACCAAGTGAATGTGGGTGGAAAGCTCCTTTCACCTTAGGGATCCTTACTGACTTTGGCAAAATGAGCTTCTATTTGTTTTGGCTTAGGCTTATACATGGGCTTGGGAATTTCCCCTCTTGATAGCTTAATAAAACTTCAATAGTGATTATCATAAAATTGTTTGCACCTCTCTGAAGAAAGTTTCTTCAGGATCTTTCTCTTTTTCATTTATGATGGACCTCATCTTCTCAATCATTAAGTCGATGCCATCATACACCTCTCCCAAACATGACTTATCCATGTCAGTAAAACGGATCATACTCATGATGGGCTCAGTTAAACTAAGAAGATATTTCACGTGGTCCCACCAATTGTCATCTAGGATCATCTGCTTTACATTTGTTGCCCTGTCACTATTGGACTGCCTCCATAGGAACCAATTTTGGCTAATGACCATGCTAGAAAGTGGCACCTTCACCTTCACAAGTCGTCTCAAGACGGTTGTGTTGATGCAAATCGGGTCTCAGCAACCTATTAAAAAAAAAATTAAAACAAACAGCAAAAGCATACTTAAATAATAAATTTTAAAAAAATTCTAAAATTACTAATTACTAAGTCAAAACATAAAATTTAAAATTTTAGTGTTTCAATTACCTTCAACAGCTCCAATTGCAAGAATGATCTAAAAATGGCTTGAGACATGTGATGGTTTATGATGAACATTTGGATCTCTTTAGCCTCAGCATAGACTTGTTTGATCCAATCTATTTTCCTACCCAACTTTTGTAGCATGAGGTTAACCGAGTGGACAGCAGATGGTGTCCAAAATATGTGTGAAAACCATGTCTCAACCAACATACCAGCTGCTCTACAATTCTTTGCATTGTCTGTTATGACTTGGACAACATTTTTAGGACCAACTTCTTGAATGCACTATATAAGGATGTCAACAATAAATTGTGCATCTTTCACTTGCCCCTCACAATCCACAGCTTTCAAAAACGTTGATTAGTGGTCGATTTCTTGTATCCTTCCATTCATTAGAAACAATGGACACCCATATTTGTTTCCATGAATTCCTAATGGGAGTCAATGAAGTGTGTATAGATTTTACCTCTTTTGCCAATAGTGTGCTACGCACCTCATAACCTGGGCCCGTGTACCCTTTTGTAGCCTCATTTACCTTTCTCAACATATCTTGCCAATATGGATTTCGAACAACATTGAAGGACAAACCGTTTGTATAGAGGCATCTTGCAACACTTTGATCTGCAATATCTCTAGCATCACTCTGAAATGCTCTCTCCAATGGACCCCTTGTTCTCTTCACGTTGACGAGCACTTCTTCATTCCTACCCAAAAATGGGTGGCTCTCTATTACAACATCAAGGAAGGCACTAGGAGATCGAGAAGGAAGGGGCCTTTGTGATCCCCTTCCTCTCCTCAAAGGATGGTTTACGCTACGGGAAACTCTTGCATCTACTTCCTCCTGCTCTTTAATATATTCTGCTATTTGATGAGGTGGCAAACCATTACCATCTAGTCCTAGACATGCTTTGATTCCCAAGTTTGAAGCCGAATATATTACAGTCTTCAGTTGCTCAGAGTTCTACAGAAGCCGAATATATTGCAGCTTCTATGGCTGCTAGAGAAGCAGTATGGCTTAGAGAACTGCTTGTGGGATTATTTGGTAAACCTCTGAAACCAACTATCATCCACTGCGACAATCAAAGTTGTATTAAGCTATCCATGAATCCAGTATTCCATGATAGATCTAAACATATTGAGATTCCTCATCACCATGTGCGTGATATGGTGGAAAGGAAAGTGATTCAGTTGGAGTATATCAGTACAGGAGATCAAACTACAGATATTCTTACCAAACCACTCCTCAAGGTGAAAGTTGAATACTTCAGGAAAAATCTTGGTATGATTGAAATGTAAGACTCTAATTGATTTGTACTAATATATTAAAGATGTTTAATGTGTAAACTTCTTGTGCCATATGTGTGACTCTATGACATTATGGGCCTACCCATTCTGTGTTTATTTCTAAAAAGTGACGATTTTTTGGATAATCTATACTTGTACCTAACATTATAAGGTGACGATCTTATAATGTTCATTAGACTAATATCATGTGACTTGATATTTGTATGAATCATGGAGTTATCATGATTAAGTTATGGTAGGCATTATGTGACTTAATGTCAGTGCACATACCATAACTAGGATATATAAGGAGAATGTAATGTTCTCGAGTATAGTATATCCTTTAGTATCACGAGGTAGGTGATGCTACGTATCACGAGATAGGTGATACTATATATCATGAGTTATGTGATATTAAATTACTTTGAGTAATTCATTACAGATCAGATAATTGATATTCACAGAGATTATTGTGATATTGTTATCTTCCCGAGCTAAGAGGGAGTGTTGAGTTGTTTGTAGCTTCGATCAGATAATGTATTTATTATGATCATAATAAATATGAATATATAAGTAATATTAAATATTACTTATATATTCATACTTAATATATAAGGTATGTTAAAATAAATATGAATATAGCATGATCGAATGATATATTACCAAAGTATAAACACCGACTACAATTCAAACGGTGATTAGCAATTGCTAAAGCAATGGAAAGGTGATGAAGTCACACCTGTGATAGGCGTGAGTCCTTGAGGAGTCACGTCTATCAGAGATGTGACTCCTACCGTCACTCATATATATATCAACGTCTTTGCCCTGCAATACCATGTACCTACACAGAAATCGGAAGTGTATGCGAAGTGGAAATTGCATTTGCAAAATAAAAGAAAGTAATAAATTAAGTCTGCAATACAAATATCCAACATTCAGAAGTTATCCAAGTTAGAGATCATAAGTTCGATTTGAATTTACACATTGGAGCAACCCAAACTAAAATATATATGGTTTTTAATATTTTATTGATTTCTTCTTTAGCATATGGCTCCCCAAGCCATTTTTCATTGATCAAAAAAAAAATAGAGTACATGCAAACAATTATAAAACAATTAAATCAATATATTTTGTTCCACCTACCATTTGTTTTTCCTGTGCTTTTTTTATTTTTCATTATTTAATAAGGCATCAATAATATTATGTTTATTATTAAATGGCATTACTAAATTATGTTTATTATTAAATATTAATAATTTGACATCTAAATGGCTGTCAAATTTAAGTTAGGAGGTTTTTGTTAACACACCTACACCATTACAATGTGCCCCTTGCCGCCACTGTAGTTAAGCCTCTCAGCATAATTATCTTTATCCCTATCAACTGTATTTTCAATCCTGCATTTTTTTTTGCAAATTATGGGTATTTATATCTATTTTTAATATATATATCGTACAGCCATACCCAGCTGCTAAGTCACAGGGTTCGCCGAATTTCAAGGAAAAAATTCAAAATCTGGTGAACTTCAAGAAAACCTTAAAAAATCATTCTAGTTCGCCCTAGATTCATACAGAAAAGGGCATAGGGGTATTTTTTTATCAAAATGTATTTTTAAAACGTGTTTGTTTGCCCTATAACACGGATCAACTCGATATTTTTTAAAAACACGTTTATTTTAAAATTAAAATATATATGAAAAGAAAAACAAACATAGCAGATCCTGTTTGTTCGGGTGGGCAAGACACATATCTGCTGCTTTCCAGCCATTATAGAGTTTTGCGCTGAACCCTGCATTGAAACCCCCCATGAGCGATTAAGCTTTCTGCTTTACACATGGTTTTGGGTTATTCATACATGTGTTAAGCGCTATTTGTAGAGGAAGTGACAATCGTATTATTCTTAGTTTTGACTTTTGTATAGTGATGATATATTTTGTTTTTGTTTTTATTTTCTTTTATTTTCTTTTTATAAAATTTAATACATTAAAATGTATTTTACATTGTTTTATTTTGTTTTTATATTAAAATTTAATATTTTAAAATATTTAATTTAGATTTTTAATTTTTAATAATAAATATATATTGAATTTAAATTATTAATTATTATTATATTTAATATATAAAATTTAATGTATTTACTAATGTTTATTTATTTTGATTTGTGGATTTATTTTTTATATTAAATTTTTTTTGCAAATTTATATTAGTCAAATTTAATCACGAATTTTTTCCAATTGTTTCCTCGCCGAATGTAATCCAAATTTTATCGTTGCCGAATTCGAACTCGAGCTCGAACCTTGTGACTTAGTCCAGCTGTACTGAACCTGGGAAAAAAATCACCGTGCCAACAAACATGAACCCATACCTGTGCTTGAACCGGCAACCTAGAGATTTTGTTAAGGGTGGAACTTAGGACGATGTATTGATGGACCTGCTGCTTGGATGGATAAAACCAGCTTACATGATTATGCCCCCTATACCTAAGGACGGGCATTGTGAAGATTGCTCGGTCAGTTTGAATAGATAAAAACCTTGCATTTGAAAGTATTAGCACGTGTTTGATATAGTAAGGATTTGAAACTCCATACCACCTACAGACATTTGTGATGAGCATTTGGCACTGCCCACCAGTACCTTATGTTTGTGGACAGTCGTGTATGAGCATTGTTTTCAAAAGAGAATATCATGTTGACTTACAATTTGTGTGGCATAATTAACTTGCATCTGATTTCTTGTATAGATCTGTTATTGTTGGAAAGATAATGAACAATGATGCCTCTATTTCAAAACTTCAAACACTTCCTTAAGAGGTTTGAACTTTGGACTGCAACTTTCTTGTGCGTTTGTAATAGGCTAATAGCAACAATAGTATTTTGGGATGTACCAATTTGTCACTTTATACTTTCTTGGTGTCCTTTTGGATCATGGTATGGCTTGTTATGGATGAGAAAGACTGTTAGAATCTTGCAAGAACCTGTGTACTTGTACTTAGATTTAATTAGTATTCTTTAGATGATCAATACTCTTTATGCAAGATGATGTCATGATTAAACAATGTTGTAAATATTCCATTTTGTAAGGCGTCCCATCCTGATTCTAACAGCGATAAACTTCTACACTCTAATGAAGACCTAATTGAGAAAGCACAAACAAAGAACGGTTCTGAAACGTCAGATGCCTAGATGGAAGATAATATCTGTTCAATATACTTGTTTAGAACAACCTTTGTTGTTACATGGTATGCCAATTTTGCTAGATTTGCCTTATATTGATTGCTTAGTTTAACAAGACCTGTTGTTTACAATGTCTGGTTTCATGGACTGCAATTACTGTGCTTGAAATTCTATTCAGAGTTGCAATTTTCAAGAAACCCTGTTTTGGGGCTAGAGAATGCTTTGACTTTAATTTTCCAGTTTCTGTCTGACAAGGAACTTTTAGACAGTTGATGACAGAACACCAAATTCTTTAGGTGTTTAATACAGGTTTGGATTATTGTTTTAGTGACACGCTTTTGTCATTGTTGAGTTATTAACTTATTAACTATAAAGTATGTGTTTAATAAAGGAGTGATTATTGGCTAATCTTCAGCCTTAACTCAGTTGGAAAATCCTTGGGGAATCTTCTTTTTATTTCTCCCAAAACTACCTCTCACTCCCATCCCACGTTCACAAGGCTTCATGTTGAAATGGATTTTCCAGGGAGGCTGCCAGAGGAGATTTGGCTCAAGATAAGCAATCGCATTTGAAAGCCGCAATTGGATTATGAGCAATCGGCCTTCAGGTGTAGATCTTGTTCTGCCCAAGGTGTCACATGGCGAATGCTTGCCCAAAGCGAAAGAGCTCCTTTGCAGATAACAGAAATAAGAGTGCTATGAAGGCTTCTTGGCAGAAAGGAGCTAAGTCTCATCATCAGCGAATAATGTTCAACCCCATTACTCCTTCATTGGCATCCCCAAATCCCATCTGCAAGGACTAAGCTATCTTCTCCAAAGCTTGGACAAGGAAACCCCCCAATTCAGTTTCCATGGATAGCAGGCCTCCTGCCTCTAATTGGGATGAGGATCTTTTGCCCTAGGATGCTCGTTATCCCTCCATGACGAAACCTATTTGAAAGACCTCCACCATGGTTAGTCCAGAAGAATGGATTACAGTCACAAACAAGAAGTCTTCCAAAAAAAAAATAGGGCCACCTGTCATATGGAAATTAGATTGCTCAAGGAGCAGGTGGTAACTGATCTTAGCCCATTGTTCATAGGATAGCAGTGGAACTTAAGCTTGCTGCAGATATATTGCAGAATGAGCATAATGTCTAGGCTTTGGGTGCATTTTTGCTGGAAATTAAGTAAATCAGAATTTTTGTAAGAATGTCTGGCCGCTTTTGTTCTTCTAGGACAAAAGGATATAATTTGCTGCAAAAGTATTATTTTCTCGGCCCAAATTTGATCATTTAGTGAAAGGATGAGACCCCCATAAGGTCTCTGACTCTCTTGTTTCACCAATCAAAAACAAATAAAGGAGTGATTATAGTTCACTAGTTCAGTGGTAAAGCGAAGCAATTGTGATAATGATGACCCGGTTTCAAGCCCCATTTGGGCATGCTCCTCATGTTAAAATGGCCGTGATAATGTGGGCCATATGGTTGGGGTTGGGTACGAGTCCCAGGCGAATTTTGGCAGAAGAGAAACCCCTCAAAACATGCCATCTAAGCCAAAAAATGCTCTAAGCTTGATAGTGCACTCACCACATTTAGCTGAGGATGGGTAAATGTTATAATTTACATATCAAAAGAAGAGAGATTATACAAGACGCAGTGTACTTGTTATCCCTGTTGCAGATGTTGAGATTAGTGACAGTGATATTAAAGCTCTGTACAAACTATTGTTAAAGCTCCCAACGTGCCTACCATATTCTTTTGTCCTTAATGGGTTGATACATTTAGAGATCAAAACATTGTTCTCCACATGGTTCTCCATAAAGATCTATCTAATTGGATCATGCATGATTATGTTGGAAACAACATATATTATAGGTATATTTAATGAAGACATTCCTATTCATCTTATTTTGAGCAATGTTCCTTTCTATGCATGACTATTCGGATTTTCTATAGAATAGTTTATCTATTCATATATTGTGAATATTATGTTTCCTGTGTAGTTAAACCATTGGACTGCTCGAGGTTAATGAGGAAAATTATCAAGTCCACAAGATGGGTATTAGTATGGCAAAAGCCCTGGCAATACAAGTTTATCACTACGTTACTGGGTTCCTTGCATATGGGTGCCATTGCAAAACCAAAACAGAGCAGGTTTGGGAGCACGGTTGGGATGGCTAAGGCACAGCCCTGTCGTCCAAAGTACCCCATGGGTACATCTAGAACCACTCCCGACAATTAGAAAAAAAAAAATAGTAGGGATTTCTAAAACAGTTAATAAAATAAACTATTTTGAACCAGTACTGGATGACTTCATTCCAAGTCAACATGCTAAATCTCATGTGTGAAGTTTGATCTTAGAAGAAATTATTTGAGCAGAGAGCAAAACAAGCCGGAAAATGTAAAATTCAAGCAAAACTTCTAGAGAGGATTTCCCTGATTTCTTCCACCCTTCATTTTTGTAAAATTCAAGCAAAAGTTCAATTCCCTTGTCAGAAATATTGTATGAGATGATGTACATGCACTCTGAGCTCTATGGAATGCAATCCAAGCTCTTTGGATTGAAACTGAACCTTTCACATTTGGAAATTCGCACAACTTTAAGGAGTTCTATTTTAATGATATTTATATTTATATTTATATTTATATTTATAATATATTAATTAATTTCAAAAATATATTAATTAATTTATTATCTATTTATATAATAGATTAATATTATAACATATATATTAACCATATTTATATATTATTTATTTTATTATATATTTATTGCCAATTTATTTTATATATAATTATTGTTAACATATTTATATTTAATATTTATTATTTATATTGTTTTATAATTATTTTAATATTTTTATAATTAATTTATTATATATTTATAAATTATTTATTTATTTTATTTTTTTAATATATTTATTGATATCTAAAATATTATATATATATATACAGCCATACCCATACCCAGGTGAAAATAATTGCCATTCCAGAATACGCGATCCCCGAACCTGTACCTGAACCAGCAACTTAGGTTTATCATATGTTCAAAAGAGATTTCAGATACCCAATAGCAGTGATGCCCATTTAAATATCTTCCAATCCAAAGATGACAAGCATTGCAAGAATATTCTTGACATAGCTCATGAAGCAGCCGTGGTGAAGACAGATAACTAAATGAATGGTTTGTGTCAGAAGATGATGATCAAAAATCATTTTGACAACTGGGATATGAATTGACCTATCAGAGTTTTGACTTAATTGCTAGAATTGATCAGGCTAAGATTTAGCAATGCAGACACGTTGCAAATCAAAATTAGAGATTTGCAAAAGGAGGTAGATTAGAAGATGTCCCTTGCATATTTGTATAGGGAGTTGGAAGCAAAGAGAATGCTTCTTGCAAAAGCAAAAGCAAGAAAGGAGGTAGTACAGAGAGAGATTAATGAAACCAAGTAAGCCTTGAAGGATAATATTCCATGACATTGACAGAAGAGGACGAGGCCTATAAGAAAAAATGAATGGAAGAGCATAAGGAGCAATCAATAAGTAAATTACCCCGAACAAATGTCCCTCAATGAGCTCCCACAAATCCATGTGATAGTGAGT
The DNA here is from genome assembly GCA_027924645.1 of Cunninghamia lanceolata. Lineage (NCBI taxonomy): Eukaryota > Viridiplantae > Streptophyta > Pinopsida > Cupressales > Cupressaceae > Cunninghamia > Cunninghamia lanceolata. The sequence continues at coordinate 6,520,402 of BSBN01000249.1, forward strand.
TGAAGAATACTCAAAGGGATGTGTAGATACATATTTGGGAAATTAAAATCTGAATTTTCAATAAATAACATATGATAATTATATTAAATCTATTAATTATACAGGAGAATCAAGAATAGACAATGTTCCATGTTTCAATGATTATGTTTACTTAGGAAACTTTTGTTTTATTAATACTTTGTATTGTCACCATCTACAGAATTTCTTGTAAGTTTGCCAAGTCATTTGCATTTTTAGCTGATAGGCTTTTATATGTGAGCATTATAGTGCTCAGAATTGTCTCACGCCATTAAAAAAAAAAAAAAAAAAAAATCATGCCAGAAAATTTTCTAAACTCGTCGGTTGTTCCTATCGGCATATTCCTTGAACCTCCTATGGGTGCAAGTGCTAGTATTAATTAAATTTTTCCGTATATGTCATTGTGAATGTATGTGACAGTTTGGGCTTGCCATTTCTTCATGGTGAATGGTGATTACCAGGCAATGTTTCATCATCTTAAGACTGTTTCTCAGCATAAAGTACTGTACTCCTCTTTAAGAGTTCGATATCTCACATTCATGTACATGATACTGTTTCTCATTCAATATAGTTTTCTGCTAGTTCAATTTCTTATTGTTGCCAGAATGTTTTTTTATACTTGTTTTCATTTTATTGTCTAATGTGGGGAACAAAGAAACTATGAAGTGAGGCAAAAAAATTAGCTTATCTCTGTAAAAAGGCATAGATTTTGTTGAAATTTTATATAAATTTGTTTTCCAAAAATGTTCAATTGTAGGTGACATCTGAATTGATTGCAGAATTTGTATGCTTCATGTGACTGCAAAAAGGGGATCCACAAAGGATGGAAAACCTCCTCTTGAGCTTTTTCAGATCTTTCACTGTCCCTGATCTAAAAGAATCTTCAGCATGAAAAGAAAACAGCAGACACAATGCCACAATTGGATGTACTTAATTTTGTTTTATTTTTGCTCTCGTTAGTCTGTAATGCCTGTTTAATTATATGAAATATTTCCTAGATATGCTTCTCAAGCACACTGACACAGTTAGTGCACGTGTTTATCTAAACACTCCTGACATAAGTGCTATATAAGTCTTTGTTTTCCGCTACTTGGTGCAAGTAATTCAGCTATTTAAAACCCATCAAACATCTTGCCTGCTGGTCTCATTCTGCACAAAAACTTTTGCTATCAAACAGAATGCAAAAAGATTTATTGCAGAAACTTTTATTAACCAAGCAAATCACTAAGAGTACTCAACCTTAGCCTAGAGATTAAGGTCTCTCAGGAAGTTTTGCATTCTTAAACTTTTTCCTTCCAAAAATATTGAGAGGTAATAAAGGAGAGCAAACTCAACCTTAGTTTTTTATTTCAGCAACAGAGGTCTCAACCCATAAGACCACTTATATTATATTTATATAAATTGAGGCAATATTAGACTTTTCGCTATTTATTCTGCAAACTTGGGGTTGAAATGTGCCCTTGAGATAGAACTCTGACTCATCTTGGATGATTTTTGTATATTGCTGGCTGAAAGGGCAGGCATCAGAGGGGCAGCCCACAAACAGGATTGTAGATTTTAGGTACACCATGCTTCCATTGCTAGTAACTTGGCCAGGTAAAACCAATCTATCTCAAAGTAGACCTGCATCTTCCTTTTATTCCAAGGCCCAATCCAAGATGGCCTCACTTAACCCAGGGGCAGATAGAATGGATCATGAGCCATCTCCTGCTCCCAGATGGCCTATATAGGCATAACTAAGACCGAATTCTAGTATAACTTCTAGGCTAAGATGCATGAGAATGATACATTTCTTAATGAGTCCTGAATGCTGCAAGTGGTATGTCTTTACAAAATTGATCAAAAGTCCTGCTTGCTAGCCTCATTTTGTAGAAACAATTTTGCCTATCAAACAGAATGCAAAAAGATTTAATTGCAGAGGCCTTAAATAACCAAGCAAATCACTAAAATATAGACATAATTAAGACCAAATTCCAATAGAACTTCTAAGTAAGATTTGTTTATGCTCTGCATGAGTATGTAATATTTCTCTATAAGTGAGAAACTACATAATCAAATACCATCTTGGAACCATTATAAAATTCTATTTTTTGCATAGTATTTACCAAGATTTCAGTGAGATAGTTTTATCATAGAATAAATTGTGCCTTCTTTATTTTTATCTAGATAATTGAGCTTATCCATGTTCCATAAAGTTTATTTGCCATTTACATTTTCTAATAATTGACAATGGAGCAAAATTTCTCTATTAGTCACTGAAAGGAAAGCCTCCATCTGGAAAAGGTGTAATCATCTCTAGAAATATACCAACCAAATTCCAAATTCGAAGACAGATTCTGTACTCATCCAAAACATACCAAACTGCAATGTTTGACAAATTGAACTTCAGAACAAAAAGCACATAACATTAACACTAGAATTTTTTAGTTTACAATGCACTTTACACCCATTATCATAATAGTAATTACTAAAAATGGTAAATCTAAATACTTACATTTCCAAAGAATCAGTTGTACAAGTTCCGTTGGCCTGACAAGAGATTTTTTCCAATGACAAAGGAATATCCATAGAACCTGTGGTCCACTGTATTCAGTTAGACTTTATGTGAGCTTCCAGAATCCAGATATTCATCAGTATGAGTTCTACTACATTATCTTTCTAGAGACAAAAGGTGGCATAAATAATAACAGAATTTAAAGTTAGGAGTCAATGTGAACAAAGGCATAGCAACTTGATAAAAGAAATTTTCATAATTTCTGTAAATGCGCACCACACTGCAATTCATTTCAGTTTTGAACTTTCTTTTCCTAATATAAGATGGAAAATGCTTTGTTGATGTGATCATAATTAATGCTTGTATAGTTCTCCTGCACCTATTTTTTGGACTTGTAGTCAAAGTTTGTGTTGGATCAACTCCCAAGTGAAGCACCAGATGAGAACTAAGATCCACATCTGTAGTTGTTTAAAGATAACAATAAAGAACACCAAAAAAAGCATGCAACATTTTGTTGAAATAACATACTTCAGTTTATTTTCTTTTATAATATATTAATATCATCTTGTTTAATGAGTTTATCAAGCTTAAAAATTTATAATATTATAGTTAGCTCCTAGAGATACTTCAGGCACTTCCCAGCAACTTATACCTTATACGTTGATATGCGCATCAGTCTTTCAGCACAAAACCAATGATAAATAACAAGTCAAGTATTAAGAGACTTAAGTCTTCCACAGTCCATAGTTTAGGAAAATGCTTCTATAAGCCCTGTGTCAAACATGTATTAGATTGCAGATAAGAGCTCCTTATATAGATAACTCTTTACGATGCATTAGATGCCAAGTAGGTCCGACTAGAAAGGCATCAATTAATAAATTATATTTAATTCTAAATCTTGATAATGTAACAAATACCACATTTAAATGGCACAAGGGCGCATAGTGCAATTGTTTATCTCTTAATTGTTTTGCTGAAGATCTCATGTTCCAGTCCCGTAGTGGATATTTGGATGTGTTGGATGTATTAGTCCTTGGTGGGACATTTGAAGTGTTGGGGATGGGGTACCCCTTGTGGTCCCACCAGCTCAACTTGGTTAAGTGCAGAATTCACCGATTAAAAAAGAAAACACATTTAAATGATTGGGAATCAATTAATTAGGATCTCCTATAGATGGGGGGCCACAACAAAGTTTTTGAACGATGAGTCTCTAGGATTCACTCAAGCATAGGCCATCATCCCTATTCAGGTTGTTAGGGTGCTTGCAAATTTCAATGGCCTCTCTTGATCTTATTTTATAAAAGTGATCCTCTCTAGCAATAACTTTTGTCTTTTCAATGCAAAAGTCATGCTTAGTTGCATGTGAGTGTTCTGCTAATGCAGACTTTTCCACTTTATCGAGTCGGGCTTCAGCTGCATGTTCTTTAATCCATGTCTAAATAGATATAACAATCTAATACAATTAACACCGCTCTTCATATTTGATTCCAACCTATCTTTGGTTGATAAAGGATCATCTAGATCTTCTTCAGTAGAATGAAGTTTGACTTGATGCTCTGTTACTTCAAAATTCCTGAAATTTTGTTGTTATTCTGCTCTTTGTTAGTGTTTTAATTTGTTCTTTTCAAGACAACTCAAACCAGAATAATGTGTGAGGAAATTCTCTCTTCAAATTTGCAAGGGAAGATCCTAGATCTAATCTACTTCTAAAATCTAAAACAAATAAACTAGATTGATATTTGTGCACACTGTACAATTTATCCTTTGGAGGGCTTTGCATGTAAACAAAATGCTGAAAACAATCTAGACCTATCTTTTTTTTATCTCAGAGATAGGAACACAAGACTGAAGTACTTTATCTCACCATGAGTTTTTCTGTTATGCAACTAAACAACAATATTATCTACTGGTTAGAGCAGAGTTCAGCAGATTCGTATTAACAAAAATATTGGAATTTGAACAAAGGAAACAATATCAATGACAGCAATGAATGAAGCATGAGATTGGAAAGCAACAATAACCTAGAAGTATACAAAGTTACTCCAAAGGATAGAAAATAGATGTTATGCAAAGTTAAACACAGATCTTCCTTGTTGCTAACTTGACAAACTCTCACACCTACAACACATTAGTCTAACTTCTCAACTTGAATAAAAACTTTTGCAGCATAAGTCTAACACAAACTCTAATTACCTTTTATGCGCTCAAGGCAGTTATTTATAAATTCTCTAGAAGTTGTTTTTAGGGATAAAATAATAATATAATATTCCCATAAAAACACCGCTTTAAAGCAACCCTATCCCTGTCTTCTGAAAAGAGGAAATAAAACAACTTTTAAAGCAATCTAATACTAAACGAATAATTAAATACAAAGGCCTAAAAATAGGCTCATCTTTATCTCTTCTGAAAAAATAGCAATTTTTGCCACTTAAGTTATTTTTGAAAATCTAAAATAACTTTGACTTGCAAACTTTATCAAATCTTTTGGAGTCTCTAAAATATGGCGAACTTTTTCTGGAGCGTGTGAACACCATTGAAAACTCATAACTTGCTGAACACTCCTATGCCAATGCTGACGCTTTGAAATTGGACAGATCAATCAGCTGACAATTTCACCAAACCATCTGGTGATTCAAATCTAGGGTTTTGCAAAGCCTTAAGGCTGGAAACAAGGATTTGGAAGCTTTTGCAAAAATCAGCAATGAAAGATGCTAAAAGAACTACTACAAGTTACCATTAAACCTGATATTTCACCCTCAGATCTGCTTTACACATGATGATGAAATCCTAGCAGCTGGACAACACTTGTAAAACCACTATGATACCTTTTACGGTTTCTCCCTAACCAAAATTACTGTCACATACAGCCAACATCACCAATTGAATGACAGCTTTAAAAATTTAAAGGCTTGGAGCCTTGCATATCAGAAAACCCTAACTCTCGTGAATGCTGCCTTTATTTATCTTCTTTTGCTGATCGAAGAATCCGATTTTTAAAAGATGAAAAACTCTAGTTTTCACTTGATTCAATAGGGATATTACGAAGTCAAATATGCTGCTATCATTTATTGCTTGAATGTTGTTTAATGTAAGTGACCGAAAACCTTATTTTTGCCTTGCAAAAACTAGTGCCAAATCTGCCTTAAAATACTGCCAGGCGTCCATTTTAGACTTGTATATCAATCAGCTGTCATCACAAAACCCCTCAAAAACCTGCAACAATCAGGCTAGAAGACTGGCATATATAGGCCAATCGTGCTTTAAAACTAGCTTTTCCCTAACATAGGCTGACTTTTGCATTGGTGTCACCATTCTTTTGAGCATTTTTGTTTTAAAACTCAACTTGGATGACTTACTCTCCTTAGTCGCACTTTTTAGGTGGTGATGCCAAGTAAAAAAATATGATTTTCTCTATGTTTTAAGCTATCTCTGACTGGGTGCATTTTCATTGCCCGTTTGCCATTTCATTGTCACATTTTTAAGGTGGCTTCACCACTTAAAAAGTACAATTTCTACTCATGTTCTTTTATCTACATGCTGGTCGCGTTTTCTCCACCCATTTGCCACTTTGCTGTTGCCGTTTCCTAGTGCTTCTGCCACTCTAAAGAGCCTTGGCAGAGTTTCCTAGTGGCTAAGCCACTTCAAAATGGCACCTAACTTTTATTTTACTGATCATTTCTCCCTTGGCGCATTTTTGAGGTCAATTTGCCACTTATTTTCATGATCTTTGTGCAGTTTTTGGGTGGTAAAACCAAGAGGAAAGTGCGCCTCAACTTATCTTTCCTGCCTGGGTGGAGTTTATTAAAGGTATTGGCCAGGTTTTAGATGCTTGGGCAGAATTCTTGTGTGCGGCAATGCCACCCCTAAAGTGCACCAAAGTCTGTTTTAATGCCTTACACCAAGGTCTGTTTTAATGCCTTACCATTTGCTGGGCAGAATTTTGGATGGTTATAACCATCAAAAGATGCACCTTCACTTAACTCCTCAAGCTAGCAGAGATTACTAAGGATGCTGCCATAGTTTTTAATGTTTCTAAGTCCAAGGCAGAGTTTCTTGATGGTTTTGGCACCTCTTTAGACTTGCTGTTTGCTATGTTTTTCATCCAGTTTCTGCCTTTAAACAACAGTCTGATCACAATATGATGATCCTGCTCTGCCTCATGTGTTAGGAAAGACTTTCAGACTGCTGTCCTGTTTGCTGTTCTGTTGTTCTGCTGTTCTGTTGTTCTGCTGTTTTGTTTGCTCCTGCAGAGGAAGACTGCTGCGGATGAATGAGATGAGATAGATAACCCTAAGTCCTGTAAATACACCAAAAATATTAAACACCAGGTAGGCTCTAATTGTGAAAAATCAGGTCCACCATTGTTGTTTTCTGCTGTAGGTCAGCCTAAACCATGAAAATCCTGTTTTTCGCTTGTACCAATATTGGTACTAACACTCTTTCTTCTTGTTTGAAAGTCCTAGTTATCTGATGAACCATGTACACGTGTTTCTTGAAAACCGTGGTTAAATGCTTAATTTCTTGCTCAAGATATCTTCTTGTAAATGTAAGACCTTCATGAAAACCTACTATAAAAATGGAGTTAGAGACAAACTGATGAATGACAAACATGGCAAATTGTTGTGTATGTACAACAAAATAGATGTGAAAGATATGACTAAGTAAATGAAGGAGAAAGGAAACAAAAGAGATGTGAAAGATATGGCTAAGTAATAAATATAAAAGAAAGCAACAATGGTCAACTATTGAAATAATCCTTCAAGATGAAGTATTTATACATAGAGTTAATGTGCAATTTCTGTCCTAATATTGTGTATTGAAATTGACATCTTATCTGTCATGTCCCTCCCACGTCTCCCAGCTGATACCTATTTTAATTTTAATAAAAAAAAGTGTTTATTAACACTAAACTAATATATATATATATATATATATATATATATATATATATATATATATATATATATTTTAATTAATAAGAATACAAGTTTTATTAATTTAAATTTAATCTTCTCATGTCGGCGCCAACTTGGGACCCCGAGTCCTATCACTCAAACAGGTATATAATCAAGTTCGCTGGAAGCATTTGATCATCATTGAAGACTTTTAAATGAGAGTGTTGTTTGCATTTTCCCTTTACTTAAGACGAAAACCTTAAGTGAGGCACTGCCAGGGTTGGATGCAAACCCACGCTTGGCTTTCATTTGCACAAATTATGGTCAAGAGTTTGCATCAAGCGTAACTTGTTTTGTCTATTGTTCTCAAGAGCTCACCGCATGTTGAAGGATATCATTCACGATTTCCACGAGTACGGTGTCTGTGACACCAAAACTATTTATTTGTCCATATCAATAGAGTATTCTTAAAAGGCATTGTTTGCGATTAGTTTTGGCAAACTAGGACAAAATCCCCATGAAGTTTCTTGTCTAGGCAAGGCGACAACGTCATAGAGGCCTGCTCCAGCAAGTTACACCAATAGAAGGAGGAACGAATGCAATCTGGAGTTTTGTAATGTCCCCTTTTTGGGATTGCCCTAAATTTTGCCCTAGAATCACAAATTTAACATAGTTACAGTTGTAACTTACCAATTGAATGCTTTAAGCACGATAAACCTGATTTAGGTCCTGCAATCATGTTAGTTATCAACAGATAAATACACATATAATCCAATGATGTTACAGATAAGATTATGATCACTATTATAATATTCAGAATGTACACATGGGATTCCTTTTAAGGTTCTATCCAAACGGCCCATCGTCATTACGGAGCATCACTTGGTAGTTCATACAAGGTGCCTTGAGCCCTTCCATCCAGCCCAGGAGCACGGAATGACACCCGCCATTCGGCCGGCCAACCCTACTCGGGGTGTCCTTACCGGAATGGACTCTGTAGCTACTTGCATTCCTTATATGCACTATCTCCGCTCCAAAATGGACTGACCAATTGGATGAGAATCTTAAGGAAGCCGTTCTATTAATTCTATTGTGCATAGGCAAAATTATAGCAAGAATAACAGTATTAGGAGAATAACAATATCTGTTGTATCAAATATTTACATATATATCTCTGCTGAAGTCTGCATATTTATCTCTGCTCTAAATCTGTTCATATTCCATGTATTTCTTCCTCTTATGCTGTTATGTTTCAGATATCTGTTCTAAGTCATTTTATATTCCTTCTATTTATTTCTAAGTATCTATTCCTCCCCTCCAAAACAACTATTCACTTCCTTATAATCTCTCGCAAGGGAGATGTCCTTTTATGAATTGGTATGCCTTTTTACAAAGGATATCACCCTTCATATGGATTGCAGCTTTTCACAAACCGCAGCTCTTTTATGCTAACAAATCGTAGCCTTTAAATCGCACCATATAGTTTAATAACAAGTCACTCCTCTCTTAAACAAATCATATCATTTTGTTTCTTTTAATTTGCATCATATATTCCATATTTTATTTAAGACTGCTTTATCTTCCATGTATGGAGCGCTTAATTTGGTCAGCCACCTTATTAATGTATAAGACAAATCGCATCCTTTTTAATGTATAGATCTGAATAGCGCTTCTCATATGGGGCTCATTGGCCTTTATGACTTGAGTCAGCCAGCATAACAATAATTGTTTAAAATTTAAATCTTTAATTTAAACATTACATCGACTTCTTTAAATTGATTATAGTCGGCCTATAGAAGAGGGGACATGACAATCCGCCCTGCCCAAGATTGCTTGCCCTCAACCAATCACAAACTAGTAAACTTTTGAAATTACCAAGATTCTAAATCAACCTTGTAGATTTGTATTCTTGTGAGGTCATTAACTTTTATTTTGATACTTTGATAGGAATTGGAAATTTTAAACCAAGTGACGATTATTTTGGTTATATTTGATACTATGTCTTTGGAGTCTCGCTGTTAGTATACTTGCCTCAACTTGACTACCAATAAGGTCAATACTATCCTCTAACGTATGAGGACAATTTATTGTCCAATAGTCTTCTTACTATTTCCCAATAACTCTCAACAACAAAACCAAGAGATGGAAATTGGCAAGACTTATTATTTAAGACAAGTTTTCTCTCATTTCCTCACCCCAAGGATCCTAGGCAATGATACAAACTCTTCATTACCCCTTGTTGAAATCTAAAATCATGATTGATTGCGGGAATGTTGTGAATATCAAGATCCCACTCCTTTGTGTAAAATTACTTTTGCTTTCGTGTAAAGGATCTAGATGTTTGAATGACAACTTCCCTTAGATAACGTATGTTTCATTTTGTGCAAACGTTCAAACAAAGTTTATGATAAGTTTGTTTTTAATGAGGAGCTTATAGGGTTTTTGTATTACTTAACCTAGTCAAACATCTGTTATAACCATAGGTAATTAATATCTAATTACAAATTTATGGAATTGAAGTCAATAAAATGAAAGATGTACAATAGTTTAGCATTCCTAGCAAGCAATAGGAGGACTTAAATTTATAGGTTTACCCTAATATCCAATTCTTGTTCCATCTTCTAATTCAATTGGAGGTTATCCTTTTTAATGTATAGATCTGAATAGCGCTTCTCATATGGGGGTCATCGGCCTTTATGACTTGAGTCGGCCAGCATAACAATAACTATTTAAAATTTAAATCTTTAATTTAAACATTACATTGACTTCTTTAAAATGATAATAGTCGGCCTATAGAAGAGGGGACATGACAAGTTTGGAGGATACATCGCAAGAATATACATATGATCAAAGGCTACAACAAACGACAGGACTAACATGGGAAGCGATTAGGCAGTCGAGTGTCTACGACACACTCATCACTACTATCATGAGGCTGCACATATCAATCGATCACATTCCAAATCTCAGACGTTGCGACCTGGAAGAATCGGCACCATAAAATTCTAGATTCTAGCTCTGGCAAGGCGAGTAAAAAATAGCGGCAGCTACCTGCTTGTATGCTGAAAGGCACATATCCTCCTTCTACATCGAGTTGATTGTATCAGCGCTTAGATCCGTCTGTTGTTATATTGAGTGAGGAAGTGCATTGTAATTTAGTAAGTCTGTATTCATACAAAACCTATTATTCCCATACACCCTAAGCGAAACATGTATTTCATTATTTCTGAACTCATATACATGACAGATCTGAATGTCATTTAATTTCAGTGCATTTCTCTGAGAAAACTGTTCAAACTAAATACTATTTAGATCCAGCTATGATAAAGTATAGTAGAATCTATTGAGGAACATTATAGTGGTATCAGAGAAGACTGTCCTACCAGCCTGAGAGTGCATTTGGTTGATGCAATTGAGTCAAAGGGACCAGCATGCCTTGGAGAGATAGACGAAGTTAGAGGCAGCATCACAGCAGCTTGGAGTTGGAATTGGAGGCAGAGGTAAGAAGAAGATGGCAAATCGGGATGATTGGAGAGCATTTATGCAAATACAACAACAGATTACAGAGAGACAGGAACAAATGGCAAAACAGCAAGAACAAACAACTCAAATACTCCTCCAAATGTTGCAAAACATGAATAATCCTAACAGATCTGTACAAAATAATGGAGCAGAAGGTAGTAATGCAAATCAGAATGGAGTTAAAATTCACACAAATAACAATAGGGCTCCGATTGGAACAACATACAGTCCCACACAGCCCACATTTCTGCATAGAGTGGAGCTAACCCGAGAAAAAGAGGAACCAATTCCAGCAGCAAATGATTTCAATGCTTGTGTAGATGAGTATTCGAGACTTGATCCAAATGTTAGACGCAACATCCCATTCATATAATTCCATGATGCTAGAAATGGATCGAGGGGAAGGCAACCTATGCAACAGGGTAGCAAAGATCTACAACAGAGATTGAGTAAGTTGTCACTTCCAATTTTTGATGGTTCAAGAAGGTCACTTAGCCCTATGACAAAAGATAAAGCTATCAAGTTTGCCATTCTTCATTTGGATGGTGTTGCACATGAGTGGTGGCATCATGGAATTATCACACAAGGGCATCTACATATTATGACATATGTTGATTTTACATAGAGGCTCATAGAGAGATTTGATAGGAAAAATCTAGAGATGCATTTCAAAGAATTGACACGATTAAGGCAGCATGGTTCTGTAAAGGATTATGTGGCAGACTTCCAAAGGGTTTTAGTGGTGCCAAATGTTACTAAGGGCAAACTCATGTTCTTGTTTATTGAGAGATTGACAGAGTCACTCCGGGGTTTGGTTAGTGCTTTTGAGCTTACATCTCTACAAGATATGATTCAAAGAGCATTAAGATTGGAGGTTACTACAACCAAGAACAAGTTCAATCCTAAGAATGCACCCACGGAGCAGCATAAGAAAGATATCCCTTCACCAATGGCACTACCTCCTAAACCAAATAAGGAGGAAGAAACTAAGAATGAGCTTCAGAGGAAGAAGTTGTGCTTTTCTTGTAGATAGCCATGGGAGCCAAGACATAGATGTTTGGGAAGAGGGAAAATACACTACATAGAGATTCGACTCGAAGAAGATCCAAAGATAGAGGGAACTGAGCCCAAGGTGATGACTGAGGAGATAGAGTTTGAAAGGAAAGAAGAAGGAACGATTTCGGAAGGCACCCTTGCTACTCTTTCGAGAGCAACCAAGTACCATGCTTTTAGAGTTCGGGGAGTTTTGCAAGGTCATAAAGTGATAGTGCTGATTGATAGTGGGGCCACTCATAATTTCATAGATACAGATTTGGTTTCCAAGAAAGGTTTGGATGTGGAAGAGTTTAACGGGTTTAATGTTATGCTCATGGATGGCCACATTAATCCTTGCAAGGGGCAAATACAACAGCCCAGCTTATCCTTGGGAATGTATCAAGTTAAGGATGATTTCTACGTTGTAAGATTGGGTGAAATAGATGTGGTCTTGGGTGTGCAATGGTCTTAGATGTGGTCTTGGAGGATTCATACAAAACTACTAAACAATGGAGTTCCAATTCAAAGCGGATGGGAAGGATATGATACTTCGAGGCATTACGAATGGGGCCCCAAGCATGGCTGAAATGAAAAGAATGGAAATGAGTGTTCAGGAAAACTAGGCCACCCAATGCATGGAGCTAGTCAAGGATTCCCTTCAAGGTAAGATACTCCACTATGATAATGTTTGGTCCATTTTGAATATGTTCATGAGAGCACGCCAAAAATGGCCACCATATGAGATATTGGTAAAAAAGGAAGTTTTGAGGGAGAATTATCATCCTAGCATGGCTGTTTGGAATTTCGGAGAGGTATTTGAGTTTTATACAAGGAGGTTTCCAGCTATTGGAACTTTATTTCTGAGCAAGGAAAGGCATGAGGGCAGCCATGACAAGCTGCTGCAGCTGATTGTATCATGTTTGGACAGCATTAAACCCGCAAGTGCTGAAGAGCTTTCTTGGTCGAATGTGGGGACAGCATGGGGAATCATGATTAGCAAATGTAAAGGTGAACTTCATAACAAGGTTTTGGAAGGGGCATTGGTATATGATGTTGAAGCTTACACATATGATGATGAAGTCATTAAGGAAGCAAGAGCGATGAGGAACCCAGGATTAGTGACTATTACTGCTAAAGAGGATAGTTTATTTGTTGCAGTGCCCAGGATCGATGAGCATGAATCCATGTTATGCAGTCTTGGCATGAAGAGGATTAAGTTTTAGGAGTTGTCATTGCTTGAGGACAAGCAAAATATGAGAGGGGAGGATTGTCATGTCCCTCCCACGTCTCCTAGCTAAGACCTATTTTAATTTAAATAAAAAGTGTTTATTAACACTAAACCTAAGTTACTGAATCTTCATCCCTCCCCTAGCGATTCCAAGTATGGTCCCTACCGGAATCTGGTACGGCCCGGAATCCCTGTGGATTCGACCAGGGTACCGCCATATCCACGCCGAGCCGTTTCAAACTTGGGAATCAAAGCATGTCCAGGACCGGATGGTAATGGTTTGTCACCTCATCAAATAGCAGAATATATTAGAGAGCAAGAGGAAGCAGATGCAAGAATTGCTCACAGTGCAAACCATCCTTTGAGGAGAGGAAGGGGATCACAAAGGCCCCTTACTTCTCCTCGTGCTTCACCTGATGTTGCAGTAGAGAGCCACCCATTTTTGGGTGGGAATGAAGAAGAGCTCGTTATTGTGAAGAGAATAAAGGGTCCATTGGAGAGGGCATTTTAGAGTGATGCTAAAGAGATTGCAGATCAAACTGTTGCAAGATGCCTCTATGCAAATGGTTTGTCTTTCAACGTTGTTCGATCACCATATTGGCAAGATATGTTGAGAAAGGTAAATGAGGCTCCAAAAGGGTACAAAGGCCCAGGTTATGAGAAGGTGCGTAGCACACTGTTGAGTTGTTTGTAGCTTCGATCAGATAACGCACTTAATATATAAGGTGTGTTAAAATAAATATCAATAGCATGATCGAATAATACATTACCAAAGTATAAACATAGTCTGCATTCTAAACGGAGATTAGTAATTGTTAACATCGGTGAAACTGACTTCATTAGATACGGTAACGAAGTCACACCTGTGATAGGCGTGACTCCTTGAGGAGTCACGTCTATCACAGATGTGACTCCTACAGTCACTAACATATATATATCATTGTCTTTATCCAGCAATACTATGGATCGACACAAAAATCGGAAGTGTATGAGAAGTAGAAATTGCATCTGGAAAAACAAAAGACAGTAATAAATTAAACTCTGCAATACAAATATCCAACCTTCAGAAAATATCCAAACCTGATCTGAAAATTTATCACACACTATTGGCAAAAGAGGTAAAATCTATACTCTTCATTGGCTCCCATTAGGAATTCATGGAAAGTTACAAGGCTGTCCATTGTTTCTGATGGATGGAAAGATACAAGAAATCGACCACTAATCAATGTGATTGCAATATGCCCTAAAGGGCCAATGTTTTTGAAAGCTGTGGATTGTGAAGGGCAAGTGAAGGATGCACAATTTATTGCTGACATCCTTATATAGTGCATTCAAGAAGTTGGTCCTGAAAATGTTGTCCAAGTCATAACAGACAATGCAAAGAATTGTAGAGCAGCTGGTATGTTGGTTGAGACACGATTTTCACACATATTTTGGACACCATGTGCTGTCCACTCACTTAACCTCATGTTACAAAAGTTGGGTAGGAAAATAGAGTGGATCAAACAAGTCTATGCTGAGGCTGAAGAGATCCAAATGTTCATCACAAACCATCACATGTCTCAAGCCATTTTTAGATCATTCTCGCAATTGGAGCTATTGAAGGTAATTGGAACACTAAATTTTTAAATTTTACATTTAGATTTTGTAATTAGTAATTTGAAATTTCTAATTTACTTTTTAAAATTTATTAAGTATGCTTTTGCTCATTGTTTTAATTTTTTAAATAGGTTCCTAAGACTCGATTTGCATCCAACACAATCGTCTTGGGACAACTTGTGAAGGTGAAGGTGCCACTTTCTAGCATGGTCATTAGCCAAAGTTGGTCCCTATGGAGGCAGTCCAATAGTGACAGGGCAGCAAATGTAAAGCGGTTGATCCTAGATGACAATTGGTGGGACCGCGTGAAATATCTTCTTAGTTTCATCGAGCCCATCATGAGTATGATCCGTTTTACTGACATGGATAAGCCATGTTTGGGAGAGGTGTATGATGGCATCGACTCAATGATTGAGAATATGAGGTCCATCATAAATGAAAAAGAGAAAGATCTTGAAGAAACTTTCTTCAGAGAGGTGCAAACAGTTTGTGTTGAGCGGTGGAACAAAATGGCCACCCCACTACATCTTCTTGCCTTTGCATTGACTCCCAAGTTTTATAGTGATGAGATTCTTGCTATGCCATCAAGGGTTGCACCATACAGAGGTCCAGAAGTCAACGAAGGGTATAGGAAGGCATTTACTAAACTCTTCCCTGATCCTGAAATGGAGGATATAATTACAACTAAGTTTGGTGAATTTGTAGCCTCCAATAATCAAAGTGTTTCAGCTCTTCGTGACAAGTATAGGAAGGATGCTCATACTTGGTGGTACCTCAATGGTGTAACATCACCACAATTGCAGAGTCTTGCAATCAAAGTTTTATCGCAAGTAAGTTTCTTAATTTTTATTGCACTCTTTAAATTTAAAATTTGAATTGTTTTTCATTTTTAAAATAATAAACTTGTTAGTTTAAAATTAAGAAACAAATTTGAAGTTTGATTTACAATTTTATAACCGTCACTCTCTCACTTTGCCTCAATAGGTTGCTAGTTCCTCTTCATCTGAGTGGAATTGGAGTACATACTCCTTCATCCATTCAGTGAAACGCAACCGATTGGCATCAAGTAAGGCAGAGGAGTTAACTTTTGTGCATTCCAACTTGCGCCTTCTTACTCACACACAAAATGAGTACAAGGAAGGGGGCACAAAGTTGTGGGATGTAGATCCAGAGCGAACTGACTTGGATTTTTCAGCTGCCACAGAATCTTCACTTTTTGTGGACTCAGATAGCCAGCATACTTTTAGTGATAGTGTCAATACTGCATCATGTTCTCATCTACCTGGATTATCTATTGACAATGTCAATGATGATGTTGATGTTGGTCTTCATGATGACCAATGTAATGCTGATTAGTGATTAGATATTACTACTTGTTTTGTTTTAATATTGAAGTTTTGAACCAATGAACAATGAATATCTATCATGACATTCAAGTTTTGACAAATTATCGTTGATATCAATATGAATATCGAATTTGGAATAGTATATTGTATTTCAAATGTGTAATATTTATGGTAGTTTTCAATTTTGTTTAGCATATGCATGATATGTTATTGTATTTCAAATGTGTAACATTTATGGTAATTTTCAATTTTGTTTAGCATATGCATGAAATGTCAGGCTGCAAATACATATATATTTATTATTTTTTCTTTTTTTTGCACGGACGTACCCAAACGTACCCAACTCCCCCCAAAAAAATTGCCGTACCGGTGTACCGTACCCATGTACCCGTACCCGTACCCGATTCGGCAACTTAGCACTAAACTAATATATATATTAATAAGAATACAAGTTTTATTAATTTAAATTTAATCTTCTCATGTCGGCGCCAACTTGGGACCCCGAGTCCTATCACTCAAACATGTATATAATCAAGTTCGCTGGAAGCATTTGATCATCATCGAAGACTTTGAATGAGAGTGTTGTTCGCATTTCCCCTTTACCTAAGACGAAAACTTTAAGTGAGGCACTGCCAGGTTTGGACGCAAACCCATGCTTGGCTTTCATTTGCACAAATTCTGCTCAAGAGTTTGCATCAGGCGTAACTTGTTTTGTCTATTTTTCTCAGGAGCTCATCGCATGCTGAAGGATATCATTCACGATTTCCATGAGTAGGGTGTCTGCGACACCAAGACTATCTATTTGTCCATATCAGCAGACTATTCTTAAAAGTTATTGTTTGCGATTAGTTTTGGCAGACTGAGACAAAATCCCCATGAAGCTTCTTGTCCAGGCAAGGCGACAACATCATAGAGGCCTGCTCCAGCAAGTGACGCCGATAGGAGGAGGAACGAATGCAATCTGGAGTTCGGAGGATACACCGCAGGAATATACATATGATCAGAGGCTACAGCAAACGGCGGGACTAACATGGGAAGCGATTAGCCGGTCGGGTGTCTACAACACACTCATCGCTACTATCACAAGGCTGCACATATCAATTGATCACATTCCAAATCTCAGGCATTGCGACCTAGAAGAATTGGCGCCATAGAATTCTAGATTCTGGCTCTGGGAGGCGAGTGAAAAATAGCGGCACCTACCTACTTGTATGCTGAAAGGCACATATCCTTCTTCTACATCGGGTTGATTGTATCAGCGCTTAGATCCATCGGCCATTATACTGAGTGAGGAAGCGCATTGTAATTCAGTAAGTCGGTATTCATACAGAACCTATTATTCCCATACGCCCTGAGCAGAACATGTATTTCATTATTTCTGAACTCATATTCATGACAGATCTGAATGTCATTTAATTTCAATGCATTTCTCTGAGTAAACTGTTCAAACTAAATACTGTTTAGATTCAGCTGTTATAAACTATAGTAGAATCTATCAAGGAACATTACATTATCCTCCTTGAATGACTAAAGCCTCCACCAATCCCTCATGTGGCAGCTTCCAGTCTGTTGGCTCATATATTGATTCAATGATGACAGTTTCCTGATAATTAAAAACATGGTTCCCGAGGGTTTTGGTGGTGCTGTTCCTGCTGATTTTATTTAATTTAATGTTTTTTGTTGTGCTGATATAAGACTTTCATCCATAAGCTTAGCGATGAATCTAGCCACTTCCTTGGTTACTAAATGTCTGTATAAAATAAAGGCAAGTTTGATTATACATAAATGAAGATAGTTTGCATAGAATATACAGAAATCAATCGACTCCCAATGCATAGGTGGTCTCTTTTAACGGGCAACCCTGTGTGACATGGGTTCCATTCACAGAAAGAGCCATCACCAGAAAGTACTAGCACAGTGTATCCCTTTTACATGTGTTTTAAGTATCAAATCTTATCATCTCAGATTTCAGACATCAATTTCCAAATTACAATATGAGACACTGAATGGCACTGAAATTAGTTTTTAGATTGTTTTGCATATGCAAGCAATTTAAAACCAAGTCTGAACAGACACTTCCCTTTTTGGGTCCAACTGACCTCTCGACCACTGGACCAGTATATTGTGTCTTTAAAATGTTCTAACACTGCATGACAAGGTCTCTGGTCACTTATTTTCCAAGTTAACAATAAAACCATTTGGTTGTAAGAAAGTGGCATTGGCACGCAGAATTGGATGAGAACCAATTCTTCCAACTCACCATCATGGAGGCATGGTTGTAAGCATAGTGGCCAGGTGAGCTCGGTACAGGGATGAAGCTCTTGTCATTGTATCAACATCTTCTCGTGACTATATGTACATATAATATGGCCATACCCTTATTCATTTATTACAGTACCCTGATTTTAAATGGAGTCCACCTTCCCTACCCTGTATCTGTGCCCCTGCATCTCCAGGTGACTACAGTTTTAAGCAATTACAACTCCAAAAGCTTTAAAGCATGTGTGTAAATATGCTACATCATTGCTACTACGGCATAAAAAACTAGCCCAGAAACAAAAATTTCATCGCAAAAACAGTTTTAGAAACTTGTAAGATGTGTACATTAAAGTCACACTTGCAATATCTGCAAAGGCATTTTCTACATTTTTTCATACATATATAGAAAGAAAATTCAACACAATACATATAGAGAGAGAAAATTCAACACAATTTTCTATACCTATAATGCCAAGAAGTAAAGAGATAGCAAATCATAGAGGCATGGAAATGTCCCTCAAAACATTATCTCTTCGGAATAAAGAAAATAACCTGAAGTTGCTGCACTGCCACAACTATCAGAATTGTTAGATGTTCCCATCAATGAAAGATGGGCCTGGGCGCTGGAATGACTACTTTGCCTGCATTTTTTGCAACCTGTGTCACCCAAAAACTCTGCCATGGATTCATACATTTGCATGCGGAAGCTTGCAGGTAATTCTTTAGCCTTGGTTTTTTCCCTCTTAAATGCTTCATCCAAGTCCCAGTAACTTTATTGTCCTGGCTGCTTGTTTCAATCAACTATCTGCTTAAATGCAGTGAGCAAATTGGACCACTTTCGCTCGATTTCTTTCGGTTGCCGATCTACTCCAACCGTAAGCAACAAGATCCTCACTTCAATGCACGTCTCATCAGCAGTCTTAAAAATATGCCTCCCTTTGTTTCCAGTAGACATCAATTTTAAATGGATATCCCTATAGGCACGGACAAGAGCATCCATTTCTGCATCCTGCCACAGCTCTGCCCTTTTCTTCTTTCCAGCATGATCTCTGTCATCTTTCTCCTTCCCCTCCCCATCTAAATCTTCTCCTATCTCAGGCTCAGAGGCAAGCTCCACAAAAGCACCTCTACTTGCCATGCCCATCAAGTGCCCAGCTGCTCCATTAACTTCATGCCCTCTCATAACTGTATATCCTAACGCATTCCTTTGCACTTGCCCAACTGGGTCGCTAGAAACAACCCTAAAATGGGCACTGTCTTCTTCTCCCGAAATGGGTGCTGCCCGGCCAAGTACCATCTCATGCTCTCTTGGTACAGAACTGTTTGCTGAATTTGCCAGAGCATTTTCATCTGGCCCTGTGCCCTTCCCATATATTGCTTGTTCAGCTTCAACTTCATAGCTTGTTAATCCCATCCCTCCAGCGGAACCATTTTCTATTTCTGACTTTAAATAACCACTTGTTGTGGCATTACAGTCTAATCCATTCCACCAATTTGTTTGTTTCGCCATCTTGTTATATCATGCTTTACTGGAGCGACAAAATGAGTTCAGTTGCTCTAAATTATGCCATGAATTACATAAATAAAACTTCTACAACTGCAACTCCTTTAAAAGAAATTTGTTGAAAATCCTCACAAAATCTCCAATTGGGTAGGTAAGTGGAACATTCGCCATTTGAAAATCTGAACGAATGGAATGGGCTTAAAATAAATCCGTGTTTGTTTGCGGATGCTGAGCCCAGAGCTAAAAATGAGAATTGATTAGCATAACAAATTATAAATAAGTTCCGCCTGAATTAAAAGAAAAACCAGGGAAAACGGTGGTATGATATTGTGAGGCTACCGTTATGCCAGGTAGCATAGTTAATACGCACGTTTATAAGTAGCGCTCTCGTTAGTCTTCGGGCGTGACAAGCAAGGGAGAATGAATGAATAATGGATGGATTTTAATGACGTCCACGAGGCCACATCAGCCTAAGGGACCAAGAGCCGTGGCCTTAAGAAATTTTCGAACTCTTATCAATGTCAGCGCTTTTAATATGCAACTTGACCAAGAAACCGGCCGTTATGTGGAGTTTATCTTCCTCGAAGAGCCCGCTTAATCTTCCCTCGTTCAAGATGTTTCCGTAATGCATGCGGATATCATTGTAGGCAGCGCATTCAAAGATGAAGTGTCATTCTGATTTGACTGCACTTTTGCTGCAGAAAGTACAAATTCTATCTTCCCAAGCTTCTTTGGGAACCGCCCATCTACCAGTTTCACACCTTAGATGATGGGAACCCGTCCTCAACGGTGCAATTAGAATCATAGCTTTACCCTTAATGGTGACATGCAAGTAGGCCTTTTCCCCATGGTCCCACGTGGGATTGAACTCTTGGACATAGTGTAATTTTTTTCGACCCAACTGTTTAGTCCACATGGCAGTCTTGAATTTTTCCAGCACGAACTGTTTAATTTCAACTTTAGTTTTAGGACAATCTTGGAGATTAATATCCCATTTGCTCAACCATTTCTCGTTCTGCTTCATCCACGTCTTTCTCCTACGGTCTAACCTTTCCTCCACCACCAACTTAGGCCAGCGCTGATTATCCATGTTTTCAACCTTCTTTAGATAGCAAAGAAGCCTTATAATCGCAACAGCGTCCAACAGGAGGGTGCCCGCCTCAACCAAAAGGATCTCATAGGGAACAGTAGCCTTGACCTTAAGACTGCCAGTGATAAGATGTTTTTGGACTCTTTCTAATTGTCTCCATTTGTGATTTGATACGCTGCTCCCCCAAACTTCGCAACCATATAGGACAACCGGGATGACTAGCAAACCAAACAGAGTCTTCTTGGTCTTCTAATCCCAAAGCTCCGCATTCCTACATCTATTATGGAGTATGTAGGAAGCTCTCCAACCCCCTTGAATCCTTTTCGCCCTACAAGTGTCTCAGCTGAGCTTCTTGTTGAAAATAATACCAAGGTACTTGTATTCTTCAATAGTTTCCAAAGCGTTCCCTTCAAAATTCTCTGGAGTTTGTGTGCTGATAGTTCACACTATGTTAGCTATTTAAATTTTATAATTAATTAGCCGATAGGCTTTTATATGTGAGCATTATAGTGCTCAGAATTGTCTCGCGCCCTAAAAAATTTAGGCCGAAAATTTTCTTAGGGTTGTTCCATCCGCGTATTCCTTGAACCACCTATGGGTGCAAGTGCTAGTTTAATATAATGAAACAAGGTAAGTATAATGGTGTAATGGTGGGGTTGCGGCTCTTGGTCCTTTAGACTGCTTGGTCTGGTGGACGTCATTAAAATTCATTCATTCAATTAGGGTGTCTCTAATTCATTCAATTAATTGCATTCCATTAGACCGTCTTTCTTGAAATTGATATTTTTTATTCATTTTTTGTTTTGGTCAATGTATGACGTCAATTAAAATAACTTCTTTTTTTCTAAATATATTTATATAAAAAGCCTTTTAATAGTCATAAAAAAATATATTAAGTTGTCCATAACTATAATCTTTTTTAATCAAAGTAGTGAAATAAAATCTAGAATAATGAATATGAAATGGCTCTACCAATCTCCCTCTTTCTCTCTCTATTTCTACCTCTACATTTCATTGATTCCCTCTCTATCTCTCTATTTATCTTTGTCTATCTGTCTCTCTCTATCTCTCTCCCTCTCTATTCCTCTCCCTCTATCTCCTTATCTCTCCACCTCTCTCTCTCTCTCTCTCTCTCTCTCTCTCTCTCTCTCTCTCTCTCTCTCTCTCTCTGTATTTCTCTATCTCTCTCTCCCTCCCTCTCTCTTTATGTCTCTTTTGTCTCTTCCTCCATCTCTCCTGTCTCTTGCTCTCTCTATCCTTATCCCTCCCTTTCTTCTTTCTTGATATCTCTATCTATCTTCTTTTCTCCTTCCTTTATTGCTATTTGGATTGTTGGCACGAAATGGTTGATCAAAAGTTGGGCTTTCTTTTCTCTCTTTCTCTTTATCTCTATCCCTCTCTCCTATTATATCTGTCTTTCTTTATTCCTCTCTGTGTATGTGTGTATATATAGCTTTCTCTCTTTCTCTATATATCTCTCCCTCCCTCTCTCTTCCTCCATCTTTCCTTTCTCTAGATCTTAAATAGCCTTTGAGACCACAGAGACCTTCATGGCGCATGTCATTTTTCATAATTTTATTGCTTTTAAATAGCATTAAAAAATCCTCCAAACCCTTCAAAAAATGCTTGACTTTCACGCTTTTACATTTAATCATTTTCCATTTTTTATAGTTTTTTTCCCTGATTTTCATTGACTTGGCTGAGTCTTCCTAGCAAGACTCGCCCAAAATCGGTGAGTCTGGTGAGTACTCAACTCCCGAGTATCCCAAACTCGCCTAGGGTCACTGAGTCTGGCTGAGTCTGGGCAAGTCTCGGAAGTATGGCAGAGATTGAAAAAAAATATATTGTTGGTGAATTTGAAGAAATGTAGTTTTTTTAAGGAAGAATTGGTATATCTGGGATTTGTTGTTTCCGATGATGGACTGAAAATGGATCCGAAAAAGGTCAAAGCAATTGTGGATTGGCCCTCACCACGAAGCATGTTTGAGGCTAGAAATTTTCAAGGTTTGGCAAGCTTCTACAGGAAGTTTATTCAAAATTTCAGTGGTATTTGTGCACCTATTGCGAAAGCAATGAAGGGTAATAGGAAAGAATTTGTTTGGACAACAGCAGCAGAGAGGAGTTTTCAGTTGTTGAAGACAAAGGTGACTGAATAGCCAATGTTGGCGCTCCCAGGTTTTGGAAAAGTATTTCAAGTTGACTGCGATGCAAGTGGAATAGCCATTGGAGGAGTCTTAAGTCAAGAAGGAATACCAATTGCATATTTCAGCGAGAAGTTGAATGAGGCAAAAAGAAAATATTCAGTGATTGATCAAGAATTCTATGCGATTGTGCAGGCATTGAAGAAATGGAGACATTACTTGCTACCTAAGGAGTTTGTGTTGTATACTAATCATCATGCTTTGCAATTTATAAACAACCAGGGTAAGTTGAATCAAAGGCATATGAAGTGGGTTGAATTTCTGTAGAGTTATTCTTTTGTGTTGAAACATAAGAGTGGAAAGTTTAATCGGGTAGCTAATGCATTGAGTAGAAAATGTATGTTGATGAATGAATTAAAGGTGAATGTAGTTGGTTTTGATTCTTTAAAAGAGTTATATGAGATAGATCTTGATTTCAAGGAAGCATGGGTTGATTGTGTGAGTCCGGTTGAAAAGGATAGGACACCATGGCTAGAATATTTCATAAGAGAAGGATTGGTATTCAAAGGGAAGAGATTATGTATACCTCAAGGGTCAATGAGAGATAACTTGCTGAAGGAAAAGCATAGTGGTGGATTGAGTGGACATTTTGGCATTGATAAAACATTTGCATAGTTGAGTGAAGGGTATTTTTGGTCTGGTATGGCTGCAGATGTGAAGGAGTTGGTGCAAGGATACGGAATTTGTCAACATACAAAAGGAACAAGGCAGAATACTAGTTTATATCAACCATTACTTATACCAGAGAGCCCATGGGAACACGTCAGCATGGATTTTGTTTTGGGATTGCCTAGAACACAAAGAGGAAATGATTCTATTTTTGTTGTGGTGGACATATTTTCCAAAATGACACATTTTAGACCATGTCATAAGAATAATGACGCTTCCCACATTGCTTCGTTATTTTAGAAGGAGATAGTTAGGTTGCATGGTTTGCCTGTGAATATTGTTTCAGATCATGATGTCAAGTTTGTAGGTCATTTCTAGCATACCTTATCGAAGAAGATGGGTACACATTTGGGTTTTAGTTCAGCCTACCATCCTCAGACTAATGGTTAAATTGAAGTTGTCAACAGGAGTTTGGGAAACTTGTTGAGATGTTTAGTATGGGACAAGCCTAATCAATGGGACTTAATATTGGCTCAGACAGAGTTTTCTTATAACAATTCAGTCAATAGAAGCATAGGGAAAAGTCCTTTTCAAGTTGTCTATGGATACAGTCCAAGAGGTGTGGATGAATAGAGGGATAGTGCAGATTTACATAGGAAAAGTGTAGTAGCTGAAGATTTTCTAAAGTATATTCATGATTTGCATAAGTGAAACAATCTTTGGAGAAGAGTGCCATCAAATATAAGGAGCGTGTTGATATGCATAAGAGAGAATGGGAATTTCAAGTTGATGATTTGGTGATGGTACATTTACGGAAGGAAAGATTCCCGCAAGGAACATATATTAAATTTAAGTGGAGGAAGATTGGACCTTGTAAGGTCTTGAGGAAATTTTCATCCAATGCACATGAAGTGTAACTTATGGCGGGTATTGACATTTCTCCCATTTTCAACGTGGTTGATTTGTCTAAATACTATTGGAGTGAAGTGAGTTTATAGGGGAATTCAGTTACATACTTGCAAGATGCACATGAATGGATACATCAATTGCCTAAGAAGAAGTTTGAGCAAGTTGATAAGGTAATTGATTCCTGCATGGCTAAACGAACAAGAGGGAAAGAATATATGGAATATCTTGTCCATTAGAAGGATCGACCAGCAGATGAATCTTCTTGGATGTTAAATTTAGAATTGGTTAATTTTGGGATACCAATTCTTGACTTACCTAAATGTTCATGAGTTTAACTCATGGAACATTTCAATTACTCAGAATGTCTCATGCAGGAGCATCTGGGTCCACAAACAATCCTCATCATCCAAAAACATTTTGTTTACTTTTTGTGTGTTTTCCTTTGTTTTTGCTTCTAGGAGTAGATGTTCAAAAATCTGACAAATTCAATTGGAATCATGCCCAAGTAAGGAGTGCATCTTGTTAAGGAGCCAAATGGGTATCTACAGTTCAAATTTGGTGAAGATCTGATGAATTTTGGCTAAGTTATGCTCATCGCTCCATTTGGACATTTAGACATCCAAACATCCAGTTATTTCATGTCCAGATCCAGTTGCACTTCTTTGTATTTTAATCAGACATCTTATCTGGATTTTGTTGCTTTTTCGCATCCCGATCTTGTTGTCTTATTATGTCTAGATCTGGTTGCATCACCTTTATATTCCAACTAGGCATTTACTAACCAGAGATCCTATTGAGTTCCAATATCTGGATCTGGTTGCCTTATTTATATCCGGTTGCACTTCTTTGTATTTTGAATTGGACATTTCATTGGGATCTTTCCCAACTAGACATTCCATGGATTTGTTATATCTGGATCCAGTTGTTATTCATATCTGGATCTGGTTATGACGCTTTATCGTCCATCCGGATATCATGTTGCACATCCGGTTACACCGCTTGTCTTCAACCGGGCATATTTCAAACCGGATATCATGTTACACATCCAATTACACTGCTTGTCTTCAATCGGGCATATTTCAAACCAGATATCCTGTTGCATTTCATTATCCATATCCAGTTGTTGTTCACATCTGGTTGCAATGCTTCATTTATAACCAGATATTTTTTCTATTTGGATGTCTTGTGGACATATCTAGTTCCAGTTGCCTATTTCATCTTCCAACCATGCAATTCCAATGAAACATCTCTCATCCAGACATCCTTGTTGCATATCCATATCTGATTGCATTGCTTATATCCCAACCGAACATTTTTCATCTAGATGTCTTGTAGCGTGTCATGTTGCTCAATCACATTCGGTTAGCTTGCAAAATCATCCAGAAACTTCTAGAAGCAGGAAATATAGTTGGACAACCGCCATTTCGACTAATCCAGAGCTTGCACATCAATGCCGATCCAAAGAGCCAATGATATGATGTCATTGTTCCAAGATGTTTGTAAGGGGATGACATTTGTTCTCTTCACGTGACAATAGCAGTGGTCGTCTAAATGCACTTAACCGCCTCTACTGCCTTTAAAAGGGGAAATTTCATGTTTTCAGGGGACATTCGACACAGTCGAGGAAGATATTACGTTTTCTATTGTAACTTCTTTGGGAAGCTATGTAATATGTGATCTGTAATATGACTATTTGAGTTGTATTAATTGAATGTAAGGCTGAGGTCGATGCATGTAAGGGTGTAACATCATTTGTACTCCTGTTGCTAATAAATGAGAGATTCTTATTTCATTTGGTGTGTTATATGGTTTACTGTTGCTCGATTCAGTAGCCTGAAAAAGCCCCTAAACCTTGATCTACGTCAGAAATTATGAGTGGATCCACTATCAATTAGCACTATCACTTTGTGACCTTGCAAAACTCCCCGAACTCTAAAAGCATTGTACTTGGTTGCTCTCGAAAGAGCAACAAGGGTGCCTTCCAAAACCATTCCTTCTTCTTTCCTTTCAAACTCTATCTCCTCAGTCATCACCTTGGGCTCTGTTCCCTCTATTTTTGGATCTTATTCGAGTCGAACCTCTATGTAGTGTATTTTCCCTCTTCCCAAGCATCTATATCCTAGCTCCCGTGGCTCTCTACAAGAAAAGCACAACTTCTTCCTCTGAAGCTCATTCTTAGTTTCTTCCTCCTTATTTGGTTTAGGAGGTAGTGCAATTGGTGAAGGGATATCTTTCTTATGTTGCTTCGTGGGTGCATTCTTAGGATTGAACTTGTTCTTAGTTATAGTAACCTCCAATCTTAATGCTCTTTAAATCACATCCTATAGAGATGCAGGATCAAAAGCACTAACCAAACCCCAGAGTGACTCTATCAATCCCTAAATAAACAAGAACATGAGTCTACCCTTAGTAACATTTGGCACCATGACTAAAACCCTTTAGAATTCTACCACATAATCCTCTACGGAACCATGCTACCTTAATCGTGTCAATTCTTTGAAATGCATCTCCAGATCTCTCCTATCAAATCTCTCTATGCGTCTCTATGTAAAATCAACATACATCACAATATGTAGATGCCCTTGTGTGATAATTCCATGATGCCACCACTCATGTGCAACACCATCGAAATGAAGTATAGCAAACTTGATAGCTTCATCTTTTGTCATAGGGCTAAGCGAGAGGTATGTGTCCATTTTTTTAACCCAAGCTCTTGCAGTGATCTTCCTCAAACCATCAAAAGTTGGAAGGGACAACTTAATCTCTATTGTAGATCTTTGCTACCCTATTGCATACATTGTCTTCCCCTCGATCCATTTCTAGCATTATGGAATTATATGAATGGGATATTGCGTCTAACATTCAGATTAAGTCTCAAATACTCATCTACACAAGCATTGAAATCATTTGCTATTGGAATTGGTTCCTCTTCTTCTTGGGTTAGCTCCACTCTAGGAAAAAATGTGAGCTATGTGGGATGGTGTGTTGTTCCAATAGGAGCCCTAGTGTTATTTGTGTGAATTTCAACTCCATTCTGATTTGTTATTATGGTGCAGTCACAGTTAGGAGGGTCCACAAAGTGAACTGTCTAGGCCATGCATCGAGAGTAAACACAATGGAAACAACTCAAAGATATAAAGCGAATACAAATTCAGTCATTCAGTATATCATAGAATTCAAATACAAATTGGCCGACAACATGCGGGCTTACAATTAGGGCTCATAGGCCTAATTTCACAGTTACAAAATATGCACAAGATATAGCTTCGAAGCTCCTTCGTGAGAAATTCAAACTATAAAAAATCTCTCTATGTAATTCCCTACTTTCCTACACATTTATTTTATCAATTTATATCATCTCCAGAACATAAGATTCCTCCACGTCGACCAAGGAAGATCACAAACTCCAATGAAGAGCTGTAATGTGTGTACATGGATAGGTCAGACCTAATCATGAAGAACTCCTCTGTAAATGAATGGACTAATGTACAAATCTCAGGGAAGGTTGGCCATGAACCAAACAACATTGAATGATGTGTCATTTAGCTCCGCAAGTCATGAAATGCTCCACAAGTCTTCTCCTTTAGCTGATTGTCTGAGACTATCAGGATGCTCTGTTTTGAGAAAATAGTCGATCTTCTTATAGCGATATCTTACCAGTACCTAATCCAAATGATCTGAGATTTGGATATGATGTCCATGAATGTGTCTAGATCCTAAGTCCAGCTCCACAAGGTCTAAATTGCAACTGCCGTAGAATGCAGACCAAAATATAGAAACTGCTACTGACTAAACTAAATGTACTGAATTGGAAAATGAAAAGAAACAAACTAAAATGCAAATGTTTTTGGTTGATGCAAGATTTCTCTTGAATCAGGGATGCTCCTGCATCAGACATCTAGGGTTATTAAAAAAGTGAGTCCCTTACTTTGCTAGGGCTAGAGGAAAACCAAGACGGTCCACCTCAGCCTAAGAAATCCATGATGAATCTTCTTCTGGTCTGCCTTTCCACCTCACAAGATATTCTTTGTACTATCTTCCTCTGGTGCTGCGTCCAATTCTGTTGTCCAAGATTTCTTCAATCTACCCTGGTACTCGTTGTGGTAATTGCTTCTTCAAGTCTTTTTCAATTCTATCACTGAATTTTGCTCATGATACTGATATAGGTCTGCAATATTGAAAATAGGTGATATACCCAATGTCTCTGATAGCTCTACTTCATATGCATTTCCTGAATCAAACTTTCTGAGTATCCTACATGGTCCAAACTTCATCTTCAACTTCTTATATGTCCCAACTGGAAATCTTTCTTTTCTCAGGTACACCATCACTTCATCTCCAACTACAATTTTTTTGTGTCTCCTCTCATCTGCTTGTTCTTTATACTTATTTTTCATCTCCTCTAAATGCTTCTTAACCTGATTATGCACTTTCTCCATGTGTTCTACAAATTCTCCTGCTTCTGCACTCCTCTTTTTTTCCATACTGATCTCTCTCAACTCTGCTACTCCTTTAAGGTTAGTTCCTGTCACAATCTCAAATGGTGTTCTTTGGGTACTCCTATTCACTTAATTGTTATATGCAAACTCTGCTTGTGAAAGAATCAAATCCCAATTTCCTATCTTTTCTCCAACCAAACATCTCAACAAGCTTCCCTAGCTCCTATTCACTACCTCTATCTGTCCATCAGTTTGTGGATGAAATGTTGAACTGAACTTCAAGTTTGTCTTCATCTTCTTCCAAAGTGTCTTCCAAAAGTATCCAAGAAATCTTGTATCTCTGTCTGAAGTTATGCTCTTAGGTAATCCATGCAATCTCACAATCTCCTAGAAAAATAGGTCAGCCACATGCACTACATTAGTAGTCTTCTTACAAAGTATGAAATGTGCCATCTTTGAAAATTTGTCCACCACTGTACAAATATTGAATCATGTCCCCTCTGTGTCTTCGGCAATCCCATTATGAAATCTATGCTTATGTCTTCCCAAGGTCTGTCCGGTACTGTCAAAGGTTTATACAATCCAGTACTCTGACTACTCCCTTTTGCAACTTGACAAACTCTACAATTCTGCACAAATTTCCAAACATCCTTATGTATCTGAGGCCAAAAGCAGTTTTCACTCACCAAAGCGACTGTCTTATCAATGCCAACATGTCCCGCCAATCCACCACTGTGTTTCTCCTTTATCAAATTGTCTCTCATTGAACTCCTAGGTATGCACAATTGATTTCTTCTAAACAACATATCTTCCTGAATGAAATAGTCCAGCCATTTACTCCTATCTGTCACAACAATTTCCTTACATGCTTTCCAAGGTTCTACAAAATCAAGATCTTCATACATGTTCTTCAATTCATCAAATCCTAACACTTCAACTCTCATCTCTATCAGCAAGTTCCTTCTCCTACTCAGTGCATCTGCAACTTTGTTTGATTTTCCACTCCTATGCTTCAACACAAAAGTATAACTCTGCATGAACTCTACCCATCGCATATGTCTCTGATTCAACTTCCTTGACTGTTCAGATACTACAAAGCTTGATGATCTAAATACAACACAAACTCCTTTGGAAACAAATAATGTCTCCACTTCTTCAGGGCTTGAATTATGGCATAAAACTTTTGATCATAAACTAAATATCTTCTCCTTGCATCATTCAACTTCTCACTGAAATTTGCTACAGGTCTACCTTCTTGACTTAACACTGTTCCGATTGCATTCCCACTTGCATCACAATCTAATTGAAATACCTTATTGAAATCCGGTAATTCCAAAAGAGGTTGTTGTCACTTTCTTCTTCAACAATTCAAAACTTCTATCTACTCCTGATGCCCACTTAAAGTCTTTTCTGTCACCTCTCATTGTCTTTGTCATAGGGTTACATACTGAACAAAAATTTTTTTATGAACTTCTGGTAGAAACTAGCCAATCCATGAAATGATCTAACTTCTCCAATGCTCTCCGGTGTAGGCCATTCAACAATTGCTCTCACTTTCTCAGGGTCCATCTTCAATCCTTTCGCAGAAATCACAAATCCCAAATATACCAATTATTCCTTCAGGAAACTATACTTCTTGATGTTTATCAGCAATTTCTCTTCTCTATCTCTCCAATACTTGTCTCAGGTGCCATAGGTGTTCTTCTTTTGTCTTACTAAAAATCAGAATGTCATCCAAATATACAATAACAAACTAACCCAAGAATTTATTCAAAACTTCATTCATCAATCTCATGAAAGTACTCAGTGCATTTGTCAATCCAAAAGGCATCACTAACCACTCATACAATCCCTCATTTGTCTTAAAAGTACTCTTCCATCCATCTCCTTCTCAGATTCTGATATGATGGTATCCACTCTTCAAGTCTATCTTTGTGAAATATTTTGCTCCACTCAAACAATCTATGATATCATCCATCCTAGGTAAAGGAAATCTATACTTAACTGTGATCTTGTTTATTGCTCTAGAGTCTGTACACATTCTCCATTCTTCTTTGGTGCTAACACTGCAAGTACTGCACAAGGACTCAAACTTTCTCTGATCAAACCTTTCCTCAACAACTCATGTATCTATCTATTCAATTCTTCATTCTTTGTTGGTGTGATTATGTGTGCTACTTTGTTAGGGAAACAAGCTCCATGTATAAGATCCATGTGATGACTAATACTCCTGATTGGCGGTAATCCTTCCAATACATTATCTGATATGATGTCTCCATACTCTATCAGCAACTCAGTTATCTCCTTCGTTTGTGATTCTTTAGTCTCCTTCTTCAATGTTTCAAGCTTCTTAGGGATCAAAGCATAACACATATTCTCATGTGTCAAACCATCCAGAAATTTCCTTCCATTTACCAAACAGATTCTAGCATTCCCACATACTTCACTCTTAGGATCATCTTCCAATGGAATCAAAGTAATTCTCTTTCCATTTGATGTTATAGTATATGTATTCTTTCTCCCATAATGTATAGCTTTTATATCATACTGCCATGGTCTACCCAACAAAATATGACATACATCCATAGGCATAATATCACACAATACTTCATCATGATAAGATCCAATATGAAATTTCACCAAACATTGTTCACTCACCAGTACCTTATGATCATCCTAAATCCATGCTATTTGATATGGCTTAGGGTGTTTCAATCTTTCCAGCTTTAGCTTAGTCGCCATCTCCTCTGAAACTAAATTATCTGAACTACCACTATCAATTACAACCTTACAACATTTACCTCCTGATTTGCATCTGGTTCTGAATAAACCTTTCCTCTATAGTGGTTCCTCATTTGTCTCTGCTTGAAACAGTCCTCTCCTCATGACAAGTGATTCTCCTTTCTTAGGTTTACCTACTGAACTAGGTGATTCAACAAGTTCTTCTTCCACATATGCTGCTCTTCCTTAGTTCTCTGTTCTCTTGCTTGTACTCCCTTGATTACATTCAAATGCTCTATGTCCATCTCCACATTTAAAACAGGTTCCTCTAAATGTTCTCCTATCAGGTCCTCTTCCTTCTCTTCTGTATCCTTCACTCTGGTATGGACTAGGATTTCCTCTGCGGTAGAAAGTTCTGTCATCTCTCCGGTATGCATTGTTATCTCTGTCCTCCTTCTTGAATGTGTTATTTTGTCTGTTTTGCTCTGCATATGATCTCTCTCCTTTGGAAAATGTTCTACCTCTCTAAAATTTACCTACTCTGCCTCTCTATCTCTGATCTTGCCTCTTGTTCAACTTTTCCTCAACTTTCAGGGCAAACTGATATGCTTCTTCCAATGTTGTCATTCTTACCAGACTTAGTTCTTCTTGAATGTTCAATCTTAGTCCATTGATATATCTAGCCACTTTCTCCTTGCTTCACTATGTCTTGTCCTTATGATCATCATATGAAATTCTTCAGTGTATTCCTTCACAGATTTCTCTTTTTGTCTCAAGTTTGGTAGTCTCTTCAACAGTTCCAACTCATAGTCAGCAGGTATAAACTGATTCTTCAATTTTTTCACCATTCTATCCCACTTAGTAATCTTTTCTTTTCCTCTTATGTTTCTATCCAACTGAACTTCTTTCCACCATATAGCAGCATGTCCTTTCAACTTTGTCTTTGCAAATTTCACCTTCTCCGGATCTTCAATTTCTTCATACTCAAAGTATTCTTCCATATCATTTATCCAATCAATCAACTCTTTAGGATTCAAATTGCTAGTATAGTTCGGTACATCAACTCTAGGTCTTTTCCCAATCTTTGAAATAGCTTGCAACATCTTGACTTAATCTTATTCTTCCTCCTCATTACCTCCTAGGGTTACTTCATTTTGATCAGCGGATTGAAATTCTTCATCATCATCACGTTCAACATTAGGTCGAGGTGTAAGTCCTCTTCTCCGATCTTCTTCAACAGCATCTAGGTGAACTCGCATTGTTTTCATCATCTCATCCATTCTTCCATCCATTGTACCAATAGCAAGGATTCTCCTCAGCAGCATTTCTTCCTCGAATCAAGTGTAACTGCCTCAAATTCGGCGATCAGGCTACAAGGTGACATCTATCTCACAATCGGCGATCGGTTGCAACACAAGTAACCTACGTCAGATTCAGCGATATGTTCACAGTAAGATCTTATAGAATTCCTTCACCAAATTAGCTCAATTCACTCCCAAAGATTCAAACTTTCACTCTGATACCACTTGGTGTAGTCATGGTTAGGAGGGTCCACAAAGTGAACTGTCCAGGCCGTGCAGCAAGAGTAAACACAATAGAAACAACTCAAAGATATAAAGAAAATGCAAATTTAGTCATTCAGTATATCATAGAATTCAAATACAAGTTGGTCGGCACCATGCGAGCTTACAATTAGGGCTCACAGGTCTAATTTCATAGTTACAGAATATGCACAAGATATAGCTTTGAAGCTCCTTCGCGAGAAATTTAAACTATCAAAAAAATCTCTATGTAATTCCCTACTTTCCTAGGCATCTATTACATCAATTTATATCATCTCTGGAACATAACATTCCTCCGCGTCGGCCAAGGAAGATCACAAACTCCAATGAAGACTTGTAATGTGTGTACACGGATAGGTCAGACCTAATCACAAAGAACTCCTCCACAAATGAATGGAATGATGTGCGGATCTCAGGGAAGGTTGGCCACGAACCAAACAACATTGAATGATGTGTCATTTAGCTTCGTAAGTCATGAAATGCTCTGCAAGTCTTCTCCTTTAGCTGATTGTCTGAGACTATCAGAAGCTCTGTTATAAGAAAACAGTCGATCTTCTGATAATGATATCTTACCAGTACCTAATCCAAATGATCTGAGATTTAGATATCATGTCCATGAATGTGTCTAGATGCTAAGTCCAGCTCCACAAGGTCTAAATTGCAACTATGGTAGAATGCAGACCAAAATACAAAAACTGCTACTAATTGAACTGACTGTACTGAACTGGAAAATGAAAAGAAACAAATTGAAACGCAAATGTTTTTGGTTAATGCAAAATTGCTCTTGAACTAGAGATGCTCCTACATCATATTACTACCTTTTGCTCCATTATTTTGTACAAATCTCTTTGGATTATTCATGTTTTGCAACATTTGGAGGAGTATTTGAGTTGTTTTTTCTTGTCATTTTGCCATTTGTTCATGTCTCTCTGCAATTTGTTGTTGTATTTGCATAAATTCTCTCCAATCATCTCAATCTTCCATCTTCTTCTTACGTTTGCCTCCAATTTCGACTCCAAGCTACTGTGATGTTGCCTCTAACTTCTTCTCTCTCCAAGGCACACTAGTCCCTTTGACTCAATTGCATCAACCAAATGCACTCTCAAGCTAGTAGGACAATATGCTCTAATACCACTGTAATGTTTCTCAATAGATTCTACTTTACTTTATCATAGCTAGATCTAAATAGTATTTAGTTTGAACGGTTTTCTCAGAGAAATGCATTGAAATTAAATGAAATTCAGATCTGTCATGAATATGAGTTCAGAAATAATGAAATACATGTTCTTCTTAGGATGTATGGGAATAATAGGTTTTGTATGAATACAGGCTTACTGAATTACAATGCGCTTCCTCACTCAATATAACTTATGGGTCTAGTTATTGGCTAGTTTTCTTATGTTTTTATGCAAGTTATCAGACATTTGTCCTATACATATTCCTACACTTTACTATCTTTTATGTTATTATGCAATCCTGAACCTGATTATTAAGTATATAGAATATGGTTATAATATGATGATTATTGCATGATTATGTGTGGATATATATGGATTATAAAGGATATATGTGCTTAGCTATGATTGTTAGTATTGTGTGCACGTTTTGTGAACTAACTCTTGCAGATGAAGGAGATGGACTGTAGCCAGCAACAACTACAAAGTGCAGCCTTCAGCCAAAGAGTTCCTAGACAACAAAGCGGGGGAAGTTCCAAGATAAATTGAATGCAACAACTACAACATGGAGGAACTTGATGAAGATGGTTATGCATTGTGATAGAAATTAATAAAGATGATTGAGCGAGAAGGATTCTATTGTAGCTAGGAGTCTAACATGACTGATTCAACCAGTCCACGTTCCTCTGTTTCAACAAGAAGTTCCAATTTCATTAGGACTCTTCTATCTTTCTTTTTCAATTATTAGTTACTTGGCATTTATCACATTCTTGTATGTAGAGAGTGGTGATTTATGATTTCAGTTAAGAGACCTTATTCCAATAAACTCCCCCATGCATATATGTATGGCTCGGTGGTTGGGGTAGTTTAAGCTTTTAAGTTTGAAGTAGATTGTTCAATCGAAGATATAGTTACCCAATCTTTTTCAAGTTAGTTACATAGTCAATGTTTATGTTTTTGATGATGAATGCATGAATAAAATCTGCCAGCGGAATCTTATGTGAAATTGTGAGGATTGTTTAATGAATGAATTGGAATTAGTATGATTGTGTCAATATGAGCAACTAGATTTGAGTTAGATCAGTGGAGACAGTCACTTGAGCAAGGGCCACTCAAGGTAACTATCCATCACTTCATTTCCTATATGTTACTTTGTTATAACAATCAATTCATAAATGCATTAGATTCTTTAAGATATTCTAGTTGTTCAACTTGTTGTACTCCAGAGTGTAGAGTGTATGTTAGGAGTGTAGGATAGATTGTCAATACCAAGTTAAACCCTAGTGTTCATTTCTTTACAGTCATTAGCTACAGTCTTATATTGCAAGTACATGTAGCAACAATATCAGCATTACTTTCTTTATCATTGTGTAGTTTGAATTATGACACTACATTAGATGAGTTAAGTAATCTAAATCTTTAAAAGCACATATAGTGCCAGTGCCATCACAAGCTTAGTAGCCCTGGTCGATAACTCAATGAAGGTCTTTCCAAAGGTCCAAGTGGACTGTTCAGTTAGGTTTTTCCTCTGAACTGTGTGATTACTACCAAGTTTACTAGACATAGTAAGGACACTACATTTTTAGCATCATTGCTGGGGATGGTGCTACTTTCATAGACCAGTTCCTGTTATTTCCAATCTTTCCTAGTTTAAACATTTTGCTTTTAGAAAATAGGATACTTAGCTTTCATCCTGCCAATACCAGAACATTTCACTAACATTGTGCAGGAGTCGTTGCTATACAAAGTCATACCTATTGTATGCAGAGGTAGAGAGACACTTTGGGAAGGTTTCTCCCATCAACCCAACAAGCTAGAGCAGATATTGGTGACTACAATGATCAGAGCGAGGGTATTACTAAAGAAGAATTTTCCCTCTCATCAACATCTACTACTAATGAAGAAAGGACCTTTCTAACCATGGTTGATGTAGTGGATGATCCACCAGAACATGTGACTTTTGAATTTTCAATTACCAACCAAGAAAGGGTTGCTGCTTTGAAGAATATACATCCTTCAGCATTGCCAGTCTTCTATAGATACATTCTTGTTCGAGTTTGATGTCCTGTGTAGAAGCTATGACTACACAACTGATGCTCATAGGCTCAAGCTATTTCCTGCTACTTTGAAGGATGTTGCTTTGAGATGGTTTATGGGACTGGGCAAAGATGTTATTCTAGATTGGGATAAAATGAAAACAAAATTCTTAAAGAAATACCAAGATTATTGCAAAGGAATTGATAGAAGAAGAGATGACATTTTTAGGATGACTCAAAAAGAGGATGAACCATTGGAAGATTATGTAGAAAGGTTTCAATTTTGCCTAAAGAAAAACCCATAGAATCGACTCTCAGATGAATCCCTGAAGCTTGTATTTTTGAGAGGAGTCAATGATGACTACATGGATGCCCTTAATCTTATTGGGGTAGGGGATGTGTCTCAATTGCCCTTTGATGATATCTACAAAGTTTGCATAAACTACTCAAGGTATTTTACTAAGAAGATAAGGGGAGAAAGAACATCTACCATTGGCAAGACATCTAATTCAGTTTCAAGGGTGGAATTGAGCAACCTACTGACCAACATGAAAGAAGATATTATAAGTCACCTAGCTACTCAGTTGGGCATTCTACATTTGAAGAAGAAGTGGGAAGAGGCTAAGGCAATACTTACTGAATACTACCCCAACTTTAGACAAAGGAAAGCCAATTGCAAGTGCAAAAGGGTGGCCAATATTACAAAAGATAAATCAAAGAAACCACATTTTCAACCATTTGAAAGTGAAGATGGACAGTTGTTCTATGTTGTACAAAGAAAGCCATGGCAACCAAGACAAGGTATTGCACAAGACCCTCTAAGTTTTAATGCATCATTTCCAAATGGTAATCATAGTTTCTCTGGTTGGAACCCCCAGCCTTGGCCAAATACCTAAAACCAATGGCAAAACCCTCAACAATGGCAAAACCCTCAACAAAACTAGAATCAACAACAACCAAATGTATGGCCACAACAAAATTTCTAAGGTCTCAATTACAATCCTCAATGGCCAGTACAACCAAATAAATGGTAGCCACAATGGCAAAAGGGACAGCAGTGGCAAAACCAAAATATGAATTACTCACAACCTTTGCTGCCTTCGCAGCCACAATAGTAGGCTATTATGCCCAATCCATCAAATCCAACATCTCAGCCACCAAGAGCACCACAACTGCGTGCCCAACCTACACCTAACCCCAATAACATGTCTGTCCAATAGGCATACACTAACAAGGTTATTCAATACCCCACTTATCGAGTAGAGGTGAGTGATGCCCACCTCAGGTCAGGGAAAACATTAGCTGGGCCCTCATCCCCTCAAATTACTGAGATGGTAGATGAGGAACCCATAGCTAAAGCTTTAAACAATTCACCTCCAGAGCCTGAGTCAAATAAGAGAAATCAAACTATCTCAAGTCCAAAGCCTCCTTTCCCTGAGTGTTTAGCTATTACAAAGCATCATACCCAAGCTGAGACAAATCTATTAGGACAACTCAAGAATGTCAGTATCAAAACCCCCCTCATTCAAGCTATCAAGGATATCCCAATTTATACCAAAACAATAAGGGACCTTTGCCTTAAAAAGCCAGGGAGAAAAAAGAAGGATCCTCAGATAGTCCATGTCTTAGGGAACCTTGCTGATATCATGTTAGGGAATATAACTATCCCTAAATACACAAACCCTGGCAGTCTAGTAGTGGATGTTAAGATAAATGGGACCCTCATCAAAAATACCTTGATTGACTTAGGGGCAACCATTAATGTCATGAATAAGGAAATAATGCAGTTACTTCAGCTACCTAACCTTGGGCCTACACTAACTATTTTACAGTTGGCAGATAGGTCCACAGTAAAACCTAAAGGGATCATTGAAGACATAGTCATAGCATTAGACTCATGGGAGTATCCTGCAGATTTCATAGTCTTGCAGCCAAAGATTAACCTTGCAGGATATCCACTTATCTTAGGCAAACCATGGTTAGCAACAGTTGATGCATTCATAAGTTGTAGGTCTGAGAACATGATAATATCAAATGGAACTATAATGAAGAAGTTGGTCCTCTATCCACCAGCCCAACCTCATGAAAATCTAGAGCAAGTTATATGGCCTACCTTGGATGAAGAAGACAATTATTCCCTGCAAACTCTCATGACCATTGAACGCAGTCCCTTGTTGGCAAACCAACATGAGGATGACTTAATTGATCACATTATACAGAACAACTATGGTAGGGACCCGCATCAACAAGATTATATGGCATGTCTGCAAGATCAACTGCAGAACATTATACCTACAAATTCCTCAGAAGAAATATCCCAACTTTTCCACTCTTTACTACCACAAGAGTGTGTTCCCAACATTAGTGGATATAATCTTTCATCTATACAATCAACTTCCAAAACATTAGAAATCATGCCAAGTAAAATGTTGAATGTTAACAATGCCCTAACTAAAGAACAACAGAATTCCCTGACTACTGTGTTGCAGGCACATTCATCAGCCTTTGCATGGGACTACAATGACATGAAGGGAATTAATCCAGACTTGTGCATGCATAGGATCTACATAAATTATGGTTTCAAGCCAATTAGATAGCCTCAAAGGAGAATGAAATTTGCCTTGCGAGAAATAGTTAAAACTGAGCTACAAAAATTACTTGATGTAGGCTTCATTTACCCCATTTCTGACAGCCAATGGGTGTCACCTTTAGTCATTATTCCTAATAAAGGAGGCAAATGGAGGGTATGTGTGGACTATAGGGAGATAAACATAGCCACTAGAAAGGATCACTTTCCATTGCCTTTCATTGACCAAGTACTTGATTCCCTAGCAGGTAAAAAGTACTTCTTCTTAGATGGATTTAGTGGCTATAACCAGATAAAGATGGCTCCAAAAGATCAGGATAAGACTACATTTACATGCCCTTGGGGTACTTATGCTTATTATGTTCTTCCCTTTGGATTATGTAATGCCCCAGCCACTTTCCAAAGGGCAGTGCTAAGTATCTTCTCAGATTATGCTCATGATTCCATGGAGATTTATATGGATGACTTCACCACCTATGGAGAAACATATGAAACAACACTCAGTAATCTAGAGAAAGTTCTAAAAAGATGTCAAGAACATAATCTATCATTGAGTCATCAGAAATGTTTTATGATGATGATTCAAGGGATTGTTCTAGGACATTTTATATCAAGTGAAGGAATTCAAGTGGATCCCCATAAAATTGAAATCATTTCTACACTTCCCGTGCCACAAAAACAAAAAGATGTTAGGAGCTTTCTAGGCCATGCAGGCTATTATAGGAGATTCATTCAGGACTTTAGCAAAATTACAGCACCCTTGTTTACTCTACTCATAAAGATGTAGAATTTGACTGGACCACAGAATGTCAACACTCTTTTGAGACACTTAAGACAACTTTGACTTAAGCACCTATCTTGAGAGGACCAAATTGGGCATTACCTTTCCACATACACACTGATGCTTATGATTTTGCTATAGGAGCTATATTGGGATAAAAGGAAGGTAATAAGTAGTATGCTATTTATTATATCAAAAAGAATTTACAAGGAGCAAAACTTAACTACACTGTCACAGAGAAAGAGATGTTAGCAATTGTCTATGCCATTAACAACTTTAGGCATTACATCACTGGTTATCCAGTCTTTATCCACATAGATCATACTACAATCAGGTACTTAATGAACAAACATGTGGTTGGAGATAGACTAGTCATATGGTTGCTCTTACTTCAGGAGTTTGATATAACAATAGTGGATAAGCCAGGGAGAGCTAATGTGGTGGTAGATTTTCTATCTAGATTACCTACACAATTAGAAGAAGGTGTTGTAGACGATTCTTTTCCAAATGAGCATTTGTTTTCTCTCAATATACACACACCATGGTTTTCTAACATTGCAAATTACTTAGTGGTAGGGCAAATACCATCGCATTTCTCTCCTAGGGAAAAGATGCAGCTAGTGCATAAGAGCTTTCCATACTCCTGGATTGCTGGTTATTTATTCTATATTGGTTCATATCATATTATGAGAAGATGTATAAGAGAAGATGAGGTCTTTGACATCCTAAAAGCTTTCCATGATGAGCCCTGTGGGGGTCACTTTGCAGCCAAAAAGGACAACATTTAAGGTATTAACAACATGCTATTATTGGCCAACTCTCCATAAGGATTCAATAAAGTATACAAGGAGCTGTGACAGATGTCAGAGGATGGGTAGACCAACAAGGATAGATGAGATGCCTTTGCAACCACTATTAGCACTAGTAACATTTGATAGACAGGGGCTAGACTTCATTCGCCCAATTTCACCAGCATCTAATAACAAGGAGTATATTTTAGTTTGTATTGATTATCTGACAAAATGGGTTGAAGTCAAACCATTCCAAATTGTAAGAGATGGGAATGTAGCCAAGTTCTTGTATGAAGATATCTTCATTAGGTATGGAGCCCCAAAAGAAATTGTCACTGATCAAGGTCCCCAGTTCACCTCTGAACTCATTTCTGCATTGGTTAAAGAATATGAAATCAAACATAGAAAGTCAACACCTTATCACCCCAAGCCAATGGGCAGGTGGAGGTTACAAATAGTGAGATTGAAAATATTCTAACCAAAACAGTGCACATTCACAAAAAAGATTGGGGGCAACAAGATTACCAGAAGCGGTGTGGGAATACAGGACAACGTGAAAAACAACTATAGGCTTTACACCTTATGAATCAATGTATGGCAAAACAACAGTCCTACCAATTGAATTTGAATATAAGAAACTAAGGACAACAGTAGAACTTGACATGGACTTGACAGAAGCACAAAAGGAGAGGCTACATATTCTGAATGGGCTAGATGAAATTAGAATGGAGGCTATCCATAACACAGAGATAGTTCAAAAACATAGGACTAAATGGCATGATAAGTTTATAAAGACCAAAGAATTCCATGTGGGTGACTGGGCTTTATTGTATGATTCCAAATACAAAGATTATAAGGGCAAGCTACAATCTAGATGGTTAGGCACCTATGAGATACAATAGGTATTTCCCAATGGAGCAGTCAAACTATAGACCATAGATGCAGTCAGGTTTTCACTATTGGTTAATGGCCACAGATTAAAGCTCTACA
The DNA here is from genome assembly GCA_027924645.1 of Cunninghamia lanceolata. NCBI lineage: Eukaryota > Viridiplantae > Streptophyta > Pinopsida > Cupressales > Cupressaceae > Cunninghamia > Cunninghamia lanceolata. The sequence continues at coordinate 6,562,193 of BSBN01000249.1, forward strand.
CAAAGCCAACAATACGAGATGCTTTTCTAAAGCAATGCTCTGTTCCTAGCCTTGACTCAAAGACTACCATATTATCACCAGACAATAACCTAGAAGTAGATACTATCGATTCTCACAGTGATTCAGCAGAGGAACTACACAACTCACCTCCTGAGATCACTTAGGTATAATTCATTACCCTTCTTCACATGCACACATAAAACATATGCCACCATTCTCATGAAGACTACTTCACTATGCATTAGGGACATGTATTTGTACGCTCAAAATCGTGACTTCAGTTACCTGGGGTTGTCGAGTCAGATTTTGGTACGCACATGGACCCTTCCCTCCTTGCCACAGGGTGAACCGCCACGTCACTCTCGCTCTTGTGGAAGAAGCCAGTCAAAAGGAAGCGAGACACGGGGGTGGTCTGGCTCGTTGGAGAGCTGGACTTCACAGAGAGGGGTCGACACGTCCTGGGGCCTCTATTGTTGTGCTAATGTGTATGTTTTGTTCAATGAGTGTTGTTGTAGAGATAACCCTATGACCCAAAGGGTCACTAGTTACTCTTCATTTGTTTGGGTTTCTACTATTCCACCTTTGTGTGGGTAAGCTGTTACTTTCGTTGATGGCTTCTTGTATTTTAATTCGTTGGATGATTGCACGTTGTAGTTGGAGTTGTCTAAATGTTTCTAGTTGTTGTAAGGCAAGCAGATTTTGTTGAGGTCTCGGATGAATTTCCTTAATCTTGCCGAGGACTGCCCTCACCCACTCACCTCTTAATCCTGGGCACATGCGTGAACCAAGACAAGAGATAGGCGTATATGGACCAACCTTGACTAGACTTAGGATTTTTGACCTAGGGTTTAGTTGTGTGTTCACTTTTGTTGACATTGTGATAGTATCAAGGGTTTGACCAAATAGTTGATCGTGGTTGACCTTGTGATGGTGTCAAGAGTTTGCAAGTTATCTAAACGCTAATGTTTTTGTTCTTTTCTATATTTTTATGAATGCAACTATATGACATGCAAAACTTGTTTTTGTGCTTTTTTGGTATTTTTGGAAATAAAGATGCTTTTAATCTAGGAAAGGAAATATGAATGCAATTAGAATGAACTTTACCTAATGCAATTATTCTATGTTTTTGGGGTTTCCGAATGTTTTGAAACAATTTAATCTAGAAAGGGAAATTGCAAGTAATTGAATTAAACTATGAATGCAAATTACTTCTAAAATGCTAGATCTGACTATTCTATCAAGGAAAAAGCAATAAATTACTAATCCCAAGAGCAATTTCATTTTTCTAATTACTACTAATTGACAAAAGCATGGAGGAACCTGAAATTAAAGAAGACTTGTGAGCCTCCACTACCCTCAGAGATCCTTGATGGCAACCTCGTATCCTCTTGAAGTAGCGGGAAGACCTCTTGGTGACAAGACAACACAAAGAAGCAAAAGAAGCTTTGGAAGCTTTACAAAATGAGCTCAATGAGAGATGTTGATGAACACAATGGCTTGATTAAGCAGCATAACAATGCTTGAAGAGCTTTATGTGAAAGCTTGATGAACAATGAACAAATAAAAGGCACCTTCCTCCTGTGTGAGCATGAGAATGCTAATTGGAGAGCAAAAACATAGCAAGAGTTATGTGCACAATGAATTTGCCTCCCTTTGTGCTTGAGGGAGGGGAGTATAATTTATAGGTTGGAAGAATGGAATTGATTGAGAAGTTAACTCAATTGATTGATGAGTTAACAAGGATTGATTGGGGGAGTGAATTAGATTGATTACCCAGTGAGCTCAGTTAATTTGGGAGTGATAATGCAATAATAGCTTATCACTAGAGAAGAAATGGAGTTAGAAGAATGCGTGGAAGAGAATGAGTTGTTAATTTTAGATCAAATGGAGCTAATTATACATGTGTGGGTGAATGGAATAGTCAACTCCAAATTAGGCATAAAAAATCATGCGAAGTAGAAGAAAAATGGGTGAAAATGGAGCTATTTCAAGTTAGAAACTTAAGTTTTTCCATGGCTGGAAATGCGACAGGGTCACCCCTTTCCCCAGTAGGGTCACCCGTGGGGAGATCCTACATTTTGAGGGTCACTTGACAGGAGATCTGAAAAGAAAGGGGTCTGGGAGGAAATGCATGATGGGAGATGGTAGAGGAGATGAAAAGGAGGGGATCTATCTCCGGAAATAGGTCAATCATGTGCAAGAATCCAAATATCCACTTGCAAAGTAGGATCTCTCAGCAGGAGATCTGGAAATAATAGGGGGAGATTTGGATTGGTTGAGTGAAACTGAAAACCAAAAGTGGGAGCTGGGTCCGAGGGACCTCTAGAAAGCTTCTAGGGGGTGGAGAAGATGAAAAACATAGGGGAAAGGTGAAAACTCACCTACAAAACACATACAATGCTTAGGAACAGGGTCAAAAGCTCAGAAAACACAAATCGATAAGTGTCGAAAAGCGTCAACGACAAAGAGAGAGGGAAAACGACAAGGAAGAAACAATACAAGATGGAAGAAGAGACACATCACCAAGAGGTCTCCTGCTTAGAGGACATTATTTCATGCTTACATGTACATGACAAGGGTCATATATCATCATAGGGGTTCTTGTGGAGGCTATGCATGATTTTTGTGCTTACATATTTGCCCCCTCGGGGACGGTAGTCTACATGAAAGGTAGGTACCATTCCCGAACTAGGCCTTACCTGTTGTCAATTTTCCTGCAATTGTACCTACAATAACTAGTGTTAGCCTGGCATTTGAATATATCAAAATGAATAATGAAAACTAAAATGACGAACTTACCATAGATCGTGAGAGTTTGACTAGTTGTTTGCCTTTGTCGGTGAGACCTGTAGGAATGAATGCATGCAAAACAATGCATGAGAGATGCATAAAAGAAATAGACGACATGCTAAGCTAGAGAGGAGAATAAATTCTCCTTTTATTGCAGGTTTTGAAGAATGTGTTTGATTTTTAAGGAATTTTGATGTTTTACGATTTTTTAGGTTTTTTTGATTTTTCTAATTTTTATGGTTTTTCTGGAGATTTTGCAAAGGTTTGATGTGACACTCCTTGAGGTCTTTGATAGACCTACATTTAAGATATTTCTACCCTTACCCCCTTGCATGGTGAGACTTGTGTACTTGATTACACAGTATTGTTCTTTTGACTTACTGGAGGAGTGACTCATGCTCAGACATTGTTTTACACTTATTGTTACAAGACCTTATTTGATGAGATCCATACATAGCTTTAGTTGACATCTTGTACTTCACTTTCTCTCTTGTGCATATGGTTGGCTAGAGCTTTTGTTTTTCTTAGGAGAATGCATACCTAGCATGATCACATATGGATGATGCAATTTGTCTTTTTTTTGTCTTTTTGAGAATATATATGAATGCAGGTGATGATATGTAGATGCAAGAATAAAAACGATGCTAAAATGAAACATTTACTTCTATGGAATGTCATGAGTTATGACATTGACTTTATTGCTTTGAGACTCTTTTTTTAATTTTGATATGAATGCAATGTGGAACAAACAATATGACTGCTCTTTAATATGATTTTCAATCCAAGAGATTGCAAGTTGTCATGATATAAGAGACCTATTTAAGGTTGTGAGATAGGATTTTAAAACTCTAATGGGGAGCAGGAATGAAATGGAGTGCTTTTGAATTTGGGCTTTGCTAAAGGCTAAACACCGATCCTTATCTATATAAGACAATTTGACAAGCTCTCAACTTAGACAAGTAGCAATTTTTGTTGATGTTCGCTAGACTTAGATCATAGATAGCAAGAAAGATAGACCTAGGGTAAAGGATAAATGGGAAAGAACTTCGGTCCCTAGATAGAAGATGATCCTAAAGACTACTAGACTCTTGGATTTGCTTAGATAGTGCGTGTGTGTGCTTTTTACCTTTCTTTCTCTGTTAGAATGTCACCCTTGAGGCTTCGAGATTAGAATGATCTCCACCCAAGAGTATGAACATTCAACAATCTTCTTGAAAGGAAGCTAGGTGTGCAGAAATCACTTCCTACACTAATCTAATGAGGAGAGGGCTATGCAAATTCAATCTAATCCTTACAACTACAAAAACATAGAACATCTAAAAGAGATATTGCAGCAATACACATGAACCAGAAAGAAGACAGAAGAAGAGAGACAAAGATATAACGTGGGGAAAACCCTTACCGGGTGAAAAACCCCACACTCAGAAACCTGCACAATGTATTAACAAAACTGAATGTTGTTTACAATACACTTGTAATGCAAGCTTCAATGGTCTTCAATAGTCATATCTGGAGTCAATCTGGCAAAGTAACAGTACCTGTAAAACCTGTAATACATCTCCTCCTCCAAGCACCTGTTTATATAGAATATAGAAGGCAATATTGGTCCAAACTTGGAATGCACGTCCAACTTGGCCTCATAGCCCAAAACCCATGCCTAAGGACACTTGGTCAACATTGTAGAATGTGCCTGACACTTGTCCACAGCTCCCATCCCAAAGAGGTCACCTATTTCCAAAATGGGCTATGACAGATGCTCTTATGACACTTACGACCGTCATAGAATCTGTCATAGCGGTTACAATTATAGCTATAAGAGAATCTATCATACACAGGCTATAAATAGTATATCCTCTTACAACATGTCATAGTCCACCTTGGGGCACCCAAATAAGCCTTTTTCAAAGACGCTTCATGACACATGTCTTCACCTGTCTTACAAGCTTATATTTCTGACTCTTACATGTCATAACTTCGTCATAGGAATCTGTCATAACCGTTTCAGTCAAACATTCCCTTACACAACATGAAAGATGTCGACACATGGCAAAATGCTCCTACCATAAAGTGGGATGCCTATCTCCTCATGTGAGGACAAAATTACAAGTTGTCACCTTCCATGTAGGATGACACATCACCGTATCACATCCCACAAAATGACAATATGGAATTTACAATTAATTTACAACATAGGCAATTAATTAATATATACAAACATAAATAATGCAAGGAATTACCAAGGTTGAGACACCTTAATTCCCAACATTTCTCTCTTTCACTCTTTTTTTTTTTTGTATCTCTCTTTTTTTTGCTTTTTTTTTAACTTTTTTTTTGTATTTTCTCACTTGATTTTCTCATTTTTTTTTGGATTTTGTTTTTTTAAGGAATGAATGCTTTTGGAACTTTGATATGCTAGATTGATCTCTCAATACTCTTATTTTGATCACTCATTTTTTTATTCACTCGGATTTTAGATTGCTTCCTTTAGAGTTTTGATCCTCCTGACGTTTTTGGCCAAGAAAGATAAGGGGCTAAGCACCACCTAAAGTTTTTGTAATCCAGTTGGACTTTTCTTCTACTAGGGAAGAATTGGGAAGGTCTACTTGCAAGCTTCCTTTGAATAATGTGGGTTTGAATACTGACCTTGTTTAGACCTAATATCTTGGATCATTAAGACTGGGATCAGTGTAAAGCTAAGAGCTAGGATTTGATTAGAATCACTGGAAATGAAAAAGGGATATGGTGATTGTGAAAATAGGGAATCTCTAGATCCTAAAAGGATGACGTATATTTAGGCAACCTTAGACTCCTTATTGAAATGAAAATAATATGAGATCAAGTCATTTACTGTAATGCAAGATGAACATAATGATACTGAAATGCAAGAAACAAATTATTTTTGACATTTTTTATTTTTATAATTTTTTTGTATTTTTATGTTTTATAATTTTTATGAGATGCTAAGATCTTTTCCTTCCATAATGCACAAGAGGTGGCATCTTTTTTGAAATCTTCCTTAACGATGTGTGGATCTATCTAATTTGGTCTAAACTTCAATTGGAAGTCTTTGCAAGGATACTCAAAGACTTGGTGTAAAAATGTCCTTGTATTTATTGAGGAGTTTTGTGTACTCACATGTTTCACTGTTTGATGATTTGCCCTCTAGCTTTATCATTTTCTTTTCTTGTTGAGTTCCCATGTTTGTTTTGAAATTTAGAAGGGGAGTTGGAGTTGGTGCTAACTCTCCTAGTTTTTGTGTGGATTCTGATTCTTCTTCTTCAGTAATGATTTCAACCATAGGGATGTTTATGTCTGGTTTAATTAGAATGGCCACTAAGTTGAATGGAGTATAAGACTTTGTTGATTGCGGATCAAAGGGGAATTCTCCCGCTGCCCCCTTTCCTATATATTTTGAGGTCTTGTCTATGTTTGAAATTTGTTTTGATGTCTCTCCTTTTTCAAAAGTGTTGATTTTTGGGTCACTAGTGATTTCCATGGACTTTCCCTTCCTTTTGACTTGTTCAACTCTATAAAGGCTGAAAGGATCAGGATCTCCTTTGATGACGTGGGTTTGTTCCATGTACGAGAAGTGTAATTCTTGAAATAATGTGGAGGGAATGGCCCTCGTCCTATGGATCCAAGGCCTTCCTAGGATCATGTTGTAAGTGGTTTCTTTATTGATGACATAAAATTTAGTTGGGAGGGTTTTGGGACCCAATGTGATTTGAAGATTGACCTTGCCCATAATTTGAATGTTTGGGTTATCATGAACTCTGATTTGAATGTTTGGGTTATCATGAACTCTAAGGATGGAAGTTTGTTATGTGATTTGTTTTTTGTCGTAACCCATTCTTTGAAGAAGCGAAAAGGAGACTATGTTGATTGCAGGCCCACCATCGATCATTACACGTTTAATGGAATAGTCTTGAACTTGGACTATCAAATGGAACGGGATATCACCTTGTTTAGCCATGTCATTGTCTGAGGGTAACTTTTCAAAATCAAATGTCGAAGAAAACTTTTCACTTGGAGTTTTTTTAACTAGATGGCCTAGATCTAAGGCTTTGAGGAGAGCACTCTTGTGTGTAGTGGAACTCTTGATAAGCTCTAGCATGTGAGAAAAAATGGAATTGTTGGAGGTTTCATCTGGTCATTTTGGTCGTTGTATGACACAAATTTCTTGATCTTTATCCAATTCCACAAGGCCTAAGGTGTTTTGATCAAAGGTGTTGGGACTAATTTATTCAACTTGTGAGAATGTGTCCATGAATGCTTTTTGTTGATGTTTTGGGAGGTTTGATATGAAGCAATGATACCCCCGACAAGACTTGATCTCATGCTCCCTTCTCTTGTGAAATGAGCAATATTTATCATGATTGTGATCTTGAGGTTTATGATGATTGTTGTATGATTTCTTGTTGATTCTCAGGGGATAGTTGGCATTTTCATTTCCCAAATCTATATGACTATTGTAGTCACAATTGTAGTTCCCTAATGGTGAAGTGTTTGTTGACCCATCTACATCTTGACCATTTGTCAAGGATTTGTTATTTGCATCATGGTTTATCAACCTTCCATTGGAATCATACTCCCTTCTTTTGCTATCACTAGCGGCTTGGTCAATTCTAAGGGCACTTTCGAGTGCTTCTTCGTATGATTTGTAAGGGAGTTTTTGGACTTGTTCTCGTATGTCATTATTGGGAGAATGTAAGAAGAGATCACAAAGTTCTCTATGATCCATGTTTGATGCACTAATTGAAGAATAGAGAACTTTCCTACATCATGTGATAAAATGTGCAACCGACTCTTTGGCTTCTTGTTTGATTGTTAAAAATTCTCATATTCCTATCTTGACTAGTTTGTTTATGTCGAAGGCAGCCGTAAATTGTTCGATGAGTTGCCTAAAAGAGTGGATTGATGCTTCTAGAAGTCGATAGTACCAATCTAGAGCAATACCATCTAAATTTTTTGGAAAAATCTTTGCTACCACCCCATCCCAAGGAAGGAGTTCTCGCATTGTCATGATGTAAGCCTTGATATGAGAGTTGGGATCACCCTTTCCTTTAAATTTCGGAAGCTCGAGGAGAGGACATGGTAGTATAACTTGATGAATGTTGTAGTCAAGAGGCTCCTTTAAATACTCGAGGTATGTTCCTAAGAGGGGGTTATGTGTAAAGGGTTTTGTTCCTCCAAACATTAGCCCCTCAGGCGGATCTTGTTGCATTTGTTGAAAGGGTATGCTAAATTGTTGATATCCTACAAAAATTGGATGACTAGATGGTGTCATGTTTATGTTTTGAAGATTGGGTGGGATTGTTTGTGATTGATTTCGTGTTATAGGAATCCCATCTATTTGATTGAGACTTGTCGTGTTGGATGGTGGGGGCAAGGGAGGCCTAAATGTTTCTTGGAAGTTTGGATAAGGGGTATTTTATGTTGCCCCTGGTTTGATTTAATTTCATCAATGAAATGATTTCCCTGTGCCCTAAGTTTTTCCTTAATTTTGTTTTGGCAATTTTGCTCAACCCTCCTAGCCTCAAGGGTCTTGATTTGTTGGACCAAACTTTCTATAAGGTCTGTGAGTGAGGCTTTGTCCATTTTTTGATTTTTTCCACTGTGTGATGGATTGCTTTGCATTGGGGTTTGAGTGACCCTATTTGTTTTTTCTGATGACATTTCACATGTTGTGGACTTTTTATCTTGATGTACTATGTGGAGTGATTTTTCTACCTCCTTAGCTTCCTATTTATTCTCTTGACAACACACTTCATTGTTCATTTTGGTGGCCATTTTTTATGGCTTGTTATGGGTTGATCATCTTGATGGATCTGAGATTGATTGTTCACTTGTTGTGTTTTGATTTAGTCAACATTGTCAAGATCTCTTTGAATCTGTGTTGAATTTGTAATTTTACTTGAGGGGACATTCTCTTGGACTTTTTGTGATTTTATCCTAGATTTTTGACTCATGAAATATTGTGAGATGAGCAAAAATTTGAAAGAACCCATCCCAAAAGGATTTGTTCTTCACGTCGGGTTCACCAAAATATGTACGCTCAAAATCATGACTTTGGTTGCTTGGAGTTGTCGAGTCAGATTTCAACACGCACACAGACCCTTCCCTCCTTGCCACAGGGTGAACCGCTATGTCACTCTCGCTCTCATGGAAGTAGCTAGTCGAGAGGAGGTGAGACATGGGGGTGGTCTGGCTTGTTGGAGAGCTAGACTTCATAGAGAGGGATCGGCACGTCCTGGGGCCTCTATTGTTGTGTGCTAGTGTGTATGTTTTGTTCAATGAGTGTTGTTGTATAGATAACGCTATGACCTGAAGGGTCACCAGTTACTCTTCGTCTGTTAGGGTTTCTACTGTTCCACCTCTGTGTGGGTAAGTAGTTACTTTCGTTGATGGATTCTTGTCTTTCAATTGGTTGGATGATTGCACATTGTATTTGGAGTTGTCTAAATGCTTCTAGTTGATGTAAGACAAGCGGATCTTGTTGAGGTCTTGGATGAATTTCTTCAATCTCACTGAGGACTGCCCTTACCTACTCACCTCTTAATCCTGGGCACATTCGTGAACCAGGACAAGAGATAGGTGTATGTGGACTAACCTTGACTAGACTTAGGGTTTTTGACCTAGGGTTTTGGTTGAACTAGGGTTTAGTTCTGCATTTGACTTTTATTGACGTTGTGAAGGTATCAAGGGTTTGACTAAATAGTTGATCGTGGTTGACCTTGTGATGGTATCAAGGGTTTGCAATGTATCTAAATGTCTAATGTTTTTGTTCTTTTCTATATTTTTATGAATGCAACTATATGACATGCAAAACTTGTTTTTGTGCCTTTTTTTTGGTATTTTTGGAAATAAAGATGCTTTTTAATCTAAGAAAGGAAATATGAATGCAATTAGAATGAATTTTACCTAATGCAATTATTCTATGTTTTTGGAGTTTTTGAATGTTCTGAAACAATTTAATCTAGAAAAAGAAATTGCAAGTAATTGAATTAAACTCTGAATGCAAATTAATTCTAAAATGCTAGACCTGACTAGTCTATCAAGGAAAAAGCAATAAATTACTAATCTCAAGAGCAATTTCAATTTTCTAATTACTACTAATTAACAAAAGCATGTAGGAACCTAAAATTAAAGAAGGCTTGTGAGCCTCCACTACCCTCAGAGATCTTTGATGGTGACCTTGTATCCTCTTGAAGCAGTGGGAAGACCTCTTGGTGACAAGACAACACAAAGAAGCGAACGAAGCTTTGGAAGCTTTATGAAATGAGCTCAATGAGAGCTGTTGATGAGCACAATGGATTGATTGAAGCAACATAACAATGCTTGAAGAGATTTATGTGAAAGCTTGATGAACAATGAACAAATAAAAGGCACCTTCATCCTGTGTGAGCATGAGAATGTTGATTGGAGAGCAAAAACTTAGCAAGAGATTTGTGCACAATGAATTTGCCTCCCTTTATGCTTGGGCGAGGGTGGTATTTATAGGTTGGAAGAATGGAATTGATTAAGAAGTTAACTCAATTGATTGATGAGTTAACAAGTATTGATCAAGGAGTGAACTGGATTGATTACCCAATGAACTCAGTTAATTTGGGAGTGATAATGCAATAATAACTTATCACTAGAGAAGAAATGGAGTTAGAAGAATGCATGGAAGAGAATGACTTGTTAATTTTAGATCAAATGGAGCAAATTATGCATGTGTGGGTGCATGAAATAATCAACTCCAAATTAGGCATAAAAAATCATGCGAACTGGAAGAAAAACAGGCGAAAATAGAGCTATTTCAAGTTAGAAACTTGAGTTTTTCCATGGCCAGAAACGCGAAAGGGTCACCCTTGGGTCGCCCCTTTCACTAGTAGGGTCACCCAGGGGGTGACCCTAGGTCACCCGGGGGGAGATCCTACATTTTAAGGGTCGCCCGATGGGAGATCTACAAAGAAAGTGGTCTGGGAGGAAATGCATGATGGGAGATGGGTCCGAGGGACCTCTAGAAGGCTTCTAGGGGGTGGAGAAGATGAAAAACATAGAGGAAAGGTGAAGACTCACCTACAAGATGTATACAAGGCTTAGGAACAGGGTCGAAAGCTCAAAAAACACAAATTGACAAGTGTCGCAAAAGTGTCAAAAAGCGTCGACGACAAAGAGAGAGCGAAAACGACAAAGAAGAAAGAACACAAGATGAAAGAAATGACACGTCACCAAGAGGTTTGCTTCTTAGACAACATTATTTCACATTTACATGTATGTGACAAGGATCATATATCATCATAGGGGTCCTCATGGAGGCTATGCATGATTTTTGTGCTTACAGTATCAAGGCAACTAAAAGCTGCCAACATTCACTTCAAGACTTGTTGAAGAAGGTACCCGCAACACCTATCTATCAGAGATTTCAAATTTTGTGCCAAGTTAATCACATGTCACCAAAAATTATTCAATTTTTCCCACGCATGTAGCTGCCAACGATCATATCAATGCATGCACGATTGATCCACCCGTTTGCACATGCCAACCTGTCCTCAATTTCAAATCTCTTAGTGATGATCCAACATCCAATCATATTTATGTTGCAGACACTCTTCTCATAGCTTCACATGCACGGAGTTCTATTCAGTACATCTCAAATAGGTACACATACTAACATACCATAATTAACACAGTTTTCTAATACATTCTATATGTGCTTGCATTTAATTCAGCATGATTTTCATTATTAATCTTATCTCCATATTCTATAATCATTTCCCTTCACCTCGTACAAGCATTGAAGTACGGACACTTCCAGATTTAGTTGTGGGGGGATAGTAAATGTTTAAAACAACAAAAATATTGTTATCTTTTGCCACCAAAAGCCACTAAAACCTTTCTTTGTCCTTCCTACATCATAACCTTTTGCCTTGCCAACTTCCTCTTTCTAAATTTAGAAGTCAGTTTAGACTAGTTCAAGCTTAGTGCATGAAGTTGCAAGCGACCAAATTGTATGAAGTATAACGAGAGGTTGAGCAGAGAATTATGAATAGAGAATTGTGGGTTGAATAAGAGGATTGTTCAGTTTGAACTTCCAGCTGAATGAATTAGCAAGCATGGGAGGTGATCTTCTCAGAAGGGAACCCACAGTACATTAAATAATATTGGAAGATAGGCTTGTTTTGCCAATTTTTACAGGAGTAGGATGGCTCAATTATTTTCTGAAGCTCACCGAATATAATGAAGATATGACAAGACAATTTGCAACCACATTGCAACATGATGAAGCCACTATTAAGGGTTTGAAGGTGGATGCTTCAAAGGCTGCAATTGCAAAAGTGTCTAGTTTACCCAGAAGTGGAGATGAATTCTCTATCAAGGCAAATGCAATAGCTACCAGGGATGAGTTCAGTGAGGCAGGAGAAAACCTAGACTCGACGTCACAAGGTACCAAAAGACTATCACTTCCATGGGTATGGACTTCTTGTGCTTCATATATTATTAAGTACATTACTTGTGATGATAGACAGTCCCTTTTATATGCTGTGCATTTTGAGCTATTGAGTCACCTTTGCCATAATAAAATAGTCAACGTGCCAAATTTTCTGAATAATTTGTTGAAAAGAATGGGGTTTGAGTATCAGAGAAAGAAAAAGAATTCAACACTGTCACATGATTGTTTAATTATCTTATTAGTAAAGAGGAGCCTTAGGGTGCAGTACCCATAGGTATCCTAGGAAAGATTTTTGTCTTGTGGAAATATTAATGATATTCTGGGGGAACCATCAATACTAGGCAACATAGAATCACCTACTGCATCTATAAGAGAAACTCCTCCTGTTCAATCGACTGCTTCGTTCACCCGTAGCAAGGGAGAATCAAGGGAGCAGGATGTGCAAAATATGCCACACGTATCATTTGACCAACCTCCAATAGAGGAAGTGCATCAACCCTCATCTTCTAGTAAGCCCAAAACCAGAACACCAAAGACCAGAAGGAAAAGAGGTGGTTTTTCTTCTGCACCTTCAAAGGTGCAGAAAAAGAAATCTACCCAACCTAGGAATTCACACCACCTAAAGAAGAAAGGTGTTATGAGGGCTAGGGTTAAGCAACCAGAAAAAGAAAAAGAAGGTGTTGTGGTAGTGGACACTGATTCTAAACAAGAAGCCAATGTAGCTGAAAATGTACAAGTTTCCACAAAAAGGAAATGGTATATCTCCACTACCTCTGAATCTGAATTAGAGGATTATTTTGTTGCTAGAAAAACCAGGAAGGAAACCCCAACTAACCCTGACAATGAGGGTTATGAGTCTACTGGAGATGGTGCTGATGCATTTTTAAAGGATGAGGAATTATTGCTTGAAGAAAGGAATGTCAGAAGAGAATTGCAGGAAGCCTTTGAGAGAATTAAGAAGATGGAAGAATTGGTCAAAACTTATGAAGAAAGGGACAAGAAAAGAGAAGCAGAGGTACAAGAGTTGGAAGAAAAACTTAACACTCATGGATAGGGGTCAAAATAAGATTTATTTGCACAATTAGCTATAGTCATAGCAAGGAACAAGGAGCTAACGACTGAGGAAAGGAGACCCCCTATCACTAGAACCCCCACCTGTCATACAACTATGTCCCTAGGATATCAAATGTGGAAAGAAACTCAAAACTTTTCTAAATGAGAGGAAGAGTGGAAGAAATAAAAAGAAGTAATGATTGCAAAGCATACTCAGGCATTAGAAAGAAAAGATATTGAGTTGAGAAGGCTAGCAGTTAGGATGGAGGAGATAGCAGATAAAGTTGCTCAAATTGTTAGATGTAGACCTCCAACTAGGACTTATGCCCTATTTCTGCAAGATAAATTTTTGAGCTATCAATTTAGTAAATTGATCAGTAATAAATCAGTTACAATGAGTGGAAAATTGACTTTTCTAAAAGTTTTTGCTACTGCTACATCAGAAGAGAAAGACCAGTTACGTGAGTACTACTTGCATAACTATGTTGTGTTTGATGATACAGAATGGAATCCATTAGGTTTTGTTGGGGATTTACAATGGAGGGCACTTGCATCCTATTTTAGAAATGGGAAGTTGAGGGGTGAAATCATGCAAGCATATGCGGAGAGAGAAAAATCAATTGCTCTCCCAATAAGGAGAGAATCTAAAACTCTTGACTTAATCACTGGAGAATGGAAACAACTTCTGGAACATAAGGGTGTAGGTAGGATAATCATGAATTTGAGACTGCATGATTATGACAGGATGTAGCATTTTGTTGGTGAAAAATCATATTTTCACTTTTACATAAGTTAATTAGGGAGATTCTTTTTCTATTTTGAGCCTTATGACATGTGTCATAGACTTTCTTTTCTCTTGAGAGCACTGTGACATGTGTCACATGCTTTCTTTCCCCACTTTGTCTATTCTTGGACAGTGGTTGTGTATATCCTTTGTATTTATTTTTGAATAATGTAATGAGAATCTAAAGCACTAATTCACACATGCATTTGGCTTTTGCAATTTTTTTTGTAGCTCTCTTGTAGAAGATTTCCAACAGATGATCTTGGCTCCTGTGAGTCCTTGTATGACTCTAACATGGTATCAGAGCTCCAGATCTGTCAGTTTCTTCTCAAATCGGAGAGGGTTTTAGCTATGAGCAGATAATTTGTGCATCTTGGTGCAAAACAGACCTCACAGTTGCGCTTAGAAGGTGTCAAAACCCCTATTTTCATATAAGGCACTCTATATTTTGCTGAAAATATTTTTTGGGGTATTTTTTGGGGTTTGGTTTTTTATGTGCAGGGAAAATCCGTATGACCGCCTCGATTTCTATGCCTGAATTTTTTATAATTGCCTCGATTTCTGTGCCATTTTTTTGAGCTTATTTTGATTTTCCAGTTGCCTCAATTTGCATGTTGAAAAATTTCAAATTTGCCTCGATTTTCGTGTCGCTTGATTTCTGTCTATCTCGATTTCCATGCCACCTCAATCTTTGAATCTACCTCGATTTCCATGTCGCGTTCATGTGCAGGTCTAATAAGGCAGTTTTCTTCCAGAGTCCATAACTTGAGGATACGGACTCAAAAATTGGCAAACGAAAAAGTGTTGGAAAGCTGGTTCTGAGCACTATCCAGTGATGCTATTTTTTTCCCAAATTTTTCTGTTTGACACCTATTTTTGCTATTTGAAGTCAAGGCATCATTTCTAGCTTCCAAGCTCCGTTCTTGCGCCCAGAATCTCTGTTTTTAAAAAATGAACAGGGGTTGGAAAGGCATCAAAGAGGTCTACACAACCATCTATGTAATTTTTTCAGATTCAGCCCCAGGTATCTTTTATTCAATTTGTCAATTTTATGGCTTCTATTGGATATCCTAGACATGCTGCCTCCTGGAAATGTTCTGTTTGCTTTGATAGGCTTCTATTATCAGCATAAATCTATTTGCATTTTTTGATCTCTATCATTTTGAGGAGGTATCATGGGTTTTTCCACTCATCCTTCTGTGGTCAATCTGACTAAGGACAATTATGAATCCTGGCAAAGAAGCATCCTGACACATCTCAGGTGGCTGCATCTTTTGCCTCATCATTATGGGCTTATACCTGAACCAAAGACACCTATGAAGAAATCTATTTGGGGTAACAATCGAGATCATGTTGTAGGTTTAATTTGTACCACTGTTGATTATGATATTGCGTGTGATCTTCCCATCTATGGGAGCCCATGCACACTTTGGACAAAAATTTGGGAGTTGTATGGAGACCCTCATGTCTCACCATTTTCAAATGATCCTACAGTAGATTGTCTCATTCCATTTGATGATGCATATAATATACCTTATAATGATGATACTTTAGAGGAGCTTGAGTATATGGCATGTCTTGAATGTTCAGAGATAGAGACCTCTCTTGCTGCCTCTTCTCCTCCTATTGAGATCACATCTCTTCATCACTTGTTGCTACTTCAGAATTCAATGTTGCATCATCATTGGCTTCTAGTAATTCTTTGCAGCGGGTCAATATCAGTCTTTCAGATCCACCTCATTGGGACTTTTATCTTGCAGACATATCATCCTTGTTTGTGGAGTCTCACATTGCTGATTTGGAGGACACATTTGAGGGTTTATCTCTCTTGTTTGATGCTATCTCAGTTGGCTTTGCATCACCACATTCATATATTGTGTTTCTTGATGCAGTTTAGATCATATCCTCTCCTGGTTCTTCTTCTCTGATTGGGCAGACAATTTCTATTTTGGAGAAGATGTATTCTCCCAGTATGAGGTCACTTGAGTTGCATTCAGAGGCGCATATTTCGATATGGATTCCCTATTCATCCAAGATGTGGGAATGGCTTCTACATTCACCAGTGGATTTGTTTCTTTCGAAAGGGAGAAATGTTGTTTACAGGCAGTGGATTGGATTTTGTCTTCAAGATCTCTTCATTGGTTCTCGAGCTTCTTCTTGGAGGGGATTCATATTCTCTATTCTCTCTCTCTTATGGGGGGCACTCATGATTGTACTCTTGTGATGGATTCATTCAATGGGGGGTCTTAGTGTCCTTCTTCCATCACATGTTCTTGTACTTTCTTTTTGTTTTTTCTCTCTTTTGGAGAGGAGTTTTGTCCCACTCAATTTTTCTCCTTTTCTCCACCTTATGAGAGATTCTTGTTGTTCATGGGTACCTAACATGGCCTTTGTTGCTGGGACCATCTTTATTTCTTTCTTTTTAGCTTGTGTAATCTTCCTAAGTTGCACTTATGGGGGGTGTTGGTGAAAAATCATATTTTCACTTTTACATAAGTTAAGTAGGGAGATTCTTTTTCTATTTTGAGCCTTATGACATGTGTCATAGGCTTTCTTTTCTCTTGAGAGCATTGTGACATGTGTCACATGCTTTCTTTCCCCACTTTGTCTATTCTTGGACAGTGGTTGTGTATATATTTTGTATTTATTTTTTAATAATGCAATGAGAATGTGAAGCACTAATTCACGCATGCATTTGGCTTTTGCAATATTTTCTTGCAGCTCTCTCTTGTAGAAGATTTCCAGCAGATGATATTGGCTCCTGTGAGTCCTTGTATGACTCTAACACATTTAACTGTTGGACTCATCCATAATTGTTATCAGTTTGTGCAAGACAGATGGAACAGTTTAACCCCTGAGTTGCAAAGAAAAGAACCCCACTCTATTCATAATTTTATGGCCATGTTTGAAAGAGTACAAAAATATATGGATATTACTAGAGGACATGGACTTGAATAGGTACCACTTTCCTTCTAGCCACCAATGCTTCTGTACCCAGTGCCACATTGGACAGGGAATAAGAATGTGGAGTGTGAGAAGGTAGAGGTTACTAGGATGAATAGACTGGCATATCATAATGGCTTTTATTTGGAATAGATTGAAGGAGTGGATATTGTTACATATTTCAGGGAGATCACCTTGCATTACAACCTCCAACCTTAGTTGATTTGCTTGAGGACAAGAAAATGGGTAGTTGGGGGGAAATGATGGGTCTAGTTATTGGCTAGTTTTCTTATGTTTTTATGCAAGTTCTCATAAATTCTTAGGCATTTGTCCTATACATATTCCTACACTTTACTATCTTTTATGTTATTATGCAGTCCTGAACCTAATTATTAAGTATATGGAATATGGTTATAATATGATGATTGTTGCATAATTATGTGTGGATATGTATGGATTGTAAAGGATATATGTGCTTATCTATGGTTGTTAGTATTGTGTGCATGTTTTGTGAACTAACTCTTACAGATGAAGGAGATGGACAGTAGCTCATAGCAACTGCAAGGTGCAGCTCACAGCTAAAGAGTTCCTAGATAGTAGAGCAGGGGAAGTTCCAAGATCAATTGAACACAACAACTACAACATGGAGGCACTTGATGAAGATGGTTATGCATTGTGATAGCAATTAATAAAGACGATTGAAGGAGAAGTATTCTATTATAGCTAGGAGTCTAATGTGACTGATTCAACCAGTCCACATTCCTCTGTTTCAGCAAGAAGTTCAAATTTCATTAGGACTCTTCTTTCTTTCTTTTTCAGTTATTAGTTACTTGTTACTTGGCATTTATCACAGTCATGTATGTAGAGAGTGGTGATTTATGATTTCAGTTAAGAGACCTTGTTCTAATAAACTCCCCCATGCCTATATGTATGGCTCGGTGGTTGAGGTAGTTTAAGTTTTTAAGTTTGAAGTAGATTGTTCAATCGAAGATATAGTTACCAGATCTTTTTCAAGTTAGTTACACAAACAATGTTTATGTTTTTGATGATGAATGCATGAATAAAATCTGCCAGCAGAATCTTATGTGATATTGTGAGGATTGTTCAATGAATGAATTGGAATTAGTATGATTGTGTCAATCTGAGCAACTAGATTTGAGTTAGATCAGTGGAGACAGTCACTTGAGCAAGGGCAACTCAAGGTAACTATCCCTCACTTCATTTCCTATATGTTACTTTGTTATAATAGTCAATTCATAAATGCATTAGATTCTTCAAGATATTATAGTTGTTCAACTTGTTGTACTCCGGAGTGTAGAGTGTATGTTAGGAGTGTAGGATAGATTATCAATACCAAGTTAAACCCTAGTGTTCATTTATTTACAGTCATTAGTTACAGTCTTATATTGCAAGTACCCATAGCAACAATATTAGCATTACTTTCTTTATCATTGTGCAGTTTGAATTATGACACTATACTAGATGAGTTAAGTAGTCTAAATCTTTGAAAGCACATACAGTGTCAGTGCCATCACAAGCTTACTAGCCCTGGTCGATAATTCAATGAAGGTCTTTCCAAAGGTCCAAGTAGACTATTCTGTTAGGTTTTTCCTTTGAATTGTGTGATTGCCACCAATTTTACTAGACATAGTAAGGACAATACAATAAAAATAGATAGATCTAAGCACTAATACAATCAACTCGATGTAGACGAAGGATATGCGCCTTTCAACATACAAGTAGGTAGGTACTGCTATTTTTTACTTTCCTTCCTAGAGCTAGAATCTAGAATTTTATGGCGCCAATTCTTCCAAGTCACAACACCTAAGATTTGTGTTAGAATTTGCAAAGATGAATAACCTAGAAAACTAGTGCAACAAATAGATTATTAAACTATGAAGCAAATGATATGAATAAAAATAACAACATAGTGTTAGTCTTCGAGAGAAATGCAAATGCTCATAAAGTAAAATAGCATTAAGAGGATGCAAAAGCAAAATTTGCATTATATAATGTACCCAAGATTAGCTAGGAGGTGAGTATATATAGAATATCAGAGAGGGGAGAGGTGGCAATACGACGAATGGGAAGAGTCCAATACAATAGCCTAAAATAGGCAAGTGTAACTTCCATGGAAGATGTCGACACCTTGCACCCACTCACACTAATACTCAATTAACCTTAAGCAAGCTTAATTATATGTGTAGGAAAAACCTAGGAATAGGAAATTAAATCACCAACTGGGAAAATAAAAACCTACACTAACACCCTTGCTTAAGTGCAACTTAGGTGGGTGAAAAGATGGGTCCTGACAAATGAAGCATGATGAGGTACCCATGTACATAAAAATCCCCCCAAAGAGAAGAAGCCCCCCTAGAAAAGAGAGAAAAGCCCCCCCAAAATAGAGAGAGAAGAGACTCCCTAGAGTAGAGAGAGTCAGGACTTTGAGTGAGAGAACTAAGAAGCTCCCTAGAAGATGAAGCCTCCCACACCCCAGCAAAGCTTGCAAATGAAGATACATGGTTTCTATGAAGGGTTTGGTGAAAATATCGACAACCTGCTCTGAAGTTGGATAGTAGATAAGGTCAATGACGTGGCCATGGATGAGCTCCCAGATGTAGTGCATGCGGACCTCAATGTGTTTGGTCCACTGATGATGGACTCGATTCCATGAGATCTGAATAGCACTCTGGTTGTCACAAAATATGACAGATGGTTGTCTAATCTAGATATGAAACTCAGTGAGAAGATTCTGAAGCCAAATGTCCTCAGTGGCGGCATTCACAACCCCCTGATACTCAACCTTAGTAGAAGGAAATTACTTCTCGCTCAACCAACAAACAAGACTTGAACCAAGCGAGAAGTTGTAAACGAAAATAGATTTGTGATCCTAAGAATCACCTGCCCAATCTGAATCTATGTATCCCATCAAGTCAAGACCAATGCCTGCTGCGTAGTGAATCTCAAAACTGAGTACCCTGAATGTAGTGAAGGATCCGCTTGGCTGCTTTCCAATGCAACTCATGGGGCTTCTGCATGAATCGAGAGACCATGCCTACATCATATGAAATGTTGGGTCTCATATGAGTCAGATAAATGAGACTCTCAACAAGTTGTCAATATAGAGTGCCATCAACAAATGGTGAAGAACATTGAGCCTCAAGTTTGACTCCAGAAAGGAAGGGAGTCAGAGCAGGCTTACAATCATCCATATGAAATGTCGAGAGCAAATCTAGAGCATACTTGGACTGTGTGAGTGTGATCCTAGAAGCAGACTGAAAGATATCAATCCCAAGAAAGTAATGCAACAAGCCCAAGTCAATCATCAAAAACCTATCATGAAGTGCAGTTTTGACTACCCGAATGGCGGATGAATAACTCCCCGTGATCAACAAGTCATCAACATACAGGACTAGAAATAGGAGTGAATCGTCCTACTATAAAATGTAGACATTAGGATCAGAATGGCACCGAGTGAACCCAATTGTTAGAAGCAAGGAGTACATCTTGGCATACCGAGCTCGAGGAGCCTATTTGAGGCCATAGATAGACTTAGGAAGGCAACACACAAGTGAATAATCCTAAATGAAACTCCGTGGCTACTCCATGTAGATATCCTCTTGAAGGTCACTATGAAGAAAAGCACTCTTCTTATTAATCTGGTGTACTTCCCAACAATTGGCTACAACAATGGTAAGAATAAGTTAGATAGAGTTCATTTAAGTAATTGGCGCAAAAGTCTTAGAGTAGTCAATCCCAGGAACCTGGGAGAATCCTTTAATGACCAGGTGAGCCTTATGCTTATCTACTAACTCATTTGTTGTAAAGTTTGTCTGATAGATCCACTTACATGAACAAGTTTTCTTCCCTTAGGAAGAAGGACGAGATCCCAAGTGTGGTTCCTCATCAAGGAACTATACTCCTCTTCCATATTTGTATCCCACTTAGGAATACTAGAAGCCTCTTGAAAGGATTGTGGATTTGAGGCAATAGCAATGAAGACATGTGGAGCATCCTGGAATTATGAACGAGTCCGCTTGGTGTTTGATGGATCCCCAACCCAATCGCCTACAAGCTACAAAGTTTGTCTAGCCCAAAGTGGACCAGAAGTCAGAGAATATGGAGTAGAATCATCACCCTCTAAATGATGACTAGGACAGGAAGGAGGTGAATCCTCTGAATTGCTCTCAACATTGGAAGTGGAGGTAGAAGACTCCTCATCATCAAGAATCTTCTCAGGTGAATCTAACTCATCAAAAGATCTATCATGTTGCCCAAGTGACTCCAATGTCAAAGTAGAAGGTTGAGAAGTGATAGGAGTTGAGCTTGAGGAGCCCTCCTCAAATTGAACACTCCTCTCAATAAACAACTCTTGTGTAGTAGGGTGGAGCAACCAATAACCCTTCACACCATCAGGATAGCCTACAAATATGCAAGGCCTACTCTGCGGATCCAAGGCCTTATGTTTCTCTATAGGAAATGCAGGCCCATGTAGGAGAACCAAAAACTCATAAGTGCTTAACTAATGGTTTTCGACTGCTCCAAGCTTCAAAAGGATTGACCCCCTTCAAGGTTCGGTGAGGAACATGGTTTTGGATATAACAAGCACAGTTAATGGCCTTTGCCCAATACTATGGTGCAAGAGATTTGGAGTGAATCATGTAGTTCACCATTTCCTTCAAGGACCTATTCTTTCGTTCTGCCACACCATTCTACCAAGGAGTGTATGGAACTAAAGGTTGCAGATCAATCCCCTTTGAAGTGCAAAACCACTCAAAATAATGGTTCACATATTCACCACCATTGTCAGTGCGCAAAAATTTGATGGATTTCCTAGATTGCTTCTCTACAAAAGTTTTGAAGTCTTGAAAGTGATCAAATACCTCAGACTTCTACTTGATAAAGTACACCCAAGTATATCGAGAAAAGTCATTAATGAAAGTTAGAACAAATCTAGCCTTGCTGAAAGATGGACAAGGCAATGGACCAACCAACCCACTATGAACTAACTCCAGTATCTGTAAAGCTCTCCATGCCTTACATTTGTCAAATTTATCCTTAGAATGCTTGCCAAGAATGCGACCTTGGAAAACACCACCTAAAAAATGAACTAAAGGCAACCATGTGACCATGCTCTACTGGTTGAGCTACTGCAAGTAGTGGAAGTTAAGATGGCCAAACCGCTCATGCCATTTATTTACTCACATCATTTGAATGAATCAGCAAAACAAACGAAGGAGGATCATGAACAAAGTGAGAAAATAAATATAGCCGAGACTGATGATCTGCTTTCCCAACTACAACTATAGAACCATTGTGCAACTCATGAATCTCCACTGAATTAGGAGTGAACTCAACCCGCTTGCCTGAACCCATGTGAGTGATATGATATACTGATAGGAGATTAGTTGATAATGAGGGCACACAAAGAACAACATGGAATGTGTCATCCCCCAAATCAACAGACCCTCTCCCACACACGTCAACATGAGTGTCTTAACCCATCAAAATAGAAGGCACAGTATTGTTGACATATTCTTGTATAGATCAAAATATGTCATTTATCAAGAGCTCTAATGATTTTGTTAAAAGTTTTGCAAGTCTTTAAAGGTCTTTAAAAGTCTTCTAGGGTTTTCAAGAATGTTAAATTAATCTTGGAGAAGATTTTGAAGGAAGTTTTATCACGCAAAAGGGAGATCTTAATGTTATTTTGGACCTTGTAAACTTTTCAAATACCACCTAGACATTGTTTTTAAGGTTATAAAATTATGTTGTAGCTACCTTTGAAGCATTAAAAGTCATCAAAATCACCTCTATCCTTTTCAAGAATCATCCATCAACGTAGAATGCATGTGTTGGTTAGTAACAAGAGTAAAAAAAGGGCACCATTTGCGTCCAAAAAGCTTCAGTTTCTCCAAATTCCACGTACATGTCTTTGGAGGGATTTCTAGTTTGAATAAGAGTCGTTTCTTTGAGTCATAGCCTCAAGTTTAGGTCTTTTAGATCATGCAAGAGTTTGTTAGGGTTTTTACTTCCTTCTACCAATTTTACAGACTGCTCAACTCATGAGCAAGGCGTACTAGTTTTCCTCCACAAAATACAGAGGATTGTGTTGGTTTTTGTAAATCCCTAGGAGAATTTCAAGGAATCTCTCTGCATGTTTGATCTCATATGACTCTGCAAGAGACAAAGCTATTATAACAAGTAGAGATGACTGCACAGACTAGAGGGAAGTCACAGAGATATCATGGAGTGGTATGTAGTCCTTCACAAGGGACTGAGATCAACAGAGACTTCTATAGAGTATGCACAGGTTTGAGTCAAACCTTTGGAGAACACAATATATGTAAGTTTTACATTTCCTAAAGAATTTTTCAAGCATGGAAGAGCACAGTGTATGGGATAAGTATACAGTTCAGGAGTAGTGTTGACAAGTCTACCAAGGAGTGATAGAGATCTATGGAAGTCAAGATCATCAGCATTAGAGTGAGACTGCGAGGTAATATAGTAAGGAAATGATTTCATAGATAAGTGGTCTATAAGACAAAATAGAGAAATATCTAAGACAGTCTGCATTGAAAACAAGAAACCTCTGTGTATACAATGATGTCATGGGATAGGGGTATCACAAGGAAAATAAGTTTTATCATCAAAATGCAGAGGCAAGTAGGGTTTTGAAGGATTTCATAACATTTTAAGAATAATGGTTTTCCTTAGACCAATTTATCATTAAAAATAAAATATCGTGCACAAAGGGACAATAATTGCATGAAAGAGGTTTGCTAACAGTCTTTGATGACTTCTAATAGTTATAGGAGCCAGTCAATCATTTAGGGCTCTGTCATGACCTTTGTAAACCATGAGACTCTTTCTTTTGTCAAATCCATCAAAGAATGCATACCATGAAGGGGTATCTCAACCCTTTAAAATCCTATGGGAGGAGCATAGTACAGTGACCCTAGAAGCAGTGTATGGAGTTTATAACGAACTTGAAAAGCTTAAAGTGGTTAAAATAGAGATCCTCGTGAGGGTTTTAAAGGGATCTAGAAGTTTGTAAAACCTGTCATGGGTCAAAGAAGCCCTATGGCTATGGACAATGTTTGACAAGGCATGATTCAGGGTCTGCATAAGTCAGCAATAGGGATTGCATACAGTCCAAAGTATGAAAACTCAAAGAAAGTGATCAATATGGATAGCAGGACTATCCCTTGCTGTCAACATATTTCTTATGGGCTCCATAGATAATTCTTTTCATCTGCAGGCATGTGGAACCTCAGACAAGGCAACTCTAGATCATGCAGAGGTCTTCAAGCTATGAGGGAGAAAAATCACCATGAAAAGAGGGTCCACAAAAGCTTGTTAAGATAGTGAGAACACAGAGAATGCATAGTGGAACCATGACAGTGGTAGGGAGGATAGCAAGAAGCAATAGAGAATCAAACAGCATGGAGAAGAATATAACGAGTTTTGTTAGTCTCCACATAGCATAATTTATTGTTCCCAAAGAAGGTACTGTGCAGTGTTTAAAACTTTTCCAAGCTCTAAAGAAGCATGTTAAACAATCAGAGGCATTATCATTAAAACGTGAGTCCTGATTGTCAACAGTATAAAATCAGAAGACTATAAGGACAATGCCAGGATGGTGTAGCAAAGTGTATCCATTTCAAGTTGCATTGAATCTCAATGAAGAAGCCTTATCAAGTATGCATGACTATCAAAATGATAGGGTTTAGTTTGTGAAAGGTTTAGAGGTCTGCGAAGATTGTAAGCATTATGTATAGATATTTAAGATCCTTATCTTTAAATGGAATCCTCTAAAATAATAAAGGATGCGACCAGACAATGCAGATGTCTTGAAAAGACTATGGCATGATACAATTGTAGTAGAAAGCAAGAGTTTAAGCCATCACTGTCACCAACAGGACTATGACTGTCTCCCATGGTGTCAAAGAAGTGTAATAGTTTGACTGAAGTTGCTAAGGGAGCCTTGACTGAGTTATTATTAAAGAGATTTCTATATAGGACATTGAAAGTTAGAAAGAACACAGAGTTTGGAGGTGTGTCTCCATTCAATGGAGATGTCTTTATAATAGAGATCATAAACCCTAACAGAGGGTTAGGATAACATACAAAGGTCACTTCAAGGTAATGTGTTAAGGTTTTTGTTCTTATGAAGTCACTGTTAGAAAGGTGCATAGATAGTGAACACAAGTCCATAAGGATAAGTGTTAACAAGTTTGCACAACAGAAAGATTCTTAGTTCAGAGAAAGGCGTCATATGGCTTTGATAAAAGCAATGAAGAGACATGAAACAACCTCTAGAATCATTGGAATATAGAGAAAAGACTCTTTAGGTCTATGGAACATCTTACAGAGATATAGTGAAAAGGATTAAGTAGAGTATGCAAAATGTTGTCATGGAGTGATAATGAAATGAGAAACAGTGGTGAGAGATCTATCAGTGTCTAGCAAACCTATAAGTGTCACATCTTGACTTTTTGATTTCATTTATAATTCGATATAATTGACAAGACTATTGGACATTACCTTATGATTGTTTTACTATTGGGTAATTTCATGTGTGAAGGTAATTTGTCGTTAATTCTAAAATTTTCATAAATTTGAAAATGGATATAATGATGGATTACTAGGTTTATGATTATGGATGTGTATCTTACTCGTGCTTCAGCTATGATTATATGGACTAACCTATTGACGAGAATCTGAGTGCGACTGAATGCAGGAACATGTCGAAGACGAGAACATGGTTGAGGCAGAAGCATCCTAGCTACCCAACAAGAGTTGGCATGATGGAAAACCCGATGTGCACTCACTTAGTTTCATACATACTGCATCATTCATATTGCATTAATGAATGGCTTCATTTTGCATTCGTGTCACATGGATACATAGTCCTGATTGTGCATTTTACATTGAATATTGGTTGTGGTTGACGTTTGACGATTAGATAATTATGTAATTTCGTCTTCTAAGTACGTTCTTATCAATTGCATGGGTTCTCCATGTATTCATGCCTTCTTTTCGTCTTTTGGATTTAATAAAACTATATAGGTGGATTTTAGATAGATTTATTATTAATTATATATATGTCTATAAAAAAAATACATATATATAATTTAAATTATATATATATATATATGTATGTATATACAAATATATATACACATGCATGATACTACATTTAAGATAGAATTAATATATATATATATATATGTTTGAATAGAGTCAAACTACAATGGTAGGTGGAGTTTTGATTTCAAAATAGTGAATTAAGGCTTTTATTGGGGTGACACACACCTCCTCAACATGCAAAGAGTAAGTTCAAAAAGAAAGACTAAGAAAATAAAAAGTGGCAACAAAATTTAGATGTAAATTATAGGGCAGGAGAGATTTTTCATTAAAAAGAAGAGAGCAGAGAAAAGTAGATAAGGGGAGAACAAGAGAAAAAAAAGAAGGACCGACGATAGGAGGAAGGAGATCAAACTGCAAAAGAGATTGTGGTTGCTCGCGTATTTTTTTGTTTCTTTCTCTTAAATTTGTTTGCTAAGGTTGCAAGGAATGTGCTTGTTAATGCATCTGATCTATTGAATGGCACTACGTGGTTTTAAAGGTATTAAAAATATATATTTTCTTGTTATGATCCTACTGGCCTATATAAGATCTTGTCGGCCTGTGTAAGTAAATGTCGGCCTTTGTTATTTTTATCGGCTTATTATCTTTGTAACGACCTGAGTCTTATTCATAACAACCTCTATATTAAACATAGCAACTTGATTTCTATTCTTGTGGCTTGTATATTATTTATTTGACCTATGTTTATAGATCTTCTTGGCCTATGTAACTTTTGGCATGAGCATCCTACTCTATGGCCTACGCCTTGTTAATAAGTGACTAGTTTGTTCTTCTTAAAACAACTTTATGTCATCTATAAGCGGCCTAAAATATTTGTTAATGGCCTGAGGATTATTATAATGACCTAGATATTAATCTGTTGAGCCCGCGTACTATACCTTTGTGCCTATGCCTTGATCTTACTCAGCCTGTGCTTTGTGATCTTTATTAAAACGGTTTACATCCTCCTTAAACAGTTTCTATATTCATTCAAAAGAGGTTTCTTTTAGCTTGTTAATATTAATGGCCTGTGTTTTCTCATGTCTCGTCCTGAATTAGATTTATATCAACTTATGATAATTACTATCACCCTGTTTTATATCTATATTGGCCTTCGATTATTCTTTGGCCTGTTTTATACTTATCTCAGCCTTTGTGATTATTATAAAGACCTAACTTTTGTGTATATCAACCTGTTAATCCTTTATTTTTATTCAATTACCAGCCTGTGTAATATGTTTTTCAGCTTATATGCTATTGTAGTAGCGACCTGAGTTCATTCTTATCGACCTGAGTTTCTCTCTCTCTCTCTCTATATATATATATGTAACATGCCAACTCATATTACCCTGATTATCAACTCAATTTATCATCAAGTAAATAGTCATGATCAACATAATCATTTATCTGTTTAATAATAATCAAATTCATAATCAATAACTAAATGTATATCTTTTCTGAATAATTTCAAAACTAAAATTTGCAACATATTTAGAGATAACATAATAGTGAATTCCTTCACTTTACATTCATAATGTTTTGCTCATGGCAATAATGATAAGTTTTACATAATTTTTTTGACTGTCAAGTCATATAATAGAATATACTGCATCTAGAGTATTGATATCTGTCTTCATAAGTCTCAACTTGTCATTTGCTTGGGAAGGAGAGCATCACCCAAGTGCTTTTCCTCCAAACACAGACCAATGGTCCCCTGCACAACTTCCTACCTGGAAGTGGCCCTATCCTTCACGAAGTAGATATAAGGAACCATAAGGTTTTCCATTGGAGTTCTAGTGTTGTGTCCTTCATAACTCATCACGGTCATACAACTATATATCCACTCTAACTATGTATGACACTACTGGATGGTTATGCCATCTGGAGCACAGTGAACTAACGAATGCATGCAGAGACAGATGCATTACTTTGGCCAAAGTTTTAATATAAATAAACATTTCTCAATGAATGTAGTCGAATGTTCACACCTCTAACTCGACTTAGAAGTTATCTCATCCTACAGAGTTTTTGGTTGACCTTTCTTGGTCACAAATTCAGTCCATCCTCTTGGACTTCCAACTTTGTTTCTTGGAGTAAATTTCATTGGTTTTCTTGTTACATCTGCAACATGGAATCTGTGACTCCCCGTCACTCTATTCCTTTCTTAAGTATATAAGTTCTTGGTTTCTTACCACAAAATCAGTTGTGGATAACATCTCTATGAGATGAGTTTGAATAAATGTTTAAGTTAATTGATCTCCGTCTGATCCTTGTCGATTGAAACTTGGTTCATTCAAATCAACAATACCATTGTAAAACAACTTTCATATTTTACCATAAGTGTCAGGGTGTACTTAGAGACCTTTCATCTCCAGTCCCGACATCACTATAAAATCATTAGTTATTTAAAGATAATAATAAATATATCAACTTTTGTCATAGAAATATTCATGGTCTACTAGAGACTTGATAGGTAAAAATAATACCTTCCATCTTTAAAATAATATTAAAAAAGATAACACAATCATTGAGCTATCCCGTTCTATTGATTTCTTTCCAAGATAAAGCAAGATTATATCTATGCATCTTATCTCATATCCAAGGTTCATAATATATATATATATATATATATATTCATAGTGTGATAATGTTATCATTACCAACTCAGTCATCTTTAATGACTAAAGAAGAGCCTACTGCTGTCTTTCTATCAAGAGACAACCGAATGCACGTATAGAAAACATCTATGAAGAAATCTTTATATTATATATCTTATGCCAAGAACCTTAAAGTTCAGCCTACAACATTTCTTGAGAAAGATATAGCACACAGAATAAGTGGAGTGGCTCTCGGCCAATTACCAAGTAAACAAAGTAATACACCATCTTTCCTGAGCTCGAAAGCATGGCTAGAGATAGGCTTTCGATTCAACCTTATAGAAAGACTAAAGACTTCATAGTCTTGAGTAAAGATTAATTGGATACCAGCCATTACCATGGCCGTAGTTATATTCAAATACCGCTACAATAGTGTAATATGCTATCGACCTTATCAGCCTCCATAGCTTCTATTGAAATTTCACATGTCTCAGTCGTAAAGGCACAAGCAAGCTTTCAACTGATACTAATATAGTTCCAAGTGGCTATCACAGTGAAAACAAAGATAACCAGCCCTCGGCCTCACGACCTCGATGGACTATCACAGTGAAAACAAAGTTTAACTAAAGATTTCGGCCTTTAAGGCCAATAGTAAGAGTTTAAATGTCGTATTACTGTATCACAATGTGAGTTACACAGTTGGTGGAGTACCTGAGACTAATGTGTAGTCTGTCAACAGTCATATGCGAAGCTTATGCCTCTCTTGAGCTTTAAATTGCTTTCGGCTCTTGGTCTTCCTCAGAGCTCCGTTCAGTATTCTTTTTTGATACCCCCCTCGAAAACTAACTCCCAATGTCTCCTTTTTGGTAGAGGTATTGAGAGTTTTCCACTCTCATTCCCACTCTCGAGAGAATAGTTCCACTATCACCTAAAAGCTCTCCCATCGAGAGCATGCAACACTCGATTGAGCCACAAACATGGTTTGGTTGGGCTTTCTCAAACACTTCTCCCACTCCTCAATACTTTGAGGAACATGGTTGCACAAGCTATGAGTACGTAATGATGATAAATCACTAGATAATTATCATAGCAAAAGGTGGTGAAAAATAATGATAAACCACATAATACATATATATACATACATCACAAAATACATTATTAGTACAATATCGTAATCTATACTATCACTAAGATAGCATTACCAACAACATGGTATAGCATCAAGAAGTACCAAATTGTGAAAGAGGGATTGAGGTTCACTCCCCCACTTCACAATCTTAGCAAAATATCTAGAGTAAATAAATCGATATACTCAAACATAATAAATAAACATATAGGATAGCCCTGACAAAAACAAAGGTTAACTCTGACTAATAATAATGTTCCAAGAACATTTATTTAGTCAGATCGACGTAAAAGGCGTCAAGAAAACCTAACTTGGGATGGCGACAATTAGTCAGATCAAAATCGACTAAACAAGGGAGATTGACTAAAACATACCTAGTCTCGCAATGATTCACATAAAGAACAATGTTGAAATTTTAGATGGCAAACTATTGTTTCCATAACATCTATTTCCTTCTCCCGGGTGATACTCTCATTCCCTTCTCTCATTCAAAACCATGATCAGTGTATCATCATCAAATCATTATGCATCATACTAAAATATTCTCAATTACATGTAATCTCATGTCTAATTTAACAACATTACTCATAATCCATATAACCAATGATTTATCCTGACATTTTCCACAAATGTCAAATCATTAATCTATGATTACTAATCCAATTAATCTCGTAAAAAGTAAAAGTTAAATATAGTCAAAGTTAGGGATGTAACTATATATATAGGTGAAATGAGGTTTATACTTAGAAATTAAATGTTGATCTCTCTATTGTGTATGATAATTTAAACTCAGCAGTATATAAGCTTGAAGATGAGCATAAATCTAATTTATTTCAAGACTTTATCTCCAATGTTATCATGAATGTCTTAAAACTAATCTTGCCTGTGAGTATGAAATCATTGATTTAGATTTTATTTTGAGATAATTGTGCATGTAATGTGGTTTATGTATTTAACCAGGTATATATATAGACATCTATGTAAGTTTCGTCATGATCAATACTGGCATCTTTTCATTATATACAAGATTCTCTTTATCCCTGTTGTAAATCAATAAGAAATGGTTAGGTAAACATGAGTAAAAATAGTATTAGTAAGTGAAAGAAATAATGCATGGAATTGATTATTAGAAGCATAATATGCATACATTATCATAAGATCTTGTACTTTCTAGAAAAGTTTATTCACATTAATTTTTTTCCGAGAAAGTAATAGTATAGATGTTTATGGGAAAATGCATGTGTTTCATGAATTGTTTTGTAAGAAATTAGTTTTCTTTTCTATGAGTGTGTTGGGTTTACCTTCCGAAATAGGGTGCTGAATATGGGCTATCAGAGAAGGTTGATCTTGTTTTCAGGATCTGCTAGTATATGCATAAGTGCTTTGGCCAAAGCTGTGTTATCATTGAAATAGATGAATAATTACCTAGTTTATATTGATATGTTTCTCTGCCACATCTTGATTGTAGAACAATGCACATTCTAGTTAGAAGTGCATGTAGACATAAAATTGCACAAAGTTTTCCCTCCTACCTATTGTTTCTAGATTGCTAGACACTTCATGCAGGGCCGAGTATCCTTCATGTTAGGAAGGATTCCGGGGAAGCGTAAAGCTTCATGGTTGGGTGGAAAAGTGCCTGGGTCATGTTTCCATCTTCGGCTTGTGGGTGAATGTGTGGGTTAGTGGCATCCGGCGACAGTGACTTTATTCATTATCATTACTTGTATAATTCTGGTATTTGTACTTCATTATTGTAAAGAATTGACTATTTGGCATGAGAGCCAAAGTTGTATCATTGTGTA
Source organism: Cunninghamia lanceolata (assembly GCA_027924645.1). Taxonomy (NCBI): domain Eukaryota; kingdom Viridiplantae; phylum Streptophyta; class Pinopsida; order Cupressales; family Cupressaceae; genus Cunninghamia; species Cunninghamia lanceolata. Next base: position 6,593,859 of record BSBN01000249.1, read on the forward strand.
TCATATTTTCTTGTGCTAACTCTTGGTTTAGGCACATGTAATTTTTAAGATGTAATTTGACATTTTTTTTGGCATATATATTGAAGATGTATCTTTTCCATTTTATATTAATGTGTTTGAGATGGTTATTTATTTCCATGTTATAGTTTTTGGGTTGTGTACTTACATTCGGTATCAAAGCACTAGGTTTAACACTAGGGCCTTTGTCTACTACACTAAGATGCAAATATTGATGTAGATTGACCCTAATCAATCATAATGGATACTAGAAACACAAACTGCAGTGGATCGAGCAATGGGCAGAATGAGAGGTTAGGTCACATCCTCGACCTCCTAACCCAACAAGGAGCTAGAATGGACAACTTAGAGAAAGAGGTCAGAGGAAATCAAGGAGGTCAAAACCAAAATGAGAATCAAAGGAATGAGGAAAGAAACCAAGAGAATGAGGATAACAGAAACAATCGGGGTAGAATTGTCGAGGAATTGGGTAAGGAAATCAAGAAGGTTTCTCCACCCAAATTTGATGGCAGAACCATTGGAGACAGAGAAGAAGCTTGGATCATCGAGATGGAGAAGTAATTTGAACTCCGTAATCTATCCAATGAGACCAAGGCTATGTGGGGTGCATACCAACTCACTGGTGAAGCAGCTACTTGGTGGGACAACGAAAAAGCTGAAAAGAGGTTGTTGCAAGGGGAGATAACATGGGAACTCTTTCTCCAACTTTTCAGGAAGAGGTGGTTACCTCAACTCTTCTTTGACAAGAAGATGACTAAATTTTAGAATTTGAACCAAGGTGATATGTCAGTGACTCAATATTGGGAAAGGTTCTCCCATTTTCTTAAGTATGTACCACAGTATCAGTTGGATGAGCGATTCAAGATCCGGAAGTTCATCATGGGATTGAGACCTCAGATTGGAGCAGATGTGGACATCCATAACCCTTTGACTATGGATGAAGTTTTTGAGAAGGCAATCAAATAGGAACAAAAACTTCAACAAGTAGCCAATTACCGCAAGAACATAGATGCTAAATTTGGGAATAAGAAATTCCAAAACAACAACAATAATCAAGAAAACAACATCCATCAAACCCAGAATATGAAGAGAGGCAACAACTCCCAGGATAAAAATGGAGGGAATCAAAATGGAAGCAATAAGAGAGGCAACTTCAACAACAACAATAACAGAATGGATATGCCTGAAGGACAAAGAGCACCCCACAATGGATGTTATGTATGCAAAGGAGAACACTATGCCAATGCTTGTCCTCAACAGTCAATGGGGCAAAGAGAAAGAAATCAATAGGGAGCACTGCAACATCAGATCTATGCAACTGTAGACAACTGGTAGACTGACTTCTAAGTAGCACCAATTCAATGTATAGGTAAGCTCTATGGCCATCCTATCTCTATATTAATTGATACTGGAGCAACTGAATGTTTTGTAGATCTAAAAATAGTTTCTAAATTATCTGTTAGACCAGGACACATGGCTAGTTCATGGATGGTTCAGTATGGAAATTAAGTAGAAAAGAGGGTAAATTCTTATCTTTCTTGCAGTGAGTTAGACCTTCCAAGTTTTCAGACTGGGGTCAATCTTTATGTAGCACCCTTAGGGTCATATGATGTGATTTTGGGGATCAATTGGTTAACTGAACACAAGTCTATTATGAATTGTGAGGGTAAGATTGTAAGATGTTTGGATGAACTTGGGAATCATGTTGAGATTCATGGTTTTCAAAGACCCCTTGAGCTTAGACAAATTTCAGCTATGCAACTTAAGAAGGCCTCAAGGAAGGGATGTTCCATTTATGCAGTCCAAGTTAGATATCTTGACAAAATGGAACCAGTACTTGATGACTACCCTATCCTTAAGGAATTCTAGGATGTGTTTCTAGTTGAGTTAATAGAGTTGCCACCTAAGAGAGTCTGATTTTTCAATTGACTTGCTACCAGGGACTGAGCCTCAATCAAAAGCATCCTATAGGATGACCACTACAGAGTTGTATGAATTGAAAGCACAATTACAGGAGTTGTTGAACCAAGGGTTCATTATACCTAGTGTGTCTCTATGGGGCACACCAGTCATTTTTGTGAAGAAGAAGGATGGGACTTTACGCTTGTGCATTGACTATAGGATGCTAAATAAGGCAACTATAAAGAATAAGTACCCACTTCTGAGGATTGATGAGCTCTTTGATAAGATGAAAGGAGCTACAATGTTCTCTAAGATAGACCTTAGATCCAGCTATCACCAATTGAGGATTAAGGATGAGGACATTTCAAAGTCAACTTTTAGGACTTGTTATGGGAACTATGAATTCACAGTGGTGCCATTTGGGTTAACCAATGCTCCCATAGCTTTCATGAACCTATTGAACAACGTATTCAGTGATTACTTGGATGATTTTGTACTAGCATTCTTAGACGACATCTTGATTTATTCCAAATCAATTGAGGAGCATGATAAACATTTGAGGATAGTTTTACAACGCTTAGGAGAGCGTAAACTCTTTGGAAAGCTATCCAAGTGTACCTTCTATCAAGACAAGGTGCATTATCTAGGTCATGTCATTTCAACATAAGGGATTGTAGTAGATCCAGAGAAAATTAAGGCAATAGTGGAATGGCCTACACTACAGAATGTGACTGAAGTCTGAAGCTTCATGAGACTTGTAGGGTACTACAGGAAGTTTGTAGAAGGCTTCTCTAGAATCGTAGCACCGATCACTTCACTCCAAAAGAAAGAGAAAAGACTTGAGTGGAAAAAGAAGTGTGAGCAAGCTTTACAAATTTTGAAGGAAAAGCTCACTACAACTCCAATTTTGACTATACTTGATCCTAATGGGAGGAGTACTAATGCAAAATGGACAAGTGGTTGCTTATGAGTCTAGGAAGTTGAAACAATATGAGCTAAACTATGCACCACATGACTTAGAGTTAGCAACCATAGTTCATGCACTTCAGATGTGGAGACATTATCTCCTAGGGAAGCCATTTGAATTGAAGATAGACCACCTAGGACTCAAGTATATTTTTACTCAACGCAATCTTAATGCTCATTAGAGGAGATGGCTAGATTTTCTTAGTGAATATGATTTTGGGATTGAGTACATCAAGGGAAAAGAAAATAGAGTGGCAGATGCTCTTAGCAGAAGAAGGCATCTGGCAGCAATGATTACTACAAGGTCAAATTTGAGGCAACAAGTAGTTCAAAATCTACAAGGAGATGAACACTATTTTGGAGTAAAGAAAGCTTTAGAGAAAGATCCCTTGGACTGTCGATTCAATGGATATGTGTTTGAGTTAGATGGAATTTTGCGATACCAAGGTAGAATGTATATTCCAGACTCAGGGGATTTGAGGAAGTTAATTCTAGAAGAGATCCACAATGCACCGTATTTGGGGCACCTTGTAGTGACCAAAATGGTAGAAGGATTGAGATCTTTGTATTTTTGGCCAAGACTCAAGAAGGATGTGATTGAATTTGTGGCTTGATGCTTCGAATGCTAGTGAGTCAAGGTTGAGCATGTGCATCTAGCAAGGCTTTTGTACCCACATAATGTACCAGAATATAAATGGCAAGTGATTAGTATGGACTTCATTCAGGGGTTGCCAATGTCCAAGAATAGATATGATGTCATCTTGGTAGTCATAGATAAGTTGAACAAGGTAGCGCATTTCATTCTAAGAAATCTTAAGGATGGTTCTTTGATCTTAGCCAAGAAGTTTGTCCAATAAATCTTTCATTTGCATGGAGTACTTGAGATGATCATATCGGATAGAGATACTCTCATGACTTCTAGGTTTTGGACAACGTTGAATGCAACTTTAGGGACAAGATTGAATTTCAGTTCAGTGTATCACCCTTAGACCGATGGTCAGACAAAAAGAATAAATCAGGTAGTTGAAGACCTCCTTATGATGTATTGTATGGATCAATAGTATAATTGGGAGGAGTATCTTCCATTGATGGAGTTTGCTTATAATAATTCCTACCATGCATATTTGGGGATGGTACCTTTTGAAGCTCTTTATGGGCGTAAGTGTTGCACACCTATCAATTGGGATAAGGTAGAAGTCAAGATTGTGATTGGACTTGATATGCTTAGAGAAATGGATGATCAAATGAGATTGATCAAAGAGAAATTAAAGCAAGCAACAGATTGACAGAAGAGATATGTAGACAAGAATAGTATGTTTAGACAATTTTTAGTTGGGGACAAAGTCTTTTTGAGGGTCAAACCTCAAAAGAGTTTCGTTTCATTTGGCAAATCGTCCAAACTTGCTCCTAGATTTGTAGGATTGTTTGATGTGTTGGAAGTGATTAACCTCGTTGCTTACAGACTTGCTCTACCGCCTACTCTTGCCCGAATCCATAATGTTTTTCATGTGTCTTTGCTTAAACCATATCATCCTGACGCCTCACACATACTTGATTGGCATACTTTACAGGTACAAGATCTAGGAGTGGTGCTAGTGGATCCCACTCTAATTCTTGATAGACGCAACGTTAAGTTGCATAATAGAGATATTGTTCAGTATAAGGTCCAATGGGACCAATATTCTGTGGATAGTGCCCCATGGGAGGATGTAGAGGAGATAGACCATTCTTTTTCTCATTTGAGGACTTAGTTGAGATACTTTTATTTGCTTAGTGTGATACTTAATTGCTATAATGTGATGCTTTGTTTGCTTAGTGAGATACTTTTATTATTTCAGTGTGTGTGTAATAAGACATCGAGACGATGTCTCTTCCTAGTGGGGAAGGATGTCACATCTTGACTTTTTGATTTCATTTATAATTTAGTATAATTGAAGAGATTATTGGACATTACCTTATGATTGTTTTACTATTGGGTAATTTCCTGTGTGTGAAGGTAATTTTTTGTTAATTTTAAAATTTTCATAAATTTAAAAATGAATATACTGATGGATTATTAGGTTTATGATTATGGATGTATCTCTTACTCGTGCTTCGGCTATGATTATATGGACTAACCTATTGACAAGAATTTGAGTGCGACTGAGTGCAAGAACATGTCGAAGATGGGAACATGGTTGAGGAAGAAGTGTCCTAGCTGCCTGACAAGAGTTGGCATGATGGAAAACCCAATGCATGCACACTCACTTAGTTTCATAGATACTACATCATTCATATTGCATTAATGAATGGCTTCATTTTACATTCGCGTAACATGGATACGTAGTCCTGTTTGTGCATTTTATATTGAATATTAGTTGTGGTTGACGTTTGACGATTAGTTAATTATGTAATTTCATTTTCTAAGTACGTTCTTATCAATTGCATGGGTTCTCCATGTATTCATGCCTTCTTTCCATCTTTTGGATTTAATAAAACTATATAGGTTGATTTCAGATAGATTTATTATTAATTATATATATATGTCTATATAAATATATATACATATATATAATTTAAATAATAACTATATATGTATATACAAATATATATACACATGCATGATACTACATTTTAGATAGACTTAATATGTGTCTATATTTATATATACATATATATAATTTAAAATATATAATATTTGATTTTCATCATGCAACTAATTAATATGTAGCAAGATTTTATAACCTTGCCTACATTTATTGTAGAAGCTCTAAGGGTTTCTCACCCTTAGGGAACAAGCTCTTTTTAATGGCATCCGAGCCTTTCTCATTAGTTGTTGATGTTAAAGCAATAGGAATTGCATTGGACAATGGTGCCTTCGAAGAAACCACCTCATAAGTTTATCCCCAAGGTGTTTAATGACGTATGGATTCTACTAACACTCCAAATGTTATTCTTCCAGTTCTTGAATTTGATTGTGCTTTCAAGTGGCTTGAGAAGTTTACTCTCCTCATTGGCTACTTTGTAGGACGTATACCATCTAAAAACATGCTTTGTAATTGGGTTAACACTACATGGGTAATACATGGGATTAAGTTGGATGCTATTTAGAACATAACCAAATGCTTTTTAATATCTTGATTTGGGTAAGCTAACCATGTAGATGTTGTCCTCTACCATGGTCCTTTCTATGTTCATAATTATGTATTAGTCTTTCTCCTTAGACAACAAATTTTGTTATGTTCAACCAATAGGCTTTCAAACTCCCTATATGAGTCTTAAAAAAAACTTTTGATGTACAAATTGGCAACATGCGCCATGTGCAACATGTTTTGTATATCAATTTACTTCACTTGTTTATGATGCTAATCCCTTGACAATAAAACTAGAGATTACCCCTTAGCTACCCACAAGCCTAAACCAACCTTTCAACTAGTCGATGACACAAGGAAGAATGAAGATGGTTCAACCAACATAGGTATCTTAAAAAATGGTTGCAATGGGCCCAATAATGGCTCTCAACCTAAAAATGATGGACCCAACAATGGTTTGGCTTCCAAAACCACAACATTTATGATACCTCCTCAGCAATAGGGCAATGACAAAGCCATGGAATCAACAATACTCTCTTAGCCACAAGCCAATGGAAAAGCCAAGCATACGGTCATAGCTCAACCAAATCCCACCCATCATTTTAGTGATCGTTCAAAGAGGTTAGTAAACCTTGATATTCTAGAACTACACTCCCTATGAGTTCTTTTATCCTTGACAAAGTTGGTAGTTCAAACACGTCTCCACCAGAGGGAGGAAGATGTTCATGCAACCCTCCTTGAGAGGTGGAGGAAGAGGAATATGCTCTTTAAAAATGGTAAATGCAGTTTGTAGCATTTTCTCCTGAAAACTAAAGTTGGTTTATGTAGAATAGTTTTTCTACTTTGCAAGGGTTGGAATCCAAGGAAATATCCTTAGATGATCTTTCTTAATGAATTGCATTTCATGGAATGTTAGTCTAATGGATCCAAACCACAAATTCATGGTGTAGGATTTTTGATAGAGATTTACTCCTTTAGACATTCTTTGTCTTTAGGAGATCAAAGTTGTTGAGTTTCTACTATCAGTTGTGTTGTGTCATCTAGACAAATAGTATCTACTTCAATAGTAATCATGAGCAAGGTCAAGTTGGTGTGGTAACTTTTGATTTTAATTAAGGGGTAAAATAGCTTTTAAAATGACCTTTTACAAGGCAAGGAAACATCCACTAAGAGCCAAACAATGGCACAACTGCAGCCCCGCTGCCACAACAACCCAACAACCCAACAAAACTCTCAACACTTAACATCCTACACAATGCCTAACCCCATCCTAGCAATGTGTACACCCTTGACCCAGTATGGGATTCTAAAACAGATTTGGGAAGACCTCTCTTCCTTCTTTGAACAATTGCACCATTATCTAAATTCTCAAATCGAGGAGAGAGGAGAGGGATATTTTTGATTCCAAGTGACAATCCCACTATGTTACCCACAACTATGACATGTCTAACAGTTCTTTGTGGAACCTTTTCAACATAGATAATAGAGCCTTTGAATTTGTCAATATTTATGTCTCAAGTGATGTAGTTGAAAGGATGTTACTATGGCAATGTCTTGTGGATGAATTACCATTGGCCCAATGAGTCTTTGATGGTGCCTATAATATGGTTGAGGTGGAATTCAGTAAGCAAGGCCACTTACACATGACATGGACAACTAGCGAAAAAGAGACATGGTTCTACATGCACAATAAATTGGGCCTTTATGACCCCAATCTTGGCCACCAAAACACATTTAACATTTGGTACACATGATCCAACTTGCATAGTGATTCTAAAAGAGTAATTAAGTAACTTGATCATGCTATAATATCAGCACAATTGTACTTCTTTTTTTTCCAGTTGTTACTCACTTCCAATGGAACCCTTATCAGATTGTGTTCTTAATCAGTTGTCAATCCTTTTTAAAATTGAATGAGGTCTTCAAATGCCAAAGATTGAAAAGACTCAAATCTATTCAAACATGTCATTGATCTATCATAAGTCCACACTAACCTATATCCAACATGTTTAGAACTTGGTGCCATGCCTAAAAGGGGATACTAGGTGGATTGAATGGTGGTCTAACTCCATCACCCATACCACTCATTTCTTGTAAATGTTTGGTCACCACCTAGCAAGGTCCTACTTGGCCATGTCCTCTAAATTCAGTTGGCTAACTACTCAACTTGAAGTGATGCATTTTCACAAGCCCTTCCAAATTCAAGTGGCTAGGCATTGTCACCTTGTATAAGTGGTTGATGCCTATGTGGCTTGGGGAGCTTAGATCAAAGCTAGACTTCATTGGTTAAAAGTCAATGAGCAAGTGCTACGCCCTTAATATTGTTGTACATTGGGTTATGAATAGTCGGCTTGTGTCTATCTTAACCCCTAATTAAGTCATTATATCCTTATTTAGTTAGATAGGGCAGACTAGGTCTTATATAGGGGCATGTCTATTCAGCCTAAGCATAATTAGGTATATATAGGAGGATGTGAGTCTTATTTCATCATCATATTGTGAAGTGTGTTCTCATTGGAGATATTTGGAGGTTGCCCCCTCAAAGTGGCTTGTTATTCTCAGTTATTATCAAGTATTTGTAGAATATTTCATATCATCTTCTTCCATTGTACAAGTTATTTCATTACAAGTGGTATCAAAGCATGATCTTGGCATCGTAAAGGCAAGGTTTTTTTCTCAAAATTGGAGGCGATTTTGGGAAGAGCATATCTTTCAGATTTTAGTGATTTTTTTATAATTTTTAAAGGGTTTTTGAAGAACATATTAAAGAAGATACATTCCAGATTTCAAAGGAATTGGAGCAGAATTGAGCGAATTATTGCAGAATTATGATTACTACACAATTTATTTGGGATCTACATATCTCTCACATCCTACCGAATTGGAGCCTAATTTTTATTAGGTTTTTGAAGACATAATAGAGGAGCCTACAGTCCAAAATTTGGAGAAATTGAAGCAAAAATAAGTGAGTTATTGTAAAATTAGGGTTTCCAACAAATTTGCTCTCAAGGCTGCAAATCTACTAATTTTTTAGAGTTTTTTCTGGGTAAGTGGTATCTTGGCCCTAGTAAGTTACAGTAAAATTTTTAGAGAATTTATATTTCATTTGTGTGATTTATTTCAAAAATATTGGTTTCCATCATGACGGGGCCTGCAACAAGAGGCAAAAAGAATGTTGTCACACTGGGGAAATCCTCTGATAAGAATGGGGAAACAATAGAGAATAGTAATCCCAATGAGGAAATAAGTAAGGTCAAAGAAGAGGTGCCCTCAATTAAGAGGGATATGTGTGACCTAAGAGGAGATATATTAGATATACGAAGCATGTTAAGTGCATATATGATTGAACCAAGAAAGGAGTTCTCAAGCAACCAATGTGAAACCTTCAAGTCGGCTAATATTGACACAAATTTTAATACTCCTATGGGATCTAGGAATTTGTTTCCAAAGGTGGATATGCGCAAGTTCGGTGGCAAGGATCCTCTAACATGGATAAACCAAATGGAGAATTTTTTGAAGTACACCAAATCCCATATGGACAAAAGGTCACGATGGCTTCCCTATATCTAGAACTAGATCAATTCATTTGGTATCGTTGGCTTTGTACTCATTGGAGGAAAAAGGGTCTCACTATCTCATGGTCAATTTTTACAGAAGAACTCCAAGCACAATATAGCAATAGTGTGACAGACAACTTCTTCAGCTGGCTTGCTAAACTTCAACAAACAGGATCAGTTAAGGATTCTATTCAGAAATTCTAAAATCTATCCTTAAGAGTGGATACAATTATAGAGGAGAACTTGAACGATTTATTATTGGGTGGTCTCAAGGATCATATTCAACATGAGGTACGGATGTTTAGTCCTAGCTTAGTAAATGAGTCTTTTATCTTGGCACGCAAGGTAGAGGAGAAGTATTTGTTTCCTAGGAAGCAAGGGGCTAATGTGACAAGAGAGAAATGATATTCAACACCTTCTCTTCCTCAACCTACTAGGTTGACTCCACAACAAATTGAGGAGAAAACAACAAAAGGGTTGTGTTTCAACTGTGATAGCAAATATAGTCGAGGACATAAATGTAGTGAAAAGAAATTGTTCTATATTGAAGGTCCAAGTGAGGAAGAAGAGGAGGAACCCATATTAGAGGAGGATAGGGAGTCAAGTGAGGAATCACATGATTCTCAACCAATCATTTCTTGTCATGCACTCTCAGGTTTCAGTGGACCACAAACTCTCAAGGTAGTGGGTTTCTTAAAGAAGCAGAAAGTAATAGTGTTGATTGACTCATGTAGTACTCATAATTTCATCAACAAAAAGTTGGCAACTTGTCTAAATTGTTTTATATATCCAGCCCCAGAGTTTCAGGTTTTGATTGCAGATGGTGGTATAGTTAGCTGTTCGAGGAAGTGTCATAGCATTAAATTATCCATAGGAGATTATCAACTTGATACCCCAATGTATGCGATATCCATGGGTGTAGCAGATATTGTTTTGGGAGTACAATGGCTTACTACATTAGGAACAATTGAGATGAACTTCCAAGAACTATTCATGAGATTTCAATAAGAAGGAAAGGTAGTAGAGCTAAGGGGGTTGAAGGCAAAATCCCCATAGATGGTAAGCTCTCATCAAATGCAAAAGTTGCTTAAGAAAGAGCGGATGGATTTGTGGCCCAACTATGTTCATTAGAAGTCTCTCAATCTAATGCTCCTACTCATCCAGATTTACAAGAAATAATTGATCGTCACTCAGTGGTTCTTGGAGATATGCCTAAAGGACTTCCTCCTAAGAGGGATCATGATCATGCCATACAACTAGTTCCAGGGACCCAACCACCGAACATCAGGCCTTATAGGTACCCACACATACAACAAAGTGAGACAAAAAAATGTTGAGGAGATGCTAGAGGCAGGAATTATTAGGCATAGCCAAAGTGCTTACTCCTCACCTGTGGTGATGGTGCGTAAGAAGGATGAAACTTGGTGCATGTGTCCAGATTATAGAGTTCTCAATATGTACACCATTAAAGATAAGTTTCCTATTCCAGTCATTGATAATTTGCTATATGAATTGAATGGAGCTATATATTTTACCAAGTTAGATCTTAGATCAGGTTATCACCAAATTAGGATTAAGGATGAAGATATTTATAAGATAGCATTTCAAACTCATGAGGGTCATTATGAATTTTTGGTGATGCCATTCGGTCTTACCAATGCACCATCTACATTCCAAAGTTTGATGAATTCCATTTTTAAGAAGTTTTTGAGAAAGTTTGTGTCAGTGTTCTTTGATGATATATTGATTTATAGCAAGACTTGGGAAGAACATTTGCAGCATGTAGATCAAGCATTACAATTACTCGAAGATCATCAACTCTACGCTAAGCCATCCAAGTGTGCTTTTGGTCTTAAGGAGGTGGAGTATTTGGGACACATAGTTTCACATGAAGGAGTAAAGGTGGACCCTAATAAAATTAAGGCTATCATGGAATGGCCTATTCCAAAAACCACTAAGAAACTGGGGGTTTCTTGGGATTGATAGGGTACTATAGAAGATTTGTGAAGAATTATGGTCATATAGCAACACCCCTCACCACTCTATTGAAGAAGGATTCTTTTCATTGGAATGAGTCCGCTAATGTAGCATTTGAGAAATTAAAGGAGGCTATGTGTACAACTCCGGTGCTTGCCACTCCGAACTTCACCAAGGAATTCATTGTGGAATGTGATGCTTCTAGAAATTGGATAGGAGCAGTTCTCATGCAAGAAGGTCGACCAATTGCTTTTGAGAGTCACCAATTAAAGGGTAAGAATCAGCTCAAACCTATTTATGAGAAGGAAATGCTAGCGATCCTTCATGCAATTAAACAATGGAGGCCTTATCTAATGGGTCGACACTTCAAGGTTAAGACAGATCATGATAGCCTAAAACATTTTTTGCAACAAAGAGTATCCTCTGAAGAGCAACAAAAATGGGTCACTAAGATGTTGGGATATGACTTTGAGATTGTATATAAGAAAGGGAAGGAAAATATTGTGGCCGATGCACTTTCTAGGAAAAATGAGAAAGATGAAGCCTTATTGTGTGCCCTTTCAATATTACAAGCAAATTGGGTGGAAGAAGCCAAAGCAGAGTGGCAAAATGATGTTGTGACAAGTAATCTCATCCAACAATTAAAAAGTGACCCTAGTAGTTCAGATAAGTTTTGTTTGAAGGGGAATATTTTTTGGTATAAAGAGCTCTTGTATCTCTGCAAGAATTCCACTCTTAAACACAAGATTCTCATAGAGCTACATGAGTCCCCAGTTGGTGGGCATTCAGGATTTTTGAAGACATATCATCGGGTCAAGCAAGATTTTTTTGGGGAAGGGCTAAAAGGTGATGTTCAAAAATTTGTGGCTGAATGTTTGGTTTGTCAAAGAAATAAGGGGGAGACAATTAAGACACCAAGTCTCTTGCAGCCCTTATCTATTCCTAGCCAGCATTGGGAAGAGGTATCCATGGACTTCATCACAGGGCTTCCCAAATCTAAAGGTCATAATGTCATCATGGTAGTAGTTGATCGCCTCACTAAATATGCACATTTCATTGCATTATCGCATCCTTTTACAACAAGTGCAGTGGCAAATTTTTTTTTGGAGAATATCCAAAAGCTACATGGTACACCTAAGGTTATTGTCAGTGATCGCGATCCTATCTTTACTAGTCACTTTTGGAAAGGTTTATTCTCATGTTTGGGTACTTAATTGGCTCATAGTTCTTCATACCACCTTCAATCAGATGGGCAAACTGAAGTTGTTAATAAGTGTTTGGAAGGATATCTACGTTGTTTTACTTTAGAGAAACAGTCTCAATGGGTAGATTGGCTACCACTTGTAGAATGGTGGTATAACACTTCTTTTCATAGCTCATAAAAAATGGAGCCATTTTTGGCACTTTATGGATATCATCCTCCGTCCATCACATCATCATTAAAGGTGTCACCAAGAGTTTAGGCAGTAGAGGACCACTTGCTTCATCAACAATAGGTACTTTCAGGACTCAAGGAGAATTTAGCCATGGCACAAAATCGAATGAAACAACAGGCAGACCCACATCGTAGTGAAAGAAATTTTGAAGTTGGGGATTAGGTCTTCTTGAGATTGTAGCCTTATAAGCAAATCTCACTGAAGCAACAAAAAAAAAAGTTGTCTCCAAGATATTATGGGCCATACCAAATCATGCAAAAGATTGGTAGTGTTGCCTACAAACTAGAGTTGCCACCAACAACAAAGATACATCCACTTTTTCATGTTTCTTGTTTGAAGAAGGTAATTGGGCATAATATTCCTACTCAAACAGTACTACCAGAGCTCGATGATGAAGGAAGAATCATTTTGGAACCAGAGTGCATTCTTCAAACATGCACGAAGAAGCTAAGGAATAGAACCCTCACTGAGTATCTCATCCAATGGAAGAATTTACTAGTTGAAGAGGCCACATGGGAGGGCGAGGAGTTCATTCAACATAATCCACACTTGGTTAGCATTGAGGACAATGCTTCTTTGAAGAAGGGGGCATGCTACGCCCTTAATATTGGTGTACATTAGGTTATGAATAGTCGGCTTGTGTCTATCTTAACCCCTAATTAAGTCATGTTATCATTATTATATCATTATTTAGTTAGATAGGTTGGACTAGGTCTTATATAGGGGTGTGTCTATTCAGCCTAAGCATAATTAGGTATATATAGGAGGATGTGACTCTTATTTCATCATCGTATTGTGAAGTGTGTTCTCATTGGAGATATTTGGAGGTTGCCCCCTCGAAGTGGCCTGTTATTCTCAGTTATTATCAAGTATTTGCAGAATATTTCATATCATCTTCTTCCATTGTGCAAGTTATTTCATTACAACAAGTTTAAAAAGATTTTTTCAAGCTTTGAAACTTAAAAACTTAGCTCAAAAAATCAAGTGCATCAAAGAAGTTGGGCAACATTTTTCCACATTTCCTAATGTCTTGCATGCCTTTGTCCAACACTATGCCAAGGTCTTCCAAGTTTGGGCCTCTTCACCAAAAAGAAAAGTGACGCATAAGACCTAGCTAGAAGTGGTCCCTTTCTATCTTACCATAGCTCAATTTTTAGCTTGAGACAAACTCCTATATCAGGAGGAGCTCTGCTCAACTATGTTTGGTGTGGCTAATGATAAAGTGCCTAGTTGCAATGGTTTTTCCTGTGAATTCTACAATATCCTTCGGGATGATATTGGTCATGACTTATTCAAGGTTTATATAGAAGATTATCGTACAAAATCTCTAGGTCCTATCATTAATAAAGGAATATCAAGTTCACACTTAAAGCAAGGGACCCTAAGCTAATCTGCAATTAAAGACCCATAACTTTGTTCAATCTCTTAAAATTCATCACTAAGGCTTTAACCATGCAAACTAGACATGTCCTCATGCTTATTGTTCAACTTGAACAAATTGGGTTTATTCAAAGTAGATATATTCTCGACAATGTCATTACAGTTTAGGAAAGTATTGAATGGGCACATAAATCAAATCAGTGGACTCTCTTCATCAAAATTGAATTTGAAAAGGCCTATGATAGAATTGAATGGCATTTCATATTAGTCATGCTCAGGGCTCTTGGTTTTGGTCCAAATGATTTTTGTAGATATTTCTACTTGCCTTACCATCAATGATGTTCAATCCAAGCACTTCAACCTTTTTCGTCCTATAAGGCAAGGTTGCCCTCTTGTGCCTTCACTTTATGTGTTAGTTGTTGAAGGGTTTGGTTATCTCCTTGCTAATGCCATCCCACATTAATAGGTTAAAGGAATCTCCCTTCCTATAAATGCTTCTTAGCAATTAGTCAATGGGCATTTTGCAAATGATTCTTTCCTTACACTCCTTTAAGATGAAGATAATATTAAACAAGCTTTCAATTGTCTTGACATTTCATGTTTATCTTCAAGCTCCAATATTCAATGGAATAAGACACAATTGTACAAGCAATATTTCTCCCACCCCCATAGATGGATTCATTCCTTTGGCTAGAAGCCCATTGACCATGAGGAAATATTCAAATTTCTTGGCATTCTCTTTGTGTTTCAAGCATGCCAATCCAGAATGTGACAATATGTGATTGACATAATGAAAAAAAGATCACATATTGGATTACCAAACCATTTCACTCATAGGTGAATTTTAATTTTGCTCTAAAATTCTTGTTACTATGTATGTGTATTACTTTTCTTGTTGGGTCGCTTCTCTAGTGTTATACCACAAATTTGACAAACTTATATAGGACTTTCTGTTAGTGCAAAAACATTCATTATCTAACTAGTTCTCTTTTGACTAGTAGACCTATTCACACCTTTAGCTTAAGTTCACTTAGAGGATGAGATTCCCTTTTGCCTCACTTCATGTGGACTCAACACATGTCTTCACACTTGTATCATGTGTTCATGTGTCATTCACTTTTGACAGGTAGTCAGACTTAGAGTCCTATCATCTTACCTCATTGACCTTGCCTTTAAAAGCAAGGCCTCTTTGTACATTTCATCATTCTTGTTGATAGTTATTTGGCTTTGTTTTTGCTGCTAATATTCATTTATGGAAGTGTTATTTGATTTTGCATTCATATTGATGCTCCAACATGGTATCAAAGCAAGGAATCACAAGTCCCTTCCTACTTTTTTCATGAATTCAGCACTCATCCCTACCACTGGAGCGTCATGGAGCCAAACAAACCTCGCTGTTGAGTCAAGCCCGAGATAGTAAAGATAACCCTTCATTTGGCAAATTTTGGTAAAAGTGATTTTTTGCAAGAATTCTAACCTCTAGCTCTAGGGTACTGTACAACATGTATGGATTTTTTGAAAAAAAATTGATTTTTTTATGCAGAGGGCACATTGGTCCCCTGCAATTTTTTTAGTTTTGGTCGATTTCCCCATTTTTTGCAGGTTCTTGTTCTTTGGCCTAATCGACCAACATTGTGAACCTATTTGACATTTTGTGTGGTTGGCTCCTCAAGCCTTATCAGGGTCATTCCCATAAAACCATGTGTCCTCTGTGGCTTGGCTACCCATCAGCCTCGACTGGTGCACAATGAAACTAGCCTGCTCAACCTCTTGAACCTATTTTGGGCCCTCTTACAAGGCGACCAATGCTCCTTGGCCTTTGGTTTCTAATTGTTGGACTTTGGTGTTCCATTCCAAGCCAAGACCTTGGCTCCCCTTCAGTACCTCGATCCTAAGATCTTGCCCCTGAATTCCAATCCTCTCAGCCACGACTGTGCCCAATTTTCTCTTATTCAGGCCCTCTTTGGGAACAGTTCGCCTGACCATCTCCTGCTAGGGACTCCTACATCAACCTTAGCTTCAAATTCAGGTCCAACTCATCCTTGGTCCACTCCTCTCGACCTGCTTGGGCCCTGATTCCAAGCCCCATTTCATTTGTTGAAGCCCCAAGTCCGTAGTTTACAGTCGTCCTGGCCGATATCAGTGCCCCTGCGCTCCATTCGGATCCTACTGGCCTCAAATCCGGCCTAAACGTCCACATTGTTGAACCAATCAGCCCAAAACCACTCACCCTGAATCCAACCCAAGAGTACTAGTTTCAGCTGCCCAAGCCCATTTCCGGGCCCATTAGAGCACCACCGAGCCGCTGTCGATTCGCCACCAAGCCACCACTGGCCCTTCCAATAGTCCTACAGAGGGTCTTTTTTTCTTTTTGCGATAACATTCATTTACGGAGGCCAATTTTCAGAAATTTATAGTCGATGAAAAGGTATTTCTGTCAACTTCACTGTGGAAAAGTTTTTTTTTTTTACAAATTTTGTTGTTTATTAATGTTTTTTGAGCTCCAAATTTCAATTTGTGTTTTAAACTTCGACAGGGCATGACTTTCACCCCGCTTATTGAAATTTCACACACTTTTTTTTTTAAATTATCAAAAAAATACAAGGATCTTGTTTTACGTATATATTTTTTAGCTTAGGATAGCCATTTTTTGTCAAACTTGTAAAAATCACCGTGTTCTATAAACGGTTGATTTCAGCTTTTCGATTGCACAAGTTGTAAACAAATCTTGTCTAAATTTTCTAGGGGGCTTATATTTCAGTATTAATCAAATTTGGGGGGATTGTAAGGCATAATTTATGTGCCTATTTGTGTCTTCTTCAATAGTGGATACTAAAATTGACTTGTTAACTCCACACAACTACCACAACTAAAAAGTCAAAGTTAAGAAACTACTTCAATCTAAGAGGTTATGGAGAATGTTAAGTAATAAAACACCTGAATTTAAAAGGGAATTTGAGTGTTTTGTATACACAAACAAATTATATGAAGCCATGGGCATTATTAGCTTACATATATAAGATAATCTTCAATTTTGTCTTACAAATTGTACAACTCCAAAACAAATGTGGGATAAATTGTATGAGTTGTTTGTTTCCATTAACGAGTTTCATACTTTACAACTTGATGCTAAATTAACAACTCCATCTCCTGATGCATTTCCCTCAATTGAAGACTTCTGGTTAAATTCAAGTCTATACTTTCTCTTCTTGATGGTTGTGGTAAATCAAAATCAGACAAGGAATGTTTTTTTTATATTGTCTAAATTGAAAGGCCCCTATCAGGTCTTCTCTTCTACCTTCTACTATACTATGGATGCACTTGGTGCAGAGTTTAAGATGCCCACTTTTGAGTAGTTTTTTGATAGATTCACGAGAGAACAATCTAAGTTACTCTCCATAGATGCAATCACCTCCTATAAGAGTCAAGCACTAGTGGCCCAAACATCCAAGGGTAAAGGCAAGAAATTCAACAAATCTAAGGAAAATTCCAGATCGACAAATGAGAATACCTCCATGCAGAAAAATACGTCTAATAAGCAAGCCACTACATCTTCCATGTAAAGTGAGAATCCCTCCAAGACAACTAAGAAGAAAAGTAAAGGGCCATGTTCTTATTGTGGAAAACCAAGACATGAAATGATACATTATTTTCAAAGGATTGAAGCCTTGGATGAATCTATGAAGAAGCACAATATCTCTTTACCCAAATCTAGCAAAGGACATGCACTTACAACTAGAGGTTTGGATACATCCACCGATAGTTGGATACTTGACTAAGGAGCCTCTCAACACATGACTAAATCACATGATCTTCCTTAGCATCTTTTTGACAGTTCTACATTTCATATTACAATGGGTAACTCTACATAGATTCTAGTTTTGGGATTAGGTACTATTCAGTTGACAGACGGTTGCATTGAGGATGTACTCTATGTCCCTGATATTTCTGCCAATCTTCTCTCCATCTACCTCTAACATCCAGTTTCTTTAGACATAGTAAAATCAAAAAATTTACCATGAAGTAATTTTAACAAGGTAAAACAAAATGAGATAGAGAAAAATTTTCTTTTATTCAACATATAATCAAGTAACTACAATTACAAGATTTCTCAATACAAATACAATAAACTATATTGTTCATCACAAGTACAATTGTTTACAAAAGTAAATTAATTACAATATAAAAACTTTGGAATATTTACTGCCTCTGAATATTCGACATCTTTATCACAAGTCCTGACATGTTTCCTGCTTGGAGAAAGAGCATCTTTCTAGTGATTTACCTCCATCCACAGACCGACGGTCTCCCACACATCTTCCACATAGGAAGTGGCCCTACCCTTCACGAGGAATATAGACCATAGGTGACCAGTGGTTATTTGCCTTTTCTGAGTACATAGTGTTGTATTCTACTCAACTCTATCAATCATAAAACCCTAGATACCCTCTAGCTAAGTATGATTTCCGATATGTTGAGTAATCTGAATATAGTGAACCGACAATGCATGCAGAAAACAAATGCATTACTTTGGCCAAAGTTTTTAACTATAAATAACGTTCATATGAACGTAGTCATTGTGTTCACCCACACCTACTCGACTTGGATAATGTCATTTTCATGCAGTTATTCACTTTGACTATTTATACATAATTGGTTTAATCATCATGACCTGATAATAGTCTACTTAGATTTAGTTAAGTCTAAATGACATTAACCCTCATTTGGTCCAAATCGACTCTAGGGTTTTTAAACAACCATTGAGTACTATAATATTTCTACTTTATCATTCCACATAAAAGATTAGAAAAGACCTTTGGTTTAACCCAACCATAACTAGGTTTACAATAAATCTCGTTAAGGTATTATCCTCTACTCAACAAGAACATGAATACCTATTCAATTCAACCATACATGATGCCAATGCTTATCACTACATATTTATACCCTTATATGCTTTTTACAAGTTTATTCCATATAGACTTGGTCTATTTCTGCAAATTGGTTTACTATTGACCAAACTCGTCATGGTTCTAGTTTAGATAGGAGAAGAACTTTGACTCAATATCCTGTTCAACTAACTATCAGTAGTTATTCTATCGTTTCAAAGGATACCTCTTAGTCACCATTGTTCTCCATGATTCTAAGTTTCTTGGATAAGATACCATTTAGACAAAGCACATAAAAGAAAACATGATTGGTTTCAATACCATTGACTTCACTAAATACTCTATTCTGGATTACTCTTGAATGGAGAGTTTTACTAATGAAAACCCTTTACACTATTCTCATAAGAATTCAATACATATTTCACCTATGATAAGAATAGTCAACTTATTCCTGAAGATTACTCTTCTCACTGTGCGACTGGTTTTCTAATTGATAGAAGACTATAATTGTTTCTAAAAAAAATTGTTTATAATAAACTGAACAATAGAAGAGTCTACCTATTAGTTAAAGATAGATGTATTATCGACTCACTGTGATTATACAAAATTGACTACATTGCTAGATTTAGCATCGTCCCATAACAGGCTAAACGACGCTTCTCAGATATACTAAAACTCACCTTTACCATTGACTCAAACAAATAAATCACAACAATAGTATTAAAGTTGACACAAACGGCTTATTACATAGCATAGCTTACATTTAACAATGACAGGATAACCAAACTTAGTTAACGATTGCTCATAATAAATATACAATATGTTTATCTCTATCTGATAAAACAACATACAGGAATATCTACCTGACAATGTCGGCTAACTGAGTATATGGACCGATGATAAGCTACTGTGTTCATCCCCGACGACCACACTCTTACTAAACTTTACCAGCTTCCTGACGGCCCGCTGCGAACTCTCTTCTACCTTCTATCCAGATCTCTCTCTCTCTACAAAACTTAAGTACTTACCCGATATCTGCCATCGACCATCCAAGCCGTGGCTTTTAAGAGCTCAAAATAGATTCACAAAGAGTCGTCTTATCTATTCGCTCCCACTCCAAAACAGTTCTCAAAACTCATAAAAAATCAAACGGTAATGACCAATGGTTTGACTTCAACTTAGCTAAAAATGTGTAAACATTGACAAATGTTAATGATGGATACATCATTTGAGGAGATCAGCGATGGTGGTGGAGTCATCCGCCACTCCTATACAAGGCTGCCAACTTCTAAAAACTAACCTAAGCAATCAGTTACTCTTAATGAGTAAGTTCGATCCATCATGCTTTTATCATTTAAAGCATTCCTCAAAAGATGCCTTTGGCTGCTCAACTTAAAACCATACTATTATATCATGAGGTATTTCCTCATTCGACTCATTCATTTATATATATATTTTGACCAAATCTATTATTTATATAACATTATCTCTATTTGATTTCATGATTTAATCAATAAGAGAATAATACTAAAAATGAAAGTTACGGATAACGTGATTGAGTTGAGCTAGTCTCCTCATCACGATCCGTCGACAAAGCAAGTCATCTTAACTCGACGATAAAGTATTAACATTAAGAATGGGTTAAAACACTTCAAAGACTTAGTAATAATATGACAACCTTTTTATGACAATAACGTCGTAATATTTATGTTAAACGTAAATAGTCGTAAATCAACTTAACGACGTCATTAACGTATTTAACGACTAAGACGACTTAATATGACTAAGAATGATTGTAAAACAATATCGACTACCTGTCGATTAGGTTCAAAAGTGAACTGACAAACTAAGCTTACCTCATACGACACATTGGTTCACATTTTTGTTAAACACTTTTAACTCGGTTTGGCAAATAAACCATTCGTATCCCAAGGTCTATATCTCTCTCCTAGAAAGATACTCTCTCTCTTCTCTGAGAGTCATCTGATAGCCTGTAATCCTGTTTCGCTTGTCATCAAACAATACATGTGATTAGTGCATCATTATTCAATTAATTCAACTAATAAATCAAATCTCATAAAACAATTATTAAATCGATATTAACATAATCATTCCTATAATTTCAATAATGACATTCAATATAATCCATATTTTTCCTTGTCATTAATCTAAATATCATAATGAATTTACTTATGTCCAAGTAAAAAGTAAAAGTAAAGCAAAGCCAAAATTGGGGATGTAACATATCCTTCCCCTAAAGATTCATCGTCCTCGATGATATAAGGTATTAAAAGTATCTAAAAAGCAAGTTCATTGTTTTCAACTGGTAACATTATTAAATAAATGAGGAAATTTTTGATAAAATTCATGATAATCCTCCCATGTAGCATTTTCCTCAGCATACTGGTCCCATTGGACCTTGCATTGCAAGACTTCTCTATTACACAAGCGGAGCTTGCGCGTTTCTAACACTTTGAGTGGCTCGATCATGACCACTCCTGGGTCTTGCATCTGTAAAGAATTCCAAGTCAAAATATGATTATTACCTATAATATATTTCTTCAAATAAGACACATGAAAAACATTGTGCATTCTAGATAAGACTGGTGGTAGAGCAATTTTGTAGGCAACCAGATTGACTACTTCAAGCACTTCAAAGGGTCCCACATATCGAGGGGCCAACTTAGAAGATTTTCCAAACTTAATAGAACTTTTCTGAGGTTTAACCCTCAAAAGAACTTTTTCTCCTACGGAGAATTGCCTTGGAACACGTTTTGCATCCGCATAGCTCTTTTGCCTATCATTGGCTTCTGCCAATCCTTTTTTGATCAGCTTAACTTTCTCTTCCATTTCAGCTAGCATTTCTGGCATAATGCTAATCCTATCCTCTAGCGTATCCCAGCTTATAGGAGTTCAACATCTTCTTCCATACAATGCTTCTAAAGGCGCCATCTTAATAGCGGAATGATAGGAATTGTTGTAAGCAAATTCCACAACAAATCTTCCAAGACTTGGTTAACTCTATCAGTTTGCCCATCGGTTTCAAGATGGTAAGATGTACTCACATCGAGTTTAGTCCCTAGCATAGAAAACAAAGTTTGCAAATTCCACAAGTGGTAAGTATTCTTCCCACTTATATTGTTGATCCATACAATACCTACGCAACAAATCTTCCAAGATTTGGTTAAATCTCTCAGTTTGCCCATCGGTTTCAGGATGGTAAGCTATACTCACATTGAGTTTAGTCCCTAGTGTAGAAAACAAAGTTTTCCAAAACCTTGACGTTACATGCGCATCTCTATCCGAGATAATATTTTTAGGGAATCCATGCAATCTAAATACCTCTTGCACAAATTTATGAGCTAATACAGGTGCTCCATCAGTCAAAATCCCTGGTATGAAATGTGCTACCTTTGTGAGTTTATCAACTACCACCAAAATGGCATCATGTCGATTCCTTGACATAGGAAGTCCTTGAACAAAATCCATGCTAATAACTTGCCATTTCCACTCTGGTACATCATGCAAATATAACAATCCTGCGAGGTGATGATGCTTTGCTTTTACCCTTTGACATTCTAAACAACTTGCTACAAATCCTGTAGCATCATTCTTCATTCTTTTCCAGAAATAAAGAGGTTTAACATCCGCTAGAAGTTTAGTTACTCCTGGATGTCCTGAATACGGGGCTATATGAACTTCTTTCCATACCAAGTACCTTAATCCAGTTGAATTAGGCACATAAATTCTATCTTTATACCTCATTTATCCATCTGACTCAAATAGAAAACTATCATATCTTGTATCTTTAGGATTATCTTTCAGAGCCTGCATAACCTGTTTATAAAACTCATCACCTCACAAATTTTGCAATACCAAATCCTTAAAATTTTCACGAATAGAAACAATAGAAGCTATATGTCTTCTATGACTCAAAGCATCAGCTACTCTATTCTCTTTTCATTTGATGTAGTTTATCTCAAAGTCATAGTTAGATATCAATTCTAACCATCTCCTTTGTCATGCATTTAAATGTGGTTGAGAGAAAATATACTTAAGACTTTGATGGTCTGATTTTAGTATAAAAGTCTTTCCCAACAAATAATGTCTCCACATTTGCAAGGCATGAATTACTGTTGCCAATTCCAAATCATGCGGTGCATAATTTTTCTCATAAGATTTCAATTTCCTTGACTCATGCTATGACTCTTCCTTCTTGCATAAGCACTCCTCCTAATCCTTCTCCCGAGGCATCTGTGATTACCTCAAATTGTCCTTTGGGGTCAGGAACTTTTAAAATTGGAGCTGAAGTTAACTTTTCTTTTAAGAGATCAAATGCTTCCTAACATTTGTCTGTCCATTCGAATCTCTTTCCTTTCCTCTACAGGGAAGTGATTGGACTAGCAATACTAGAGAAATTTAGAACAAACTTTCTATAATAGCCTGCCAGGCCCATGAAACTATGCACCTCATGTACGTTTGTTGGTACAGGCCAATTCAGAACAACTGTGATTTTTGCAGGATCAACAGATATTCCATTAGCTGATATGATATGCCCTAGATATTGAATCTCCTTCTGGAAGAATGTGCATTTAGATAGCTTCCCAAATAACTTATGTTCTTTTAACCTTTGTAGAACTATTTGCAAGTGTTGATGATGTTCTTGCTCATTCCTAGAATAAATGAGTATATCATCCAAAAAGACTAGAACAAGCTTATCCAAACAATCCTTGAATATACTATTCATGAGATTCATAAATAAGGCAGGAACATTTGTTAAACCAAATAGCAACACTGTGAACTCATAGTGTCCATATCTGGTTCTAAAAGCTGTCTTATGAATATCTTCATCCTTCAGTCTTAATTGATGATATCCTGATCGCAAATCAATCTTTTAAAACATGGCAGCTTCCCTCATCTGATCAAAAAGATCATCAATACGTGGCAAAGGGTATTTATTCTTTACCATTGCTTTGTTAAGAATACCATAATCTATACACAAATGAAGGGTTCCATCCTTCTTAACAAAAATAACCGGGGCACCCCAAGGTGAAACACTGGGTCTGATTAAACCTTTAGCCAACAATTCTTGTAATTGTGCTTTCAATTCCATTAACTCAGTTGTCGTCATATGATAGGGTGCTTTTGATACAGGCTCGGATCCTAGTTTAATATCAATAGCAAAGTCAAACACCCTCTTGGGAGGCAATCCCAGAAGTTCTTCTGGAAACACATCCTGGAATTCCTGAAGAAAAGGATACTTTTCCCCAAAAGATAAACTAGGGTTTCCTACCCCTTCCACTTGTTCCATCTTAACTACAAACAACTGACAACCTTTCCTTCTAGCCCTTTTTAATTGCTTAGCAGAGATAGTCCTAATTTTAACTTCTCTTTGAATCCCTTAGAATTGGGTCAGATTTCCTAAGTCATCTAAGCATTCAACTGTTTTTGAAAAATAGTCAACCTTAGCTCTATGTTTCCATAACCAATTCATTCCAAGGATCACATCATAAGAACCTAAGGGAGCTACATATAGATTTACTTTAGTTGAGAAACTAGGAAGGTCAACCTTGGCTTCAAACAAACATTGCTCTACCTGAGCCTTAAATTGGTTAGCATATTCTACTGACCAAGGTTTAGACATGTAACCAATTTTTCTAGAAAATTTATTCAAAATTCTAGGAGAAACAAAGTTTTCATTGGCTCCTGTATCAATCAAAATAGATATAGGGACTTCAAACAAAGTACCTATCATCTCAATGGGTGTGATTTGATACTCGGCTTGACGATTGTCAAGAGATGCATGAATCCTTTGCTGGAATGCTTCTTGTTGAGTAGGTAATGCAGTACCTCTTTGTTGACCATTTAGATTCTTGTTAGGGCAATGATTTGCATAGTGGTCGCCCCCACAAGTAAAGCATCCTCCAATGGGTCCTTTCTTATATGAAGTCTTCCCATTGTTATCCTCATTTCTTTTATAATTTCCATATTTCTTCTCATTGCCTGATCCACCTTTGTTCTTTTGAGGTCCTTTATCTTTTCTCTAATTATCATGATTCTTTTCATATCTTTTCTTGTAGGGTTGATTGTTAGGAGTTCCATTAAACCTCTTACGACTTCTTTCATGATAAGCCGAGATGGATTTCAGCTTTTGCTCTTGCTTAATCGCCTTCTCATACACTTGATCCATTGTGGTAGGGCCATGAACATCCACTTCACCACCTATTTGAGCATTTAAGCCCATGATGAATTTCCTGATCAAGAATCTCTCATCCCTTTGATATTTTGGAACATATTTCAGGAGTCGAGTGAATTTTTCCCCATATTCTACCACTGTCATATCTCCTTGTCAAAGATTCTAAAAATCAGTAAGTTTCTGATCAAAGTAAAGTTGTGGTAACCACCTCTTGCGAAAGAGTTCCACGAGCTCATCCCAAGTTACCCTTAGAGAGCTTAAATTCAATTCCATCTTTTTATTCATCCACCAAGTGGATGCTTCTCCAGCCAGTTGGAATGCTCCCCATACTGCCTTGGTCACCTCCGAGTAATTTCTTATCTCGAAGTATTTTTGCATCTCTGTCAACCAAGCTTCTGCAGCATCTTTGGTTTATGTCCCATCAAATTTTGGTGGAACAACCTTCTTCATATCCTTTGAAAGCTCCAAGGTCAATCTATCCCTTGCCTCTTTATGAGTTTCAGTACTTTTTCTCTGATCTTCATGACTTTCTCCGCTTTCACCATTAGAGTTTTCACCTCCTTCCTCAGTATTCCATTTATCATCCACCTTCTTTTCCAAATCACCCAATCTTTTCTTGGTTTCCTCAAGCATGGTTATGATTTGGTCCAGCTTATTATCCGGTGGGTGGTTTCCCTCTTCACTTTCTCCTTGGTTAGTTCTTGTCCGCACCATGTTTATCGATTTCTCACACCTGAGAATATTGAGTTGTCCATTAGTTCAAGATTATAATGTAGCCCATTAAATCTAAACATAAAACTCAATTTAAACAATAGTTTGGAACAAAAACAACTCTTTTATTTATAATTTCTTTTTCAAAAGTAAAGAGTTTCCTTCTCTCTCTTTTTTTTTACAAGAAATGACTTCAAAAGTCATGATCCAGAGGAGTATATCCCTCAGACTCATTTTCAGATACATAATCTCGAGGTATATAACCTTCTAACTCACTATCGCACCTAACTTTTATGATCTCAACAGTTGACGGAATGCGGGGATCTCGCCTAACCATAGTTGTTTCCTCATCAGACATATACTCTATGATTTTGGTAGTGATCTTAACTCTTTCTTTATCTTCCCTTCTCACTCACTTAATTCGAGTTAAGGCAGTTGCTAGAGTTTCAGTATCACTCAGCGAAATGTCACTCTCATCATTGGTTCCCTCAAAGGTTTTAATTATGGCCTCACGTTCTCTTTTATGTTTAAGGAAACATTGGCTTGAATTGACAGACTTTCTTGTTGTCTTCTTAAAGCGTACCATCCTGGCACAAAATTTTTCCAAACATTAGCTAACCACTTAATGTTGACTACAGGCAAGCATAGTGGTCTCATAAGCCCTAGTGTTGAACCTGGTACCTCTGATACCATATGTAACATCCAGTTTCTTTAGACATAGTAAAATCAAAAAAATTACCATGAAGTAATTTTAACAAGGTAAAACAAAATGAGATAGAGAAATTTTTTCTTTTATTTAACATATAATCAAGTAACTACAATTACAAGATTTCTCAATACAAATACAATAAACTATATTGTTCATCACAAGTACAATTGTTTATAAAATTAAATGAATTACAATATAAAAACTTTGGAATATTTACTGCCTCTGAATATTCGACATCTTTATCACAAGTCCTAGCATGTTTCTTGCTTGGAGAGAGAGCATCTTTCCAGTGATTTACCTCCATCCACAGACCGATGGTCTCCCACACATCTTCCTCATAGGAAGTGGCCCTACCCTTCATGAGGAATATAGACCATAGGTGACCAGTGGTTATTTGCCTTTTCCGAGTACATAGTGTTGTATTCTACTCAACTATATCAATCATACAACCCTAGATACCCTCTAGCTAAGTATGATTTCTGATATGTTGAGTAATCCGAATATAGTGAACTGACAATGCATGTAGAAAACAAATGCATTACTTTGGCCAAAGTTTTTAACTATAAATAACGTTCATATGAACGTAGTCGTTGTGTTCACCCACCCCTACTTGACTTGGATAATGTCATATTCATGCAGTTATTCACTTTGACTATCTATACATAATTGGTTTAATCATCATGACCTGATAATAGTCTACTTAGACTTAGTGAAGTCTAAATGACATTAACCCTCATTTGGTCCAAATCAACTCTCGGGTTTTTAAACAACCATTGAGTACTATAATATTTCTACTTTATCATTCCACATAAAAGGTTAGAAAAGACCTTTGGTTTAACCCAACCATAACTAGGTTTACAATAAATCTTGTTAAGGTATTATCCTCTACTCAACAAGAACATGAATACGTATTCAATTCAACCATACATGATGCCAATGCTCATCACTACATATTTATACCCTTATATGCTTTATACAAGTTTATTCCATATAGACTTGGTCTATTTCTGCAAATTGGTTTACTATTGACCGAACTCGTCATGGTTCTAGTTTAGATAGGAGAAGAACTTTGACTCAATATCCTGTTCAACTAACTATCAGTAGTTATTCTATTGTTTCAAAGGATACCTCTTAATCACCATTGTTCTCCATGATTCTAAGTTTCTTGGATAAGATACCATTTAGACAAAGCATAGAAAAGAAAACACGATTGGTTTCAATACCATTGACTTCACTAAATAGTCTATTTCGTATTACTCTTGAATTGAGAGTTTTACTAATGAAAACCCTTTACACTATTCTCATAAGAATTCAATACATATTTCACCTATGATAAGAATAGTCGACCTATTCCTGAAGATTACTCTTCTCACTGTGCGACTGGTTTTCTAATTGATAGAAGACTATAACTGTTTCTAAAAAAAATTGTTTATAATAAACTAAACAATAGAAGAGTCTACCTATTGGTTAAAGATAGATGTATTATTGACTCATTGTGATTATACAAAATTGAATACATTGCCAGATTTAGCATCGGCCCATAACAGGCTAAACGACGCTTCTCAAATATACTAAAACTCACCTTTACCATCGACTCAGACAAATAAGTCACAACAATAGTATTAAAGTTGACACAAACAGCTTATTACATAGCATAGCTTACATTTAACACTGACAGGATAACGTAACTTAGTTAACGATTGCTCATAACAAATATACAATCTGTTTATCTCTATCTGATAAAACAACATACAAGAATATCTACCTAATAACGTCGTCTTATTGAGTATATGGACCAGTGATAAGCTATTGTGTTTGTCCCCGACGACCACACTCTTACTAAACTTTACACTAAACTTTACCAGTTTCCTCACTGCCCGCCGTGAACTCTCTTCTACCTTATATCCAGACCTCTCTCTCTCTCTACAAAACTTAAGCACTTACCTGATATCTGCCATCGACCATCCAAGCCGTGGCTTTTAAGAGCTCAAAACAAACTCATAAATAGTCATCCTATCTGTTCGCTCCCACTCCAAAACAGTTCTCAAAACTCATAAAAATCAAACAGTAATGACCAACGGTTTGACTTCAACTTAGCTAAAAATGTGTAGACATTGACAAATGTTAATGATGGATACATCATTTGAGGAGATCAACGATGGTGGTGGAGTCATCCGCCACTCCTCCTATACGAGGCCGCCAACTTCTAAAAACTAACCTAAGCAATCAGTTACTCTTAATGAGTAAGTTCGATCCATCATGCTTTTATCATTTAAAGCATTCCTCAAAAGATGCCTTTTGCTGCTCAACTTAAAACCATACTATTATATCATGAGGTATTTCTCATTCGACTCATTCATTTTTATATATATTTTGATCAAATCAAATATTATTTATATAACATTATCTCTATTTGATTTCATGATTTAATCAATAAGAGAATAATACTAAAAATGAAAGTTACGGATAACGTGATTGAGTTGAGCTAGTCTCCTCATCATGATCCGTCGACAAAGCAAGTCATCTTAACTCGACGATAAAGTCTTAACATTAAGAATGGGTTAAAACACTTCAAAAGACTTAGTAATAATATGACAACCTTTTTACGACAATAACGTCGTAATATTTATGTTAAACGTAAGTCGTAAATCAACTTAACGATGTCGTTAACGTATTTAATGACTAAGACGACTTAATATGACTAAGAATGATTGTAAAACAATATCGACTACCTGTCGATTAGGTTCAAAAGTGAACTGACAAACTAAGCTTACCTCTTACGACACATTGGTTCACATTTTCATTAAACACTTTTAACTCAGTTTGGCAAATAAACCATTCGTATCCCAAGGTCTATATCTCTCTCCTAGAAAGATACTCTCTCTCTTCTCCGAGAGTCATCTGATAGCCTGTAATCCTGTTTCACTTGTCATCAAACAATACATGTGATTAGTGCATCATTATTTAATTAATTCAACTAATAAATCAAATCTCATAAAACAATTATTAAATCGATATTAACATAATCATTCCTATAATTTCAATAAATGACATTCAATATAATCCATATTTTTCCTTGTCATTAATCTAAATATCATAATAAATTTACTTATGTCTAAGTAAAAAGTAAAAGTAAAGCAAAGCCAAAATTGGGGATGTAACACTACTAGATTTTCCACACTGGGAAAGGGAAGACAGTTGAGTTCTCGCCACATGATGTATTTATTATACAATTACAACATCCTAAGAATATTGTTGCATTAAGAAAAGTTGATCATGGGTCAAGATTGTATAGGTTTCATTTTTTTGAGTCATCTTGTGGATCATCACACATTGTCCATGCAGATTCTTTGAGTAGACTTTGGCATGAGAGGTTTGGACACCTCAATTATAGAAAACTTCAGCAGTTGAGTACACATGATATGGTACTTAGTCTTGCAAAGGTTTCATGTAGTACCCATCCATTCTCATCTTGGATGTGTAGATGGTCTGGCTAAGGAGCATGAAGATGAAGGTAAAATAATTGGAATATTTAGGGTATGTTAGGCAGTTGATGTTGTACATTATATGATGTTGGTAGATGCTACATTCATGTTGGTGACATTCCTGGTTATCCTCATGTGTGGTTTCATATGACAGTTAGTATGTTTTATCAATAATCTTTGTTGCGACATTGATAATTCATATGCTCTGACATTGTTTTACATTTAGGTGATTATGATGTTGATCTTACTATGATTGCCATATGTTAGAATTGATTTTTTATGCGACTGATTCTGTATTATAAGATGATCTGATTATTGTGTGGTGTGGAAAGAGATAATGTTGTACCACTCATTCGTGAGCATCCGATGACGTTTTGATTCTCTTTCACTCCGTGACTGTTTTATATTTATTATACTTGTGCATAGACTGTGTTGGGTGTTACAGGTTGCAGGTTGCAGGTATCAGGCATCGACACCACCTAAATTGACAAGTCTGAGCGTGCCTTAAACCCAATGGAAACTATTGAATAGAGATAACATATGGTCCCCTAGTTATCCATCATCCTTTGAAAAGGATGAGCATCTAGTCTTTCATTTTGTTAGTAAGGTCGGTATGGGCGTGATAGTCAGTCACTGTCATTGTGGTCATGCTTTTCGATCATGCATAGTGTTCAGTATTGTTCAGCATTTGGGTTAGTTAGTTTGGAATTGCTTGATTAATGCTTTGGTTAATTGCTTTATTAAAATAAAATTATTTAGTCAAGAGGGCACTTTGATAAATAAATATAAATGCCTATCTGAAAATTATAGTTGTGGGAAATATGTATTGTTATGTCTAAAAAAGGTTCCCTTTCTTCATTATTATTGTCTTTAGTAATTATTTTCCATTTAGGCCACTTGGAGGAAGTGGCAGTTATGCACCTCAAGAGGGAATCTTAGAAATAATTGTTTCTTTTGAGTAAGAGACTAATTTTAGAAAAGTAGAAATAAATTATTTTTGTCTGGTTATAAATGAAATAAATTGCTATTTGAGAGAAAGTAATAAAAAGGTGGAATTTATTGCCATTATTGGGAGGAATCTTCTGGAAGAAATGGAGGGATTTCTCTCTCTAAAAAGGGAAAAGTTGGAGAGTAAAGGGGGGAGGACATTCTTCTTCGGAAGGCGGAGAGACATCATCCAGGATGGGGTATCAAATCTTAGTATGGATGAACAGAGCATGGAATGTGGCTTTTCACTTGTTAATAATTTTAACCTGTATCATTGAAAAATTGATACAAGAAGGAGCCATTAGCCCCTTGAAATCAAGCTTCCAGGTATGTTTTGGATGCAACAATTTATCTTGTCAATATTGTGCCTTAGCTATGTATTCTTGGGTGAATCCCTTATTCTGGAGCCTCTGAATCATCTAATATGATACGCCTTATTATATTTTACAATTCAACCTATATGATTGCACCCAGCTGCATATAGCAAAGATCTCCCTATTTGCTTATCTGATAAATTCTCTTTCGTTACATTTCATGGATGTTCTACTCTGGCAAAGATTGTGGGATAAGACATTACCCCTGCAATAGCTTTTGCTTGAAGTCCCTTTAACTAATCTTTTTGTGCACGGCTTGCAAACATTGTAGTGCATGAGATTAAGCCTTTGTAGGCATTCTATCAAACAATTCACATGACTTGTTTGTGCTCCTAGGTTATACAATCCAATTTGTGCTTTTCTTGATATCATTGCATTTCACAAGATGACTAATCTACGTGTTTTGTCTGTGTTCCACATTTTGCATGCATTTCTTTTTCTATTTAGAAATCTACTTTTTTTTTTTTCCCTTTGATAAAAGTCCACGCCTTCTTCCAAAGCTCTAGTTGAGCATAGGTAATATAGGATGTTGGTAAAAGTTGTGGAGTCTGGGTTTATACTTGCTAATAAAATTTGCTTCAAAATTCCTAAACCCTTTTTAGCATATCAATTTTTAAGTGTTTCCTGCAATCATTGTTTCCAACAAACTTTTAATCTCATCATGGCATCCTTTCAAACAATTTACCATGCTTTGTCTATACTTGCATGTCTACCAGAGCATCTCCACCTCTTTTAACAAAGCACTTTTCATGATGAGGATGTGGGAAAAAAGTTAGGGAGTCTGGCATGATGCCTGCCGATTGTATTTTTCTTGAAGTTTCTAAAGCCTTTTCAACAAATCTATTTTGTTCATATTTTGCAATTGGAGTTTTTTTCATGCGACGACCTTCCTTTGAGGCATTTTGTCAAACAATTCGTGTGCCTTGTCTGTGCTTGCACGTTCTGTTTAACAGTGTTTTCTCCATCTTTATATTTTTTTCGGTGAAAATCCTTCTCCCATATCTTATCTCTGCGCTGGCAGAGAGAGTGGATAAAGGTAGTAATTGACGTCTTAATGCTTTATTTCTTAATTAGGAATAACTTGCTTAACTTAGAACCTATGGTAGGCCACAAGAGAGTGTTGTGCATAAACTTCGATCTTGTTTCCGTAACTAAATATTTATTTAAGTCATCTTTCTTTTATTTATATATATGACTTCCATATATTTTGTTATTAGATGATAAGATCAAATCCCTTCTTTAGAAATAAAGTTTTGGATGTGAAGTAGCCTATTCATAGAAATTGGTAAATAGTGTGCGCATCCTGCAATCTTTGCAATTGTGTGTGTTTGAAAGTTTCTTTAGTCTTTTCAACAATAAATTTAGCCTATATTCATGTATGATCCATCGGCCCTGAGTAAACACATCCACACAATCACCGCAGGTTTATTTGACTCTTAATGACAAAGTTTAGGGTGTCCTCAAGATAGCCCAGCACGGGCAAGAAGGTTAACCATGCACACATAATGATCAACTGCAGACATAATGCAATAAGGGTTACAATTGAGATTGCAATATATACAACTCTCATCCGCTTTACTGCATCGCTGCAAGCGCCTAAAACACCGACAAGGCTTACAACGTTAGGATGTGTGCCAGAGTGCTTCATTAATTCAAAGATTTTGAGAGCATCCTTGCAAATCCATTTTGTGTGTATCCTACAGTCATTGCATTCGATGAGATTTCATCTCTTTAAGGCAATCTGCCAAACACTTTATGCGCGTTGTCTATGATTCCACACTTTGCATACATGTCTACCAGATCATCTCCAACTGTAATGTCTAACAAATTTTCCCTTTCGTTACACTTCGTTGGATATGGTCTTCATCTAAGTGGTTTAGAATTTGCTATTCCCTAAAATAGAATAGACATGAAATCTGCATTTAAACATTATATCTAATATATGCAATCTGCATTTAATTAGTAATTATTTAGTAATGATCTACTTATTCATTAAATCATTGCATAGCTTTTGATATTCTAGTAAGGTATTCAGGTAAGGAACTCTCTTTCTTATAATAGTTGAATATGCTTCTCAGATGAATAACTTACTCCTTAATCTTCATGGTCTAGTAGAGCATTGGCAATTTCATCATCTGACAAATCTTCCCTTTCGGTGTGTTTAATAACCCTTATGCTTTTGTTAACCTATCACTACAGTGGTAGAGAGAGATAATCATTTTTTTTTTCTGTCCACATCATCAAGTAATGACTTAAATCTACCCCCTCTTCTGTATTAGATGTATCTCATTGGCCTAATCGTAGGACATTGTATCTTAAAATATTTGATTTATGTCACTCTTTTTGTGCCCATCCTTGATCAGAGGCTGATCACATTAGTGAGATAGAATGGCTTCCTAGTAACTCTAAGTATAAGTCCTCTCTTTTAGGCAGATATGCATCATATGTTCTATTGATACACTCCTACGTTTAAAGAGAGTTGAAAATATTGATTGATACTTCTAAGGTGATAAGAAGGTGAATTTAGGTGTATTAGAAGATAAAAGAACTCTTAATCTAGTAATCTTTATTAAATTTATAAATTACTAGACATTACTGTTTTGTACTCCTTACTTATGTTAGTACTAAAAAGTAGACATTAAGATAAAGAAAATTAGTGATTGAGATTGTATTATTTCTGATGTATTTGTTTTAAATTTGATTAAATGAAAATTGATATGTTTATAGATTTAAATGTTGATAAATTTAATTTAAATTAGTATTGATTTTATTACGGATTCTTTACAATGGTTGATAAGTTGAAATTTGATTAATAGGTTTGGAGTTAGGTATATAAATATTGTATTTGAAATTTGATTAAATGTATTGCATTTAGATAATAGGTTTATTGCGAGTTGAATTGCATTATGTAAGTGAAATTTTATGTGAGACAGAACATTGGGGGTCTATGTGCAAGTTGTTAAGGTTTGATTCCAGAGGCCTAGGATGTTATGTTTTGATTTCATGTAACTGTGTTGTTAGGTGACCTGAGATAATGATGTTATAAGAGCTTGATGTCTCTTGTTTATGTATGTGGGTTTTGGTAAACGATAATGTGAAATAATGTACATTCTGTGTTGTAAATGCATCATGATGAGGTAATAATCTCCTTCAAGGATGTATTGTTATTGAACTTGTGTTAAGTATTGTGTTTGATAATGGGGAGATCTCGATAATCGTAAAGAGGAAGTATTTTGTCTATGGTTGAGATTTGGGAGCAAGATGGTCCATGCCTTGCTCCGGATATGTGTTATTTATGGTTGTTGTGATTGCTTCAACTGGAAGTTTTGGGACAATGATTTAAGAGTTGGTCCTTGTGATTATGTTTTGTATGCAAGAAGGTAAATGCCTTGCATTGCATATGTATACTTGTCGTTATGATGGTAATTGTCTTGCTTGATGGATAGGGTTTTCTAGATGCAGGTAGGGGGTGGCTTTCAATGTGGGGCCGGTGCCCAAAATGGCTTACCAGGGTAACTCATTGGAAGTTGTTAATCCAGTGATAACTTAATAATAAATTTAGAGGGTTGGGTAGTTTTCACACTAATCAAGATAATTGGATTCCTCACTCATGCCTGTAGTGCTAGTTCAAACTAAGGATGAGATGAGAAGGCCTGGTTAGCAAAATCAACTTCCTTGTCCTCACGAAAGAAATGTTGGTTTCACATGTGTCACCCTATGGGGCCGACATCTTGTGAGAGACTGTCTGGGTAATCATAGATGGGGTCCGGTGTCTAGTGAGAGACTATCAGGGTAACCCATGTCAGGGCCATGCGATGACACTCTTCCCTACTGTAGCCTAGCATTCTCTATTTGTGTTCTCCTCATTTGTTGTGTGATTGCCTCTGGAAGTGATGTTTGTGTTGCTTGTGATGTCCTTACTAACCAGTGTTGTATTTGAGTCATGTGTAGTCCTTGTACCTATTAGTCTTTTGTCTTCTTGATTGTTTGTCATAGTGGGACCTTATTGTTATCTCTTAGCACGAGGGGTGGACCTTAAGGTTCCACATGGTTGGGTGGTTGTGCTTTTATCTCCATTGGTTTCCCATGCTGTGGTTCGTGTACAAGAAGGATGTACCTCTTATATCAAATTTTAGATCTTGTACCAGTTTTGAGGAGACAGTTACTTATGTTCATGTTCCAGTCTTGTATACCAGTAGAATCATGTACTGTTATCTTGATGTATGTACTCCAATGTAATCAGGAAAGCGATATTGTAAACAATGTAATTATGTGCTCTCATGAAAAGGAAATTATATATGTACTTGTAATCCTATATACATGATCTTGATGTTTGCTTATCTGATGATATAATATGGAAATGTATGTGTTTATTCAATTGATGCAATTAGATTTAGAATGAACTATGATTGTTAGTTAATTCATAATGTTGGTTAGATCTTGTTAATAGTTTGTTAAGTAATGCAGCTGTGGAACCCTAGAGGGTAAGCTTAACTTGATGTTATGAATAAATATGAATTACATTTATTTGTTATTTCTTTCTTTAAAAAAAAAATGTCCCTTTTGTATAGCATAGTTGAGCTGTTCTCTGGGGTTTCCTGGTGAGGCCTTACATTTCATGCACAAAAGGAGTATGTCGAGGTTGTGTCCTTGCCAAGTATCATTAGGAACCCTTTCCTAAGGGAAAGGTTCACTATGCCTCTACCTTGCTTGAGTTGGTTCATAATGACCTCATGTCATTTCCAACTCCATCTTTTTCTGGAGCCAAGTATGTACTCACATTCATTGATGATTTCTCTCATCTAACATGGGTTTACTTTCTCAAGTACAAAAGTGATGTCTTCACTACTTTGAAGACCTTCAGGGTATTCATGGAGAAGCAATCAACTTCTATTTAGAAACTTCATACAGATAATGGGGGGAGTATGTGAATTAGTCTTTTTAGGATTATTGCATTGAACATGGTATACTTCATTAGTATTCATTTCCCTACACTCTCAGCAAAATGGTGTTGCTGAAAGAAAGAACAGATATCAAGGGGATGGCAAATTGTATGCTTCAGTCTCAATCTATGGCCACTTCATTTTAGGCTGAAGCGATCAAGTGTGCCAATTATATTTAGAACCACACACCCCACAAAGCAGTTCATAATGTCACTCTAGAGGAGGCTTGGTCTAATATCAAGCCAAACGTTTCCTTCTTCAGGGTATTTGGTAGTGAGTCTTGGGCATTCATACCAGATGGTTGGCATACAACAATGGAGAAGAAAAGTCGACAATTCATCTTTGTTGGCTATTGTGAGGATGTGAAGGCTTATCGATTATTTGATCCAACCACTTGGGATGTCTACATCAGACGAGATGTCCAATTTGATGAGTCCTTTTATATTGATCCTACATCCACTTCTTCATCACTACCTGTTATGCCTTCTTCATCACATGATGATACCTTAGAACTTGAGGATACTTCAGATGATGATCCTGATTTTTCACCACCACCTCGACCTCCTCCTACTTGTGTTTTTCCTAGATGGGCCCGCAATACTATTCAGAAGGTTGGATCTTTAGTTGGTGATCCTATGTGTTCTCTTGGCACTCACTCACAAACTTCTGGCACTAGTCTTTTGGGTCATGCTATATCCACAGATCTGTAGAGTTTTTCAAAGGCTTCAAGTATTCCAGAGTGTGATAGTGCTATGGAAGATGAGTATTCTTCCTTGATGAAGAATAATACATGGGATTTATGCACTCTTCCTAAGGGAAGAAAGATGGTTTGATGCAAGTGGGTGTACCGCACCAAGTATGTAGTTGATGGTTCTATTGAAAGATACAAGGCACATCTTGTTGCTAAGGGTTTTTCACAAGTTGAGGGTATTGATTACTTTGAGACCTTTGCCCCTCTAGCCAAGATGGATTATAGTCACCTTGTTCTTTCTATTGTTGCATCTCAAAAATGGCAAGTATTTTAGATGGATGTGAAGAGTGCCTTCTTGCATAGTGATCTTCATGGGGAGATCTACATGGAGCAGCCTCCATAATTTGTGCAGGACTCTTCAATTATATGTAGGCTTCAACGTTCTCTATATGATCTCAAACAAGCTCCTTGGGCTTGGTATGAGAAGATTGATGGTTTCTTGCTTTCATTTGGTTTCATTCGTTTCCACTCAAATCACACTGTATAAATTCAATGTCATGGAGATGATCTTTTGATACTAGTCTTGTTTTGTAGATGATTTGTTCATAACTAGTAGTTCATCATCCATGATTCAAGATATTCAACATTCTTTGATGGAGCACTTTGACATGATAGATCTTGGGCTTCTGTATTACTTTTTGGGTCTTCAATTTCTTCAGTCTACTGAGGGGATCTCCATTTATCAGCAGAAGTATGCCATTGAATTGCTTCATCATTTTTGCATGAATAATTGTAAGCCTGCACCTACACCATTTCAGTCTGGTGTAACCTTGACTACCACTTGTACTTCACCTAGTGTTGATGCTACTTTGGACAGATAGTTCGTCGGCAGTCTTTTGTATTTGACTCACACTCATCCTAATATCACCTTCATTGTTGGGCTTGTCTCTCACTTTTCACATGACCCTCATGAGAGTCATTGGTAGGCAGCCAAATGTATTTTGAGGTGCATTCAGGGAACTACACATTTTGGCATTCAATACACACCAGGAGCTTCTCACATAGTAGGCTTCACTGACTCAAATTGGGTTGTTGATGTTGATTCATGGAAGTCCACTTCAGGGTTTTCTTTTTTCCTTGGTTCTGAACCTGTTGCATGGTCTTTGCAAGAAGCAATTGGCTATTGCATTATCATCCACTGAGGCTGAGTATCAAGGTGCAGTACTTGATAGCTAGGAGGTTCTATGGCTTTGATAGCTTATGATAGAGTTTAGTCTACCACCTGATCATCCTACTATTCTTTGGTGTGATAACCAACATGCCATTCATATTTCTTGCAATCTAGTTAAGCATCAGAGGACGAAGCACATTGAGATACACACGCATTTCATTTGACAACTTATCCATGATGGTGTTCTCTCCTTAGAGTATTTATCTACTCAGAAGCAGATTGTAGACATCTTTACTAAACCTTTGGCATTGCCTCACTATCTTGAGTTGCGACATATGCTTGGGGTGAAGGAAGTTGCCCTTGGGGGGTCATCTTGAGTCCTCCTTACTTTGTATATCTTTATTCCCTTTTTTGGAGAGGAGTTTTTCCCACTGGGTTTTCTCTTTTTCTCCATGTGTGAGACTTTATTATACATGGGTACCTCATCAAGCCTTGTTGTCGGGACCCATCTTTTGTGTTCTCCCTAAGTATCACTTAAGGGGGGGTGTTAGTGTGAAAATGTTCATTATCTAACTAGTTCTCTTTTGACTAGTAGACCTATTCACATCTTTAGCTTAAGTTCACTTAGAGGATAAGATTCCCTTTTGTCTCATCTCATGTTGACTCAACACTTATCTCAAGTGTTCAACATGTGTCATTCACTTTTCAGGGGTAGTCAGACTTAGAGTCCTTCCATCTTACCTCATCGACCTTGCCTTTATAAGCAAGGTGTCTTTGTACATTTCATCATGCTTGTTGATAGTTATTTGGCTTTGTTTTTGCTGCTAATATTCATTTGTGGAAGTGTTATTTGATTTTGCATTCATATTATTGCTCCAACACTTTCTATGGGCCAATTTTAGACCACAATTAAAGTTTTCATTGTGTTGTTTGGGACCTTTGTTGCTTGCCAAGAGAATCTAGTGGGCTAGGCCTTATTGATGTCAACAAACAAAGTATTGCTTTATGTGTTAAGTGGATTGTCAAAGCCTATGATGATAATGAAGCCTAGAAAAATATGTTGTGAAATTGTGTTGCTTCTAGTTCGTCATATGGGTGTCCAGCCTGGAATGGCCTTGGTTTCCATTCCTTTGCAATTTCTCCCCTTCCTATTAAAATCAATGGCACTTTTGTGGCCAAAGTATTTGGAAGGCATGGAAAACTATTAAGCCTTGGCTACTATGGAATGGGGATGGATTTCACAACAGATTATCCATCAACTAATATTCTATAGGGTGGTCCCCCATAATCTTGTTTCAAGATAAGCCTATGGCAGCTATTCCCTGGATGCACTCTCTTAAGTTCTTTTGAAAGGGAATTGGACACCTATAGGACCTTTACTCCGAGGCTAATTCCACATGGCTCTCCTAGTCTTGGGCAAAAGATAAGTCTAATTTAAGCCATACTAACCAAGAAACCTTCCAAACAATAATTGAGGTTGCAACTTCCTAACATTTGTACAAAATATCTGTGTACATCATTAAGCCTTAGTGGAAGGACTGGAAATGGCATGTTGATACCCTTTTTCATAATCACACTCCTAAGAAAGGGTATAGGTGGATTCACCTCATCTTCCAATCATTCAAAAGTTGAAACCAAGTGGTATCTTCAATGCCCCAAATTTATTTGAACTAAGTGTTTTCAAATAGTGTGGGATGCAATTGTCGAGCCCAAAGTTGCATGTTCCTAATGTTTGCCTTACCAAGACCTTTCTTTTGCCACCCATTTGATACATCTTAGCATATCTAATCCAAGATGTCTATTTTGTGGGCAACCAAAAACCCTTCATCATTTTTTGGTTCTATGTTCATTTGGAAAATTCTTAACAATAGATCCATGATTTTTTTCGACCTCTTAAGCCTAAACCCTTTACTTGGCACAATATTCTTCTTAGTGATGGAGCCAAGTTTTCGATTTCCGCAAAGTTATTTCAATTATTGCATGTTTTCAAATTTTATTTTATTTTTGTATCAAAAAAGATAGAAACTATATTATTTTTGCTCATTTTGTTGTGCATACTAACTTTGCTACTCATTCCAAATCATCGGTGATTTCTAATGTGCTCATATAAATTCAAGTCCAAGCTAATAAAGTGGCACTAGAAGTCCAACATCTCAAAAGCCTACGTGATCATTAAGGGAATGCCCCTTGCATTGTGACTACAGTTCCACATTCTCTATTGGCTCATGCTAGACCCCCCACCGAGACTCACTATGCAATTATTATAAGCCCTCATGGCCCTACCCTCACAACCACAGGAGAGCCTCCACTCTTCCGCTATCACCACTACCTTGGAAACATTCTAACTAGACTAGACCCCATCACCACCTTTGTCATCCAACCGCCAACATGGATGATCTCCACCTTCATATTACTCTCAACAACATGGGTGGGCCCCTCTGAATCAAGGGAAATTCCCTCATTTGTCTTTGGTTATATCTTTACTGAAGACTATTCAGAACTAGTCAAAGGCAGACCCTAAGAAAGGAGAAGTTGTGCTTATTAGCTAGGAACCCATGGATGATGGCAAGGATCTACCAAGTGGAGGGTGGGATAACCCTAATGGGCAAGACTACATCAACCCAACCCACCTCCCCAACATTAAAGTTGTCCTTGCTACATAATTGTAATGGTTTCTATTTATTTATGTTGAACTGGTGACTTGATAGCTATTCCTCTAGTGGGGGCCACATTCTCATTATTTTGTGTGGTTGTTTTTATTTTCTAGGGTCGTGTGTTCCTATTGCTTCCCGACTTTGACGAATTAGCTTTGGGTCATGATTCCATGCCACCCATATTTTTTTAAGATTATGACTATACATTTTAACTAATGGTTTTAACATATAGTCTTTTCATTTTATTTTATTTTAAAAATGAAAAGGTTTATAAAATAAACTTCCCTAGTGTATGCCATTATGTTATCTCTTCTTGAACTTATATTTATGAGAAGAGTGAAAAACTAATCACCAATCAAGTTCTCAACTGAGTTTCTTGCAGGCTTGTAATGTCTTGTTTAAATTTTTATAGCTTTCTTTAAGTATAATAAAATCTAACTCACAATTGCAGCAACACAATTAATTATAAATATGATGTCAACTTCAGAAATTACAGTTTTAACAGGTTATTT
Source organism: Cunninghamia lanceolata (assembly GCA_027924645.1). Taxonomy (NCBI): domain Eukaryota; kingdom Viridiplantae; phylum Streptophyta; class Pinopsida; order Cupressales; family Cupressaceae; genus Cunninghamia; species Cunninghamia lanceolata. The sequence goes on from BSBN01000249.1 coordinate 6,635,488, forward strand.
CAATTCAGATATAATATTTAGAATATATTTCAAAAAAGATGGAACTTATCCTTTGTATTCATTGTTAATTATCCCAAATCTGCAATGATCTATCTTTATGAAAATACCTTTGAATTGTCTCCAAATCTCCCTGAATCAAGGTTTTCATCCACTAACTCAACAATGGAAATTAGGGGGTTTTCATCCTCTAATTTCTAACCTAGAGGGGTTTCGGCCTTAGGTTGGTTGAACCACAGTCCATGTTCCACAAGGAGTGAAAATCAAATATAAAATATATTCACAATTCATTGATGGTTCCTTCTCCTTGCTTGGTCTTCCTTATATACCTTTTCCCTTCAATGGACATAACTTTTCACATGCCCTTTGACCTTTCTTTAAACTTACACTTTAATATATATATATATATACATTTGATTCGTAAGGGTAATTTATATTAATATCAAAAGGTTTTACATCTTTTGCAAGCAGATAACAAAATGCAGTGTAAATTGCCATAGCCCAACCATTATAAGCCCAGACAACCAACCCCTAACCCTGTATTAAACAAAACCAAGGCAAATGACCATACATTATATAGTTATCATTATACACTTAACCCCTCATAACAATATTCACTAAACAGGACTATAAACCCTATTAACACTGAGTATTATAAGATGCAAACAAAAGACCCCAAGCAAACCAAAGATCTCCACCGATCACATGAAACCAAGGGAATGAGTGAATGCTTGAAACTTTGGGACCCAATCGAATTGTCCTCCCACTAGCTCCATCTGCAACAACTTTTTCATAAACTTCACCCCAGCCTCTGCATGCCCCTGATGCTCAATCAATGCAAGTCCTTTGAGGTCGAGCAAAAAAGGGTAAAGCTTGATTACCTCCATAGGATCCTGCAGAAGGTGCATGTCTCTTGGCCGAGGATTCGTGTTCTTCCAGAAATCCTTTACCCAACACGATTTTGACTATCGCCAGGGTTAGCCCATTGCTATTAAGGACTCGTTTCAGCTTATGATCCGTCACCCTGCCCTTGAAGGCCATCTGGCGCACCGTGCTTTCCAAATGGATGGGCGTGTCCGCCTCTATACTCACTAGCGCCTCTGCCGAAATGCGCACAACAAACTTGGAACCATCTGCCATTTCTGAACCAGAGATTAGAGACTACCACACTTACAAAGGCTTGTGAAGAATGAAAGCCTATAAATCATATTTATTGCAATTCACACAAGTTTGTGCGTGCCCCATCCAAATCGCCAGATTGGTTTTTATTTCGAGCCGTCGTCTTGCGTTATGCTGATCAAACTATGATTGTAGCTTGTCTTGAAAGGACATTCCATCCCCGCCCAAACACTAACTAAAATCATGAATCGCCAAGATTGGAAATATTATATTATATTATATATTTTGATATTTTTACTTTATTATTATTAATTATTTTAATCCCATTTCAAAAGGGGACATTACAATCTGCCCTTCCCAAGATTGCTTGCCCTGAAGCAATTTGTAATATCCGACCCCCCTTATGGTTTTATGTGGTCTAGTTGAACCTAGTGTGTTTTGGTGTATTTTGCATTTGACATAACACATGCATGTACATATATTTTCGAAAGCACAAGAAGTAGAAATACCCAAATGCTTATATTCAATGGAAATGCATTATAGAACAATTTCAAACAGTACCCATATGAAGAAAGTGTGAAATATCAAGGAAACTTGCATACCCATTTGCTGGTATGGAAAATACAGGTCTGAAAATGCTTGCTACAACAACTGGGAAGCTTTAAAACATTTGATATTCAATATACAGGGTCTATAGTACATTTATATGTGGGACAACAACCTTTTCCAAGAGCTGACTCCTCCAAAGACACCACAAATGCATAGAAATTACACAGAAAATGCCTCCTAAGAAGCCCACGTCCCTCTGTTGGTCTGGTACAGCCTTGGACAATAGACCAAACTATTCTTTTAGCACTAAATACTTCCTCTAAATGCTCAGCAAGGTCTGATAAAAATTGTTGGACTATTCACTCCAAAATGAGATAAAGAAATCATGCAAATAACCTCCAAACAAATACTAAAACCCTCACAACATAGTACGACCTGATGCAGAGATGGTACAACCTTGTTATGAGGTCAAATGCACATCAAAACTCCTTCAAATCCACGACTATAACCTACAATGTGTTCCTCAATCCTCCTCCATAATTATGATGCCAAAAAACTAAAGATATATCTATGAAATCTCCTCCGCGACAAAGTTGATTGTTTGCAATTAAGCTCTGTGTGATCTCTGGAATAAGACCACTCCAACAACACTCTAGAAGTGTCTTTCAACCCTGCAGGTGCTCTAAACAATGAAGGTTTTCGTCTTGAAAGTCTGTTGGTTCAAAACCCTAGCATAGCCAGAGAAGCAAAGCTCGTACATGAAGTTATGCAATAGTGAATATGGAAAAAGACTTCAATTTTCACTTTTATTACTCTCTTGTTTTCCAATGCCACTTTTTGGGATTTTAATATTTTAATAACATTTCTCTTTTTGCCTTGGGCACCCAACTCATAAAGTGGTGACTTTATTCACTTTAATTTTCATTAAGTCCTCAATAAATAATAAAGTCACTTTAGTAAAGGATACATTAAGTTATATCTTTAATTTAACTTAAATGTATTGATTAATAAATAATAATTTAAATGGCCCTTTCAGATGAGTTCCGCAGTACTGCGGAGCTGGCCAATGGAACAAAGGCCCATTCCAAGACCGTTGCACCAACTCGCTCTGATGCCCGTGAGCCCCTGCTAAAAATAGTAAGTTTGGCCAAATGGCCCAAACTCACTCCTGAAAGTGTCATATGATATATCACACCAAGAGAAGTCCAACTCATCACTCCATGTAAGCCAATTGAGCCTTGATGAACCAAACTCTGTGGGTCCCTTCACCACCTTTGCTAGTCTACGGGAACCTGTGTAGTAGACTAACCTGATGCAAAAGTGCTAGCCTAGGAAGGGGACATTACACAATTGCAGACTAGGATGCTCCAGAATTTCTTCTCCACTTGACTGAGTCTTTTTTAAGACATCGGGATCCCAAATCAATCTTGGAAATACTCTGAATCTCTCTAATGATGTAATCATCAACTATCTATCTATTGCTAAGTCTTGTTGATGTGTGGTTTCTTAACAACTTTGTCTTTCTTGTCTTTAAACAACTTTGCTTAACTATCCATATTGCCCTGCAAAACTTCTTGAGTCATACCCAACTCTACTACTTGTTCTGTCTCTACAACTTCTAACTTTCTCGGGGGTTGTTCTTTATGAAGAATCATTTCACCATTCAACTTCAGCTATGCTACTTTGATATTATCACAAGTTGTAGAACTTGAACCAGGAGATGTCTCTGCCTCCATTTCAAAAAGTGGGTTACCCAGTGGACAAATCTCTTTGCATCCATCTCAAAAAGTGGGTTATTTGCAACCCAATGGAAAAGCTAAAAATTATTCCTGTTATCAAATTGGAAATCAATTTCATGTTCAGACCATTCATATTGGCCTAATTCTGAATAATTGTCTTCTGAATCCATTATTTTTTATTCCCAGCCAGTGTCAACATTCCCAAATTGCTTATAATTAGTTGTTGATCTAACAATTTCAACAAACTCAAAACTAGTGGTAGTAACTGTTGAAACCTCGTCTTCAGTTTGTGGCTCTGATGTGTTTACTTCCTCATACTCCACCTTATTTTTTAATTCTTCATCAGATTTCCTTGACCCTTTTTATGATGTCATCGCTTCTTTGCTCCAACACTTGTGGCTTGGCTACCAAGATTCCTTGCATAAGAAGCAAAGATTTTCTCTTCTAAATTTGTTTCGGTATTTCTTACAATAGGAGAAATCTTCTTTTGTTGATTAGAATGGGCTTGGGTCCAAGGCACCGATTGCTCAAGTGTTGTAACCCTTTTGATGACTTCTTGGGGTTTTGGTTCTAAATGTTCTTTTCTCTTTTTCTCCACCAATTCTTTACTAAAAATTAGGAAATCCTTGTGAGTTCTAGGCTCAAGTCTTGATCAATTTCTGATTCTCTTCATATTCATGAAATTTGTGAAAGACATTGCCTTTTGGATCTCTGTAGGAAGATTTCCATACTCTACATAATTGGCATTGATGTCTCCCTGTATCAAATCTTGAAATTCCACCACAAGAACGTCTTCTATTCAAGTGAAAATGGGACATAGAGGTCTATCAACAAACCTAACAATTGTTCGTTGTGTGTGATTGTTCTGATTATTGTTATTGGCTCTTGAAGTGCTTGCCTCACTATTCCGTCTTTTGGAAGCATTCATATCATTCTGCATCATGTGCAGCATCTGACCCAACATGTCTATCATTGTATCAATCTTTTTTCTTTATCAACATCCATCTCCTATTATTAATAATTCCTAATGAGAACAATCATTAGTTTTTGCCGACAACTCCTCTCAAACAATTCATATAACCTCCAAATTTTGAATTTGCATCCAAAATACAAGACTTCTTATTGATGTCCAACTCCTCGTCACTTTCTTCTTGATCTGAATCATGAGTAGTGAGCTTGTCCCCCTCAATAAAATCATCTCTTAGAGGTCCATCATTTGATGAAATATCACTATCAACGCCATTCGTATAAAATTCCTCCTCTTCCTTATTAGATGCAAATGGAGAGGAAGAGGTAGAGGCAATAGCATCTACTTCAAACAAGTTACTTTTGTTGCAAGATGGAATAAAGCCTATGTGCTAAACAATTTTCTTTGATTGGATCTACACGACGTATTTTTGGCAGCCAACAACTTCTACAAAAACCAACAATCTATTTCCTTTGCTTCTTTTGGTGATAGCTACCTTCTTTATTTCTTTCGGCGACTTCACACATGCTTTGGCTTCCACAAACCTGTGATCTTTTTCCTTTAGTGGTTACTAGTATCTTTGATGCCTAATTTCATGATCCTTGTTTATTCCATCATCCATGATTCCTTCTTCCTTTACAACGACAATCACTTACTACAATCTACGACAACTTTGACTTCAACGATTACACTTTTCCTTCTGTGGATTATCCTTGGCAACAAATATGCAAACCACTATCTTTGTTCATGCAATTATCTCTTCTCAAACTTTTGTTGGACACAGCGTTACTAAGTCTGCTACAACTTTTCTCTCCTTTGACACATCTAAAGACACAATCTCCTTTTATTTTTTCTGTCCGTGATTAAAAAAAATGTTGCAGTTTCTATTTCCTTTTGGCTGAGAATTTGATTTTGGTAGCGGCACACAAGTCTTCATGGCTTTTCTTTCACAAGTGGGCAAGATCCAACTCTGATACCATTTGTAATATCTCGTTTAATTTTTTATATTTTTCTTTAAGTATAATAAAATCTGACCTACAATTGTTGCAGCACAATTAATTATAAATATGATGTCAACTTCAAAAAACGCAGTTTTACAGTTTATTTTAATTCAGATATAATATTTAGAATATATTTCAGAAAAGATGGAACTTATCCTTTGTATCTACTGTTAATTATCCCAAATTTGCAGTGACCCATCTTCACTAAAATGCCTTTGAATTGTCTCCAAATCTGCCTGAATCAGGGGCTTTCATTCACCAACTCAGCAATGGAAATTAGAGGGTTTTCGTCCTCTAATTTCTAACCTAGAGCGATTTCGTCCTCAGATTGGTTGAACCACAATCCATGCTCCACAAGGAGCGAAAATCAGATATAAAATATATTCACAATTCATTAATGGTTCCTTCTCCTTGTTTGGTCTTCCTTATATACCTTTTTCCTTCAATGGAAATAACTTTTCCCATGCCTTTTAACCTTTCTTAAAACTTAAACTTTAATTTTAAATTTTAAATTTTGATATTTTAATTATTTATTATTTTAATCCCATTTCAAAAAGGGGACATTACAAGGCCCTTCAAGATTTCCCAAGCTGTGAGGTGCCTGTTGGGCCTTGTCTACCTTCTGCCTGCTTCTTTCTGTATATATTTCTATATTCCCCTGTTTTGTATGATGTGGTTTTCTGTTCTCACTTCTTGGCATTTACTAGGATTTAGTACTTGAACTTCAAGGAATCTTGTTAAACCTCAGTAATTGCATCTTTGTTCTTGTGGTTACTAATATTTAGGTTCATGGAAGAAAACCTCTTGATTTAAGACAATTTCAGTTAATCTAAGAATATTGTTTCTGCTCTGTTTGCACACAACCTTAACATAACCAAAAAAAATACGAAGCTTTATGATTGTCTTCAATCATCAATAATCCTTAACCCATAAGTTAAAATTCGTTTAGCTCAACTTAGGCATTCCAGCTAATGCATGTTTATCAGCAGGCCGGAGATCGCACAGAAGCAATTTCTACTTAACTGAACCTTAACAAAAATTCCTAATATAATTCCAAAAAGGAATTCTTATTGGCATTCCTATCAGTCCTACATACTTCCTCATTTTGTATAATTCTAGGGGTGCCTGAAATTCTTTCCAGCATAACGCACACTGCCAAGCTCTTCTTCTATACGGAGGAGCTGCATCCAAATCAGAAAAGACGAATTTATTAATGGCCACAACTATCAACAAACATATGGAAGACATAAAGCAAAAATGAATAGTCAGCTGAGAATGACACTGTACCTGATTGTATTTAGCAAGTCGCTCACTACGGCAAGGTGCTCCAGTTTTTATCTGTACAGACATGATCCAAAGATCAAGAACGCAGATACATATCAAACTTGTGACTTCTCTTAAGTAGTAAACACATGGTTACATGATTTTAAAGTGACAGAAAAACTAACTTCTACTTTAAAAAAAAAGGGGGGGGGCGCTGCCAGAACATTATGTTACATCCTCCTACCTGTCCAGTAGCTAAACCAACAGCCAGATCTGCAATGAAATTGTCCTCGGTCTCTCCACTTCGATGGCTAACCATAACGCCCCAACCAGCAGCTTTGGAATCAAGAGCAGCTTGGATGGATTCAGAAATTGTGCCAATCTGATTCACCTGGAATAACATTTAGCAAAATTGAAATCAGAATATCAACCTTTACTTGGTCCAAACTTCCCAATCAAATTTGTTCTAAAACTAGTCTAGAAATTGACTAGCAATTTACCCTTACAACAAGAAGTGAAACAGGCTAGAGAGCCCAGATCTAAAGTGCCCTCTACTCTAACAAGCATGTCATTTCATATTCTCATCATTGTTATGTTTCAGATATTAGCATCAAGGTGAATAAGAGGTATATAACATACCGACTCAGAATAAAACCTAAGGCATTCTAATGACTCAAAGAGTAAGACCTCAAGGCATTCTGCCAAACCACCTTAACCTGTCAGTTAATTACATTACCTTCAGTAGTAAGGCATTGCAAGCTTTCTTTTCGATTCCTTCTGCAATTCTTGTTGGGTTTGTCACAAGTAGATCATCCCCTACAAGTTGTATGTTAACTGCTGACTGTAGAGCTGCCCATGAGCTCCAGTCATCTTGATCAAAAGGATCTTCAATAGACACAATTGGGAAGTCTCTAATAAACTCTTTGTACAGTTCAGCAAGACTTGAACCATTGTGCAAGTTGGCACCACTGTTGGGTTGTTCTTTGAAATCTAAGTCATATTTCCCATCTTTTGTCCAAAATTCTGAAGCTGCCACGTCCATTCCAATTTTAACCTGTACATGGAGAAGTAAATCATAGTCAAATCATCTGAACCATGTATCCTGAACAGAGGACGTTTTACTACATAATCTCATTCTCTCTCTTACATGGAGAGCACACATTCAGCACATAGGAGATACTCTAAGCAATTTGGTAGGGTTCAGATCTCATTCTGAACAATCTATAATCACGGAAAACTTCAAATGTTTGAACCAAATCTAGTCATTTCTTAGGTGCAGGCAATTTCAGGTTACTTTTGAGTCACCATTGACCATTCTCTGCTAGTTCACATCGTTAGAGTTACATCAGGTTATCCATTTCATTATACCATAATGTTTAAAGCATATTTTGTGAACTTCAATTTTGAAGGAAAACTAATTTGTTTTCTGTGTCCTCTCTAAATTATCTTATTAAGTTATTTTATCTTTAGAACTGTCCATACATGTAGAACCTCAAATTATTTTTTTCTTGAATTTCAATATATAGCAGCCTGGGCTACGGATTCAGAATATGTGTTACAAGGCAAAGCTTTGAGATTAGGACAGAGTTTAAATTTTATGAAACACAAAAACAGGTGGATACAGTTATTTAATACTTTTATCAGTCAAGGGGCAAATGAGGATAAAAATAGGTGATCAGAATAGAGTATAAAAGTGTAAGAAGAAATGTAGAACTCCCTCAATGATAGATTAGCATGGGCATCAAAATATGAGTTAAGACATGAAAATTAGAAGTCATACTTTATTAGATATCACTTTCGTAGATCCAGGAAGTCAGGGGGAGAAATTCAATAATGGTGAGAGGTAATCACACCAACTTCTAGAAACAGTTTACAGGCAGTAGAAAAGAACCGTGCATCAATTTATCTTAGGCATACAATGTGAATGCCTTGATGAAAATCGGCTTGGCAAATCTAAACCATCTCTTTTATGATGGCCAAATCATACATTGCAAGAAAACACCCATTCAGCTGGTATCTCTCTATGACAAGCAATAGATACAAGTAGACCATAAGACTATCAGAAGAAATAAGAATAAACAGATAAATGCACCAGGGGAATGCAGTGAAGGAACATTAAGAAGTAAAGAACAAAAGAAAGAAAAATGTGCCACCATGAATACATTTAAACAGGAAAGCCTTCTCTTTGTGATAATACCTTGCCTGTGTATCCAGCCTTTTCAATTGCATCAAGAAGTAAAACCAAACCCTCTCTATTATCTTGGATGTTTGGTGCAAATCCTCCTTCATCTCCAACATTGCATGCATCTTGTCCATACTTTTTCTTTATAATGCCCTTCAAGACCTGGTATACTGTGCACATATGGATCAACATAAAAATATACTTCAAAAAAATAACATCAGCAAAATCAAGTTGCATTTTCATTTGAAAATCAACACTTAATGCATCCAGGAAAAGAAAAGTGAGCAGTGTCCAATATACAGTTAGCATCAATTTTTTCAGTCATAGACATATATTTGCACTAGGACATAAATAATTGTAGTCTCTGGAAATCAGTCAATGGTAAATGATAAGTGTGATATTAGGCCAAATTTTCTTGAAGGCAAACTAGCGGTATTTGACTGAACCTGTAGTGGATCACATTAAGAAAAACAGTAGTTAGCGCAGCTATAGATGTTAGATGTGTAATGACAATCTCACATGGACATCAACATTATGATTTTCCTGACTTCTTGTATTGAAAACAAAAGTCATATCTTTAGATTCTGATGACATACTTTGCACCCTGAATAGTGAAAACATTCATATACATGCCTATAATGAGGATAAGTAGACTAAAGCCTACAGTCAACATCAATTACAAAAATTATTACAATATAAAACATGTGATATAAGCAATACAGCAAGATTCATCCCAAAACAATGACTGGCAAACAAACTGGATATAAAAATAGAACAAGAAGCCATATATTGACCTTGAAATGTTCATTGCCAGGAAAGCCAGTTCCATAGAAGAATAACATGCTCCTGAGATAGCACTTAGGGATTTTTGAGAATGTAGATTCATAGAAAATTTGTAAATAGCATCCTCCTATGAAAAGCATTAAGGATTTTAAGAACATAAATATCTAGCAAATTCCTCAGAAAACTGTCAGCAATCTTGACAGCTTGTTGCCAAGGGTTGGTCACGGTTGTCTCTTTCCCCCACACCTGTAAGTCTGTGACTAATCATTTAAGTTCCTAATCCAGAAGTTATAGAAGACTCACCCTCACTACCCATGCGCATAGCTTCTGCAAATGACTTGGCTCCTACAGGCAAGATCATGAACTCCTGCATTGCTAGCTTGTTGCCAGCATGACTACCTCCATTTATCACATTAAAAGCTGGAACTGGCATGACAAGCTCTTTTGTTCCAGAAATTCCCTGAATATGCTTATAGAGCGGTATGCCTTTTGCTCCTGCACCAGCCCTACATACACTTAGAGATACTCCAAGTATAGCATTGGCACCAAGTTTAGATTTGTTGGTTGTTCCATCTAACTCCAACATTATACCATCCACATTGTTCTGATCTCTGTAGTCATTCAAGTAGAGATGAGTTAAGATCTAGAAAAGAAAAATAAACTCAACCCTACCAATATTCCAACCCAGTTCATAAGAATGCTCATTGACTGAAAACACAATAAGACATGAGAGGCCACTTTAACCCTAAGTGACAATGCTGGTACCGTAAGATACTCAAACTTTTGCCATCCACATTTCTTAACAATTCCTTTGTCAAATGAGTTATAAATGGATAAGGTGCTGTTTCTTTACCTTCTAGGGTTTACAGCATTTCCTTTACTATTTTGTTTTCCTGCTTTACTTTTAAGTTTTTTCATTAAAGGTTTGTAGCAGGTGACGTCCACTGAGGTATCTAGGAACATATCACCTGCTGGCTAAAAATGGCCCCTTTAGAAGGGAGATGTATCATGCAGGCCTACTCGTCTTTAAGAAACCTACCTTACAGCAGAGGACGCCTCTCCAGGTTTCAGTAATTTTGTTACAGCCTCAAAGCTTCTTGAGGTATTTTCACTGGGCAAGTGAGCACGCTTCAATAAAATGGAAAAATAGTTTACAAAACATGAGAAGAGATTTTATGCTTCACAAGAATAAGATCTTGGAAAATGGTTGATTGCAAAAGAGACACTGTAAAGTGGGACTGACTAGAAATATGGAGAATAAGAAATGACTAATGAGTAAATAGATGGATGGCAAATGAGATCCACTCCACTGCAAAGAAATATTTGAGAGTGCCTACTGGGTATGTTATGAAAGATCAACTTGAAAGCACAAAGAAAACAACTTTCAAATGAAGAAGACTAGTCAAACAACAATATTGGCCAATATCTTAAAACTCTGAATTGAGATCTAAAGCACAAGAGTACTTATTAGCAGCCATAACTTGAAATTGAAACATCTTCAACATCCTGGAAGCATACTCTTCGACAAAGGCAGGTGCAAAATGTCCAGAGATAAATGGAAAAAAATACAACTCTTAAAGGGAAAAAGTATAATCCATGAGAAAACAGCATGAAATAAGATTTGAAAATGATATCCTACCAGTTATATAGAGCTGACAATGATGAAAAAAGGATAAAGTTTCCTAAGCCACATGCTGAAGCATGGAAAGATGTCCAGAAGATGCTTAATGGCTTATCTTCCTCCAGCATCTTTCAAATAATGATTTTTATGTTTCGTAAGGCTTGGCAGGTTTGGTATAGAACAGGCTCAATGCGTATAATGACAAACTGACACTAAGTATACAACTTAATGCAACAAAAGCTAGCTGGAGTTTTCAGCCAAGTAGCATTCAGTTGTATGTGGAAGGAAAGACACACACCTTGAAGCAAGCAGTTAGGCTCGGAGCTCATTGAATTATGTAGAAAGAAGTCAATGGGCCAGATCAGAAGCAATGACACTAAGTCCCAAAAAAAAGAAAAAAGAGAAATATTGCAATGGAATGTTTGATATTAGTATCTGTGTAAGTCATTAAATGCCTACACATACACAAATTGCAGTTACACTGAAAAAGACAAAAACAGTTAGTAATCACAGCAAATTGATTGGCCACCCACAAAGGCACTGGAATCGAAGATTCGATATAAATATCTGCGTCAGTCACAACCTGAAAGGATTTCCTAGTAACAGCAAATTGATTGCACCCCTCCCCCCACAAGAAAAGGTATTGCAACGGAATGTGTTATACATATATTCGCACAAATTGCAGACAAAATCCAAAGAGATGATAGGCACATGTGCCTTCACCTACACAAATTACAAGCAACACCCAAAAAGTCCAAAAGAATGTTAAAAACAATGGATATATACGTATACATATAAGCAAATTGAAGACATAACCCAAAAGGTCCCAAATGCCTGCATATACACAGATTGCAGACAACACCCAAAAAAGTCCAAAATAATGGATACTCTTATTAGTTAGAGCAAATTGCTTGATCCCCCAATAGGCATTGCAATGGGATTATGTATACAGAACAGACCAAAAAAAAAAAATTGCCTATCTATACAGAAATTTCAGACAACGCCCAAAAATTCAAAACCATGGCAACTGTGATTACTAATGGGCAAATTGAGATGTACACAGAAACCAAACAAATTAGGGGGAACCATGATGGAACACTTAACATACCTGACATCTAAGCCAGTCAACTGGGGACCCAGAATTTCATTGATATTCTTCACAGCATTGAGAACACCCTTTCCTCCAAAAACAGACACATCCCCATCTCTCATCTCAAGAGCTTCATAAATTCCAGTAGAAGCCCCACTGGGCACTGCCGATCTGTAGAGCTTGTCAGTCTCAAGATCCACCTCCACAGTTGGATTCCCCCTACTGTCAATGATCTGCCTGGCCTTGACTGATTTTATCTTGCAGCTCTCATTGGCCCCAACTTTGGGAGATGATGATGGTGATGTTGTTGTCACAGCTCTGATACAAAAGAGTTGTTTTCGCTTTGTGCTGCTTAATGTTTTTGATTGATAAATAGATGCGTCTCCTAAAAGGCTTGATTTTTTCACAGAGAGAGTTGACATACAGAGACTGCTCATTGTGTAGGCAGCCATGATCAATGAAAATGGTGGCGAAAAAGGAAGTGGGTATTACAGATTGTAATGGAGTTCTGAAAAATTTGAAGTGGGTGATGTATAAATGAAGAGTTGGTGAGGTGGGAAAATCCGCCTTATAATTTGAAGGCGATGGGTACAAGAATTTTGGACTGTGGAAACGTCGCATATAAATATTTTTGAACTAACAAAGAAGAACCTTGTTACAAGGCACCAATGTACATATTCGTTGAGTATTGGTAGTAGTTTGTTTTTTATTTTGGGATTTGTTTTACAGTTTATGTGTTTTCATTTTGCATATTCTTTGTCTTGAAAGATACTACATTTTCACAGTTTAGTTTATTATATTAAATTTTAAAGTAATTTGAAATGTTGATGTAATATCATAGATATGTTGAGATAATGCTATAGACCATAAAAGGAGAAGAAAGGATGTCTAGGGTTTGAAAGTGTAGCCCCCCTATACCCTGCAGTGTGTCGGGTAAACTTTTTAACGTGACCGATGGCGTTGGCGCGACACACGTGGGCGGGGGAAGAGATCTTGTATATTATTAACTATGTCCTTTCCAATTAAAAGTTTTATTATCAATTAAAAAATTAAGAGTTTTATATTACAATTTTAATACTTTTGTAAGACCAAAGTTTTTAGGTATGTGTATAGTTTTTATGTGGCTATAATTCTTCTAAGGGCTTTGACCTCAAAGTTATTTATGGCCTTGCATGATAGGAAATGATTTCCCAATCTCCTTATGTTAATTAAGCATCAAACTATGCTAACATTAATCACATAATTCAATTAATTAAAAAACACTTGTATACTTGACCGAGTTCAAATCATTTATGAACTAGATCAACTTGATCATATACTCAAATAACCTCCAGTTTTTATATTGTATTAAAGCTAGTAGTAATAGTAGATATAATAGAGTTTGCATGAAATAATAGAGACCGATTAAAAGCAAGTGACATCAAGCTCTCACACTAACAAAGTATAAGAACCATAACAGTATGGCAAAAACCATAGTTATAATGAACGAGAGTCTAATAGCAGTACAAGTTGCAAAGGCCAAACAAAAACTAGACCACGATAATATCAAAACTTATAAGTCAAATTGTTATGACCAATAGAGTAGGCAAGATGGTTGATAACAATGTGAATATAGTGGTAATTGGCCATATTGATCCTTCACTATGGAAGGACCATAGAGGGGTCTTAGAGTTAACCATAGAGAAATCTTATTTATCATTAATTTGTAATCTTATTTTATGTTGGAAAAAATTAATGCACATTTTTAACTAAAAAGGATTATTTTTCATTATTAAGATTATTTCTTATTTCAAATGGATTGATTCATTGAAAATGGCATTTCTTCCTAAATATTTATATTTTTTTATTAGTAAGAAGAAGGAATTATTTGGACCCTCACGTATTTAGAAATAAACATAAGTTTACAATACCAAAACATTAAAGCACATTCAACAAAATAATACAAGAAAGGGCCAAAAAATTAGAGCCAAAAAAATGTCAAAAGCACCTCTAACTAACAAAAAGCATAAAAAGAATAAATCAAGTGGAGACCCCAACAAAAATTCTCCAAAAGATGACACCAAAATCATTAATCTTCAAAGAAAAAGACACTAATTTCATGCCACACCTACCTCCTCTTACTTCAAAAAAGCCTCCATAATCTATAAAAACCTTCATAATAATTTTCTATCCTCTAAATTATAATTTTATAAATTACTTAAACATGTAATTAGAGATTTTATTCAACATATTTCTAAATATTTTAAAAATGATAACAATTATAGAGAAAGGTCTTTATTATATATTTTTAGTATAGAAAAAATTAAGTCAATTATTGAAGTAGATTCATTTACCAATTGCTCTATATTTATTCAACAATTTAATAAATAGATAATAAAATAAAACTATCATAATTAAAACTTATAATTTTTATTTTTTTTTAAATTGTATCTTTGAAATAACTCACAGTGCACTAACCTGAGATAAACCACGTTAAGGAAAATAAATAAATAAATGAAGTTTGAGACGGTCTCACCTAATACTCAAAGGCTTTATAATAAAATATTTAGGTTGGTTAAGTTGAAGGCAAACTTTCCACCAAACTCTCCTATACTTACCCCAATTTCTCACCTTTTTTATCGACTTACGAAGATAGTTAGGTCTCCACAAGGTTGGTGACATGTTTTATTACACGTGTTATGAATATTTAATAATACAAAGGTCTAGGTTATTCCACGGTGAAATGAGCTTTGAATTTCATTCAATGCATTTGAACCAATTCGATATAGGAAAATGATTCTCTCTTTTTGTCTCTTGCATTTTGTATCATTGTAATATTATTTCAATTTTTCATTAAACTAAAAAACGAGTAGAGGTTCTTCATTTAAAGTTAATGTTAAAAGAAATAAGAAGGTTAGAGAAGTATGTTTAATTTAGCGGTTGATGATAGTTTTGGCAAATGAAAGAAATTGAAAGGAGGAATTGCATATGAAAATATGAATAATTTAGAAAACTAGTGCAAATGAATAGATATTAAATTATGAATGCAAATGATACAAAATCAAAATAGCAGCATAGAGTTAGTCTCCACGAGAGTAATGCAAATGCTCCAAAAACAAAATAACATTAAGAGGATGCAAAAGCAAAATATATAAAATACAAGCTAGGTAGCATGTTTATATAGAAAATAAAGAGGGTGAAGGTGGCAACACCAACCAATAAAAAGCAACCATCTATCGGTCTAAAAATAACAAAGTATCTTCTCAAGATAGCTAATGGGTGCTCTCTTGTAGGATGGTGACACCTCATAACCCACTCACTTAATTAAACATGCTTTATGAACTTAAGCAAGATTAATAAAACGTATAAGAAAAACCTAGAAATGTAGGAAAATAAATATCTCAACTAGGAAATAAAAACCTACACTAACAACGCACTACTAGATTTAGATTCTACTTTATGTGTTCTACATCTATGTCAACTAGGATTGTATTGTAGGCATTGATGTCATGTTAGGTATGATGTTGTCTATATGATTGCAATAATGGCTAATTGGTGTGCCAGTGTCATGTATAACCACGCTAGTGTTTGGTTGGCATGTTGGTGTCGATCTCTTATGTAGTTTTGTGCCCTTGTACCTACACCAAAATGGTTGTCTTGGGGTAGATTGGTGCAGGTGGCACATTTTGGATTTGCCTCAATCAAATTCTCGGGTTGGTCAAAGGGATGTATTACAAGTTTTTTTAACCACAGAGGAATCGATAGCCCAACGACCCACGGGGTGAGCCCCCTATAACATATGAGTTATATATGCTACCCCTAATGCATACAGAAGGCAAATTAGGTTTTGAACATATGACCATTGTTTGTGTCTTTAAGCAGATCAACCATCCGATCTACACCCAAGGGCTCAAGGGATGTATTACAAGTTGCTTAATATGTGTGTGCCCTATGTTCAAGAATGGTTGTGTGTTGTTATGGTAATGGAGGCCTAGCCATGGAGATGTCTAGTGTGTGGTTGTTGTTGTATGTGCCATATGTGATTTTGGGTTGTTTTTATTTATGTTCCTCTAAGTTCCCTTGCTTTCATTCCCTTAACCTTTATTCATTGAGTTGAATCTAACCTTTTACCTTCAGGGAGTGGATTAGGGTTTACACATGTGGAAGGAGAGAAAAATAGGAGTTTAAGTGAGAAAACTATTTTTGAATGTGGAGGATGCTATTGCATGCAATCTTTCCTAGAGGACAATAGTGTGACAAGGTAGTCTAAGGTAGTAGAAAGCTTAGGAGAGGAATAGAGATGGAGGTTTTATATGTGAATGAGCTTATTTGTGATACTAGGTGTAGGTTTAGGGACAAATGTTGTGTCAAATGGTAAAAATGGACACAATTATGCTTAATAAATAAGGGTGCTAAATGTGTGCTAAATACGAAAGAAAAGTGTTAAGTATGCACTTTTTGTCTCTACATTTTACCTCCACTTTAGCACACATGTTGATAAAATCCACACATATAATAATGGCAATAAGATAGTATACAAGATAGATCTAACACAACACGAGATGATTGTGAGCCAAGATGCCCTAATATCCAATATATGCATAAATAGAATAAACCCTTGAGGTAGGGTAACACCATACAATACTCCTTATGGAAGAAGCTTGACAGGTTGTCGTTAAACCTCATACTTTATTTTAACAATCAGTTTGTCAACCAGGTGGTGTCTAATGGCTACTTGCAAGAGGAAGTTAAATACTCATCTCAATGATAATTTTTAGGTCTTTTTGGAATAAAACAAATGTTGATACAAAAATAAAATCTTATCTATAAAGGCATTTAAAGTCTAATATACGAAAGCATTGAGAACTAAACTAGGAGATCATGTGAAATCTAACTATAAAAGCATTTAACATTCAGAAAGAAATACATTAGTAAACATAGTTAACTACAGAAGTGAACAATAACAACTATATTACTAACTACAGAAAAGAACAGTCATGTTAGCTATAGAAATGAACAGTTCTTCCACCTATGATTTTCCAGCATAACTTAGAACAATGAACAAGACAGTTTAAATAGAACAATGGAACAACAAAATTATGGAACTTACTTGAAAATTGAATGACAAAACTACGGAACCTACAGGCTAAAACAGATTTCTAACACATAATAAACATGGAAGATTGCATATCACTTCTTACTGAAACAACATATGAAATTCATAGAACATCAAAAGAAATGAACACTTACCTATAAACACAAATCTTCAATCCAAACGAGTGGTTAGCTCCTCGGGAAGTCAAACTTGTATAAATTCAAACTATCATCATATAGAAATTCACAACTTGCAATTAGATAGATAGATTTAGATTACCAGAAAATTATATCTATTATGTATGTCTCTATGTGCTAAAATGAAAAGTACAATGTTATATATTTTGAATGGTAAAAGCAAGCCTAAAATCTAGTGTACTGCAGTACATGCATTATCGCAATTTCCAAGTTTTACAATTAAAATCATTAAAACAACATTGAGTTCAATTTGTAACCATTAAAAAAGTAATAAAATAAATAATTGAAGTTGACTCCAAGTAGAAGTCTTCCTCTGTCGACTACTTTCAACCACTTTCAAACATTTATGAACTATCATCACTGTTGCAGATCGGGAGGAAATAGTTTAAGAGCTTTCCAGAGTTGTCTTCCACACATATCTTTCGTGCCATTATTGTTCTGAAAAATCCCCTTTTTCGGAGTCTTCTCCTTTCTTCCCTTTTGGAGTTTGTTCTTCTAGCGCTATAGACCCGTTTGACAAAAAAATCTTTTACAACCACATAATCATTAGTATTTGAGTTCTTTTTAACTTAGAAAAGAAAACAAAGTATTGTACAATATTTTTAACCAGGGGGTAAGTGCAGGAAGATGGGGCGCCAAAAAGGGGTCTTAAGTGGCCACTTTTTTTCTGAAATCAGGAAATACTGGCCTTGGATGAGAAATTGAGCATAGCTACACTCAAAATTTGGAGATGCAACCAAAACAATGTTCGTAGTGCTCCGAGTCTACTTCCTAAACTACTATTTTGTTTTGAAAATGGCATAGATTAAGGGGTTTAAAAGAGGGAGCCACAGAAATTGGTGTTGTTTCTGTCAAAAAAACATAACATAGCATGTTTTGTGGCTCCCTCAAAAGGTCAACTTTTTTTTGGTATTTTTAAAATCACTTCAGTGAGAAATTAGCTAATAGCATGTAGTTTATGCCTGATTTTTCTGATAATTTTTTGATAAATATTTGATTTTTTACTAATTTTCAAAGTGGACACATCCTAAAAAATAGAATTTTGGCTGTGCTACCCCTATAAATTTTGAAAACTAATTGAAAATCATTTTTTTATTTTTTTAATATTTGTAGAATAGAGTCTAGTTTCTAAATATGTAATTTTTTTGAAATTTGAATGAATAGTTAATTTACAATGAAAAAAAGACCAAACAATGGTTTTTGCCTAAAAACAGACACACAAACAAAAGAAATTAAAGATGAAAGGCTTAACATTGTTAAAATGTGAAAAAAATCACATCGTCAAATAGCTAAGAGAAAGCCTAACATTACCCAAGTGTTCGATTTATTTGACCTTGAAACACGTGCAAATCTGAGGGTTAGCATGAACGGAATTATGTGAAATTTTGAAGAATATGGAAAAACACATCTGTGACTGTTCATAAGGCACTCCAAGCCTTTGGGTTGGAAATCCAAAGCAAATCCCAAGCCCAAGGCTTGGGATTCCCAAAGCAAGACATAACGCGAGCACGTTATAACGCGCTCACGTTATGTTTTGTTTTACATTTTTCCTTTCCCGCAAGTCTGTTGTTTGTCATGTTTGACATAACGCGAGCGTGTTATAACGCACTCGCGTTATGTTCCCCTTAAATTTTTTTACGTTTAAGGCTATTAATCATGAGGGTTAAGGGATGAGGGATAGGGTTGGAGGGTTTAGGGATAAGAGATTAGCATTTAAGGTATAGTATCGAGCCCGTTGAGGGTCTAGGAATAGGGATAGCGTTTAGGGTTTAGGGATGAGGGATTAGAGTTGAGGGATGACAAATTAGGGTTGAGGGTTTAGGGTTTAGGGTTTAGGGATAGGGTTGAGGGTCGAGGGATCAGAGTTAAGCGTTGAGGGATTAGGGTTTGACATTGAGGGTTGAGGTTCAAGGGTCAAGGGTTTAGGGATAGGGTTGAGGGTCGAGGGATTAGGGTTAAAGTAGAGTGTGGAGGGTGTAAGGATTAAGGATAGGGTTGGAGGGTTTAGGGATAAGGGATTAGGGTTTAAGGTATAGTATCGAGTTTGTTGAGGGTTTAGGAATAGGGATAGCATTTAGGGTTTAGGGATGAGGGATTAGAGTTGAGGGATGATGGATTGGGGTTGAGGGTTGAGGGATTAGGGTTTAGGGATAAGGTTTAGGGTTGAGGGTTGAGGGATTAGGGTTTAAAGTATAGTGTTGAGAGTTAAGGGTTTAGGATTAGGGTTTAGGGTTGACGGATTAACATTTAATGTCAAGGTTAAGGTTAGAGTGTTGAGGGTAGAGGGATTAGGGATAGGGTTTAGGGTTGAAGGTTTAAGGATTGAGGGTTGAGGCTTTAGGGATGAGGGTTTAAGGCTTAAGATATAGTGTCAAGTGTTGAGGGTGTAGGGATAGGGTTTAAGTTTTAAGGGTTAAGGGTTGAGGGATAGGGATTAGGGTTTAAGGTATAGTGTTGAGGGTTGATGGTTTAGGGATAGGGTTTAGGTTTGAGGGATTAGGGTTTAGGGTTGATGAATTAGGGTTTAATGTTGAGGGTTGAGGGTTGAGGGTTGAGGTTGAGGGATAGGGTTAATGGTCAAGGGATTAGGGTTAAATAAGAGTGTCGAGGGTAGAGGGATTAGGGTTTAAGGTATAGTATCAAGCCTGTTGAGGGTCTAGGAATAGGGATAGCATTTAGGGTTTAGGGATGAGGGATTAGAGTTGAGGGATGACGGATGACGGATTAGGGTTGAGGGTTGAGGGATTAGGGTTTAGGGACAAGGTTTAGGGTTAGGGTTGAGGGATTAGGGTTTAATGTATAGTGTTGAGGGTTTAGGGATAGGGTTTAGGGTTGAGGGATTAGAGTGAGGGATTGAGGGATTAGAATTTGACATTGAGGGTTGAAGGTTTAGGGTTTAGGGATTAGGGATAGGGTTGAGGGTCGAGGGATCAGAGTTAAGGGTTGAGGGATTAGGGTTTGACGTTAAGGGTTGAGGGTTGAGGTTCGAGGGTCAAGGGTTTAGGGATAGGGTTGAGGGTCGAGGAATTAGGGTTAAAGTACAGTGTGGAGGGTATAAGGATTAGGGATAGGGTTGGAGGGTTTAGGGATAAGGGATTAGGGTTTAAGGTATAGTATCGAGTCTGTTGAGCATGTAGGAATAGAGATAGCATTTAGGGTTTAGGGATGAGGGATTATAGTTGAGGGATGATGGATTAGGGTTGAGGGTTGACGGATTAGGGTTTTAGGGATAAGGTTTACGGTTGAGGGCTGAGGGATTAGGGTTTAAGGTATAGTGTTGAGGGTTTAGGGATAGGGTTGAGGGTTGAGGGATTAGAGTGAAGGGTTGAGGGATTAGGATTTGACGTTGAGGGTTGAGGGTTTAGGGTTTAGGGATAGGGTTGAGGGATCAAAGTTAAGGGTTGAGGGATTAGGGTTTGACGTCGAGGGTTAAGGGTTGAGGTTCGAGGATCAAGGGTTTAGGGATAGGGTTGAGGTTCAAGGGATTAGGGTTAAAGTAGAGTGTGGAGGGTGTAAGGATTAGGGATAGGGTTGGAGGGTTTAGGGATAAGGGATTAGGGTTTAAGGTATATTATCAAGTCTGTTGAGGGTTTAGGAATAGGGATAGCATTTAGGGTTTAGGGATGAGGGATTAGAGTTGAGGAATGATAGATTAGGGTTGAGGGTTGAGGGATTAGGGTTTAGGGATAAGGTTTAGGGTTGAAGGTTGAGGGATTAGGGTTTAAGGTATAGTGTTGAGGGTTGAGGGTTTAGGATTAGGGTTTAGGGTTGACGGATTAGCATTTAATGTCAAGGTTAGGGTTAGAGTGTCAAGGGTAGAGGGATTAGGGATAGGGTTTAGGGTTGAAGGTTTAAGGATTGAGGGTTGAGGCTTTAGGGATGAGGGTTTAAGGCTTAAGATATAGTGTCAAGTGTTGAGGGTGTAGGGATAGGGTTTAAGTTTTAAGGGTTAAGGGTTGAGGGATATGGATTAGGGTTTAAGGTATAGTGTTGAGGGTTGATGGTTTAGGGATAGGGTTTAGGTTTGAGGGATTAGGGTTTAGGGTTGATGAATTAGGGTTTAATGTTGAGAGTTGAGGGTTGAGGGTTGAGGTTGAGGGTTAATGGTCAAGGGATTAGGGTTTAAGGTATAGTATTGATCATGTTGAGGGTCTAGGAATAGGGATAGTGTTTAGGGTTTAGGGATGAGGGATTAGAGTTGAGGGATGACGGATGATGGATTAGGGTTGAGGGTTGAGGGAT
This sequence comes from Cunninghamia lanceolata, assembly GCA_027924645.1. Lineage (NCBI taxonomy): Eukaryota > Viridiplantae > Streptophyta > Pinopsida > Cupressales > Cupressaceae > Cunninghamia > Cunninghamia lanceolata. Next base: position 6,657,312 of record BSBN01000249.1, read on the forward strand.
TAGGGTTTAGGGACAAGGTTTAGGGTTAGGGTTGAGGGATTAGGGTTTAAGGTGTAGTGTTGAGGGTTTAGGGTTGAGGGATTAGAGTGAAGGGTTGAGGGATTAGGATTTGACGTTGAGGGTTTAGGATTTAGGGTTTAGGGATATGGTTGAGGGTCGAGGGATCAGAGTTAAGGGTTGAGGGATTAGGGTTTGACATTGAGGGTTGAGGTTCGAGGGTCAAGGGTTTAGGGATAGGGTTGAGGGTTGAGCGATTAGGGTTAAAGTAGAGTGTGGAGGGTATAAGGATTAGGGATAGGGTTGGAGGGTTTAGGGATAAGGGATTAGGGTTTAAGGTATAGTATCGAGTCTGTTGAGGGTGTAGGAATAGGGATAGCATTTAGGGTTTAGGGATGAGGGATTAGAGTTGAGGGATGACAGATTAGGGTTGAGGGTTGAGGGTTGAGGGATTAGGGTTTAGGGACAAGGTTTAGGGTTAGGGTTGAGGGATTAGGGTTTAAGGTATAGTGTTGAGGGTTTAGGGATAGGGTTTAGGGTTAAGGGATTAGAGTGAAGGGTTGAGGGATTAGGATTTGACGTTGAGGGTTGAGGGTTTAGGGTTTAGGGATAGGGTTGAGGGATCAGAGTTAAGGGTTGAGGGATTAGGGTTTGACGTCGAGGGTTGAGGGTTGAGGTTCGAGGGTCAAGGGTTTAGGGATAAGGTTGAGGTTTGAGGGATTAGGGTTAATGTAGAGTGTGGAGGGTGTAAGGATTAGGGATAAGGTTGGAGGGTTTAGGGATAAGGGATTAGGGTTTAAGGTATAGTATCGAGTCTGTTGAGGGTTTAGGAATAGGGATAGCATTTAGGGTTTAGGGATGAGAGATTAGAGTTGAGGGATGTTGGATTAGGGTTGAGGGTTGAGGGATTAGGGTTTAGGGATAAGGTATAGGGTTGAGGGTTGAGGGATTAGGGTTTAAGGTATAGTGTTGAGGGTTGAGGGTTTAGGGTTTAGGATTAGGGTTTAGGGTTGATGGATTAACATTTAATGTCGAGGTTAGGGTTAGAGTGTCGAGGGTAGAGGGATTAGGGATAGGGTTTAGGGTTGAAGGTTTAAGGATTGAGGGTTGAGGCTTTAGGGATGAGGGTTTAAGGCTTAAGATATAGTGTCAAGTGTTGAGGGTGTAGAGATAGGGTTTAAGTTTTAAGGGTTAAGGGTTGAGGGATAGGGATTAGGGTTTAAGGTATAGTGTTGAGGGTTGATGGTTTAGGGATAGGGTTTAGGTTTGAGGAATTAGGGTTTAGGGTTGATGAATTAGGGTTTAATGTTAAGAGTTGAGGGTTGAGGGTCGAGGGTTGAGGGTTGAGGTTGAGGGATAGGGTTAATGGTCAAGGGATTAGGGTTAAATAAGAGTGTCGAGGGTAGAGGGATTAGGGTTTAAGGTATAGTATCGAGCCTGTTGAGGGTCTAGGAATAGGGATAGCATTTAGGGTTTAGGGATGAGGGATTAGAGTTGAGGGATGACGGATGACGGATTAGGGAGTATAATTTCTATATTAGTGATGATCGCACACATTCTACGGAGTTTGTGCAAGGTTACTTTCAGGTGTTCTACAATGATTTGGCTAGAAGGGGCATATCGTTCAGTCAGCATATCATATGGTCGGATAACTGTGTGTCACAATTCAAGAACTCACAAAATTTCTATTGGCTGAGTAGGAGGCATAATTTTATAGGTATTCAACATATGTGAAACTTTTGTGAGGTCGGGCATGGAAAGGGGGAGCATGATGGTACAGGAGCATGTATCAAAAGAGCCATAGCATGAGAAGAGTTAAAGTATAAAGATAATGCAAAGTTGATAGATGCAAAATTGATTGTCGAGTGGTGTAATGCTTCCATGGGTCAAGGTAATGAAGGTAAGTCTTCAGTTCGTAGATTTTTTTGGTTGATAGATGATACTAACATTACACCATATGAGGATTGTTGTACACTGACAGGATCAAATGAGATGCACTCTTTCAGAAGCTCAATTGTAGGTTCATGGAGTATCCATACACGAAAGATGTCATGCTTTTGTTCTTCCTATACAATTCAAGTCTGGGATTAGTGTGAGTCAAAGGAGTGGGTTGAAGAATGGCAGTTAAGTTATCTTAGCCCACTTGACACGTATCGACCCCCGACGGCACTGGAACTAACACAGATGGAATCGTCAATTGACTTTGACCACATATCAGATTTAGTTCAACCAGGTAATATAGGCCACGTATATGCATCTAATTTCATCTAGTTCAACCAGGTAATGTCATCTTACTTTGTAGTGTTTTTGTAATGTTGACTAATTTCATCTAATTTGCTACACATATCAATGTAGGGCACGTATATGCAGTTATTGCAGATGAAGATAATGAAGAGGGAACAGATTATTACTTATGTCATTGTGTTGAGGCCAAAAAGAAATTGGAGGCCCCTGTTACAGATGGAGAAAACATCAAATACCCTACAGGCTCAATGGTTATTATTGGAACATGGCTTAGAAGGTACCCACATAAGAGTGTTAATATTTGGCTATTTCAGGACTTTGACACGCATCGAAAGATTCTTCATTACTCGAACCTTGTCGTGGCATCCAATGCTCATTTGATAAAGTATCGGGGTAGACCTTTGAACAAAATATTGTGGAAGGTGCGTGAGTCTGACCATGAAGCAATACTTGACACAATAAAGAGTAGAGCAGACCCGAATGGTTCATTGGATTAATTTGTAAGTATTCACATTGATTTTGTAAAGTCATGTTACATTGAGTTGTAAGTATGCACATTAATTTGTAAGGTTTGTGTTTTTTTTATTTCCTCTTGTATTTCTACACATATGTACACATTTTTACATCATCATGTTATGCATTTTTGGTGTCCTGCTCCTGATGCGACCAAACTCATAACTCACCCTACTTCCTCTAGACACCATTTGATGATCTCTCCAACACTCTGGATCCAGGGCGCCCAATTATGATGATGACCTATATTCCATTCTCCCAAGGCGCTCATAATGAATGAAAAGAAGACCAAGGGCGCCCAAGCTTAATAGACTTATTTCTTTCAATTTTGATGATCCAAACTCTTGCAATACGACATCCACTTTCATGCCTTTAGATCTTCCTTCACATACATGGCACCAAATCAAGTTGAAAAATCTACATAAGGGCACCAAAATGGATGAAAGGAGACATGAAATGTGCCTTAGGACTCCATGCTAAGGTTTGAGCCATTAAAGTCTCATGATATTAGGTGCTCATGATGATGAAACTTAGAGCTTTTTCCTTTCCTATGCGCTCATCTAAGATGTTTGAATGATAAGGAGCACCTCGACCTCTATAATGTACATTGGGCACCAAAATCAAGGTGATTTTAAGTCACTTTGAGTCATTTGGGGTTAGTTTGAGTCTTTGAGTCATGTTGCAAAAAAATGTCAATGTTGTCAAGTTGCACAAAGCAACGTTTACATTTTTGGTGTCCTGTTCGTGATGTGACCAAACTAACTGTTCTAATGCATCTGGATGGGTACATTTACACTAGGCATGGTCCTATTTTTCACCCAAACATGTCGAAACAATCTGAGCTACATTGTACCGACGATATCCCTGAAGAGTCCAAATTGTAAAAACGCAGCAATCTTTGATGAGATGTTACTTGAAAACCGTGTCACTTAGAAACATTCTGTCTGAGGCAACACGATCATGTAGAGTGCCTCTACAATAACCTCTCTCAATTTTTTATCTCTGAGGCATTTTCCCGTGGTGAAAGGTTTTCTGCTGCCCCAAAAATCGTCAGAAGGAGGTAGTGTAAAGTTGCAAAGGGGTGTAACTTTCGTCCTGCTCCTGATGCGACAAACTGATTGTTCCAATGCATCCGAATGGGTACATTTACGCTAGGCATGGTCTTGTTTTTCACCCAAACATGTCAAAATAGTCTGAGCTACATTGTATCGACGATATCCCTGAAGAGTCCAAAGTACAAAAAGGCAGCAATCTTTGACGAGATGTTACTCAAAAATTGTGTCACTTAGAAACATTCTGTCTGAGGAAACGCGATCACGTAAAGTGCCTCTACAATAAGGTCTCTCAATTTTTTATATCTCTGAGGCATTTGCCCGTGGTGAAAGGTTCTTTGCTACCCCAAAAATCGTCAGAAGGAGGCAGTGTAAAGTTACAAAGGGGTGTAACTTTTGTCCTGCTCTTGATGCGACCAAACTGACTGTTCCAACGCGTCTGGATGGGTACATTTACGCTAGGTATGGTCCTTTTTTTCACCCAAACATGTCGAAACAGTTCGAGCTACATTGTACCCACGATATCCCTAAAGAGTCCAAAGTGCAAAAAGACAGCAATCTTTGACGAGATGTTACTCGAAAACTGTGTCACTTAGAAACATTCTGTCTGAGGCAACACGATCACATAGAGTGCCTCTACAATAACCTCTCTCTATTTTTTATATCTCTGAGGCATTTGCCCGTGGTGAAAGGCTTTCTGCTGCCCCAAAAATCGTCAGAAGGAGGCAGTATAAAGTTGCAAAGGGGTGTAACTTTCATCCTACTCCTGATGCGACCAAACTGATTGTTCCAATACATTTACGCTAGGCATGGTCCTGTTTTTCACCCAAACATGTCGAAAAAGTCTGAGCTACATTGTACCGACGATATCCCTGAAGAGTCCAAAGTGCAAAAAGGCAGCAATCTTTGACTAGATGTTACTTGAAAACCGTGTCATTTACAAACATTCCGTCTGAGGCAACGCGATCATGTAGAGTGCCTCTACAATAACCTCTCTCGATTTTTTATATCTCTGAGACATTTGTCCATGGTGAAAGGTTTTCTGCTGCCCCAAAAATCGTCAGAAGGAGGCAGTGTATTAAGTCAAGATGAAAGCCTATTCACTCTAGGTGCCTGTTGTGACCAAATTACACATCGCCCCATTGCAAATGGGGACCCCCTACTTTTTTTGAACTCCAGTGTGTTTGACTAAGCTTAGATGATGTCTTGGGGTTATTGCATGATGAGGTCAGTGGTGTTTGAGTTTTAGAGCTCCTTGATGACCTGATCCTGATAGTGGGCGCGTAGAGGAAGGAATGATTAAGGTGCACTTTGATAATCATTTCACCCTAGGTGAGCGCCTAGGTAGAATTTGGAGTGGAAGCCTCAAATAATACCTTGGATTTTTAGATGCTTATTTTAGCTCAAATCATCATTATCTTGCACCTAGAGTTGGAGTTTAACTGCCTAGGGAGTTAAGGAGCATTTCATCGTCCAGAGAATCCCAAACATGCGCCTTGAACAAGTGATGCTACAAGTGGTGAACAAAATGGGCGCCTTGAAGAATTGAGCCCTCCAAGACATCTTGCAATTGCCTAAAAGTCCAAAATTTACACAAGTGAGTTAAGGCACCATTTTCCATCTCCAGAGCCTCCTTTGAGCGCCTTAACATGGAGTGAATGTTTTAGTCTATGAAAGATTGCGCCTAAAGAATATAACAACCCCTTGAGTCACTAAGATGAACTAAGTTAACAAAATGAACTTCATTAAGGGAGGTGCACTTGTGCATCTAGACAACTCCAGTTTAGCGCCTGAGAAAAAGCATGTTTAGATCCATAAGTTTGGGGAGTATTGAGTGAGGTAAGTCTTCATGAGCATATACAATGACTTAAATCCATCAATGATGAAGTAAACACTTATTTGAACTAAGGCGCAATTTCACTCCTCTATAATCATCTTTTGGCACCTTAAAAGCTAAGTGTTTGAAACTATCATGATTTGCGCCTAGATGAGGAAGTCTCTATAATGAGTTAAGGCCACTTGAACGACAAGCATGAAGGGAGCGTCCAAACTTACCCAAGGAAGCGCCTAGAGGAATGGAAGTTGAGTTTGAAGATAGATGACCTTTCGAGTGCACTTGCCCTTGAGTGACAATTTGATTTGGCACCCTTATGTAAATTTAGATATGATCTAGCGCTTTGAGGTTGAGTGGAGTAATCTTGGTGCCTTTGTGTGTTGTTTTATACCTTGATGAGCGCCTTGGAAGAATGGACGTTTACTCACCCTTGAGCGCCTTAGTTCCAGAGATTGAGTTCGAAGAGTAATACTCCTCAAAACGCCTTTATGAGAGCGATGAAACTAAGTAGCATAAGAGATGATAAGTGTAAGAGCTTAGGGACTCAAGGCGCATTGTAGGGTCAAGAACATCAAGTTTGTGCACCTAAGGGGAAAATCAAGCTTCAAACACCTCATCAAATGGCGCCTTGGTAGAGGAGTTGCCAAAAGACCTTAAAATTGAAAATTTGATAACATAACTCACATTATGAGTTTAGGCGCCTTTCCAAGATCAAGCTTTCATATAGCGCCTTGAGTTTTTACTTTCATATTAGCGCCCTAGCATAAAGAAGAAGTCCTCAAATGCATTTTAAGGAGGAAGATTGGTGATGGGAGTAATTATGAGCGCCCTAGAGTGTTTGAAGTGGGAAGTAGTAAATGATAGCGCCTTGAATGAGTTTGAGCACCTCGAAGAGGATTGAGCGCCTTGATAAATTAGAGGATTGAGCGCTTAAGGGATAATAGGATCTTTTGAGACTGTTGGTAAGTGTTTGGAATCATTAGAATTTCAAAAATAAGATAAAGACCCTAGGCGCTATCTCCTACTTGGAACATCACACATGGGAACATGGAAACTAGATTGATTGAAGGAATGATACTTTAGCGCCTTGAGGGTGAATGGGTCAAAATAACACTAAACTGGTGCCTAGTCCAATTGATTGAAATCATCTTGGGCGCATTTTCTTGCTTTAGTTGGGTTAAACTTATTTTGGCGCCTTGGTGAGAAGTTCTCTAGATATGAGTTAGAACCATCAAAATAATAAAACTTGCCAAGAAAGAGATAGGCATTTTTATGAAGTTTTTCCTCAATGTTGAGCACCTAGGAGGTAGATTGCTCAAGAGAGGGTTAGATACTCTGTATTTCACTCTATTGTTGACTTGTCTAAAAATAATGGAAGCATAGAATTATCAACTTTTGAACCTTCAAACTCACTATTGACGAGACAACATACCATCGGCGAGCTTAAAATTTCATCGGCCGATAGGCCGATGCCACCATGACTCCGTTTGATTTCACTTCTGACAAACATCCCATCATTGACTCTTATCGGTCAAACAGACCACTATCGATGACTTTATATCCTTTCACACCGATGTCTTTGTCACTCCGATATGAGACTCTAAGTTCCTCGCCTATCGGTAGGACTTAATACCATCGGCACACTCAAAAACTCTTCTGCCGACACACCGATCTCACGAATGACAACCTTCGGACGACACCCATCGGTGAGACTCCAAACATCGGTGAACTCTAATCTCGTTGGGCTGATACACCGATGGATTTTGACTGTCAGTGTGACCCCTTCATCGGTGAATCTCTCAATTGCTCTTCTGATGTGCAGATGGGATTATCTTCTGATACACCGATGTCTTCGACTTCGAACCACACTCATCGGCAAGACAGACCACTATCGGCAAAGCCTAACCAAGGTCTGCCGATACACCAATACGACCAACTCTTAACATCGATACAAGGTTCTTTTGCAGGCAAAGGGCGCTAGGCTTTTGGGGCTCAATTTGATGTATTTATTGAAAGCTCAAGGTGAATTGATGCTTATTGAAAATGCCACTTAGTCCTTCATTTGCATTATAGGCGCCATTTCCTATTGACTTATATACTCCTCCTCATGCTAGGGTGCCATAATGAAGTGGTTTAGACAATAGGTGCGCTTCACTTACCAGAGGCTTGTTCTCCTTCCACCTTAGGCGCACTTTTATGGTGGAATAGGTGTCAATGGGCACCTTGTCTTAAATGAATGCTCTCTCTAAGTTGGGCACTTTTTTGAGGCTTTATGAGTTGCAAATTGCGCCTTAACCCTTCATGCTTGTTGCTCAATGTTTGAATGTTTAAGAAAGTCTCCTTTAGGCACTCATCTTAATGACTTTTTCTCAAGGTGCAATCATCCTAATGACTTGGATATTCATCCTAGTGTTTCAGGTTATTAGGCTACCAGACTTAGTCATTTTCAGGATCTCAAACATAAAGAATAACATGATGATTCATTTTTTTGTATTGCATATAGTTGACATTCTATGCTACTCATAAAGAATATTAATATTTTCTGTTCAACATGATGATTCATTTTTTTTTTAAATACAACTTTTATCTTTTAGTTCCAAAATGAGGTTTAGGTGATACTTGAATACAATAGCTAGCTTATTGGATCAACAAACATCCTATGTAATACAATCGGACTTTAAATATTTGAAGTAGCCATCTACAAATATCCATTCAAACGTGGATTTATAATGCAAGTATGGACACCATCAATAAAAAAGATTTGTATTAACCAAATATCCATATAGGCATACATCAATATCTGTCGATATAAGTATAACATATATACAAAATAGCCATATAGGCTTACAAGAATGCCATATAGGCATACAATGTCAACTATGTACAATACAAAATATATGTCCACAAATACCATATAGGCATACAATAAAGGAACACAATAAAAAGTCATTCCCCTCTGGCTGGTGAAGAGAATAAATCACGAGCAGCCTTTGATCTCCTAGGGGATGGAGACGTGCATGTGGGTGGTCTACTACGAACCCGAGGGCTACTCCTCCTATTTAGGTCTTCCTGCATCTTTACCTGTTACAATAAAAAGTATAGACATTAATATATAGAAATTACATGTTATAAAAAATGAAACATTTAACAAAATAATCACTTACCGCTAACATATAATCTATCTCCTCGCTTGCCTCAGTAGCAGGAATAGGCCCTGGTGATGTCATGTCCTATAGAAATCATCCAAATAGAAATTAAACCTTAAATCAATAATCTTTTGATTTTTCAAAAATAGACAACTATAACAATGAATGTAAATTGAAATTTACTAATCTGCCTCATACCCCTGTCAATGCCATGGAGCTATGAATCGTAGAGGCCACACCCTGCTCCATTGCCCTATGAACATGGGGAGGTGTCTCTGCAGCCTACATCATCTGAAAATAAAACAACATTATTCAATTACGAAAACTATAATAGTGATGCAAATCATGGCTCCTAACATACACACATGTTCATCTAAACATGGAAGTACACACAATAAAGCACACAAATCACATACAAAAATTTAGTAAGTACAATTCATTCATTAAACTATTTATTTTATTACCTCCGTAAAGCTTTGAAGTCCACCACCGCTGGTAGGTGTTGCTGTGTAATCTACAGTATTAACCTATTCAACATCCAAAATTAGATATTAGAATACCATTCATATAACGATGCTATTCACATGTAATATTTATAATTGTTTACTAGTTCAATACCTCGACAGTAGATGATCTAGTGAAAAATACAAGTGGAGAACCACTGAAAACTGCATCGACGCTATGACCCTGAAATTTCATTAAAATCATCAATTTAAATTAGTTAATCTTATATTTCAAAAATAAAATTTAATAAATTAAATTCAATAAATTTGCTAATATTTACCTGAGTATCAAGGCCGAAAGTCTCACTCAGGAGGGTATCTGTTATCACCATCTGCTCAGTTGCAGATGTAGCCTGTGCACCTACATCCCGACTGTCCATGGGGTCATAACCATAGGCTGACCCGCAAGCCTGAAAAGTATGGGGTGGGACCCTACTCCTTGCACTATCTCCCAACCCACTCTGTGTTGCAGGAACGACATGCTCTATGATACTCTAGGTCAAGGCACTAATCGACTAAAGTGTATCGACCTCAACACTCTCCTTCACAATGGAAGGGATAGAAACATGCTCGTGGGCTGGTCTACTGATTACTCATCTCACTACCCGTTGTGGGTCAAGACGTGCCCCTGGTCTATCTTGTGCTACCCCCCCACCTCTACCCTGAAAGTCCCGCATATCAAAATAGTTTGGCACTTTATTGAGGACAAACTCGCAATAGAGTTTCCTCAAAAAGTATTGCGGGACCTCATTATTATTGCATGGACGATGGTCAAAAACCATCCACCACCTCTACCCAAAATTGTCCCTTATCGCTTGGTTGTTGCACCAATGGATAGGGAACCTCTTGCATGTAATGGGTGGAGGTTGATTTGTTTGTGGGTTTGTGAAAATTGAGCACAAGTCTAATTTTGTAATTTGTAATTTTTTCACATCTTGGTATGACAACTTGTCTGCATAGTAATCTCTAAACTCTCTCTTCTTATTCGTCCAACTAGTTATTTGCTTGCTAATTGAATCTACATTTGATAACATAGACTCAAGAGATTCGGCAAGCGTGGACCTATGCAAGGTTGAAGTGGAAGGATCTTTCAACCTTGCAATTATATCTTCAATTTCCTTTTTGTTATTTTCAATTTGCCCCATTGTATTTTCTTGTGTTCCAGGGGCATGTCGAGGAATGGATGGAGGAGGTTGTTGTTCTATAGGTATTTCCTCCTTAGGATTTTGTGGATTTTGAGGAGGAGGAGGAGGAGGTGCATTAACATTTCCTCACAATTAACGAAATATACATCAAAAATCAACTAAAACCTACCTATTTAGAAATAAATTCAAACAAAAAAACAAATATAACTCACTCCTTTGGCGTGCTCGATGTCGTGGCAGCATTTTGGCGAAGAATCGATAAGCTTTTTGTGTTGAATGGAGTTTTGCAAAACGCGAGCGCGCTTTCTAGGGTTTGCAAGCCGTGGGTAGAGAGGAGAAGATAGAAAGAAATGAAATTGGGAACCTTTTTTTTTAATTTATAGGAAGTCATAACGCGAGCGCGTTATAACGCGCTCGTGTTATGACTTAATTTTTTTTGAAATTAATTTGGCCACTTTTTGGCCCCCCATCTTCTTGCACTTACCCCAAGTAAGAAATAATCTATCACAGAATCAATCAAACATAAGCATGATTGGCTCATTAGGATACCAAAGGAAAGTGATTTGATTGAATATATGACGAGGTAAATTTTACCTCATCACTCCCCCACTCCTAAGTTTTTGCAGGTCCTCTTGCTCTCTTATTGTATTCCTCATATAATGCACTATTATCATAAACTAGGCCTATTGCAGGGTCCACCAGTCCTAGATTAAGAACAAAACCTTTGCTCATTTTTACTTTGTCTCTCCACCTATGGTATTCCCATTCAAATTCCTCAATTATTACATGCATTAGAGCAGCTGGTTAGAGTAGCAGTGGTGGTTTGAATCTCATTCTGACCCATTTTATTTTTAAATCCTCAATTATTTCTACTAGTCCTTTTGCTCTCTTGAATGACCACATCATATTAGTTGGAGAGATAATTTCTCTCCTTTTAAGATATATAGGCAAAGGATTATATCTTTCTTCACATGTGAAGGCAATTTTAGGGAACTGGGTAGAAATAGCTTGCAAAGCTTCAGAGAAAAGTTTGAGACTCTCATTATATTTTTCTCCCACTATGGAAAATTTCTTTATCCTTCTGAAATGCCCTTGGTTTGTGGTAATGGTGTCTCATTAAGAGTCCTTCAATCTTCTCTACTTGGTAATATTCCCTAGTTCTATCCTGCCAAGCTATTTGATTTTGCATAGTAGACATAAATGATCTCAACTGCACCTCACCTACAAAAAAATTGATGTAGAAGTCTAAATATTTTTCAACCAAGAAGTTATGTGTGAAGAATTCACACAATAGATTCTTTTGTTCAGGAGAAGCTATTTTGTAAGCTCCCATAAATTGTTTATCATTTAGATCATGGGGAAGGTTACAGTTGATTCTTAGCAGTTTCCATCTTAGTGCTTGCTCATTTAAGAACATATTGTACATCCTTGAAGGCTTTTTGCATGCCAACGAGAGTTCCCCAATCTTACAAGCTTTTGTTTTATCTTCATAAAAATGATCATATTTTTTATTGTAGAATTACTAGCTCTGTTTTCAATCTACTATTTTTAGATCCTTCTTGTCTCCAAAAGTGGCAGCATGATATCCAAGTTTGTAATAACATAGGAATATGTACCTGGAACCATTCCATTTTGGTCGGTTTGGTTTGAACCTCCTTAGCCTTCATGGTTTCACCTTAAGCTCTTTAAGTTATTCTTCTAACTCTACAACTTGGTTGACTGTGGTTGTTAACTCCTCTTGATCCCTCTTCTATTTGTCCACAAAAGTTGCTAAGGCATTCACAAAATTGCTTTTTAAATCTTTAATTTATTTATTTTGTCTAACAAACTTTTCTACAATTCTACATTTTCTATTATTTTCTCTAGTGACCAGTTCACCTATTCCTATAGATATCCAATCTCCTCATCCTTTTCTTGGAGTAATGTCTTCAATTTTTGAATCTCTTGTTCTTGCTTCAAAACTATTTGTTCTTGATGCAGAATTATCTGCTTCTATTGCAAAATTGTTTCGTCATGTTGTAAGATGAATTGTTTAAGCAACAAAATTTTGTGTCTTTCTTAAGCAAGTTCAGTTGTTTAACTGTCACTGGTACTGGATTCTATAGTTACCCCCAGAGTAACATTCTACTCATTTATATTTCTGACTATATCTTTGTCCATCATTATTTCATCTTTTTGACTCAAGGGTTCCTTGTCTGGAGATCTGCGTATTTCCAAAGATGGATGTGCTTTAGGAAGAGTTTCAGTCGTAGGCAATTGATGTTATTTTGGAATAACATAATTATCTTCTGGAGTTACTTGTATTTCTTCCAAAAGTGTATGGTTTGCTTCTTCCTCCTGAACCAAGATTTCCTTACAGCTCCATTGAGATTCCATCATGGCTTCAGGGGCATCTCCTTGAATGACATGAGTATCACCCACAAGGGTTTCTTCTACTTCCCCAAAATTTCCCTAAGTTTCCATTTCTTGGGTTTGCCTCATACTTTCACCAATCACAGTTCCCACTGGAACCCCCTGTTCAGTTTCTACAGGAATTTCTATTGCAGTTCCTTCAACAATAATTTCCTCTACAAATACCTGCCCACTTTCCACGGCTCTTCTTGAGCTTGCATTACATCCCTTGAAGGAGAGATTTGTGCCTGTGGTAATGCTTCTATTGGATTTTCTTGAGTTGTAAGGGTTTCCATTGTTGCAGGGTATTTATTTGGTTTATTGGTTTTCATGGCCAAGCGTTTACTCCTCCGGAGAGGAGGAGCATTTTGCAATTTTCATTTTAACCTTTACTTTCTGGTAACTAGTGGTCCAGTTTCTATTTCTGCATCAGAAACAATAATTTTGATCTTTTCTTGCAATCTCGGAGCCTTTCCTGACGGTTCTGGAGCTCCCGATGTTGATTCTATAGATTGTGTAGGTGGGTTCTTCAAAACATCATGTTCTTTTGGGGAATCTTGGGGTTTTGGGTTCTTTTGTTCTAATTGGGATTTTGAAGGCTCCAAAATCCCCTTTTCCTGGTGATGTTCCAAAGCAATCCCTTCCGAAGCAAGAGCTGCCACACTAGAGGCCTCTCCTTTCTCTAAATTTCACTCAAGCTTTTGATTTCCAATTTTTTGATAGATTTTAATCCATTTCTTATTTGTTGTGTGGCATTTCAAGACTTGATGTTTACATATCATAGTGATTAAATCATAATTTTTTAGTGGCCTAGTCCCTATTTTATTGTTACGTCGTAAAATGTGTACACTAGCATTTTACACTTAGTTTAGCACCTAGTTGGACCTAAAATGTTACCTTTGTTAATCAGGGCCTATGTTAACACCTTTTTAGCATAAAACGATAAAATCTTGATCCCGATGGAATCAACTTAGAACTATACTAAGCCTACGACATTTGACACTCCCCGGAGTTTGTGGAGCTAAAGGCCCAACGCGCCTGAGTGCCCTGGTCCCAGTTGGGATCTTTAGCCCCTCTCTTGTGGTGTCAGCTTAGAGCACCTCCCTAGTTTGTATTTTTTGGCCTCATTATGTTTTATTTAGCATAAGTGAGTGGGAGTGCATATAGAAAGGAGTTTTGTATTTCATTTTAGACCTAGATGATAACTAGATGGATAATGCAAGTTTGCTCTTATATTGTGTTCTATGATAAAGTGTTCTTCATGCTTGGAAGTATTATCTACTTGTGGATTCTATTGAAGTTTGTTTGTAGGTCTTGAAGGAAGTTTCAAGCCTTCTCCATCACTCTCCTTGTTGGTGCATGATCTTGAGTTATCTTCATCAACTAGGACTTTACCTCTTGTGGTAATCATCATCATTTTCATTCATATTCTATCATATTATTACAGATCTGGCCTCTGCCCTCCTAGGGCATGCACTCTTGGATCTAATCATCATTGTAGTGGAGGTGAAAATACCAACACAGAGTTTGACTGAGGCAAGCCCTTATACACAACACAACCTTTTCCTCTTTCCTTGCGTGTAGGTTAGAGAAACAGGTTTATGAAGGTGATTTCTGAGAATAAGACAGAGCTTGCAGGTACAGGTCTAGTGATATCCTGAGATTCTACAAGACCCTAGTGAGACTTTTATGTGTGTGTGTGTGTTTATTTTATTTGAGTTTCAGCTTCACTATTTTCATTTAAATAATATGCTAGGTGGGTAGATCTAGTTCCTTCAGTATTGTTATTATAAATGATTAATTGTACCTTATTGTATTGCTAAAATACATGATTTAATTAAAATATGCATATTAAATGGTTAATATTTATGTGTAATTTTACCATTCGCTTTGGCTATTGTTATGTATTGGACAAATTTGTGTGACGTTTCATTGAGTGTGTAGGAAATTATAGGATATTGACCAATGGTTAGTATGTGGAGAATGCCAACATGGATATCACTTAGTTACCTCTGCTTTGTTGGAAATAGTCTAGACAACTGACAGGGGGGTGAATCAGTTGTCCCTAAACTTTAACCTTTTCTGAACCTTTTAAATCTTCTTTATAATCAAATTAATGATGAAAACATTTAAGCATAAATAAACATATGAGCAGAAACAACATGAACACACAACACCATAATTTTGACGTGGAAAACCCAGTTAAGGGAAAATCCACGGTGGGGGTTAACCCACAAAAATGTGTACCCTGTTAAAAGTACTTAAGAAAATAGAAGGCACATGCCTTCGGGCACACTGCCCAGAGCTCACTACTCAAGAAGAGGCTCACTGCCTATAAGAAATTATGATTTATACAGAAATAATGAACTGAGAAATAGCATCTATATTCATGTCTGAATCAGTCCCTTTGAAGGCTCAGAACTTCTGCTCTTATCTTCAAATTCTTCTTCACTAACTCTTCACTCTATACTCCCTTCACTCCTCTTCTTCTCTACTTTGCTTTTGATCCCTTCTTTGGATTTAATTCATTGTGTACAAGGATGCTTTTCAACAACTCTTCAACAAGTATTTATATGCTTCATCAACCTTGGAATGATCAACAAGGTCAGCTAAACTTGACACAGATCATCACACTATCGGCCAAACACAACTGAGACTTGAATCTTCTTCTACAACCACACCATGCTTCATAAAAATGCTCTTAGATCATCCGCAACATGCTAGGAACATCCTGTCGGCCAAGACTAGGAAGAACATCAACCTCAAAGAAGAAATCTTCAATCAACAAGCTCAAACTTCAGTGCAGACCTCCAACATAGTAGCCACACAATCCAGAGAACTCCACAAGCACATTGGAATTACCAATACCATTCACTTTAAACCAAATTACCAGAATCATTTGTATCTTCCTCTGGAACCTCAAGAACACTATCTGCCATGACTGTCAAACTAGAAAGATAGCTTGTGGACCTCCAAACCACAAACCACTGGAGTTGATGATACATACTGATTTCCCAGACATGCCTCTAGATCCGCATATCATTATTTTACATTACCAGAGAAATCCAGAACTCTTTCCTATCACTCTGACTCTCCTGAATAATGCAGGAACCGATCTTACTCAGATGGCTATAACTTCTTCAAATCTTAATGTGAACCTCTCAAATCTTAACCGAAGCTTCTTCAGATAAACCTCTGCATAGCCATATGGTCCGCATATATTGGTCTCCATTAATTTTCTCAATATCCTTAACAATCTGGCCTTCTAAACAGGCAGCAAAATATGATATAGTTGACACCAATCGCAACAAGGATATGTTGACATCAATGACAACACCACTTAGGCACATATTTGCAACAACCTTAGTTGTCTTCCTGATGTCAAAACTTGTGAAAACCTCATCCAAATCAATTTTGATTCCAGATCCCCTTGTGATAGACCTATAAAATGTCGTCTTGGGTGTATTTATTTATCACTTGTGTGATTGTGTGTTTGCTTGGTATGTGCGAAATGATTACTCTAGTGGCTTGGACATCATATGTTTATGCTATCGATCCTTAGTGTAGAGGAAGAGCATTTATTTAATTTATTTGGGTTGTGAAATAAATTAATTGTGAAATTCATTTATTTTAATTGTTTGGTGCTTGGAAATAGTTTAATTTCCTTTTATAGAAATATCTAATTTTAGATTGTTGTTTTAAGTGAATTAGCTTTGGGAAAAGAAAGAAAAGGTTTTATCCTAATCCTAATTAGTTGCATATAAGGAAAATTGGATTTTTTTCATTCATGATGCATTGTTGAGTTTGGAGAGAAAAATAGAAGAGGAGAAGCTCATTTCAATCCTTCCTTTGAAGAAAACTAGATTTTTCCTTGCTTGGAATTTCTTGGATTGAGTTTGTGTTTGAAGGAGAAACATTTGGAAGTGGAAATGGAATTCATTGAGGTAAATTATTTCTTGTTTGAATCTAAGTTTGAAATTTTATTTGAATTTTTGAGTTGTAGAAAATTTTAATTTTCAAAAAATGATTTTCCTACCAGAGTTATGTCAAAGAATTTCAAAAATGCAAATTGAGTTGAAAAGTGTGTTGTTGGGTAGAAAGGGGAGAAAAGGGCATGTTTATAATTTCATTTTTTGCATTTTTTGGAAATGGTGAAAAAAGCATTAATTGCTCTATTTTACCCTATTAATTTATGTCAAAACATTTGTGTTTTAGAAAGTATGTTGTTGGGAAAATTTGGGTCAAGAGGGTATAATTAGAATTTGGAATTTTTATGCTTTTCAAACAAATGGGAAAATTGGGGATGATTTTGGTAACGATGCTCTAAGATCTGTCAATGACAGACCCAAACATTTTGTTGCAAGTATGAGCCTAACCAGTGTTCTCATTGATGTCAACATACTCCTGTTGCATTGATGATAAGGATTGGATGAGTTGTGTGCTGAGGATATTGAGAAAATTAGTCTCAATCTGGAACAGTGAAGAATAACGATGACAATAAGGTAAAAGTCTAAGATAGGATGAGGATCAGAGGATGCAGATTAAAGGGTTTGTAGAGATGTGTCTTAAGGTGATCCAGTAGGGATTTCAGAGGTCCGCATGCAGATATGAAGAAGTTGTGGTCGCTCAAGTAAAACCTGTTCCGGTAGGTGTTTAGAGGTGACAGAGTGTTACAAACAGGTCCGGTGAGATCCGGAATTGCATTTTCCTATTCTGCGGATTTGAGGAAGTGTTTAGGAAGTCTTTGTGGAGTGTCAACTAGATTGGTTCATGGTTTGAAGGTCTACAAGCATCTATTCCTTTGTGACAATAATGACAGACTGTGTTCTTGAGGTTCCGGATGAAGGAGAGAAGGATTTCAGTAAGCAGAATAAGTGTGGATGTTCTTGGTGATTCAGGCAAGCTTGTGGAGGTCTTTGGATCGTGTCTAGTTCATGTTGGTGGTCCGCATTGGAGTTGGAGCTCGCAATTGAAGAATAACTCCCGGATGATGATGTTCTTCCTGAGACAGGCCGACCGGATGAGTTATACATCTTGTGGATGATCTTGTGTATATTTGCCGACTTAGATGATCATTCCTAAGTTGATGCCTTGTATAAATAAGGGATTGCAAAGTCATTTTGAAGTTATCCTTGTTGAGATGTGTGAGTGGTAGCGAGGAGGAGAGCGAAAGGTAGAGCAGAAGTATTGGGCTTAAATGAAACTGATTCAAGCATGGTGAAGATGCTATTCTCCAGTTCATGTATGTGATACTTGTTTTGTAGACAGTGTGTCTCTTGTAGGCAGTGAGCCTCTTGTGAGAAGTGTGCTCAGGTAGTGAGCCCTAATTGGCATGTGCAATTTGTTCTTTCTATTCTTCTAACAGAGAATACATTCTTGGGTTAATCACCCCGTGGTTTTTCCCTTAACCGAGTTTTCCACATCAAAATCTTGGTGTCTGATGTGTTGATGTGTTTCTGCTCTTGATTTGTTGCATTGTGTTTTCATGATTAATTTATTATTATGCTGCTGAATTGCTAAGTGGAGTTAAGTGTGAAATTGAAGAAAGTTTTGTACAACTGATTCACCCCCCCTCTCAGTTGTGTGCCCTAAGTCTAACACATTTGTAAAAATATTTCATTTTATTTTATTGGATTTTGGAAATTCTTAATAGTGCATGATATGTGGAATAGTGGATTATCCCATAGATTAAATTTTGTATGTGCATTAGGAAGCATGTTTTTGGGGAAACTTCTCTTTTCCTAGTTTTGGGGTTCCTTGAAGAAGGTTGACCCTAAATTGTGTGGGATAGGGAGATATCCGATTAGTTTCCGAACTCATTGGACAAGGTTGGATGCAAGGAGTGCATTGAAGAAGTTCACCTTGAGTTTGTTTAAATGTGTGACTAAGATTGATTAGTATTCACCTTGAGGCTCTTATGTGTGAGTGGTGGACCTGCATCTTGAGGCTCTTATGTGTGAGTGGTGGATGTGCATCTTGAGGTTCTTATCTGAGAGTGGTGGTATTCTTCCTTGAGACTTCTATGAGAGTGGCGGTATCCTTCGTGAGACTCTTATTGTGTGAGTGTTTATGTCTTCATTATGCATTGATTGGCATGTGTGTCATTTGTTGCCCTTTATGCTTGTTGTGGTGTGAGTAGCCACATGTGTGTTGTGAGCATTGATTGGTATGAGTGTTACCTTGTCATGGCATGTGTGTGTGTGAATCCATCTTGTGAGTCTTGTGTGAGTGATGGTGTTTGAGACTCTTGTACTTGAGTGAGCGTGACCTTGATCTCAGTATATCCATGATCTTCTCCGTAGCTCAAGGGTTGCCTAGAGTGGCATAGACATCTATTGCACTCAATGATGGAAATATGGTAGTGATGTGGGTAACATTACCCATTGGTCCTCAAAAAGATCTTTTAGGAGCTGGATGGCTTCCTTGTTCATTCTTGGCATTTTGAGCATGTTTTACATCGTGACTATCGTAGCACCTTGGAGGTAATTTATTAAAACATTATTCCTTATATTAATTTTTTATTGGAGTGTGATCCTTTCATATTTGGGAAGTAGCTTCCATCATCTTATTATTTTATGATATTGTTTGGTTGGAGTCCTCCATTTTATATTATATGTTTATACTATGCCATGTTTATTGATTGGGTTGTATTGTGCCCACATTATGGTTGAGTTTCCCATATTTTTATTTGGCCCATCTCAACATTGGTGGAAAACAAGCATGGCACTCTGTATGGTATTTCTCCTATTTGGCATGTATGTTAGTGAATTGGGAAACGTTTATTATTTTCTACTTGAATTGTTATCATGATTTTGAGTTGGTTAGCATGTTTATTATGGTTAGTAAGTTGATGCTTTGTGATTTGGATCCTTGTGGATGTTTTGTTCTTGTGAGGCATTGTGGTCAGTCCTCCGTTCGGTTTGTTGGTCGATTATTGACATTTCTTGGCGTGTTGGCCATATGTCGATGTTGGCTTGGTTTGTAGGCTGTTGGTGTGATTATTTGTTCTTTATTTTTTGAGAGAGGTTTGTCCTTGGTTTTCACCTTCTCTCTCATGCCTTGGTGCTTGCACTTGGCTTGCTTGTCAATCTCCATCCTTGTTGGAGAGCACTTTCAACAAGCGCGTGCATTGTCAATCTTGTGTGGCCTTCTATATTTTTTTTATCTTCCACATGTTTGCAAGGAGTCTTAGAGTGGTTTTTGGGTTTGTATAAGCCTTATGGAGGTGTGTGTAATTGTCTTGAGTTAGTACCTTTGAGAATTTTCCATTCAGGCACTATTCAAGGATGATAGTGCATTTTTCTAGACCCTAGCACCTAGAAAGGACCCTAACTTATAGGAAGGACACTAGTGCTTAGGAAGAACACTAGAATCTATAGGGGACACTAGATCAAAGCACTAGAATCCCATAATTGTGTTGTAGTCCCATCCCACACTATAATCCTCGAGCCTTCAGATAGTGGGCACTTCCTAACATTTTTTGAAGAAACTTTCCATACAAAAGATGTTCCCCTTGGTCCTCTAAGTCTTCCCATTTATTCATCTTGATTGGAAATGATGTACTTTGTGTTATGACCACTTTTGTGTTGGGAAGCATGCCTTGCACAGTGTCGGTTGGCAATCGTTGTCGTTGGTGGAGGTTGTGATCCCCTAGTGGATCCTCCTCTTGGGTAGGTTGTTCCTTGTGCTTGAAGGTTGTGTTGTATCATGATGATATGGATTTGAGGTGGTTATCACCCTCATACTATACCATGTGGTTGTGAGAGTGCAAGGTTGTGGTTTGGCATCTAATGATGCAGGAGCATCCAGTGGTGTAAGGGCAATCTTGCATCACCCAAAAAAAGATGTGTTTAAAAATTGTTGATGTTCTTTCCATTTCTTTTCAAAATTTGTGATTCTGGTTCCATAATCGCTTGAATAATGATGTAGAACTTTCAGTTTTTCTAAACTGCTAAAAATAACAACCTACTATTTTTAGAAAGTTTGCATTTGGGCACGGATTGAAGTGAAAATTTACAGGAAGCTTCGTAACTAAAAAATAAGACCTTTGGAGAAGGAATCACCCAAAGATGATTTGCGAGTTGAAAGATATTAAAGTTTCTGTTTCCTGAAAAATACCTGAAAATTATTCAAACTCAGGTTTGAGGCACTAAATGGCCCCGTACGGGCCTGAAAATGGCCAGAACTGGTAGAGCGAGTTCTTAGCGCGTAGAGCACTCCACAAGCTTTTCGACGCATAAAATGGTTCATCAATCAGACACTTGGATCAAAAGTTATGACTCCCAAAAGTTGACCTATTTTTGGATGGAGATGCAAATTTTGAAATTAGGTTGTTGGCCGCCAAAAGGGCTATTAATAACCATTTTTGGGAACCCTGGGTGGTAGTAGAGTTAAGGGGGGGAAGCGTAGAGTCAAGAATAGGCGGGAAAATAGAAACCCTAGGTGATTTGGGGTTACAGAAGGCAGATGATTCCAGAGTCTTGTGATAGGAAGCTGTAATGTGTTGCAGCCTGTGGAGGGTTGATTCCTCTGATTGTATTTGAGCTTCTATAATGTAATAAGCTATCCAAATTAATAAAGTGAGTTCTATCTTCTGTGTGCAATTTCTATTGTTGTGTGTTTTATGATTTACCCCCTTCATCATCTAACCTTCATCTTGGAGTGAGCTCCATTCTCTCATAGGGTTATCGTGGTGGCCTTGTTGCTTGATTGGTGAAGTCTTCTGCTTGTGTCTTATTGGTGTGTTTGGACCCTGAGTGGTCACTATGCTCATTTTATGTCATGTTATGGAGTGTCATCATGGGATGTTGTGATGATCCTAGTGTGTGATTGTGTAATTGGGACATGTGCATGTCACAGTTATATCACAAAAAAATCATTCATCTTGTTTTTGTCTGTTAATGTCCTAGTGTAAACATTGGGGCATTACACATTTCTCTTCATTTGGATTTCCAAGGTTGCATTTCATAATATTTAAGTACGCTAGTGATACTATTCTACTTATTCTTCTTCATTATTTTCCAAATTGCTATATGGTTTTAATGTTGTAAGTTTTTATCATTTTGTCTGTAATTTTCAAAAAACCAAATTCCTATATACATGGTGCTTGTGGCATTGTGATTATTAAAAACATTACAAAAAACATGTTTATGACATATTCAATTGAGGAGTGTGCAATTAATG
The DNA here is from genome assembly GCA_027924645.1 of Cunninghamia lanceolata. Taxonomy (NCBI): domain Eukaryota; kingdom Viridiplantae; phylum Streptophyta; class Pinopsida; order Cupressales; family Cupressaceae; genus Cunninghamia; species Cunninghamia lanceolata. The sequence continues at coordinate 6,679,320 of BSBN01000249.1, forward strand.
ATATAGGTTAAACATTTTACAAGAACTATTTTACTTGGCCTTGCAGGCCTAGCCTAATAAAGCAATTTCAAGGACACCTGGTCACAACTTTTAGAATTTGCAAAGGTATGATGAATTTCAAATTTATTTTAGTATCTTGAAATGTCGGTTGCTATAGCCAAAAATACCTTTTGCATATCAAATACATATTCACAACAATAGAGGAAGCAAAAGATATTCAACAAAATAATGATAAACCATTAAATTAAACAAAAACAAACTTCCTACAACAAAGAATAATCTTTAACCTAGGCTTGTCAGTTGCTTGTCCATGATCTACAAGGCTTGTTTCCATGTCCATAACCATCCTCTATGTATAGAAAATTAAAGAGGAGAGGACTTGAATAAAGATCAACCAATCATGTTGGATCACATTGATGGTTGGTTCTAGCCCTTAATCACTTGTGGATGAGAACAAACCACGACCCATGATCAAGGTCATATGAGACAATTGAAGAAAATGAAAACAAATCTAGGTTTAACTTGGTGAAAGACCCAAGTTAAACTTTCATCACTAGGTTTGTAATATTTACACTAACATGAAAGATAAAGAAACTAGGCAATGCTTTCTCCATGTGTGTTTTGCAATTGGTTTACCCAAAAAAAATCTTTATAACTAAAAAAGGATGAGGACTTTCATTCTAGGAGAATGATCAGAAATTCATAAATATTATTATTGTTGTGCTTACTTGAAAGTTATTAAATACTTCCCTTGTGTTGAAATGTACTTATAGATGGTATACCCTTGATTGTCCAATTATTATGTAGAGGGCACATGGCCACATCTAGTTAACAAGTTTGTTGAGTACTTGGCTGAAAATGGTCTCACTCATAGAAGCAATCAACAAATTTATTGTTTCATTATACGGTGCTTTTACATAAATTATAAGGTAAAGGTGCCTTGTATACTAGTGCACTAAATAGTTCCAGGTGCGCTTAAAAGTTTTCCACTTGGAAATCCCATTTGTTTACATATTTGTTGTTGTTGCTCTTTTGGAATATCTGAAAGCAATGAGTCAATGAACTAGTTAATGTTTCATGTCAATTGTTATGTATTTCTATTTGGTTTTGATGACTATCTCTATTATTTAACTTGAGCATCTTAATTTAACTTATCTTGTCAAAATATGCTTCAGCTTCCATTGAACTAGATTACCAATACTTATACCACTAATCCTTTCATTGTTTGGATTGCTAAAGATGAGGTGGTTGTTGGTTTTCAAGAGAGAACTAATTGTGGGAATTTTATAATCATGATGTGCTCATTTGGTGGTAATAAACTAATTTTTTGCAAGATGAAATCATCCTAGAATATGATAGCTTTGACCTATTACTTATTGCGGCTAATATTGAATAGAGTAGTATTGTCATTTTTTGCATCAATAAAACCTGCAAATGCACACAGAAACAACTTTTGATTTTCATAAATTGAAGAGTGTGTTCACATGCAATAAAATTTTTGAAAGATTATTTGTAAATTACATGTCATCTAGAAATACAACACAGTAAGTTGGTTTCAATTTATCTATTCATGTATATCATGTCAAAAAAACATGGTTTGCAAAGACAATCTTTGGTTGAATAGACCTACACTGTGTTTCCTGCGAGCTACATGGTGACAATCATGTTGTTGTCTTCCATGGCTTTGGCTTGACACTAGTGTTCTTGTACCTACTTCTTGAAGCACTGAATTCTTTCCATGGCTCTAATGGATTGGGCTTGTTCATTCTCCTTGGCTGCTCTATCTCTACCATCTTTCCTAACAAGCACATCAAATGGTGTTTGGGGTAGCAATTCCAAACATGTTTTGGAACAGGATATCCTCATTCTCCTCCCTGGCAATCTAAATGTTACAGATATGTTATGATCTCATTTTAAGTCTTGGATGTTTATAATTGTATTCCTATATCATCTAGCATTTGTTTTACCATTTCTTTCTTCTCATTCATTTGTAGGTGAAAGGCAATGCCATGTTTCAATGTAGTGTCCATAATTGTCCATAATGTAATCTAAAATCTGATTTAAAATCTACTATCATAATAAGAAATGATCAATTCCATCTATCTAAAATACACCCATATATTTTCAAAGAATAGTTTGACTATTTCCCAATCTATGATTATTTTCTTATAGGAAATTAGGATATCTCCTTTTCTCAATCTATCTAACCACAACATATAAATAATTGTCCTTATCTAGTTTCAGACAATTCCATTGATATGTACATGGATATTGTTTGTCAATGACAATATGACATAGGATTCAATATAAAGTCCCAGTATTCTATTGAAAGGATTAAATATGGTGCACATCCCATGATGAGGGTGTGCTCCACCTAACACACTCACAACAAAAAAATAAAAGCTTAAAAAAAGTGAGAATAAAATCTCATGGAAAATTCTTTTTTCATACAGAAAAATTGTTTCACAATTCCTTCAAGAAATTGCCTTCAAAAGGCTACAAAACTAAAATTAATCACTCAAGGGTCATGTGAGCTCTTGTTATAGAAACATGAAATATAATACAATAGAAAAATTAGATTGTAAAATTCTTGGAATGATGAGGCTAAATGTTAGGATTAAGGTGCCATCAACATTGTTAATCCTATGTAATTAATTAGTCCTAATATTGTTTGTAAATCATTCATAAGGGATGAAGTATTCACCAAGTAGTGATCTTGTTTCAGCCGCATGTTTGATACCAGTACCTGACGAATGTAGGTTATCTGAGGGGTTAAAGGGGGGTACCCTCCCCGTGGGGTCCAGGGGACCATCCCCCCAACGGGGGGTCTAGGGACCGCATGCCCCAATGGGGGTCGTTGCCCTGGAAGCCACATTTTATATATAAATTATCATTGTAATTCTAGAGCATTCATCATTAGGTCACAGATCAGACGATAGAGGTTATGTTAGGGTTTTTTACCTTAGAAAGCAACACTCTTTTAATGAGAACATTGTATTACAGCTATGGAGGAGTATTATAGGTGTTGTTGGATTAAATACTGAAGAAGAGATTGATAATGTTGTATTGTATTTAAACTCTATTGAAGTTAATACAGACTGGTACGAGTAAGTGCACAGATATGAGGGACCAAAATGAGGTCTTAAGATGCCACTTTTTTTTTTTTTTTTCTGAAATAAGGAAACATTGATGTTGGATGAGAAATTGAAGATAGCTACACTCAAAATATGAAGATGGAACAAAAACAAGAGTCGTAGTGCTCTAAATCTAGTTTCTAAACTACTAATTTTTTCCAAAAATGGTTGAGATTAAGGGGTTCAGAAAGGGGGAGCACACAAATTGGTCCTGTTTTTCTCAAAAAAAAACATAACATAGCGTCTGGTGTGCTCCCCTAAAATGTTAACTTTTTTAGTATTTCAAAAATCGCTTTGGTGAGAAATTAGCTAACACCATGTAGTTTATCCCTGATTTTTCTGATAATTTTTTCATGAATAATTGATTTTTTAGTAATTTTCAAAGTGGACACATCCTGAAAAATAGAAAATTGAGTGTGCTTCCCTCTAAAATTTTTGAAAACTAATTGAAAATCATTTTTTTTTGAATACGTGTAGAATGGAGTCTAGTTTCTGAAAATGTAACTTATTTCAAATTTCAATGAACAGTTTAAAACAAAGGTCAAAAATACTAGATGCTGGTTTTTGAAAAAAAATGGATACACTAACAAAAGAAATTAAAGATGAAACCCTTAACATACTCAAAATGTGAAAAAAATTACATGGTTAGATAGCTAACAAAGAGATCAAGATTATGGTGGTATTTGTTTTGAGTTTTCATCGAAATAAGTGCAAACCTGATGGGGAGCACACTCCAGATTATGTGGTTTTTGCTACAATCTGGAAAAACATGTCTTTGGACATCCTAAACATAGTCCAAGACTTTGGGTTGGAAGCCCAAGACAAATCCAAGCCTTAGGCTTGGAAATAACCAAGGCAATGCATAACGTGATCGCGTTATGTGTATTCACATAACACGAGCGCATTATAACGCGCTCGCATTATGGTGAACTTAAACAACTCTCTCTCTCTCTCTTAGAGGCAGAGAGATAGGGAGATAGGGAGATAGGGAGAAAGTGATATATATATATATATATATATATATATATATATATATATATATATATATATATATATAGAGAGAGAGAGAGAGAGAGAGAGAGAGAGAGAGAGAGAGAGAGAGAGAGAGAGAGAGAGAGAGAGAGTTTTCTTTTTTCCATTTCCTTCATCGATAAGGGAGAGATAGGGAAATAGAGGAATGATAGGGGAGAAGGAGGTAAGAGATATGAAGATAGCGAGAGATAGATAGGTACAGAGAGAGGATACAGATAGGGAGAGGTAGAGGAGAAAGAGGGGAGAGATAGGGTGATAGAGAGTGAGTGAGATGTCTAGAGAGATAGGGAGATAGAGGTTTGGGGTTGCTCGGGTTTAGGGTTTAGGGGTTAGTGGTTATGATTTAGGGGTTTAGAGAGAGAGACTTCTTTTGACATGCAACCCTAAACCCTAAATAATGCCCCTAAATCCTAAACTTGAGAAACCCTAAGCCTCTAAACCCTAAATAATTCCCCTAAACCCAAGAAACCCTAAATCTCTATCTCTCTATCTTTATCATCCCTCTACCTCTCAATCTCCCTCCCTAAACTTGAGCAACCCTAAACAATGCCCCAAAACCCTAAACACCTCTCTCTCTCTCTAAACCCTAAACCTCTAAACCTTAACCCCTAACCTCTAAACCTTAAACCCTAACCCCTAAACCCTAAACCTAAGCAACCTTAGGAGAGAGAGAGAGAGAGAGATAGAGGAGACAAGGTAAAGAGGGGAGGGAGAGAGATAAAGATAGATTGTTTTAGACATGCAACCCTAAACCCTAAATAATTTGACCCTAAACCCCAACCCCTAACCAATAAACCCTAAACCCTAAACTTGAGCAACCCTAAACTCATAAACCATAAATAATTCCCCTAAATCCTGATCCCTAAACCTTAAACCTAAATCCTAAACACCTCTCTCTACCCCTAAACCCTAAATAATGCCTCTAAACCCTAAACCTCTATCTCCCTATCTCTCCCTACTCTCCCTATCTCTGTCATCCGTCTACCTCCCAATCTCTCTCCCTATCTCTCTGGTCATGTCCCTCTCTCTCTATATATCTCTCCCCTTGGTCTCCTCTATATCTCCCTATCAATCCTCTCTCTCTATCTCATAAACCCTAAACCTCTAAACCTTAACACCTAACCCCTAAACCATATACCCTAAATAATGTCACTAAACTCTAACCTCTAACCCTAAACTCCTAAACCCTAAACCCTAAACCCTAAACCTCTATCTCCATATCTCTCCCCTATCTTCCTATTCTATCATCCCTCTACCTCTTAATCTCTCTCCCTATGTCTCTGGACATGTCCCTCACTCTCTATCTCCCTATCTCTCCCCTCTATCTCCTCTATCTCTCTCAATCTCTATTGGTCCCCTCTCTCTATCTCTTTCTAAACCCTAAACCCTAGACTCTATACCCTAAACCAGAGAAACCCTAACCACTAAACCCTAAACCCCAAACTTGAGCAACCCTAAACCCCTAAACCCTAAATAATGCCCCTACTCTCTCTCTCTCTCTCAGAAATGACATGGGTGAGTCAAACTCCAATGAGAGAGAGAGAGAGTTTTACTTTTAGAAAACATGCTTGCATTATGAATTATATGGGACCAAAAAGTCATGTGGTGACTTTTTGGTCCCTCATATTTGTGCATATACCTGTACTTCTCTTCTTGTGTGGATTTTTTTCTTGAAAAGATTTCTCTACGTAAACATTGTGTTATGTGTTTGATCTTCTGTTCTGTTATTTATTTGTGTTGATTTCATACCATCTCCATTTTGGTTCTACACAGTTAAATATCTATATTATAGTTGTAATCAATTTTCCATTGATAGTTGTTTACCTTCATTTCTAGCACTAAATGCAACAACAAAAATAATCAAAACTATGTCCTGAAATCTTCAATCTGGAGCCAAGAATGTAATTTATGGAGCTATTTTCTCGTATTTTCTTAACACTTTCAGATCTTACACAACCATAACCTACAAATAAAATCCAATTTTTCTCCTCAATATTCTCAACCCACCTCTTAGGCATTCAAAACCCTTTTGTCATTCCCTTCTTTCTTCCTTTGTGCAAAAATTGTCAAATAAAACTATTTCAAAAACATATGGGCGCCAGCTTTGTAACTCCTATTTTTTAATGCCTTTTAATTCATGCATATCTTGGGAAAATAACCTCCCATATTTTATGCCAAGATTTTCTCAACTTTCCTTTTAAAAATATTTTCTTGATTTGGAGCTTTGTCATGGCCAAGTTGTCATAGATGTTTTTTTTGCTAAAATTAGTCAATAATTTCCTCTTGACTTATTCTTATCCTTAGCAACTTGCCTCTTGACTTGTAGGGATTAAGATACCTTATTCTATGACATAAAAGATCATAAAATATTTATTCTTGAAATTGGGTGCCAACTTCCATGTATGAGTTGCAACAATGACTTTTATTTACAAGTAGGTAAAATGGTAATGGTAAAAACTACAACAATAATTTTTTTATCGGAAACAAATTACTTACAAAAAAAACTAAATAAAATAAAATAAACTTGTTAAAAATATTTTTGGGTGATGAGGATTGCTTCTACACCCTTGGATGCTCCTACATCCAACACCTGGGGTTTTTGAGAAGTGACCTTATCACAACTCCAAGGCTTTCTTCCTTTCCCTTTTCCAACACCTACTTAGAACTCCTCTTGTCTTCCTTTGCCAAATTTATTTACCCTTCTCTCTTTCACCTGTAGACTTTTGTCCACCATAGACTGACCTCCTCCACCAAAGACACCTTCCTTTTTTTTCTTTTCTTGAGGGATTCAACCTACCACAATCCGGCCACCTCCACCAAAATTATTTCCACTCTCTTGTCACTATCTCATCTACACTCAACTCATTACAACAAAAAATATTAAATTTAAATAATTTCATAATCAAGTCTTTTTCCTCTTCATCCACTTCTTCAACATACTATTTGAATTGTGGAACTAATAATTTTCCATCTCTTCTTCCTCATATTCTCTCACTTGCTCCACACCTTCCAAAAGACATTCTATTTCACAATCCTCTTTGTTCTTCTTCATGCTTTTGCATGCATTCTTTCTCCTCTTCTTTTCCTGCAAACAAAGTAGCATTAGAAAAATTATGGGATTTAGTGTCTCCCATATGCATATCCTCCATCAACTTCTCAGGTTCATCTAACATTTGTCCTTCTAATAAATTGTCTATATTTCTCGTCTCCTCTCTCAATAGGAGATCCTCCTCATATTCATCAATTGTCTTGTCAAATATGGGACCCTCTAAGTCCATTATCTCAGCTTCTACATCTACTCCATCTTTCTCATTATCCTCCTTCATTAGGATTTCCTTCCCTCTTTCTTTTCTTTCTTCAATGTTACTTGAAAATAAATGAATGTCGAATAAAATATGGGTTTCAGTCTTACCCATTTCCTCTTCCTCTTTCATCATGCTATCTACCAAACAAATTCTAGCATTGTTGCATACCCTTTTTCTTCTACTTCTCTCATAGGTTTTAGTTTATGTCTCACTCCATATTTTATCAAATAATAAGTGTTAGCACGACCATCATGGATAGCACACCTATCATACTGTCACGACCTTCCCAATAACAAGTGACATACATCCATTGGAATAATGTCACACAACACTTCATCATGATAATCTCCAATCTTAAACTTTACCAAACATTAGTCATTAAACAAAGTTGTATGATCTTTTTGCAACCAAGCAATCCTATATGGGTGTGGATGCTCTAATCTTTTCAAATTCAAATTTTTAACCATTTCTTCATAAACTAGATTTATCTATACTCCCACTATCAATGATTAGATCACAACATTTACCTTTTGACTTACACTTTGTTCTAGACAAACTCTTTCTTTGGGCAGGTTCTTCATTTCCTTTTTTCTTTAACAAAGGCTCTTTAGGTGACAAGAGTCTCTCCTCTTTCAGCTTCTTCTGAATGTTCGGATCTAGTCTCCTCGTCAACATGGACAACTCTAGCATTACCCTCTAGTCTTCTATTTGGTCCTCCTTGGTCAACAATCATAAGCTTTATGTCCTTCTTCACCACATTTGAAACATGTTCTTCTAAATCCTTCTCTACTAGGTCCTCTTCCAAATCTTCCTCTTCCTCTTTGATGTCCATCATTTTGGTCTCTAGGTTAGTATGTATTTTCACCTCTATTATTTTGGTTGGTGCTTGCATCATCATTTCTCTCTTGTTCATCTTTGTGTTCATGGCTTCCATATGATCTTCCTCCTATTCTACTGCCGTGACCTCTTCCTCTTTATTTTCTTTCAAATTCCCTATTTAATTTTTCTTGAACTTTCATGGAAAACTGGTATGCATCTTCAATAGTAGTTAATCTTACCAGGCTTAGCTCTTCTTGAATACAAGGCTTCAGTCCATTGATGTATCTAGCTACCTTTTCTTTATTGGATTCAGAGTGGCCTGCTCTGATAATGACTTTGTAAAATTCTTCAGTATACTCTGTGACTATTTTGTTCATCTACCTCAAACCTTCCATCTTCTTTAGGAGTTCCAACTCATAATCTATAGGAATAAATTACCTCTTCAATTTCTCCACCATTCTATCCCATCTAGAAATATTTTATTTCCCTCTTCTATTTCTTTCTAACTGTACTTCTTTCCACCAAATTCTAGCATGACCTTTGAGCTTCATATTGGAAAACTTGACCCTCTCAAGATCGTCTATTTCTTCATATTCAAAATATCTTTTCATATCATGATCCAATCTATCAATTCTTCTGGATTGAGACTACTCAAATATGTAGAGATATCTATCTTTGGCAATTTTTTCCAATTTTTGCTATAGTCTTCAACATTTTGACTTGATCAGATTATTCAATTTATGCATCATCTTGGGCTGCATCATCTTCATCTTCACTTTTATCTCTCCTTCTTGGTTCAAATCCTCTTCTCAGTTCCTCTTGGATTGCATTAATCTGCCTCTACAGAGCTCTAAATCCTTCTTCTCTCACTCGATAACAATTCTACCACAATTTCTTTATGGAGGAATCTTTATGTTTTATTTATTTTCTCTTATTACACTTAATTTAAAACTCCTTAGTGCAAATCTTTTGCCTCACATCAGTGGTTCTACTTTCACTTTTAAATGCACCATCTCAAGGTCATGATACAAACTGCTTTACTATTTAGCAATCTATTTGCACACTCAGGATACAATGGACCTGATACCATCTAATGAGGGTGTGCTCCACCCAATACAATCATAATATAAAATTAAAACATTCAAACAAATGAGAATAAAAATCTTATGGAAAATTCTTTCTTTAAACAAAAAAATTGTTTCACAATTTCTTTAGGAAATTGCCTTCAAAAGGCTACAAATCTAAAATTAATCGCTCAAGGGTCATGTGACCTCTTGTTACAAAAAAATGGAATATAATACAATAGAAAAATTAGACTCTAAAATTCTTGGAATGATGATGCTAAATGCAACAACAAAAATAATCAAAACTATGTCCTAAAATCTTCAATCTAGAGCCAAAAATACAACTTTTGGAGCTATCTTCTGGTATTTTATTCACACTTTCAGATCTTACATGACCATAACCTGCAAATAAACTCCATTTCTACTCCTCAATCTGCTCAACCCACCACTTAGGAATTCAAAACCCTTATATCATTATCGTCTTGCTTCCTCTATGCAAAAATTACCAAATAAAACTCCCTGAAAAGCATATGGGTGTCAAATTTGTAACTCCTATTTTTTATTGCCTTTTAGTTGATGAATATCTTGGGAAAATAACCTCCCATATTGAATTCCAAGATTTCCTCAACTTTCCTTTTGAAAATATTTTCTTGATTTGGTGCTTTGTCATGGCCAAGTTGCCATAGATGTTTTTTTTTGCTAAAATTATTTAGTAACTTCCTCTTGACTTATCCTTATCCTTGGCAACTTGCTTGTTGACTTGTAGGGGTTAAGATACCTTATTCTATGACATAAAATATTATAAAATATTTATTCTTGAAATTCAGCACCAACTTCCAAATGTTTGATGCAACGACTTTTATTTACCAATAGGTAAAATAGTAATGGTAAAAACTACAACAATAATTTTTTCACCTGAACCAAATTACCTACAAAACAAATTAAGTAAAATAAAACAAACTTGTAAAAAATATTTTTGGGCGATGAGAATTTCTCCTACACCCCTATATGCTCCTACATTATCCCACATCACATATTTTGAAACATCATCTTTAATCTTCAACAAGTAAACATAAATTTGCAAGTTTAAGATAGGTTTGCCCACCTCAAATTGCTCCACCACTTTGGGCATATGAGTTTCCCACATTAATTGCAATCTTCCATCCTTGTGAGGACTGCTCAAAACCACAAAACAAATTGTCTTCAATTTTGAATTCTTTATGGATTCCACTTGGTCCATATGTTCCCTATGGTATAATGCAATGAAAATGTATCAAAAATCTCTGTTTTCTTCATTTTGGAGCTCAAATTCTTCACAAGATACACTGCAACTTCCTAACAACCTAGGATGCAAGAATCTTTGTTATCTTTGACAGTTAACCGGTTAGCTTTCTCCTCACTCCCTTCTTGTATCTAATGGCTAGATGGGCTTGTTGTGGAAATGCAAATTATTTAGAATGATGGCTTTAGTGTAGCTTGGATTGTGTTTATAGAATTTTAAATAATTTTATATTATTGTGAACAAGACTCTCTTCTTCTCTCATATAATGCTTCCAATGTGTCACACCCCAAAATTTGACTATGTATTACTTTTCATTTGTATGCAATTAGTAGATAATTTTGCATGGATTAATGATTTGACTTTTAATGAAAATGTCAAGATAAATCAATTATTTCATGAGTTTATATATATGCATAGAATTTAGACATGTGATTATATGTTATCATGATTATTTATTCATAATGTATATAGATTAACTAACGATACACTAATCCCAGTTTGGTGATTGTAAGTTGTAACCAGGAAACAGATTTCCACCCTCTGGGGAAGAGAGGGAGAGCATCATTGGAGAGAAGTGAATAGATGTAGGGAAAGGAATAGGTTGTTCCCATCTAATTCTTGTGCTTTCAATGTTTAGTGAACCTCATTGAAATTGGTCAGTTGTGTTCAACCTATTTGATTAGAGTTTGGGTTTTGACTTGACAATCATCGCTTTGATGTCAAGAACCATTAGCGTAGGTTTTGTCGAAAAACTGAGTCAGGATAAAAATGACCATCGACAAGATATGGTTGATAGTCGTTATTTTCCTTATGCACTATGATTATAGTTTATGTTATTATAATGATTTAAATTAGAGGTTAATTTATATTATTTTATTATCGGTGATTTCTGATAAGTGTTCTGTTATAGTAACTTATCTATTCTCTAGTGTTTTTGTGAGATAGAGGGGGAGAAAACCTCGACCCATTCTCATATCTTTATGGATGTTAGTAGCAATGTAAGTAAGTATTGGGTGCTTTTTACTTCACCTTGTGGTTATGTTTATATATATATGATTTAAGGAGCTAGACCTATGAGGTGGTCGTTAAACTTCTTTATAAACATAGCTAAGGTTCCATGGTATTGCAAACAACTTTTATGATAAAGTGGCTTGACTCCTTTACTCCCTAACTGATTTAGAGAGTAAGGAGGAGCTCAGGAACCGACTTGTGGAGTGGTCTTTTATGACCATCACCTCCACTAAATTGCATGCCTATGAGGAGTTATGGTAGGCTATGTTTAAGGGAGAAGAATGCGGTTATGGCTGAGTTGCTATTAATCACCGCAGGAGTTTTCTCTCAAGGACACACAAAGAAAGCTGGAGAGAGACACTAAGAGTATTGGAAGGACATTGACAACAAGAAATAGGATTGAGCTCATCGTAAGGAAGAATGGAGACTGTGGAAAGATCTTCAGTTGATCTCAATACAGGTTCTCTTCTTTTATTGAAAGTTTTAAGAATAGTTTATTAATGATAAGTTGCTTTTGGTTCTGCATGTTTTATGGCCGATACTTTGTATGATATATGGTTGACATCTATGTATGTTTTAAGGCCGATACTCTATATGTTTTATAGCTGATACTTTGTATGTTATATGGCCGATAGTCTTTGATTATTTCTGTGAGTTATATAAGCAAATAAGCCTAGTTAAAAGATATTTGCATAAGGCCGATAGCTTACCACACTACTATGCGAGATTACGGTCGACAACTTGTTTAAGACTGTGTAAATTTAATGCCAAATAGCCTTGTTTTTATGTGTATTGTGGTAAACACTAGTTAAGATTTATACTATGTTAGTATATTGAGATATGTGTATCTCTGTCTTCTATCAAAGATTGTATTCTTTTACCTTATTCCACGAAGGGAAAACTCAGACTTTTCTTTAGTGCATATTGTGTTTCTCTATACAAGCTGAAGAGTTGTTTAAGTATAGCAGGCCAAGATAGTTACTATTATAGTTAGTAAATCTCTTCTGTGTATCTTTCTTAGACCCTGAGATGTAGCAAAAAGGTTTGTTTATACTGAGAGCATAGGTTTGTTTTTAGTTATCTTTTACCTACCCTTACATTCAAGTCGATATGAGATGTAATTGTTGTCTTCTTATTATTTAACTGAGAAGATTATATATGTTTGTAATCAAAACCAAGCCTCTATAGAACTCTAATAGGAAATAGGAGTTAAGATCAGTAAGTAAGATAGTGATGTATCCTATTTATCTCTTTAATAGATTCAAGTTTTATAGTTTACATTCAAAGACTTAGTGATAGGCCTCATTTTATTTTAGTAAACAAGAATGATATTAGATATCATTGGGAATGCCCAAGATGTGGTTTATATTATTATATTTGCACACTTCGTTTATAACAAGTATTTTGTTGTTATGTGGAAGGATGGTGTGCCCAAGTATTTAACCTTTCTATATTTAGAGTCAATGGATGAAAGGAGTCCATTAGATCAAACTTTATTTATTATTCTCTTTGGACTCAAAACCTATTTTGAAGAGCAAACTTAGTTAAAAGTATTCATGATAATGAGAATATTTATTAGATTATATTTACTTGAAGATATAAACTCATGTTCTATATTTTTTGTGAAACATGAAGGTGATTAGAGCCTAAGTAGTCTAGAGAAGACTAGAGGCTATTATAATCATGTAATATTATTATACATTCTTATCTTTGGATAACAAGAGTTTTGATGATATTTTGTATATTGGGTTAGAGAAGATAAAACCCTAGGATCAACCCAGATGGGTCTAGTAAACTTAAAACTCTCAATATGGTTATGACATTGATTATTTAGTTATTTATGGTCGATAGTGAATAGTCGAGAATACATAGATCATGACAAGTATAACTTAGGAAGAGTTTAAGAAGCCTTTTGATAAAATTTAAATGATAGAGTTGAAACACGACATACAACACAAGAATGCCTACTTTTTGAGTCGAGGAGTAGAATGATAGGAAGTCATAGACTCTGATGTTTGCAAGAATGCAACGAAGGACTCTCTGAAAGATTAAATCTTCTAAACCTATTCATTGTATTTATATCCTAGAATTCAAGATTAAATTCTAAGTCAGATTGACTAGGAATTAAACTTAGTCAAGAAATTTCATGTCCAATGTTATTAGTCAAACAAATGAAATTGTAGGATGGGATAGTTTCTAATTCAATTTAGAAGTGTGTGAACTCACGACTACATTTATTGCAAACATTTATCTATATAGAAATTTTGGCCAAAGTGATGCATTTGTATCTACATGCATTAGTTGGTTCACAATGTCTAGATGGCGTAACCTGTTAGTAGGATCATACTTAGCTAGAAGATTGGCTATAGTTGTATGGTCAATTGTGTTACATAGGACACAACACTAGAACTTAGATGGAAAATCTGTTGGTTCCTTATTTCTATACTCTTTGTGAAGGGTGGGGCCACTTCCAGGAAGGAAGGTGTGCAAGGGACCGTCGGTCTATGGTTGGAGGTAAAGCACTCAGATGATGCTCTCCCTCTGTAGCAGAAGACTCGCCGAGACTTGAGTGATAGATATCAAGATTCCAGATGTAGTATTCTTTATGTTATGATGTAAAAGTATTCTTATTTCCAAGTGCAATATATATTGTAAATGTAAAGTGAAATGTTTCTCACTATGATTTATCTTTGAATATATTGAATTTCAAGGTTGAAAAATATTCATAAAAGATATGCATTTATTTCCTTGTAATTATGCAAATGATAAAAAAAATTCATGTTTACCATGTTCATTTACTTTCTTGTAAAATGTTGTGTAAATCCGAGTAATTTGAGAAGGCATGTTACACAATGTTTCATGCTTAAATATAGAATCTACCTTTCTATCATGTGTAGAATTGTTGAATGCTACACTTGACATTTTTTGAATGATAGGCTATTAACCTGCCATGCTATATCAATAGTGTCCATTGTTAGAGTTGGCTATGATTGGTGCCACCCAGGATCTAGGACTTCATGAAAGCACAAGAGAGATCAAATGAAAGAATGATGCTATTCTATCATTGAATGCAAAAGAAGGATTGTTGTTTGGATTACATAATACATGAAGAGAGCCTTACTTATAAAGACAAGGTGAGAGCTAGAAGGATGGAGTGGAAGGTGGAGATATTCCTACAACATGTGCCAATTAGAGGATGATAACTAATTTCACATGTGGAGGATAAGACAACTCACTCCAACTATCAACAACTCAATACACAACTAGACTTAACTAGACACAACTAGACATCTAGTAGACTCACTAAGTCAACTTAACATGTGTGATTAATGTGTGATGTGTGAATATTATTTAACTAGTAAATAGTTAAATAAGATGAATTATCCACACTAGGGTAAACTGGTTAGGTGATAACCCTGTTCACACCAACACCCCCCCTTAAGTGCAACTTAGGGAGTAGCTGACTAAAGCAAGATGAAATGATGGATGGGTCAAGGCTACTAGGCCATGTTAGGTACCCATGTACAACAAATCTCAAGTGGAGAAAAGGAGAAAACCTCATGGGAAAAAACTCCTCTCCAAAAGTGAGAATGCAGAAATAATGAATATGAAAGAAGAGGTGCTAGTAGGAGGACTCAACATGACCCCCCAAGGACAACTTCTATCACATATGTACAATCAAATACCCCCCCATAGGAGAGCAAGTATGAGACTATAGGTCCCCCCCACAATGAAGTAGCTCCTGTGTCGATGGTGGATGCCTGAAGAAGAACACTGGAAAGTGTCCTGAACCTGCAAACAACATTTCTCCCCTTAGGAAGAAACAAGTCCAAAGGCTGATGTCGAAGAAACTCCATCTCAAGGTATGAGGGAAAAAGCCTCATGATGTATGCTTCCAAAGACTGCTCAAGTGTCCACATGTCAAAATCAAGGAATGCCACAATGCAATGAGGTGTGACCAATCCAAAATCCTGGGTAGACTGATGAGGAACAACCTCCAAAGACAAAGTAGATGGGAGAACAGTTGTGCTATAACTGTCATCAAAGAGGAGAGCTATCCCCTCCAGTGTGTTCTCCAAATCTGCAATATGAGACTCACAAAACAAGTTTGATATACCTGCCAAGAAAGTATCCCACAAAGCTGTGTCCGAAAGACTGGAATGATCATGCTCAACTGAAGTAGATGAACCCATGTCGATGTCGATCTCTGAAGAAGCAGGAGGTTGAGGTGATGGAAGCTCAGTACTAGTCTCATGAACCAAAGTGGGTGAAAGAACACCAAGGTTCAAGTGACCAAACTTCTCCTCAGAAACATGATTCACACTTGATGCATGAGTGTGAATGCCAATCAATGGATCTACATCATCAGAAGAAACAGAATGGGAGAAGGTATACAAGCGAGATGCATGATCAGCCATCCCAACAGCAATGATATCTCTGCTCTCCAAGTCTCGTATGATCACTGAATCAGGAGTGAACTCAACTGTCTTGCCTGCACCACAATGAGTAATCTGATAGATGGAAAGAAGATTGGATGTCAATGAAGGTACACACAACACATTGTTGAATGTATTCTCTCCAACATCAATTGCCCCTTTTCCGGATGCATGCATGTATGTGTTGTTACCCATCAAGATAGGTGTTGAAGTGCATGACTCAAATGTAGTGAACATCCCCTGTGAAGATGCCATATGATGAGAAGCCCCTGAATCAAGAAGCCATCTCTCTGACTGAAGACTTGTAGATGCAAAGAATGCTTTTCCATTTCCTTTATCTGTCCCATTTGCAATACCTGCTTTCCCTGTATGTGTAGATGATGATGCTGTCGAAGAAGAGGTTGTACTAGGTGATGATGATGGCATTTTGATGTTGTGCTTTTGAATAACGTGAGTCAACTCATCAATTTTCTTCTCATAACACTTATGCTCATCATGTCCTAGTTTTTTGCAAAATGCACACTTTGGTCTCTCCTTCTTAGATGATTCCTCCTTGGGAAAGGATGAGGATTTAGGTGATTTGGTTGATTCCTTTGCTTGCTCATTGTTCTTGAAATCCTTATTTTTCTGTTTCTTGCCTTTGCTAGTTGAAGCCTGTTGATCCTTAGAACCTTGATTAGTAAGAAGTGCTTGAGGTTTAGGAGACTTCAATTTGCCCATGTGTACTAACTTAGCTTGCTCCCTTGTGAGTGATGCAGCAAACTCATCAAGTGAAGGCATTGTGAAAGCTTTCCCAAGTGCATCCATCATAGCATAGAAGGTAGAAACAAAAACTGAATAGTCAGGACCAAGCTTGGCAAGGATTGAAAGAATCAATTGAGTGTCCTCTTTCTCAATTCCACATTGTTTGAGCTGCAATCTAAGTGACTTTAGTTTTGTGAAGAAGTCTTGGATGCTTGCAAAATCGGTTGGATTCAAACTAATTAATTCATTCTCCAATTTGAAACCTCTCATTGTATCTTGCTTACCAAAGAGATTTTCTAAGGTAGTCCACACTTCATTAGGTGTTTTACAAGATTCAATATGAAAGAGAAGATCAGGAGAGATAGACAAGCATAGTGTTCCATAGGCTTGATCACATCGATTATACCACTTTCTCTTTTCTGCAGCTGCAGTTGGTTCAATTTCTGTACCCATTGTTACTCTATGAATTTTCAAACTTCTTAAATGAATCTCTATTTTAGTTTTCCACTCATGATAGTTATATGATGTGAGTAGAGGAAGTTTGTGTGAATCCATGATGCAAGAGTACAAAAAAGAACACAAGACACCCCCCTGTTACTCAATCAAAGAGATCACCCCCCAAAAAAATGAATGATTGTGGCACTTTATACTTAGTGCGATTTACAATCGTCCTCAAGGGACCAAGAATGGGAAAGCATGAAAATCTCTTAAAACTAAGATTCAAAGGAGATTGCAATTGCTCACAATGATTAAGCACAGCAAACAGAAACATTCAAAACAAGTTTCACTTCCTCAAGTGTCAAAATGACCAAGTTATCACTCAAAAACCAAAAAATCAACAAATGAAATAAAATGAACTTGGTGCAGAATCTAAGAAAAGTGCATAGATGGATTTGAAGAGCTCTTTAATACCTTTTCGATGCCGCAAGAATCGCGAAAATCAGAGATCGTGGCTAAAAGTTGTGAGCTCGGAAGCGAAAAACAAAGATCTGTCTTCAAACTGCTGTAGCAGTCACCTGCAGCAGAATTTTAGAAAAATACTGACACAACTGCGAAGTGCTCTCTATCAGCTTTCTGACGATATCTTGTTTGCCTAATTTTGCCTCCATGGGCAAAAGTTATACAAAAATGAAAAAAAGCCCCCTTTTAGGGCTTTGAGGGGCAAAAATGGCCCCCTGGCGCTAATATATGGGTTAGGATTCCTTGGATCCGCCGGTACAAGGTCAATGATTCCAGTGTACCAAGATTCACTGAATAGACCCCCGTCGTTTGTGGGTTGTAGACCGCCTACCGGGAATTGACCGGTGTTAAGTGAGGCCGGGCGGTGTTAGATTTGACTGCCGGATGGGAGGCCGCTGTCACCGTTGGAGTTTAAACTGCTAACGACCCAGTTCAATGCCGTCAGTGATAAAATAGTTGCCGATGATTGTTTACAGCCACTGAGACAACTGCCGGGAAATTCCAATAATAACCGACGAGTGCTCAGAAAATTTCCCGGCGTTGAATGTGATCTCTGCTTGGGTTTGGTGATCGGTTTGGAAACCGTGGATTTGAAATTTAAACGCCAGAGTTAAGATTTCTGGTAGTTTAAAAAAACTTCACTGTGACTACTGACTATTTGGAAACCATTGGAAGGAGATTTAACTCTGTGAATTCAAACTTTTATGGCCGCCAAGGTTTGTTTTTACCGCTTCTAGGGCGGATTTAGATCCTTCACTGTAGATCTTGCTAGAACCACAAGCACTTTTAACCGCCGGATCCTGTTGTGGCCGTTGACAGATTGGATGTGGCTGAAAGATGTGGTCACCGGTTTTGAACACTGGTGTTGATTTCAAAGAACCATCGATACCCCTAAGATGTGTTAAACACTGTCGCCTTTGTGTGTTGCAATGTCTGCCGGATTTGTGATAACCGCTAGTTGCTACAAAGATTTGCTGCCAAAGATTATACAATCTCCGGTAAATTGTATTGACCATAGGTTGTAAGGCTTGGGCAGGGCTTGCGCCAGGTGGTGCCTGCCAGAGGTTGCAGTACCCTGTAGTAGATGCAACAGGGTACGGTGTACCCTATGCAATATATTTGCAAACAAAAGAACAAACCAAAGGAGTTTTGTTACCTGACAAATAAAAACTATATTTGCTAGATAATAAATCAATGGATGGTACACCTTGATTCACTTACGCAGTGACTGCGTCTAAGATTATGCAGGAATATACTCTGCAAATATTATGTACAGCTGAGAGGGAAAAAAATTGCCTTTCGGTCCAACTTTGTCCGATTTGGATGATTTTACAGTCGATCCGTACTGATTTGGCCGCTCCGGATGCAATGGCGATGTCTGATTTGTGCCAAACTGCTTTGAAACTGCTGGTACCTCCAGATCATGCCAAAGAGCCCCAAATTGAAACCCTCGTCAATTTTGCCTCCGATGTCTGATTTGGACGAAACAAAAGGCGATCTTGACTATTTCGGCTGCTCCGGACGTAATGGTGATGTCTGATTTGCAACAACACACACTGAAATGCACCTGCAATACAAGAGCAAGAAGGGGAAACCCTCACAAAACTGATGTTTCTATCAAGTTTTTTTGATTCTCCAGGTCATCATTCGATGCAAGAGAAGAGCATACTCAACCATCAAGATCCACCATGAATTGCACTCAAGATCTCTCAAAAAATAACTAACACAAAGTGATTCTTCCTAGAGCTCTGATACCATGTTAGAGTTGGCTATGATTGGTGCCACCCAGGATCTAGAACTTCATGAAAGCACAAGAGAGATCAAATGAAAGAATGATGCTATTCTATCATTGAATGCAAAAGAAGGATTGTTGTTTGGATTACATAATACATGAAGAGAGCCTTGCTTATAAAGGCAAGGTGAGAGCTAGAAGGATGGAGTGGAAGGTGGAGATATTCCTACAACATGTGCCAATTAGAGGATGATAACTAATTGCACATGTGGAGGATAAGACAACTCACTCCAACTATCAACAACTCAATACACAACTAGACTTAACTAGACACAACTAGACATCTAGTAGACTCACTGAGTCAACTTAACATGTGTGATTAATGTGTGCTGTGTGAATATTATTTAACTAGTAAATAGTTAAATAAGATGAATTATCCACACTAGGGTTAACTGGTTAGGTGATAACCCTGTTCACACCAACATCCATAATGTATAACCAAAGGCATTAGCATCAATTTCAAATGGAATTTGTAAGTTTGGTTGCCCAAGCATGGGTGTGTCAGAAATCTTTTGCTTCAAGGCATTAAGTGTGACTCATTAGGATATTGCATATTGAAAATTTTGGCCTCCCATGGACAATGTAAGCATTTTGCAATCTCAGAGAAATGAGAAATCATTTTATTCAAATAATGGGAAACTCCTTGTAAGCTACACACTTAATTCAAATTGTGTAGTTTAGGCCACTCCAATATGATATTCATTTGATAAACCTTCAACTTATCACTTCCAACCACAAGTAAATCAAAGATTTCTTGATAAATTTTTCATTTTCTTTTTTTAAAAACAAATGATAGGTTTGCAAATTCTAATATACTTTCTCTAAATGTTGCGAGCACTCATCTCAAGTTTTTTAGAAACTAGAATGAAATCAAGCTTTCAAGTTATACTGTGACAAACAATACCAAGCCAAAAATACCAAAATTGTCCAATGCATGAAGTTTCAAAACTTGAAAATACAGATATATGCTACCTCAACACACATGAATGTCTTAAGAATCAATGTAATTGTAAGTATGAAAAAGGTGCATAGATCGACAGATAGTTTGATGATGATTTAGAGTCCTAGCTAATCATGTCCATTAATGCATGAATTATATACCTCTTAGTTGTTTCTCTCTTGGTGACATGTCCCCAAATGTTTTTCCCCTTTGTTTATTCCTCCCCTACTTTCAAACTAACTTCCCAAAGTCTTGTGTACCTTCTAGATGACAGTCCAAACCACTTTGAGTGGGTTGCCCATATGACCTGTAGGATCTCTCGGGTGACCTTGCAACTTAAGTCTAGATCTCTTGGGCAACCTGCCCTACTAATATGGGTGATCCACTTCTCGTCACAAGTGACCCTATCATCTTTTTCTATTCATGATTTCTTCCAGTTTAGCCCATTTTAACTCCATTTTTAGCTTTTGACTATGAGCCCCTTCATTCATAATTGACTACTGACTTCCCCTAACTATTCTTGGACTCTTAATCACTCTATTGTTAGCTCCCAAACACTCTATTGTTATCTTCCAATCAATCTTCTGTGATATCTCCAACTATTGTTTTCTTCCAATCAAAGCTAGATCACTCTTCAATTTATCCTTGTTAAATCCTCAATCACCACCACCTTTGGTGTGAATTTTAACCCTATAAATACCCCTCTCTTTTATTCATTTGAGGAGGCAAATTCATTATTGTATTCTTGGTTGCTCAATATTTTGCAAAGTTGCCCCTAAATTAGCATTCTTATGCTTTATGCAAGACCTTGTGTGCCTTTTCTTCTCTTTATTTCAGCAATAACTTCAAAGCTCAAGCCTGTTTTCATTTTTGCAATAACATGCTTATGCTCAATCCATTCCCATTTGATTTCCATAGCTTCTAAGCTCAATCCAATTGCTTTTACATCCCTATTTTTGTCCCTATTGCCAAGAGGAGGATCCTATTGCTGCAGAGAAAGAGATGATTGCCATAGGACATCTAAGGACTTGTGTTAGGCACTGCTGCTCGATTTGTACAATTTTTTTGTGATTTCTTAGTAATTTAGATAACAAATTTCTCTCTTGAGGATGTAAAACTTGCATTGTCTTTCTCTTGATAGGAAAAATTTAATTTCTTTTCTTAGAATAGATTTTCTTTTAAATTGCTTAGATTAGCTTTCTTTTATTTCTTAGAATAGATTTACTTTCATTGTACTTAGAAT
Source organism: Cunninghamia lanceolata (assembly GCA_027924645.1). NCBI lineage: Eukaryota > Viridiplantae > Streptophyta > Pinopsida > Cupressales > Cupressaceae > Cunninghamia > Cunninghamia lanceolata. The sequence continues at coordinate 6,701,082 of BSBN01000249.1, forward strand.
AATTGTGAAATTCAATAGATTACAAGTCAAAATTGAACCACAAAAATACAAAAAAATAGATTGGATTGCTTACAAAAAGTCATTTAGTTGCATACATTTTCCCTTTCATAGTAATTAATTCATTCAAAAATAAAAAAAGGAACTCAAATATTGTTTATATTCATAGGGTTAATTGCATTTAGGAACTCAGAAAATATCAAAAACATTAAAAAAACACAAAAACCAAGTACTCAAACAAACCCTTGATTTCATCACGAGGTCAACAATCAAATGAATACATTCAAAATGAAATCTCTCCCCCTTTTGTCTAGCATTCAATATGCCTAGGCATAAGGTGCTACACCCTTAATACTATAGTGTGTATAGGGTTACATGAGTAGTCAGCTTGTGGCTACCTTAACTCTTAATTGTGATATATAATCATATTATAATCAATTATAGGTTATTAGGTCAGGCTAGGGGTTATATTTAAGTATGTAAGTCAGCTTGGGTGGCAGCCAAGCCCTTATTAGGTATATATAGGAACTAGTGGTAAGTTTACGAGGATCATATTGTGAATTGTGTTCTCATTGGAGATATTTTAAGGTTTTCCCCCTCGAAGTGGCTTGTTATTTTTAGTTATTATCAAGCATTTACAGCATATTTCCTATTATACTCCTTTTTGTGCAAGTTATTTCATTACAAGCGGTATCAGAGCATGATCTTGGCACCGTGAAGGCAAAACAAGGCGATTTTTTTCGATTTTGGAGATCAATTTGGGAAGTGCATATCTCTCTTATTTTGGTGAATCTTTTCAAGATTTTTTGTGGGTTTTTCAAGGGCATATTTAATCTACTCCATGCTAGATCACATTAAATATGAGGTACACATGTTCCATCCAAATTCTATCTCTCAAGCAATGATTATAGCAAAGCAAGTAGAGGAAAAATTTATGGTTAATAAAATCAAGGTTTTGTAAACATAATGTTGGGAAAATGTGTCTCAACCTTGCAATTATATAAGGTTTATTGTTGATAGGATATATATATATATATATATATATTTCCTAGTTACACCGATAGGGTGGAGTGGGATGTGTGTTAACATTGTTTTGTTAACAAAAACTATTAAATGGCTAACATACATTAAATTAATGATATGTTGTAAATATGGACCGCTCAAGGCTTTAGGTCTGATGGTATATATTTTGTTGGATTGTCTTGCCTTGGAAGGTAACCCTATTTTATGAGGTCATTGTATTATGGTTGGGGTATCGTGATGTATTCTGAGAATCTGATAGCGGTCGTGTTGTCTTTGGATCTCTGGTGGTGATACTCCTATGAGAAGCTTTTGTGTATGAGGAAAATCGATTAAATCAAAACTAACAAATCAAAAACCCATAACATAAAGAGAACTAATCTAAATAAAAGCCATTATCAATAAATCAATGAAATATGAAAGCTTTTACCGAGGTTTGTATTGTTCCCTTTGGATGAATGTGGATTGCTCAATAGTGCTGCGAAACCATGTTTGCAACAAGCAAGTAAAGTGCTCAAAGATCAATGTCAAAAGATCGTGAAGTTGCTCAATCGATGCGATGTTTGCTCAAAGCGTTGTTAAAGGATGCCTGAGAATAAGTGATCGAAGAGGATTTGTGAAGAAGATGAGGGGGGTTTATATAGATTTCAAACATGATCAACCAACGGTCTAGATAATTTAGAAGAATCAATGGAGGAGATAAAACAAATAACCATGATGAATGTGCACACGACATGTGTCAATCCATAAGGATATTTTTATTAAGCTATGATGAAAACAAGATTGATTGAATAGATAACTCAACTTGAAATTTTGTCTTTTTTAGAGTTCTAAAAATAAGACTGATTGTGCACATGAGTTAACAAGATATTTTAAGAGGAATTGGAAGATAACTGAAATTAAATAAATAAATTTATTTAATTATTTGTGCATGATTGAGGAACAGAGGATTATAAATAAAATATTTGACTTTATTTATTTTTAGGGGAAAAAGCAAATTAAATAAATAAATTTATTTAATTGTTTGTGCAAGATTAGAGGAATATGAAGATTATAAATAAAATACTTGATTTTATTTATTTTTAGAGGATTGAGATAATTTAAATAAATTTGCATGATTTATTTAAATTTAGAAGAACAATTGATTTAATTAAATAATGTAGAATTATTTAATTGTAGATAAGAGAGGATTTGGATGAATTAATTAAATAATTGGATTTATTTAATTAATGTAGATTTGAAATTTAAAAGAGGATAATGATTTAAGTAAATAATTAAAAATTATTTAATTTTGGAAGAATAACGAGGAATTTAATTTAATTAATTAAATAAAGAGGATTTATTTAATTAATGTTGAATTTAGGAGATTTAGAAGAATTTGATAATTCTAGTGAAATTAATTAAATAATTAGATTATTCAATTAATGTTTGAAATGCAAGTGATTAGACAAATTTGATGAAATGCAAGTGGTGCAACGACATGGTCATTTTAGGGTGTCTACATTTTGCCCCTCTTTCATGCAATGCAGTTTACAGCGTTGCGTCAAAGAAAACAATTGTTGAAGACATGATACAATTTTGATGCCCCAGTGTAGCTAGCTGCCCCTGTGTAGCTGGCGTAGGATGCCCCCTCGAGAGGAAAGACAGGGAAGCGGCAGAAGGACTGGGTTGATGCTCGACTAGAAGATTGTGTTGGAGATAGGTGAGGTTGGATAGATGATAGATAGAAGAAAGGAGATAGGAGAGAACATGAGAGAAAGACTGTTGATCGATCATTGATGGAAAACTATATAAGGCCATGGGTAAATGGATGGGTAAATGAATGAGCTTGTTGCATTGGTTTTACAATTGTATATAAAGAGCAATCCTTATTTTTGATATAGCACGTGGATAGTTCGCCACCAAGGTATAAAAGACCAAGTTGCTGTAATATCCGAGTGCGTGGACGTTGACTCTGCAAGCAAGCGGTTTGAACTTAGATCCTTGAGACATGATATAACCTTGTTGGTACATGTGAATGAGTCATAGTCTTGAACATAAAATAAACTTCAATACATGTAAATGCAAGAAGAATATTAATATGTAAGATGCTAGGTCATAACACACACAAGATAAATATGCTGCCAAGAAAGATGCTAAAGATCATTCCTCAAACACGGCATACAAAAGCAATGACTATGCCCCCAATCCGTACTGCATCGTAACATACCAAGATTATAGATAAATCAAGGTAGTCTTGAATAGGTAATAGAAAAGGAACAAAAAATAAACCATAAAGCAAATTGATTGACTTACAAAGTAAACATACAGCCAACATATTCTCTTGCCAAAGAGGTTGCTCAGGATAGATTGGATAGGAAAGATAACAGCCTTATCGTAGGAGCGATGTGTCCGTTAAAGGGTGCTATCTACATAAAAAGACAATGTCTTGCTACAGGAAATGCCACATGTCGCAGGAGACGCGTGTGTTGGTCTCGACAATGGAACACACTATAGAAGACAAGCCTTTTGATCTGGTGCTTTGGTTAAGCTGGACTTAGCTGGTGTTGGCAATCGATACACAGGATAACAGATGACTCTGGAAGTAAGCTTCTTTGCTTCAGGTTTGTTAAGAACTCTTGCTTTAAAAGGATGCTTTTGCTTGTTGTTTTGTTGCTTGAGTTAGTCAAGTCGAGGTAAATGGATTTTGATAAACGGAAGACCAGAAAGGTGGAATGTCAATGGATTGAGATGGGTGAAGAATGATGAATCATATGTGCCTGAGTACTGGATACTTCCTTCGTATTCCAGACTTCCTACATACCCTGTATCCATGGGATCAAGGCACATTATGAGGAAAGATGAAAAATTGGTAATATGTAGTTCTGGGTAGAGTGATGAATGGGTCAAGGTGGTGAGGGGGAGATCTTATGTACCTAAGTACTGGATACTTCCTTTGTATTCTAGACTACCTACATACCCATATCCATGGGATCAAGGTACCTTAAGATTGAGAAGAGATAATATGTAGTTCTGGTTGTTGTGATGATGTAGGAAAAGTGTTGAGAAGATAACAGCCTTATCGTAGGAGCGATGTGTCCATTAAAGGGTGTTATCTGTGGAAAGGGGAAAGATTGAAGTGTTTTGCGAACCACAAACAAGGAACCACTCCTAGACCTAGGTTAAGGAAGGAAATGCCCCCATTTCGGTAGAGGAATTTGCCTAGGATGACTGACGAAGAAGACACAAAAAGCTTAACCTAGGACAAGACAGTGTGAACTGTTGACACAGATCAAGACGTGGGATGACGATGGTGGACACTGACAAATTTCCAAGCTATACTAGATAGGGAGATGGAAATGCAAACAAGGTCAATGGTTTTATTATGGATGGATGGGAGAAGCTTGTTTGTGAAATGGATATGGAAGGAACAAGACTCGATGGATGATGGATGTTGACTCTACACAAAGCGCCTATTTACCAGGTTTTCACTATGGTACTTATCCAAGGCGCCCGTTTGCCAGGTTTTCACCAGAGGACAGATTTTATTTTATTTTTTATTTTTATTTTTATTTTTTTGGGATACTCTAAGGATCAGGCATAGAACTTCTTGAGATGAACACTGTTAAGTGGCTCATCCAGAGGAATGCCGTCAGGTGTAGCTAAAGTATAAGCTCCTGATCCATATGCTGCTGTCACAATAAAGGGGCCTAACCAGTTAGGTTCAAACTTTCCCTTCTTTTCTCGATCTGCTTGATTTCTCTGATTCTCTTTGAGGACAAGATCACCAACTTGAAACCGTCTTTCTTTGATCTTTTTGTTGTAATTACGCTGGAGGCAGTTTTGATAGACATGGAGATGATTAAGCGTGGCAAGGTGCTTTTCATCTAGTAGTTCTAGCTCAGCTAATCTACAAGTGCGATACTCCTCTCCGCCGATCAGGTCCTGCATGGATACTCTGAGGGATGGGATCTCGACCTCTATAGGTAGGATGGATTCAGAGCCATAGACCAAGGCATATGGTGTGGCACCAGTTGGTGTTCTGATACTAGTGCGGTAGGCCCATAGGGTAGGATTGAGTTGCAAGTGCCAATCACAACCAGCTTCATTGACTGTTTTCTTGAGGATTTTGAGAATGGTTTTATTGGAAGCCTCCACTTGGCCATTACTCTATGGATAGTAGGGAGTTGAAAAGCGATGTTGGATATTGTATTGTGTGCACAAGGCATGAACATCCTGATTCTTGAATGGTCTCCCATTATCAGTGACAATGGCTTGGGGAATACCATACTGACAAATGAGGTAGTTAAGGATAAACTTGGCTATTTGTTTACCGGTGATATAGGTCATAGGAATGGCTTCAACCCACTTCGTGAAGTACTCAGTGGCAGTAATAATGAATTTATGGCCATTGGATGAGGATGGATGGATTTGTCCTACAAGGTCGAGACCCCATTGAGAAAAAGGCCATGGAGTTGTCACAGGTTGTAGTTCATGAGTTGGTGCGTGAATCAAATCTCCATGTTACTGACATTGTAGACACTTCTTAGCAAACTGTGCAGCATCTTGCTCTATTGTAGGCCTGTAATTACCTGTTCTGAGTATCTTCTTAGCGAGATTAGGACCGGTAGAATGTGCGCCATAGACACCTTCGTGTATGTCTCGTAAGGTAGCTTCAGCTTCTTCCGCGTTAAGACATCGTAAGAGGATACCATCGAGACTCCTGCAATATAGTGTATCACCCAGAATGGTGTAACGGGAGGATCGACGGATAAAGGTTTTGCGTTGGGTGGATGAAAGGTCAGAGGGAAAGGTACTATTTTTAAGGTATTCATAGATATCTTCATACCATGGGGAATTGGGACCAACAAATTTGCAGATGATTACAGTAACTGGAACGTCGATGGTGGGTATCAATAATTGCTCAATCAAGAATTCACATTTCTGTGTATTTGCAGGCATGTCTATAAGTGACCCTACGGAAGCCATAGAATCTGCAGCCTTGTTATGCTCTCTTGGAATTTACTCAAATGTGATGCTAGAAAAATGTGGTTTGTAGGCATCCACTAGTTGCTTGTAGGGGACCAACTTTTCATCCTTTGTTTAGTACTCATCTGTGACTTGTCGAATGACTAGTTGTGAGTCTCCATATACTTGTAGTTCTGTGATGTCCCATTGAACTGCTGTATTGAGACCTATGAGGAGTGCTTCATACTCGGTAATGTTATTGGTGCAAGGGAATGCAAGCCGATATGACTTTGGAATATAGTCATTTTGAGGTGTGATAAACAAGATGCCGGCCCTTGATCCATGCTGTGTGTAAGAACCATCAATGTACAGCTTCCACATTATTGAGTTGGAAAGGGTGAAGAGATTCTCGTCTGGAAAGTCTGCTACCATAGGGTGTGTATCTGTCATGGGTGCTTCTGCTAATTGATCTGCTAGGGCTTGTCCCTTGATGGCCTTACGATCCATATACTCAATGTCAAACTCACTAAAGATCATGACCCATTTAGCTAGTCTACCTGTAAGAGCTGCTTTTGCTAGTAGATACTTCAAGGGATCAATTTTGGCTATAAGATTTGTGTGTTGGTTTAGCATGTAATGCCGCAGCTTTTGGGAAGCGAACACTATTGCTAAACAAGCCCTTTCCATCGGTGAATAATTGAGTTCATATCCCACCAAGTTTCGACTGATATAATAGATTGCATGCTCTTTTCCTGATTCATCATGTTGTGCTAGCAGGGCCCCTAGGGCCAAAGTTGTAGTTGAGATGTATAATATCAAAGGTTTAACAACAATTGGTGGACCCAATACAGGAGGTGTAGCTAGATACATTTTGAGCTGATCAAATGCTATTTGACACTTATCATCCCATCAAAATGAGACATCCTTTCTGAGCAAGTGTTGAAATGGTTGACATTTATCAGCTAGCTGTGAGATGAAATGCCTAATGGACTGCAACCTTCCTTGAAGGCTCCTTAATGCTTGAGGTTCTTTGGTGGAGGCATTTCCACTATAGCCTTTACTTTTACGGGGTCTCCCTCGATGCATCTACGAGATACAATGTATCCCAACAGCCTCCCTGAAGTTACACCAAAGACACACTTCTTTAGATTGAGGCGTACTTGGTATTTCTCGAGCCTGTCAAAGATCTGTCCTAGAACTTGAATGTGATCTGCCCTAGAAGATTTAGCTAGTATGTCATCGACATAGTCCTCCATGATATGATGAAAGAGGTCATGGAATATCACTGTCATTGCTCTTTGATAGGTTGCTCCTGCATTCTTTAGACCAAACGACATGACACACCAACAATAATTACCCCACGGACAAGTAAACGTTGTTTTATGTTGATCTTCTTCTGCTATCCTTATCTGATTATAGCCTGAGAATCCATCCATGAGAGAAAGCATTTCATGACCTGCAGTCAAGTCTACTATGAGGTCAATGTTTGGTAGTGGAAAGTCATCTTTGGGACATGCTTTATTAAGATCTCTAAAATCATTACACACGCGGATGCGCCCATTAGGTTTAGACACAGGTACAATGTTTGATACCCAGTTTGAATAGTCAATAGGTCGGATGAATTTTGCATCTAACAACTTCTGTATTTCCACATTTACCAAGAGAGCTATCTGTGGGTGCATCTTCCTCAGCTTTTGCTTGACTGGTTTAACTTTTGGATCAACTGTGAGATAGTGAACCACTAGCTTAGGGTCTAACCCTGGCATATTGGCATAGGTCCATGCAAAGTTGATGGTTCTCTATAAGAAGAATGTGTTAAGATTCTTGTGCTCTATTTCTGATAATGATGCTGCCAGGAATGTGGTCTTTGGATTTTGCTCTGTGCCAAGGTTTATCTCTGTAGAATCTTCCACTAGGAGCGTGGACTTTTCTTTATACTTAGATGGTAAGGGAAGGTCAAATCCTCCATCCTCAGGTGCCACAGTTGGGTTTTCACCTTTGGATACGTCCTTTGTTTTTACTATTTTGTGATCGGGAGGTGCCACAGTGTGGTTTTCACCTAGAGATCTTTCTTTATTTTTACTTTTGTGACTAAAGGATTTGGCATTCTCACCAAAATAAGCTGTTGGCTTTAGTTCCATTACAAAACTTGCTTTATGATCGCCAAGAGGGATACCTTCTTGAAGTCCCATGAACTCAGCTATAGCTTTGTCATTCTGAAATACATCTATAACGGGGGACCCTTGTTGGTCCCAATCGATAAGTTCAGGGTAGACAAGTGTTACTTTCTGGGTGTTTGTGGTGGATGTTAGGGATACAGAGGATAGTATAAATACGGAGGATTCTGTAAATAGGTCGGTCATATGGAGGGAAGAGTCATCGATGGTATCCTTATTAGACGTCGAATCTGCGAGAGAAGTTTTAGCCAACTTGTCGAGGATACTCTTGATGTCCAAGGCATGCGGTACCTTTCTACCAAATCCTAACCCCTTCTTATCTAGTTTCTTTGTCACACTAATGGGCTCCATTGTTCCTTGATTTTGTTTCCCAAGGCCACCTTTGCCTTTATAGCCAATGTTTTTGACTATCCTTAAGCCATTTCCATATTGCTTGACTGGTTCTTTCTCCTTATAAAGCCAAGAAGAAATGTCCTCAATAGTTTCCTCTTCCAATAATTTTCCCTGTTGGAATTGGGTTAAAGATGCTGGGGGAGGAATAGCTACTTTTTTAGTTGCTTTGGTAATGGGTGGTTGGCCGTAAGATTTAGGGGATAAAGGCATCCGCCCTACACAATAAGATTTTGAGATATCATAGGTTCCAAAGCCTATATCATAGATGTGAGCTTTGATTTCAGGAAGAGGATTAGGTTCACTTGTAGAGGCTTGTGTCAGATTTTCAGGATCGACATATAGTGGGGATTCAAGGGCTTTGTCATTTTGAGGCACTTGGTTGCAATTTTTATAACTGCCTTGCAAGACACGAAAAAATTCAAAAGGATTGGGGTCTCCTGGGATAGTGATCTCTGTACCATTGAATGGGAACTTGAGGGATTGATGGTTGTGGAGGGAACAACTTTCATTACATGGATCCATGGGCGGCCTAGGATAATGTTGTAAGGCAACTCAATACCAAGGACTTGACACCCGGTTTCAAGCATGACAGGGCTCAGTTGTATAGGCAAGTGGATAACACCTTCTGAACGGCGTTCAACATCATCATATCCTTTGATTGTAATACTTTGATCAGTGTTGACAGGATCCTCAGAGTATCCCAATTGCTTAAGTAACTTTAAAGAACATATGTTGAGACCAGCACCACCATCTATGAGTATGCGTTTGATTTTACATTTATGGATGAGAACCTTAATGTGAAGGGCATCATTGTGACATGGATCATGGGATGGGAGGTTCTTTTCAGAGAAGACCACATTGTAGGGCGAGGCAATGTTACCTACTATAGCTCAGAAATCTGCGACCACTATGTTGTTAGGAACCGACGACTCTTGGAGGGCTTTTTCTAGCACCACTCTATGTGCAGGTGATGACCGTAGAAGGTCCAAGATAGAGATTTGTGCTGGCGTTTTCCCTAGATGTTTGACAAGATTGTAATCAGATTGAGCTGGGAGACTGGGTGTAGGACCATGAATGGTGACACGACCACGATGAGTTGTAATAATGCAATCTGTAGATTTGCCTTTGATTGTGAGGGTAGATACGTGACTCTCTTCAAAATGACCCACAATGGAGTCAAAGGAAGTGGAAGCATGATTGACACCTTTACCTTTATCTTGAGGAGGAGGTGGACCATGGTGAGGGAATGGTTCCTTATACATATTGAGGTCTTTGTTCGTGTGTTGAGCTGGTGGATCATCTTCAAGAGAGATTTGGTTGCCTTCGATGAGATTTTGGATTAGGTGCTTGAATTTCATGCATGATGCGGTTCTATGCCCTTTGCTCCTATGGAATTCACAGTATTCATTTTCTCTGTACCATGCAGTTTTGTAAATAGGTTCACCATATGGGGGATCATCGGGTAAGGTGATGAGGCCTTTGTTAAAAGCTTTTGTAAGATAGATTTTATGGGCTCTCCCAAGGGAGTGAATTGACACCGTAGAGGGTAATCTTGTTGAGGCCGCTCTTGTTGTCGTTGTTGTTGGTTTTGATATGGTTGCCGCTATTATTGCTGTTGTTGAGGTTGACTTGGTTTGGAAAGTTGAAGCGGTGTTTGCAATGTCTGGACATGTTTAGAGTCGACCACCCCATCGTTGACCATGTTTTTGTTTTTGTTCCAATATTTGGGTTTATCATTCGTTTGATGTGGAGGAGCATTGTCTTTAGTTTCTTTGAAGATTTTGACCACACCCTTAGCAATGAAGGTTGTAGCACTAAGAATTTGCAAATGGAAACCTAAATCTTGGTTGAGGTTCTGCACAAATATGCTAACAAGCTATTTTTTAGGTATCTTGAATGGGAATTTGCTAGCCATTTATCTCCATCGTTGAAGGAAAGAAATGAAAGTTTCACCATTTTTTTGTTTGTTGTTGCATAGATCAGTCATGGAGATCTCATGCTCTGCATTGTAGGAGAAATGGGTGGCAAATTTCTCTGCTATCTCGTTAAAAGACTTGATTCCGTTGTACATGATTTTGTTGAAGGTTGTAGCACTAATAATTTGCAAATGGAAACCTAACTCTTGGTTGAGGTTCTACACAAATATGCTAACAATTGTTTTTTAGGTATCTTGAATGGGAATTTGCTAGCCATTTGTCTCCATCGTTGAAGGAAAGAAATGAAAGTTTCACCATTTTTCTATTTGTTGTTGCATAGATCAGTCATGGAGATCTCATGCTCTGCGTTGTAGGAGAAATGGGTGGCAAATTTCTCTACTAGCTCGTTAAAAGACTTGATACCTGTGGGTAAGTGTGAGAACCATTCTATAGCTTGACCTCCAAGACTGCGAGGAAAGAGACGCATCAAATATGTGTTGTTATGTGAGACCTCGAAGCAAGCAAGATAGAATTCCCTGAGATGATCTTTTGGGTCTCCTTTTCCTTTGTATTTATCAAATTTGGGAATAGTGAAATTTTGAGGAAAAGGGATCATGGGTAATGAACAATCAAAAGGATAAGGACACACTTCTTCTAAAGAGAAAGTTTTCTTTGTGTGGCCAAACGTAAGATCAGATAGCTATTGTTGAACTTTAATGATTTTTAGCTCCATCGTTGTGGGAGGGGTTGGAAACATCTCCTGTTGTCCTAGAAGTAGTTGTTGATGCCCATACAGAAGATTGTAGTGTAAGCCATGGGCATTGGTGTATAAGGGTCGTATGATTGGTTGGGGTCATACGTGTTGTATGTTAGGTTTAGATTGGGTTGGAATTAGATGCTTTGATTTGGAGGAGGTGGGGGTGGTGCTAGGTAAGAATGTTGGCTTTGCGATGGTTGAAGATAAGAGTTTGGTAGGGGAAAGATAAAGTTCGTTGGGTTAGGTTGCGATTGTGGAACATAGCTTTGGGAAGTTTGGTTTTGGGAATGTTGAGGGTGGATAGGCAAGGTGTTGAAAAAGTTTAGCGCTGATGTTCGTAATGGTGGAGGGACATAGGTAGATATGTTTTGCGATGGTTGAGGTTGATTGAGGATGAGCGTAGAAGAATGTTGTGGTTGGGATTGCATGACCCTAGTTGGTTGAGAGACATGAAGGTTTGACAATATGGGAGGTGGTATTTGTTGAGACCCTTGTTGCATGGCTACGTAGTTGTTCCCCATATTGTAATTTGGTGGGAAACCTATTCGTGATGGGGTAACCAAAATTCCACTAGCAATTGGTGTGGACATTTTAGGAGTTTGTTGTATATTTGATCGAGCTATGGTGGCTTGTTTAGCTAACTCTGCTTAACATTGAAGAGTCTCTTGTTGATTTTTGTAGATCTCCATAGGAGTCAGAAGCGGTGATATAGCCCTCTTTCCTATTGGGTTTTGATAAAGGGGATTCTCATATTGTGCAATCGTTCTCCCTTGTGAGCCTTGTTCAGGTAAAGGCGTGGTCACTGTTGACATGGTTTGGATTGCCGTTATAGTGTCTTGGGTGTTGTTAGGCTCTCTAAGATTGGATAGATCAAAACCTTTGGGTAATTTGGCTCCTTGCTCTGCTAGCAAGCAAAGAAATGATCTTGGTTCTCGCTAAGGATTTTGTCAAAGGTGGCTATGGCTCTAGGATCTTGTATGAATTCATCAAGATCTTGCCCCTCTTCTTGAGAGGATTGACCTATTTCAAAGTGTCGCTCTTCTTGAGATGGGGCTTGATCTGCGGTATAACCTTGTGGAACAAAATCCTGAGGCATGCCGGTGGTGTAGTGAGGTGTACTTACCAAAGGGACCCTGCCATCTTGAGATGGGACTTGATCTATAGTATAACCTTGTGGAACAAAATCTGGAGGCATGCTGGTGGTATAGTGAGGTGTACTTACCAAAGGGACCCTACCTTCTTGAGAATTGCTTGGTTGGTCAAGTTGCAGCATGTTGGGAGAGTTGGTTGATCTTTCCGCGGGTGTCCTAGGAGTAACCTTGGGAGTAATGTTGAGTCGGCCCGATTGCGGTGTATGAGGAGGCGATTTGCGCTTCCTAGGGACAACTTGCTTGGACTTCATAGTTTGTTGGAGTCTAGTGGTTACCATGGAATACACTAGGACAAAATGCTGATGTTCTGCCTGTGTTTTGGAAAAGACAAACTCTTGATGCACAATTTACTGGACCAAAGGCACTATACTATTTGACTAGAGGTGTAGGACTGTGCAACCAAAAGCGTGCTACTGTAATACCAAAGGCGATGGACTGAGCTACCAAAGGCGAGGTACTGCTATACCAAAGGTGAGCTACGGTGACCAAAAGTGAGCTACTGTACCACCAAGGGCGAGTTGCTATAATACCAAAGGCGCTGAAGTAGTGTCTGATGTTTTTATAAGGCAAATTTTGATAGATTTGGTTTCATTTTTTATTGGATTTGCTTTGGCAAGATAAAACACAGCAATCAAAGTTGGCAAAAAAGGGACTGACACAACAGATAGTGTGTGTTCGAGGCTTACAAAAAGCCCAATGTTTCCATAGGTAAAAGACAATTGCAATCAATATCAAGCACTTTTTATCCCTAGAGACAAGGTTTCATTGTAGTAGATCAGCTCACAGCTTCATACTCCGTCGATAAAAATGCCATTCCATAAAGGTGTCAGACATTTAGTATCTTTGCGAGAGACGATAGGTAGGGATATCTCACCCTCCCCTTGGAAAGGTCAAGTAGGTCACAAGAGTTTTATGGCCAAGGGAATACTATCTCTTCTCAAGGGAGCCAATGGTGAGTATCTTAAGGGCTTAAATCGATTCCCCTTGCACAGATGATTACCACAATGTTCGGAGGTAGATCGGGTAGTCACTATCTAGAATGGTTCTTAGTAACTTTGAGGGACCAACGCCTTACGAGCAATGCGACAAGTTACTAAAAGCTTTAACCAAACCTACTAAGAGTATCAAACACTTCGCTCAATGTAAAAATCCTTTCCACAAAGAGCTAGTACACCTCTTTTCAGTTTGGCACCACAAGGTAAGGCTGACATCGATTAGGACTTGGCTTTCGCCTTATCCCTCTTATATAGCAGTTCAATGGAAAACTCCGCTTAGGGTCATCCCTTTTGGATGAAACGCAATCCAAAAGTAGGCCCTTCTAAAGGAATAACTGAAATGTAAGAGCAAGCACGTCAAATAAAAGTTTAATTGTCCCGTTATAAGAAAAATAAGGTGCAACTAAATTAGGCACACACACGTTTGTAGTTGTTAATTGTCCCTTATGAAATTGAAGTGTCTGGCATTCACGTCCATTGTCCCTTAGAAAATTGAGGTGTTTTCGCATACATGTCCATTGTCCCTTAAGCAAAGCAATATGTTCCTAAGACTTAGATTGCCAAAAGTGATTTGTTCAATTGTCCCTTAAGAAGACAATATGTTTCTAAGACTTAGTGCAATAAATCAAGATTTATTCAACTCTCGTTTTGCATGATCATGTTAGAACAACCTATTTTCTCTGTGTGAGTGATAAGAAGCTACAACAAATTGATTAGTTTCCAAAAAACCCACAAGTTAGCAAAAATAAATCAAATTGACCAAAAGCGAGTTACTGTCTAACAAAAAGTGACTTACCATGATACCATTAGCGTTGTACTGTGTTGCTAGAAGTGCAGTGATGCAGACTAGAAACAACTCATTGTGCTAACAGAAGCGCTGAAATAGACCCAGAAGCGATGTACTGTGCTACCGGAAGCGTTGTCCTAAACTACCAATAGCGCTTTACTGTCTCAAATCCATAAAAAGTTATCTTTTATAAAAAAGCTAGGTCCAGATATGATTTCATGGTTGATTTGATGTTCTGAGATGTAATATTTGATAAATTGGTATCCTGGGATCAAGAAAACTCAATAGATGTCACAAATAGATGGGTTAACTCAAATATCAACAATACTCCTAAATACGTCAGCTTAGGAAGTATATAAAAGACAATTGAAAGACAAATAAACCAGCTTGTCAGTCAAATCAATGGTAGGTATGTGAGTAAAACCTTGTAAAATCACCCAACAAAATTAGAAAATCTATTTTGCCAAACGCGCGTTAAGATACTACCAATAGCATTGGATTGTTTCACCAAAAGCGCGTTACTGTGCAACCAGGAGCGCTACAGTATCACACGAGGGTGTTGTACTATGCCTCCAGAAGTGCTTTAAGATACTGCCAATAGCGCTTTTCTGTGTCTTTTGCGATGTTCTGTACTGTACTTCAAAAAAATCAATTTCTCAAAGAAAAAGAGGGATTAGTGGGTCCCACCGGGCATCCCAGAATGTGTATGAGGAAAATCGATTAAATCAAAACTAAATAAACCAAAAGCCCATAACATAAAGAGAACCAATCTAAATAGAAGCCATTATTAATAAATCAATGAAATATGGAAGATTTTACCAAGATTTGTATTGTTCCCTTCGGATGAATGTGGATTGCTCAATAGTGCTGCGAAACCATGTTTGCAACAAACAAGTAAAATGTTCAAAGATCAATGTCAAAAGATCGTGAAGTTGCTCAATCGATGCGATGTATGCTCAAAGCATTGTTAAAGGATGCCTGAGAATAAGCGATCGAAGAGGATTTGTGAAGATGGGGGTTTATATAGATTTCAAACATGATCAATCAACGGTCCAGAAAATTCAGAAGAATCAATGGAGGAGATAAAACAAATAACCATGATGAATGTGCACACGACATGTGTCAATCCATAAGGATATTTTTATTAAGATATGATGAAAACAAGATTAATTGAATAGATAACTCAACTTGAAATTTTGTCTTTTTTAGAGTTCTAAAAATAAGATTGATTGTGCACATGAGTTAACAAGATATTTTAAGAGGAATTGGAAGATAACTGAAATTAAATAAATAAATTTATTTAATTGTTTGTGCATGATTGAGGAACAAAGGATTATAAATAAAATATTTGACTTTATTTATTTTTAGGGGAAAAAGTAAATTAAATAAATAAATTTATTTAATTGTTTGTGCAAGATTAGAGGAATATGAAGATTATAAATAAAATACTTGATTTTATTTATTTTTAGAGGATTGAGATAATTTAAATAAATTTGCATGATTTATTTAAATTTAGAAAAACAATTGATTTAATTAAATAATGTAGAATTATTTAATTGTAGATAAGAGAGGATTTGGATGAATTAATTAAATAATTGGATTTATTTAATTAATGTGGATTTAAAATTTGAAAGAGGATAATGATTTAATTAAATAATTGAAAATTATTTAATTTTGGAAGAATAAGGAGGAATTTAATTTAATTAATTAAATAAAGAGGATTTATTTAATTAATGTTGAATTTAGGAGATTTAGAAGAATTTGATAATTCTGGTGAAATTAATTAATAATTAGATTATTCAATTAATGTTTGAAATGCAGGTGATTAGACAAATTTGATGAAATGCAAATGGTGCGACGTCATCGTCATTTTAGGGTGTCTATAGCTTTCTCTGCAAGTATATTGTAATCTTCGTGATTTTTGAATAATATATTGGGTGACTTTTGGAGTGTGGGGTTTTTCTCCCAAAAGGGTTTTCCCCATGTAAATCACTGTGTTGTGGTATGCATGATATCTATGTTTATTTATGCTTAAGTTTTTGTAACTGTTAAAGATCTATAAAGTTTTGCAATATCCTCCTCTCAATATTAGTGTAGGAAGTTGTTCTGCTACCTTAGCTTCCTTACAAGTGGTATAAGAGCCTGATCACCTTTGGTTTCAGTTGTGGTTTGTTGGGTTTTTTGAATTAATCCAGATTTGAGTGGGAGCTTGTGCAGAAGACACTTTGTGATCTTGTTGAAGGAATTTTCAGATGGGCAAGTTCATCAGGGAGAATAGAGGTGGATAAATTTTCTGGAAATAATTTTAAAATGTGGAAGCTGAAGATGGAGAATCTATTGATAGATTGAGATATGTGGGATGCTGTTGATGAGAAGGTTTCAAGGCCTACAGATCCTACTTTGGTTGCTTAATATGATGTTATGGGCCGTAAAGCTAAGGGTCTAATCAGATTGTGTTTGACAGACTCTTTAAAATCAATGTCCATGAAGAGACCTCTACACAAAAACTATGGAAGAAGCTTAGTGAGATGTATCAAGCCAAGTCTTTAGTGAACAAGATTTTCTTGAGGAAGAAATTGTATTTCTCGAGAATGGAAGAGGGTGGATGAATTATAGACCACCTGGAAGCATTCAATATGTCGGTGGCTCAATTGGCATTAGTTGGTGTCAAAATAGATGAGGAGGAGAAATGTCGGATATTGCTTTGTTCTTTGTCTGATTCGTGGATTCTCTTGTTGTGGCTATTGGGAGTACTTATGTTATATTGAAGACTGTAGATGTGGTGGGTTCTTTGCTTTCTGAAGAGATGAGGAGGAAGGTATCCATCAGTGCCAAGGAGGCCCTAAATGTTCATGGAAGACCTAAAGAAAAAGGAAAAAAGAATGAGAAGCGTGATAAATCCAAGTCCAAGGGGAGATCTAAATCCTAAAAAGTCCAAAGTTGTTTGCTAGAACTGCGGTTGACTTGGACATATTCATAAGGAATGCAAAGAAGAAAAGAAGAAGAAAAAGAAGAGATTTGATTCTAATTTTGAGTCTGAGAAGGAAGATGGTGATGCATTCATTGCAGATTTGGCAACTTGTGCAAGTAATGATGCATGGTTAATTGACTTAGATGCATCTTTCCATATGACTTGATGGAGGTAAGGTGTACTTGGATGATGATTCTTATTTAAATATTGTTGGTTGTGGTAAAGTTAGAATCAGGTTTCCTGATGGTAGAATAAAAAAGATTAATGGTGTGTTGCATATCCTTAGATTAACACGAAATTTGTTATATGTGAGAAAACTAATAGATGTAGGTGTGTATGTAGTATTTTCTAATGTAGGATGCAAGATGGTTAGAGGTGCTATGGTGATTGCTAGAGGTGTCAGATATGGCACATTATATAAGCTTGATGCAAGCACTGTTGAGTGCAATAGTACTTCTGTCAAAAGCAAGTCTGTGGAAGAGGTGAGGGTTTCATCTTCAATAGATGGTCATGGCTTTTGGGTACCCAAGGGTGCTCTTTCTTCTGAATCAAAGTTACCTGCAGAGAAAACTATGTTATGGCACCAGAGACTTGGCCACATTGGAGAAAAGGGTCTAAGGACCTTGAAAAATAAAAACCTTGTTTGATTATAATCTTGAGTTTGATTTCTGTGAGCATTACATTATGGAAAACAAAACCGCATTCAGTTTTACTCAAGTTCTCATAAATCTTGTGGTGTATTGGATCTTATTCATTATGATGTGTTTGGTCAGGTAGATGTTCCTTCAATTGGAAAATCCACCTATTATGTTTCATTTATTGATGACTATAGTAGAAGGACATGGGTATACTTTCTAAAGAGTAAATCTGAAGTTTTCAGTCGATTTAAAGAATTTAAAGCAATGGTTGAGTTGCAGACTGGAAAGAAAATAAAATGTTTGAGGACTAATAATGGTGGTGAATTTTTCTCTAATGATTTTGATAGATTTTGTAAAGATCAAGTGGTATTCATAGACAAAAGACAACTATGTATTCTCCACAATAGAATGGAGCTGCAAACAGAATGAATAGGACACTGATGGATAAGGCTAGGAGTATGTTGAGTGGTGCTAGTCTAGAGCAAAGGTTTTGGGCTGAAGTTGTTGCCACTACCTGTTACCTAATTAACAGGTCTCCTACATCAACTCTTGTTGATAAGACGCCTATAGAGGCATGGTCGGGTCACAAGCCTTCATTAAGAAATCTTATAGTTTTTGGTTGCAAGGCATATGCACATGTGCCAAAGGAGAAATGAACAAAGTTGGAGAACAAGGTTGTGAAATGTATCTTCATCGGATACAGTTATGGTGTGAAAGGATACAAGCTTTGGTATCCTGTTGCACAAACGGTAATATATAGTAGAAGTGTTATTTTTAGAGAAACTAAGCCTTCTTCTATTATATTGCAGCCAGAACAAAGTAAAGAGGATGATGTGATTCAATTTCTTTCTACACCTTAGAAAGTTGAATCGAGGCCCATGGTTAGACAAGAAGTTGAGGAGAGCTCATCTAGCTCTAAATCTTTAGAAGAGGAGGAAGAACCTCCAACTCAGCTTGTTCGTAGGTCTACAATGTATAGACAACCACTTGAAAGGTATTCACTGATGATTGGAGATGTATTTTTGCTTTGAATACTAACACAGATGAACCCAAATTTGTAGAAGAGGCATTAGGTATGAATGATGTAGAATCCTGGAAGATTGCTATGGATGAAGAAATGACATCTTTGAAAAAGAATGATACATGGGATCTTGTACCATTGCCTGAAGGATGAAAAACTGTTGGTTGCAAATGGGTTTTCAAGAAAAAGATTGGTTCAGATGGAGGTATTGAGAAGTACAAAGCAAGGTTGGTTGTGAAATGTTACTCTCAAGTTGAGGGTGTTGATTATGGTGAGATATTTTCTCCTGTTGCAAAAATGACATCCATTAGATTTTTACTTTCTATTGTTGCTGCTTATGATTTAGAGGTTGAGCAAATGGATGTGAAAACTACTTTCCTTCATGGTGACTTGGAGGAGGATATTTATATGACACAGCTAGAGCACTACGTGGTGAAAGGTAAAGGTATTTTGGTTTGCAAATTGAAGAAATCTTTGTATGGCCTAAAACAGAGTCATAGGATGTGGTACCATAAATTTGATAAATATGTGTTGAGTTTGGGATTTGAGTGTTCTAAATCAGCTCATTGTGTTTATTATAAAACTGATGGTGATCATTTCCTATTTATTGCATTATATGTTGATGATATGTTATTTATTGGTAAAGGGAAAGGTATGATTTCAGAATTGAAATCTAACTTGCTACTAAATTTGAAATGAAAGACCTTGGTGTAGCTAGACACATTTTTGGGATGGAAATTAGAAGAGATAGAGTGAACAGAAAGCTATGGCTTGGCCAAAGTAAGTTTGTTAATTCAATTTTACAGAGGTTTAACACGCAGTACTGTAGACCATTGTGTGTTCCCTTTTCAGTTGGAACAAAGTTATCTATTTTAGATTGTCCAACATCTCCATCAGAGATGGAAGAGATGAGCAGAGTGCCTTATTAGAGTGCAGTCAGAAGTTTGATGTATGCTATGGTTTGTATTAGACCAAACATTGCCCAAACAGGGGGAGTTCTTTCCAAATATATGTCTAACCGTCGTAGAGTTCATTGGGATGTAGTTAAAAGAATCTTTAGATATTTACATGGTACCTCAAAGTATTCCTTGTGTTATCATAGTAATTTGACTAAAGATGATATTTCCCTTTATATTTATGGTTATGTGGATTCAGACTCAGCAAGTGATATTCATAGTAGACAATCCACCAATGCTTATGTGTTTACTTTATTTGGTGGTGCAATTAGTTGGACGAGTAAGCAATAGGTTGTGGTTGCTTTGTCCACTACTGAAGCTGAGTATATGGCAGCTACTCATGCTTGCAAAGAAGCCATTTGGCTTAAGAGACTATGTTCAGATATTGGAATAAAACAAGGTGCAGTGACAATTTATTGTGACAGTCAGAGTGCGATCTATTTAGCTAAGAACCTGACATTTCATGCCAAGACCAAGCACATTAATGTACATTATCATTTTGTTAGAGATATGGTTGAAGATGGCAGGGTGAAGCTGGTTAAGGTAGAGACTTTGATGAATGTTGTTGATTCTTTAACTAAGCATGTGAGCACAGAAAAAGTTTAGATGATGTTTAGAGACTATGGCCCTTTTGGCCCCTAGCAATTAAGAGACGATGTTTACTCCCTCTCGTTGCTCTTGTAAGGTGTTTGACAAGTGGGACATTTGTTGGGAAAATGTGTCTCAACCTTACAATTATATAAGGTTTATTGTTGATAGGATATATATATTTATATATATTTCCTAGTTACACTGATAGGTGTAACATACAATGGGAGCATGGGGTGGATTGGGATGCATGTTAACATTTTTTTTGTTAACAAAAACTGTCAAATGGATGACATACATTAAATTAATGATATATTATAAATCTAGACCGTTCAATATTAGGTTTTAGATTTGATGGTAGATATTTTGTTGGCTTGTCTTGCCCTAGAAGGTAACTCTATTTTATGAGGTTGTCGTATTACAGCTGTGGTATCATGATGTATTCTGAGAGTCTGATAGCGTTTGTGTTGTCTTTGGATCTCTAGTGGTGATACTCATGTGAGAAGATTTCTCTACAAGTATATTGTAATCTTTGCGATTTTTGAATAATATATTGGGCAGCTTTTAGAGTGTGGAGTTTTTCTCTCGTTCAAGGGTTGTCCCTATGTAAATCACTGTGTTGTGGTATGCATGATATCTATATTTATTTTTGTTTAAGTTTATGTAACTGTTAAAGATTTGTAAAGTTTTGCATTATCCTCCTCTCAAGATTAGTGTAGGAAGTTGTTTCGCTACCTTAGTTTCCTTACACATAAGAGATAAAAGCACTCCTACATAGTCACTTTCTCAGCCTACTAGATTGACACCACAACAAATTGAAGAGAAGAGAGAAAAAATATTATGTTTTAACTGTGATAGAAAATATAGCAGACATAAATGCATTGAAAAGAAATTGTTCTATATTGAAGGGCCAAGTGAGGAAGAAGAGGAGGAGGAACCAATATTAGAGGGTGATAATGAGATAGATGAGGAGTCGAGATACTCAACCAATCATTTCTTATCATGCACTTTCAAGTTTTAGAACCCCACAAACTCTTAAGGTAGTGGGTTTTTTAAAGAAAGAAAGAGTAACAATGTTGATAGACTCAGGTAGCACTTATAACTTCATCAACAAAAAGTTGGATACTCATCTAAATTGTTTTATATTTTCAGCTTCAGAATTTTAGGTCTTGATTACAAATGGTGGTACTGTTATTTGTTCAGGTAAATGCCATAGCATTAAATTATCCATGGGAGATTACCATCTTAATTGCCCAATGTATGTTATCTCAATGGGTGCAACATATATTATCTTGGGAGTTCAGTGGCTCACTACTTTGGGTACAATTGAGTTGAACTTCTAAAAACTATTCATTTACTTTCAATAAGAGGGAAAGACAATAGAACTAAGAGGGCTGCGTGCAAAGTATCCACATATGGTAAGTTCTTACTAAATGCAAAAGATTCTTAAGAAGGGGGTAGATGGGTTTGTAGCTTAAATATTTTTATTAGAAGCATATCACTCAAAGGCTTCTACATTACTGGATCTACAAGAAATTGTAGATAAGCACTCAGTAGTTTTTGGGGAGATGCTAAAAGGATTGCCTCCTAAGAGAGATTATCATCATGCCATTCAACTAGTACCAGGGAGCCAACCACCCAACGTCAGGCCCTACAGATATCCATATGCACAAAAAAGTGAGATTGAGAAGATAGTTCAAGAGATGCTAGAGGCAGGCATTATCAGGTATAGTCAAAGTGTTTACTCATCTCCTATGGTAATGGTGCACAAGAAGGATGAAACTTGGAGGATGTGTCTAGATTATAGGGAGCTTAACAAGTTCACCATAAAAGGTAAGTTTCCTATTCCAGTAATTGATGATTTATTAGATGAGCTTAATGGTGTTGTTTATTTTACAAAACTTGATCTTCGTTCGGGTTATCATCAAATCAGATTTAGAGATGAGGATATACATAAGACAACTTTTAGAACCCATGAGGGCCACTGTGAATTTTTGGTAATATCTTTTGGTCTCACAAATGTACCATTGACATTTCAAAGTTTGATGAACTCTATCTTTAGGCCATTTCTGAGGAAATTTTTTTTGGTATTTTTGATGACATCTTAATATATAGTAAAACATGGGAGGAGCACTTACAGCATGTAAATCAAGTGTTGGACATTTTGGAGTAGAATCAGTTGTATGCTAAACTATACAAGTGTATCTTTGGTGTCAAATAAGTCGAATACCTAGGTCACATTGTGTCACATGAGAGAGTCAAGGTGGACCCTCATAAGATCTAGACGATTGTAGAGTGGAAAATTCCTAAGACCCTTAAGAACTTATGAGGTTTCTTAGGGCTTACAGGTTATTATTGCCAATTTGTAAAGAATTATAGTAGCATAACATCTCCTCTCACAGCTTTGTTAAATAAGGATTCTTTCCAATGGAATGAAGTAGTGACAAGGGTATTTGAGCAACTAAAGGAAGCCATGTGCACAACTCTAGTCCTAGCTACCCCAGATTTTTCTAAAACATTCATTGTCAAATGCGATGCTTTAGGACATGGCATAGGAGTAGTATTCATGCAAGAAGGAAGACCCATAGCATTTGAGAGTCTCCAACTCAAAGGTAAGAATTTGTTGAAGCTAGTTTATGAGAAGGAAGTGTTGCCTATCTTGCATGCAGTCAAACAATGGAGGCCTTATCTAATGGGAAGACACTTTAAGGTCAAGACAGATCATGATAGTCTTAAATATTTCTTGTAATAGAGGTTATCATCTGAAAAACAACAAAAATGGGTCACAAAGATATTGGGATATGACTTTGAGATCATATATAAGAAAGACAAGGAGAATGTTGTGGTTGATGCTCTATCAAGGCGAGATGAACCCACAGAGTCACTTTTGTATGCCATTTCCATATTACAAGAAGATTGGGTAAATGAGGCAAGAGAAGAGTGGGAGAAGGACATAGATACTCAAACTCTCATCAAGAAACTCCAACAGGATTTAAGTGTGTCTGACAAATTTTCATGGAAAGGGAATATTTTATGGTACAAGGATAGGTTATACCTTTGCATGAACTCAACCCTTAAGTTTAAGGTGTTGGAAGAACTACATGCTTCTCTAGTAGGTGGACACTCAGGATTCCTGAAAACTTATCATAGAATCAAGCAAGATTTCTTTTGGGAGGGGCTGAAAAGGGATGTTCAAAAATTTGTAGCTAAATGCATGTGTGTCAACAACACAAAGGAGAGACAATTAAGACTTAGGGTCTTCTACAACCCTTATGTATCCCAAGTCAGAGGTGGGAGGAGGTATCTAATGATTTCATCATAGGTTTTCCCAGATTTGAAGGAAAAAAAAAGTCATCATGGTTGTTGTGGATCATCTCACCAAATATGCACACTTTTGTGCTTTGGCACACCCATTGGCAGCAAGCACTATAGCAATAGCCTTTATGAATACTATTCAAAAACTACATCGGACTCCAAAAGTTATAGTCAGTGATTGTGATCCTAGACTTACAAGTAATTTTTGGATTGACTTACTTTCATGCTTAGGCAATGTTGATTAAATTTGCATATAACCAACAACAATGGGAAATCTCAAAAATGTGGGACTTGATTTATGAGATAACGTCTAGGTTTATAGAAGCTAGCTCTTCCTTGAATCTTTAATATGTGGGAAAGAGAAAGAGATGTTGAATAGTAAACAACCATAAACATAATCTAAACTATGGAGATGCACTAAAGAAGATTTCAGACTTTGGAAATGAAAAAGACTCAATGCTTTCAGTTACGAATAATAACAAATGAATCATAGCTTTCAAAGAGCATACATGCATGATTTTACAGCAAATTCGAAATGTTATCACTTGATAATAGATCACAAAGGCCATAATACCTCACGTATGATAAATAAGAATTTAAACAAATTAGCACAGAACATCATTACTATTCGTTGTTGATTGGAGAACAAAGTATACAAGGCTAAAATTTGCAAACATACAATATTCAATCCTCCCTGAGAAATGCCCATCAAGGCTATTTTATTGTTACTATTCTATTGAATTTCGTCTATATCAATAACAACAATCGCAGGCCTATTTAAACCAATCTCCAACCGAAGATTTCAAAATAAGACTGACAATTACATAGAACTAACTAAAACTTAAAAAGCATAGAAAACATCGATATCAGTTCAAACTATAGCTTAGAGATTTCCTGGCATTGTATGGAACACAAGAATCCGCATGAAGAAAAAGGCTCTGCATGAAGAAAAAGGCTCTGCATGAAGAAGAGGCTTTGACCAATAGCACAACAGGAAATATCTGTCAGAATCATTTCCCCTTAGAGATGCACGGTGATGCCGCATGTCCACTTATTTCCTTCCTCCGTCGGGCCCCACCAAATGATACTAAATGTTTGACATGTTGCAAATTCTAACAGGACTCACCAAATGTACATTGCTTTACCTTTCAAAACTTCATCTTTATGTGCGATGATGTCGTGTGTAAACCCTGAGCCAATGGTGCAATAGGAAATACTATTAGAACTGTCAACTTTGCAAAGGCTTGAGAAACAAACACATGGATTCCACTTTCAATGATCTAGAGAATAGCACAATAGGAAATACTGCCAACACTTGTCAGTCTAGAATGATGCATGGTTGCGACACATGGAAGATTCTAGCCAATGATGCAAAAGAAATTCAACTATGATTATCAAAACTTTAAGAGGTGTGTCGTTGTGACACGTGGAACTACTTTCCACTATTGACTCCAATAGAAACTTTGATAGGAAAAGAAACTGTCACAAACTCTTTAGTTCCTAGGCCCTTGTTTAATTTTTATCCATTGTTTCTATTGATGCCTCACAACGCATACCAGCATATACATTACCAAAATTGAATCCCGACTCATCTCCTTGACAAAATAAAGAATCACAACAACATGTAGAGTTGTTGCTCTACAATTCTTGGTGACTCACTAGGGGATCGGTGCCTGTGGAGAAGAATCCAAAATCTCTGACAACAAAAAGGAGAAAACAACAAAAATGTGGAAACACGGCTCATTTCTAACTCAAAGTTTCTGGAGCGTGAGTTGTAGGGATGCCCATTCATTGTCTGAAGGTTGAACCTTCTTCTTAAGAGCCTCAAAAACCCTGTCCAAATCAATGATCTCCTTGTAGGATAAGCTCTGTAAACTCTGGACTACATCCTTGATTTGGAACTCCAACTATGCAAATGGTTGCAGAATAGTTTCTACCTCTGTAACATTGGGCGTTTGGCTCAATGCTAAAAAGACGTTTAATCATTCTGCATATTCATTAATAGGGCTTTAATCTGCTCTTTCATCAAAATTATGGAATCATCAAGAAATGGGGAGGGAAATCCTAATCGGACCAAATATTCCGTGTGTCCCTTTATTTATTTTACCACCTATTTCAAGGCATCAAGATGAGCCTTGCACTTGAGGGCAACTTTATTCCAACTCAAGAATTCATTAACCTTCACTGCGGTTGTCCTTCTATTGTTGACCCGTGCAACTTGGAGAATCTCTTTAGAAGTGTTGTATAACTTCTACACTAGTAGTTGGGATTTAGCTAACTTTGGGGAAATAGAAGAGAGAGTCTGCTCTATTGCCGCACCTACTTTCGTGCTAAGACACTGAGCATCTGAAATGAACTTTAGCGTAGGCTTGATCTTGAAGGTTTCTTCAGATATGTGCCCCAATAAGATACATACAACTCCTAAACCATAGGCAATACCCCTAATGTCGAGGGCCTCTGCGCGAGCTCCTACTTTATCTGAAGAATCTACTGCTCCTTAACTTGAATTTCATCACGAAGTTGTTTATTTAAATCTCTTCACTCTAAAAGACTCTTATGCACCTGAGTCAATTCATCCTAGCTATCATGGAGATCCTTCTCTACTAAACTCTTCTCTTGTTGCAATGACTCAACTAAAGTCTTAGCAGAATCTAACTTCAACTACAATCTTGTGCTCTTGGCCTACTCTGCCTGGAATGCCTCCTTGGACACCTTACTCTGCAAGTCGAGAGTTAGTTTGGAAATTTCTATATCATTGGCCTTTGTCTCTATGTTGAGTCTGTCTATAGTGCCTTTTACACGTGATAGTTCAAGCCCCTGTTTCTCAAGCTTCTTACCCATTTTGATAAAATTTGTAGTGACAGATTTATGTGTTTCCTCCATGAGCTCAACTTTATCTTGCGAGCCCGTTTGTGCTAGATTCAAACCCATAGCATGTATGTAATAGTCCTCAAGCTTCATTTGCTCTTGTGGCTTGATCAGAGTCAGGGTCATATGCGTGATCATCAATGACCAATGTGAATGGTCATACAAGGACCACATCCGTGGAACCGCAAGGGCTCTCCCTTCCTTCTTCCTCTACTTCTCTAGGTGAGCCTCCTGGGCCTTTCGAGTAGTCTCAACTTGTTGATGAAATTCTGCTAGGGACTAAATCACCCCACAAGTAAAAGGAAAACCTTATAGCAACCCATACAGAATGGTCACCTGTTGTTGTGTCGAAGTGGTACCAAGATCGGGTGGCAATGGTGATTACATAATTAGAACAGAAGGGAAAATTGGTGGCAAATTTAGAAGAGGGGTGGCTGACAATTACAAAGCAATAGGTGAAGAAAAGGCAAGTGATGGAGTCACGAGTGAAGTAGCAAGCAATGGAGGAATTATAGCAGTGAAGGGAGTGATTAGAGGATCCAGGAAAGACTGACAAGAAGAAGAAGGCATAGGAATACTTACCTGAGTACCTCCAACTATTGCGGCACTAGATGTTGGCCCCAATGATGGCATGGAAATGATGAGTACATCTTCTTCCTTAGATTCCTCTTGTAATTTGAGCTTCCACCTCTTCCTCGCTGGTTCTTGCTCCTTCTCTGACTCCTCTTACTCTTTATTTGAATTTGTTTCTTGTTCCTCCACTCCAAAAATATTACTTACATCATAAGGTGAAGCAGGTTCCGCATGTTCATCATACCATAATTGCTGCCAAGTTTCATCAATAGGAACATCACCAAAATTCCTCAACATCTCAAAAATTTCTTGCCTATATTTCTAATAGACGTTGATTTTCTTAGTACTCTAGGCCTCCTTTATAAGAGCAATCCTAAGACCACGAGTCATTAATCTTGAAGGATCATAAACCCTTACGGGCTAATATAATGCTTCCCATGGAGGTCGAGATTTGGCCAGAATCTGATTCAATTCAACATAAACATCATCTATGTCAACCATAGGCGATCTTCTGGATTCAAAGAATGGGTGAACTTGATTCTGAAAAGGAATCAAGGACTTTGATTGGGATAACCATTTCTTCATAAAACTATCTGGGTCATATTGCTATTGGTCCTTTACCTGATCAAGACCCAAGTCTACCAGTTTCAACATCAGCAGATGTTCACCCTGTTTCTTTATCACTGTGATACCTCCCTTAGAGAAGGGAATGTCATATATAGCCTTTTTCTTTCTCCCAGCTGCAAACTCAGAATCTACCACATCGAACTAGCGAGCTAGTTCAATTTCAATGATTCTATCAGTCAAAAATTTGGGTAGCTTGAATGGTTCCTCTTTGAAACCATGAACTCTAAGTATCGTGTAGTGAGCCCCAAAGAACCATTCATAGGGTACATGGGTGCTGGATAATATGCCCCTTTATTTATCACTCACCCTAAAGGTTATGTGATCTGGGCTGAGGTCAATGAGAGCTAGAGCCATGAAACACTCAGAAAATTCATAATAATTGGTAGTAGCCGATAGGAGATGAGTCCATGCCAAAATTGGAATTATCTTTTGTGCATCGAATGAATCATCAATCATCACCAACTGCATGCGGGGCTAGAAAAATTATGAATTTTAAAATAGCATCAAATGTAATAAAAAGAATGAATACCTAAAAAACTGCTAATGGCCAAAACTGGCTAACTAATAAGACAAACTGTTAGTGATAACTTTTGAGAAATTCAACTTGTAAGCCTACTTCCTGGTGATTGTTTTGAGGTAGAAAATGGTAGCCAACTGAAATTTGTGTACATTAATGTCATCATCAAGGCCAAAAATAAAGGCCAACATAGAGCATGCATCTTGAACATCATGGGTGTAACTAGATATTGCAATGGGTGGTGGTGGCAACACCGTTTTGGTTGGTTCCATAAGGAGTTTTGCATTCAGGAAACTAAGTTGATTCTCCTGTGTCTCCCGAAACTTCTACAACTTGACAAGATTACTGAAATTAGTTGATGGATTGTATTCAATTCTAAGCATGTCCCTCACAACTTACGCACCGACCACTATTTTAAGATTCCTCCCGGTGGTAGTTCTAGTGCTCTGATTATAACACCAAACGCAAACATCAACCAATTCAGGACAAGGGTGAACCAGAGGAACCATGAATTGATCCAACCTTGAGTTCCATATCCGTATGCCAAAGGTTTTTGACTCTCCTGCCTTGACTCTCTCAAGCATGCGTGCATGCACCCCCTCTCTCAAGTTCTTGGGATTCTTCAATAACACAGGCTCATATATATGATCGACAAGATCAAAAACTAAAGTAGAATCATGGCACTTACCTTTCCTGGGCTCCTTGATGTTTGGAAATTTGGGTTTCAGTTGTGCTAGAGTGGAAGCGTATGATTTGTTGTTCACCAATTTTGGGGGAAGCTCCTATGATTTCTTCACCACTGAAGTCCTTTATCTGCAAGGAGTTTTGCTTCTAGAAGCTAGGTCTAATGATTCCATTTTGTGACAGAGTCTCCAACCTTGAATCAACAATGCCCTTCAAGAAAACCTTAAACAACCACAACACAACTCACAAAACACTTTCCTTCTCTCTTCAAAAATTCTAAGCTCTGTCGTTCTTGCTAATGATCATGCTCCCTCGTGTGCATTTATGACTCTAACTCTGCCATTGGTGCCTTCTCACAACTGACCTAAATTCATACGTTTAAACCTCTTGTCATTGGAGATTTCAAAGATTTTCATGATAGTGTCAGCTTTGAGAAGATTCTATCATTTAATTCCTCATCACTTCTAGTAGTTGAGTCATCCCTTTGTGTTGCAACTCAAAATTCTTGGCAAGAAATAGACATGTGGCGTCTTCTCAATGGATTTATTTAAAACTAAAATATTTTGTTGTTAGCACTTATTTGAAAAGAGGTAGGAAATAACAACCTCTTGAAAAATGCAACTAACTATGTACAGATGTCGCCACCCTGATCAATTGAAATGTTTCAAAAAGTTCTCGTTGATAGGAATCTTTGAGACCTCGCCAATTGCACTTTCTAAATCATATGCATTACTTGGTTTGTGGGCAACAATATTGAAAGGGCCTCTCCATAGGGAATTGAACTTTGCATGTTTCCTTGGTTTGGTAGCTCTCTCTTCTCACTTCAGAACGGAATCTCCCACTTTGAAACCTGGTTCTGTAGCTCCTTGATCAAACCATCGTTTTATTATCAATTGGTGATTAAACATCACATCGTAAGATGATTCCATTTTCTCTTGAAGATCCATCAATTTTGTGAGTCTAACCTACATTGCTCCACTTTCCTCAATATCAAGTCACTTGATAAGTTGTAGTGCCAGAATCTCAATTGATATGGGTATTAAGGCCTCTTTTTCGTATACTAGCTCATACGGAGATGACTTGATGATCTATTTTGGAGTGATTCAATATGTCCATAATGTTATTTTTAGATATGTATGCCATTCCTTTTGGTGATCTACATCCATCCTTTTAATGAGTCAAATCAAGTTCTTATTTGTCGATTCATCTAAATCGTTTCCCTGTGGATAATAATTTGAAGATGTCTTCAAGAAAATGTCATTCTTCAGGGTGAACTCTGAAATCCTTGACCCAAGAAATGCCTTAGCATTATCGGATATAATTGTGTTAGGAGAACCAAACCTAGTAACAATTTCTTCTAAAAATTTTAGAATAACATTCTCTGTGGCTTCTTTTAACGACACCACTTCACTCCATCTTGTGAAATAATCTGTCGCTGTAAGGATCCACTTGTGACTCGCATTAGACATCTGGTCAATCATTCCTATGAAATATAGACCCCATTGGGTGAATGACTCTTCAACCATAATCAAACTGAGAGGCATAGCAGCATTTCTCCTTGTCCCTAAGTAGAATTGGCACTGCTAACATTTCCTAATCATCTCATGACAATCTGAAAAAAGGGTAGGCCAATAATACCCTGCACAAGTACTTTAGTTGTAGTTTTGGCTGAGAAATGTCCTTCAGATGTCCCATAATGTAGATCATACATAATCTTATCAACTTCTTCTCTTTCCACACATCTAAGCAAAATGTCATTGAAGTTGCATCTGAAAAGAAAACCATCAATTAGAGAATAGTTGGATCCTTGCAACCTATAGAATCTCCTTTTATGAAGAGGTAGTTGACTCAGATATTATCTTGTCTCCATAAAACAAACTCTATCCATTATCCATGAACCCAAGTAATCTTTTTGATTTACTAGTACTATTGTTGAAGCTTCCTCATGCTCCGCTACAGAATCTAGACTTTGGGCCATGTATTCGCATAGACCCCTCCTTCTAACAAGTTTAGTTGGTTTGATTTCAACATCATATTCCAATATCTTAGTAATCCAATTCGCTCTTTTCTTAGTAATTTTTCCTTCCATTATGTATTCACGAACACTTAGATGAGCCACAAATATTATGATCTTACTCCTAGTTACCATGTGCCAGAACTTCTTCAAACCTTTTACCACTATGTAGGCTTGTTTTTCTACAAAGTTGTACTTAGATTCATACCCTCTCAAGGTTCTTGAAAAGAAAGCAACTGGGTGCTCTTCAAACTGAGTACCATCCTTTTGAGTCAATATTGCGGCTATGCTATGTTCCCCTCCATATGCATACATCGTGGAATCCCTAGAGAATTCTGGATTAACCAAAATTGGGGCTGTAGATATAGCCATCTTAACCCTTTTGAAATCCTGTTTGTCCTCTTGAGTCCATTAAAATTCAGGTCTTTTTTCAACATCGCATTGATGGGCCTGACCAATCCAACAAAATTTGAAATAAAATGACTTGCAAAATTGATCTTTCCTAAGAAAGATTGCACTGCCTTCTTATTCATTGGTAAAGGTAAATCTATGATGGCCTTGACTTTATCTGGGTCTATTGAGATTCACTCCTTAGAAACAATATGCCCAAGAAACTTAACTTGCAGTACACCAAAAACACACTTCTTTGGATTCAGAGATATTCTGAACCCCTAACACCTTTGAAAACTCATTTCAACATGATCAAAATGATCATCTTTTGATTTGGTGAACACGGTGAGGTCATCAAGATAAACTAGAATAATTTTATTTATTAACCCACTGAAAGTAATATCCATAGTGCATTGGAAGGTAGCTCCAGCATTTGAAAGGCCAAAAGGCATTTTCGCATAAGCGAAAGTTCCCCATTTAGTAGTGAAAGTAGTCTTATGTTGGTCCTCTTCTTTCATCCAAATTTGATTATACCTTGAGAATTCATCCAATAAAGGAAGGAAGAGGATAATGATCCCTAAGAGATGCTCGATTTAAGTTTCGAAAATCAACACAAATTCTAATTTCACCATTTTTCTTTCTAACTGGAACCAAATTTGGCACCCATGTTGAATGCTTGATTGGAAAGATAAATTTGTATTCAATCAGTTTCTTGAGTTTCTAGGCCATGAGAGTTTCAATTTTTGGGTTCATAGGCCTCTATTTTTGTCAGACTAGCTTCGCTCCTTCAGCTAATTCTATTGTATGATGAACTACCTCTTTGTCATAACCCCAAAGATCCTCATAATTCCAAGCTATCACCTTATCATACTTGTCGCATAAGGAAATTAGCAAGTCTCTTTCATTTTGAGTAGTGTTGGCGTTTCAATTCGCACCTCTGGAATGCGAGTTAGAAACGGACAACTATGCACAGATAAACTACTCTCCTATTGGAAGGGGGAGTTCCCTTTTCGCTGATGTTCGCTGAAAAGATAAATAAATTAAACTTCGCCTATCTTCTTTTTGATTCTCAGCTGCGAGCACAAGGTTATAAAGCTCTAAACATTGCAGAAGAGGTTTTTTCCTTTTTAAAAACTTTTACTACAACTAGGCTTAAACTAATGATGCTTTTAACATCCTAAGTAAATTCAGAGCAAAGGGATTAAAAGTGGACAAGGAATGATTGTTTTAACATAAAAACTTAAGTAAATTTCTCCCAGATTTACATCACAAGACTCATTGTACTTTAATGATGAAAGCTGAAATAAAAGTTACAGAAGCCACACATCTGATGACAAAACTTGATGATCTGAGATAGAATATCAGAGCAAAGGCAAACATGAGATTTCTATTCCAACATCACAAAGTTGATACAACTCCAGGACAACAATACTGTAGTAAAAGGCAGGCATACAACAAGTGATCAAACACTGGAAACAGATTACACAGACTGAACAAGCACTTTCAACAACAATTTTGTAGGCTAGAACAGGCACAACAAAATATGTTATCTCCAACACCATTCCCTTACAATGAACATAAAGTGAACAAACACTTCGAATAACAAGATTTGCAGGCTAGAATAGGCACAACAAATTTGCTATCACAAAAGTAGCTCCTTTACAATGGGCAAGGCTACCCTTATTTATACTAAATCAAAGGAGTAGGGAACCCTAAAATCTCCTTGATTAACCCTAACTAACTTGCCAACTCGCAAGCTTTATTTCTATTCTAAGACAAAGATACAACTAACAAACGCTTTAAAGCAAAGAAGACTCCAACTAATACAAAGTGATTTCTTTCTAAATAAAGAATGGATGAGCTTAGGATGAAAGCAAATGCTTTAAAATAAAATATCATCTGATTTAAAACTACTTTCTTTTGAATTACATTCTCATCAACATTCTTGCTTTTTGGTGATGTCATCCATTGATATTCTGGGAAATAATATCTTCTAAAAATTGAGTGATCGCATCTTTACCAGGAACACTAATACTCTCTAGAATGATATTCTGATTCTCTAACATTTCTTCACCATTTGCAACCATCTAAAGAAATTCATGAACTTCGCCCACAGCCTTGTCAAACTTCACTGTCATTGCGGCAAAACGACCCATCTTGCTGGCATTGATATCATCATTAAAATTTCTACAGACGAGAGTTTGGAAATCTGCTTGTACTTCCCTAAGATCATACAGCGTACCATCTTCTTTTTCATATGAACATGGGATTTGAGAAACAAACGATCACACAAACTTGAGAACATTTACTACCTTTTCTTTCCATTCTATTAACTCTAAAATTTTACTGTCATAAGTTTTTACTGTGAAAAGATATTGTGCTTTCCAAGTAGAAACTATCTTCTTATCTTCAGCTGAATCAACAGAATCATGCTCTATCTTCAAGTCAGAGATAATGATCTCAAACACCTGTCTATTTTCAGCCATAGTCTGCTGCAACCCCTGAATGCCTTGACACAGATCGTGTGCATTATACTTTAATTGATAAAACTCTAAAAGTACAACTCTCCCTTTAGTCACAAATTCTTCCACCCAATTATTCATGTGCCTCCCATAGAGGACCAACTGACTGAATTGCGCTGATCGGCTAGTGATTCCAGATTCAACGGAAGCAATAAATCAGCCTATGATGTGCCATGGAAAAGGTTTGAAATATACTGCCGCAGCTGCCTAATTTCAACTTTGAGGGCTGCTTTGTCTTCTCCATTCTTCAATACCCTCTCCTTCAAATTATCTGCTGCATCCTCGAAGAGATTTACATCTGTATGTCGGGTACTCCTACTAAGGTTATCCTTGACAACCTCGAAGTCAACAACCTCAATATCATCAGCACTTCTATCTTTCGGCGGCGTTACAATTTCAAGGATCATTTCTCCATCCACATTCTTTTCAATGAGAACCTGCTTCTTCAGTTTCTTATCTAGCGTGTCTTGGTAGACATTTTTAAGCTCTGTTAAATCCAACTGATATGAAGGCTTTCTCCTCTTCCTTCCCATAATATTTTCAAGCCAGGATGAGCCTTCTTCTTTTGGAAACTCGGTTCTAACTTCATGAACTCCTGATGAACTAATAGGTGTATCAGAGTTACAAACCAGTGA
The DNA here is from genome assembly GCA_027924645.1 of Cunninghamia lanceolata. Classification (NCBI taxonomy): domain Eukaryota; kingdom Viridiplantae; phylum Streptophyta; class Pinopsida; order Cupressales; family Cupressaceae; genus Cunninghamia; species Cunninghamia lanceolata. Next base: position 6,735,541 of record BSBN01000249.1, read on the forward strand.
ATTTGGCTCTGAATCTATGTGGATAGGAGAAGTGCTTGGTGAAGAAGGTGGAGAGACATGATCTGAAGGTATTGCTTCAACATGTGGTGTTGGTTCAACGGGAACTTCTAATTCAACTGCTGGTTGTTCCTACTGGACATGAGATGGAGACTCATCCTTTTTCCTCTTTAACTTAGCCATTTTTGTTCCTTCTGGAAGAACAATCATAGCTTTAACCCTTCATTTTGGTTTGGAAGTGGAAGGTTTTGATGGTTGTACAACTGACGGCTCTACTACCGAAATATCCTTCTTCTGTTTATTCTTCAAGAATATCAAACTATTTTTAACAACTCAACTCATTCTTTCTTCAATGGAAGTGTTATCTTTTATTGACCAATTAACTAGCGGCAATGGTTGTTGCTCAACTTGATCTCTGAAATATGTGGGAAGTAGAACTTCACCATTTTCTAAAAAGCCCTCTACATCTTCTGACAAGATATCAGACATCTACTGAAGAGTAAACCTGCTGTAACTACGTTCTCGCACTTCAAGCTCATCAGCACAATTAGCCCAGAAGTCTTCAACTGCATGTGTATGCACACAATTTTGACCAAGATGTGATGCAAAAACACCACGAGGATCATATGAAGACCTCCTGTCAAAAAACTTAAGACCATACTTAGATGATTCATTACCAATTACCTTGGCATCTACTCCAGATCTGCATCTGTAAATACCCATCCCAATTGAAAAATTGAAAGCTGCCTTGCGTCTGCTATGCAAAAATGTATGAACTTCATAGGCTTTCCTCAAAAATTCCATAAATGCTATTTCATCTATAGGATATCTCGGCAACATGGCTGGCTCTCCTGAGAAGCCATATACTCTGATGTAGGAAAAAGTGGGAAACTGGATAAACCAATCAGCCCATTTTGCCATTGCCATTCTAGCATGAGCTGAAAACTGTATATGCAACTCATTATCCATATCTCACACTACATGCATCATGAATGCATCATTTACCCGCCTGTAATGTCATTTAGCCTGAGAAAATTCTAACTGCGGGAAATGGTGATATACATGTTGAATACCCAGAGTTCCAACAATATTCAAACCTCTGAATTGACCCTGAAAAGCCATCAAATACACAAGGTATGACATCATGTGGAATTCATGGGCCCTTTGAAAATCAATTATTTGTTGGTGGAGACTATCACTGATGAGTGCCGACCAGTCATAGAATTATGTTCCATTAACAATCTGGGACATGATGTAAAACATCCAAGGCTGGAGTTTGTTAGCATTTGTTTGACCTGTGATTCGGCTTAGCAGAGTAATCATTATTGCATGTTCCTCCTTGAACTCTCCACGTCCAACATTCTTTGGCATGATATTCTGCTTTTCCTTCCACCACCTTTGAGCAATCTTTTTCTGGTACTTTTCTTTATCATTGTTCCACACCCTCTTGCATTCTTCAATTGAAACAGTTAAGTTTTCCCTCCAGACTGGTATTGAAAAACACTTCTCAATGTCATTCGGCCTCAGGCTACAAAGCACACGTCCATCTCTTAATTGGATTTCCCTTGTGACCGAATTGTAATGTGTCATACAAGCAATTACAAATTTGATACTTTGTACTGTGATGAGGAAGGATGCTATTGCAAGCAAACCAAAGTGTCCTAGATTTCTGATAGCATTATTTCTTGCATCCTCCAAAGAATGTAAATTGATCACTAGAAGTACTTTATGTAAGTCTGTTTCGAAAGTTCTCAGGTAATCGTGAACCAATGTCATTTTGGGCTTGATTTGTGTTGGAGAGTATTACATACTGAAAGATTTGAAAATTGACTGTGAACACGGCTATGTCAAAAAAATCTTGGACAAATGGCTGAAAATTACTTGCTGATTTTTTAGAAAAAGCAGATTCTAAGCAAAAAAGTTGGTACATGGGTTTTGTAGGCAATTCCATTTTGAAGCAACCTAGATCGTCAGATTTTGAAAAAGCGGAGGATTTCTCAAAAAAGCAGCAAAAAAGCAGATTCCTGAAAAAAAGCTAAATTCCCAATCTTCAAGAGGACGAAATTCTGGATGGACCCATCTCGATGAAAACTGAAAAAGCTTTGGTCCAATTTCTAAAAAATGATCCCTTAGAAAAAAAGGACCCTGAAAAAGCATGCCTCCTTGCTTCCTCAACCCGAAACTATGAAGAACACTGAAAACGCACTTTGTTTGAGCCTTCAAATCTTCGTGGAAAGAAAAATAAAAATCCTTCCTCTGGATGCAACCTGCAAAAGATAATGAATAAAAGAAGCCGAATGCTTGTCTTTATAGAACTTTAGGGTGAAAAAGCAGCTTTCTTTGTGAAAGAATAAAACTTGGATCTTATCCATGAAGAATGCAACTTTTAAAGCGCAAATCCAAGTGGATGTCTTCGAATAGGAAGAATCCCTATTTTATAGCTGCCTATGGCTTCATGTGTAAGATGACTAAAAATATCTTCTTTGATGATGTCATCAAACATGCGAGTTGCCAAAAGTGTTAGCCAATTTTCTTTCATTTTTGACACTTTTGCACTCGTTCTGACTCCAGTATGGCCTATCTCTGACTTCAACAAGATGGCAAACTATCACCGTTAGCTGAAAAAGCTGACTGATCCTGACATTTTGGAGACCTATCAACTATGATTCCATCCCCAACCTCAAACAAACGGTCTGACGTCGTTCAACTGCGAATTTGACTTCTAGAAACTGTCACCGAGTGAAGTTCTGGAAACGGTTGTCGAAAAACACTGTCAAACATGAAAAACTTCTAACTCTGGAAAAGTTGGGTGCCCCTAGCCTCCAGGGGCGCCTAGTTTTTCATGTCTTAACCATTTTTTTGAAATTTGCAACTTTTTCAACTTTTCAATTTGCGTGCGCGCTCCGGTGGCTGTGGACCCCTATTTGGCTATCAATTTCCATCTGCTGAGACAAAACTAAGTCTGATGATCTAGCAGATAGGTAGGCCTGATGAAAATTGAGCTGATTGTACTCTCTATCTGCCTCAGAAAACGTACCAAACTGACCTACTGTGAACCAGACCGGGTTGACGGAGGAAGATTTTCATTTTCTAAAAAAAACTCAAAAAATATTCTAATTCTAGAGAAATTGGACGCCCCTAGCCTCCAGGGGCGCCTAAGGTTCAATGCCTTAGAATTTTTTTGGAAAATTCAAATTTTATTGTCGTTTCTCGATTTCTGTGCCAACAGCCCCTATTTGATCTTTATTTTTGGTCGTCCGGATGATTACTGAGGTAGGACGGGGGATGGTTTGAGTAGCCTGAACACATCTGTGATGAAATCCCAGCTTTTACCGATGTTTGACTGAGTTTGACCAAGTTTGACTACCTGGAAAAGAGCTGACAGAGGCATTTTTAACGTTTCTCAAAAAATGCATAAATCAAAGGCATGAGAAGTTGGGCACCCCTGGCCTCTAGGGGCACCTGGAATCCAATGCCTTAGCCAAATTCCTGATCTCCAACCTTCGTTTGCAATTTGTTTTGTTTCGGGTGCTGACAGTTGCTTCCTAATGTCGATTTCGACGATTTCGTCAGTCGAATGCCACTGGATAGTGAATGAACTGGATAGCCTGGGTACATCAGATGTGATTTCCAACTTTTTAGGACCTGATGACCAAAATGACTGCTTTTACGCTCATCGAAACTGACCGATGGAGACACTTCTCGTATTTTCTTGAAAAATGTGAAAAAAATCTAACACTGGTGCAACTGGGCGCCCCTAGCCTCTAGGGGTGCATGGATTCTCCAGACTTAGTCAAATTTGATGATTTTCATTTTTTCTCCTCACTCCAAATTGACCCTGCTCCGTTTTGCGTTCTTCGTCGAATCGACGACTGTTCGTCAGTTCTGCGTCGTTGGAACAACGTTGAAAACTTGAAAACAAGTTCTGGCAGATGAACTTCCTCCATTGATGACTTTAGAGCTCATGCTTCACCTCTTGAAAAAGTAGAAATAACCCAGTAGAGAAAAATTGACCTTTTACAGATTTCATTTGGACCACGCTGATCATGAAGAAAAATTGACCAATCAGAATCAGGCACGATACCTGAATCGAAGATTTTATTTTTAGAAAATTTTGCCAGCATCCGTATCTCAAGAAACCCAGAAAACCTAATTTGACGTCTATTTTTAGAAATTTTGTTTTTTTTGACTTTTTGATGAAAAATTTTCTAGACTTGCTCAAAATGCCTTAATGAAGCAAAAATTTTGATTGGGTACAACGAGTAGTAACATTTCCTACCTTGATTTTCTTGTCATCACTGACCTCTAACTCAGAATAATCATCTTTATTTGCTACAAACCTTCTCTTGTCCAATTTAGCATAATCAAAATCAAAGAGACTCTCCAGTGTTATAAGTCCTTTGGGAAGTTTATTTGACTTCAATTGAACTATCTGATCGCCATAAAATTTTTCAATTTTGGGTTGGAATTGGTCAGCAAACTCACCTGATTGTTATAGGAATAAAGTAATCTGAGCATCACTATCAAAGAATTGCCCATGATCTCCATTATCTGGGACAGTCGACCGAATAATCATCTTTAATGCATTTTCATTGACCCAAAGATCATTCGTTGGGTTGAATTGTGCCCCAATTTGTGTCATCTAATTAGCTTCAGTGTTCTGAGCCCTTGGAATTACTTGAACATTAAAAGCATCAAATCCTTCGATCAGATCCCACACTCGATGGTGATAAGACCTCATCCTTACATCCTTAGCTGATGTCATTCCCAAACCTGTTTGATTACCAATTTGAAGTCCCCAAGCACTTTTAACTGTTTGATTCCCAATTTCTTGACAAGGATTAAGCCATGGACTAAATTTTTATATTTTGTGTCATTATTGGTACAACTAAATGGAAATGGAAATATCTAAGAATCTTTTCTCCTTTGGGTGATACAAGACATACACCAACCCCTGAACCATTTTTGCATTTGGCACCATCAAAATTAAAAGTCCAGGGGGTAGAATGTTCCTCTGAGGCTTTTTCCCTTTTTCTTGATGCCCTAGTCACTTATGGAATTAGAGGGTCCTCTTCAAAAATCACATATTTCCCTAACCCAGTGGAATCATAATTCCCAAAAGGATCATTTTGCATAGCTTCCAACAGAAGCACCTCTTCCTTTTCATTTCTACCACTTAGTACACTTTCCTCATCAAACATTTCCATGTTGAGCCTCTCATCTTTAGTGATCATAGCATGTGTCACTTCAAAATTTGCCATCACTTCTTTAGTAATATGCTTTTTATGTAATGGTTCCAATAACACTTTTATCTCAGTACCATATTTGGTTCTTAAAATCAGATGGGATCAATCTAAAGAAAGATAACTCCCAATTTTGGCTGTAAAATCTCTAGATAAACATAAGCCAAAGACCAGGTGAATATCTATTACAAAAACCTCTTGTAGCACAGTGATATTTGGGCATGCATACGATGTAAATGGAAGTTCTTTGAGGAATCCTACTATTTGGACCTTCTTTCCATCTAATTGCATCACCCCCTTTTCCATGGGTTCATATTTTATTTGAAAGACATCCGCTATTTGTTTGGACATCACAGTGGCGCTTGCGCCTGAGTCTATCATAGAATGTGTAGTAACTTCTTCCCTACTATGAGAGTCAAATAAAAGAGTGTAGGTTTAGTCTTACCTACTTCTACCTTCGAAATCACCAGAGAAGCTGTCAGATTTGGCTGAGAAGTCTTTGGTAGTTCTTTGGTCAATCCTTTGTTTTTTCCAATACTTCATGTGTGAATTATGGTCACTAGTTTTTTCTACTCTTTTAGTGCTTCTTGAAGCAGAGTCTTTTGTTCTGGGATAGATAAAACATACCATAGTGAAACATTAGTAGGTGCCCTCTTTAATTGCTCCACTACATTCAATGGACTCGGTGGTTGTGATCTCTGGAGATACCCAAGACATTTCATCCTTTCAACTGATTCATTTGTAGCACCATTACTCAATGCTATTACAATAGTATCTTGCTTCAGCATTTGTGATTGAGAGGCCTAAATCACTGGACTCTTTCTAAAGGTAACTTCAGGACGTGGTGTGTTTTCTAGAACCTCAACGATCTTCCTCTTAGACCAAGTATAGTAGTCAGATTCTACCTGCAGGGCCTTTGAAGTGGAAGCCTCATTTGTAAACACCATCTCTTCTTCTTCAACCCATGAAAAGAGTGTGTGTTTCGAGCGATTTCCACCTCTTTCTCTATAGATATTCCTTGCATTTGAGCTACTAGGACCGTCTTTTGCATGTCAGGTGATTGTTATTGATATTGTACTGGTGGCTTTTCTATTTGCATTGCTTATCTTCTCTACTCTGCCAACTTTTGTTGCAAGTCTTCCCTGGGGAAATCTTTGGGCATATGAGTGTTATTGCAAGGAAAACGCTAAGCATTTGATTCCTATGTCAAATTGTTCTGACCCACAACTAAGTCTCGATGAGAGTTAGGCACAATAGTTTGCAATGGTGTCGGAACTGAGACAATTTGATTTGATGGTTGAGATGGACCTAGCCTCTGGGATCCCTAATAATGATTGGGTTGGTAGGGAGGTTTGGCTCCTTGGAAACCTTGGTAGGGGGGCATGGATAAGTGGCATGTTGCCTTTTTAGGTTTATAATTTCATTTAAAAAACTCTTTAGGATATTCTTCATATCTTCCATTTCAAATGCCTGAGGCGTTGATACTGAGGTCGTTGGGACTTGAGATATAGGATATACATACATGGAAGGGCTAGACTATGGCAGGTAGGAACTTTTGCTTGAGCAAGTATGGACAACTCAGGGAATATGGGCATAGAGGGTCTCAGAGGAAGTTTCCCAGCATCTATCAAGTTATTCTCCGCTCTTATAGCTAAATCATAGGCGGCCGAAAGAGTCTACCCTCCCAATGATTGAATCATAACTGCTATATCTGAATTAAAAGCCTTTAAGTAAAACACAATTACCATACATGCTGGCGGTCAGGTTGCCACTGGAATCCTTTGCCATGTCTTTTGGAATTTCATGTTGAAATCCATAATAGCCTCTTGGGGAGCTCTTTTGATAGTAATCAATTGTTGCAGCAAAGATGACCTGTCCCCCTTCTCATTTAATCTGTTAAAAACTAAGTCTCCCAATTGATCCCAAGTGTTGATAGAATTTGGTTGAAGAGACTAATACCAGTCTAGATCTCTCCCCTTAAAAGATGCAACGAGTAACACAAAGCCACATTTTGCTCTATTACATGATGCACAGTGCACACATCTACCACATCTTGCAAATGTTCAGCCAGAGTCTTAGAATCTTCTCTTGTGAATTTTGGGAGCACCTTTAGAGCATTGGTCAGATAAGGATCCCATGTATCTCAGTTTGTTGGGGGAATAAGTGGGCTATCATTATAACAATTGACAAAATTTCTAGGAGGTGTTGGTGCAGCCATCTGTACTGTTGATGTGCCTTCTTTGCTTATCCTTCTTCGAGTAATAGTCACCAATGGAAGAACTAGAAGTCCTAGGTTACTGGCTGAATGAATCCTCGTAGTAGGTCCTTGGCTCATGCAATCAAACCTTCAACCTAGAAACTAAAATATGTCCCACCAGGCATGCCAAAAATTGTTGATGATTAAATTTGCATATAACCAACAACAATGGGAAATCTAAAAAATGTGGGACTTGATTTATGAGATAACCTCCGAGTTTATGCAAGTCATGTCTTCCTTGAATCTTTAATATGTGGGAAAGAGAAAGAGATGCTGAATAGTAAACAACCATAAATGGAATCTAAACTATGGCGATGCGTTGAAGAAAATTTCAGACTTTGGAAATGAAAAAAACTCAATGCTTTCAGTTACTACTAATAATAAATGAATCATAACTTTCAAATAGCATACATGCATGATTTTACAGCAGATTTGAAATGTTATCACTTGATACATTTGGATCACATAGGCCACAATATCTCACGTATGATAAATAAGAGTCTAAACAAATTAGCACAGAATGCCATTACTCTTCATTGTTGATTGGAGAACAAAGTATACAAGGCTAAAATTTTCACAGACATACAATATTCAATCCTCCCTAAGAAATGCCCATCAAGGCTTGTTGTTCTCAAAATCAGCTACGCTCAATTTTGTAGACAACCCCCACGAAACTTGTCCGTTTCATGAATCTACACTCTAAGTTCGCAAATCGAGACAAGACTCCCTTGATCTCGTGCAAAGTCATTTGACATTCTAAATTGGTCTGTGACATTCCCTTGAATTGGTTTCTTGATATTCGTGAAGATCGTTCAAGTTGTAAACTGATGAAGATTGTCAATTTTTAGTCATTTTCAGGTGTTAGAAAACTTTTGAGTTTTGACATGTAAAAGTGGTCATTTCAACCGCTATTACATGTTAAAGGTTTTGTGTTAACATGAAGGAGCGGCATTTTTCACCGCTATTACATGTTTGAAGTCTTTTTGTTTTGGCATGTGAGAGCGGTGTTTTCAACCGCTCATACATGTTGAGGTTATTATAAGCTGTGTCAAAGCAGTGAAATCACCTGCCCGTGCATGCTACCCAGTGTGTAGGAGCGGCGATTTTCACTGCCGGCGCATCTTTAAACCAACACCAGCTAGCTCGTGTCATAAATGCGTATCTAGGTTTTGGATTGAGGCTGTTTTAAGTTGTTTTTTAAACCTTTTTGTTTGGTATTTTTTCTTTTATTGTTATTTGCACTCGAGCCAACACCACGGAGGTGAGTCTGAAGGAAATCACCGCGTTTTGGATTCATCGTTGGCATTTCTTCCTCCTGGTAGGCTTGCCTTTATTTCATTGCTTTGAGTTCCTTCATTCGTTTTTGTATTCTCGATTATGAAGTCCTAAATTTTACTCAAACCCTAGCTACATTTCTATCTGCTATATGAATTACTTTGTAGGTTGAGGTATCTTGTTTCCCTTGTTCGTTGTCTATTAGAATGCATAGGATTTGGGTCGTTCTAGTTGTTATTTTCATTTGTGTGTAAACGGCAGTTCAAACCTCGCCATTTGTATAAACCTTGGTGGATAAGCATGCAACATCGGCGTTTGACATTTATGCAAAGTGGGCGATTTCTGCCGCTTTTAAACCCTTTAGAGGTTTGACCAACATCAGGTGTATGGGTGGCGTTTTCCGCTGTCCTTACATAAAAGATAGAGATACCCCACTTGTCCCAGCGGTGAAATCACCCGCCCGAACATCTAAAGTTTCAACCCATCACTTGCAATGACGACATTTTCCGCCGCTCATGCATGTTCACTAAATCTCCTAAACACTTGTATAAGCGGTGAAATCACCCGCCTTTGCACATGAGTATTCTTCCCACATGCAGGAGCGGCCATTTTGACCGCCCGTGCATGTCTCTCTCAAAATTTCCTAACCCTAGGAAATTCCTGCAAATGGTGCCTTTAGCCCGCTTTCGCCTAATTTTTTGACTTGCGCACGCTTTAGCCCTTCAAGCTCATCCTCGTGATCATGATCATCGACATGCAGTTTCCCAAATTGCCATTTTTCTCCTAACTGCAAGATCATGACTTTTTGTTGCAGTTTCTTTTACGGACTGTCGAGACCATCACATCATCTAAAGGTGCTCATCTTCCAAATGATTGACCTATCAATGAAGAAAGCGATAAAGATGGTGAAAGATACAATCGTCAAAACTCATGTTGTTTCAGACCATACACTTGGACCGGACGTTTATGAGATGGAAGTAGTAAAGGACATGTACCATAATTTCCTGAAGAACAATGATGGTGGCAGCTGATATTCTTCTTCGTGCCTTAGTTTATTTTCATTTTCGTATATGCAATTTGTATTTTGTTTTGGACATATTCACATGTATTTTTCCAAAATGTAATTACATGTGAGACAAAGGAAGTCCTAAGTCAAATAGGACTCTTTTGTTGAATAAGTCAAAGTAGTTAGGTTTTTCCTAAATTTTCTCAAGGCCTCTCCCTATAAATAAAGAGGGCCTCTATGTAAATATGATCTTTAATCTTATGCAACAAGGTGCTGCCCAAATTGAGACTCAACTTTGAGACTTTGTGTTCAAATTGTGTGATCAATTCCAATCAATAAAGAAGGCGAGTTTTGATATCAAACTTTGTGTTGAATCAGATTTGTATGAGCGAGGATGTACATATGGCATTTTTGCTGATTTCTCTTGTTGATTGATTGGATAAAGTGGTGCTTGGTTATTACGATTGGAGGGCGTTCAAGATAAGTTATAGAAACTTTGTGTTATATTATTTCCTTGAATCTATGTGTGTTGAAAGTTTTTCTTGGTGAAGGATTATAAAGACTTTGAGCTTGTAGTTGTTCACTTTGTATATGAATCGTGTTGAGAGCTTGTAGACTTTGTGCTATGATTTTCAATCACATTCGTGTGAATCAGTGGTGTTGTTAGTTGACAGACTTTGTGCTCCAACTGGTGATACAGTTACTTTTAAAATCTTTCTGGGGATAATTTGAAGACTTTGTACTTGAGATTATTCACTTGGTTCGTGAATCTTTTTGTGAAGTTGAAAGACTTTGTGCTTCAACTTACAAGAATATTGTTGATTATTGTTTAAGTGTAGAAGCATTATTGAATATTACCGTGAAACATTGTAAACATCTTTTCTAAAAAAAGAGAAAATGATGAATGTAACACACCCCCAAATCTAGTATTTAGTGTAAATAAGTTTGTAATAGTTAAAAGGGAACCTCCCCTTGCTGAGAGGAGAGATTTATCTCATCATACTGCGGTTGATATAACCATTTTGCCGTCAGTGAGTTGACGACAAAATATTCACCCAACAAGGCTATTTTATTCTTACTGTTCTATTGAATTTCCTATATATCTATAACAACAATCACATACCTATTTAAACCAATCTCCAACTAGAGATTCCAAAAGAAGACTAACATTTACACATAACTAACTAAAACTTAAAAAGCATAGAAAACAATGATATGAGTTCAAAATGTAGCTTAGAGATTTCCTGGCATTGTATGGAACACAAGAATTTGCATGAAGAAAAAGGCTCCGCATGAAGAAGAGGCTTTGACCAATAGCGCAATAGGAAATGTCTGTCAAAATCCTTTCCCCTTAGAGATGCCTATTGATGCCACATGTCCTCTTCTTTCCTTCCTCCGTCGGGCTCCACCAAATGATACTAAATGTTTGACATGTTGCAGATTCTGATGGGACCCACCAAATGAACATTGCTTTACCTTTCAAAACCTCATCTTTATGTGCAGTGATGCCGCATGTAAACCCTAAGTCAATGGCACAATAGGAAAAAGTGTTAGAACTGTCAACTTTGCAAAGGCGCGAGAAACAAACATGTGGATTACACTTTGAATGTGTTGGTTATTTTCCCAGACTGGATGCTTACTCCCAGTTATCCCTACAAGGTAGCCATCATTGATCAACAGGATTCCCAGGCCAGGGGCCAACAGTATAGGAGATAGACTCTATAAATATCTCCTCTTCTTATTTAGGCTCTGCAGAACCAAGGGGGGTATTCCCTACTCAACATCTATGAAAGGCATCTTTGTATTAGCTGGGATGTTGACATAAAGCAGATAAATCCTCTCTTATGCAGACCAAAACTGTGAGATAAGTGCAAAGGGGCTAGCTTTGGGCCTATATTCAGTTGTAGACAAAGGATTTCAGTCCTAAAACTACTTCTAAAGTCCTAAAAGGTTGAATATGAAGTTTGAGTTTGATTTATGTTTGGATGCAAACCTGGACCTGGTGTATAACCTCAACACAGAACTAGATCGGTGCCTATCTAGGGCTCGGAGTCAATAAACATACACCTGTGAATGGTCAGCATGAACAACTAAAATTGGATTTCAAGGGGATTTATGTGATATCTGCCTTACAAATATCTCCCAATACAGAGTGTTAAGCTATCTATACTTATGGCATCCCTATTGCAGTATACCCTTCCCAATATTCAATCTGAAAATAATTTAATCTACCCCTTTGAGCAGAAGTTAAAAGATCAAACATTCAATACAGGAATTCTGTATTCTAGAAAACCAGACACCCCTTAGATATCTAGAATCAGAAGAAGGACACATGCAACACTGGAGATAGAATTAACAAAACACATGCAAAACAACATTACTCATATAAGATTAATCATGAAATCAGTAGATTCATGCAAGAAACATACAACAAGAGATACATAAACTCACAAGGCTTCCTGCACAGAGCAAACCAAAACCAGTCGTATTGTATTACAGAGCCAAAAATGTCCAACTTTCAACAACCTCAAATGAGCAACACAACCTGCTACATATAGCAAGAAGGTCCTCAACATTAATTACATGGCAAAAGTCAAAAGTCTGCCAGAAATAGTTCATCTTCAGATTGGCACTCAAACATTCAATGCAGCAGGTGGGAGAGGAGACAGGGAGAGATCTCGAGCCTTGCGCCGCCACCCATGGATGCACAACTTCAATCGGGTACTTACATCATCCACGCCATCGCCCAAACCTCTGCAACAACTGCCATTAATGTCCATCTACCTGCGGCCTTGGGAAACACAGTTAACTGTGCATCGCAAACTTTTCCCGCCAAAATGCCTCATCCTGATATTTCAAAAAATGCGGGAGCCATTTATCCCACACGCACCCCACGGAGGTCTCTTTAGCACTTTATAAGCATGGCCGCAATCACATATGATGTCGGTGCTTTTTCTCCCGATGGCACCAGCATAACCCTCATCATCCTCTAGTAGCATGATATCTGGATGCACAAAATATCACCCTGACATCACATCACCCTGCATGATAATCGCCTTCGTCGGCACAACCTGATGCATCGGAGGAAGATCCTCCTGCCTTGCCGAAACCAAATGCTTGGCCGATGTCTTCTACTGCATGCACTCTTCGGATGCTCAAAAATCCTGCTGACGTCACCCAAATAAAAGATATCACCCTGATATATGGACGTCCTGATGACATCATCGTCATGTTTAGAACAAGGGTGATATTCGGAAGATGACCCGATATTCAAAAAATCATCCCAACGTAGAAATATGAGGGTGCACTATAGACTGGATGATGATGATGACCTCTTCAATTCAAGAAATATCAGGTCGGATTAAACAACTTAGAAAATGACCCCCTCGAAAGATCAGAGTGACATCATCATCATATTGGGGCAGGGTGATATTTGGAAGATCACCAGATGTCATGAAATATCACCCCCCCGCAAGAATATCGGGTAGCACTGTAGCTCCATGAAACATCGGGGTGATGTTAGAACATACCTGATATTTGGAAATATCACCCCGTCCTTAGAAAATGATGAAGTTGAAAAACATATCACCCCGACAACTGAAAATCATGATGACGTCAACAACATCGGGGAAGTTAAAACATAAGGTGATAAACTAACATCGGGGTGATCTTAACAAAGATCACCCAATGTTCAAATATGATGACCTTGGGACATTGGGTCATACTTAGCAAATTCTCAACACCAACATCAGGATGATCTTGAACTAAGATCACCCGATGTTAAAATATCACCTTCCGCAGGATGTCAGGCTGGCAAAAACATGAAGCCCCCACAGGATATCCAGTCATGACAAGAAATGATCTGTGCAAGAAACATCGGGGGATGTCCGGGAACATGATGATGATGACGATGACCCTCTCCTTCATTATATCATGATGATGCTGGAAACACAGAGAGGGTCCAATACTTAAGAAATTTTTTGGATTTTAGGGAGGTGCACATCCTGAAACCTTGACATAAATTATTACCAACAGAATAATCTAGCAAATAGCGCAATAGGAAATAATACCAATACTTGTCAGTCCAGAATGATGCGCGACTGCGACATGTGGAAGGTTCTACCCAATGGCACAAAAGAAATTTGACTGTGATTATCAAAACTTTAGGAAGTGCGCTGCTGCAACACGTGGAACTACTTTCCAATATTGACACCAATAGAAACTTTGATAGGATAAATTGTCATAGACTCTTTAGTGCTTAGGCCGTTGTTCGATTTTTATCCATTGTTTCTGTAGACACCTAAAATTGACACATGTCTTGTGACATCATCTTTTGACATCAGTTGAGACACCTTATGAGACATTTTGTTCTAGGACCATTATAACCTCTTCCATCACCTAATTAGTTAAATAAATCATATTTATTTAACTATTCCCAATTAATCCCATTTCAATCCCATTTTAATCCTCTCATAAGCCAATTAATTAAATAAATTATATTTATTTAATTAATTCCCACTTTTCCTCCCTCATCCAAATTAATTAAATAAATTAAAGATTTATTTAATTAATTCCACATTTGTCTCTATCCTCACATGATTAGAAGCTTCTAGATATCCTTATTACAAGGAAGCCTTTTGACTTAATTCCTCTTATTCAACCCTCATGAGATACTTGTCACATGACTACAACTCCATGTCTCACTTAATCTTAGCCATCCATTTCTATCCCTCATCTCCTATAAATCAAGCCTCACCCAAGCCATTTGGGCATGCATTACATCTTCATACAACATCATGTTGTCTAAATCACTCTAGATCCTCTCATCCATCATCCTCATACTAGTGTTATGCTGCAGATTTGAGCAATCAACATCTCATCTTATTGCTCATCTATCATAGAGAACATAGCTAATAGGTTTGGGTGCATCTACTCCATTCTATCGAGTGTGGAGGATTTAGTTTGAAGGAGAAGGTATCAAGTATATTGCATTTATCTTCTTTATGCCTGTGATCCATTCTTCTATCTACATTTTTGGCACACCCCGCTGGTCTAACCCTACTTGTTGTAGGTTTATGCGCTTGAATTTGTGAGATCTAACATATTTTGTCTCAATTTTTGGTAATCAACTTTTGCAGGTTCGCTCCTATGCTAAATCCGACCTCACCGTTAAGTGTGGGAGCCCTCACAGGCAAATTTTGACATAAAATACTATATGTTTTGCTCACTAAATACTTTTTGAAAATTTTTGTTATTTTTTTTAGGTTGCAAATCCGTACCATACAGATCCACTATACACCCTGCGTGGTTGTTTTCTATAGTCAATTTTTTATTTGATAGTTTTTTATTGTCAAATACTGGTTGGCATCATTTAAATTGTAGGTTATTGTGTTCACTATTGATTTTTCACGTCCCCCTATCGATTGCCAAATCCCTACCGATCCTTACAGATCCTTGACGTCACCACTTTTGATCCCATCATTGTCACCCCGTCACCACCGATCCCCCATTTCTTGTCTCCGCCAACACCCTCCATCCTCCGTCAACCTATCCCCTGCTACCTTTGTCGATATTCCAAACCCCTCTGTTGCTATTCAAAACCCCTATGTCGCCTACAATCTTTGCTCCCCCTTATCCCTCCGCCACCTGGTCGCTATCCACGCACCTCCCACCTCATAGCTTTGTTGACTCCTATCGATGGGCCCTTCCACCACCACCCACTTTGTTAGTGCCCTTGTCGCTATCAGCTTCGATCCCCCTAGCCCCCAAACCTATGGCCTGTGGTCACATCTGTGACCAAACCAGCGCCCGTCTCCATTTTCCTTTTTTTTTTTTACTATTTTCGTTTATCTTAGCTTCTATCACATGGATGACCAGGGGCCTCTCTAAACTGTAACTACTGACTTAACCATCAATGCGTTAACCCTCGCATGTGACTAGTGGACACTTAACCTGCTAGCGATTGGTGTAACTGCCAAACCTGTCCTTCTCCTCTAGAGCCTTAAAAGGGCCTTTTTCTTTTTTACATAACTTGGGCGTACGAGATTGGATTTTTGCGAAACCAACGGCTTTGGAAAGTTGATTCACCCAGCTTCACTATGGTGTAGGTCTCATTAGTTAATTTTACCAAATTTATTAGGTATTATTAGTTAAACATACCCCTTGTTTGTAAACTTCAAATCACCATATCTTTTGCAAAACTTTTCCAATTTTGACGAAATTTTTTTGAAACAGCATAGAATTTCATGTACAATTTGATCATAACATCTAAGTTTTTGTCACTATCCATCTTTATCATAATTTTTCCAGATTTCTCTTTTTCATGCTAACTATTGGTTTTGCAAGTGTTTTGTTCTTTTTTTGTTTTGGTGGTATATAGGGGAAGACATCAAGCACTACATCAACATCAAATCTGAAGACAAACATTCTAGGTGCACATAATCCAATTTTTTAATTCTCAATTGATCAAAAACTTGTCTTCCATACCACACTTCAATTTGGGCTTAAAACGAACGCTTGTTTACATCATTATACTTGAATTTGGGCATAAAATGAACATGTGTTTTTATTATCACATTTGGGCTTGGACATAAAAAACTTGTGCTTGCTTTGCTTGGTGGATTTGAGTGTGATTTAGAGTGTGTATGCTCTTCCCTTGCACTTTGCGTGATCTTGGGAATAAAAAACATCCTTTACTCCATTCATTTTCACACACACATTTCAATTTCTAAGGGGCAATTAACATCGTGAGTGTGAATCAAGTGTGTGTATGCTCTCTCCTCACACCACAAGGTGATCTTAGATATCAAAAACATCACTTGATTTGCTTTTGTCACCCTTTTAGAGGCCTGCTTGGAGACACACCACTCCAAGGGACAACCTCAACTCTAGTGTTCCGATAGAATATAAAAAGTGAGGAATGAATCAAAAGACACACCTCTTGGAAGTTGGAATCTTGTCATTCAGGCTAAGCCCCCAAGAACTTTATTATTTCACTTTCATTTCATAGAATTGGGCCCCCTGTACCTTGTGTATATTGGGGACATCCTTAGCTTAAGACCTATTGGTCATACCCACTTGACTAATATTAGGCTTGTTGATGTGTCTTCAAGTGTTTTTATAAATACAACAATCAATTTTGAAAAGTCAAACTTGCCATTATGTCTTGTGTGTGTGATATATGCATGTATATGTGACATATTTTGTTTGCAAATTGCTTAAGTCAAGCTATCAACATACACATTCCACATCATCCTAATTATCCTTGTCATCACTTCCATCCTAAGCCAAGTCACCTTCGTCATAATCCAAGCCCTAATTAGCCTAATCATCCATCCTAGTGATCTTAATCATACTTGTTATCCATCCCTAATCATCCTACTTGTCGTATCCACATCATCATAATCATCATCCATTGTAGTCCACATCATCCTAGTCACTTATCCAATCCTAATCCTCCAATCTCATCATTTCTAACTATCCAAGTCATCCTCATTATCCATCCTTATCACCTTAAGTATCCAATCACTCCATCCTAGTCATCCTAATTACCCATCGTATCCACCTCATCCCTAATCATTCTAATCTTTCATCATCATCTAAACCAACCCCAATCTATCCATAATCCAATCAATTTCATCCATCTCATAACCTAATCACTCCACATCACCAATCTAGTTCATAATCCAATCAATTTCATCCACCTCATATTCTAATCATATACTAATCACTTCACATCATCGTTCTAGTTTATAATCCAATCAATTTCATCCACCTCATATCCTAATCACTTCACATCATCGTTCTAGTTCATAATCCCATCAATTTCATCGATTTCATCATCCTAATTATAAGCCCATATCATCATAATCATAATCCAACTTCATCCATATAATCTTCATTACACTCCATTCCTAATCATAATCCCATTCTTAAGCCCCATCTAATCCATCATTTGTTAAAATGGTTGTGATCATTAACAAGCCTAGGTCAAATACAAAACCCAAAATCTCAATCCTAGGAGGCTATCCTTCTAGCTCCAATAATGATGAGAACCTTGTAGATCATGATGCATATTTTGAGGAACAAGTTGAAATACAAAGACTTAAACATATGTATAAATCCATCCCACCAATAGAAAACAAGAACCTAGAGTGATGAGTGCCAGGTAGCACCCATGATAATACACCTTTTTACCTCTCTTTTTCTTCCTTCCTATTCCATTGTCCTGATGACTGCACCAAAGTAGATTGAAAAGATTTGTTTTAATTATGTTAATGAGAGATGAATTACTTAAAATCATGATTTGTGATTGAAGGACTAATGTGCATTAAATTAATGGAAATATGCAGAAATTCTCTCTTTTTGAATCTACAATTGCAGGTGTTCAGGCAAAGACAATTTTGAGCATCTCCAGAGGTGGTCCTAATAATCTCCGGAGCTGAAATAAGGATACCACACCAGTCTCCAATATTTTCCAATATGATTGGAGAGATTTTGAGATAAAGGGGGTGAATCATCTCTGGAGCTGGATTGAAGTCATGAGCATATCTCCGGAGCTGAATAGAAAGTCATAAGCATATCTCTGGAGCTGCAAACAGAAGCACACACCTCCAGAGCCTCCTTAATACATTGCAGATTTCCAGCACCACTGCTAATCAACACTTCCAGTGGTAATTGGGGTGCTCCAGATATTACTCAATCAACACCTGAGTAATCGAATGAAGACCCTAGTTAACTGCTAGAAGTTTTATCTCTCTTTTTGATTTTGCATGAGTTCTTGACAAACTGATTAAGTACCTATATTTCAGGTCCTTCCTGCCCAGTTGTATTTGAAACTAAGACTTAGATTTAGTGAGACTGTTGTTCCACTAAAATCTATTTTAATTGCATGAATTTTTACTCTATAGTTAAACAGTTGGTAGAATAAGAGATTGATGCTATCTCATAGATGAATTATTAGTTAGGGTAAGTGATATCTCATCACTAGATTAGATATAAATTTACAAAGTAGCAACAGAAGAGGATAGCAGATGAATTATTATTGTAATCTCATTTTGCTATAGATACTTTTCTGAATACAAAAGGATACTGATGGAATTTGACTAAAAGAGAATTGTGATATTACATTCTTGTACTGATTCATAGCCTTAGTCTTCAATCCTAAGGGTGAGGAGCAAGGGCCCACTCCCACCACCAAGGCAGAAGGCTAGTATTGTTTGTTATTCTGTTTCAGATTCTGTTGTTTGTTATTCTATTTCAGATTCTGTTTAGAAAGATAGTTACTATTTTCTCATAGATAAATGTATGTTTCAATTGTATGGATTAGTATAGATCTACATTAGCAATTCATTGTTTCAGCTTTGTTTCCAGCATTCCTAGAATTTATTTCCATAGCAGATAGATCAGTAGCATTAGTTTTTTCAATCAGTAGAGATCATTAGAGTTAGTCAAATAGACTGGCAACAATAGGATTTCTAATTGCAGATAGCCAATGACACAACCCTGGATTTGACACATGAAAATATGATTAAATGTCGAGGACCAACGACCCTTGTCATTTTTGGCGCCATTGCCAGGGACCTCTGTGTTAATTAGGGAAACTTAGTTAAATAGTTTTAGGATAGATTGAATCTGTATGGTTAGAGCTAGGGATTCAAAAGGGAGATACATAAAACAGACACCCCATCAACAAACTATAGGATAAAGCAGTGGGGTGGCACAATATCTTGTTGAAGAGAGAAACCTAGAGCCTACTTTGGAAACTACACCTCAACTCAATAATCCTTTAAATCCTCCAAGTCCTCCACTCACTAAATATATCCAAGACTTGCAACAGAAATTCCAAGCAGATCCTTTGATAAAAACTAATTCCTCAGAACCTCACACCGAATCTCGAGTAGAAGAATCAGTATCAAACATGGAAGATAATTATGAAGAGGAGGATAATCAGGCTCCAAGAACCTTCTCATATCCCATTATTCTGGCTACTGGAGATAATGACCGAACAAGAAAACATGGCTAGTATTAATGCCATATATTCCAATAATCTCCAGCTACGTTCTGGGAAAGCACTTCCAAGACCATCTCCTCCAACTATAGTTGAAGTAACCAATGATGAGGAACCTGAAAATTCATCCACTCAGCCTCAAGAGGAGATTACTATCGAAACAGTGCTAAAAGAACCATCCTTGGATAACTCCAGAGTCTCTCCTAAAAGAATGACTCTGGAGAACACCCATGGAAACATTTCTGCTAAGAACTTCAGAGATAGAAAAACTAGCATCATACCCAGAACGGCTCAAACAACATGTCCCACAGAAAAAGGTTTTACAAAAACAAGTCCAATCTACCCTAGAATCAGAACTTTTACAAGAAATTAGACAATTAAACATTGAAATTTTGCTCCTACAAGAAATTAGGGATGTGCTTGAACTGAACCAATTCATCAAACAACATTGTGTTAAGACCCAGGGCAGGAAGAAAAACTTCCCTTCCACCATTCAGGTGGAAGGAAAAGTAGTGGACCTCCTAATGGGAGAAATGCTCCTCCCAAAATATGGAGATCCTGGGAATCCTGTCATAACTATTTACATCTCAAGGGTAGAAATATGTAATGTTCTAGTTGATTTAGGAGCAACAATAAATGTAATGACAGTTCATACAATGGACAAATTAGCCCTAACAGGTATCTAGTCCACATCCACAATCCTCCAACTTGCTGACCATTCGGTAGCTATTCCAAAAGGGGTGATAACTAATGTTCCAGTTGTGGTAGAATTATGGGAATTCCCAGTAGACTTCCTGATATTAGAACCTAGAAACCAACAAAATGCATATCTGTTGATATTAGGAAGACCATGGCTAGCTACAACAACAACATCTATTGATTGTCAAATTGGGGATATGGTCATTTCTAATGGAATAGATTTGAAGAAAATATCTTTGTATCCTCCAACTAAACCATCAATACATTACTCAAGAAGAGTATGGGTAGATGAGCCAGATAACATGGAAAACAGTGCCTCAGTAGCTATGGTTACCATCGAAGAACATTTGGGTGAGTTAGAAGAAGAAATCCACTATGATACAAAGGAAGATATCACCCACATTCTTATTAATGAGGATATAATGGAGCTAGCCCAAGATTCAAGGAGAGAATTTCTCACTTCTGCTCATTGTACCCTAGCAAATATCATTCCTTGTGGAGAGACCTTTTACATAGACTTAGCCACATTCCACATGTTGCTTCCACATTCTTGCCCCCTCAATACCATGACTCCAGGATATGGATTGAATGCATCTATGGATTAGATCACAAAATAGGTCATGATTTTACCTGGGAAAACACTGAATATCAACACCCAGTTAGCAGAAAAATAGGAAGAAGCACTTCTCAAACTCCTAATTTCCCATTCAGCAGCATTTGCTTGGGAATACCAAGATATGAAGGGCGTCCCTTCTGAGATCTGCACTCATCATATATACACTGAAGATGTCAAACCTGTAAGACAACCCCAGAGAAGATTGAATCCTTCTTTAAAAGACATTGTTAAGACTAAAATAGAAAAATTACTGCAAGCAAGGTTTATATATCCAATCTCAGACAGTCAATGGGTCTCACCCTTAGTCATAGTGCCTAAAAAGAATGGGAAGTGGAGAGTGTGCATTGACTATAGAGAGCTAAACAAAGCCCAAAAGAAGGACTATTTTCCTTTACGTTTCATTGACCAAGTGCTAGACAACCTTGCAGGGCGAAAGTACTTCTCATTCCTGGATGGGTTCAGTGGATATAACTAAATCCAAGTGGCACCTGAAGATTAGGATAAAACCACTTTCACTTGTTCTTGGGGAACTTTTGCCTACAAAGTTCTTCCATTTGGACTATGTAATGCTCCAACTACATTTCAGAGGCTTGTTTTAGCCATTTTTGTTGAACTAGCCAATGAGTGCATGGAAGTCTATATGGATGACTTTACTATGTATGGGGACAATTTTTAAGAAGCTCTTATGAACCTGGAGAAGGTATTAAAATGTTGTGAAAAAAATTGACTATCCTTGAGCCATGAAAAGTGCTTCATGATGGTAGAGGAAGGAATTGTATTGGGACACCACATTTCAGCAAATGGGATCAAAGTGGACCAAAACAAAATAGAAGTTATCAAACAGTTACTTCACCTAAAAATTAGATAGATGTTAGAAGTTTTCTGGTCATGCAGGCTACTATAGGAGATTTATAGAAAATTTCAGTAGAATAGTTGCTCCTCTGTTTACCCTGGTTAATAAAGACACAGAATTCTTATGGACAGAGGATTGCCAATCAGCATTTGAAAACCTTAAGGAGAAACTTACTGTCACGCCTGTTTTAAGAGGACCCAATTGGACTCTGCCATTTCACATACAAACTAATGCTTCAAATGAGTCTATTGGAGCAGTCTTAGGACAAAAGGAGGAGGAAGAAGGTATGCATGCCATCTACTACATCAGTAAAAACCTTACCTCTGCAGAAAGAAACTATATCACAACTGAAAAAGAATTCTTGGCAGTCATATATGCTATAAACAAATTCAGAAATTATATCACTGGATACAAAATATTTGTACATACTGATCATGCAGCCATCAAATACTTGATGAATAATCCAATAGTGGGTGCAAGGATAATTAGGTGGTTATTACTATTGGAGGAATTTGACATTACCATAGTTGATAATCTAGGCAAATTCAATTTGGTTGTTGACTTTCTATCAAGATTGCATACAGGTGGAGAGAACCAACCAGTGGAGGACAAATTTCTAGATGAACATCTTTTTGCTATTTCCTCTGCTACACCTTGGTTTGTAGACATAGTTAATCTCTTAGCTATAGGCTTGTTTCCATCCCATTTTACCTCAAAACAAAAGAAGCTCTTACTAAAGGAAAGCTTATCTTACAAATGGTTAAATAGTTTACTGGTTAAATGTGGTCCTGATTTCATTTTACACAGGTGTCTAAAAGCTGATTAAATTTTTGATGTCTTAAGGACATGTCATGAGGAACCATCTGGTGGGCATTATTCTTCACATAGAACCATCCACAAAATTTTGGGAGCTGGTTACTACTGTCCCTCTATTCATAAGGATACCAAGAAGTATGTGCAGCAGTGTGATCAGTGCCAAAGGATGTGACAACCAACCTTCACCCAGGAGATGTCACTTCATCCTCAAGTAATGTTGGAACCATTTGAGCAATGGGGTCTAGACTTTGTGGGACCAATTTCTCCACCATCATCAGGCAAAGAGTACATTCTAGTATGCATAGACTATGTAACTAAATGGACTGAAGTTCATGCACTGCAATTTGCAAGAGAAGAGAAAGTTGTTGATTTCCTTTATAACAAAATTTTCTTAAGGTTTGGAGCCCCAAGATCAATAGTTTCAAATAGAGGACCTCAATTCACTTCCCAGGTCAGAGCATTCATAGACTTATATCAAGTTAAGCACAAGAAATCTTCACCTTACCATCCCCAAGCCAATGGGCAAGTGGAGGTGACTAATAGGGAACTAGAGAATATCCTAACAAGGACAGTGGCCATGAATAGAAAGGATTGGGCAAACAAATTACCTGAAGCAGTTTGGGCTTACAATACCACTTGGAAGTCCACAACCAAATTCTCACCAAATGAATTGGTTTATGGAAAGAAACTCATTCTGTCTATAGAATTTGAACTGCAGACACTCAAAATTTTATTAGATAGCGGTCTACCATTGTCTATAGCACAATAGAACATGATTCTTCAGATCAATGAGTTGGATGAAATCCGTACAGAAGCCATACAACAAACATAACTTGTTCAATATCAAAGAAAACAATGGCATGACCAACACATCAAAAGGAGGACATTTCAACAGGGTGATTGGGTTCTCTTATATGATTCTAAGTTCAAGGAGTTCAAGGGGAAGCTACAAATTCATTGGATGGGTCCTTATCAGATAAAGAAAGTTTTTGACAACGGAACAATTTTGCTAGAACCCATTGATGGAAGCATAGATACATTCTTAGTGAATGGTCATAGAATTTGACTCTATAAAGGCCATCAACTAAGGAGGAATTTATCAAGGATTTGTGCTTAGTTACAGGGGACACATCCTCTGTCACAGATTAGACTGAAAAAAATGAAAAAAAAAAGAGGAAGGTTGAAAACCAGCAAATGGTGGCGTTCTTGAAAAAAAAAGAAAAAAAGAAAAAGAGGAAGTTTGAAAACCAGCAAATGGCGGCCTTCTTGAAAAAAAAAGAAAAAAAAAGAGAAAGATGAAAAACCAGTAAATGGCTATCTTTCTCGACCAAGGGAATTGCAAACCAGTAAATGGTGGTTCCCTTCTTCTTGCCGGATTGCAATAATCAAGACATGGAGGTAATCAGGTGCCAAGAGTTACTAAAACACATCTCTGTAACAAACTAGGAGCACCTCCAGCGCTCCACAAACTAGGAGCACCTCTGGCGCTCCACCAATAAAGAGCCATTTTAAAATATAAAAATAAGGAGGGGACCCACCTCTCCAGGTAATAAAGTGATGACTCATCCTCCACTCTATTACATAAACAATGATGAAGTCAACATGCATATCATCAGTAATAAAAAAGCCATCACTCTCGCATGCATAAGTCATCACAAATTGTTGTACTAACGTCACTTGAAAACATGTCATTCCTAGACCACTCAGCAGGAATAATTGCAAAATATGTGAACACGGATGCTGACGCCAGTTCAAAGTTACAAAGGAGCTGCTCACGTGCCGGGTCACATCAAATCTCATCAAAGCCACGTCGTTGCAGCCAAGTCTATCAAACCATCATCACTAAGATTGATTCAAGTAATTCTCTTTAATTAACTTAATTAGTAATTGTCTTGTCAATTCTATTTTTAGGTGCCATTATTGTGACACATCTCCCTATCATTATCTCCCCTCTTAACTCATGCATGCCACCGTATTTGCCACACTATCGACCTGTCTACGGAGTGTCCCGTCACTCCCCTGCAACTATGACTGCATATCCATGTTAAAGCAGTCTTAAGCTTCCTTCCCATAATCTAAGCAGTAAAACAAATTGACATATCAACCCCCATTCAAAGATTGCAGAATTCTCTAAAAATCTTTGAGTGTAATATTCAAGTCTACTGCCATAGTCCTCTAGAGTAAAAAGAGAAAAGCTTAGACCACAGAGGGAATCAAGAAGAACTTTAGCCAGAGAAGGTGGATTAGGTCAGGAAGATGGGAGTGAAAAAGAAGTCAGAGCCAGAGAATATAACAGGCCTGCTGTAGGATCAAGCTGTAGTAGACATTTTAAGGCATGCAGGGTGGTTAGAATTTTTGGAGAAATTTGAAGGCTTTCAGGAGGATATTGTGGATAATTTCCTGCGCAATCTGAAAGATAATCAAACAATTGTGAAAAGGGTTCATGTCAATGTCTCTTCCACCATTATCAGTCATATCTCAGGACTACCAGAACAAGGTGAGAGGTTTTACCATTTAAAAACCCTATATGCTGATTTGATTAAAAATTTCTCTAAAGAAGGTGAACCTGCAATACAATTAAATTTAAGTAAAATGAGGTTAAAGGAATTGTTAGGTCTTCACTTCCACACCCATGGCAGTCTATAGCATTGTGGTTGATGAAATATTTCACATGTGATGGCCAATTTTCTATAGTTTTAGGACCAATAATGAAAATTTTAATTTTTCTGAGGCACATAAATATTCATCTAGAATTTACAATAAACATCCCAAACTTTTTGTATTCTACCATTAAAGCATCTGCAGACAAGTATCAGTAGGGGAAAGGTCCTATGAAAAACTACGGCCTCATTTTCTTGATTGTGAAACATCATTTTCTGTCTCAAGCTGATGGGGAAGCTTTCTGGCAGACATTTTTAAAGAATAAACCATGAGACAGAACACCAGCAGGAAGAGGAGGCAATGCCTTCGACTTCCTCTACCCAACAGGAAGAGGAGGCAATGCCTTCAACTTCCTCTCCAACTACTGAGAAAGATAAAGGTCAGAAGCTAACAATGGAGGAAACTTCATCTGCTGCCCCTATTACTGGCAAAAAGAGGAAAGGAAAGGAAGTTATGGATGAAGTCTCAGCTGCCTCAGCAAAGCTAAAGGAACCTGTTATAGAACAAACCCCTTATATGACTCGCTCAACAAAACAAAAGATGGCATTGGCTGAGGAGTCTATTTCAACTAAACAAACAGGGGGAGCAGTTGTCATAGAGGAGGAAACTATACAGACCTCTACCCAGACTTCTAACCCCAAGAAGCAAAAGAAGAAGACAAGGCAGGGTCAGAAAACCAAAAGGACTTCAAAGAAAACTAATTCTAGCATACACTACTGGGTTGAGGAAGAATCTCATGATTTAGATGAAATTCCTCTAGTTAGGAAGAAGAAACAAAGAGAAGTGGCTAAGGAAGCTTCCCTAGAACCATCTGTTCATCCAAGTTCTCATTTTTCAACTCCACAACATTCCCCTGCTCTAGAGACAGAACAGAGAGACACTTTCACTATTTCCTCAGACTCTGAGGATAATGTACCTGCTATAGAGGTACCTACTCCACCTATGCTATGGAGAAGCAAGAGAAAAAGGCAACTCACTCAAGCTGAAAAGATACGGCTCTCTTGGCTGAAGTTCTCTTGGGTTTCAGAACATTTGTAGATGAGACTAGACCTTCATCAGCACCAATAATTGCAAAGAGAAATCAAGAGGAAGCTCGGGATAAGGAGATTGTAGGGGAAGTTGAAAAAGGGCAAGTGGATGCAGCTAGTAGTGAAGGGCAAAGAGCTATGGAAAACCCTAAAGTGGAACAAACAGAAGAAGAAATAGGGACTTATTCTCATCCCTCTGATCAAGAGGATGTAGAGATTCCAAGGGAACAACTGCTACTAGAGGAAATAGATAATATGAATAGATTATTATGGGGGAAAAACTTAATTATTACTGACCTCAAGAAGGTCATGAAGGAAAAAGAAATGGAACAAAAATAGATGATTGAAGGATTGCAAGTGGAGCTCCAGGACAAACAAAAAATAATTCAAGAGAAAGAGGCAGAAATTAGAGACAAAGAAATAGAGGCAACCCAAAGTATCAAGGAAAAGGAGGAAGAGGCAGCACAAAATATTTCTGATCTTATGAAGGCTCAAGACAATAGTCTCACAATAATTGCAGCACTTGTTGAGAAAGTACAAAGTCAAGCCAAACAATTAACATGGGCCAATAACAGGATAGATGATCAAGAAGAATACATTCAGGAGTTGATTGGCCCAGTGGCAACCATGGAACAGGGGATGCAAACAGATCCATACTTAGGACAAATTCCAATAGATATCCCTAAGGCCCTATTTCATTGGGAAAGAAGATGTAGGAAATAAGAAGCTTCTAAACCAATGCTGCAATTATAAAGGGCAGTGACTGCTATGTCACAAAGAGTACAAACTTTGGAGAAAAAGGTCCTTCAAGTAGCTTCCATTTCATCTGAGATCCTATCTTGCAGACCCCCCAGTGGAAGTTATGCTATGTTTCTACAAGAAACAATCCTACAGAGAAAGATATCTTTGGTTCTATCTGATTTGACTGAGGACATAGAGACATGGATAGGTTTCATGGAGGCATACATGAGAAGTCTTGATGAGGATAAAGATTTTCTGTGTGAGCTATATTTGCATGGTTTCTACATTGATGATCATACATTCGTTATCAACTATTTTGTAGGAGAATGCCAACTCAGGACATTCATGTCACTGATGAGAAATCATCAGATTTGAAATGAAAGGATGGAGGCTTATATAAAGAAGGATGCAGAAACAAGCCTTTTTATCATAAGGGAATGTCCAAATCCCAATGCTTTTAAGATCCATTTTAGGGAAAACATTTACTCCCTAGAAGGTAATACCAAGATTTTGCCTTTATATCTGAAACATCCATAGAAATGCTCCATTGTTTTGGTCTCCTCATAAATAGTTTATCTAATCAAATGCTTCCAGTGACAAAGAAAAGGTGGAACTTTAACTACAGAACAAAAGATGAGAGAAGTGGTGTCCCCTACCAAACTAAGGTTGTTTATGAGGAAGGTCAGGATAGTGTCCAAATTGATGGATAAATACCAATTGGAGTTGATAGGTGGTTGTTTTAGACCTCCTCTCATTATTGAGCCACTACCTATCTAGGCTGAACAAATAGAAGATGCCAGATTTCAAGAATGGATAAAGCAGGTTGACCAGTTCAGAGGAAATGGTAATACAGACTGCACCACTTGGCCCACTTATGTAGATGACTACAATTTGACTGATAGAATATTCCCCTTGAATAAGTCCAGATTGTGAAAAGTAGGAGGGCCTACTAACCTTTAAGTACGGGGGGATGACGAGTGCCAGGTAGCACCCAT
The DNA here is from genome assembly GCA_027924645.1 of Cunninghamia lanceolata. Lineage (NCBI taxonomy): Eukaryota > Viridiplantae > Streptophyta > Pinopsida > Cupressales > Cupressaceae > Cunninghamia > Cunninghamia lanceolata. The sequence continues at coordinate 6,763,737 of BSBN01000249.1, forward strand.
GATAATAAACATTTTACCTCTCTTTTTCTTCCTTCTTATTCCATTGTCCTAATGACTGCACCAAAGTAGATTGAAAATATTTGTTTTAAATATGTTAATGAGAGATGAATTACCTAAAATCATGATTTGTGATTGAAGGACTAATGTGCATTAAATTAATGGAAATATGCATAAATTCTCTCTTTTTGAATCTACAGGTGTAGATGTTCGGGTAAAGACAATTTTGAGCATCTTCGGAGGTGGTCCTAATAATCTCCGAAGTTGACATAAGGATACCACACCAGTCTCCAATATTTTCCAATATGATTGGAGAGATTTTGAGATAAAGGGCGTTAATCATCTCTGGAGCTAGACTGAAGTCATGAGCATATCTCTAGAGTTGAATAGAAAGTCATAAGCATATCTCTGGAGCTACAAACGGAAGCACACACCTCCAGAGCCTCCTTAATACATTGCAAATTTCTAGCACTGCTACCAGTCAACACTTCCAGTGGTAATTGGGGTGCTCTAGATATTACTCAATCAGCACCTGAGTAATTGAATGAAGACCCTAGTTAACTGCTAGAAGTTTTATCTCTCTTTTTGTATTTGCATGAGTTCTCGACAAACTGATTAAGCACCTATATTTCAAGGCCTTGCTGCCCAGTTGTATTTGAAACTAAGACTCAGATTTAGTGAGACTATTGTTCCACTAAAATCTATTTTAATTGCATGAATTTTACTCTGTAGTTAAACAGTTGGTAGAATAAGAGATTGATGCTATCTCATAGATGAACTAGTAGTTAGGGTAAGTGATATCTCATCGTTGGATTAGATATAAATTTACAAAGTAGCAGCAGAAGAGGATAGCAGATAAATTATTATTATTGTAATCTCATTTTGATATAGATACTTTTATAAATACAAAAGGATACTGATGGAATTGGACTGAAAGAGAATTGTGATATTATGTTCTTGTACTAATTCATTGCCTTAGTCTTCAGTCCTGAGGGTGAGGAGCAAGGGCCCACTCCCACCACCAAGGTAGAAGGCTAGTATTGTTGTTTGTTATTCTATTTCAGATTTTGTTGTTTGTTATTTTGTTTTAGATTCTGTTTAGAAAGATAGTTACTGTTTTCTCATAGATAAATGTATGTTTCAATTGTATGGATTAGTATAGATCTACATTAGCAATTCATTGTTTCAGCTTTATTTCCAACATTCCTAGAATTTATTTCTATAGCAGATAGATTAGTAGCATTAGCTTCTTCAATCAGTAGAGATCATTAGACTTAGTCAAATAGATTGGCAACTATAGGATTCCTAATTGCAGATAGCTAAGGACACAGCCTTAGATTTGACACATGAAAATATGATTAAATGTCGAGGACCAATGACCCTTGTCATAGAGGACGATCGTTATGGTGTTTAAAAAATGTTTGATGAACTTAGGATGCTATATAAAAAGGAACAAGTCACTACCCCACCACAACATCAACAAATTCAACAACAACAAGTCCTAGACCAACAAATTCAACTACAACTACTACACACCATAATCCAACAAACCCAACAACTCATAGCCACCTACCAATCCCAAATCCAACAAACATAAATACAACCACAACATCAACAACTTCCACCTCAATCCTCGAAGTCATCCCCCTCAACTTCATACCAACCTGATCTATCCACATATCATGTCAATCCTACATCACTCTACCCCACTTATTCCAACATCAACCAATATCCATATCAATCCATATGCCAAGATCCTCCAACTACTTATCCCAACATTTTGCCTCAACCCCAAATCCTTTTACAAGACTATCAAGTTCCTTCACAACAAGAACATGCAAGTCCTAGTTACCCTTTGCACCAAGATCAAGTGTCCTTAAGTCCTCATGCTACCTTTGACAAGGGGATCACCACTCTAGCTTATGCATCCTATGGGTATCCTCCATCATCATCCAATCATATTCCAATCCAAGAGTCTACTAGTCCTATCCCAACACCACCATGTACTCCCACTCCTAGTCCATTGATCCATCAATCTTCCAATCCATCAAGCCCTTCATTACCTTCATCACCTTCACCATCATGTCCCTCCAAACCTCCTAATCCTATCCCATCAACATCACCATCTTCAAAAAGACCAAATAATCCCACCCAAATTGCTTTGGTTATTAAAGATAGATTTCAAGACATTATGAGAAACCCTAATTTAAAAAAAACACTTGTGGACCGTATTGTTCGCAAAAACCCTGACAAATTTCTTGAAATGACACTTCATTCAGGATATCAAATACTTGCAGATTTTGATATAACCCCTTTTCTTCCTCTTGGTTAAAATTTTATTCCCAATCCATTAGGAGGATCTTCCCAACCACATGTTGAAAAACCATAAACCCCAACACATCAAACATTCCATCTAGTCCAAATCCTAATTCATCCAATCCCATTATCCCTCCATCTAGTCCAAATCCCAGTCCATCCAATCCCATTATCCCTCCATCCAATCCAAATCCTAAGATATCCAATCCATTTATCCCTCCACCAAATCCTAATCCTAACCCTACAACACCATCTACCCTTATTATCCATCCATTATATTGTCCATCTACCCATATACTTATGAATGATGTGTTCCAATGGCTATTAGCAAGGAATCAACCATCTCCATGTCATCAAACACCTATCATTGAGCCCATCAAATAACCTTCAAACATCATGTCTAGTCCTCCAAATACATTATGTAGTCCACAACCCATCAAGCCTATTGAAGAATCTCCCACCATAAGTCCAAGTCAAGATCCATTATACCCTCATGTTGTTGACCATCGAGGGCCTATCAAGCCTATCCAAGAGTCTCCCAATTCCACTTTCATCCAAAACCAAGAGTTATGTCAAGAGTATTATCTAAAGCATGTGGAAACATCAACCCTTTATCCAAATCAAGATCAAAGCACCTCCATTCAACCCATCCATAACCTATATATTTTCTATGATCAGGATATTATTCATGATCAAGCTCCCAACCATGAGCAAACAATCCAAGTTCAACCTATCCATAACCAATATATTTTCTATGATCAAGCTCCTAACCATGAACAAATAATCCAAGTTCAACCTATCCATAACCTATATATTTTCTATGATCAAGATATTATCTATGATGAAGAGCCTATCCATGAGCAAATTGATCCCATCGATAGCACACCTAATCCTATTTATGATCAAGCTCCCATTTATGATCAAGATCCTATCTGTGATCAAGAAAGCCATGATGATCCTCTTAGCCAACTTTATGCATTCCATGATCAAGAGATTATCACCCCACCTATCCATAATCCCATAACTATCCATTAGCAAGATATCCAAACTACTCCTATCCACCCTCCGCCTAGTCCTATCCATGATCCACCAGCATCCATTTCCCTTGATGAGACACTTGGCTCCCAAGTAAACATATATGATCAAACAAATAGCTTGGATCTTAATGAACATAATGATAATCAAGATCCTAATGATCCTTTGTCACCCACTATCGACCATATTGCAAATCCATCATCCTATCCCATTGGTCTTACTACCTTCATCCATGAATGCTCTTCCATAGGAAAGAAACAACCACTATCCACCACCTGATCATCCCCATCAAATAATGAGCTCATGTTTAGTGTCCAAAACACCCATAGTTCCATTGTTCATCGCATACTCCAAAACATGAATTGTCAAGGTAAAGGCTTAGGCCTTCATGAACAAGGTATTTTGGAGCCCATCAATGTCAAAGTCCCTCCATGATTACATGGCCTTGGCTATGTACCCCAAGGAAAACAATCTAAATATGGTACTCCCTCCATGCCTCTTAAATCCACCCCTTTCCATCGCAAATCACATCATACTCCCAAAACATATGTTGTCATTCCTCCTCCATCATCCTACAAATACCAAAAGCATGTGACCATACACCTTCCACCATCCACTTTACCTCCACTACTACCAACTCCTAATATCCCTCCATCCACTCTACCACCACTTCTCCCAACGCCTCTCATCCATTTATCCATAAATCCACTTTCATTCCCTCCATCCATAAATCCCCCCACATTCCTAATCATGATCAATAGTGCACACATCGATTAAACATGAAGCTTCCACCAATCCCATGAGATTCAAAAATAAAAATTTGGATGCCTCCTTTAATAAAGCTAAAAATCCTACAAATCCTCATGCCTTAGGGCACCAATGCAAAGAATTAAAGAAAAATCTATCAAAAAGGCTACTTAAGCCCATACCTCCACAAGAAAAGTCCAAAACTAAAATGGTTTGGGTCCCTAACAAAAAAGAAATCAAGTCAAATGAAGCATCCAAATCCTAAAAATCCCATTCCATCTACAAATCCCACATCCAATACAAAAATCATAAAAATCCTAAGTCTATGTGGATACCTAAATTCCTACATCGACCATCCCTTAAGAAAACATGTCCATTACTTCCTACACCTCCTTCCAATCAAAAGCTTCAAAATCCAATTCGGTGTGTGCAACCATTGGTCTTGGTTCCTTTCCATTCCACAACATTTCCACATACCTCCTGATGGTGTTAGGTTGTCATTGATGTCAAAAGTGTTCAGGAGCATGAGACATCATCTTGCAGATATAGAGAATGGTTTTATACTTCACAGGTTTGATCTTGCATCATCAGGAGATGTGTTCTTCACAATGTCATATCAGTGAACATGACATATCAATCAGTTGGAGAAATGTGTTCTTCACAATGTCATATCAGTGAAAATGACATATTCTTGGTAGGCATGGTCTTCATTATTCATCAGGTTCTTGACAAGGTTGATGATATCAATTGTTAGTATTCAAAGGTTTGCAATGTGTTGGTTCTTGACAAGGTTGATGATATCAGTTGTTGGTATTCAAAGGATCACATGAATACACTTGATGTGTGATGTTGAGATCAGGATATATGCTTTTCATGTGGTAGTATTTGTTGATTGTCTTCGTATTTGTTGATCATGTATAAGATTCTTTACAGGAGATGGTATATGTTCTCACAAGAGATGTTGTATGAGCTTAGACTGCAGTGAGTTGTGATATCTGATCTTGGTCTGCCAAGAGGAATGGATAGGTTCATACATGTCATGTCATATGATGCTTTGGTTAGACAAAATCATTTGCTTTCATATTCTTCAGGGTGTCACAGTTATGGTTCATAAAGATGCTTATCTCAGTGTTGAAGTGTGTTAATATGCTTCAAGAATGTTGCTTTAAAAATGAAGGCTATCTAATGGTCAAGGTGTCACCATTTGTTTTAAATATCCTAAACATCTCTCATATCCTAAATGGGCTTGAAAGTTAAACAGCCTTGTTTGACAGTCATTTACACTTTATGCTCTATTTGAATGGTGACCTGCTAGAACCGGTCAGTTCACTTAAGCACCACCGTTTGGAGGGGTCCCTAGTCATGGTGGTGACCGGCCCACCTCATCCATTTAACCAACTCCCAACCGATAGCATCGGTCCCTTTCAAAAGTCTTGGGCGGGAAGTTTTTTTAAACGACTCTCTTCACATGTTTTGGAGCCCGAATTTCATTAAAGATTTTTTATGAGTCTTAAAACAAATAAAATTGCTTAGCCCGCGGTATATTGGAAGGTTTGTTTTTTGTTTAAATTTAGAAACTTTAATATGTCATATTTTATGACATTGAAGGTGCATGGTATTAGTGGGAGCCCGATATGTAGGGTATTTAATTTTTATAAAAAGAAAAAAGTTTCTATTATGGATATAAGCCTTTTATGGCTTTAGTTTTTTTTTTAGAAACTTTATATTAAGAAATTTTTTTAAGGAGATTTTTATTGTATATTGGAAGTCACAAAAGAGATAAACATAAAAAAAAAATTTTAGGAGATTTTTTGGGATATGAAAGAATATTATTGAAAAGAATATGAAGGATCATGTTTGCAGAGAAGATGAACGAAATTTTTGAGAAGGAGATGAAAGATTGGAGGGTTGTTCAAAATGAAAATTGAAAAGCAATTGATTTTTTTAGAGATATAATTTGTTTGGTTCAAGATTTGTTGCAGGTTCTTTATAAGGAAGAAGTTGAAAAGATTTTTTGCAGGAGAATATTTTTGAAGAAAAATTTGAAGAGGTTAATGAAAAATTTGTTTGAAGGAAAGATAATCAGATTGAAGTTTTTTGTTTTGGAGAATATGAAACATCATGCAGAGATTGTAGATATGAAAAGGTTTTAATGGAGATAATTTGTCTTGTTGAAGATTTATTATGAGAGAATGTTTTTGCAGGAATATGAATAAAAAAAATTGAAGAGTTTATTTGCAGGAGAAAAGCAAATGTATTTTTGAGAAATGAAATTTCAAAAGTCTTGTTGCGAAATTTATGTGATCTGAAGGAGAAATTTATGAAGGAATGTGAAAGGTTCCAAGGCAGTGAAAAGACATTCATCTTGTATAAATTTTGTTTCCAGGTGCATTGATGAAATAGGAAGAAAGAAAAAGATGAAACATACAGAGTTGTGAAGTGTTGGATTAGAATACAGATTTAATATGCAGTGTTGTTGAATGGATTAGAATGCAGTGTTGATTGGATTAGAATAAAGGATTGTTGAGTGTATCCGAATGTCAGATTGAATAGAATGGGTATTTGACAGACATATATTTGCATTGAATGAAACAGAGTATCCCTCTGATTTGCTTATTACATTTGTTGGTAATTTGGTTTGCCAGTGAGGCACAATATGCCAGTGTGGCTTGTGGTCAGTGAGACCTTTCTATGCTAGTGAAGCTTGTGGTCAGTAAGACCTCAATATTTGTCAGTGAGACAATTTGTATTGCCAGTGAGGCATGTTATTCAGTTAAGCCAGTGAGGCATTTCATGAGTGGTTTTTCTACCCTTGAGGGTTTTCCACTCGGTAAAAAGGTTGTGTCTTAATTTCTTCTATGTGTGTGCATATTATTGGTTTGATCATGTTTTGTTTACATCCGTTATTGTAAGTCTTGTGCATATAAACTCAACAAATCATTAATGTATTCCTTTCCATCTGTTCTGTAAGAGAAAGCTTTTAAAAAGTTGTAAAATGTTTGAAAATTAATACAACACTGATTCACCCCCCCTCTCAGTGTTGTCCGGACTCCTACACCTCCATCTCCCCATCTTTTATCCATTCTCCCACGTATTACACCCATCATATTCCTATGGTCCATGCTTTTTCATATACCTTTCATAATCCATCCATAATCCACTATCCTTCCATTCATAATCCATTATCCCCCATCCATCCTTGTATAAACCTTCCATAATCCACTATCCTTCCATCTATAATCCATTATCCTTCCATACATAATCCGCATCATAATCCAGTACTCTACCATCCATCCTTCCATAAACCTTTCATAATCCATATCATAATCCATTATCTACCTACTCCATCTCCCTCTCACGCAATCCTCTACCAACATCTAGGAGCATAATGACACTTGCCATGGTCCATGTGTGACATCCATCTCTGATGGGACTATTCCCTTACTATGGAGCTAGATGCTTGAGTCCTCACCCTTCTTGTCCATATCCACCTATCCCATCCAAATATCCCAAAAATAATTTAAAAAGAAAAAGAAAAAAAAAGAAAAAGAAAAAAAAAGAAAAAGAAAAAAAAATAAAAATAGTAAAGAGAAATCCCTTCATCCAATGGTGAAAACTACCTTGGTGACGCCTTGGATAAGTACCATGATGAAAACCTGGCAAACATGCATCATGTGTAGTTTGATTATCTATGTGTCTTACACTTGGGGGCACGTTGTCTCATCCAAACTATCATATCCAACCTATAATTCCCTTTCTATCTGCCTCATCCTATCATATCATATCTTACCATCCTTAGCCATTATACCCACATACCTATCATATTGAGTCCATTCATCCTCCCTTCCTCCTTTTGATCTTGATAAAGACAAGGGGCAAAATGTTGAAGAATGCTTTGGATATCTCTTGATACACCTCATCCTTTCCAACCAATCATATCATCCTCCTCTCATCCTAAGTTTTCTCATGTAAAATCCTAAACATGCTACCTAGAATGGGGCATGTTATTTCTATGTGACATTGTCTTTGGAGATCACATCCTAGCTCCCTTATGATGCATACATCCATGCCATCCACTATTTTCTATCCTTTTATCCATCCATTTATCATGAGTCTTCGATTCCATCCATTATTGCCTATCCTTTTATCCATCCCTCTATCATGAGCTTTCCATTCTACACACTATCACCTATCCTTTTATCCATCCCTTTATCCAATCCCACCTTCATCCTTGCATCTAGACTTGGTTTTCCCTTGTCATTGGTATCTAGCATCTAGGCTAGCCAAATTATAATCTAATATCATCCCAAAAATAATTCAAAAATCCAAAAACATTTCAAAAACACAATAAATTAAATATTCCCAAAAATAAATTAAAAAAAAAAACTTAAGAAAATCTCAAACATACAAAAAAACAAATATCCACAAAATCCAAGCAATAAATCTCAAATGCAAGTCATCCTTAATCCATACCAATCTAGCCAAATCAAGCATATCCTTTGGTCTTGATCCTAGTCATGTTGTAAACCACATCAAATCAATCAATCAATCATCAATAGGATATATCGTTCCCACATCCTTGTGTTGATCTAGGGGTATAGTGTTCCCCACAATGTCAACACTATCCTTTGTTAGAAACTTGCTGGTGTTGTCATTGATGTCAACTCCCAGCAGATGGTTCACTTGGTTTCCAAGTGCTTTTGAGAAAAATTGATAAAAAGATGTGCAGTGTAACAGAGGTACTCTCAGTATTCTGCTCCGCATTTCTTCCTATTTGAAGATATGCTTGTGTGGCTTGAAATGTTGATCAAAAGTGTTCAAAGGTGTTATATCCAAAGTTTTAGGTTTTGGATCATGTGGAAGTAGAAGATGTGTTTAACAGAATATTTGACTATGAAAGAGAGTGTCTGGGAGAAATGAGAATGCTCCGCATTTCTCTGCATTGAGCTTTTCTGTCTTGCAGATCTGGGAGAGTGCTTATATTGTCTGTGTCCACTTTCCTTTGGAGTTTCTAGTGTTGGGATGCTCCGCAAGTTTAGTTCTTGTGTTGGTGATCAGTAACAGTATGTCCTAATGTGCATAATGAAGACATTCTTTGATTCAGATGGTTGCGGTAGTGTTATAGAAGTTTATGGTGATGATGATTATTCTCGGAAGGTGTGTGAATGCTTTAGAGTGTCTCTCTTTGGTCCGCTTGATGTTCTTAGACTTAGAGAAGCGTGGATATGGTCATTAGCTCAGGTTTGGCCGACCTGGCTTACTAGCGCCATTTGCGGAGGTACCTCGTGGATTGTAGATGTGATGAGTAGCTTAGTGATATAGATTTGAGTCCTAGTTAACCCTTGATGTGATCCACTTTCACTTATTTCCACTACGGAAGAGTTTAAGTGCCGACCTAATTGGTGTTGCATGTTTGAGGTGCACACGCTTCATTAGGACCGACCTAATTGAGATAGGTCTTGGTTGTAGATGACATAAATGCAAGATGAAGTTGAATGGAGCAAGGTAGAGAAGAGAATGAGAATGTGAATCAAGGGCAGTGAGTTGTGCGCAAGCTTAAATGCTTATGACTTCAGAATGCAGTGAGCAAAAGGTGTCTACATTTCAATGTGCTAGAAGTTGTTGGAGGCAGTGAGCCAAAGGTTGCGGATGGGAAGGAGTGGCAGTGGTGAATTTCTCTTATTGCTTTGAGATAGTGAATCTCTCTATATTAGTCTTCTTCTTTCTTCTCTCTTTTGGGCAGTGAGCCCTTGGTAGTGAGCCTTTCTTCTGGGTAGTGAGCCTATTGATTTTTGGTGTTGTTAGTCATATATATGTAAGCTAATCCTCACCATGGTTTTTCCCTTATTGGGTTTTCCACGTAAATCTGGTGTTCTTATGTGTTTGGATGTGTTTACATTGATGCTTCAAATGTTTACATTCTACTAATGCATTATAAGTGGATGATGTTTGCTATTGCTTTGAGGATTTAAAGTTCTAACATACAACTGATTCACCCCCCCTCTTAGTTGTCTTGTGCATTCTAACATCCTTATCAATCAAATCCTAGTGTTGATTCGCATGGCCAACAACACTAGCATCATCATCAATCAATCATCAATGGGATATATCATTCCCACATCCTTGTGTTGATCCAGGGATATATCATTCCCCACAATGTCAACACTATCCTTATTAATCAAATCCTAGTGTTGATTTGCATGGACAACAACACTATTATCATCAGCAATCAATCATTATCAATTGATCATTGGTTTATAGCTTGACAGGGACAACACCTTGTTTGTTTTTGTATCATTTGTGCATGCTTGCTTGCTTGCTTGTGTGTGTTCTTACAATGTGGCTCATTGGTCTGTCGCATGCACATTACAAGGATATGGCAATTGAGCACATTAATATTTCTAACTCTATGATTAAAACTAACTTAATGACTTTTTTCTTCAAATCAATCAAAGAGGTGTTTATATATTAGTCCTATGTCCAAGAAATGATCCGTGTTGGCCGCAAGAGGTTCCAAATCTCGATGCTTTGTGAAACGTGTTGGTTGACCTAATCCCGATGATGAAACTCTAAGTGTTGAAGAAATATGTTGCGGCCTCTTGTTCCATACTACCTTGTGATATGATTATTCGATTGCCGCAAGTCACGGGAATGTGTTGCAAACTTAGCATGTTGAACTGAGTGCTAACTATTCTAAACTGTGAACTTGACGATGCTTCTGATAGAAATAACTACCTATAAACTAATGCAAAGCTCCTGAAATCTGGATATGATGTGTATGAGTTGTTATAGAGTTCTGATCCAATGCCACGAGCTGAAATGTGACCATGCGGTGAGGTGCATTGAGACTGTTAATGACTGAAACAAAAGAAAAGAAATAATGTTTCTATAATAGCCACATAGATCATTAATCTCCCTCAATTGAGTCACATTCTTGAGTATGGGCCAATCAAGGATGGGTTGAATCTTTGTTGAATTAACTTTTACTCCTTTCTTACTAATAATCAGGCCTAGACCAACTCGCATTTTTCAAATTTGTAGTCTAACTCATTTGCAAATATAGTAAGTTGTAGTATTTCTAAAATTACCTTCAAATGACGCTACTCTCCCATAGACTTATCACAAAAACAAGAACAAATTTCCTCAAATAAGGTTGGAAGATTCGATTCATTGTACCTTGAAAGGTTATTGGAGTATGAGAGCCTAGAAGGCATCACATGAAACTCTAGCAGACATGATGATTGTGAAAGCTTGTCTTGAAATGATAACTTTTCCTCACTCTTATCTGGAGGTAACCAAAACTTAAATCCATCTTCTTAAACACAAATGTCCCTTGTAAATGAGAAAATAACTCATCCATGCAAGGAATAAGATACATGTTCCTAATAGTTCTCATATGCCATTCTTCTTCCTTCTCAAAACCACTAGAGATGGAAAAGGACTCTTACTTGGCACAATATGCCCCAATTAGAATAGTACTTCAATTGCATCCATTTCATCCTTAACAACCTTGGAGTTTTGCATGGTGGAACAATGGTAGGTTTGGATCTTCATTCCAATTCAATGATGTGTTCTTGCCCTCTATTTGGTGGAACTCCATGAAGCAATTCAATAAACACATCTTTAAACTCATCAATTATTCACTGCAAATCTCTTGACCTTCACATGCAATCCTTGCATGAAATTGCATTCAAACATAAAACTAGCTCTCCTTTAGCAAGTTACTTGGCCATATTATGCAATGAGGTCAATTTGCTTGTAGTTGGGGATAGACCTCTAATGTTAATCATCATTTTTGTCTCTCAAATTTTTAAGTAGAATTCAATGTAGTTCATGTGAACCTCACACAAGGTGTTAAGCAATCTCACCCCCCGTGATTACATCAACTCTTGCCATAGAACCCACATAAAAATCATAATTGAGTTCATAGATTTCCAAATATAGTCCACGCTCCTTTATCATCCATTTGCAGTCCATCATCGTGCTACTGTCCATTGAAACTTGAAATTTGGCAAAAGCTCCACTTTTAGTCCTATAGAACTCATTAATTTGGCACTGATGAAATTACGATTGTCAGCACCATCAATTAATACCAGAATTATTCTACCTTTAACCTTCCATTTCACCCTCAAAGTATGATATTGAGCTATACCCAAAATGGCATTTACAAAAATATTAGTGTTGTGACCTCATCACACATCGCCCCATTGAGTAGATGTGGACCCCTCTTTTCGCTTTCAGTTTGTAGAGTCACGGCACAATCTGGGTTTAGTCTGGATCAGTTTGAGGAGTGGAACTACAAGCTTTGGCCTTTTAAAAATAAAACATGGAGTAATCATTGTGAAATTTGACCTAAGACATTGAGTGAGTGGGAGAAAAGTTGAAAAACTGGCTAAGTATAGGAAGATTTCTTCACACATTGGCATATGTGCCCTGCTTCATAAGGATTTCTTCACACCTTGGCATATGCGCCCAACAGGAATTTCTTTACCACCTCTCAAATGTGCTCCATATGGAGGAATTTCCTCACCACTTGTCAAAAGCGCCCTCCTCATGAGAATTTCTTCAACCTCCAGCATTTGCGCTCAACATGATGATTTCCTTACCACCTCTCAAGTGTGCTCTACATGAAGGAATTTCTTCAATAGGCCTCTTATGCGCCCATGCCTTAGGTGAATTCTTTGACAAATGATCAAAGGGTGTTTCATCATAAAGGAAAATTTCTTCACTACTTGTCCTATGCGCTCCACCTTGAGGAAATTTTTTCACACTTCATCATATGCGCTCCACCTTGAGGAAATTTCCTCACACTTCATCATATGCGGTCTACATGGAAGAATTTCCTCTCGCCCAAGCATATGCGCCCTCTTCAAGATGGCAACTTCACCAACCTCAAGCATACACGCCCACATTGGAAATTTCTTTACACTATGATAAATGCACCCACTTTGAATGAGATTTCTCCAACATACAAGGTGTGCTTTACATGAAGGAAATTTCTTCATACCTTGTCCTATGCGCCCACCAAGAGGATTTCTTTACAACTTGCTAGATGCGCTCCACCTTTTAAATTTCTGTACACTCCTCCAAATGCGCTCAGCTTGGAAAGAGGTCGACCTAGAAATCAGGAATTTTAAAATTAAAAAAAAAAACAAAAAACAAGCTCTTCAAGGAGGCCAACCAAACTGGAAGTGGCATTGGGTTTGATATAAAAGGCCAAATCAAATTCATTTTAGAAGACAACTTTTAAGAGTAGGTTGCAGCAGAAAATTAAAGTTATTGTAGTAGAAATTAAACTTATTGCAGCAAAAATTGTTTTTACACCGGAAGGTTTCAAGTTTGGAAGTGGATTTGCATGAAAATTGTTATTCTTGATCTTTCATTCTTGTTGTTATCTCTTGCAAAACAAGGTGTAAAATCATGTATTTAAGTGCATTGTTCTTCTTACAACTTTCCCACATGCACTAGGTTATAGGAAATTCTCTTGTCATGTGCCTTTGATTTAAGGGAAAGTATTATTATTTTGTTATCTTACTTGAGGTGTTTTCACGTGGTAGGCAAATGTCAATGGAGGAGACGAAGGCGAAGGGTGGCGATAATTCAAGAAGAGCTCAAATGAGGAGGGAATTCAAAGGATTGTCGCCAGAGACGAAGATCACTTCAAAATGGAGAAATTTGACCGATACAAACTTTGGCCACATCAACTTGGAGGAGGTCAAGAAAAGATTGTATGCACCTAATGCTTTGGAAATAGCCAAGAGGATGATCTGAAATGGCATAGTTCAAGCCGCATGCTTCCCGCCTACAATGCATTGCTTTGAGCTAGTGTAGGAATGTGCTATCCACTATGATCCCAAAGAGAGACAAATAAGAACATCTAAGGGCAAGGTGTTGGCGTACCTTAGAAAGTAAGCAATTGCAGACACCTTTGGCATCCCAGTGTACCAGCCTACCTTACATGCCACCAAGGAGAAAGGAGTAAAGTATTATGAATCCGAGACTAAAGACTTCAAGAAGATCATCAATGATAGTTGGATGGTGAAACCCAAGTATCATTCCACCAAATTGCCGAAGAAACTTCTCAAATCTGACTTCTTGCCGGAATATGGTGATATGGTTGTGTTCCTGAATAGAATCATGGGTTTACCTCAGATTTCAACCTTTGAATATTGGATGTTCTATTTCAGGGAAGAAATCACCTTTGGGACCAAGATGATAGATTGGCCGAGATTGATAAGTGACAACATCAATGAGCAATTGAGGAATGTACAAACAACTAAGACATTCTATATGACTTCCTACCTCATCTATATGTTGGCAAGGAATGAAAGGTACCCTAGATTGAATTTTAGAGGAACAGTCGGCAACAAGGAAGGGCAGGTTAAAGTCTACGATTGCTACCCGCAGTTGCATTTGGAAAGTATTGCACACTTCAAGAGGTTCAACAATGCCTTTTCTATGCATATTGTGCGAACACTTCAAGGCAACACTCACAAAAGGTTGTCACAAGAAAGAATGAATTTGATAGGCAAATTTCGTTCTTGGTTCATTCAGTTCCTGAAATTCACTTACCTTCAAATACAAGGTTTTTCATCATATCCTTTCTAGCCACCAAGGTACCCAACTGATAAAATGATGTTGTTAGAGGTTACAAGGCAATTATTGGAATATGATAAGATTCAGAAGAAGAAAAAGAAGGTGGGAGTTTCTTTTCCGGTCACATTGGGAAAGAAAGAGTCATGTGCATCATTTCTAGGGGTGGAGAAGTCTTTGGAGGAACTACAAGCATACAATCTTGTGCTTCATAATTCAACAAGGGCTAATTTTGACCCATTCCATGCAATTAGGAAAGTTTGTGGCAAGAAATATAAGCATAGGTGGATATAGAAGATCATTGGGCAAATGCAGCAGATGATTTTAACATAAGGAAAAGAAGGGCTTCAAGGTTCACTTTGGAAATGGTGCGATTATCTGAAGTATTTAGTATTCCTGATCAGCTCAAAGATTACAGGAATTGTCTTCTCTTGCTGCTCCATGAAATAGAACACAAGCTCCTTCCTCCACTCAACTGGTCTGAGCAAGAAGTTACAAATCACGATGATTTAATTGGAAGGATCATCTTCAATACAAGGAAGTGGACAGATCATTGCACAAGAGAATTGAAGAAGCAAAACATACCCTTGTCATACAATTTGATGGGAGGTGTAAGATCACAACAGTTCGAGGATGAGACCATGGATGAGTCAGAGGACAAAGAAAGTGAGCAAGGAAGCCATAATGATAGCTCTATGAAAGATTCGCAACCTAAGAGGAAAAGGCAACAAGAGAGCTCATAGGACATGCCACCACAAAAGAAGAGCAAGACTCGTACACCTTCAACCAGTACTTCTTCAGTGCATGAAGTTGATTTCTTCATGGGTTAGAATGTGGCATCAATTGTGGGAGATGAAATAAGGAAGGATGACCAAGTAACTCCCAAGGCACAGCATCAAAAGAGCATCAATGAGTCTTTGGAGTCTACCTATAATGCTCAAAAAATGGAGGTAGTTCCTTCTAGTCCTCTAAAGGAGCCAGAGATGATCATAATTGAGGACAACTTAGAGGACCAGGCCATAGGGCCCCTGCCCGAGGAGACTAGAGAAGAAATGTCACCCACATGGCAAGAAATGCAAGAACACGAAAGGCCTAGTGAAGACCTATCCTCATTGCCCAAATGGTTGAGGACAGCTATACAGAAGAAACCCGAGGTGGAAATTGAACCTATATTTAGTTTGGAGGATTTCTTGAAGAGGATTGAAACAAAGGAAGAAAAGAAGAGGGCAAAGAAACTGTCTAAGATCACGAGAGAAGATTCTGGTTCAAGAAAAGTGCAAGTTGCAATTCCAAAGGTGGATAAGTCAATTGATGAAATCAGTCCTGAGGATTATGAGGTGATGACATACGACTTGGGCCAAACCACCAAGAAGCAAGAAGTTGAGAAGCTTGAAGGTTCAGTCAAGGTCATTAAGGAGAGGCTAGATAGAGAACAAGAAAAGAAGGATCGATTAAAGAGGGAAAATAAAGAATTGAAGGACTACATTTGGCATTTGATGGATCCTATCCGACAGGAGGAAAGAATTCCTACACCATGTGCCTTACTGTCAAGTGAGTGAAGTACAAACCTGGAGGATATGAGAAAAACATTTCAAGCAATGAAAGCGTGGCTAGAAGGCTTTAAGGATAAGGCAAGATAGTTCATTAAGGAGGTGGTACATGCATATGGGAGAGTCGCCTCACTCCATGAGAGAGTCCAAGCCATTTGTGACACATGCTTTGAGTTTAAAGTTGTCAGGGATGAGACCATGCCCCATCTGAAGATTTTGATGGAGACTCTGAGGCAAGCTTTGGAGGACAGCCAAGTGATTGAACCAAGTTCTGAATACGATTTCTCCCTTTGGTATTGCACTTTGAAGTTAAGAGATCGACTTTTGGAGGGAATTGAGGGTGAAGCTGCTCATGCCAAAGGTGTGCTCCATAATGCCTATGATAAGGTCATCATATTAGTTGAGAAAATATTTGATCATAAAGGGGATGTAGATGAGACGGAGTTAAGGGAAAAGATGCACGCTCACTACTTTAGGAGTACTAATGCCGTCTTGGAGGAGCACCTAGAGGATGCGTATGCACTTTCTACTTCCATGGGTGCATTTCGATCGTTGATGGCATATTGGGAAGAGACTCTTGCCACAAGCACAACTGATTTAGCAATCATTGAAGGCACCATCCAGAGTTTGCCAACTATACCAATGCAGGGGATTGACGAAATAGTGTCCAGATTTAATGCATCTTCTCTAAGAAGGGAATGATAAGAAAGGCATCTTCTAGAGGCTTCCTTAGTGGAGTCTAGTTGGCTACTGTACATGTGTCCTCTTCTCATATATTTGGCATTTATTATAAGCATTGTTGTCTCACTGTGATCCATTGATCTCTCTATTGAATCTTGGCCCTTGATTTTAATGTGGAGGCTATAAAAGCCCCTCTCCTCTCATTTGCACAGGGGGAAGACTTCAGAAATTGTTGCCAAAACTCTGCCAAAATAGATTCAAGTTCATTGTTGGGTTTTTTCATGGTGATCTTGTATTGTTTTGGGTTGTTGCATGGTTTCTGTAAGTATTCACTCATAGCATAAGCTTAACTAGATTACTTTTTTCAGCACATTCATTTTATGTTTATGGAAGTGATTGTTGTTAGTTCATAATTGAAATCCTCCCAAGTTCATACCATTTTTAATTTGTCGAGGGCAAGTTATAATGCATGGCTAGTCTGAACTCCATCTAAGCTTAACTTTGATTATCTTGTGTTTATTCATCTTCATGTTTGTGGATGTGCACAAGTAATTTGAAAACCTTTTTCTCTACTTAGAAGATTGCATCACCTCTGCGCAGTTGTTGTCTCATGGTGAAGCAGAATGTGGTTGGGGTTTCAATGAACTAATGATAGTTACTTGCATCTAGATTAGAATCTCCTGAACCCTTTCTCTTTTGCACTTTTTTCATATACTTTGTTAGGATTAGGAACAAGCACTTTGACGTCATATCATAAACTATCAAGTGTAGAACCTTGGAAGAAGCAACATCACCTTGTGTCTGAGAGAACAAGTTTCGTAATTGTTGAACATTTCTATAAGTTCCTTTGTAAGAAACAACAAACATCACATCCTCACCACTAAGCTATCCAAAGTCGCTACATCATAGAACTAAAGGGAACCTTGGAATCCACTCATTTGATCACCTGGTTTAGCATTTAAGTGATTTTGCTCAAGAGAGGATAGAGTACATGGGTATTTTATTCTGCATTGCATGTGCAAGGAAAACACATCAACAGAATTGGCGCTTGAAGGAGGGCCTCTCTTGGGAAACAAGGAAGTTGAGCATCTAAAAGGTTTTTCTTGCAAAGATAGTTGGAGAGACACATTAGATCGTATCATTTCTTTCTCTCTCGAAAGACACCAAAGGATTTTGAGGTCTACACCACAAGCTTCCAAGGAGCTTGTTCAATTGGAATTCAATTCCAAGTCAAAGCGAACCAAGAAGACAAATCTATCAAGTGAAGGATCATCTAGTGGAGAGGCTATCTCAAACCTGTTCCAAACTCCACCTCCACAAAATCAAGTTCAAAGAGTTGTTCAAGTGAGCAACCAACAAGCAGCCCCACCACAACAAGGAGCCAGACAAGCGGTTCCATTGCAACAAGTGAACGTTCCAATGGCTTGGCCCCTCGCGAATGTTTCCCCTCTTGCCACCTTTGCGAACTATAATGATATGCCTAAAAATCTTGAACACTTCTGCTCAAAATTCCACATCAATGATGTAAATAGAACAGATTTTCGAAGACACTTTGCAAAACACGAGGATTGAACATGAAGATGTAGCCTGCAGGCTATTTCCCTACTCACTTGAAGAAGATGCAATCTATTGGTATGTCAATCTACCTGCCGATTCCATCACTAATTGGCAACAAATGAACGACCCCTTCTTGGCTAAATTCCAGATTCCTATTACTGTAGTAGAGCTCTATAACTGGTTTGTCGAAGTAAGAAGACAAGAACATGGACAACAGGTTCCACAAGGCCTATTCAAGACTGTAGGCCTCGTATAATATTGGTGATCCAATGGCTAGAGAAGTTTATTATGCAGCTTTGGATCATCTCACTTCTATGTTCTTGAAGAGGGCAAGAGCACCACCTACTTCTCTAACAAAAGCCTATGCCGAAGCTATCAAGGTGAATACTGACTTAGGCATGAACACTCAAGGGCCACTCAATCACATAGGATATGCGGCTATGCCAAATCACATCCATGGAATTAATCAGGCATTGGCACATCACACGCTAGTAATGAATCATGTTTATGCTCCGAGCAACCAGCTAGTGCTTCATCCTGGCGTCCCACTTTCTCAAGCATCATCTTCACAACCAGTATATCTACAAAACACACAAGCAGCAAAAGCACAAGAAGATAGCAATGAAATGAAAGAATTAATCAAGCAAGTTAAGAGGTTGTCAACCAAGGTAACTCAATTACTGAATCACAATAATCATCTTCAAAGCATGCAAAGAGGATACCAAGGGCAGCAAGGGAATTTCCAAAATAATTATCAAGGAAATAGCTACCAAGGGAACAATTACCAAGGGGACAACTTTCAAGGGCCTAACCAAGGTTTTTGAGGTAATAACCAAGGCTCTCAAAGGCAAAATCAAACATGGAATACGACGCCTAATAATGGAAGCGGGCCTTCACCCTTGGATAATCCTTCAACCTCTAAGAACAAGCCAACTAAGAAGGTGTTCCTGGCTGAAGCAGAATTATCTACGTGGTGTAGACTGCATAACAAAAATCAGCATTCTGAGCTACAATGCCCTGATTTCAAGATAGCAGCTGACATCTTTCAAAAGGAAATGCATGGCTCACAAACACCAGAGAATCCTCCTATCACTGGATATGAAATTGTGCCAACTACGAGATACGATCAGGCACTAATACTTGAGGACTTTAAATTTCCACCACAATTTGACAATGAAATGGTACAGGGATACAACGGTTGATTTCCACCTACATCAGCAAATGGTCTAGTTGAGGAGCCACCTCATTTCCCACCATACGTCCATAATGCTCCAGTGGAAGAGGCAAGTGAAGTTCAAGCATTTAATCAATCTTCTGGCAATCCAGGGAAGGTTTACTAGAGAAAAACTATTCGGTTTCAAAATCCATTGACCTCTTCAATCCCACCGAACAATTTTCAACACCGCCTAATCCTAATGCCAGAAACACTCTAGGTTTGCTAAACAATGGATCCGAATACAGACCAAAGGATGGTGCTTCCAAAAATGCTACTCCAAAAAATGATATGAAGAAGTTTAGCCATTATGTTGTGGAAGAATTTAAGAAAGTGAAAGTTAGTGTGTCCTTGACAGAGTTGATGAAGGTGCCTGACATACGAGATGCATTCTTGAATAGCCTGAATGACTTGCCCGTTGTCACAAGAAATGACATCTCAACATGCGCATGATTCTTTACAGTAATCATCAAATGTTGTCTACGTAGTGTAAAGTCCATTAAATGGAGCTGAGAAGGACACGAAGAATGCTGGTATGGCGAGGGAGAAGAAAACAACAGGAAATGAACACATACCTTTTAAAGGGAAAAATTCGAAGGAAGGTGAAACCATAAATGATACATGTTTTAGGGTGCCTAAGGAGAAGTCAATGGTCTTCTATTAGGGCAAAGATGAGCCAGCTCCTTTTCTCTTGTCGGTTTGAATATTTGGAAAAGTCTTGCACAATTGTTTAATGGATTCGGGCGCATCTAGCAATGTTATGTCATTGGTCGATTGCAAGAATTTGGGTTTAATCCCCACACAAACATCAAAGAAAGTCACTCAATTAGACAAGACAGAAGTTCCTATGGTTGGGGAGCTCAATAACATCCACATGCAGTTAGCGGTTGACCCAAGAGTTCAGTATTACATTGATATTTCCGTGGTGGACATTCTTGAAGGATACGGTATGCTTTTGAGAAGAGATTGGTCTAGGAGGTTAAATGGTTACATTGCAATAGACTTCTCACATATGTGGCTACCTTGGAAGGGATTACCAAATCAAATCAGAATTGATAGCACTCCGAGGTTGAAGTTAATGATCACCGAATATGGTGAGAATAATGAAATTTTATTCGTGGAAATAGACCTTGGTCTCTCTAGACCTAAAGTTGAATAAATCTTGATGTTGCACAGTTCAAATGGATTTGTCGATGAGGCTTTTAAAGGTATGAGCTCCACTAAGGCATTTGTTGAAAGTGATGAAGACTCTTCCTCATCAAATGAAGCAGATGGGATGTTCAAAAATTTGAGGGGCTTTGTTCTTAAAACTGTCAAACAAGGAGTTGAATTAGGCAAAAGGGCTGATGTTAAAGATTTGTTATTGCCCAATTGGTGTCGGATACATAACGCCTTTCATTCAGAATTCTCATGCGCCATGTGTAAATTCGCATTGGAACAGGTCTACAAAAGAAATCCTGAGGCTACAAAGACCGGTATGGAGAGTGTTATGGTCGTCAAAGAAGAAGCTCTTCTTGAGGAAGCTTTGCCTAAAGAAGATGATATGAATAAAGCAGGAGAAAAACAATATAGACAAGAAACAGTTTCGAAACAAGTACCTAAAGATAGTACAAAGAATGAGCGAAAGCAAAGAAAGGAAGTCGATGCCAAGAATGATCAAAAGAAGAATCAGAAAGATAAAGAAGGAAATCAGGTTTGGACCCTAAAGTTTGATGGATCAAAGTCTAAGCAAGGGGTCAGTGCTGGATTCGAGCTAATTAGTCTGACAAGGGAAACATACTTGGTGGCTAATAGATTACAGTTCTCATGCATGAATAATGTTGCAGAATATGAATCTTTGGTTCACAGGTTGTTGCTTGCTATAAGAAAAGGGGCTAAGATTTTACATGCGTATGGTGATTCAGAAGTAGTTGTGAAACAAGTTAGAAAGCAGAATGTATGCCATGATAAAAGGCTGAAGAGATACCGGAATCACGTAGGGGACCTCATTGAAAGTTTTGACACTTTCAATATCAAGGCAATTTTTAGATCACAAAATAAGGTTGCAAATTCTTTAGCACAAGCTGCTAGTTCGCTAGCACCATTAGCAATGGAAGGGTTAAATAAGTTCACAGTAGAATTGGTTTCAACACCATCCATCCCAGATAACATTACAAACTTCCAGGTTTTTGAAGATGATAAGCACATTCTAGATTTCATCACCAATTCTGGGGTTTTTCTTGCACAAGTAATTGATGAAGAAGATGCGGAACAAGCAGAGTCTGATTCAGATGAGATTATGAATTTGAAGAACAATACAATCCCAAAAGGAATGATCGAGTTGGAGAGACTCTTTGACCCAGACAGAATCAGTGCACTCAAGCACCGAAGTAATGAGGGACAAAAGTGTGAAATAGTCAACTTGGGTACAAAAGAAGACATAAAGAATGTGTTTATTGGAAAGGTATGTACGCCAAAAATAAGGGAAGGTATTGTGGATAGCTTGAAGGAATTCAAGGATGCCATAGCATGGGGATATGGTGATCTAAAGACGTATGATACCTCTATCATTACTCACACCATTCCTCTCAAGGCAGGAAGTAAACCCTTTCACCAATGACAAAGGTTAGTGAACCCAATACTAGAACCATTGATTTATCAAGAAGTGAAAAAGTTATTCAGCGCCAGGATAATTTTCCCAGTAAGGCACTCGACATGGGTCACCAATCTTGTACCTATTAGAAAGAAGAATGGGGAAATAAGATTATGTGTCGACTTTAGAAATTTGAACAGAGCCTCAGAGAAAGACAATTATCCTTTGTCGTTGTTGGATGAAGTATTGCAAATTGTTAATGGGTCACAAATGATGTCATTTTTAGATGGGTATTTTGGATATAACCAAGTGATGGTGGAACTTGAGGATCGTTTGAAGACAACTTTCAATTGCAAATGGGGAACTATGCATACAGGCAGATGCCATTTGGACTAATTAACGCAGGAGCAACCTTTCAAAGGGCAATGGACATAGCATTCTAGAACCTGGTTGGAAAATGTATTGTGATCTATATGGACGACCTCACAGTTTTCTCTCGCAAGAGGGAAGATCATTTCGAGGATTTGAGGAAGATACTTCAGAGATGTAGACAGTATGGGTTTTCTCTTAACCCGAAGAAATGTATATTTGGGGTCTCTGAAGGGAAACTCTTGGGACATGTAATATCAAAGAAAGGCATTTCCCTTGATCCTGATAGAGTAGATGCAATCTCAAGGATTGAAGCGCCTGCAACTAAGAAAGAACTGAATTCATTCTTCAGAAAGATAAATTTTGTAAGAAAGTTCATAATTGGATTTGCAGAAATTATGAAGCCATTGAATGAAATGTTGAAGAAAGACGCTAAAATGGAATAGATAACACAAGCTAAAAGGGCATTTGATGATATCGAGCGGGCAATTGTTGATGCACTGGTGCTGATTAGCCCAGATTATTTGAAGCCATTCTATTTGTATTCCTTTGCTTCAGAACATACGTGTGTAGCCATGCTAACATAGAGAACAGAAGAAAAGGATGAGCATCCTATTGCATTCATGAGTGCTCCTTTGAAAGATGCTGAGTTGAATTATCCAAATGTGGAGAAACAAGCCTACGCCTTGGTGAAAGCTATCAAGAAGTCTAGACACTACATTCTCAGAAGCAAGGTGTATGCCATTGTACCTGATGTGGCAGTGAAGACGCTCCTCATGCAGAATGAACTAGGAGAAAGGAGAGGCAAGTGGGTTGCCAGTATACAAAAGTATGACATTGAGATCTAACCCATGAAGTTAGTCTGTGGTCAAGCCTTCACCCAAATGATTGCAATTGAAGGACCAGGGCTAGTACAACAAACTTATGTGTTAGAAGATGTCTCTCCTGATGGATGGTATAATGATATTGTTTACTACTTACTCAATCAAAGATGTCCTCAGCAAATGAATGCAACCCAAAAGAAGGCATTGAGGATGAGAAGCCAAAAATACATGTTACAAGGGTCAGTGCTTTTTAGGAAGAACCACGAAGGAATATATCTAAGGTGTGTTGATTAAAAGGAAGCTGAGCAAATTATTGAACACTTTCATAGCAAGTTTGGAACTAGCCATGGAGGAGGTTTGGTGATGGCTCACCAAATCTTGAGAGGAGGCTATCACTAGCACACATTATTCAAGGACACATATGATCATGTCAAGAAATGTCACACATGCCAAGTAGCCGCTTCAAGAGAACGAAATCATGCCATGCCACTACAGCCTGTGATCGAAGTAAGACCTTTTGCTCAATGGGGCTTGGATTTTATTAGTATGATTAACCCACCTTCCTCGGCACAACATGGGTATATTTTGACCGCTACTGACAATTGTACTAGGTGGTCTAAAGCTTATGCACTTAAACTCTGTACTTCTGATGTTGTGATTAAATTTCTTGAAGATAACATTATCACTAGGATTGGATGTCCACATGCACTTGTTTGTGATAATGGTCATGCTTTTACTTCATTAAAATTTTCCAATTGTGCTTTTGAGTATGGCATCACTTCAAAATTCTCATCCAACTACTACCCACAAGGAAATGGCCTAGCAGAATCCACCAACAAGAACTTGCTAGGTGCAATTAAAAAACTTTTGGACAAAAACCCAAGGGAGTGGCATACACGGCATAAGTTTGCTCTTTGGGCAGACAAAACAAGGATAAAGAGTTCCCTGGGCACATCTCCATACCACTTAGTTTATGGCCAAGATCCTATATTCCCTATACAACTGAGAATCCCCACGTTGTAATTCATGCAAGAATGCATGGAAAAGAATGATATGGTTCAAACTAGGTTGTCACAATTGCTTAACCTAGAACAAAAATGAGACATGGCCTTGGAAAAATTTGCAAAACATCAGGGAGTTGTGAAGAGATGGTTCGATAGACAAGCCAAGGTCAAATCCTTCTGAATATCTGATTTGGTTCTATACTGGGACAAAGCCAGAGAAAGAAAGGGAGAACATGACAAATTCGATAATCTTTGGAAAGGCCCTTATCAAATTGCGGAAATTTTAGGAGAAAATGCTTTTAGGCTAAAGACACCCACAGGAGAGTTTGTTCCCTTGCCCGTCAATGGGCAATTCCTAAAGCATTATTTCCAACCCGAAGTTCCTTCAGGGACTTACTTGTACATAGTTAGGTTCGTTGTTTTCTGCTTTCGTAGGTTAGGTTTAGTTTAGGTTTGCTACGTTTAGGTTAGTGTTTGGTTTTGTTTGCCTCTTTGTTTTAGGGTTTTATTGTCCTGGGGTTCCTGTTTGTAAAATGGCGATCATGTTTCGAAGCGCATTGTGGCTGGCTTTGTGAGGGAATGTTAAGTTTATTTCTTGTATAAAGTTCATGAAATTCTTCAAGATTGGAAGATAATTTTCTTTGGCATATCTTTTGTGTTAAGATTTGTACTTGACTCGGGGATGGAATCATACATTGCATCTTGACATGGGTATCTTTGATTATACATTTAAAATGTTTTATCTTAAAATGAACACATCTTGTTTTCCTTTGAGAAACTTGCATCAGATGGATAAGTTTATTGTGGACTCCATTGTTAGAGTCTAGATGACATGTTGCTTGCTTTGGGAGGATAAATCGGTTGTTTAGAATGATTTGAAATATTTTGGGATCTTATACCTTACGTACTTAACAATCCTGAAGTACCTAAGTGAGTCTCGGTGATCTTACATTAAGTGAAAAATCTAAGGTCCACCTTTTCCACCATCGGAAGTCCACACCCAGCTAGCTGAGTTATCAACGTGACCCGTGCCATCAAAAGCATGTGTTGCAAGGGTAGCGGTACTGCATTGTACTCTACCAAATTTAAACTTGTTGAAAATCAAAAGGAAAGAAAAGAAATGAAAAGAAAATCACATATTCACACACTGTAACTTAGTTAGATGGGCGATCGAGTAATCTCTACCGTGACTATGGATGCCTGACCGGTAGTGGGGCTCTGCTTGAGTGGAATTTTGAGACAAACCCGTCGAGGCTATAGACACTCGCTGGTAGCGGGACAATGTCCAGGTAGTTCATAAGCTATGTACTAATCACGTAGTTTAATGTAAAGGAACTTAGATGACCTTAGTTGCTAATGGACGGGAATGAACTCAAATGCACACACTTGGATCTTTGGGATATGAATGGTCGTGCTAAACCTTTGATTTCGCTTCCTCGAACAGGTATTCATGTTTGTTTGGCCTAACATGTGGGTGTGCAGAGGGATTTTGAAACTTTGATTCTTGTTTGTCTTTGGAACGCTTGGAGAACTTTAAACAAAATGCTTATCTTGTGAAACAACAAAGATGAAGTGTCTTGATGCAATTTATGACTCTTTTCTCCTTTTGAGTACATGTCTTAACCATTTGATGAGCTTGAAGAAGTTATTTGATAATTTTGGGTCTTTGAGTGGGTCTTTATCCTTGAAATGTTCAAGAACATTTCTATCGTGGTGTCGCCAGATGTTTTGACCTCATCACACATCATCCCATTGAGTAGTTGGGGACCCCTCTTTTCGCTTTCGGTTTGCAGAGTCATGGCACAATCTGGGTCTAGTTTGGATCAGTTTGGGGAGTGGAACTACAAGCTTTGGCCTTTTAAAAACAAAACACAAAGTAATCATTGTGAAATTTGACCTAAGACATTGAGTGAGTGGGAGAAAAGTTGAAAAATTGGCCGACCTAAGACATTGAGTGAGTGGGAAAAAAGTTGAAAAATTAGCTAAGTATAGGAAGATTTCTTCACACATTGGCATATGCACCCTGCTTCATAAGGATTCCTTCACTAGGAAATTTCTTTACCACCTCTCAAATGTGCTCCATATGGAGGAATTTCCTCGCCACTTGTCAAAAGCACCCTCCTCATGAGAATTTCATCAACCTACAGCATCTGCGCTCAACATGATGATTTTCCTCACCACTTGTCAAAAGCACCTTCCTCATGAGAATTTCTTCAACCTCCAGCATTTGTGCTCAACATGATGATTTCCCTACCACCTCCCAAGTGCGCTCTACATGAAGGAATTTCTTCAATAGGCCTCTTATGCGCCCATGCCTTAGGCGAATTCTTTGACAAACGATCAAAGAGCATTTCATCATACAGGAAAATTTCTTCACTGCTTGTCCTATGCGCTCCACCTTGAGGAAATTTCCTCACACTTCATCATATGTGCTCTACATGGAAGAATTTCCTCTCACCCAAGCATATGCGCCCTCTTCAAGATGGCAACTTCACCAACCTCAAGCATACACGCCCACATTGGAAATATTTTGGGATCTTATACCTTACATACTTAACAATCCTGAAGTACCTAAGTGAGTCTCGATGATCTTACATTAAGTGAAAAATCTAAGGTCCACCTTTGCCGCCATCGGAAGTCCACACCCAGCTAGCTGAGTTATCAACGTGACCCGTGCCGTCAAAAGCATGTGTTGCAAGGGTAGCAGTACTGCATTGTACTCTGTCAAATTTAAGCCTGTTGAAAATTAAAAGGAAAGAAAAGAAATGAAAATAAAATCACATGTTCACACACTATAACTCAGTTAGATGGGCGATCGAGTAATCTCTACCGAGGCTATGGACGCCTGACTGGCAGTGGGGCTCTGCTCAAGTGGAATTTCGAGACAAACCCGTCGGGGCTATAGATGCTCGCTGGCAGCGAGGCAACGTCTAGGTAGTTCATAAGGTGTGTACTAATCACATAGCTTAATATAAAGGAACTTAGACAACCTTAGTTGCCAATGGATGGGAATGAACTCAAATGCACACACTTGGATCTTTGGGATATGAATGGTCATGCTAAACCTTTGATTTCACTTCCTCAAATAGGTATTCATGTTTGTTTGGCCTAACATGTGGGTGTGCACAGGGATTTTAAAACTTTGATTCTTGTTTGTCTTTGGAACGCTTGGAGAACTTTAAACAAAATGCTTATCTTGTGAAACAACAAAGATGAAGTGTCTTGATGCAATTTATGACTCTTTTCTCCTTTCGAGTACATGTCTTAACCATTTGATGAGCTTGAAGAAGTTATTTGATAATTTTGGGTCTTTGAGTGGGTCTTTATCCTTGAAATGTTCAAGAACATTTCTATCGTGGTGTCGCCAGATGTTTTGACCTCATCACACATCATCCCATTGAGCAGTTGGGGACCCCTCTTTTTGCTTTCGGTTTGCAAAGTCATGGCACAATCTAGGTCTAGTTCGGATCAGTTTGAGGAGTGGAACTACAAGCTTTGGCCTTTTAAAAAAAAAACATGGAGTAATCATTGTGAAATTTGACCTAAGACATTGAGTGAGTGGGAGAAAAGTTGAAAAATTGGCTGACCTAAGACATTGAGTGAGTGGGAAAAAAGTTGAAAAATTGGCTAAGTATAGGAAGATTTCTTTACACATTGGCATATGCACCCTGCTTCATAAGGATTCCTTCACACCTTGGCATATGCGCCCAATAGGAAATTTCTTTACCACCTCTCAAATGTGCTCCATATGGAGGAATTTCCTCGCCACTTGTCAAAAGCACCCTCCTCATGACAATTTCATCAACCTACAGCATCTATGCTCAACATGATGATTTTCCTCACCACTTGTCAAAAGCACCTTCCTCAAGAGAATTTCTTCAACCTCCAGCATTTGCGCTCAACATGATGATTTCCCTACCACCTCCCAAGTGCACTCTACATGAAGGAATTTCTTCAATAGGCCTCTTATGCGCCCATGCCTTAGGCGAATTCTTTGACAAACGATCAAAGAGCATTTCATCATACAGGAAAATTTCTTCACTGCTTGTCCTATGCGCTCCACCTTGAGGAAATTTCCTCACACTTCATCATATGTGCTCTACATGGAAGAATTTCCTCTCGCCCAAGCATATGCGCCCTCTTCAAGATGGCAACTTCACCAACCTCAAGCATACACGCCCACATTGGAAATTTCTTTACACTATGATACATGCGCCCACTTTGAATGAGATTTCTCCAACACACAAGGTGTGCTTTACATGAAGGAAATTTCTTCATACCTTGTCCTATGCGCCCACCAAGAGGATTTCTTTACAACCTGCTAGACGCGCTCCACCTTTTAAATTTCTGCACACTCCTCCAAATGCGCTCAGCTTGGAAGGAGGTCGGCCTAGAAATCAGGAATTTTTAAATTTAAAAAAAAAAAGCAAAAAACAAGCTCTTCAAGTAGGCCGACCCAGCTGGAAGTGGCATTGGGTTTGATATAAAAGGCCAAATCAAATTCATTTTAGAAGACAACATTCAAAACAACTTTCAAGAGCAGGTTGCAGCAGAAAATTAAACTTATTGCAGTAGAAAATAAAACTTATTGCAGCAGAAAATAAACTTATTGCAGCAGAAATTGTTTTTACACTAAAAGGTTTCAAGTTTGGAAGTGGATTTGCATGAAAATTGTTATTCTTGATCTTTCATTCTTGTTGTTATCTCTTGCAAAACAAGGTGTAAAATCATGTATTTAAGTGCATTGTTCTTCTTACAAATTTCCCACATGCACTAGGTTGTAGGAAATTCTCTTGTCATGTGCCTTTGATTTAAGGGAAAGTATTATTATTTTATTATCTTACTTGAGGTGTTTTCACGTGGTAGGCAAATGTCAACGGAGGAGACGAAGGTGAAGGGTGGCGATAATTCAAGAAGAGCTCAAATGAAGAGGGAATTCAAAGGATTGCTGCCGGAGACGAAGATCACTTCAAAATGGAGGAATTTGACCGATACAAACTTTGGCCACATCAACTTGGAGGAATTCAAGAAAAGATTGTACGCACCCAATGCTTCAGCGATAGCCAAGAGGATGATCTAAAATGGCATAGTTCAAGCCGCATGCTTCCCGCCTACAATGCATTACTTTGAGCTAGTGTTGGATTGTGATATCCACTATGATCCCAAAGAGAGACAAATAAGAACATTTGAGGGCAAGGTGTTGGCGTACCTTAGAAAGGAAGCAATTGCGGACACCTTTGGCATCCCAGTGTACCAGCCTACCTTACATGCCACCAAGGAGAAAGGAGTAAAGTATTATGAATCTGAGACTAAAGACTTCAAGAAGATCATCAATGATAGTTGGATGGTGAAACCCAAGTATCATTCCACCAAATTCCTAAAGCAACTTCTCAAATCCAACTTCTTGTCGGAATATGGTGATATGGTTGTCTTCCTAAATAGAATCATGGGTTTACCTCAGGGTTCAACCTTTGAATATTGGATGTTCTATTTCATGGAAGAAATCACCTCTGGGACCAAGATGATAGATTGCCCGAGATTGATAAGTGATAACCTTGATGAGCAATTGAGGAATGTACAAACAACTAAGACATTCTATATGACTTCATACCTCATCTATATGTTGGCAAGGAATGAAGGGTACCCTGGATTGAATTTTAGAGGAACAATCGGTAACAAGGAAGGGCAGGTTAAAGTCTACAAGTGCTACCCGCAGTTGCATTTGGAAAGTATTGCACACTTCAAGAGGTTCAACGATGCCTTTTCTATGCATATTGTGTGCACACTTCAAGGCAGCACTCACAAAAGGTTGTCACAAGAAGCAATGAATTTGATAGGAAAATTTGGTACGTGGTTCATTCAATTCCCAAAATTCACTTAACTTTGAATACAAGGTTTTTCATCATATCCTTTTCGGCTACCAAGGTACCCAACTGATAAAATAGTGTTGTTGGAGGTTATAAGGCAATTATTGGAATATGATAAGATTCAGAAGAAGAAAAAGAAGGCGAGAGTTTCTTTTTCGGTCGCATTGGGAAAGAAAGAGTCATGTGCATCATTGCTAGCGGCAAAGAAGTCTTTGGAGGAACTGCAAGCATACAATCTTGTGCTTCATAATTCAACAAGGGCTAATTTCGACCCATTCCATGCAATTAGGAAAGCTTGTAGCAAGAAATATAAGCACAGGGTGGATATAGAATATCATTGGGCAAATGTAGCAGATGATTTTGACATAAGGAAAAGGTCTTCAAGGTTCACTTTGGAAATGGTGCGATTATCTAAAGTATTTAGTATTCCTGATCAGCTCGAAGATGACGGGAATTGTCTTCTCTTGCCACTCCATGAAATAGAACACAAGCCCCTTCCTCCACTCAATTGGTCTGAGCAAGAAGTTACAAATCACGATGACTTAATTGGAAGGATCATCTTCAATACAAGGAAGTGGACAGATCATTACACAAGAGAATTGAAGAAGCAAAATATACCCTTGTCATACAATTTGATGGGAGGTGTAAGATCACAATAGTCCAAGCATGAGACAACGAAGGAGTTGGAGGATGAAGAAAGTGAGCAAGGAAGCCATAATGATAGCTCTGTGAAAGATTCACAACCTAAGACGAAAAGGCAACAAGAGAGCACATAGGACATGCCACCTTCAAAGAAGAAAAAGACCTATACACCTTCAGCCGGTACTTCTTCAGTGCATGAAGTTGATTTCTTCATGAGTCAGAATGTGGCATCAATTGCGGGAGATGAAATAAGGAAGGATGACCAAGTAACTCCCAAGGCACAGCATCAAAAGAGCATCAATTAGTATTTGGAGCCTACGTATCATGCTCAACAAATGGAGGTAGTTCCTTCTAGTCCTCTAAAGGAGCCGGAGATGATCATAATTGAGGACAACTTAGAGGACCAGGCCATGGGGCCCCTGCCCGAGGAGACTGGCAAAGAAATGTCGCCCACATGGAAGAAATGCAAGAACATGAAGGGCCTAGTGAAGACCTATCCTCATTGCCCAAATGGTTGAGGGAAGCTATACTAAAGAAATCTGAGGTGGAAATTGAACCTATATTTAGTTCGAAGGATCTCTTGAAGAGGATTGAAACAAAGGAAGAAAAGAAGAAGGCAAAGAAACTATCTAAGATCACGAGAGAAGATTTTGGTTCAAGAAAAGTGCAAGTTGCAATTCCAAAGGTGGATAAGTCAATTGATGAAATAAGTCCTGAGGATTATGAGGTGATGACGTATGACTTGGGCCAAACCACCAAGAAGCAAGAAGTTGAGGAGCTTGAAGGTTCAGTCAAGGTCATCAAGGAGAGGTTGCATAGAGAACAAGAAAAGAAGGATCAATTAAAGAGGGAAAATAAAAAATTGAAGGACTACATTCGGCATTTGATGGATCCTATCCGACAGAAGAAAGAATTCCTACACCATGTGCCTTACTGTCAAGCGAGTCAAGTACAAACCTAGAGGATATGAGAGCAACATTTCAAGCAATGAAAGCGTGGCTAGAAGACTTTAAGGATAAGGCAAGCAAGTTCATTGAGGAGGTGGTACAGGCATATGGGAGAGTCGCCTCACTCCATGAGAGAGTCCAAGCCATTTGCGACACATGTTTCGAGTTTAAAGTTGTCAGGGATGAGACCATGCCCCAACTGAATATTTTGATGGAGACTCCGAGTCAAGCTTTGGAGGACGACCAAGTGATTGAACTGGTTCTGTATACGATTTCTCCCTTTGGTATTGCGCTTTGAATGTAAGAGATCAACTTTTGTAGGGAATTGAGGGTGAAGCTGCTCATGCCAAAGGTGTGCTTCTCGATGCCTATGATAAGGTCATCATATCAGTTGAGAAAATATTTGATCATGAAGGGGATGTAGATGCGACGGAGTTAAGGCAAAAGATGCACGCTCCCTACTTTAGGAGTACTAATGTCGTCTTGGAGGAGCACCTAGAGGACGCGTATGCACTTTCTACTTCCATGGGTGCATTTTGATCGTTGATGGCATATTGGGAAGAGACTCTTGCCACAAGCACAAGTGATTTAGCGATCATTGAAGGCACCATCCAGAGTTTGCCAATTGTACCAATGCAGGGGATTGAGGAAATAGTGTCCAGATTTAATGCATCTTCTCTAAGAAGGGAATGATAAGAAAGGCATCTTCTAGAGGCTTCCTTAGTGGAGTCTAGTTGGCTACTGTACATGTGTCCTCTTCTCATAAATTTGGCATTTATTATAAGCATTGTTGTCTCACTGTGATCCATTGATCTCTCTATTGAATCTTGGCCCTTGATTGTAAGTTGGAGGCTATAAAAGCCCCTCTCCTCTCATTTGCACAGGGGGAAGACTTTAGAAATTGTTGCCAAAACTCTGTCGAAATAGATTCAAGTTCATTGTTGGGTTTTTTCATGGTGATCTTGTATTGTTTTGGATTGTGGCATGGTTTCTATAAGTATTCACTGATAGCATAAGCTTAACTAGATTACTTTTTTCAACACATTCATTTTATGTTTATGGAAGTGGTTGTTGTTAGTTCATAATTGAAATCCTCCCAAGTTCATACCATTTGTAATTTGTCGAGGGCAAGTTATAATGCATGGCTAGTCTGAACTCCATCTAAGCTTAACTTCGATTATCTTGTGTTTATTCATCTTCATGTTTGTGGATATGCATAAGTAATTTGAAAACCATTTGCCCTCCTTAGAACATTGCATCACCTCTGCGCAGCTGTTGTCTCATGGTGAAGAAGAATGTGTTTGGGGTTTCAATGAACTAATGATAGTTACTTGCATCTAGATTAGAATCTCCTAAACCCTTTCTCTTTTGCACTTTTTTCATATACTTTGTTAGGATTAGGAACAAGCACTTTGGCGTCATATCATAAACTATCAAGTGTAGAACCTTGGAAGAAGCAACATCACCTTGTGTCTGAGAGAACAAGTTTCCTGATTGTTGAACATTTTTGTAAGTCCCTTTGTAAGAAACAGCAAGCATCACATCCTCACCACTAAGCTATCCGAAGTCGCTACATCAAAGAACTAAAGGGAACCTTGGAATCCACTCATTTGATCACTTGGTTTAGCATTTGAGTGATATTTCTCAAGAGAGGATAGAGTACGTGGGTATTTTATTCTGCATTGCATGTGCAAGTAAAACACATCAAAAGAAATTGGTGCTAGAAGGAGGGCCTTTCTTGGGAAACAAGGAAGTTGAGCATCTAAAAGGTTTTTCTTGCAAAGGTAGTTGAAGGAGGGACACACTAGATCGGATCATTTCTTTCTCTCCCGAAAGACATCAAAGGACTCTGAGGTCTACACCACAAGCTTCCAAGGAGCTTGTTCAATTGGAATTCAATTCCAATTCAAAGCAAACCAAGAAGACAAATCTATCAAGTGAAGAATCATCTAGTGGAGAGGCTATCTCAAACCTGTTCCAAACTCTGCCTCCACAAAATCAATTTCAAGGAGTTGTTCAAGTGAGCAACCAACAAGCAGCCCCACCACAACAAGGAGCCACGCAAGTGGTTCCATTGCAACAAGTGAACATTCCAATGGCTTGGCCCCTGGCGAATGTTTCCCCTCTTGCCGCCTTTGCGAACTATACTGATATGCCTAAAAACCCTGAACACTTCTACTCAAAATTCCACATCAATGATGTAAATAGAACAATAGAAGAGCATATCAAGATTTTCAAAGACACTTTGCAAAATAGGAGGATTGAACATGAAGATGTAGCCTGCAGGCTATTTCCCTACTCACTTGAAGCAGATGCAATCTATTGGTATGTCAATCTACCTACTGGTTCCATCACTAATTGGCAACAATTGAAGGACGCCTTCTTGGCTGAATTCTAAATTCCTATTACTTCAACAAAGCTCTATAAGCAGTTTGTCGAAGTAAGAAGACAAGAACATAAACCTATCACTGCTTTCAACAATAGGTTCCACAAGGCCTATTCCAGACTATAGGCCGCGTATAATATTGGTGATCCAATGGCTAGAGAAGTTTATTATGCAGCTTTGGATTGTCTCACTTCTATGTTCGTGAAGAGGACAAGAGCACCACCTACTTCTCTAACAGAAGCCTATGCCGAAGCTGTCAAGTTGAATACTGACTTAGGCATGAACACTCAAGGGCCACTCGATCGCATGGGATATGCGGCTATGCCAAATCACATCCAGGGAATTAATTAGGCATTGGCACATCACACGCCAGTAATGAATCCTATTCCTACTCTGGGCAACCAGCTAGTGCTTCATCCTGGCGTCCCACTTTCTCAAGCATCATTTTCACAACCAGTATATCTGCAAAACACACAAGCAGTAAAAGCACAAGAAGATAGCAATGAAATGAAAGAATTAATCAAGCAAGTTAAGAGGTTGTCGACCAAGGTAACTCAATTACGGAATCAGAATAATCAGCTTCAAAGCATGCAAAGAGGATACCAAGGGCAGCCAGGGAATTTCCAAAATAATTATCAAGGAAATAACTACCAAGGGAACAATTACCAAGGGGGCAACTTTCAAGGGCCTAACCAAGGTTTTCGAGGTAATAACCAAGGCTCTCAAAGGCAAAATTGAACATGGAATATGGCACCTAATAATGGAAGCGTGCCTTCACCTTTGGATAATCCTCCAACCTTTGAGAACAAGCCAGCTGATAAAGTGTTCCTAGCTGAAGCGGCATTATCTACGTGATGCAGACTGCATAACACAAATCAGCATTCTGAGCTACAATGCCCTAAGTTCAAGATAGCAACTGACATCTTTCAAAAGGAAATGCATGGCTCACAAACACCGGAGAATCCTCCTATCACTGGATATGAAATTGTGCCAACTACGAGATACGATTAGGCACTAATACTTGAGGACTTTAAATTTCCACCATAGTTTGACAATGAAATGGTACAAGCAAGCAACGGTTGATTTCCACCTGCATCAGCAAATGGTCCAGTTGAGGAGCCGCCTCATTTCCCACCATACGTCCATAATGCTCCAGTGGAAGAGGCAGGTGAAGTTCAAGCATTTAATCAATCTTCCGGCAATCTAGGGAAGGTTTACCAAAGAAACAATGTTTGGTTTCGAAATCCATTGACCTCTTCAATCCTACCAAACAATTTTTCAACACCGCCCAATCTTAATGCCAGCAACACTTCAGGTTTGCCAAACGATGGATCCAAATATAGACCAAAGGATGGTGCTTCCAAAAATGCTACTCCAAAAGATGATATGAAGAAGTTTAGCCATTATGTTGTGGAAGAATTTAAGAAAGTGAAAGTTAGTGTGTCCTTGACAGAGTTGATGAAGGTGCCTGACATACGAGATGCATTCTTGAACAGCCTGAATGACTCGCCTGTTGTCACAAGAAATGTCACTCAAGGTGCTTTTAGCAACTCAAATGCTTCTCCAACAAGCACAGTCCAAAATACAAATATGGTCCAAGACATGCCACCGACATCTCAACATACGCATGATTCTTTGCAGCAATCGTCAAATGTCGTCTATGTAGTGCAAAGTCCATTAAATGGAGCTGAGAAGGACACGAAGAATGTTGGTATGGCGAGGGAGAAGAAAACAACAAGAAATGAACACATACCTTTTAAAGGGCAAAATTTGAAGGAACGTGAAATCATAAATGATACACATTTTAGGGTGCCTAAGGAGAAGTCAGTGGTCTTCCATCAGGGCAAAGATGAGCCAGCTTTGTTTCTCTTGTCGGTTCGAATATTTGGAATACTCTTGCACAATTGTTTAATGGATTCGGGCGCGCATCTAACAATGTTATGTCGTTGGTCATTTGCAAGAAGTTGGGTTTGATCCCCACGCAAACATCAAAGAAAGTCACTCAATTAGACAAGACAGAAGTTCCTATGGTTGGGGAGCTCAATAACATCCACATGCAGTTAGCGGCTGACCCAAGAGTTCAGCATTACATTGATATTTCCGTGGTGGACATTCCTGAAGGATATGGTATGCTTTTGAGCAAAGACTGGTCTAGGAGGTTAAATGGTTACGTTGCAACTATTGAGTACTTGTGACTCAGATTACAGGCATCAGCTTGTGCTGCTCTTTGTCTCAGCGATCTCTTGTTCTTGGTTGATTGCCCTTTGTTATCAGCCTGACAGACTCTATCGGCGCTGCTTCGATGTTTTCTACCGATGGTCTGGAGTCTCACCGATCGGTTCAATGGTTCATTGGTTCAACCTGATCGGGCAAAGTGTAGCCATCAGCTTTGCTTTAGTTTGTTACTCCGACCGTTTGTGTCTCCCCAATGGTGGTTTGTTCCTGCGATGTGCTATCGGCGAAACAGGGGTCTTCGGTGTAACTTGTTTGTGTTCCAGCGATGGAGCATGTTTCACTAATGTTGTTCTGTCCATTGGCTTGACTATCATTGTCGGTCGTGTCTTAAGTTTTCTCTCTGATTGCCTTGTGTTACTCCGATGAACTGTTGAAGGTTGGCGTCGGCAAGACCTCTTCGATCGGTGCAGTGTTGAGACAGTACTCCAACGAGCTTGGTCTGTCCGATGGAGTTTGGCATCGGTAGAAGGAGCTTTGTCAGCGAAGAAGGATGAAGTCACACCGAAGGTCTTGGTCACTCCGATGGTTCGTTGATGATTGATCGGTTGGGGTCATCGGCAGCAAAAGCGCCGACGATAGACTCACCGCGTGTTCATGGATATATACTATTGCTATGTTTATCAACTGATGCATGTGGGACTATTTAGTCCTCATGAATACGAACGGTTGCGAATGGTTAAAAACGAACTGTCGACCTTTTGGAAGTTGTAACGGTCTGAGATATGAACCGAATGCTCTCTTCTGTAATGTGATATGTAAAACGCATTGTAACAGAGGAGTGCGTGAGAGAGAGTGAGAACAGAGTTCGGGGGAAGGGGATTCGGGCCGAGAGGGAGAAGAGGAAAGTATCTCTCTCTTGGTGATGTCTTGTACTGTATGCTATTTGTGGCATGATAACAGTATGAAGGACTAACCCGAGTGCTGTGATTAGAACTGAGGAGAACTTTGTGCAGGGTTATGCTGTCAGTTATTCTTCCAGATGGAATAGGATGTTAATCTCCATGAAGGGCTTAGTGCCAGATTTGTATTGTAACTGTATTTTCTGTTGTTGAATAATACAATGGCGATCTGGGCTTTTGGAGTGTGGGGTTTTTTACCCATAAGGGTTTTCCCCACGTAAATCTGTGTTTTTGTTCTGTCTTTCATGTTTAATATTTCTGTTGTTGAAACTGGTTAATATTGCTTGTACTTTCCTCTAAGGGTTAATGTTGGAAATGAACTATGTCTGTTTCTGCTTTGTGGCATAGTTGTGCGTGTTTTTGAGGCAATCTAATGAAATTTAAATCTGTCGAAGACACCACTATTCTTAGAAATACTTTCTGAGATGCTCTCATTTCCTTACAAGTGATATCAGAGCCTTCTTCTGGGATCTGCTTTGTTGCTCACATATGTACGTTTGTGTGTTGCATGTGTTTGCATGTAAGAGTTCCTGGTGTATAAGGTCTGGGTATTCCTTCTATGATGATTTCTTAGTGTGACAGGCTTGAGGAAATCTGAAGGAATCGTCTGATGATTGATCCTTGTTTTGAGTGAAGTCTGGCAGTTGATCTTGTTTTCTTATTTCAGCAGTGCTTGAAGGATGGTGAAGATGAAGAGACTGGAGCTGATCATGATGTGGCCTGAGGCTCTTAGTTGACAGTGTATAATCCTATTGCATGGGGTGGAATATTTTACTCTATGGTTGAGATGCAGCAAATCTCTTTATTGGGTGTCTGTGTGAGAGGCTCCCTGATGATATGGAGAAGCTTGGGTTATTTTTCAGCTATGGAGAAATGTGCTTATGCTGGGTGTTTTGTCCTGGTATTGGAAGGCATAATTTTTGTTACCCTGATTGCATGTAGGCTATGGAGTTGATCATTGGATGGTCTGAGAACTTCTGAAATAGCCTGTCTCCCTCGGATGCATGTGCATGTTGGTGGTTGTGGAGTTGGCCTACAAGTGGGCCTGAAGTTCCTGAACTGTTGTTTCCTTTAATGGATGCTTTGTACTTGCATGTCTCAGAATCATGTTCCTTGGTTTTGAGGCGTTTCATAGTTTTTTCCTAAAATCTATGGTTATGCATATTCATGATGATCCATTTTTCTAGTTTAACTGTTATGGTGTTTCTTGATTCATATTCTTGGTCTTCCAGATGTGAAGTGGGTATGGATGTGCATGGGTGTTTTTCAAACACAGTGGTTTTGCAGGTTTTACACGGTCAAGAGAAAAACTTGTGCTTTTGTGAAGCTGCAGTTAAGCTATTTCTAGACCCTGGCTATTGGGGTGTTGCTGGATGATATAGTTGCAGTTTTACATACTTCGTGCTTAGTGTGAGGAGGTGAAATGCTTTCTCTGCATGGGAGTGCTAGTATGTGATATGACACTCAGCATTTCTGTGGTAATGCTTCTAGTTTTCTAGACTATGGTGCTCAGGTTGTGGACATGTTTGGCGAATCAAATTTGTAAGTAATCTGGTGCTTGAGTCATGTTGTCTACATTGTTATCTATTCCTTGAGATCTCAGTTTTGCAGTTTCCAGTGTGATAGTGAGTTTGCATGGTACATTGGTTGGATCTACGAGTTATGTAGTTTTGTGGGTTGGCCACCTATTAAGCTACAGTGAGATGACTCGGATGTGGACTGTCTATATTCACAAGATCGTTCAGTGTTTATGTAGACTTGTTAGCTGGCCTTGTCTGTGGTCACTTGTGCATTGGTGTGATTGCATTGGGATAAAAGGGTGGATAGTGTAAAGTACCTGAATAGTCAGTAATCTATAGCATGTGTATCATGATGTCATGTATAGCTTGGATACACAGTTCAGTGTAAGCTTTTGACAATGATGTTGTATTTCCTTGGTTTGGAGATCTTGGTGCCACTTGGTTTTATTGTCACATGGACATGTTAATATGTGGACCTGGAAGATTTTTAGATGAGAAGATGTTTGGTCATGTTGCTTGGAAAGCTCAGTTGCCACAGTTAAGTGGGAGCTTTAGCAATGACTGCAGATTCATCACTTAGTGATGGATATCTTCTTTAGTGTTGCAGATGTTACTAGGAGGAGCTCTTAGATCCTGTTGCTGTAGAAGGGTTCTTTCGCATTTGCAGGGGCACTATTTGAGGATGTGTAACATCTTGGAGTCATGGAGGATTCATGAAATCCTTGGCTAAGGTGTTGGTGGTGCTTGACAGGTGATGTTGGTTTAGAGTTTGGTTTGTTTCATGTCATGATATTTTCTTGATTTCTGTTTTTGAGTTTTGGCATGATACATTGCTCTTGAGACCATGGTTATGTTCACCTGGAGCATGGAATCTCCTAAGGGGGATGATAAGATCATGATGTCTTGCTAAGTTCCCTTTATAGCTTTGTGGAGCTTTGACAGTGGTCTGGTAACTTCTCTATGTTTGGGTACATTTATTATTTGCTTGATTACTTCATAGTGGTGTAGTGATGCAGTTGGAGTTTAGCATGAGGTGATTGTTCGTAGATACTCATGGATACATGGAGAATAAGGTGAGACTGTATATGCTGTGCTTAATCAGAGTTTGCAGCAGGAAGTTCGAGGAGTCTTTACCTTGGTTGAATGCGAGTTCAACAAAAGATCTAGAGGAGATTGTTCTTGGAGAAAGTCATTGGGACTTGGATATCTTGGAAGAACATTCTCATTCCCCACTCTTGGTCTGCTCGGCAGTTTATTACTTGAGAGGTATTGCCCATTGTTTCTCTCAGGTGTTTTATGCTTTCTTTCATAGACATGGATCTTGAACTGCTCATAGATGGTTCTGGAGGATTCATTGTGAGAGATGGATAGCATGATTAATCTCCTTGTGCATTTGAGTTTAAGATATCGTTCATTGATGAGGATTGTTAGGAGATGGTTTATGGGCTGATTTCCTGAAATGGGAAATGGGGTAGTTTGATCTTCTTAGAGAAGCTTACATCCATATTTATAATTACATGATATATATGTTGTATTTGATCTTGGAGATTGAATGGGTGGGTGTTGTTATGTTGTTCTCTTTGGGGTGTTTTGAAGGAGATCATATTTGACACAGTTGGCATTCAGACGTGTATGTAGAAGGATTGTCTACAGGTATATGATGTTGCAGAGTTACTCTCTATGGTCCTGGTTATCTTCCTGGATGGTTTGTTTCACACTACATTGGTTTGAGGTTTGATTGGAGCTGAAGTGATCACTAGTTTGTCGTCATGTGCTTTCACTTATGTTCTTGGGTGGCAGCATGAAGGTTCTATTATCTCTTTCATTGTTGGGTGTGAAGAACTTGAGAGATTTCTGGACTGGTGGTGAGATGTACAGGTTATTAATTTATAGATTTTGCATATCATGGTGGATGTTTCCTTGGTACTACATGATGTTTACACTTTCTATGTAATGCTATTGGTGGACTTTGTATGCCATGATCTTTTTCAGATCTACATTACCCATGCAGTGGGAGTTTTTGGATGTGTTTGGTCTTTTTCGACTGGTTGACACATGGAGCTTGTATTTGCAGTTGATGGGTGTATATGTACGTGGCATAAGTCTGCTGATATGAATACCTTCAAGGTATGGATGATTGGATGGATTAGCACTTGCTGTGTGTGATATTTTTAGTCACGTGGGTTTTGTTCAGTTGAATGGGTGCAGTCAGTTTTCTGATTGTTATTCTAGCTGATGTTATATCTTGTTTCTAGAGGATGACTTCATGGTTGTGTTCAGGATGAAGCTTTGAAGTTGGTTATATTGATGCTTATGTATAGCTTGTGAGCACAGTGAAATGGTGGCAATGTCTAAGCTGATACAGTGACTTCGAGTGTTGATGGTTTCCTGTAATTCCTTCGTCAAGTGGGAGAATGTTGAGTACTTGTGACTCAGATTACAGGCATCGGCTTGTGCTGCTCTTTGTCTCAGTGATCTCTTGTTCTTGGTTGATTGCCCTTTGTTATCGGCCTGACAGACTCTATCGGCACTGCTTCGATGTTTTCTACCGATGGTCTGGAGTCTCACCAATCGGTTCAATGGTTCATTGGTTCAACCTGATCGAGCAGAGTGTAGCCATCGGCTTTGCTTTAGTTTGTTACTCCGACCGTTTGTGTCTCCCCGATGGTGGTTTGTTCCTGCGATGTGCTATCGGCAAAACGGGGGTCTTTGGCGTAACTTGTTTGTGTTCCAGCGATGGAGTATGTTTCACCGATGGTGTTTTGTCCATCGGCTTGACTATCGTTGTCGGTCGTGTCTTAAGTTTTCTCTCCGATTGCGTTGCGTTACTCCGATGAACTGTTGAAGGTTGGCGTCGGCAAGACCTCTTCGATCGGTGCAGTGTTGAGATAGTACTCCGACGAGCTTGGTCTGTTCGACGGAGTTTGGCATCGGCAGAAGGAGCTTTGTCGGCGAAGAAGGATGAAGTCACACCGAAGGTCTTGGTCACTCCGATGGTTCGTTGATGATTGACCGGCTGGGGTCGTCGGCACCAAAAGCGTCGACGATAGACTCACCGCGTGTTCGTGGATATATACTACTGCTATGTTTGTCAACTGATGCATGTGGGACTATTTAGTCCTCATGAATACAAATGGTTGCGAATGGTTAAAAATGAATTGTCGACCTTTTGGAAATTGTAACGATCTGAGATATGAACCAAATGCTCTCTTCTGTAATGTGATATGTAAAACACATTGTAACAGAGGAGTACGTGAGAGAGAGTGAGAACAGAGTTCGGGGGAAGGGGATTCGGGCTGAGAGGGAGAAGAGGGAAGTATCTCTCTCTTGGTGATGTCTTGTACTGTATGCTATTTGTGGCATGATAACAGTATGAAGGACTAACCCGAGTGCTGTGATTAGAACTGAGGAGAACTTTGTACAGGGTTATGCTGTCAGTTATTCTTCCAGATGGAACGGGATGTTAATCTCCATGAAAGGCTTAGTGCCAGATTTGTATTGTAACTGTATTTTCTGTTGCTGAATAATACAATGGCGATCTGGGCTTTTGGAGTGTGGGGTTTTTTACCCGTAGGGGTTTTCCCCACGTAAATCTATGTTTTTGTTCTGTCTTTCATGTTTAATATTTCTGCTGTTGAAACTGGTTAATGTTGCTTGTACTTTCCTCTAAGGGTTAATGTTGGAAATGAACTATGTCTGT
This sequence comes from Cunninghamia lanceolata, assembly GCA_027924645.1. Lineage (NCBI taxonomy): Eukaryota > Viridiplantae > Streptophyta > Pinopsida > Cupressales > Cupressaceae > Cunninghamia > Cunninghamia lanceolata. The sequence goes on from BSBN01000249.1 coordinate 6,806,391, forward strand.
TTCCGCTTTGTGGCATAGTTGTGTGTGTTTTTCAGGCAATCTAATGAAATTTAAATCTGTCGAAGACACCACTGTTCTTAGAAATACTTTCTGAGATGCTCTCATTTCCTTACAACAACAGACTTCTCACATATGTGGCTACCTTGGAAGGAATTACCAAATCAAATTAGAATTGAAAGCACTCTGAGGTTGAAGTTAATGATCACCAAATATGGTGAGAATAATGAAATTTTATTCGTGGAAACAGACCTTGGTCTCTGTAGACCTAAAGTTGAAGAAATCTTGATGTTGCACAGTTCAAATGGATTTGTCGATGAGGCTTTTAAAGATTCGAGCTCCACTGAGGCATTTGTTGAAAGTGATGAAGACTCTTCCTCATCAGATAAAGAAGATGGGATGTTCAAAAATTTTAGGGGCTTTGTTCTTAAAATTGTCAAACAAGGAGTTGAATTAGGCAAAAGGGCTGATGTTAAAGATTTGTTATTGCCCAATTGGTGTCGGATACATAACGCCTTCCATTCAGAATTCTCATGCGCCATGTGTAAAGTCCCATTGGAACAGGGCTACAAAAGAATTCATGAGGCTGCAAAGACCGATATGGAGAGTGTTATGGTTGTCAAAGAAGAATTTCTTCTTGAGGAAGCTTTGCCTAAAGAAGATGATATGAATAAAGAAGGAGAAAAATAGTGTAGACAAGAAACAGTTTCGGAAAAAGTACCTGAAGATAGTACAAAGAATGAGCGAAAGCAAAGAAAGGAAGTCGACGCCAAGAATGATCAAAAGAAGAATCAGAAAGATAAAGAAGGAAATCAGGTTTGTACCCTAAAGTTTGATGGATCAAAGTCTAAGCAAGGGGTCGGTGCTGGATTCAAGCTAATTAGTCTGACAAGGGAAACATACTTGGCGGCTAATAGATTATAGTTCTCGTGCACGAATAATGTTGCAGAATATGAATCTTTGGTTCACGGGTTGTTGCTTGCTATAAAAAAGGGGCTAAGATTTTACATGCGTATGGTGATTCAGAAGTAGTTGTGAAACAAGTCAGAAAGCAGAATGTATGCCATGATAAAACGCTGAAGAGATACCGGAATCGCGTATGGGACCTCATTGAAAGTTTTGATGCTTTCAATCTCAAAGCAATTTTTAGATCACAAAATAATGTTGCAAATTCTTTAGCACAAGCTGCTAGTTCGCTGGCACCATTAGCAATGGAAGGGTTAAAGAAATTCACAGTAGAATTGGTTTCAACACCATCTGTCCCAGATAACATCACAAACTTCCAGGTTTTTGAAGACGATAAGCACATTCTAGATTTCATCACCAATTCTAGGGTTTTTCTTGCTCAAGTAATTGACGAAGAAGATGAGGAACAAGCAGAGTCTGATTCAGATGAGATTATGAATTTGAAGAACAATACAATCCCAAAACGAATGATCGAGTTGGAGAGACTCTTCGACCCAGACAGAATCAGTGCACTCAAGCACCGAAGTAATGAGGGACAAAAGTGTGAAATAGTCAACTTGGGTACAAAAGAAGACATAAAGAATGTGTTTATTGGAAAGGTATGTATGCCAAAAATAAGGGAAGGTATTGTGGATAGCTTGAAGGAATTCAAGGATGTCATAGCATGGGGATATGATGATCTAAAGACGTATGATACCTCTATCATTACTCACACCATTCCTCTCAAGGCAGGAAGTAAACCCTTTTGCCAACGACAAAGGCCAGTGAACCCAATACTAGAACCATTGATTTATCAAGAAGTGAAAAAGTTACTCAGTGCTAGGGTCATTTTCCCAGTAAGGCACTTGACGTGGGTCACCAATCTTGTGCCTGTTAGAAAGAAGAATGGGGAAATAAGATTATGTGTCGATTTTAGGAATTTGAACAGAGCCTCAGAGAAAGACAATTATCCTTTGTCGTTGTTGGATGAAGTATTGCAAATTGTTAATGGGTCACAAATGATGTCATTTTTAGATGGGTATTTTGGATATAACCAAGTGATGGTGGAACCTGAGGATCGTTTGAAGACAACTTTCAATTGCAAATGGGGAACTATGCATACAGGCAGATGCCATTTGGACTAATTAACGCAGGAGCAACCTTTCAAAGGGCAATGGACATAGCATTCTGGAACCTGGTTGGAAAATGCATTGTGATCTATATGGATGACCTCACAGTTTTCTCTCGCAAGAGGGAAGATCATGTCGAGGATTTGAGGAAGATACTTCAAAGATGCAGACAGTATGGGATTTCTCTTAACCCGAAGAAATGTATATTTGGGGTCTCCGAAGGGAAACTCTTGGGACATTTAATATCAGAGAAAGGCATTTCCATTGATCACGATAGAGTAGATGCAATCTCAAGGATTGAAGTGCCTGCGAGTAAGAAAGAACTGAAGTCATTCTTCGGAAAGATAAATTTCGTAAGAAAGTTCATAATTGGATTTGCAGAAATTGTGAAGCCATTGAATGAAATGTTGAAGAAAGATGGTAAAATGGAATGGACAACACAAGCTAAAAGGGCATTTGATGATATCAAGCAGGGCAATTGTTGATCCATTGGTGCTGATTAGCCCAGATTATTTGAAGCCATTCTATTTGTATTCCTTTGCTTCGAAACATACGTGTGCAGCCATGCTAACACGGAGGATAGAAGAAAAGGACGAGCATCCTATTGCATTCATGAGTACTCCTTTGAAAGATGCTGAGTTGAATTATCCGAACGTGGAGAAACAAGCCTACGCCTTGGTGAAAGCTATCAAGAAGTTTAGACACTACATTCTCAGAAGCAATGTGTATGCCATTGTACCTGATGTGGCAATCAAGACGCTCCTCATGCAGAATGAACTATGCAAAAGGAGAGGCAAGTGGGTCGCTAGTATACAAGAGTATGACATCGAGATCCAACCCATGAAGTTAGTCCGTGGTCAAGCCTTAACCCAAACGATCGCAATTGAAGGACCAGAGCTAGTACAACAAACTTATGTGTTAGAAGATGTCTCTCCTGATGGATGGTATAATGATATTGTTTACTACTTGTTGATGATTGTTTTTAGACAAGTCAACAATTAGAGTGAAATACAAAGTATCTAACTCCCTCTTGAGCAAAGCCTCTCGAATGTTGAACGAAGTGATCAACCAAGATGACTCCAAGGTTCCTTTCTTATGATTTTGGAAGAGATAGCTCAGTGACTAAGTATGATTTTACTGGTAAACACAAAGGGACTTACACAATTGTTCAAATAAGCTGTTGATTCAATGATTACGAAGGCGAACAGTGGAGAATCTAAGTACTACAACCTATAGCGTATGATTTGGCAATGATGTTCTTGATTCTAATTCTAACCGAATGGATAAAAAAGGACAAAAGATGTAAGGTTTAGTGATACTAATCTAATCCTAGATGCAAGGATGATTACTGCTCAAGTGAAATCAAACAAGATCCTGCTTTGCCAAGATAGACAACTACACAAGATTGATGCAATCTTCTAGGGTGTACAAGATGTTTAAATCAGTTATGCTCATGAAAGATTCAACAAACATAAAGATCAAATTGAAGTTTAGTTTTGTTCAGACTAACCATGCACTGCAATTTGCAAGCCACAAACTACAAATGGTGTGAACTTATAGATTTCACTACGAAACAATAAAGAAACCTTTCATTAACTAACATAAACTTAAAGAAAACTTGATCTAACTTAATATTCGCTTGAAAATCCAAACCATGCAACACTCAGAAACACATAGAATCACCGAAACAATAAGTTTTTTATTATCTCAAAGAGCTCTTGCAACAATTCCAGAGTTTTCAACGATACAAATGAGAGCAACAAGAGCCCTTTTATAGACCTCAAAATGAATGAAGGGTCAAGATCGATCGGCCAAGCCAGCGGACCAAATCAAGCCACATCACAAGTAGTTGTAACAAACTCTTTTTTATTAAATGAAAGAGGCTAACTTTATTAAATGAAGGAGGTTATCTATATTAAATGAAGGAAGCTATGGAGAAAGGAACAAAGGCACGCCTCCCAAAAAGATAAGAATGACATGTCATTAGCGTATGAAGAATCCCCATGTGAATATCCATCACTAGAAGCTTGGCATTCAATGAACCTGGACACTATTTGCTTGACTTCCTCCAAAGGTACACTTGGCGCATTCTGAATGGTTCCTTCAGCTTCAAGTACATCATCTGAATAGAGGCCAAGTGTCTTTTCCCAATCAGCTATCATTGCTTTGTTGTCACCAAGGTGGACAGCAAGTGAAAAAATACTATCAAGCCTTTCATCAGTAACATCATCTTCTTGAAAATAGAAAACTTGAACTTATTCTTTCATGTTATCAAGAGTCATCTCCCCAAATGGATTACAGATCTTCATCAAAGAGGCATGTATTCCATCCTGAATCCTTTGAAGTACACTTCTGACTCTTAACATATTTGTTTCTATCTTATCCAACAACTGTCCTTTGATGTGAAAGCCATAATACCAGGAAGAGAAGTTATATGTTTTACCTTCTTCAATCACTTCAGCATGTAACAACTCATCAACTGACGTTTCCATCAAGCTCTTCAAATGTGGCAAGTTTTGTTCTTTGATGTCTTTGAATTCAACACAAACTGTTATCAATGCAAGTACCCTTTCCTTAAGATCAGTAATCTTATCACATACTTGCATGATATCTTCCAGATGTCTAAATGTAGCCTCCTTTGATCTTTTCATCCAGTCCCTCATTCTGTGAGATGAAGACTTCAACTCTTCTAAGTGTTCAACTGTTTCTGGAGGAAGGAGAGATGGAGGTGTAGCAACTCTTTCCTGTTGATGAATAGGATGAACTAAATGCTGAATGTACTGCTCTAAGGCTCGACATCTTTGCTCAGCTTTGATTCTGCCTTCTATCTCTTGTCTTATAATAGCTCGAGCATTATCAATTGAATCTTGAAGCTCTTCTACTTGCATTCCAGTTAAAGGACCCAGATTGATTGTATTGATGTCATAATCATCAGGTGTTATATCTTCCATATTCTTCTCAAGCCTAGGAACTGCTACATGGACCTTCCTTACTCCTGTTTCATCTTTAGTGATCTTTGAAAGAATATTTGCCTTCTTCTTCGGTTTCTCTTTCGACATGTCCAGAAGTAATTCATCAACTGGAAGAGGACATTTCTCAACTTCATAATTCTCTCTGATCCTTTCCTGTAACCATTCCGGCAGTGATGAAAAATCTTGTTGCTGTTGTAATTGTCTTCCTTGTGCAGGCAACGACTCTTCTTCAGCCTCATCCTTATCTTCGGTATTAGCTTCATCAATGATCTCAGTATCATGTGGACTCGAAGGCACTTCTTCAATTGGAGCTTCTGGAACTACATTCTCAGCAGGTATCACTATGTCTTGATTAAGTGGAGTATCACCTGGCAGTCTTGAAGAAGCAGTTTCAATACTTATCCTTTTCTTCTTTCTACTAGATTCTTCTTGGACAATCTCAAGTTGTTTTCTTTTCTTTCCCTGTCCTGAATCTCTCTCACTTCCTCTGCTTCGTGAATCTTTACTAGGTGCATTGTGTTGTTCATGATAATCCACTTCTCCCATTTTAGTATAGGTGAGTTTCTTACCTTCATCAAGCAAGTCTTGTACTTGTTTATTTATCTGCTCTTCAGTGATAGCAATGATAGTCCTTATCAACCCTTCATCGTCAACCTTCTCTCTATCAGCCCAGTTGACCTCATAAGGCAGATTCTGGATCTTATTATATTCATCACCAAGAAGAACTCTTTCACCTTCTAACTGATCAGGAATTCTTAGTACTTTTGTAGCTCTTATTAAGTCCCATTTCAATCTTGAACACTTTTGCATTCTGATATCATCATCATCTATAGCATCAGCCCAATGATCTTCCAATTGTTCTTTATGCTTGTAAGAAGAATATGACTACTTAATGGCTCCATGTGGATCAAAGTTTTCTCTCCTTGAATCATGCGGATGCAGATGATATGCCTAAAGCTCAACTTCTGAATGCTCAGCTGCCGGTAATGATGGACGAGAATAGTATCTACCCAGCTGAAGAGGAAACTGAACCCCTGCTTTCTTTCTTGCTTTCTGCATCTTATGAAACTCTAACAGTTGTCTTGAAACCTCTAGCAACACCATCCTGTTTGAAGGATATCGAGACAGTCTATATGGGAAAGATGTAAATCCTTGAATCCTGATATAGGTGAACTTATCATACTGAATATAATACCTTCCATACTGCTTGATGAAGTTCCTAACAGCACCTGTTAATCTTCTATGCGGTTCACCTCTCAACTTTCTCACTATGAACATGGCGAAAGCATCATTGAACCTTTTATAGTGATTTATGTTCTTCAAATGGAGTTGAGAATAACACTGATGTGAGAGGATCTGTCCAAGTTTTGTACCTACTTGTCCTTTAACTGTCAATCCTTTGTAGACTACATTTCTTGCCAGGATATAAACAAGGTATGAAGTCATGAAGAAAGACTTTGTTTCATCAAAGTTCTCAAACTGATCATCAAGGCAATGGCTTATAAGGCCAGCCCAGTCAATCATCTTATTCTTTGTAAACATATGATCAAAGTAAGTATACATCCATCCTTCGAAAGTAGAGGATTGAGGCCTACCTGTTACTCGATTCAAGAACATGATCAGGTAACTTATCTCTTGCTTGAAGTCAGCCTTATGGTACTTTGAATCCTCAGAATTGTATATCTTCATCGATGAATCAGTCATCCACTTCTTCCTGATTTCTTGCATGTAGACCTTGGAGTTGCCTTCGAAAGTCATCTGAGCAGTTGTAGGGCAAATGAAGACTCCTTTCGCTTTCATGATGTTGAAGATCTCCTGAATGGCTTCCCTTTGCAGGTAAGCGAGAACAGTTCCATCCTTTGCTATAATCTGTCTTTTCTCTTTATCATAGTGCTGAACACACTCCAACACTACCTCAGTGCTTGGCAAGGCAGGTGGAAAGCATGCTGCTTGAACAATCCCGCTCTTTGCGATGGCCTTGATGTCTTTATTTCTTGTGATGGCGAGCAAGAAGTCTTTCACCTCCTTCAGGTTGACGTGTCCCATGTTGGTGTCACTGACATCCTTCCACTGCGTTTCTAGCTTGGACTCCGGTATGTTGGACTTGGCATCCATCTTGATAAAGACTTGTCTCTCCTTAGCCGTCATTCCCATTTACCTACAAGACCAGACTCGAATAAGTGGGTTGAAATAATAGATTTTACAAGTCTTCTACATCAATGATATCATGTTAGATCACTTCATCAACTTCTAAAGGACACTTCTCCTATTCAATTTCAAGTTTTACTCAATCTTTCAAGTACAAGAGAGGTCTCATGAATGAAGATCAACATACACTTTAATTTGTTCTATTATCAAATAGTGTCATCATCTTTACATCCTACAAGAACCTGATTTCTAGATATAAATCTACAAATTTAACAAATAAAAGGTATTTTTTATGGAGTAGAGGTGATTAAAACATACCTTGTGTCAAGTTTCTGTCCTAGAGGAAGCAGAATTCTAAATTTTTTATGATAAAATCAGTCTTGGAATGGGAGAAATCAGTCTAGAAATCAGAAGTAAGACCTTTTAAAACTGATTCTTTCCTTGAAAAATGTTATTTTTTTTGCCAAAATTCACTACCCTTTGTCAAAACTTGTTGCTCCTTTAGTAAAAATTCGCTGCCCCTATATAAATTTCGCTGCTCCCTTAGCAGAAATTCGCTGCTCCTTGTTTGCAACTTGCAAATGTGAATGAGATAAATGAAGGGAGCGCCACCTTATATAGGGATTTGTCCTCATTTAATGTTGGCGTCTGGGTGAGGTCGGCCTACTAGGCATTTAATATTTGCAAAAATTTAAAAACAAACAAACTTAGGGCGCTAGAGCGAGTAGGTTATTCCATGAAGGGCGCTAGAGTGAGTAGGTTCACTTACTAAGTGTTCAAACTCATGCTCATTCAATTGCCAAGGCGCTCCACATCAAGGCGCTCAAACCTTCTTCTAGGCGCACAATGGTGAGAGCAGTAACTCAAACGAGCTAACTTCAATAGCAATGGGCACCTACACCTTTTTCAACACATTTCATTAACCTGGTTTCATACCTGCCCCTGGAGGCTAGGCGCCTAATCAAACCTATTCCATCCCTTAAGCGCTCAAAACACTGGTCCCTACTCTTCAAGGCGCCAAAGTAGATGATTTCTAACTTATTTCATCATTTCCTTCCTTCAGTGGGCGCTAGAAACAATACCCCCACCTTAGGCGCACATCTCTCCAGGGCGCAAATATCTTCTCAAATGGACAAACATCAAGGCGCTCATCATCTAATACAAGTTTTCAAGGTTTTAAGTCTTTTGACTTTGGGCGCTTCCAGTCTTCACTCAGGTGCATATCTCCTTGAAACATTGTCCTAGGCGCATATCTTCACCTTTGGCGCCATATTACAAAGCTAAAGGCGCTGGATCCAAGGTTGCTAGGCATCATGTCTCTCCAGGGCGCAAATCATCATGATCTTGGAATGTTATCACTTCAACACTTCATATACTTCATACACACCCACTCCCTAGGCGCAAATGGAGATGATCTTAAATGTTCTAGATCCAAGGTACCAACTTCATCATACTTTAGGCGCTCCAACATGTCCAAGGCGCTCCATCTCTTTCTAGGCGCTATACTTGAGTTTTCCATCTAAAGAGTGCTAAATAATCCTCTAGGCGCTCAACGACTTCAGGGCGCCAATACACCAAGGCGCTCCATCTACCATTTCCCTCCGGGCGCTCTCTTAGAGTGATTCCAATCTTATCCACCAGGCGCCCAGAAACACTTCTTAGAGGCGCAAATTTGGAGTTCCATATACAAGGCGCTCAATGTATCTAGGGCGCTCCAACCACTCTGAGGCGCTAATCACTGAATCTCTCCCTCCAAGGCGCTCACATATCCTTCACAATGGCTTGGAAAGTCTAGGCGCTCCATTGGACTCACTTGCACTACTAGGCGCCAGTCTACACTAGGGCGCTCTCTTGAGGTGATTCCAATCACCTAGGCAACCTTCCTTAGGCGCTCAAACTTGTCTTGAAAAACATCTATTGTAACTGAGGCGCAAATCTAGTGATCACTCTTCTAGGCGCCAATACCTCCTAGACGCTCACTGGAGGCTCTTCTCAAAGGTGCTCACTCACACATGTAAGAACTCAAAACGCCAATTGTTATGAAAGTCACTTACCTTCAAGGACTCCTTCTAGGTGCTCATCAACCTGGTTTCATACCTGCCCCTGGAGGCTCGGCGCCTAATCAAGGTGAACTAGACCCCATCCATCTTACCTCAAGGCACTAGATTCTGCTTCTAAATGCTTAGGCGCCAAACTAGGTGGGAGAAGTGGAAAATGAGCGCCCAGTTTGAACAAGGATATCTTTCTCTTACCTTTCTGACCCTTGGGCGCTAGAACAGGTTGAAGGAGGGATAAAGTGCGCTAGACACCTACAGTCAAATTCAAACCTACATACCTTTTCCCTAAGGTGCTCAAAATCATCTAGACATTCAATCCCTTCCTAGACATTTTCAATATTGAGGGCCCTGACAAAATAATGCATCACAACCCAATGCAAAGCATCTAGGCTCAAAAAGGGGGTCCCCAGTCCAACGGGGTGATGTGTGATTTGGTCACAACACTACTTAATCAAAGATGTCCTCAGCAACTGAATGCAACCCAAAAGAAGGCATTGAGGATGAGAAGCCAAAAATACATGTTACAAGGGTCAGTGCTTTTTAGGAAGAACCATGAAGGAATATATCTAAGGTGTGTTGATAAAAAGGAAGTTGAGTAAATTATTGAACACTTTCATACCAAGTTTGGAACTAGCCATGGAGGAGGTTTGGCGACGGCTCACCAAATCTTGAGAGGAGGCTATCACTGGGCCACATTATTCAAGGACGCATATGATCATGTCAAGAAATGTCACACATGCCAAGTAGTCGCTTCAAGAGAACGAAATCCTGCCATGCCGCTGCAGCCTGTGATCGAAGTAAAACCTTTTGGTCAATGGGGCTTGGATTTTATTGGTATGATTAACCCACCTTCCTCGGAACAACACGGGTATATTATGACCGCTACTGACAATTGCACCATGTGGTCTAAAGCTCATGTACTTAAACACTGTACTTCTGATGTTGTGATTAAATTTCTTGAAGATAACATTATCACTAGGTTTGGATGTCCACATGCACTTGCTTGTGATAATGGTCCTACTTTTACTTCATTGAATTTTTCTAATTGGGCTTTTGAGTATGGCATCACGTTAAAAATTTTGTCCAACTACTACCCGCAAGGAAATGGCCTAGCAGAATCCACCAACTTGCTAGGTGCAATTAAAAAACTTTTGGACAAAACCCCAAGGGATTGGCATACACGGCTTAAGTTTGCTCTTTGGGCAGATAGAACAAGGATAAAGAGTTCCCTGGGCACATCTCCATACCACTTAGTTTATGGCCAAGATCCTATATTCCCTATCGAACTGAGAATCCCCATGTTGCAATTCATGCAAGAATACATGGAAGAGAATGATATGGTTCAAACTAGGTTGTCACAATTGCTTCACCTAGAAGAAAAACGAGACATGGCCTTGGAAAAATTTGCAAAACATCAGGGAGTTGTGAAGAGATGGTTCGGTAGATAGGCCAAGGACAAATCCTTCCGAATATCTGATTTAGTTCTATACTGGGACAAAGCCAGAGAAAGAAAGGGCGAACATGACAAATTCGATAATCTTTGGAAAGGCCCTTATCAAATTGCGGAAGTTTTAGGAGAAAATGCTTTTAGGCTAAAGACACTCACAGGAGAGTCCGTTCCCTTGCCCATCAATGGGCAATTCCTGAAGCATTATTTCCAACCCGAAGTTCCTTCAAGGACTTGTACATAGTTAGGTTCGTTGTTTCCTGCTTTCATAGGTTAGGTTTAGTTTAGGTTTGCTGATTAGGTTAGTGTTTGGTTTTGTTTGCCTCTTTGTTTTAGGGTTTTGTTGTCCTGGGGTTCCTGTTTGTGAAATGGTGATCATGTTTCGAAGCGCATTGTGGTTGGCTTCATGAGCGAATGTTAAGTTTATTTCTTGTATAAAGTTCATGAAATTCTTCAAGATTGGAAGATAATTTTCTTTGGCATATCTTTTGTGTTAAGATTTGTACTTGACTCGGGGATGGAATCATACATTGCATCTTAACATGGATATCTTTGATTATACGTTTAAAATGTTTTATCTTAAAATGAACACTTCTTGTTTTCCTTTGAGAAACTTGCATCAGATGGATAAGCTTATTGTAGACTCCATTGTTAGAGTCTAGATGACATGTTGCTTGCTTTGGGAGGATAAATCGGTTGTTTAGAATGATTTGAAATATTTTGGGATCTTATACCTTACATACTTAACAATCCTGAAGTACCTAAGTGAGTCTCGGTGATCTTACATTAAGTGAAAAATCTAAGGTCCACCTTTGCCGCCATTGGAAGTCCACACCCAGCTAGCTGAGTTATCAACGTGACCTGTGCCGTCAAAAGCATGTGTTGCAAGGGTAGCGGTACTGCATTGTACTCTATCAAATTTAAGCCTGTTGAAAATCAAAAGGAAAGAAAAGAAATGAAAATAAAATCACATGTTCACACACTATAATTCAGTTAGATGGGCGATCGAGTAATCTCTACCGGGGCTATGGACGCCTGACCAGCAGTGGGGCTCTGCTCAAGTGGAATTTCGAGACAAACCCGTCGGGGCTATAGACGCTCGCTGGCAGCGGGGCAACGTCTAGGTAGTTCATAAGGTGTGTACTAATCACATAGCTTAATATAAAGGAACTTAGACAACCTTAGTTGCCAATGGACGGGAATGAACTCAAATGCACACACTTGGATCTTTGGGCTATGAATGGTCATGCTAAACCTTTGATTTCGCTTCCTCGAATAGGTATTCATGTTTGTTTGGCCTAACATGTGGGTGTGCACAAGGATTTTGAAACTTTGATTCTTGTTTGTCTTTGGAACGCTTGGAGAACTTTAAACAAAATGCTTATCTTGTGAAACAACAAAGATGAAGTGTCTTGATGCAATTTATGACTCTTTTCTCCTTTCGAGTACACGTCTTAACCATTTGATGATCTTGAAGAAGTTATTTGATAATTTTGGGTCTTTAATTGGGTCTTTATCCCTGAAATGTTCAGGAACATTTCTCTCGTGGTGTCGCCAGATGTTGTGACCTCATCATACATCACCCCATTGAGCAGATGGGGACCCCTCTTTTCGCTTTCAGTTTGCAGAGTCATGGCACAATCTGGGTCTAGTCCAGATTAGTTTGAGGAGTGGAACTACAAGCTTTGGGCTTTTAAAAAGAAAACATGGAGTAATCATTGTGAAATTTGACCTAAGACATTGAGTGAGTGGGAGAAAAGTTGAAAAATTGGCTAAGTATAGGAAGATTTCTTCACACCTTGGCATATGCACCCTGCTTCATAAGGATTCCTTCACACCTTGGCATATGCGCCCAACAGGAAATTTCTTTACCACCTCTCAAATGTGCTCCATATGGAGGAATTTCCTCACCGCTTGTCAAAAGCACCCTCCTCATGAGAATTTCTTCAACCTCCAACATCTGTGCTCAACATGATGATTTTCCTCACCACTTGTCAAAAGCACCCTCATGAGAATTTCTTCAACCTCCAGCATTTGTGCTCAACATGATGATTTCCCTACCACCTCCCAAGTGCGCTCTACATGAAGGAATTTCTTCAATAGGCCTCTTATGCGCCCATGCCTTAGGCGAATTCTTTGACAAACGATCAAAGGGCGTTTCATCATAAAGGAAAATTTCTTCACTACTTGTCCTATGTGCTCCACCTTGAGGAAATTTCCTCACACTTCATCATATGCGCTCTACATGGAAGAATTTCCTCTTGCCCAAGCATATGCGCCCTCTTCAAGATGGCAACTTCACCAACCTCAAGCATACATGCCCACATTGGAAATTTCTTTACACTATGATAAATGCGCCCACTTTGAATGAGATTTCTCCAACATACAAGGTGTGCTTTACATGAAGGAAATTTCTACATACCTTGTCCTATGCGCCCACCAAGAGGATTTCTTTACAACCTGCTAGACGAACTCCACCTTTTAAATTTCTGCACACTCCTCCAAATGTGCTCAGCTTGGAAGGAGGTCGGCCTAGAAATCAGGAATTTTTAAATTAAAAAAAAAAAAGCAAAAAACAAGCTCTTCAAGGAGGCCAACCCAGCTGGAAGTGGCGTTGGGTTTGATATAAAAGGCCAAATCAAATTCATTTTAGAAAACAACATTCAAAACAACTTGCAAGAGCAGGTTGCAACAGAAATTGTTTTTGCTCCAAAAGGTTTCAAGTTTGGAAGTGGATTTGCATGAAAATTGTTATTCTTGATCTTTCATTCTTGTTGTTATCTCTTGCAAAACAAGGTGTAAAATGATGTATTTGAGTGCATTGTTCTTCTTACAAATTTCCCACATGCACTACGCTATAGGGAATTCTCTTGTCATGTGCCTTTGATTTAAGGGAAAGTATTATTATTTTATTATCTTACTTGAGGTGTTTTCACGTGGTAGGCAAATGTCAACGGAGGAGACGAAGGCAAAGGGTGGCAATAATTCAAGAAGAGCTCAAATGAGGAGGGAATTTGAAGGATTGCTGTAGGAGACGAAGATCACTTCAAAATGGAGGAATTTGACCGATACAAACTTTGGCCACATCAACTTGGAGGAGGTCAAGAAAAGATTGTACGCACCTAATGCTTCGGCGATAGCCAAGACGATGATCCGAAATGGCTTAGTTCAAGTCGCATGTTTCCCGCCTACAATGCATTACTCTGAGCTAGTGTTGGAATGTGCTATCCACTATGATCCCAAAGAGAGACAAATAAGAACATCTCAGGGCGAGGTGTTGGTGTACCTTAGAAAGGAAGCAATTGCGGACACCTTTGACATCCCAATGTACCAGCCTACCTTACATGCCACCAAGGAGAAAGGAGTAAAGTATTATGAATCCGAGACTAAAGACTTCAAGAAGATCATCAATGACAATTGGATGGTGAAACCCAAGTATCATTCCACCAAATTGCTGAAGCAACTTCTCAAATCCGACTTCTTGTCAAAATATGGTGATATGGTTGTGTTCCTAAATAGAATCATGGGTTTACCTCAGGCTTCAACCTTTGAATATTGGATGTTCTATTTCATGGAAGAAATCACCTCCGGGACCAAGATGATAGATTGGTCGAGATTGATAAGTGATAACCTCGATGAGCAATTGAGGAATGTACAAACAACTAAGACATTCTATATGACTTCATACCTCATCTATATGTTGGCAAGGAATGAAAGGTACCCTGGATTGAATTTTAGAGGAAGAGTCAGCAACAAGGAAGGGTAGGTTAAAGTCTACGAGTGCTACCCGCAGTTGCATTTGGAAAGTATTGCACACTTCAGGAGGTTCAACAACGCCTTTTCTATGCATATTGTGTGAACACTTCAAGGCGGCACTCACAAAAGGTTGTCACAAGAAGCAATGAATTTGATAAGAAAGTTTGGTTCATGGTTTATTCAGTTCCCGAAATTCACTTACCTTCGAATACAAGGTTTTTCATCATATCCTTTCCGGCTACCAAGGTACCCAACTGATAAAATGGTGTTGTTGGAGGTTACAAGGCAATTATTGGAATATGATAAGATTCAGAAGAAGAAAAAGAAGGCGAGAGTTTCTTTTCGATCGCATTGGGAAAGAAAGAGTCATGTGCATCATTGCTAGTGGCCGAGAAGTCTTTGGAGGAACTGTAAGCATACAATCATGTGCTTCATAATTCAACAAGGGCTAATTTCAACCCATTCCATGCAATTAGGAAAGTTTGTGGCAAGAAATATAAGCACAGGGTGGATATAGAAGATCATTGGGCAAATGCAGCGGATGATTTTGACATAAGGAAAAGAAGATCTTCAAGGTTCACTTTGGAAATGGTGCGATTATCTGAAGTATTTAGTATTCCTAATCAGCTCGAAGATGACGGGAATTGTCTTCTCTTGCCGCTCCATGAAATAGAACACAAGCCCCTTCCTCCACTCAACTGGGCTGAGAAAGAAGTTACAAATCATGATGACTTAATTGGAAGGATCATCTTCAATACAAGGAAGTGGACAGATCATTGCACAAGAGAATTGAAGAAGCAAAACATACCCTTGTCATACAATTTGATGGGAGGTGTAAGATCACAACAGTCCAAGGATGAGACTCGTACACCTTCATCCGGTACTCCTTCAGTGCATGAAGTTGATTTCTTCACGAGTCAAAATGTGGCATCAATTGCGGGAGATGAAATAAGGAAGGATGACCAAGTAACTCCCAAGGCACAGCATCAAAAGAGCATCAATTAGAATTTGGAGTCTACCTATCATGCTCAACAAATGGAGGTAGTTCCTTCTAGTCCTCTAAAGGAGCCAGAGATGATCATAATTGAGGACAACTTAGAGGACTAGGCCATGGGGCCCCTGCTCGAGGAGACTGACGAAGAAATGTCGCCCACACGGCAAGAAATGCAAGAACATGAAAGGCCTAGTGAAGACCTATCCTCATTGCCCGAATGGTTAAGGGAAGCTATACAGAATAAACCCGAGGTGGAAATTGAACCTATATTTAGTTCGGAGGATCTCTTGAAGAGGATTGAAACAAAGGAAGAAAAGAAGGCAAAGAAACTATCTAATATCATGAGAGAAGATTCTGGTTCAAGAAAAGTGCAAGTTGCAATTCCAAAGGTGGATAAGTCAATTGATGAAATCAATCCTGAGGATTATGAGGTGATGACGTACGACTTGGGCCAAACCACCAAGAAGCAAGAAGTTGAGGAGCTTGAAGGTTCAGTCAAGGTCATCAAGGAGAGGCTGGATAGAGAAGAAGAAAAGAAGGATCGATTAAAGAGGGAAAAGAAAGAATTGAAGGACTACACTTGGCATTTGATGGATCCTATCCGACAGGAGGAAAGAATTCCTACACCATGTGCCTTACTGTCAAGCGAGTCAAGTACAAACCTGGAGGATATGAGAGCAACATTTCAAGCAATGAAAGCGTGGCTAGAAGGCTTTAAGGATAAGGCAAGCGAGTTCATTAAGGAGGTGGTACAGGCATATGGGAGAGTCGCCTCACTCTATGAGAGAGTCCAAGCCATTTGCGACACATGCTCTAAGTTTAAAGTTGCCAAGGATGAGACCATGCCCCAACTGAAGATTTTGATGTAGACTCCAAGGCAAGCTTTGGAGGATGGCCAAGTGATCGAACCAGGTTCTGTATACAATTTCTCCCTTTGGTATTGCGCTTTGAATGTAAGAGATCGACTGTTGGAGGGAATTGAGGGTGAAGTTGCTCATGCCAAAGGTGTGCTCCATGATGCCTATGATAAGGTCATCATATCAGTTGAGAAAATATTTGATCATAAAGGGGATGTAGATGCGACGGAGTTAAGGGAAAAGATGCACGCTCGCTACTTTAGGAGTACTAATGCCGTCTTGGAGGAGCACCTAGAGGACGCGTATGCACTTTCTGCTTCCATGGGTGCATTTCGATCATTGATGGTGGATTGGGAAGAGACTCTTGCCACAAGCACAAGTGAGTTAGCAATCATTGAAGGCACCATCCAAAGTTTGCCAACTGTACCAATGCAGGAGATTGACGAAATAGTGTCCAGATTCAATGCATCTTCTCTAAGAAGGGAATGATAAGAAAGGCATCTTCTAGAGGCTTCCTTAGTGGAGTCTAGTTGGCTAATGTACACGTGTCCTCTTCTCATATATTTGGCATTTATTATAAGCATTGTTGTCTCACTGTGATCCATTGATCTCTCTATTGAATCTTGGCCCTTGATTGTAATTTGGAGGCTATAAAAGCCCCTCTCCTCTCATTTGCACAGGGGGAAGACTTCAGAAATTGTTGCCAAAACTTGGCCGAAATAGATTCAAGTTCATTGTTGGGTTTTTTCATGGTGATCTTGTATTGTTTTGGATTGTTGCATGGTTTCTATAAGTATTCACTCATAGCATAAGCTTAACTAGATTACTTTTTTCAGCACATTCATTTTATGTTTATGGAAGTGGTTGTTGTTAGTTCATAATTGAAATCCTCCCAAGTTCATACCATTTGTAATTTGTCGAGGGTAAGTTATAATGCATGGCTAGTTTGAACTCCGTCTAAGCTTAACTTCGATTATCTTGTGTTTATTCATCTTCATGTTTGTGGATGTGCATAAGTAATTTGAAAACCTTTTGCTCTCCTTAGAAGATTGCATCACCTCTACGCAACTGTTGTCTCATGGTGGAGCAGAATGTGGTTGGGGTTTCAATGAACTAATGATAGTTACTTGCATCTAGATTAGAATCTCCTGAACCCTTTCTCTTTTGCACTTTTTTCATATACTTTGTTAGGATTAGGAACAAGCACTTCGGCGTCATATCATAAACTATCAAATGTAGAACCTTGGCTGAAGCAACATCACCTTGTGTCTGAGAGAACAAGTTTGCTGATTGTTGAACATTTGTGTGAGTCCCTTTGTAAGAAACAGCAAACATCACATCCTCACCACTAAGCTATCCGAAGTCGCTACATCAAAGAACTAAAGGGAACCTTGGAATCCACTCATTTGATCACCTGGTTGAGCATTTGAATGATTTTGCTCAAGAGAGGATAGAGTACGTGGGTATTTTATTCTGCGTTGCATGTGCAAGGAAAACACATCAACAATTAGGTACTAGTTGCTGGTCTTGGTCTTCTGCTTCCCCTAATTTCCTCTTCAACAATTGTTTATTCTTGATCCTAATAACTACTTCAGGTTCTTAACCATCCACATCTCAATCATATAATTTTTTCTGAAAGCCTTGTGTTTCTGTCCTCTAGACCAGGTTTCCTTGCAAGTGTACCAAAGCCCCTTTGAACACATATCAGCAAGGGCAACAGGATCCAAACTTCTAGATTTTCATGGACTAGCACTAGAGATTAAAGAGTATTTAGAAAGCTAACATTGCCCTTAGGTTCAATCTTTGTTGCAGTGAGAAATTTGAAAGCTGAACTGGTTGTAAACCAACTCCTAGTGACTGTTGGATAGGCCCTTGCTTGTTGAATGGCCTCCTCCAAGATGCTAGGTTTCAAATCCTTGACAAGATCCTTTGGAGAAGTATGTTATTTGGCCCTATTGCTTCGTATATTTAAGGGCCAAGAACTAATCTTCTTGAGTATAGGCCTCAAAATATTAAAAGAATATAATAACAAATTGATTCCAAGAAGTGATTTTGTGGAAACCACGCCCATCTTCATCTATCTCCATCTCGTGCTCAACCATTTGCCACCAATCAAATGCTGGTCTCTCAAGGTGCAATGTGGCAAACTGATATTTTGAAACTCAGCCATAGTGTTTAGTCTAAAAACCTATCCAATGTCCCAATCCAAGCCGTATGCTTAACATTGTCACTGACCCCATCAAACTTGGGAGTGGGAATCTTCTCAGGCTAACTTTGGTTTATGTGAATCTCCACTTGATCTTCTTGTAGGTGTACCGTATATATCCTCTCTACCATCCCTTGCATAAGGTTCCCCCATTAATCATGGTGTCCAGCATCTCTCCTTTGGTTTCATGTTGCTCACTGATCCCCTTTATCATTGTTGTGTCTTATCTCTTTGTTCTCCACTTTCCTAGATAGGACTAGTGCATTTAGACTCTAGACTCCTATTCATGGCCATGAAACCATGGTTTATCTACTTCATGGTCCCATTTAATTCACCCCATTGAACCAATGATGGCTTTCTCCATAGACAATGCCACTTTGGATCTCCAGTTTTCACCTTCATGTGTGGCTGAGATTGAAGCCATAATTATTACTCCTATGGGACTAAGATAGTGGACTTGATACAAGTGTTGTGAACCCAACTATAGTTGGTTGCACCGGTAAATCCTGGGTCTGTAATAGACAAATTGATATTTTAATAATGAAATTGTTGGAAAACTAAAACTCTATAATATCTGAAGTTTGAAAATGCTGCAAAAACAAAAAAAAAATATTATCTACTATTAAAAAAAAATCTAGGGCAAACCTTAGATCTGAAATATGAAATTATAAGGCCAAAAAACACTCAGATTTCTAAAAATGTGAAGTAACAGAGCCTTACATTTGCAGGAAAATCGACTAAACCGTATGTATAAGAGAATGTTATTTCCTGAGATCATATGGATGGCAACTCATGCCAAATTGAGGACAGTATTGGCACTTCCCTGGCAAAAACATACCCTCCAACCTGTGCATAGATAATTTCCTTCCCAAAGACATTCCCTGCTAAAGCGTAGGGAATCTGTGTTTATAATATTTTTCCTCCTTGTGAACTTTTCACATTGTGCATTTGGGATACCTTAAGTTACTTTCCTTTTGTGAATGTTATCACTATATGCATGTGGGATAACTAACTCAGAGTTACTTTTGATTTTCTAACTAACAAAAAGTGCAATTATCTTTAACACAATGACCAGCCAACAAAATAAAAAGACAACTACTTCTAAAGAACCCCAGCACTAAGGTACATTAATCTTTGATATCATAAGAATTATTCACAAGGTGCAATTTCTTCCTAGACAGTCTCAACTCTCTACCATATATATCTATGGTATGAACATATATGAGAAACACAGCCTCCTGCTTGAGGGATGTTGTAGATATTTGCAATAAGTTCTTAACAGTTATCATTCCAATAAAATTCCGAGTAATGTTTAGAAACAAATCCTTGTAGTACCAATGAACTATCCATACTACATGGTCTTAACATTTAAAGAAACAATCAAGTGAAAATTACCTTAATGTCTATATAAATGACCGACAACAATCCACCAATAATCATTGACACTGTCTGAGAAATCAAACAAGACATGTATTTGGCAACTCCGACTAGAGTTTTAAGACGTCAACAGGCAAGTGCATTAGGCTTCCATGATCAAAGTTTGAGACCACTTGTACAAGGATAACAGTGATATGGTGAATAGATATTACAAAGATAGGGAATAATAAAATCAAACCATATATCTTGGAAAGAATAAGCATTTAAAATTTTATGCCCTTTCTACACCACTCAAAAAATGAAGCAACAATGAAAGCAGGGTTTACTTTCTCTCAAAAAGATGCTTTATATCAAATCTTTGTTATCTTCTTAATTTCTGCATGCACTTAACCCTTTCAAAATCAGGAGGAGCATAGTTTTTCTCGACTTCCCAAGCTATCTGTGCCATGTATGTCAATGAAGATTTAGCATCCTTTTCATCTGTGACTTCTCTTGGGAATGGAATACGAACCTCCAGTATCTCTCTCTGTGGATGCGTACAGATGCTTAAATCAAAGCCTAATCTATCAATCCATACCATGCTTACTTCCTCAACCTGTCAGGGACTCGCATTAAAAAATTACAAGTTAATATGCTTTGTAACTTTTTAATCATCTCTCTCGAAGTGTAAAATATAACTTCTTTCATCTGTTCTTAATAAGAATATATGCTTGAAATAAAAAGTAAAGGATTTTGAAAGAAGCATGGCAGAAAACACTGATATTTTACAGAATTTTGAAATGACAGATCATAAACTGTTACAGGCCAAAAATAAGTTTGCCAAGCTTTTTTGGATGTATAGACAAATCTTTTGATCCATCATATTACTCTACACATTATCGAGGGTGCCTGTGCTTGCATTCTTGATTACACAACACAAAGAAGCAAGAAATCTTACATCCTGTAGCATGAGTCTGAAAGTTTCACAATTATGCATACAACTAGTATTAATGTTTTTGAAATAAAATAGATAAGTGAAACAGTTTTTGCATTCATCCAGTTCTTGAATAGAATGTTATTCAGAACATAACGACAATAGTAACTGCTTTAGTTATTACAAGTACTGAGTGCAATTCTATTGTTAAATACAGTTTAGCATGGTAGAGTACTACACCTACTCCTATTTTCTGTTATCTCATATCCCCTGTCCCTCATCCCCTTCTCTTGGTTCATGGATGTTAATGGATATTCTTTAGTGATTATTGCTCTCTAACTCCTACTGCAAATGAATTATTAATTCTTATTGCTTTTTCAGAATAATACATATCCATTTGCCTTGCTAGTGAAGAATTCCACACAAAGAACTCAGATTTTTATCCTAGAAACCCTCTTAAGAGAGTAAAAATTAAAAACTAAACTGTGATAGTGGCAAATACCATACTACCTATATTCAAAGTAGTAAATTACCAAGTACAATAGCTTGCTTGGATGCAAGCTAACCCTTGCTCCTTTACTGGCGGATTCTACTGTCTCAACCCTTCTATCACACTATGAACAGCTGAATCCTGTTTTACTTCAATCATACAACTTAATTTTTCCCCCGATTGATTCAAATGTGTAATGTTTCTTTTTAGACTTCCTTATTTTTCCTTACATAAATAACCTAACTCACAATAATCATTGCATAGTTAATCATAGATATTCATTTATCCTAAAAATTATAATTTTGATTATATAATTCAGATTTAAAGATTATGATGTATATCTGAAAATATAAAACTTATCCTTTATGCTCTGCTGTAATTCTTCTTTTAATTTGCAGCAATATCTCTTTGTATGAATGTCTTTGAAATGTCTCTAATTTCTGCCCATGTTAGGGGTTTTCGTCCACTAACTTGATAAGAGAAGTTAAGGGTTTTCATCTTTAAATCTCTGCACCTTTGAGGGGCTTCATCCTCTTATTTTAGACCTTGAGGGTTTTCGTCCTCAAATTGTTGAACCATAGTTCACGCTCCATCAGGAGTAAAAAATCAGATATAAAATATATTCATCCTTCATTGATGCCTCCTCCTCCTTCCTTGATCTTCCTTATATACCTTTTTCCTTCAATGGACATAACTATTCACATGGCCTTTGACCTTTATTAAAACTTTAACTTTAATTTTATATTTTATAATATATTATATTTTATATTTTGATATTTTATTATTATTATTATTATTATCATTATTATTATTATTTATTATTGTTTTAATCCCATTTCAAAAGGGGACATTACAGTCCGCCCTTCCCAAGATTGCTTGTTCTCAAGCAATCACAAACTAGGATTCTGCAGAATTTCTTCTTCACTTGACTGAATCTTTTTTGAATATGCCGAGATTCCAAATCAATCTTGGAAATTTGTAATTCCCAATCCTCGATCCAAATCTAAGACCTATACACTCAATTTGAGGAACTTGATAATTTAGCATGATAACATGTTGATCATCCCGAACATTCATCTCTTCTAACTTTTTATGCAATTTGGCAATTGTATCTCCAATCTTTGCACAATTTGATGTTGGAGAAGGTAATCTGCTGACTTTAGAGACACCAGTGTTAACAGTGGATGTACCTATTATTCCAGGACTAACACTTGCAATCCGATTGGTTGATTTTGGCTTCCCTTCCTTGTTAGGTCCAATTGCTTTGGTGTCCAACAGACAATTGCCAAGGAGAACTAAAAGGGATTAACAACCCAGCGATGCATTCCAAAGCCACACGTCAACATATACAGCTTCCCACAATTTAGTAAAACATATATTACATGGTGCAGGCCTAAAGAGTCGGATATATTTGTCTTCTAAATTAAGTCGAAACTTCAATCACATGTGGTCCCTTAAAAGATGCGGCAGCTTATAGTATTATTCTCCCTTTTAATCGCTGTGATTCCTTTGTATTGTGCAACCCAAGGAGATTTCACTGGCATGTATTAGTCAGACAACTAATAATTATATTTGATGCCCAAAATAATGACATGAGAAATGCCACGATTCCCAAATTAATACTCTTCAACAGATGGTGCTAAACAGCCTTTGATATGATTTCCTTGATAATCATCTAGCATATTAAATCAATTAGACATCAATTGCTATTCCCCTCCAGAGGTTATGGCAGACAGTAAAATAATGCGTCAGAAACTTGTCTCCCCACATAATAATCGCCACCCTTATATTAACTGTACAAGAGATAAGTTAAGAAGCATATATCATTCACCACATCAGTCGACAATGTGTTGCGCCTCCTTTTTAAGGTGTTAACATAATATATATAGACTTTTAGTGTTGCACAGGCAACCAACACATTAAATTTCAGTGGATTAAACATATACCGACTCAGCCATATTTACTTCTTCTATCATTTACATGAAATAAGTTTTCTGCATCATAGGGTTGACTTCTCTTTCACAAGCTGGCAAGATCCTGCTCTGATACCAATTGTAATGTCCCTTTTTAGACTTCCTTATTTTTCCTTATATAAATAACCCTAACTCACAATAATGATTGCATAGTTAATCATATATAATCATTTATCCTAAAAATTATAATTTTGATTATATAATTCGGAAATAAAGATTATGATGTATATCTGAAAATACAAAACTTATCCTTTATGCTCTGCTGTAATTCTTCTTTTAATTTGCAGCGATTTCTCTTTATATGAATGTCTCTAAAATGTCTCTAATTTCTGCCCAAAGTTAGGGGTTTTCGTCCACTAACTTGATTAAGGGTTTTCGTCCTTAAAGCTCTGCACCTTTCAGGGGCTTCATCCTCTTATTTTAGACCTTGAGGTATTTCATCCTCAAGTTGTTGAACCATAGTTCACGCTCCATCAGGAGTAAAAATCAGATATAAAATATATTCATCCTTCATTGATGCCTCCTCCTCCTTCCTTGATCTTCCTTATATACCTTTTTCCTTCAATGGACATAACTATTCACATGCCCTTTGACCTTTATTAAAACTTTAACTTTAATTTTATATTTTATAATATATTATATTTTATATTTTATATTTTATATTTTATATTTTGATATTTTATTTTATTATTATTATTATTATCCCATTTCAAAACCGGACATTACAAAATGCTAGTTTCTACCTCCTTTTATAGATTTATGAAAACAGGAAGTTCTCCTGGGCCTTGAAGGTTTTCCCACATGCACCAAAAGGCGAAATGGCGCATGCTCAGTTCACATTCCAAATTTTTTGGCTATACAGTTAATATCAACTACCACAATCACAGTTCTATCCTAAACACTACTGTAGTCGTGGTCCTAACCTAGAAATATTTCCTAACATATTTCTAGATCAACCTTCTCTGTTTTCTGACTATTTGATGAATTCGTTTTATTGTTCACAAAATACATTTTTGTATACATTTTATTACAATTGTCATGATCCATACAGATCATAGATTAGCATGTTATCAAAGGGCTGAAGAATTTTTTGAGATGATATGATGAAATGTGACATTTCTGATCTCTCACCCTAATCTCTTTCTTTCATCTTCATCAACTCTATGTTTCATTAAGAGATCCACCCTCTTAGGGCTATTTGTACAAATGCTTAGATTTCAAGTTTGGTGTTTTGACTGCTTTAGAATTACGACACTGTTATGTTTACTTTTCTTTAGAGCTTTGAGTTTATTTACTTTTATTGACCTAGAATGGTTTTTTATACTAGCATCTCGTTAATATAACTGAGGTGCTTTTTGAGTCCCCACACTCTCAGTAATCTGTAGACATTAATAATTTTTTTCTTTCTCTAGGCTATTCAAGAAAAAGCAGTAGTTATAGACTAGTAAACATGCTGACAAATACTTGTTTAGACCTTGTTTCCTTTCTACATTCTATTTGCATTCTTCCAAGATATTAAGATTCAAAAATCACAAAATTGAAGAGGTAGTTTTTTTAAATATACTTGACATGCATAATGCAATACAGTAAGTCTCAAAAGAAAATAAAAGTTGACCTCAGCATCCAAATCAGTGTAAATCTTGCATATACGATGAATGTCTTCCGGGTGCTTATCATTCATATCCTTCACTATCTTTGCAACACGATCACGAAGTGGATCAGCACTTGCTCTTGAATAGTCCAAAGCATTCACCCAAAGACCCTCCTGCAGACAAAGTCAATGATACGACATCAAAATTCAGTATATTCTTCAACCTATTCTTTACTGCCAGTATCATAATGATATGGCATTGCTAATGCATACATTAATTACTGATGCAACATCAGAAAGGAAGGAAATGAAAGAGAAGAGAGAGATGAACAGAAATAGCTCTTAAATTTATATGACTGATATACTTGGGATACAGTTGTTACAACTAAAAGCATAACATGGAAGCCATATGTTTGGAGATAGAAATGTCACTCAAGACAGTAACACCTTGGTCAAGCCCAATAAAAGCTTTGATAGAAAATCCATTATAAATTCCTTGCCACAAGATCCTTCTCCACACAAATTCAAGTTCTGATTCTAAACTAGTCCTCAACTGAGGTGCTCTATGCTCTCATACACGTCCTGGCAAATGCCAATATCTTTTGCAATTAGCTCCTAGATAATCAGTAACGTACTTACCTTATTGCAACCCATTAACATCTACTCTTACAATTCAAATGGTAATTTTTTTTTTCCTGCACAGCTTTACAGATGGCCATAGGTGTTTCTTATCTCACATACATTGTTTCCAAACCACGCTTGAGACAGTTATCTTAAGTTTAATGTGTCTTTCCATATCTTGTATGACCTGCTGATGTAATATATACTTGAAGATAGTGAGATCTTTGGATACATTTTTCTTGAAGAATCTGTTCCTCTCCTTCACAAGAGAGTTGATCAATATGAGTCCTTAAGGAACTCAGACTTGTTTCTTAAATATTGTGCTTCACTCTTTCACAAAATCTAAACATAAATCTGCTGCTGCTCTCTTTGCCAATGGAATAATTGTTTCTAGAAGAATTTGATTATTATGGAAGTCGGTATATCATACCTGGAAAAAAGATGTTTGAGAAAGATTCAATTCTACAACATTAATGTTCACAAGAAATCTCAGATTAGAAAGTTACTTTCACAATGAGATCGTTCATCCGTTGTTCAGGTGAAGGAAGCAGAGAAAAGCATGTCTGCCGGTAGTAAGAGGAAAAAGGTTGAAAGTCAGAAGATTCAAGGTATAATAATTGGCAGATGATGTTGCAAAGCAAACCGGACAAGCTTAAGAATGTGAGGAGAAGCTGGGTAAAGTTTAAGGTACAAAAGGGTCCAAGGCATAGATTTTGAGGCAAATGGAGCCCAGAAATATCAAAGCAAGTGGATCCTGCAAAAAGAGAATTTAGAGTTCCAGTAAACGCCAGAAGATTGATTCTGATCTGACATGTAGACTGGTGTAGGATGTCGACATTCTTGTGGGTAATTGATGACAATGTAAAGCATAAAAGCACATTCCACCAGAAATAGCAAGAAAGATGAGAGCCAACTATCTTGGCTGTCTAGACAACATGGAGCTTTTAGTAACTAAGTAATAATAAGGGTGAATTGTATTGTCTTTGGTTTGTGATTATTTGTATAAAATTGTGTGTTTAATTAAATATAAGTGGTTGTTTT
This sequence comes from Cunninghamia lanceolata, assembly GCA_027924645.1. Taxonomy (NCBI): domain Eukaryota; kingdom Viridiplantae; phylum Streptophyta; class Pinopsida; order Cupressales; family Cupressaceae; genus Cunninghamia; species Cunninghamia lanceolata. The sequence goes on from BSBN01000249.1 coordinate 6,832,906, forward strand.
GTAACTATGCATGCTCTCTACTTGTTCACTCACTTTTCTTTTAGGATTATTAGCTGTGGTTATTTAGTTGATGTGTGATTGTCTATAGTTGCAATGCATCTTGTAAATTCATATGTTATGAAAGAAGAAAATAGAGACTGAGCTTGGAATTACATAGTTTATAACAGGGTATATGATACCCTTTAGGTTGATTGATTACGGTTAAATACATGAGGAATGCATGCATAGAGTTGAGTATTGAAATGTAAAACAATGCCACCAAATGAACAAAATACCAGCCAATCTCTATTAAAGTAGCAATAGAGGAAGAAACACAGGTAAAACTTATCACTAATTTGTAAATTTATTAGCCAGGTGGTATAGAAATTGGGAATTTACAGTCGGTTCAAACAACACGATGGTGGAGATATTCAAGTAGTAGTTGAAGATTCTATGCCAAATCAAGAGTTTGGATTCTCTAGCATGAAAAAACGTTTGGGAGTGGTGCCTGATTTGGACTTTTATAAGCAAATATGAATGAAAAGCTAGCTCAATTTAACCGGAGGAAATGACACAACAACAAAAAATAGATACAACCAAGACTCATGCAAAAAATATTATGCAGGTGAAATGCAAGCAAATAAGCAAGACTTATGCCAGGTAATCCAACCATGGAAGGATCAAAATGAATAAAGTATTGCAGGATGCCAGGAACATTACCTCATATTAACAAAGTAAGTTACTTTTCTAATGCAGTGGGACCAAGAAGCTACATACAACAGGAAGGGCTTATGGCTATCAGGAAATAGACTGTGTTAAATTTTGGAGTGAGAAAGAGGCGACCGGCTAGTAGCAGAGTAGCTCAAAACTTTTTCTAAAAATCTTCAAGCAGCAAATAATTCTTTTAGATATAGCAGCTGGATGCATTTATGTAGCAAGCTCAATTAAGAACACAAATAATGTTCCTAGTGAGATCTATGACTTTTGCTGAGAAATACACTAGGTAATAGAAGCACAGTAATAATAGATGCACCTACAATTGTTGTTTTCTTCAAGTCCAAAATATTGGACAAGAATTTGCAGTAGTATATATAGTGCAATCGGTTCTACAATAAATCTTTATCATGAAAACAGGTGAAAAAGTTAGCCTGCCTGGAGATGCTACAAATCTAAGACATTGGGACAATCAGCAGAAGTAATTCCCATCTCTAAAAATTGGTGTATCTTCATAGTCTTATATCGTCACAGAAATGCCCTCCTTTGTTGCTATCGACAGAACAATAAAATAAATATTCTTGTGGAACTAATTGCCTTTAAAAGGCATATTCTCTCCTTGCTTGTCTTAGTCCAACAAATGGCAAGTTGGCATAGCGACCATGAATGAGGTGACAGATAATGTGGTTAAGAAGAAAACAGCCACCTGGCCTGGAGATAATTTGGTGGACAGTCAAGCAATCTTCCATCCATCTAGCTTCCATTAATTCATCAACCTAGAATATGCATGCTACTTGTTGCAAGATAAGTAGAAATTCAAGCAATATACTTTCATTTTATATACTTTTGTAGTTTACATGGTTCCCTACAAATATACATCTAATCACTGCTTTTCATAATTAAGCTCTATCACACAATGCAACATTTGACAAAAAGATAGAAAAAAGCTATAACTTCTTGTGACAAATTGGGATAAAATGCAAAGTAACAACAAACATTTGTCATACCTCACCCAAGTCCTGTGATTGGAGGACCCTTTCCACAGCTAGAACATATAGATGATCTTCATCTACTTCCTTGCCAAATCTCCTTGCCCATATTAATTGAAGTCTCTACTCAAAGGCAACCGCAGAATAAGCAAATGCTAAAAGAACCCTCTACTCAAAAGTAATGAGATTACCAAAAACAACTTTAAAAAATAAAAAGTGAAATAGAATAATATTTTTTGTCTAATGAGATTACCAAAAACAACTTTAAGAAATGAAATATTTATTTTTGTCCATTAATAACAATCATGGTTAAAGGGCCTGTATTTAATTTACAAATTTAACAAAAATAAGCACGCTAGAGGAAGGTACAAGTAAGGGAGTTCATAAACATGTGTGCTCTCACAACAAAGATGGGAATGCTAAAAGGAGAACAGCTAATGGAAAGCTGGCTTGTAAACCATTAATTAAGCCTGCTCCTAGTATCAAAGCCCTCAAGGAAATTTGTAATTTGAGTCCATGAAGTTTCATGCTGATTTCTCAATGCAATATCACTGTCAAATTGGTATACCATCACAAAGCTCGTGAAGAAATTTCTTGGTACTTGTTACCATGTAGACTTAAATAAATAAGTGATGAGGCTAGTGTAAGATCTTTTGGTAAACTCTTTTTCTGAGAAGTTTCGTTTTGTCCGGAGATTCCAAATAAATAACGTGACACAACTATGACCATCCTAGAGCTCAAATGTCTTGCTGATTTCTCTACGTAATCTGAGTCCATGAAGCTTCATACTCAGTTCTCTACTTGATACAAATCCCTTTAGTTTCATGCTGATTTCTCTACATAATACCACTATCAAACTGGTGTACTATGCCAATGCTCATCATGAGTCTTCTTGGTGCCCATTTCTATATATACTTAAAGAAAGAAGCAATGAGCCTGGTATGAGATCTTTTGGCAGACCCCTTCCTGAGAAGTTTCCTTTTGTGCTGAGTCAACTTCCAAATAATGAACATAACACAACAATAACTATCCTAGTGAATCATTGCAAATAAGAAGGCTTTTGTAGTTCTGAATAAGCAATGTAATTTACCTCGACCGTCCTTGTAATCTTGACATCTAAAACTGAATGGTCCTCTGTCTCTAGTTGCATGTTAAAAAGGCTGCAGATATATAGAATCTAGTCAGATGATGGTCAAACTCAATTCAAAGCCAATAAGATTCGGCATGTAGGTAGATTAAGGGAAGTATCAATCTAAGATGTCATCATCTAGTGTATCTCAGGTGGTGAATCTCCCTTTCAAATCAATGGAAGCTAAGTATATGGAGTTTTGGTGACACATTCACATGGCTCAATCCAAGTAGTTTTCAATTATGCTATATAGATACCTCTTAATGTTTTTATTGTCAAATCTAGAGAAATTCTTGTTTTCTATTTCAATTTAACTGTCAACTAATTTCAAGACATACTCCAAATAATTTAGGATAAGGATATTAAAATGCCAACCCCTTAGAACAACTTTGTCCTCAAGTTTTAGCCCATTCATTATAAGTCTCAATTACAATTCCTCGCTGTGATAGTAATAAGTCATTTTGTTTTGTGGCTCTACAAACAGTAATGCGTCTATCCATTCAAGAAACAAAGTCTACATCAGGCTCTATACCAATCACAACATGATATACATTAAGACAATCTCCTAGGAGTCATGCAACATACTACCAGTCCAAGGTGAGAGTACTAAAGTGAGAAGCTTAGTCTTGATATATCTTGAAGCAGTTCCCCGAAATACCAATTATTGTTGCATTTAATTTATCAAATATGCACTCAAAGTAGAGACGTGAAGGAATGTTCAATGTCATCATCCTTTATTCAACCATATCCACAGTATTATTTAAGAGTTTGAATCAATGGAACAATATATATAGCCCTATTTGCATGCTTGGAAGGTTCAACACAACCCACGGAACTAAAAGAGCATTCAATATGGGTTTAGGTGCATTTGGCAACCTCTCCTGACAAAGAGAAAAGCTCTTTGCCAAACATCATTCAACTCTTGTAAAGTTGCACATCATACGCTAAAAGATACCAATAAGAAAGATCTGCCAAGAGCATGTGTTAAGATAGTCGTGCTATTCTGGAATGATTTCTAATTAAGTACTCTGAAAATTGTGTTTCCCCTATCATCCAAGACCATTATGCTCCCTGTCAAGATAAATTTACTTACTCTGATTCTGATGCACTAGCTGTAGCAAGAAAAAAGGAAAGAATTTCTATGGAATTGAACAAGCAATCAGAACTAATAAATGGAACAGATAAGTGTCATAATTTGTAATTGACAACAAGGAGTGGAAAACAAGGAGTCTCCAACCTGGGTCTATGACATACTAAAAAAAACTGGAAAGAGTGAAAACATATGATGTACATTGTACACAATATCAAAGCATTGTAGGAGAGAAAACCTCTAACTTGGAAAAAAAAAGAAACATTCTTTCAACCGAAGGAAATAAAATGTCTGTTTTCTGGCAGGAGGATCAACACTGACCCACTCTCTAACCTTAACAGATTCCATTTTCATATTTTATTGCCCGCAACTAAAAATTCTTTATAAAGAAAATTTTATGTATTGGGATCTATACTTAAGAAATTTTCTATGTGTCATTTATTCTCATACTTTACCTGAATTGTTGTTTGTTTTTTAATAGACACAGCTACAACATTTCAAAGAATATTTAGTGACAGAATGTGAAGCATTGTAATAGATGCGAAGTTACAGGAATCCAATGACCTGGTAAAAGGCAGCCTACTCAACATAGCCTCCTAGATCTATTTTTAATCATCAATAATTTCACAGTATTGGGAAAAGGCCATTGACTGTGTGAGCTATATCCAAAACCACATTCCTCATAAATCCTTAAAGGGAGTTACTCCATTCAAAACTTGGAATAGTTGGAAACCCACAGTCAAACATTTTAGAATATTTGGTTTTCCAGCATGGGCTCACATTCCAACAGAGAAATGTAAGGCTATGGATCCACAGAGCAAGCCTTGAATCTTTGTAGGCTATCCAGATGGTATTAAGGGATATCTTCTCCACCCTACCACACATGAGTTGTTCATTGAGAGTAGTGCTCACTTTGAGGACTCTTCGAATTCTACTTTTGACACTTCTCCACCATCTACATTCATATTCGATTCACTTGGGATTGATGATAGCACTTCTAAGGATTCAAATCCACCTAGCCACATTCTTCATGACAAGAATTCTTCTTTCTCCACTCAGGCTGACAAAAGTGATGATGAGGATCCACCTTCTTCCTCTCTTAGCCATTATTCTGATGTTAAGGAACCTCCTCCTAGTTCTCTATCTTTCGGTCCACTTTGGGCTAGACACACTCTACAATCTGCAAGTGATTGGGTGAGGAATCGGGGATCCTTCAGATACTTGGTGGATGAGATCATAGTTCTAAGGGCATCCACATGTTTTCATTGCCTCTACTTTGAATTTATAGCCTTTTTGTGAGGCATCTGGCATTCTTGAGTGGGATGTAGCGATGCAAGAGGAGTATAGTTCCTTGGTTATGACCCATAGTTGGGATTTGGTCCCCCTTCCTAAGAGACAGAAGTTTGTTCAACGTAAGTTGATATATCAAACAAAATTTGCAATAGATGGATCAGTTGATAAGTTTAAAGCACGACTAGTTGCAAAGGGGTTTTCACAAGTCCCTGGCATTGACTTCATTGAGACCTTTAAACCAATTGCAAAGATGAACTCTATCTAACTCAATTTTTCTATTTCTATAGCACATCGTTGGGAGGTTCACCATATGGACATGACAAGTGCTTTTCTTCATAGAGACCCTGAGGAGATCTATATGGAGCAACCACAAGGGTTTCTACAAAATTCTTCCATGGTTCGCAAACTTCAAAAATCTATCTATGGCCTAAAACAATCCCTTCAAGCACCAAGATGGATTCCTTCCTTCTCACAATTGTATTCTCCATATGCTATTCTGATCCGAACATTTACATCTTTCAACAGAATGATTCTCTACTATTTCTAGTTTTGTATGTTGACTTACTAATCACAAGGAGTTCTTCATCCTCCATTGTGATAGTGAAAAAAGTCCTTTATGACAAGTTTTCTATGACCGACTTGGGTATGCATTATTTTCTTGGGATTAAGCTATCTCAGTCTACTTCGGAGATTACCATTGCACAACCCAAATATGCTCTTCGTCTGCTCTCATGATTCCACATGGTTCACTGCAATCCTACTTAGACTCCCCTTCTTTTTGGAGTCAAACATGAGGCATAGTGTTCTTCACCGTTAGTTGATGGTACTTTGTATCGACAACTTGTTGGCAGCCTCATTTACCTGACTCATACACAACCCGACATTTCATACTATGTTAGCATAGTCTCTCAATTTATAAAGGAGCCCCATGAGCTGCACTGAAAGAGGCCAAGCAAATTCTCCACTACATACAAGGTACTCACAATTATGGGATTCATTATGCAGCAGGTATTGATATTCACTTGGTTGGGTATATTGATTCAAACTAGGGGGGCAATTCTCAAGATTGCCAATCCACTTCAGGCTACAACTTCTCACTTGGTTTAGGTCCTATATGTTGGTCAAGCAAGGCCAAGTATCGGGGCGCTATGAATGTAGCCACTGAGGCCATTTGGCTTCAGCACATTCTCACCGAGTTTGGTATTCAATTTAGATGACCATCTATCATATTCTATGACAACCAAAGTGCTATTCAAATATCATGGAACCCAGTCCACCATCAGTAGACCAAGCACATAGAGGTTCATATGCACTATATTCGTGAGCTTATTCATGGATAAGTCATTGATCTTCGCTACTACCTGACTTCTGAGTAGATAGTTAACATCTTCACCAAACCCTTTACAAAAAGCAAGTTTTTTCACTTATGAGCTTTGCTAGGTTGCAGGAGTCTCTCTCTCTCTCTCTCTCTCTCTCTCTCTCTCTGGGAGGGTCTTTTCTCTCTCTATTCGGGAGATGGGGGCTTATCTCTCTTTTCTTTGGAGGGATTCTTCAATTTGGGGGGTATTTCTATGTATGTGGGCACCTCATCAAGCTTCATTTGTCGGGACCCATCTTTTCACCCACCTAAGTTGTGCTTAAGAGAGGTGTTAGTGTAAGTTTTTATTTTCCTTTATTTAGGTTAATTGTTGTTTTCCTACACATCTGTTTAGCTTGCTTAGGTTGTTAGGAGTGGGTCACATATAAGAGCAAATAACATCTTTCATGAGTGTAATGCCCACCTATTTTTGGTCGTTGGAGTTACTTCTCATTTATCGGTTGTCCACTCAATTTCCATGCGTTATTTATGTATTGTGAGGTTTTAGTTATGTGTATTCTTACTTTGAGCCATTCTTGTCTCACGAGTATTTTGCATGTTCTCTTATTTCTAAAACTCTCTCGATTTCACTATTTTGACTTTAGGATTGCTTGTCGAATAGAGTGCATGTGGCTATTCCTACACTAGATCTTTGTTCTTCATTGCTTTTAGCAAATCCTAACAATCACTTTGCATGTGAGGCCAATAGAAGAAACGCTACAAATAATGAAGTGTTTTCTACTTGCAAAAATGACCACCATAGAGAGTAGAATGTGCCTCCTTAAGAAGAGAAGTGTGGCATCACAAGACAAACAATTTATAGATCTTATACAACAACCCTTCCTTGCAATGGAAATCCTAAAGGGTGCCAAATTGGAAGATACTAGGTTTTGTAGATGATTGTAGGCTTACCCAAAATCTAGATTATCAACATACTGAGAAGCCCAACAATGAAATCCAAGATGTGAAATGACAATAGTCAAAGAGTGAGTCATAGGAGAACAACTCAAATAATATGCAAGAGTATTGGCAATCGCCTTTTTGTATTTAATGACCAAGTGAAACTATTGTAAATAGGATGCCCACTTTGTATGTCTAGCTTCTTTAATTTTGTTTTGGGGTTGAAGAAAATGTAGGGATAAGTGATCAATATGGACAATAGTTTCTTTGCCAAGAAGATAGTGTCTCTGATATTTAATGGCTTGGACCAATGCTACAACCCCTTATCATAAGTTGAATAGTTCTAGCTAGCTAAACAAAAGTTTTCAAAATGATAGGTTATTGAATGGCCATTCTACTTCAAAATGGCTCCAATTACAAACTACAAGCATTTGTCTCAATCTTGAAAGGCTATGAGAGATCAAGCAGTACAAGAACAAGTGTAGAATATAACTTTTTGTTCAATGTATTGAAGGCACGTGAATAGTCCTCTATCCACTAAAACACAACATTAGTTTTTGTCAACTAATGCAAGGACAAGGCAATGTTTGAATAGACAAGGATGAACTTATGATAGAAGTTTGCAAGATTGAGAAAACTACATAACTCTATGATGATAGGAATTGTCCATTTCAGAAGAACATCAACCTTAGAAGGATCCACCTAAATGCCATTAGCATCAATGATGAAGCCAAGATAGGAGATTGATGTCTAAGCAAAAGAACATTTGGGTAGGTTGGCATAATTTGTTTTGTTGAAGTATGTGAAGAACATGTTCCAAATGTTGGAGATGTACCTTCCAAGGGTGAGAAAAGACAAGGATATCATCTAAATAGATGATTAAAAAAACTCAAGGCAGTCTTTGAACACAATGTCCATCAATCGCATGAAAGTGGTTGGAGCATTGATGAATCCAAGCCACTCAAAAAGACCCATTTTGGTCTTGAAAGTTGTCTTCTATGAGTCCTCTAACTAAACTCTGACTTGTTGGTAGCCAGTCCTTAAATCAATCTTGGATAAAAACTTTGAAACTTGAATTTGATCAAGTCATCAATGCAAGAGAGTAGATATCAATTTTTTGTGTTGATCTTGTTTAATGCCTAGAATCAATGCAGACACGCCAAGTTCTCCCTTTCTTGAGCACAAGCAAAATTGGAGAAGCACAAGGTATGTACTTGGTCTAATGAAACCTTTGGTTGCGATCCCACAATAGTGTGCCCCACTTGTGGGACAGGACACAAAAATGAGTTTTGGAAGGCAAAAATAATTAAACACCTTTGAATGAAGGTTTACCCCTTCATTCGAAGGTAAAATGCCTACCACGTATTAATAGGCTTCAAATGAAGGCTTTTTTCTATTTTTAAATATTGCACATTGAAAATCCCTATAGGAAGGGACCTTCAAATGAAGGTACCATGAAGGTCCTTCATTTGAAGGTATTTATGATGCCCTCCTTCTACTCACCTAGTTTTCAAAAGAAATTCTTCTTCAAAGCAAGGTTGGGACCATCAAACGGAGTCACCATGATATGAGATTTTGCAAGATTGTAGCCCTCGGAGTATGTCATGTCCCATGAAATTTCTGTTGGTCGACTAAGAAGAGGCATAGGGGAAGCAGCAGTGAATGATCAACATATATACTATGAGTATTGGATGAAAAGAGAAGCAGATTAAGATACTAAGAAGAAATCGAATCCCTCACAAAACAACGATCCACATAAGACAAAAATATCTTATTTAAAAGATGTTTAATGAAATACAATCATAAGAAGATAAGATTTATTAATGATAAATATTGTGCAAATAAAAGATACAATTTGTGTATGCCTACATCAAGTAATACAATGGGTTGATTATTGCAGCGATCCCATTCATATAACACAAATATCTTATTTAAATGTATAATATGATGTGCTACTTACTATAAACCAAAGGATGCGATTATGTAAGGGACGGCAAAGATATTATGAGGAGACACGTCCATGGTGTAGAGTGGTGTCTCTCATAAGGCATCACATTTCTTCATGAGGAAAAGGATCGTATAAACAGAAGATCAAATGATGAATGGAAGGATATTCTAGAAGAGAATATAAAATAAACGATAGATAACTAATGTATAACAGCGGAGAATAACACACATACTATACAGCAGTTCTGATATAATGAAACACTCACGCGTCGATCAGTTAGGAATTGACCAATCATCAAGCAGCAAGCAAGCATCAGATCATTGGATCTCTTAATATAACAGCAGACAATTGATCTGCAGAAATATATCTATCTATACAGTCATCAAGTCTAATAAAGACAGCAAAGGATTACATTGCAAACTCTGAACTGAACTAGAAGTTCAATAGGAATCATTATTGGATACACATGCAAAAATAGAATAAGGAACAACAGGTCAGGTCATTATTGACTGACAATTATATTTTACTTATTGCATATCACTGTCATATCTAGAAATACATAAAATTATTGAAATAAACTGTCAACATGGAGAAGGGGGAAAATGTGCAGTATGGAGAATAGCTAAAGGCACCCTTACATTGACAAATATGAAGAACAGCAAGTAGGGGACCCTACTGTCATGTAAAAGGGAGAAACAGATAAGGGCACCCTAGGGCAAAATTCTTCTCCCTAATCTCCATGTTAAATTATAACTAATCTAAAGTTAAAATTTAATAATAAATAAAATATGCAACAAAAAATTGCGAAAAAAATATGCATGCACTAAATATCAATGTTAATGATCTATGTTTTAGAAATTATAAATTTATCTTATTTCTAAAAAAAGTTATGCATTATAATATCACTCATTAAATATACTAAAAATATAAAAAACAAGTTATTAAGAAATGTTTAAAAACAAGACTTTTTTTTAAAAAAATTTAGAATCTACACACAAAATCTGAAAAGTCACTAGTTCACGTCATCTTCAAATTATTAATTGTTTGCTTGCTATATGTGACAGAAAGTGAAATATTGTTTAAAAATGCTAAATTCAATGTCCCACTTAGGCCAAAAAGTGGGACACACTATTGTGGGATCACCCTTGGACAACAAGTCTTGAATTTGCCATTTGATTTTATCATTTTGTAATCATTGATGTGTGATACAATGGGGCATTAGGAAGAGGAATAACAACGACAAGGTCAATGGTGTGATCAATTGTTCCATCTGAGGGAAGTGTCTTAGGCTCACGAAACACATTTGAATAAGACTTGCATGTGACGAGGAGATAGTGACTTTTGTTGGTGATAAACTAGATTGTGGTATTCTGAAATTAATGCAAACTCCACTACTCGATTGACTACTTTACATGCTTGCCTACGACTAAGTAGTAAATTTGTCATTTTTGTAGTACATCTAGTGAGATACATTTTATTATCCTGTTGTAGTGTGTATGTGTTGTTATATGCATCACAGTGAGATTTCCTATTATATTGATAGGGTTTGCCAAGCAACAAGCCACAATAGTCCATAGCGGTCACATCACAAGCAACCTTATCAACAAACTTGGGACCAAAAGCAAAAGAGACAATGCATGTGTGCATGATCTGTAAGGATGAACCACTATCCTTTCATCCAAGTGCATATGGACGAGGATGTGGGTCCATTGTGAATTGCAGTTTGTCAACAATGGATCTTGCAATCAAATTCTTTTGTGAGCCATTGTCAATAAAACAATCAACTAAGAAGTCATGTGTCTTGTGAGGCCTACTTTATCTCACCTTCTATTTTTGCTTATGATACTTATTGTATGGACCTTATGATGGACATGTGGACATTTGGAGACTGCTAATCCCGTTATCTAGACTTTCATTACTATTTCGTATGCTTTGATTTGTTAGATAGAGCATGATGTGATGTTGTTATAGCTCGCATGTTAGATTTCACTTGATGTTATAATGTTGTGATATTTATTTTGATGCAAATGGGAACGTTAGTTGATGAGTAAATGAATGAAATATTATGCAATTTTAATCCTGATTTGATGTTTAGAAATGCAAATGAATTATGAATCATGTAAATGATAGCATGTGTATAATTGAGGATATAGGTCATTATGTGACTTTGTGTGTGTGTGCGCATTTCCTTTCACTTCGGCTATGATGAACATGTGCTATTAATCCGTTTGTGGAAGTGTGCAGGGAAAATCGAAGGTCATTCCAATAACCCTGTGTGATATCTATGTTTAGCCAACCTAGTCCCAAGAGGGACCAAGGTCATTTGTGTTGGAGCATGATGATTTGTAATGTCTGTTATTGATGTTTATTTTGATTAGGGTTCACCCTTTTAATTGATTTATTGATGTGTTGTAAGTTATAATGTTTGAGTTGCACTATTTTGGTGCTATTTATTTATTAGGCCTTTTTATGTGAATTTATGGACCCTTTGGTGTTTATTTTGGTCAAATAATGACCCTAGGTTATACCCCTAGGGTCTAGGACCAATTTGAACATGTGAAACCTTAGTTTAACCTTCTTTTGGTCACCTTAACTTGACCCTGAAGTTAAGTGACGAATTTTGAAGTTGGATGAGGTGGTGGACAAGTTCGCCATGACCAACTCCACTTCCCTAGGATAAGGTCTCCCTTATCTTGAAGGCTTGGGAAGCTTCTAAGGCCTTCAAATGTGAGAGACCTCATTCCTATGCTCTCACACATGTGTGAGAGCATCTTTGAGGGAATGGGTTTGCCTTGTTGGATAGGAGGATGACATGTGTCTTCTCCTTATCCTTATGGAGTCTTCCATGTGGGATTCCCCTCTCCATTATGCTCTCACACACGTGTGAGAGCATTTGTGGGAGAGTGTGAGGCTTTGTGGGATGGGAGTGTGACATGTGTCACCTCCTCATCCCTTGGGGTTTTGTGAGTGGATTGTGAGGAGGAAGGAGAAGGTGACATGTGTCACCTTCTCATTCCTCAAGGCTCTTTGGTTTAGCCTATTAAACTCCATCTTTGAGAGATGGAGAGGGTTCTTTATTTTTGCTTTCTTTTTGAATATTGATTTGAGGGAGATAGCTAGAGTTGGAGGATTTTGGATGCAAGGAGATTGGAAGGAGACTTAGGAGCTCTTCTTCAACCTCTTGCCAAATTTGGGCTTATACGGTAAGCACCCAAGGCTTTATGTCTTCCTTATGTTTTTACTTTCATTGTATGTGAAGATTGCCTTGTGTATTTTTGAGTTTTGGTGTATGTGATTGTAGGTTTTTATTTTGGGTGTTGGATGATGCTCTCCATTGAGAAGAGCTCATCTTGTTTTGGGGTGGGAGAGGAGTGAACCTCCTCGGGGGTAACCTCACTATATTTGGAGGTGTGGATGGCCATGGGAGTGCATTGTGGAGTATTTGGGATTTTAGTGAAGGCAAGAGTGCCTTGAGATTTTGATATTTTGAGAATTTGATGAAGGCAAGAGTGCCTTGGGATTCTTGACATTTTGAGATATTAAGGCAAGAGGCCTTATGATTTTTAGAGTATTATGTGTTTTGGTGATTTTGGGTTCCCCCCTTGAGTTGAGAGTAGTCCACTCTCCTACCCCTAAAAATCCAAGTAAATGGATTCGTTATGTGAAATCCTTGGGAGGGTGTATCTATGTTTTGTGTGAGTGATTTTGGTGCTAAATCCTTGTTGTGGTATGAACCCGGTTATATGGGTGACCTCCAAGCTCAGGGGTGACTTATTCCAAGTCTATGGTTGGGAGGTGAGCTCCCATGGGCATTTGGAAACCTCCTTGTGATTTTTGTAGGTTTTGGGTGAATATTGGAGTGTTTGGAGCATGGAGGAAATGATGGTTTTTATGGGTTTTGTTAATATATGGCATTATGGTTGCCATGGCATATTTGGCCTTGTAATAAGTTTATGTTTTTCCTTGTAGTCTTGAGAAATATCTCATCTCTTAAGGATATTGTATTTTTGTTTATATACTCCTTGTAATTCAAATGATTATTGAACTTAATAGAATGTATGGTTAAGAAGTTCTATCTAACTTGTGCTTTTGGAAAAGAAAAGAAAATATGTATTCATGTGGAAGAAAATCTCTCTCTCCCTACCTTGTGTTAATAGTATATGCATGAGAATAATTGCTTGTAAAGAAAAAAGAAAATATAGACTAAGCTTTCTCCTTAGGGTTGCAAGTAGAGAATAGATCGATGTTTTAATATTTTACATGAAAATAAAGTATGTAGCTATACTACTCTCCTTTAATTGAAAAATAGATTTACCCCTTGTTAAAAAAAAAAGAGGGAAATATAGATGCTGGTTATATTATCCTCTACAGTGTTGTTGAATTAAATATATATATAACTATAGAGATGTATATATATATATATATATATATATATATATATATATATATATTTTTAATTATATACCACTTGCTGTTTTTTAATGTTTTAGTTCACTGTTTTAGACCAAAAAATATAGAGAATAATATTTTAGTGGATATATATATATATTCTCTGTGTTTTCCTAGACTGCCTAGATCAGACTTACAGAATAGGTGGGAACCAAACATGTCCAAGCGTCCCTAGCATCAAGGAACGAAAGGAACGAAACTAACACCAATGCCACTAAAAAAAACTCGTGGGTCAACTTCAAAAGAAAGGAGCAACCACAAAGCCTCCTTAAACAGGGGCCAAAATCCCGAGGACGGTGGATCCACACAACAACAGGAGGATCTTAAGGTCTTCCCAACCTATCTACTCCTTCGAACCTCACTAGCACCCATCTCTTGATTCTTAAATATTCGGCCTCCCAACACGGGAAAGCACCAACACATTACTCAACACGACACCATGTCAACAAGGAATTTCCGAACCACCACTAGTGATCCACTAAACAACCTCAAGCTTACAACATCAACCAAGACCGACTATTCCCATCTTCCTCTCACCAAGTACCCCTTATGGGTAACGTAGGTTACATAGTTCACAACACTACACAGGTACCAGCAATACCAACAATAACAAAATCCTCAAAATAAACGCTTGCAAAAGATAAGTCTTTGAAATAGTTTTAACAAACAGAATTCCAAGGATTAAGATCCAAAAGATAAATCAAATTTAAAAGATAAGTCAAATTCAAAAGTGGCGCCAAATTCAACATTCAAAATTTAAATCGAAATACGATAAAACAAGTCCTTGAGGTAAGAGGACTATAAGAAAGTAAGTCAGCTAAGTAGCCCTAGTAAAGAAACTCAATACTATTGGTTTTGAATTCAATACAATTCCATCAATAAGTAGGTAATTATCTTCAACAATTTAACCCAAATTGCACATTACAACATTATACGTATATAACATAGTTACGAAAGAAAGGAGAGGGATAGTGGTCACATTCTTAACCAAGGTCATGAAACACCCCAACTACACGTACACCCACAACTTCTAGGCAACCTAGGACATGTTTGGAAAAGATTGCCAAAAGTCATGTATCCTAAGAGTCACCTTCGAAGTGGGCCCTACGCACTTCCTGGAAGGAACACGATACCACATCTGCATTGATACTACCAAAACATCTGAAAAGCACTACTTCCATAATTCTAAAATTACCCAAGGTGGTTCACAATTTACTCACAAGTTCAAAACCAAGGCCTTAATAACCCCCCAAAACAACTCATCGGATGCATCTATGTCGATCATACATGTCAATCACAACACTTAACCATTAATGACCAAAGGGTATCACAACCACCCCCACTAACATTCCCAAGACGAACTCAACTTCCCCACACATCCTTACAGTGCCTAACGCCTCCAAGATAACCTTACAAGTGATAACCCACATTCATTACCCTATAGCAAGGTGTGTGGGGCCTTCGTCAATACAACATCTAGAATCATCACATTTGATAAAAAGAATTTAATATCTTTCTAACCATCAAGATCCTCTACACGGACTAATGCAATCAGCTGCACAAGGGACTCACCTCAAGAATTACCAAATCCAACACTAAAAGTTTCAAGATGGAAGGGTTGACACTCCAACTTATCTCATTGCAACACTATCTGATTACCTTAAGCATCTCATGCGTTCTTCCATACTAAAAGGCAAGAAGGCACTACTAGAGTGTTCCCACATTAACCCAAAAGGGCAAACATAACTAAATTTTAACTTTCCTTACTACGACCATCACAAGGCTTCATTTAGCCTTCTAAGCACAAGGCATACGTTACTCACAAGGGCACTTGCCACCCTGTCAAGACATAAAGGTAAGCAACTCCAATGAAACAAGGTGACAAGGAAGGGATTAAGTTGCACTTAGGTTACTATTTAATAAGCAATTACGAACTTATACTCGCAACTAGATTTTACTCCTCGACTATCATAAAATGTTTCAACCTCATGCACGTACACAACCTTTAAACCACCAACCAACGAGGCACTATACTTTAAATGAACAAAGCACATTACAATTTAATGCTAAGGCAATGCATAGCCTAAATATCCATTAGACACCAACATGTTACATGGAGGTTAACTCGACGTGGCTCAACAATGTCACAAGATTTCACCACCACGAAGTGGTCCTCAAAGCCACTGCTCATCCTTTCACTAAACCCAAGAGGCATGCCCAAGAAAATAGCCATAAAAGGCCTTTCATGCCAAACTCTTTTAACATCCACTACTCCATCCTCAAGATGAGGGTATCAAGTGACTCATACAAGAGAATACACCATTTCATTCACTCTTCAAGTGACAATTACTCATCAGGGTAACTTAACCCTACATCAAGGTGAAGGACAACTAAAGGTCTACAACTTCTTCGCATCCCAACTTGAGGGGCCATCTAAACAAGGCACATCTTACCCCATGATACAAAGGTTAATTCAATGACACAAGGTGAAGAATAAAAGGATTGGGTAAATAAGTCTTTGTCCAAGATGGCATATCACTGTAATACATTTCTTTCCTCCAACATGGTAGGATAAACATACTCAACATCCTCAGAAAAGGGGCAGGTCTCAAACGATGCGATGGCACTCACGATTTGCAACGTGCCCCTCAACATTCACTAGGGCAACCTACAAGGTAACCATAAGAATAAAACTTTATCATAATAACACTTATCCAAGGGTGCACTTGCAGTAGGCTAACACGATCCCTAAAGAAGGATCAAAAGGCCCCATCAACAAGGACAAGGAGCAAGGATTAGCTAGGACGAAACACGTAGCTTAACTCCACCAAACATCCTTTTTGGGTAGCACTATATCAAGAAGTTGACAAATTTTTGAAGTCAGGACTTGCATGATCCTTCAATTACTCTATTCATCAAGAATACACTCCCCAAGTACCTACATCACCAAGTCATACATGGGGGTTGGCGGAAGCAAAAATTGAGGGAAACAAGCTATTCCCACGCAAGGTGTCTTACGAACTCATTGCTACACAAGCTAGAGTTAGACACGCAAAACAAGTACGCTAAATTCTATTATTGGCCCAACTTAGCAATTATACACACCCAGAGATCCCAGTGTTTGAAACATGGGCTCTGATACCAAATGCCATGCCCACATTTCCCATGTGGTCAAGACACACAACACACGTTCATGTCCACATTTGTCATGTGGTCATGACACGAAATATCAAAAACTTTTCCCACTCTACTCTAGAACCCCCTCACGCGCAATATACGCGCTCGGTGGCATACGTGCAAAAGCGAAAAACGTCAATTGAGAGTCGGGGTAATGCGAACTCTTTTCGCAATCCCTGCGAAATGTAAGCCTACTAAGGGGGTTATGCGACACGAGGAACGTCGCTAAGAGGGGTAGTTTCCATAATTGGAACTAACCCTAAGGTTCCTAGATGTGGTGAAATGATTTCGATATGAATCGAAATCTAATCCTAGGAAAAACTATTAGCATAATAAACATTAAATTAATTTCATCTAAAACTTAATTAGAGTACTTGATCATAAAAATGTGATAAAGTAAAGGCTTGAATTAAAACACTTAATTATCCTTTCCACTAGTCTAGGGAAAATCCGGCAACATAACACCACCTCATTGATATGAAAAAATTAAATTAATATAAAAAAATTTAAAAAAAAACTTCTCTAATAGCCTTTTCAAAAATATAAATTAGAAATTAAATACACCCATTAAATTAAATTACTCCACCCTTTCCTTATTTACCCAAGGCAATATAATTAATAAAAAAAATTAATCACATTAACTAAAGAAAACAATTAAGCAGTGATCCACGGGGACGCGTCCCCCCGGAAAAAGGTGCCGTTTCGGAGACGGGGACGTTTCCGAGACGGGGGGACGTCAGGGAAACGTCCCCCCCCCGTCCCCCCGCCGCCCCGCCGTCCCCCCGCCGCATCAGAGGACGTTTCTCATTGGGGGGACGTCTGGACGTCCCCAAGTCTTCCAAGCGTCCCCCCTCGAAACATATAATATTTGTTTTTTTTGTTTAGGTTTTACTTTTAACTTTTACTTTTCATTGTTTTGAAGTTTTCTCACTGGCACCCGACGCGTTCAAGGAGATTACTGCGTTTGAAGTTTACTTTGATTAAATTCTGACCGTCGAATCACAGGTACTGAGGCCCGAGGGTTTTATTTTGGGTGATTCGTTTATTATGCAGCGAATGCCTCAAAGAGATGGCATCGCGTGGGATATCCCACGCGATGCCATCTCTTTGAGGCATTCTTTTTCATGTTTTTTTATGCTGCAATAATAAACTGTGAACAATCTTATTGGAAGTGCGGCCATTAAATTTTAATACCTTACAGTCAAATGTTTGTAGTAACGTTTACCTCTGAAGAACAGAATGCCTCAAAGAGATGGCATCGCGTGGGATATCCCACGCGATGCCATCTCTTTGAGGCATTCAGCGTTAACAAAAATTTTAAAACGTTTTTAATTTCGGATTTCCATTTCCTAAACTTCCAGTTCTAAAACGGTAAAACCTTTTCGACAAATCCATTTTGTGCATATCCTGCAATCGTTGCAGTGCCTGCGTCTCCCTACCTGCGTCAAAATGGGAGCTTTCAGCTTTGGTTATTTTTAAATTTTTTTGATAAAGGATAGAGGAATTTTGTCAGATGTTGTGGTTGCAGCAACTGCACTGTTAGTGTAGTCTGTATGCACATTGCAAACTCAAAGTGGAAGCAGCAAGCAGTAGCACAGACAAGGCACATGAACTGTTTGACAGAATGCCTCAAAGAAATGTGGAAGCTCCGAAGCATAGACAAGGCACGTGAACTGTTTGACAGAATGCCTCAAAGAAATGTGGTCTCCCTCAAAGAAATGTGGTCTCCGCATAGACAAGGCACGTGAACTGTTTGACAGAATGCCTCAAAGAAATGTGGAAGGCTGGAAGCATAGACAAGGCACGTGAACTGTTTGACAGAATGCCTCATTCTGTCAAGGTGTGAACACTGAAAGCATAGACAAGGCACGTGAACTGTTTGACAGAATGCCTCATTCTGTCAAACAGCTCACGTGCCTTCTCTATCACAGTCTATGCTTCCACTGTTCCACATTTCTTTGAGGCATTTTGTCAAACAGTTCATGTGTCTTGTCTATGCAGACTGCAGAGACCACATTTCTTTGAGGCATTCTGTCAAAGACTCAAACAGTTCACATGCCTTGTCTATGCTTCCACATTTCTTTGAGGCATTCTGTCAAACAGTTCACGTGCCTTGTCTATGCTTCCACTTTGCATACACATCTAACAGGGCAGTTGCAACTACAACATCTGACAAGTCACAAAATTGAAAGTTCCTCTATCCTTTATGTTTTAGATGGATGTCCAACTCCATAACCTATTCCAAAGCTCCCATTTTGACACAGGCAGGGAGGATGCTGGGCTGGCAAAGGTTGTGGAATTCCGAATTTGGCTTTGCACCAGCCAATTGCATTTGCAGCTTGCTTTAACAAATCCTGCAATCATTTTGTGCATATCCTGGAATCATTGCAGTCCATGAGACCACATTTTGATTTTTGAATTTTTCTGATTTTCATTTTTAAAATTTTTTTCTTAACAATGAAGTTGTACATTGTTTTAACTTTTTTCAATTTTAATTTTTGATTTTCTTTTGCAGGCTGCAGCATCATCATCATAATGAGTTCACAGTCACACAGCATAAGTGACAATGAGGATAGAGAGGTTGAAGTTCACAGTGAAAATGACTCATCTCAATCTGATGATCGAGATCCTGATTTTGATTTAGAAGGGGAGGGTGAACATGCCTCAAATACTCGATCTCACTCTCAAACTGACACAAGTTCCGTTGGGAGTAAAGCTCGTGATAAGTGCCCTTCACAAATCCTTCAAAAATGGGCCAAGGGCTCCTTTGATCCAAAATCACCCTTAAAACAATTTGCATCCAAGATAGAAGCAAACCCTGCAGCAAAGGGGGGGGGCACTAGAAAATGGAAGTGCAACATATGTAAGCTTACATGGTTTGGAAGCATTACAAGAACTAATGCTCACCTTCTTCTTGTCCGAGGCAAAGGTGTAGATGTATGCAAAGTTGTGGATGGTAACTTGAAGTTCAGGGCTGAAATGTTAAAATTATGGGGTTGTAAAGAGGATGAAGCATCACCTTCTGTTATGTTGCCACAAAGGAGTAGGGGTGATCAAATTTCTAGTGCTACTTTGCAGATTCAAAGGCCACCAAATCCATCCAGTTCAAGTGCAACACAGCCGAAGGGGAAACGTAAGATGGCATCTTCACAACCATTGGCAGATTTATTCAATATGCAAGCAAAGGATGAGGCAGATGATGCCATTGGCAAATTGTTCTTTGCTAATGGCATTCCATTCCATGTGGCTCGCTCTCCTTATTATAAGGAAGCTGTGTCAAAGATAATAAGGGCAGGACAATCATATGTGCCACCAGGGGAGACTAAATTGAGGACAACAATCTTGGATCAACACTATTCCAAGATTAATATTTTGATGGAGAAGATGAAGAGAACCTGGATCACAAGTGGATGCAGCATAGTCATGGATGGGTGGACGGACATTAGGCACCGTCCACTTATCAACATCATCGTTACATCTACAGCGGGCCCTTATTTCCTTAGGGCTATTGATTGTTCTGGGCATAGCAAGGATGCCCATTATCAGTTCCAGATCCTCAAGGATGCTATAGAGGAGGTTGGGCCACAAAATGTGGTGCAGGTAGTGATAGATGCGGCCCATGTGTGCAAAGCTGCAGGGAAGTTGATTGAGGCAGCCTATAGACATATTTGGTGGACTCCTTGTTGTGTGCATGCTATGAATAATGCACTTAAGGACATGGGTAAAATCAGTTGGATCAAATTAATTGTCAGTGATGCTAGAGATGTGCAGATGTTTATCTGCAATCACCATACTTCACATGCACTTTTCAGGTCCTTCTCCAAGAAGGAATTCCTGAAGCCTATAGAGACTCGGTATGCATCATATTTTATTCTCTTGGAGAGGATGCTTGAGTTGCAAGAGCCATTGCAACTAATGGTAATGACAGCAGAATGGAACCGATGGCCTGAGTCAAAGACACAAAAGGGATTGAGGGTTAAGGAGGTGGTGACGAATGATGTCTTTTGGGCTGATGCCAAATATATTGTCTCCATCATTCAGCCAGTCTTCACAGTTATTAGATTTGGGGATTCTAATGCACCTTCCCTTGGAGAGGTATATGAGTGCATTGATTCCATGCTTGATCAAATGAAGACTATTGTGCGAGAGAAGGACCCCACAATGCAATTCTACACCGAGCATATTCATCCGATCATTCAACGTAGATGGGAGAAGCTCAACACTCCCTTACACATGGCTGCCTATGCATTGAACCCAAAGTGGTACATACCTAGGCCCGGTAGAATCACACCTATACAGGATGCTGAGGTGAAGGAAGGGTTCATGAAGGCCATTGACAAAATGTATGATTCTACAGAGGCCAGCTTGCTTCGTACTGAGTGGTCAAAATTTGCCATTCTTTGGGGATATTCAGAGGCAGCCCAGATAGATTTGGAGACTATGTCACAGGAGGACCCCAAGTTGTGGTGGACTATGCATGGGCCTAGATCTTTGATTACTACTCTAGCCATTCGTTTGCTGTCCCAGGTTTCTAGTTCTTCTGCTGCTGAGAGGAACTGGTCTACTTATAGCTTCATCCACTCTGTTAAGAGGAACAGGCTTACTTCTAGGAGGGCAGAGAAGCTTGTGGCTGTACATAGTTCCTTGCGTCTCATGGACCGCACCACAACTACATACAGGGAGAGTCCAGCAGCCAGATGGGATGTAGAGCCAGAAGAGCCATCACAGATAGATGAGGATGCTACACAGACAGGGCTGGTTGGTATTGGTTTAGATGAGCTTGAGCATTTGGGGTCCAGCAGTTCCAGTGATGACGAGATCGACATGGAGCTTGGGGATGATTAGATCATTGGTGGCACCAAGCCATTAACCATTTTGGCATTACTATTTAGTATTTAGTATTTACTATTTCAATATTTTGAACATTGTTGAAACTTGATTGTAATTATGAACAATGATTATGAAATTCAAATTATGAAACATCTAGTTCTCATTCCAATGTCTCACATTGTTTCAATGTTCACTAGTTCAATGAAATCATGGCAATGTGTTTAAACTCTAAACTTTACTTATTCCTTAGGCTTCTACAATTATACATCTTTTTATAACTAATTTTTCAAGTATTGTATGTATTTCAGCGCGCCGCTCCCCCGCCGCCCCCCCGCCGCCGTCCCCCCACCGTCCCCCGCCGTCCCCAAATTTAGGCCCCCCCCCGTCCCCGAACCCGAAACGCGTCCCCTGCCGTCCCCCCGTCCCCGTCCCCGAAACTCCGTGGAACTATGCAATTAAGTAAAAAAAATCACCTTTAAACTATGCTAGTCAAAATAGATTTAAAAGGGTCTAAATTAAATAAATTTCATAACATTATATCTCCACACCCAAACCCCATTAAAATAACCCACTAAATTAAATTAAAAATCCTCGGGTTGAATTAAATCCACTAAACTCCTTTTTAAGTCACACTAACCCTAAATAGTTTTTAAAAGGCAATAAAAAGGTAAAAAAAAAAACCAAAAGGATAATTATTTTTCATTTGCCTCCAAGTTTCAAGGAGGAGAATAGGAAATGAAAAGTCACGTTCACAAAGGGAAACTATTCTTCTCTTTTTTTTATTATTTGGTCTCCTACAACCTATTTCTTTTCTTCTAACCCTAATTTTATTTATTCTCTTTTGTTTTTAAACCTCATTCTCTGGTTTGTTTTTCTTATAGGAAGGAAATAATGGCTCTCTGATTTTTGTTGAAAAGATTGTTTGCTACAGGGTTTCTAGATTTGCCATGGAGGCTCTCTCTGGTTTTCTTGTTTAAATGGTTTGTTTTATACAGGGTTCCCATCTTTTTTTTGCACAGCAGTATATATATATATATAGTTGTCTTTTTATTAAACAGAGATGAAGTAAGATTATATATTCTTTTCATTTTATTTTATTTTTAAAAAAACACAGTGGGTATATGCCAGAATACATATATAATGTAAAATAATGCAGGGCCAAATCACATAATACAGGGGCAAATAGAGGAGAGGAAGCTGCAAGTTTTATTGCAAGCGAAAATGAAAACAAAAGCAGCAGAATGTTTCTTTTGGGCTGCGAAATGCAGCCGTGGAAGATGGCGCCAGTGTCACTTAAAGCTCATAATATGGGAGGGAAGGGCGGCTACCCCCCACAGAGCCACGGCTCTATGGAGGGCGGATGGGGGGGTCTGTCCCCTCTCCCCAAACATAGAACAGTGGCGGCAATACAGCCGCCGCTCTCCTTTTTTTCTTTTTCTGTTAAAAACGTTTCCACGGAAATAAAACCCTAACGGGTTTCAATGCAACAGCTATAATTTCCTTTATTGCCTTTTTTTTATGAAATATTGTGACATGTAAAATATAAACGATATATATATATATGCCTTTAATATAGTGTATATTGATTTAACTATGCTTTGCCTTGTAAAAAAAAAAAGAGAAAGTTTACACAAAGGTTAATATATATATATATATGCCTTTAATATAGTGTATTGATTTCACTGAGCTTTGCCTTGGAAAAAAAAAAAGAGAAAGTTTACACAGAGGTTAATATATATAGTGTATATTGATTTCAGTGTGCTTTGCCTTGTAAAAAAAAAAAGAGAGAAAGTTTACACAGAGGTTAATATATATATCCTTTATATTTTACATGTCACAATATTTCATAAAAAAAAAGGCAATAAAGGAAATTATCGCTGTTGTTGCATTGAAACCCGTTAGGGTTTTATTTCCGTGGAAACGTTTTTAACAAAAAAAGAAAAAAAGGAGAGCGGTGGCTATATTGACGCTGTTGTTCTATGTTTGGGGAGAGGGGGCAGACCCCCTCGTCCGCCCTCCATAGAGCCATACCCTTCCCTCCCATATTATTAGCTTTAAGCATTGTTGGTGCCATCTTCCTCGACTGCATTTCGCAACCCAAAAAAAAAACATTCCGCCGCTTTTGTTTTCATTTTCGCCTGCAATAAAACTTGCAGCTTCCTCTCCTCTATTCGCCCCTATATTATGTGATTCGGCCCTACATTATTTTACATTATATATATATTCTAGCATATACCCACTGTGTTGTTTTAAAAAAATAAAAAATAAAAAATATATATATTCTTGCTTCATCTCTGTTTAATAAAAAGACAGGAATATATATATATATACTGCTATGCAAAAAAGATGGGAACCCTGTATAAAACAAACCATTTAAACAAGAAAACCAGAGAGAGCCTCCATGGCAAATCTAGAAACCCTGTAGCAAACAATCTTTTGAACAAAAATCGGAGAGCCATTATTTCCTTACTGCAAGAAAAACAAACCAGAGAATGAGGTTAGAAAACAAAAGAGAATTAATAAAATTAGGGTAAGAAGAAAAGAAATAGGTTGTAGGAGACCAAATAATTTTAAAAAAAAAAAGAGAAGAATAGTTTCCCTTTGTGAACGTGACTTTTCATTTCCTATTCTCCTCCTTGAAACTTGGAGGCAAATGAAAAGCAATTATTCTTTTGGGTTTTTTTAACCTTTTTATTGCCTTTTAAAAACTATTTAGGGTTAGTGTGACCTAAAAAGGAGTTTAGTGGATTTAATTCAACCCTAGGATTTTTAATTTAATTTAGTGGGTTATTTTAATGGGGTTTGGGTGTGGGTATATAATGTTATGAAATTTATTTTATTTAGACCCTTTTAAATCTATTTTGACTAGCGCATAGTTTAAAGGTGATTTTTTTTAATTAATTGTTTTCTTTAGTTAATGTGATTAATTTTTTTTATTAATTATATTGCCTTGGGTAAATAAGGAAAGGGTGGAGTAATTTAATTTAATGGGTGTATTTAATTTCTAATTTATATTTTTGAAAAGGCCTTTTTTTTTTCATATCAATGAGGTGGCGTTACGCTGTTGGATTTTCCCTAGACTAGTGGAAAGGATAATTAAGTGTTTTAATTCAAGCCTTTACTTTATCACATTTTTATGATCAAGTACTCTAATTAAGTTTTAGATGAAATTAATTTAATGTTTATTATGCTAATAGTTTTTCCTAGGATTAGATTTCGATTCATATCGAAATCATTTCACCACATCTAGGAACCTTAGGTTTAGTTCCAATTATGGAAACTACCCCTCTTAGCGACATTCCTCGCATCGCATAACCCCCTTAGTAGGCTTACATTTCGCAGGGATTGCGAAAGGAGTTTGTCTTACCCCCACGCTCAATTGACGTTTTTTGCCTTTGCGCGTATGCCACCGAGCGCGCATGTTGCACGTGAGGGGGTTCTAGAGTAGAGTGGGAAAAGTTTTTGATATTTCGTGTCATGACCACATGACACGTGTGTTGTGTGTCGTGACCACATGGGAAATGTGGGCATGACATGTCTAGTGTGCACGAGCGACAAACAAATTGTCACGACCTCCTAGCATGGAGTGATGGTGCATCAAGGTGACATAGTTGAGTTAGCCTTTCAACTCTATGTAGATCCTATCATCCCCAAAAGTCTCGATGGGAACATTCTTCGTTTACTAATTAAAAGACTATACAATCAAAGTCTTCTTTAATCTAAAACACTTGGACTTTAATGTCCCTTCTTTTTACAATAAGTATAAAATTTGACAGATTTCTTGATATCAAAAAGGAGAACAAGTACTGTGCGAAGAAGACATAGAAGACAAAGGCTTCTTCTCTCTCGAAGAAGGCTGTTGCAACTAAGAAGTCAATGTTCTAGAATTACCAAAAGAAAATGAAGGCTGAGACACTCTCAAGTAGGCAGCAAGTTTCTCTTCTAACAATTCAAATTGTGCTTGATTGAATGCAGCATCAAGTGTCTCAATAGGAGTATATTCCAACTCCCAAAATAGGTCTACCTATGCTCTATTCTTGACCTTAAGAATGAAAGTGGAAGCCTCGTGTGAAAACCAAGGTATTATCCTCAAGTGGTTGAACTAGTGATGTAATCCTACACAAACAAATGGACTCCCTGATGCAAACAAAGCCATTTGATGTTCAAATCCTATTCATAATTAGAAGGATAGAAAGTTTCCTTTCAGGTTGTGACAACTTGTTCCCAAGTGCTGAGAGGGTTCTAAGCATTTGGCATTCAATGACCAAGACCTTAGCAATGCCAAAGAGATTCAACTTTGCCAATGGGACCCTGTCCTCATCAGCTATCTGGTTCTAATTGAACCAAGTCTCCATATCAAGAATCTAACTAGGAAGGACCTCAGAGTCATGAGAACCATCATAGATTTTGACCTTGGCTGTAGTACAAGTGGTCCTGTGAGCGGTAATCCTCATGACAGCAATGTCACTAACTTTATATGTCAATGCAAATACCATACAAGCAAGTTCAACTACTCTCTCAACCAAAGTAGAGGACATATTCCAAGTTAGAGCTAGTGGCAGATAAATGTCTCCTTCCTGTAGTGTAGAAAATTGTGCACACTTACAATTTCACACTAGGTTTGGCACCCGTTTTAGCTCATATGTTCATCTTTGTTTACAATATGCAATTTCCACTAGTTTTTTGAGAAACAAGGCTTAATCCTCTAACATCTGACATTTAAAGAGCCCAAATCACCAGGACTAAGGCGCCTAGCACTTCGGTCCTGGCAATTTGGCCCCAAAAAGTTACATTTGAATGTCGGCCTTATGACTTAAGTGATGCACCTTGTTGGCCTCAACTCAATTGGGCCCTCGGAAAGTAATTGGGATTCATATATAAACAAGTCTCTCTCACTCATTTACACCTAATGACACTCTAGTGGATACTCTCTATGATTCTCTCTAACAAGCTATCTCTTCCTCTCTCTACAAGATCTCTATCTCTGTAGATTATTGTTGTGTACTAACCCTTGTAGGTCTACGAGGAAACTTCTTCCTTCTCCTTCAACTACTTGTGGATTGCGACATCCATTCAACTAGGGTTTCATGCTCATGGTAATTCTATTTCGTTCTATTTCATTATTACAGTCTTTATTGCATGTTTTGCCTCTGCTCACCCGGAGCACGCACTCTCTATCACACTTATCCTTGTTGTTGTGGAAGTGGAAACACTTACACGAGGTTTGACTGAGGTAAGCCCCTATATACCACAACTATTTTCCCTCTTTCATGTGTGCAAATCGCATTGGGAGTTTAAGACACCTGACAGACGACAGGAAGATCGAAGCAATAGATATAGTCGCATCCAGACTTTGTTAGGGCAGAAACCCTGGGACTAGGGCGCCCAGCACCCAAGTCCTCCCAAATCTGCCCCCGTTTCTGGCTGTAGGCTCCGACAACTCTGCTCAGTCTCGATCTACTTTCAGTTTCTACACAGTTGATCTATAACACCTATAAGTTGTTGGTTTTGTCAATTAAGTCACCTAAAACCCTAGATCTAGTCATTCTCAAATCAATCTCCACTATTGCAACAAAAAGAACCAAGCTCCAGACACCTTGGCTCTCCCTTGAGGACTGTAGCCAAGTACACAAATCTTGGTTGGCTTGTGTTCTAATGTTTGATAGAAAAGATTGATCTAGTTAATGCATGATTGATTAGGCTCTCTTTTCTATCTTACACTTCCAACAAATAGAAATGCGAGAAAATACAACTTTTGTTACAGATTCTGATTTATATTTGGAATCTGCTTAAAAAGTACACACTTCCAAAAAATGACATTGATAAAGGATTCAATATGAGTGAAAAAAGTGCTCATGGAGTTCCAAAAACGGGAACACGATAGGAAGTCACAAAGAAAACTAAAAATAACAAGAACAAGAGGCACAATTACCAAAAACAAATATCACCACTACATCAACATCGGCAAAATAGTCAGAGTCAAAAAAATTCACCTCAATCAAACTTCATAAGAGTGAGAACGGGTCTGTCAAAGTTGAAGGGTGAAATCCAAACACAAAACCCCACAGGCAAGAATTTGCTCGAGTAGTTGATAATGTCATTATAACATCATGTTGATGTTAGCAGGATGACATGGTGCTAACATGGTTGACATACATTGTTGATGTGGCAATGGCAAATTGCTTGTGTGGAATGAGGTGGTGTGCTAAGTTGGCATTAACGTCATGTTAATGCCAACCCCTGGCTGAAAGTGGTTCGCTACATTTGAAGAATAATTCGGTACTTGGTATATTCTGTTGTTTGAAGAATACTTTGTTAAGTGTTTGTCGACTGATGAAGATTATGCCAGCAAGTTTTTGACAACAGTGGTTGATCCCAGTTGTTGTTTACTGACAAGAAATACATCAGCAAATTTTTGACAACAGTGGTTGACTCCCAGTTGTCATTTACTGGCAAGAAATTGTCAGCGACAGTTATCTCAGTGGCGCAATGTTCTCAATAAAGAAGCACTGACGACAGGTGGGAACATCAGTCAATGGCATTAATGGCCAATGGTGGTTGATGAGTTGTCAGCAATCAGAGGTAGCAGCAGCGTCCGTGTCATACAACATACAGCGGCAAGCCAAGACTCACTCCTACAAACTGCAATCTGCAAAACTAGCAACTATGTAAAATTTAAAAGCTTGATATTTCAGTCTCTATGTTTCTGATTTAGATGAAACGAAAGGCTAAACCAACTTTCTTGGCTACTTTGGATATGATGATAATGTCAAATTTTGTCCACAGTGCCTCCGATAGAAAGTTGCAGAGAAGATCTCCAAAACCCAAATCCAATAGATCAGAAAGAGGCTCTAATAGCAACTGATATGAAACCAAACAGCATAGCAGTTAGAGGTCTACACAACAATGTGTGACAAGAAAATTTCTACAAAAAGAAGCTGCAAACTTGATTAATCATGTTGAAAAAATGCAAGCTTATATAGGCATAAACTATGCCAAAATTACAATATTCCAAATCTCATAATTATTGGATGAAAAACCAATATGAGAACCAAAATGAACACAAATAAACAACTAGCTAACTTAGGTCTAACAACCTAACACCTAGGGGTAAGAGAATCTAAATTTCACTTTTTACACAAAATAAAAACTATAATATAAAAATTATGACATAGGAAATTAGAACTACAGATAACCTATGTCTCATCCTATATAACCTGTGAATCCTCATCAAGTTACGCATCTTTCATGTCGATTACATGAGTCACATCAACTAGTGTATGTGCCCTATTGTATTAGCCACAGTATTATTTTATGTGGATGATATTAGACCAATATTTGTGAGATTGTGTATATGTGTGTGTACCACCTAAAAGTCGGCCTCTTTTGTAGTCTTCCATTTCTTCAATACATTATGGGAACTGCCACTTGCTTGTCTTCCTCTTGAGAAGTGATTTATTTTTCTTAGTTGTATATGTATTATATGTGTGATATTGCATATTTAATGCATGTTGGATCATAATATTGATTAGTTGAGAGTGAGCTGAGAGAAGGAGGCCAGAACAGTTGTGTATTAAGCCTTAGCTATATCTTACAAATGTCACTTTAAGAGTACAAATAAAGTCATCATGTGCCCAAGTTATAGAAGATGAGATGTAAAAGCATATAGTGAGCCACTATCCAAGTATCCGTTGTCATAGCCATACACGATACATTTAAAATACCTTATAAAAAGATCACATTTCCTTGCACCTTCAGAAAATTTGTCCTTGAAATTTATAATTTTAAAAAGTCAGCTTAAATTGGCTATTTCTAGATTAGGGTTTCCATTCTAGCTTGGTTGTTGGTAATGGCGAAATGAAGTTGGGCTTTTCTTTTGGATAAATTGGTTATTTCTAGATTAGGGTTTCTGCGTGGACAAGCAGAGAGTTTTTCAGTGGCATTCAGAGGCAGCAGAGTGTTTCACTTCTACTTCACAGACAAGGTTTGCTATTTCAAATTGGGTTTTTGTAGATAGGGTTTGAGCAAGGCACAAAGGATTTGATATTTCAGAGTGTGTTCCAGCAGATAGGGTTTGATATTTCAATTTGTGGCTCAGCAGATAGGGTTGGATCTTCTCCTTCAACAGCATGAGTAGGGTCTCTCAACGACAAGAACAAAACAGAGCACATGCAGCAAGGTCTGAAGGAGGCACATCCAGGTAAGGAGACCAAGCAAGATCTTCTTTCTCCTTAAAGCTTTGGTAATTTATATGCTATATAAGAAGGATAATAAAAATCATTAGATCCTTAAGCCTCTAAATTGAACCCATATAGCTACTCCAAACCTGCATCCAACATTGCATGCTATCCTTTTCAAATGGAAGAAAAATCACCAAAGGACGTAAAAGAGGATGATACTCTAAACAATGTGAAAGAAGACAATACCCTCAATGTGCAAACTGTGGCACAAAACAACATGCAAGAAGGCATAAACAATGGACATCGATATGTCCTTCCTGTTAACATGTCAAACAATGCAAACTTTTACACACAGAAAGATTTCATGATACCACAAATGCTAGGGCAAATGATGGTTGCATATATTGAAACACAGACAAAACAGTACTCCAAACAGGAACTGTTAGAGCATGAGCTGTTAGACCAAAAAGTAAACAAAGAAATACAAGTGCAACAGAACCAAATGACCACAAGAGAAGATCACACTACACAGATGTCAACAGAAAAGGATCTCGTGGAGAAAGCCTTAGATAGAGAGAAAACTTACAGCTCTACTTCAACACCACTTGTCTGGTCAGCAGAATTATATGCAAGGGAGCTATTGAAAATTAAAGAGAAAAGAGATCTAAAAGAAGGGAATGAATCCAAGAAACCAAACTGACAGAAACAATACAAGAAAAGCTGAAACTAGAAAAAGACAATGAAATACTTAAAGAGAAAGTATTCAATCTGCAGGAAATGATGGAAATTGGGCAGCAAGAACTACTGATGCTAAAGCAAAAACAACATAAACAAACACGGGGAAAGATAGAGCAGATTTCACTCAAAAGGCAAGCATAGCACAAATAAAAGAGTTGCAAAAGGTGATATCAAACATAGAAGTAAAAGCGAACCACATATGGAGTCAGCTAGAGGAAGCTAAGTTATGGGCAAGAGTAGTCAAAGAACCATTGGAGAAACAAAGGGAAGAAATACAAAAACAGATAAAACTACACCTGATGGAGGAGAGGGAAAGAAGCCATAGATCAGCTAACATAATCGAGGGAGTGAAGGATTATTGAGAGAAGGAAAACACTAACAACCTAGTAAGAGATTTTCTTGAGGAAAAACTACTGTGGAAAGGACAAATTTGCCAAGCACACAGGCTAGGAAAGGTAAGGGAAGGGAGAAGGAACAAAAACATCCAAGCAGTAATGAAATGCAAAGAGGATAAGAAACAAATTATGAGAAATAGGGGATTATTGAAAGGTTCACAGTTTTATTTGGATGAGGACCTGATGCCAATGCAACAAGTAGAGCAAAGGAAAGAATGGAAAAAAGTAAAAACAGCTAGAACAGAAAGCAAATGGGCATGGCTGAAAAAGAAAAAAGCATGTATTGAAAATCATATGTCATGGGACAAATAGGGAGGTGGGGCCCACCGGGAGCAATTAATGATGGTAAGCTGCAACTGCAGAGGTTACCCTTTAAGTAGAAGTCCCAGTTTAGGGCCCATAGCTGAAAACAAGGACATGATACTATGATAGTTCTTGTGGAAACTCGTGAACATGACAGGTGCAAAACCCTAGATTTTGTAGGCTATACAAAAACATTAGTTTGAAACAAAGAGAAGAGGACATGGAGGGGTTATGATACTCATAAAAGAAAAACAAAGTGGACTTATGCAAGTAGTGAAAAAGGACCCACACAAGCAATGCATATGATTTCATATCACAAAAAAAGGACAATCAGCATAGCAACGTTACTTTGCCCTACAACAATAAAAAATATATAAGAAAATGAATCTAAATTATGAAGAACTTTATACAGCTTTAGGGAAAGACATTGCAGCCTACAACAAACTTCGTGAGGTAATGCTACTAGGGGATTTCAATGCCCGAACAGCAAACAAACAAGCCAGTACTCTAAAATAGTAAAAACTAATGGGGGCACAGAAGGCAATCTGATATGGCTGGAGGAAGATGAAGACAGCAGATGGAAAAGGAAATCAACAGATGGGCAGAAGAATGTAACTTATCTTGGGGAGAATTATTAGGCTTATGCAGCATATGTGATATCCCAATATTAAGGCATAGTTTAAATTAAAGATTTAAACATCATGATCAAAGACGGTGAAGTTGCTTTTCATAAAATGTGGTGTTTAGTCAATTGCATATGTATTAATATATTATTAATACATAATATTTAATAAATAATATTAAATAATATTATTATATAAATATTTTAATATAATTAAAATATAATATATTTATTTTAATTAGCAAGAATATATTATTATATTTATAAATAACAAATATAAATATAAGTATTAATATAAAGATTAATATTATAATACTAATATAAAATAAATATAATTACAATTATAAGACTGTCATATGCAGCGATTATGATCACTTAGTGATTTAGTCAAAAGGCAAAGCCTACGGTTAAGACTTCTTATTAGTTCCAACGATTGGCAGCAAATATATAAGGTAACAAAACTAATATATACCAATTGACCCTCATTAACAAATAATCAGCGATTCATACTAATAAAAGGGCAGCGATAGTATTAGAAAAGAACAACGATTTATATCAAGGTATGCCTTCTTAGTAAAAGGGCAGCGATTAGTCTTAACAAAAAGACATATCCCTTTAAAAAGATATGTCTATGGGATCTTGGAGATATTTATAGACTTTTGGATTGGCAATAGGGAAGGATATCTGATTTTGATGGAAATAAAATATATATATCTTCTGAGTAAAAGAAGAATGATTATATTTTTGAGTTATATATATATATATATATATATATATATATATATATATTGGCTGATATATATTTGGGAGAAGACTATATATTTCTGATATACATATATATTCTAAGTATGACAATCTGCACATAAGAATTATCTAGAGGATCATTCAAGCAATGAAGGGAAAACAGGCATACAGATCTGCAATCAAGATATACAAAAAAGGCATTAAATTGAAGAAGGGGTCCATTAATCTATTTGTGGCAGGATACTCATATGGGAGTATAAAGTATAATTTAATGGTTTATGCTTGTTACTATCATATGGTAGCATATCCATAGATTGTTATTGTTGATATGATTATTTGTAAATGTGAATTTGATTAGTTCATTCTGCACACACCTTCACCATGATGGAGAAGGGAGAATTGCAAAGGGGAACGGCGAGAGGGCTCTCTTCTAGGTATGCCACCCGAGGGGAGACGCAATGAGCCCACATGGGCTAGAGGGTTTCTACCTTTTAGTATAAGGGTTCTGCCTCTAGGCTTAGAGAGTGGCTGCCAGGACACCTTTGTAACCTCACTCTCCTATCATGGTATAACAATACAGGGGGAACAATCATGGAGAAATGAGAAAAGATGGCAAAATGAGGGGATAACGGATCCTCATTAGGTAGGCGATCTCATATGAATGGCATGCGCCACATGAGATCGAGGCGACCTCATATGAATGGCATGCGCCACATGAAGTCAAAGATACCTTATATGAATGGCATGCGCCACATAAGGAAGAGGACACCTCATATGAATGGCATGTGCCACAGAAGGATTAGGGGGATGGTATATCCGCCCAGGGTCCTAGGGAGGCTAAGTTACCCCATCCAGTCACTCTCTTCCATGCTCCCCCATGATTGAGCATCCCAAGGTAAGGTTTATTTGAGTTAACTAATTGACATGGACTTACTGATGCAGGGATTAAGTCAGGCCAAGGTACTCTCTAAATCCTTTGTTTGTTTGGAAAGTTGATAGTTTAGGATAAAATTAGTATAATTCTTATTAGGGATATTACATTATACTCAAGTAGGAGACACTAAAAATAATATTATGAACTGATTATTATCTAATTTATTGATCTTTAATGTTTCTAATGACCCTTTCTAGTGATTTAATTGTGTTCAAGTAAAGAAACAATAATATCCTAAAAGGGGACATTACAACATACACAAACTTTTCATATGCAATGGTATGAGGTCATAGCCAAGATCAAGGAGATACATATGCACAACCTATAATGGTCAAGGCATAGTTGACTATGTCATACGCTCCCAAGAATTAACCAAGAAGACATTGAGATAAGAATAGGTGAATCGCCAATTGATCTTAAATCAGATCATAACCCGATATACATAAAAATAAACTTGCCAGAAATCAGACAACCCCATGAACAAACCCAAGTCAGCCAAAGGCCCAGACAAGAAAAAGGAATCATGAGTATGATGCAAGAAAATCAGAAATTTTTCAGAATGCTGAAAGTCAGCTTACAGGGGGTAGAAGAAAAAAGGCAAAACAGGCCACATATGAGTCACATTGGCAGCAGCAAATTAATGATTGCAATCCACAAGGCAGTAAGCAAGTGTAAAAGGTCTAAACCCAGGAAGAAGAAGAAAGACAGCTTCCCAATGAGTGTGTGGCTTGATGAAGGGTGTAAGGCAGCAAGAAAAAATCTCACGAAGCTAGGGAAGATGGCTGATTAAAGAGTACATGCAATTGGTGAAAACAAAAAATCAAGAGTAAATGATAACCAGGAGGGAAGAGTTGATAAGACTTGGGAAGCACAACCCTAAATGTTTTTGGAAAGAGCTATAAACAAGTAGAAAGCAAACAGAGAACAATATCACATTGATGCAGTGGCTAGAATATGCAAAACATTTGTATGAGCGTTAAGAAGATAAGAAAGCCCCTCCAGAAATCAGCACAAAAGCAAAGTTATTCACCATAAGAAATGTTACCATAAGATACGTTAAAAATGGGATCAGCAGGCTAGCAAGTGGAAAATCTCGGGTTATAGATGGTTAATAGGATGAATACTTAAAGTGGGGAAGCGACATTGTGTCACCTTGCATTAGAGACATTTTCAACAACATTGCTCATGAATGTTTTAATGAGGAATGGACCAGCAGCCTAGTCATATCCCTTTTCAAAAGTGGAGAGGTTGACAATCCATCAAATTACAGAACTATTATGATCAACCCTCTCACGGCAGAACTGCTTGGAAGTATGGTTGAACGCAAGATTAGCTACTAGGTGAAAAGCAAGGAAAAAGAGCAAAAAGGACAAGTAAGCTTCAGACGAAAACATTCGAATATAGATCATTGTATAACTCTCAGACATTTAATTGGAAAAGTATGGGACAGCAAAGGTGAAGAAGTTTTTTGCTGCTTCATTGACTTCAAGAAAACATTTGACACTTTCCCTAGAAACAAGCTATGGAATAGGATGGAAGAAATTGGAGTGCCAAAAGAATACAAAGCT
Source organism: Cunninghamia lanceolata (assembly GCA_027924645.1). Classification (NCBI taxonomy): domain Eukaryota; kingdom Viridiplantae; phylum Streptophyta; class Pinopsida; order Cupressales; family Cupressaceae; genus Cunninghamia; species Cunninghamia lanceolata. Next base: position 6,868,245 of record BSBN01000249.1, read on the forward strand.
GCAGTCTATAGATTTTATGAACGAGTTAGGACTAAAATCAAAACACAAATAGGGTTATCAAAAAGTTTCAGCAACGACATAGGGGTTAAACAAGGCTGCCCGCTATCGCCCATCCTATTTGGCCTATACATTGACACGCTGGAAGTATGGATAGATAGATTGGGAGAAGACCGGGTCCAAGTAGTTAGTTATGTTATAAAACTCCTTGTCTATGTGGACAATCTTATATTGACCATAACAACAATCCAAAGCTTAACGGATCACTTGAAAGCCTTAGAGCTCTTTCTATGTTGCAGGGTGCGCCCTCCCCCCTGCCGGGTTCGCGGTGCGGTCCAGTGCGCCTGTGGGTCCGGACAAGGTCCGGCCGCATGAGCCCGAGTGCGTCCCGGACAAAGCCGGGCGGTCTGGGCTCAAACCTGAGGCCCAAAAAGCACACCCACAGCATTTAAATGCCCAAAACAATTTTTTTTTTTTTTTTTAACATTTTAAGTCACTTTTATAATTTTTTATTTCATCTAAAATGCAAAAGTAACCCTAAAAACACATTATAAACACAAACACAAAGCCATTTCAACTCATTTGTTTCCAAAACACAAAAACTCTCCATTGTGGCTAAACTCAAATATTTGTTTGTGATTGAAGAAAGAAGCTTGAAGATTGAATCTTGAAGGTTGGAAATCTATTGCACCACCATTCCTACTCATTTGCAATGGTTTAGAGGCTGCCAAGAAGATCAAAGGAGGAGATTTTTGCAAAGAGGTAGGTTTTCTTTTCTTTTTTTTTTTTGCATTTTTGAACAACAAACAAATCCTTTTCAACTTGTTTTTTTTTTAATCTTAGTTTATATGAATCATGAATGTATCACCATGCTTTTGTTTTTGTTTTGATTCTTGAATGTTTTCATTGTTGTGTTTACAAAACTTATTGCCACACCCACAGGAATCACAATGGCAACTAGTTCTAGCTCCGTATCCCAATCAAAATTCAAAATCGATCCACACTCACCTCTTTGGAGGCATGTTGAAATGATACAACAACAGCCAAGTGGTGGGGGTTACCTTTGGAAATGCAAAGGCTGTGATGTGCAATATAATAGTGCACATAGTCAGGTGAAAGCCCATTTGTGTAACATCCCTGGGATGGGGTTCAAAGCTTGCCCAGGAAAGAATAAAAAACCTATACCACCAGAGCAAGTGATGGCATATATCATGGAGCAACAAGCAGCAGATGAAGCAGCAGGCCGTAAATCATTAGCAAACTTGTCAAGGAAAAGAGGCAGAAATCAAGGAATGGAGCCTCCATCTATTCCCACTGTTGTGGTAGAGAGCCACCCATTTTTGGTCACTCCTCAACAGCAACCCACAAGCACTACAAACAAGAGACCAAAGGGACCTTTGGAAACATCATTTTAAAATGAGGCTCGAGATATTGTTGACCAACATATAGCCAGATGCATTTATGCAAATGGTTTGTCATTCAATGTTGTTCGCTCACCATATTGGAAAGAGATAGTGAGAAAAATTCATGAGGCTCCAAAAGGGTATAAGGGCCCAGGTTATGAGAAGGTGTGTGGCACCTTATTGGAAAATGAGGTCAAAAGTATAGAAGATGCATTGAAGCCCATAAGGGATTCATGGAGTGAGACAGGGGTGTCGATTGTCTCTGATGGATGGAAAGATGTAAAAAATCGGCCTTGGATCAATGTCATTGCAATGTCCCCTAAAGGGGCAATGTTTTTGAGAGTTGTGGATTGTGAGGGGCAAGTGAAGGATGGAGAATTTATTGTTAAGATCCTCATTACAGCCATTGAGGATGTGGGACCTCGTAATGTTGTTCAAGTGATCACGGACAACGCAAAAAATTGTAGAGCTACTGGGTTGTTGGTTGAGGAACGGTATTCACATATCTTTTGGACACCTTGTGCTGTCCACTCTCTCAATTTAATGCTACAAAATATTGGTAAAAAAATTGATTGGATTAGAGAGTTGTACGCAGAGGCCGAGGAGATACAAATGTTCATCACCAACCACCACATGTCCCAAAGCATAGTTAGATCATTTTCTACATTGGAGTTGTTGAAGGTAAGTGAAGCAATATATTTTTAAATTTTTCATAGGGCTTTAATTTCACATATTCTAATTCTTCTTAAAGTTTGTTTTTAATTTTTTAAATGTTTAAATTTTAATTATTGTACTTTTTATTTTTGATATTTCAATAAGTTGCCGAGACCCGTTTTGCCTCAATCACAATTGCCTTGAGACGACTTGTGAAGGTCAAACAGTATCTTATCAGCATGGTAACAAGCACTAATTGGTCCGTATGGAGGCAAAGCAACACTGAGAGGGCAGCAAATGTTAAGGGGATGATCCTATATGACTATTGCTGGGACCGTGTGCAGTATCTCCTTAATTTCACCGAGCCCATTTTGAGCATAACTCATTATACGGACATGGACAAGCCTTGCATGGGGGAGATATATGATGGCATTGATTCAATGATAGAGAAGATAAAGACCATCATAAATGAGAAGGAGAAAGATCCTCAAGAAATTCTCCTCAACCAAGTGCATGAAATTATTGAGGCTAGATGGAACACAATGACAACCCCATTGCATCTTCTTGCATTTGCATTGACTCCAAAATATTACAGCAGTGAGATTCTTTCGGTGCCAAATAGGGTTCCCCCGTGGAGAGATTTAGAAGTGTCTGATGAGTACAAGGCAGCATTTCGTAGACTCTTCCTTGATCTAGATTTGCATGATATGGTCACGAATGAGTTCACTGATTTTGTACACTCCAATGGTCAAAGCATTGAGGCTCTTTGTGATAAATTCAAGAAAGATGCTCACAATTGGTGGTACTTTCATGGCCAACAATTCAGGTGCCTACAATCTCTTGCAATCAAAGTTTTATCACATGTAAGTTTACTAAATTTATATGATTTTATGATTTATGATTTATCTTAAAGACTTTTAAAAATTTAAACTTTGAAGTTTCATAATTCATTTATAAATTAAAAATTTTATAACTTGTAAGTTTTAACTTTTTAAGTTTTTATTTTTAACTCTTTCTCTCTACTTTGTCTTCATAGGTGCTAGTTCCTCAGCATCTGAGAGGAATTGGAGCACATACTCTTTTATCCACTCAATAAAGCACAACTGATTGCACTCCAAAAAGGCGGAGAATTTAGTGTATGTACATTCCAACTTGCGCCTCCTTTCACACAAACAACAAGCCTATAAGGAAGGGGAATCAAAGTTGTGGGATGTGGACCCAAAGCAAATTGACATGGATGCTTCTACTTCCCAATCCCAACATGTTGCACTTGAGGGATCAGAGAGTGAGCACACTTTTTCAGCGAGTGGCAGTGGTGTTGGTTGTGGTTCTTCAAATGATCCTGCTAATGTCCAAGATGATGATGATGATGTGGAGGATTTAGCAAATCCATATGATTGATGACATTTGTCATTTGACATTGAAACAATGAAAATTGATTGTTGAACTTGATATTATTATTTTGAATCTTGTTATTGAACTTGAAGTTCGAGTTTTATGTTTTATGATATTCAAGTTGATGGTGATTTTGTTGATTATATGATGCTATCATTGCTATGTGGTGTTCTACACTTAATTCTTGCTTTTCTACACTTAATTCTTGCTTTTACACTTAATTTTTTTGCATATATATATAAACGAACCCAAAAATGAACCCAACCCCCCAAAAAAAATTTGGCTGAACCTGCGAACCCAAACCTGCAACCGCACGAGAACCGGCAACTTAGAGCTGCTCTTTTGTAGAAAAGTCGGGATGCAAGTCAACACTAGTAAAAAAGATTTTGTTCTTCTCACGAAAAAAAGATAAGAAACATATAAGCTTCAGAGTCGAGAGAAACCCACTTGAGAGTCACAGAAGACAAATACCTAGGGCTTGATTTCACTAACAAGCTTAGTTGGGAAACATACATAACAGAAACAACCCAAGGCGGGTGTAGAGCACCATACTCACTACAAAACAGGTGCAAAAGATGCTGATTTGTGGGACTGGAAAACCACCAGGGTCTTGTTTGGTCTACTAGTAGTGCTAATGGTGCTCTATGGTTGTGAAGTTTGGGCCACTGGTATGTCAAATATAAAGTGGAGGCAAATGGAGAGGATTTCAAAATGTTTAATCACAAGCAACTTCAAGATTAAAGTGTCATTCCCGTACGAAATAATTCTAGCAGAAACAAGTACTTTTCCTATAGAAGCGGCAACTGTGATTTCCCAACATGGAGGAGGACAAGTGGCCAAAGGCTGCAATGAGAAAAGAGTTGAACAGAGGAAAGAAGGCATGGATGAAACCAAACAAATTATGGATAAGCAGGTATCAACCTGCAAGTATGCCCAACCACTAATCAAGAGATTAAAAACTATGTAAAGAAAAAGTTTAAAATAAGCATGTGGACAAAGCAACCTGGGAGGAAAAAGCGATACCATATGACTGAGTTCAATCCCACCTATGAACATGACCAAAAAACATGCATATGGGCAAAAATCAAATGGAAAATGAAGATTCTCATAGCCCAATGTAATGTCCCCTTTTAGGGTATCCTTGATTTCTTCACCTATACACAAGAATAACTCCTAGAAAGAGACATTAGTACTATTAAAGATCAATTTAGTAATGAAATCAATACATTATAATCATGATCAATAACAATGAATACGAATGTAAGGTTACCTCTACGTACATATATTCAATTCCTGCAACCACAAACATTGACACATATACAAGTACATATATTCTTTCATAATCATTATGATTAGCAATATCATAATCATAGTCAATAATACCTATATTCAAATGTATATTTTAATCATGTTTAGGTCTCATGATATACTTTGGGAGTGGTGATCAACATGCCTGGTCGTTAATCTAACCTAATCATTAACCCTATGGAGAAGGGGTATCTATTCGTTAGGGCACTGGATAACAAGACTCCACTGTCGTAGACCCAAGGGCTTCATGCTACACCCGACAATACTTCACCACTTGGCTCAAGGGGCTTCATGCTAAACCCGGCAATACTTCACCCACTTGAGAGTCACCTAGGTGTGAGATCTACCAAACCGCCCTTCCCTAACTATCCACACGTTCTCGTAGAGTGATAGCTAAGATTAATGACGAGGCAATGTCCACTCTCCTAGTATATCATGAGTAAGGTTAGAGAGATCATACCGATGTGGAGTTCGTCTTCTCGAATGATTTGAGATACTTTAGTGATCTTATAGATCACGAAGAGAATATGTCATTATGAATATTGTTCCTTCAATGGAACTAGAAAATACCTTCTTATGCATATTGTTCCTTCTATGGGAACTAGATATCACGCCATCACTATCGGATGGATATGTATGGCAATACTATGCCTTAGTAGCTTTATCTCAATATAGATGTATATATTCATTCTTTGATGAGATTGAAATAATAATGATCATATTATTGATAGATAATAGCTGGTATGTACACCTTGGAACTGCTTGGAATAACTTGATTCCTTGATATGGATATATAATATGTATGCCTTTGTATAAATGCTTGATATTTCAATAGGTAGATTGACGAAGGTGGTGTGAGATATTCAATGCTATAAGTATTTGATCCTCTTATACCTTTGACATCCTCTATCAGCTGTTGTCATATATATATAATATATCCCATTTGCTTGAATGCTGATCTGATATTAGAATGTAAAGAAAATATCTCTGATTATATCAAATGCTTGATGGATAGATCTGCCTGTTCGATGGATGATTTGAATGATTGCTGATTGCTGTGTATATATGATTTGCTGATTGGTATGTATAATGTGAATCCATGAGATACTTGCTGATTCATTGAGGTCAGATGAGATTATATATATATATATGAATTACTTGCTGAATGATGATAGGCTGGGGCAGATACTGATCCATTCTTGTCTTCAGATAATTTAGTGTTGAGATATCATATTAAATTTGCCTTCAATATATTTGTTTCTGCTGTGCTGTTTGAGGGGGTGGGAGATGTTCGAATGCCATATGTATTGGAGTGTATTCCTTGATGGTGCCGATGGTGAGATGATCTGCCGTATGATGATATTTGATGATGAAGATGTTCCCTGCTGATGATTAGTAATGATATTATATTGGAATTCATGGCTGAGTCGATCATTGACTTTTTAAATTGTATTCCTTGCTGATATCTCCTTGGAGTTCGCTGGATCCTCCCTTATACCCTTTGCTTACCCAACGGTCATGACCTTTCCATGAGACGTGACTGACCTCTTGTTTGGTTCGCTGTCCCTTAACAACAATTAATTTCTATTACAGTTGTTACCTTTATTTATTTCCAAGCGCTGCCTTTGTTACTTGCAATTCCTCTGTTCACCATGGGTGCGACAAATGTCAAAATCTAGCCAGGAGCATGATTTCATTTGCTGTGGTCATATGGAGTCTCTAACAATCGTGGCTTTGTTTCCTTATCATCGATTAGTAGGTAATTATAATAGATCGTTTGTTTATGATTATCACATAAAGATCCCTGCATCTTAGAGATTGTTGTTCCTTTTATATGGATCGCCGATTATTTCTCTTTATTGTTCCCTTGATCGTGGTCTTCATACCCATTAATAGGGGTCTTCATACTCTTTGGCTTCATTATAATCGTTGCTTCTTGAGACCCGATTCTTATAAATGGTTTGCCTTTATAATTTATTTAGATATATAAATATTATTATATTAAGATCACTATTATATTATAGTTGTTATTATATTATATTTAGTATAGTTATAATAGAATCCTTACTATTATATTTAAATTAATAATTATATCTGTTGATCAGATTAAAATATAATATTTAATTTATGAATTATAATATATTTGATTTGTATAAAATTTTAAGTATATTTAAAGAATACTTGGTTTTATGGACATTCATATATTTAATTTGAATGTATAATTCGTAATCAAGTCAGTTGCAAATATAGGGACATGACACCCAACTAAGGGCAGGTTCACTCAACTGCAAGAAGGGTAGATGGAAGGTTCCAAAAAATTGTTGAAAAGAGAGAATATTTATTTTTGCACCTCAGGCAGGGTTGAAATGGAATGGCACTATATCATGGAATGCTCCACATATGAAGACATTCAGGACAAGTACCGGGACAGCTTGAAAGGGAGGTCGTTGTTTATCATATTTAAAGAGGGAAATGCTGAAAAAAGCGGGGAACTTTTGATCAAAATTCATAGCAGGAGAATGAAACTTCAAAAGCAGAAAAACAACAGAGAATCAAGCTAGGGCCTTGCTGCTGTTCGCTGTTTTTCAGCAGCATCTCACTTCTTTGGTTTTCTCTCTCTGTGGTCCCATAGACTGTTTTGGTCTCATGAACGTTATTAAATTCTCCATCATCATCATCCACCACGTCAAGGCCCCAGCAAGTGCAAGCAGAGTTCCTCCTAAGAAACCTTCCATGGGAAGTGTGTCATGACCTTCTCACCCTTTCCTAGCAATGCACCTGGGACCAACCATAAAGGAAGGGACTAGTATATTGCCTTAGGTCTTGAGTACAATCACATATGAACTTCATTAAATTATATTGAATGGTACATTGTGTTGTCCATAAAAATTACAAGTGGCAGATCTATTACAATACACCAGACCAAATTCACTAAGATCCTATGATAATCATTATAAAAGCCCTGTCTACCACAAATGTCTACTTCAAATGAAACCTACATTATATTCCATTGAGTAAAACCCACTCAATTATTACATCTAATTTCAAAGATTCCACGATATAATCAAAAATCAGCTGACCTGTTTGAGTACTTTGTCTTCTTGCCTAGAAAGGGTGCCCATTAGTGTGCATTGCACCTTTCTACACCTAGGCTGCTCCAACTGTTGTCCTTTCAGCACAGTTAGTGAAGAATCAATTAAAGAAAAAAATGCAATATAGTAAGACACATTTCAATCAAAATCTAGATTGTACTTAAAATTTTAGGTATAACACAAAATATATATATACATATGAAAAATGTTTTCAAAAACTTTGAGATAATGCATTAACAAGCACCATGTAGTCAAATAAAGAACAGATATAAATCAATAAACAGAACCTTGTGTCAAAGTCTCCCTGTAATTTTATTTTTTTTGTGTGTAAGACTGTTTCTTTACCTGTTCGGCTTCGAGGATGTGATAGGAGGAATCCATTTCATAACTCTATTAAGATTTTTTTGGAAGGATCCAAGATGATGAGCTAATAAACACCATATAGTCTAGAAAACACAATCATTTGTCTCTACACAACATACAACAGACCAGTTCCCTTTCAGGTAGCAGAGACAGTTTTTCAATGAAAACAAGAATCGCCTAAATTGGGTTTCTTGAAATTCAATTTTGATAGAACCTCGTAAAAAAATCAGGGAATAGCAGACCATGGAAAAGCAATCAGATATGATCAGGGCAATTCTTTATGGCCTACAGGGAAAGATTAGGTTATGTATCCAACAGGGCATTACTCTATGATTTAATGTTGGAATGAAGTCCTCAGAGTGGTTAAAGAAATTTGATTCTAATGAAGTAATTGAATCCCTAGAAATATGAATATCAGAACTGGAAAATGGAAAGTAAAATAAATATGGTTAGAAATTTGATTAAGCTAATGAATGAATGTAATTTAAAGAACGTTAGGAGATACAAGAATTGATATCTGATAAGGTATGTGATCACAGCACCAGCTGGGCTGGTGTGAAAAAGTATACACAATATACTTCATAAAGAAATGTGAGCATCAGGGAAGGATTTTTTTAAAGTGGATTGATGAAATTGTTGTGTTATTGGAACTATTTGGTTTTTGAAAAGCAATGACCTAGAGAACCAGACTACCAGTAACCATGAAGGAGGCAGACTGGCAAAATCCATTCAATTGAGTTTTCTAGAGTACATTTGAGAGCAGAAAATTTAATAAGGGAGATCCCTGAAAAATGTTGGCTGGAAAGTTCAAAAAAATAGGAAAGATAGCAGTAAGGATGCAGAAGAATTTGGCAGGGAAGGCAAAGCCAGACGACAGGCCAATCCAGACTGGACCAATGCAAGAGAAATGTGTTTTCATGAGATTCGGATTTAGGAAAGAACGACTGGACATGCTGTTAGGACTTGGATCAAATTTCATGATGGAAAAGGAATTTGAAGACTGGAAAATACATTTCCAACCAGGATAGCAAGATGAAAAAGAAATGAGTGAAGGTGAAGAAAATATATTGCTGAAGAGCATTCAGGGAAAGTTATCAGCATGCATGGATATATGGATGAATTACATCACGAGATGAGAACTGTGGTCGTGGATATGGTACACTAAATGTATACAATGAATGAAACTAAATGAAAATAAGAATATAAGAGAGCAGAATGCCAATTTGGCGCCAGCATGGGCATTGATTAGCTTTCACTCTTAAATTTAAAATTTGTGAATTTACTATTTGGTTTTAGTGGGGATTATATCACAATCCATTTGCGAATCAAATGTTCATTAGCAGTAGACTATCTTTTAACAAATACTGGTACATGTTTGCACAGATTAGTGAGGTGTACTTTATCCTGAGGTTGGTCAAGGGTCAAAACCTAAAAAATTACCAATTTGAGCAATATATAAGGTAAAGTGTAACATTCCCTTGTTCCCACAGAGCGTCTCATATGCCCTTAAGGCATGCTGGCTAGGCTGTGACCTAAATAACTAGCTTACTCTATAATGCTGTGAACAAATAGTCTTAGATCTTGCAATATTCTGTCCTGTTTGGTGAAAATGCTAATAGGATCAGTATCAAAAGGAGACGTAACATTCCTGGATTGCTTTGTTGTGGATAGTGTTTTTACACTTACAGATAAACTAAACAGATTCAAACATTATTGGCTCATCTTACTTACAGATTACTGAATGTAGACTAAAGCATTCGTCTCCAGCAACCCCCTTCCCTTGGTTCTATAAACAGCTCCTTTTGTCAATAGGCCTTCCTTTACAGATTTTTCTGTATTATATGGGTTTATACAATTACTGACTTTTCTACGATTTACCGATTTGGATTTATCTCCTTCTTCTTGTTAGGTTCTTTTCCTTCCTAGACTTGGTTTTTTGATAGTTTAATTTTGGTTGTTGGAGTTCCAAGACTCCTGACTTGCTACTATAACTTCTTGTACTTTTAAGTCCCATTCACCCACATTGGTTGTTGACAGATATTAAATTTTAATGACATTTCTTTCTTCCTTTCTTTCAAAATCTTCTTAAGAATATCGCTTCCCCTATGCTATATCAATGAATAGGCAAGGCCCTTTCAAGCTGTTATTATCAGTTAATATTCTCAAAAATAAACTTTGCTCTAATACATGGCATTACAGACAGCCTTAGCCTCCAGGCATGGCCTTCATCATCCCTAGATTCTTTGGCACAGGTTTTTCTTTCCCGTTGTTATTTTTTATGTTTATAATAGATGGAATTATTGTCTTGACATGTTTACAACTTTACAGCTAACCCAACTTAGGTTCACCCTCCTTTTAGCTAGACTATTTTATTGTCGTGCCTTTTATTTAGTTTTGGATTGTAGCCTCTGTTTGGAATTTCTTTTCACTCCTACATGGTATTTCTACTGCTTGTATTTACAAGTGCCATTGACATATTTTTGTTGTCTTCAGACATCAAAATAATTCATTTGAAATTTCTTTCTTTCTATCTAAGACATTATTCTACATTATTCTGTCAAGGAGAAACGAAACACATCCACATGTATTTTAAATTTTAGTGACCATCTGGTTCTCAAAAAAAAGATAAGAAAAATGGAAAGGAAGGGCGAAGAAGGCCACCAAGCACAAATACCTGAACATGTAGGCTACACAATTTGTGAAGCAATACATGTCGAGACTGCACTGACAAAGGATCCAAATAGATCACAGGCATTCCCTGAACATCCACTGCAAACTCAACACCCGTGCCGAAAGGCCACCCATCTTCGGCCAATGTACAAAGTGTACCTTCTAAACACAATTCCATTAATGTTCTACAGGTTTCTGCTGGGGAAGGCCTGGTCTGCAATGCTATTGATGTATCTGATGTCTTATTTTCCACAATACCAATTGAAGCATTGCACCTGAATGCCCTCCAACTTCCTTTAACTGGACTTGGGTTGGTCCTAAATTTAGACCAACTTCCATTTTCAGACTTAAGTTCAGGAAATTGATCAAGAAAAGAGGCTTTGGATGTAGCAAATGCATTCTTTACCCTTTGGGTAGGAACAACATGGTGAGGAATGAGGATGGATTTGTATGCAACTGTGTGAGACATTGAGAAGTTTTATAGGTCTAGGCAATCGAGTGCTCTTTTCAAATATTTTTGGACAGTATGTAAAAAAAATTGCACCTACTACAGGTGAGCACTGATTTTTCTATAGAAAACTAAGTGCTTTTCTAGGTCTAAGCAAGTGGGTATTCTCTTTCAATAGATTTGCACGGTATGTGAGTCTGACAGCTACAATTTGATCAGGTGCATACTGAATTTTGTATATCACGGTAAGAAATTTCTGAGTTCTGAGTAATTGGGTACTCTTTTTCAATAGATTTGTACACTATGCAAAACAGATAGCAGCTATTTGAACAGGTGGATAATGATTTTTTAATTTTCTTTTTCTGGCCCTTTTATTTAGGATTGAGCAATTTGAGCGAATTGGTGCTCTTGACTTGAGGTTCAATGCTTACCCAGATATGAATTGTCCGCTTTGGCAAAGCAGGTAACGGTTCGTGTTTGAATAAACCATAGATTATCTAAAAAAATCTAAGCATGGATTGCAAAGAAATGAGAGCAGATTCGTCTTACAGAACATCCACCCTCGCAAATAACAAATGAAGCTTGCTTCCTAAAAATTGAAGAATTGTTTAGGTGATTTGCTCTCGGATTCCTCCTGGCTGATCCTTTTGCTATTCCTGAGGCTACTAATGGACTCCCTTGCCAATAATCTTTTAATTTATGACAATCAATGAGATTTGGAGTATAAAAACATTTAGGACTTTGTTGTGAGTTTCACTCAACCTCGTGCGTGATGGGGTTCACTAGTGTTTTGTTATTGTTATTGTATGGGGAGTGTACGGAAATGTGAGTTACATTCCATTGAAGCAGCTCTCAGTCGGGATATGTCACTTATATTTTGTTTTAAAGTTAAAGTGTGTATTATATTACTATTTATGAAATATGGATTAATAATATTGATGTAAAATTTATATAGTTGAATCTTGATAAAATATTATATAATTTGACACATTGTGAAAATCACCACCTATTTGATAGTGATGAATAGTTCATAAGGTACAACACTTGCTGAAAAGTTTGTAAATGGGATAGCAAGCTAAGTGGGCTTGATCACAAGTGAAACTCCATGTTTAAGTGCACTTGAGTTAGAGTAATACTAGGATGGGTGACCTTTCAAGGAGTGATGCTTCACCCCTACAAGTATCACCTAGATGTAATGAGTGCTAAGTGAACCATTCATGCTCGTGAGAGATGGGTTCTTCTGAACCATTACTCATAAAATATGGGTCAATGAGATTAACTCAAAAACTATGTAGTGCAAAAACCATCGCCTAGTTGATTATAGTTGAAGAGTTCATTAAATAAATGCAATCGATAAGCACACAAATACTTTAGATAAAATAGTTGAGATTGATAATTGAATTCAAGTAAAAGTAATAATTAAATAAAAGGATAAAAGGGCTTGGCTTTAGAATTGATGATGGAAGAATGAAGTTGATGTCATTCTAAATCCTTTCATCACTGTCATGAAATTATTTTCCTTGGTCTAATGAATGTCTTAGAGTCTAGACTGACATAAAAACCCTACAAATTGATTTTGAGCTCTATGAGATCGGTCCCAATTATTGTGAACCTGATCTGATGTGTAGGATTGATCTAAGTCAAACAAGATTGATTTAAGTCACAGGGGAGAGATCTAATACAAAGTGTGCCTTCATCTTCTTAGTATTTTGGATCTATCCAGGTGGTGTCTAGAGACACCATTTAAGAGCTTAGTGACTTGATAAGTTAATGGGTTCTCATAGGCCAAACCACCTAATAGACCAAATTAATGGTAATGAGAAAGATTGAAGACAACATTCATAGACATGCAAGTGGTATGTATGATGATGCAAATTAGATCCCTTTAATGCTTGTTCTTTTGAAAGTAAATGCTCTAATAATGCTCAAATTCTCTCACGATTCTCTTCCTTATGTTTTAGTGTTAAATGAGTGTCTCTTAATACCATGACATAGTAACATGTTGTATGATACATGTGTTAGGTTGGCTCATAATGGCTAATAGAAGGGGGTGAGAAAGTTAGAACTTGAATTTGGAATCTTGATATTTGGGGATCATTCCCACGTTCCTTAAGATTGACCTAAATCAATCTTGAGTCACATATAAATGATTTACGAGGATAAGGTTGATCCAAAAATTAGATTATGGCTACTATCATATGTAGGCATGAGTTTTCACAGTCATGGAATTAGTAAAAATGCTTTTGGATTCAACTATGTTTATTTTGCATCGAAATTTTGGATCACACTAAGTGATCCATCATTAGGAAGAGAAGAGTTATGATTTGGATTACAAACTTAACACTTAAAAAGGAGGTGAGGTGGGGGAGGTGGCAAGAGGACCACAAAACAAAGTACAAGAGAAGAGGAAAAACAAAAGGAAAGAAAGAAAATAGATGTCCAACGAAAAATAAGGCATGCGATGCATAAACATAAATTATTAATCTATGTCAAAAGCTAATAGAATCACTCTCTAGTTAAAATATATATAAGTAGTATATTAATAACTAAAACAAGAGAACTAATATATATTTCGGTAACTAATATTGAAAACGATGCATAATAATGAAATAAGCAATTGAAAAATAACCATAGGCATACTATAGTGATGATAAAATTATACGTGAAAATAATAATATTGTTATGTATAATGTAACCAACCTATTGACTATGTATAGATATATAGCAATATATCAATATTGTGAAATAATTTATATAATGACAATGTATATTGATATATAACATTTAAGTAACGTATAAAAAGTATATAAATTTGGTATGTAACAATGAAAAATGAAAATGAAATGTATATAAGCTACATACTATATTAATCTACAAACCAATATATGTAAAATGAGGATATATAAAAGTGAAAATAAAATGTATAAATGCATTGTTAAAATATTAATTTGTAAATCAATATATAAATATAATGATGGTATATGCATTTATGTATGTGCGTACATATATAAAGAAAAATGAAAATGAAACATATATAAGCAATATACTATATTAATTTGAAAACTAATATATGTAAAATGAGGATATATAAAAGTCAAAATGAAAGGTATATATGCATTGTTAATATATTAATTTGTAAATTTTAATTTACAAACTAATATTGTAGATGCTCAAATTACACCACCCTCTAACATCATACTTAAACATTACATCCTAATATTATTCTAATGCCATTATCATGTTACATCCCTCTTTTTTTGAAACAATTATGCCAATTACTTTCTTGCAAATTTCAGTAATTTAATATGTTGTGGACGACATGGAAACTGACGATTTATTTTACAAAGTTGTTATATGAAATTGTGGAATCTAATGATTACGATCAATGTGATATTGTAGACTAAATGCCTTTTTGTTAAATGCAATGATGTTTTGGATATATTATGATGTGATTAGGAATATAGGTGCTTTGACCACAAAATTGTATGTGAGACTGTCGTTGCAGGAACAGGTGGACTGTGTTCGATGGGAAGAGAAAGTATCTTCGAGAGAGAGTATAGACTCTGGAAATTAACCATGGGTGTTTGTTAATGAGAACGCCAAACAGGTAGATAAACCTTGGAACCATCAAGTTTAGTCTTGTTTGTCGATTGGGTTAGTTAACTAGATGTCGACGTCAGAGGATAAAGCGTATCATCCTAGTCGAAAGTCGTCATATAGAATCTTGGAGTCGTCAATGTCATCGTAAGTCCACCATAGCAAGTTGACTTGTATAGACATTTATTATCTCATTTTTATAAAACTGAAAGAAGTAATAAATAATAAACCTCTTGTTCTTTAACAATTTGCAATTTTCTTGAAACAACAAATATTGGAAACATACCATTAACATGCATCTCGATTGTCGACCCATCACATTCAAGACTCGGCAATCCTCAGTATTTGGAAGAGAAAGTATCTTCAAGGAGCTTAACCTCCAACCACAGACCGTCAATCTCCCGCACTCCTTCCTAACCGGAAGTGGCCCTACCCTACTCAAGAGGATAGACTTAGGATAGCCATCGGTGTTTGCCATCTGAGTTCTGGTGTTGTAACCTACGTGTCTTGTTATCGTGCAGATCCCTAGATACCCTCTAGTCATGCACGACACTCCACAAGAAACGCCATCCAGTTACGGTGAACGTTCGATGCACTTGAGGATACTACACCACCTTGGCCAAAGGATTTGTTTTTAATTAGCATTCTAAGAACGCATAAACTTGGTTCACCCACCCTACTCGACTTGAACTGATCGAAATCCTACAGTTTCCTATTTGTGTAGTATGAACTAATTGATGACCTTGATGACCTCAAGGTTTTAGGATTTCCTCCTGTAATAGCGCATGGCGCAACATTTACTCTAATCCCGAGTTCATAGTTTCATAAACTCATATTCATGTAAAAACATTGTTTACTGACGCCCACTCCTAAGTGGTTTCACACTTGTTTACTCGGTTTCCATGTTTGCACAACACTCTCGAGTATCTAAAACAATTTCCCGTTATTTTGGAATTCAA
The DNA here is from genome assembly GCA_027924645.1 of Cunninghamia lanceolata. Lineage (NCBI taxonomy): Eukaryota > Viridiplantae > Streptophyta > Pinopsida > Cupressales > Cupressaceae > Cunninghamia > Cunninghamia lanceolata. The sequence continues at coordinate 6,884,131 of BSBN01000249.1, forward strand.
GGGTTCTTAGACTCTTAAGGCCTACAAAACGATACTAGAATTGTCGCATACCACGTAATCTGGATTCAAAATGCGAGTTTTCCCACTCCACTTGCTCATTACAAAAACATGACGGTTTTCGACACAAGTACATTAACTCCCTACTTCCCTTTTCAAGTCAATTAATTTCGCATAAGTTATTGAGGTAAGAATCGCAAAATAAAATAATAAAAGATTTGGACTCTTTCTTATGACCTTAGAGATGACCAAACACATGGTCGACCTCTAACAAAAGATAAAAGATGAAAACGACTCAAGCTAGTTGCAACTACAACTTCTGCTATTAAACACATTAAAGTTTACGTCAAACATGCTTTAAATCTGTGGTTTTAATCTCCCACACAACACGCACGTGGAGCAACGTGATTTCTCGCAATGCAGCTATTGTTTTAAGTACTCTAGGGCAGTTTTACGTTGATATCTCAGTCTTAAAGGAAACTCTTAATATTTTACGTCTTTACCGACGGTTTGAAGTTTGCAGCTCACATTTGCATCATGCAATGATCATTCTTAGATGAATGCACATTGAGAGTTATGTTCTAACATCATACGTCGTCAACCATGAGAGGTAATGATCCATTTTCTAAGTTATCGAGTACTATCAGACAATAGCAATACTATTTCAGAGGTTTCTATTGCCATAATACAGCAATGATACATTCATGATGCTTAACTTCTCACAGAAACGCAGAAAAAGACATTATCATCATAATATATTTGTTGTAAGCATATTACCTTATTCAGCAATGAAGAGCACAGCGAATGCCGAAGCCTCCCTTCAATCCTCACTGCCGACCACCACAGATAAGCTCCTTCCGCTATCTCTCAGTCAATTTCTATGACCAAAACCCAACAGACTTCCCCTCCAACTCACTCCTCTCTCTGCCGTTTATTTCCTCCTTTCAAAACCACCACCTCCTTCCACGATGAAGGATTCAAGTGCCTTTCTCTATATTCTCTGCCATATCACTCTTTCTCAAGCCCACGACAGTCCCTACAAACTCTCTCCTAACTCCTCAAAAGTCGATCCACCTCAGAAAACTGATCCCTCTCCTTTCACATAGCAACAGCCCTCTCTCTTCTATCGATAGTATCTCTCACACCTCACCCACGCTTGCCAACTTCTAAAATAAACTCTCGCCCTTTCCATGATACAGAAGTAAAAAGACTTTCGTTTCTCTCTCTACCCTCTCCTCAAAACTACCTCTTACTGCCCCCTTCTACTCCTTTTTCCCCGCTTCTAAACTCCTCTGTTCATATCCCACTCCACAGTTACTTCCTCTCCTTCCTCGTCCCACGATGACCTTCTTCCAGTTTTCTCCCCACTCGCCATCGAATATTCCTCCAACAAGTCTCCCTCTTCCTCTCTAACGACCACCTGTCTATCTTCCCCAACCGCGTAGGAAGCTCTCTGCAGTTACTTCCTCATAATCTACAAGTTCAAGTCCCCACTTACTCGCCCATTCCACTTCTAACTACCTTCGTCTACGATGAAATGCCCTCAACCATCTTCAACTGCGGTTTCCTAACTCTTTGCAACGACAGACTTCTCCTTTACTTCCCACCTCGCGAAGGAATCTCTCCCATTAAGTTTCTCTCTCCATTTGTAACTACCACTTCACATAACTCCCATACCGCGCAGGAGAAAATGAATCTAAGATTTACACTCAATATCAAATTTAAGATATTATTAACAAAGGATAATATAAATTACGGATATTCTTGATCATGCCTCAACTTCGCATAATGCGGCTAATCGCTAAGACTTAAATGGAAAAAGTTCAAAGGATGTTAGCGATACTACGAGATATTAGTTTCGATGAACATAGAGCACTACAAGTTGAGGTTGCGCAAAACTTGCCAAACAACATGAATATCAAGGAAAGAGGAAAAATACATGGCATAAAATCTAAGCCATTCTTGCAAGGCATACATCACACATCTGTTTGAATAGCGACGTACTTCATGTTGGCATACATAGGCCCAAGGGTTCATGAATTACTATGACAATTATTTTAGCACATTGAGACAGATCCAATCAATGGCAAGGACTTCATTGATCCTGTCTCACTCGAACATAAAGCGTCTAATTTTCCAGGAGCAACTACGAGCTGAATTGAGGGGTTAAACACAACAAGGTAGCGAATAAACAAATGCCTAAGGCATCTCTATGGTTGAATAAGAAAAGGAGATATAGACCACTCTAGATAAGAGACTTGTGGTCAGACCAAAAATAACTCGTGGTCAAAGCTAAAAGAAAGGACGCAAGCTAAATGACTTCTCGTGTCCTTCGACTACGAGACATGATTTACAATTTCACCACAAGAAGGTTCTTTTAATTACTTATAAACGAGATAATAAACGTCTATACAAGTCGACTTGCTATGGTGGACTTACGACGACATCGACGACTTCAAGATTCTATATGACGACTTTCGACTAGGATGATACGCTTTATCCTCTGACATCGACATCTAGTTAACTAACCCAACCAACAAACAAGACTAAACTTGATGGTTCCAAGGTTTATCTACCTGTTTGGCGTTCTCATTAACAAACACCCATGGTTAATTTCCAAAGTCTATACTCTCTCTCGAAGATACTTTCTCTTCCTGTCGAACACAGTCCACCTGTTCCTGCAACGACAGTCTCACATACAATTTTGTGCTCAAAGCACCTATATTCCTAATCACATCATAATATATCCAAAACATCATTACATTTAACAAAAAGGCATTTAGTCTACAATATCACATTGATCGTAATCATTAGATTCCACAATTTCATATAACAACTTTGTAAAATAAATCGTCAGTTTCCATGTCGTCCACAACATATTAAATTACTGAAATTTGCAAGAAAGTAATTGGCATAATTGTTTCAAAAAAAGAGGGATGTAACATATCCTTCCCCTTTAAAAATCATCGTCCCCGATGATTAAGTTTATCAAGCAAAAATTTAAACTTAAAACAAACTTTTTATAAAGCAACATTAATGTCTTTGAAAAGTTTAGGAAATCTTTGGTAAATATCTTTATAATCTTCCCAGGTGGCGCTATCCTCGCCATACTAGTCCCACTGAATTTTGCATTGCAAAACTTCTCGATTGCGTAAACGAAGTTTACGCATTTCGAGCACCTTGAGTGGCTCGATCACAACCACCCCGGGTTCTCGCATCTGTAAGGAATTCCAATTAAGGATATGGTTATTACCTACAAAATATTTCTTTAAATACGAAACATGAAAAACATTATGCATCTTAGACAAGGCTGGAGGTAGAGCAACTTTGTAGGCAACCGGATTGATAATCTCAAGAACTTCGAAAGGTCTGACATAACGAGGAGCCAATTTCGAAGATTTACCAAATTTTATAGAACTCTTTTGGGGTTTCACTCGCAAAAGCACTTTCTCGCCAACAGAGAAGTGTCTAGGCACTCGTTTGCAATCTGCATAACTCTTTTGCCTGTCATTGGCTTCTGCCAACCTCTTCCTAATCACTTTAACTTTTTCTTCCATATCAGCAAGCATTTCAGGTCCAATGCTTATCCTATCTTCCAGCTTATAGGAGTTCTGCATTTCCTTCCGTATAATGCTTCAAATGGCACCATCTTAATGGCAGAATGATAGGAGTTGTTATAGGCAAATTCGACAAGAGGTAGATATTCCTCCCATCTGTATTGTTGATCCATGCAATACATTCTCAAAAGGTCTTCTAATTCCTGATTCACTCTTTCTGTCTGTCCATCAGTTTTGGGATGATAAGCAGTACTTACATTCAGTTTAGTCCCTAAAGCAGAAAATAAGGTTTGCCAAAACTGTGAAGTTATCCGAGCATCTCTATCAGATATTATCTTTTCAGGTACCCCATGCAATCTGAAAATTTCTTGCACAAATTTTCAAGCCAAAAGATGTGCTCCATCTGTCAAATTGCCTGGTATGAAATGCGCAACCTTGGTTAGTTTATCCACAACAACCACTATTGCATCATGCCTATTCTTAGACATTGGTAACCCCTGGACAAAATCCATACTAATAACTTGCCATTTCCACTCTAGAATATCATGTGGGTATAACAATCCAGCAGGATGTTGGTGTTCTGCCTTAACTCTCTGACACTCCAAACAGCTAGCTACAAACTTTGCAGCATCACTCTTCATTCCCTTCTAGAAATATAGTGGCTTGACATCTGCTAACAGTTTTGTTACACCAGGGTGTCCAGAGTAAGGAGCACAGTGAACTTCCTTCCACACAAGGTTTCTAAGTTCCACTGAATCAGGAACATAAATTCTTCCCTTGAATCTTAGCACTCCATTGGATTCAAAACTGAATCCGTCATATCTTGGGTCCTTAGGATTTGAGTGCAGAGCCTGTTTCACTTGTTCATAATACTCATCCCCAGATAAGTTTTGCAATACTAAGTCTTTAAAGTTAGCATGTATGGAGATTATAGAGGCTATGTGCCTTCTTCTACTTAAGGCATCTGCTACTCGGTTTTCCTTGCCTTTGATATATGAAATTTCAAAGTCATAATCTGATATTAATTCCAACCATCTCCTTTGCCTTACATTGAGATTATGTTGTGTAAATATGTAGCGAAGGCTTTGATGATCAGATTTTAGAATAAAAGTCCTCCCCAACAAATAATGTCGCCACATCTGAAGGGCGTGAACCACTGCTGCCATCTCTAGGTCATGAGGAGCGTAGTTCTGCTCATAATTTTTTAGCTTCCTTGACTCATAGGCTACTACCCTACCTTCTTGCATAAGCACACCTCCCAATCCTTCCCCCGAGGCATCAGTGATAACCTCAAACTCTCCCTCAGGATCAGGAACTTTCAGAATTGGAGCGGTTGTTAATTTTTCTTTTAACAAGTCGAAAGCCCTTTGACATTCATCCATCCAAACAAACCTTTTTCCTTTTCTCTGCAAGGAGGTAATTGGGCTAGCAATGCTTGAGAAATTCAGCACAAATTTCCTGTAATACCCTGCCAATCCCATGAAACTTCATACCTCTGACACATTGGTAGGTTCAGGCCATTCCATAATAGCTTTTATTTTGGCCAGATCAACTGATATCCCATCGGCTGATATTATGTGCCCCAAATACTGTACTTCTTTCTGAAAGAAGGTGCACTTTGAGAGTTTCACATACAATTTGTGTTCCCTTAAACGTTGCAAGACTATTTGAAGATGTTGTGCATGCTCCTCTTCATTTTTGGAATAGATCAGGATATCATCAATAAAAACTAACACAAATTTATCAAGACAATCTCTGAATACACTATTCATGAGATTCATGAAAGCAGCAGGTGCATTGGTCAATCCAAATGGCAACACCGTGAACTCATAATGACCATACCTCGTTCTAAATGTTGTCTTGGGAATATCTTCGTCTTTCAACCTTAACTGATGGTATCCAGATCTCAGATCTATCTTGGAAAAGACTGATGCACCACGCATTTGGTCAAATAGATCATCTATACGCGGCAAGGGATACTTGTTCTTTATTGTTGCCTTGTTAAGCATCCTATAATCTATACACAGCCTGAGAGGCTCATCTTTCTTTTTGACAAAAATAACTGGGGCTCCCCATGGTGATACACTTGGCCTAATTAGATTCTTAGACAATAGCTCCTGCAACTGAGCTTTTAATTCCATAAGTTCGGTGGTAGTCATACGATACGGAGCTTTAGAGATTGGCTCCGATCCTGGTTTAATATCTATGCCAAAATCAAATGTTCTCTTCGGAGGCAAGCCTGCTAATTCCTCGGGAAATACATCCCTGAAGTTGCATAGATATGGATATCTTTCCTCAAATGATTGTTTCTCCAAGGTTTCTGCTACTAGGTCCATCTTGACTGCAAAAAGTTGACATCCCTTTCACCTAGCCCATTTTAGTTGTTTTGAAGAAATGGATCTAACCCTTATTTCCCTTTGAATTCCTTGGAGATTTACTGTTTTGCCCGTCTCATCCAGACACTCAATGGTTTTATGAAAACAATCTACTTTGGCTTGATGTTTCCACAACTAGTTCATTCCTAGGATGACATCGTAGGACCCTAAAGGCGCTACGCACAAATTTGCCTCAGTGGTGAAGTTAGAAACATCAATCCTAGCTTCAAACAAACATTGCTCTACCTGAGCCTTTGAGTTATTTGCATACTCGACTGTCCATGGTTTTGACATAAAACCAGCTTTTCTAGAAAATTTACTTAGGACTCTAGGTGACACAAAATTTTCTGTTGCACTAGTATCAAATAGAATAGAAACAGGAACTCTGAATAAAGTACATGTCATCTCAATAGGAGTGATCTGATACTCCGCTTGCCAATTGTCAAGGGCGGCATGAATCCTTTGCTGAAAAGCTTCCTGTTGTGAAGGAAGCTCCGTGTTCCTAGGCCTCCCATTCGGCTTCTTGTTGGGGCAACGGTTGGCATAATGATCTCCTCCAGAAGAAAAGCATCCTCCTATAGGCCCTCGCTTCTCAGATGGCCTACTTGCAGAATCACCATTCTTCTTAAAATTTACATTTCTCTTAAAATCTTCACCTCTTCGCTCATTACCAAATCCTCCTTGATTCTTTCGATTTCCCTTATCAAATCTCCTGTTTCCATATCCCTTCTCATTTTTCCTTTTATAAGACTGATCATTGTAGTTCTTATCAAACTTCTTGCATTTCTTGTCACGGTAAGTAGAGATAGATTTGATCTTCTGCTCCTGTTTTATTGCCTTTTCATAAACTTGATCCATTGTGCTTGGACCATGCACCTCCACCTCACCGCCGATCTGAGGATTGAGTCCCATGATGAACTTTCTAATTCAAAACCTTTCATCCTTTTGGTATTGAGGAACATACTTCAGTAGTCTAGTGAATTTTTCTGCGTACTCGACCACAAATAGTTCACCTTGCCTTAGGTTTTGGAAATCCATTAACTTCTGATCAAAGTATAACTGAGGTAACCACCGTTTTCAGAATAGTTCCACAAACTCATCCCATGTCACCTTCAAGGGACTTAATTCTAGCTCCATTTTCTTATTCATCCACCAAGTGGACGCTTCCCCTGATAGCTGATAGGCTCCCCACACGGCTTTAGTAACCTCAGAGTAATTTCTGATCTCAAAATATTTCTCCATCTCCGTTAACCATGCTTCTGCTGCATCTCCAGTTTTCGTTCCATCGAACTTTCGAGGGTTAACCTTCTTCATATCCTTGGATAACTCTAAAGCAAGTTTATCCTTGGTTTTTCTTTGGGTTTTACTGTCGTCAGGATGTTCACTTGACGTGCCATTATCCTAATGTTTACTCTTGCTTGTATAATGTGAGTTCTCGTTTCCACCCTCTGTGTTGCCAGTTTCATCCATTTTCTTCTCTAGTTTGTTCAACCTTTCCTTGGTTTCAGTGAGCATGTTTAGAATCCTATCCAACTTGTCAGCGGAGTTTTCCCAAGAGTTATGACCTTCCCGATCCTCCCCCTCGTTAAACCCTGATTGGTCCATGCTAGCTTAATTTCACACCTGTTTAAACATATACTAATCAGTTTTACGCTTATTATATTAAACATCATCAAAAGAACACAACAATTGATCATAATCATAATTGTTCTCAAACCAAAATTTTGTCTTTATTCCTTTTGCAAAATTGTTTCTACATCATTAGAGATAGACATATCTCATGTTTTTACTTAGTATTAACTAGGGGAGTGTAACCTTCGGATTCATTGTCCGACACATAATCACGAGGTGTATACCCCTCAGACTCACTATCAGAAGATAGCTCAATAATCTCAGCTCTAGGTACTACACGAGGATCCCTAGTGATCATGGGTATACTACTAGGTACACTTTCAGGTACATTAATAGGTACACTATCAGTTACAATCCAAGAGCAGCGGTTGATCATGGTTCGAGCCGCCGTCGCTGCTTCCTCTAGGAGTTCTCTCCTCACTCGCTTAAGTCGTGACATTGCATTGGCTAAGGTTTCCACATCATCAAGCCAAATGTCATTTTCGTCATTAGTTTTCTCTATGGTCTTGATCATTGCAAGTCGTTTTTGCTTAGCTTGCAGATAACGCTTCTTACCCGCGAAGGATTTTCTTGCGGTTTTCTTGGTGTATACCATCCTGGCACAATAAACCAAATCATTAGCTACCCGCATAATGATGATTTCCTAATCAGGTTAGTGGACTCATCAGCCCTAGTGCTGAACCTGGTTAGCTCTGATACCATATGTAACATCCCTATCCGAATAGACAAGAAAAACTAGGTTTTCACAAAGGTAATTTTTTTTTTTTTACTAGGTAATCAAATACAAAAGAAACTTATCTATAATCCAATACAACATTTTTCCTTTATCATAAACATGATCTCATTTTTATAAAACTGAAAGAAGTAATAAATAATAAACCTTTTGTTCTTTAACAATTTGCAATTTTCTTGAAACAACAAATATTGGAAACATACCATTAACATGCATCTCGATTGTCGACCCATCACATTCAAGACTCGGCAATCCTCAGTATTTGGAAGAGAAAGTATCTTCAAGGAGCTTAACCTCCAACCACAGACCGTCGGTCTCCCGCACTCCTTCCTAACCAGAAGTGGCCCTACCCTACTCAAGAGGATAGACTTAGGATAACCATCGGTGTTTGCCATCTGAGCTCTGGTGTTGTAACCTACGTGTCTTGTTATCGTGCAGATCCCTAGATACCCTCTAGTCATGCAAGGGCTAAAAGATTTAGATTCTTGTAACCAGTAAACAAAAATCTAAAAAATAAAAAAATAGCAAATAAATAAAATCAAATTCAATGCATGGCTATAGTGGATCATAATGAAACGCCACAATAAATACACCACTAAACCTGACACCACTCTCAAAGATGCTTTTGCTATTTTTTAAATATAAATACACTAGTTAATTAAATAATTCATATTATTTAGTTAATTAGACTAATGTTCACCTATTTATTTCAAAATAAATAATTTAAATCTATTTTATCTTATCATATATCTTCCACTATTCATTTCTATTTCTAACTAATTTGTAACTAGTTAACTAAAATAAATAAATAAATCCATTAATTAGTCGCTCATATCTTATCATTTCTTCTTCATGATTTATCCTCATCCTTATCCTACTTTTTTTCTAAAATCGTATCCTTATCTATCTTCAAATCTTATCTTTATCCACCCATCCTACAATCAAAAATCTATAAATTCACCCTCATCCTCTATCGAAAAATAAATAATCCACGAAAAGAATAGGTACACACTATAGAAAATTTGTACAACTTCATAAGCAACCACATCTATTGCATCTTGAGAAAATTTATTTCAACAAAGAGGGTTTACATTGGTGAAATTTATCAACTGTTGTTTTGTTTTAAGCTCTCTTTAGCTCAATCAGAGGTTATGGTTTAGTGTAGATTAAAGTAGCTCATTTGCATGTTTTCTATTTGCTTTTAAATCTGCATTTTATCATATACATTTTTGCAACTCCACTAGGGACCTTGTCCCTCATCTAATCTTTGTGTTTGCAAGATTTTGTTATCTTGTTCTTGTAGGTTTTCACTCCTTTTTAGAGAGATTTGGGGGTGAGCTTCGCTAGGAGCATCCTACAGCAAAACATACCTCATGGTTGAGTCTAGGAATCATATGGTTGCCTATGAATTGTTTCTAGAAATTAACAATGTTTTCAGTAGTGAATAATGTTTTTAGTAGTGAATAATGTTTTTAGTAGTGAACAATGTTTTTGGTAGTGAACGGTGTTTCTGATAGTGAATAATGTTTTCTTGTAATGAATAGTGTTTCCAACAGTGAACAATATTTCCAGTAATAGTGTTTTCCAATTGTGGACAATGTTTTCAGGCCATGAATAGTGTTTTCAGACTATGAATAGGGTTTTTATGACCTTAAAGTAGCACTTTTTCATCAAACTTGCATAACTTTGGCTTGGTATATCAAATTTTTCTATTTTTACACGTGTTGGAAAGTTAACTTGGAGCACTTCATTATGGATAAGGTAATTTTTGGTGATTCTACCTCGAATATTAGGCATATCAATCTAAAGTCTCGTCTTAGCATTAAATCTTACGACAAGCGTAACTTTTGCATACAAACTTGAAATTTAATGATTTTTTAAAATTTATCAAAAAGTCATAAGCAATCTATTTATGATATCTATTTTGTTGTTTGAACACATTGTTTTCTAATTTTTGTAGGGGTTTGATTTTTAGTGCTAACACCTTGTTTGCAGCCATTTTCATGAGTCAAGTGCCAAATTTTGGAACTACTAACATTTGTGGGTGTAGCTCACTTGTCAAAGATTTGTTTTCCCACTAGTATAGTTGCACATATGAATGTGCTTAATGGAAATGAACATTGTATGTCATTCTCATGAGGACTTTGAAGTGTGTATGCTCTCTCCTCACACTAAAAGGTGATTTGGGAGATTAAAAACACTTTTTAGTTCTCTTTTTTTGTGTTACACCCAAGAATCCAAGTTGTGTATGCTCTTCCCTCATGTCACAAAGTGATCTTGGGAATCAGAAACACTTGGATTTATTTCCCTTTAATAGGCCTACCTAAGGATTTCATCACCTTAGGGGATGACCTAAACCATGCATTCCAACAGGGTATACAAAGGGGGAAGAATGAAAGTTGTACCTCAAAGGAGCACCATCATGTCTGGCATAGCCTTGGCACCCCTTTTTCATAAGGAGACAAGGTGAAGTGGAATTGTACTTTTCCATGAATACATGCTTCTAGATGGACTCTCATTCATGGACTTAGGCCTCACGTAGCCTCAGGTATGAAGATGATATCTACTATAATTTTTTTATATCATAGATAGGAACCTTTCAACTGTATGTTTTTGCGGTGCATCAATTAACAGTTAGCACTAAACTCACCCCATGTCCCAAGAATTAGGTTTTGTATATTGTGTATGCTCTCCCCTTGCACCATAGAGTGATCTTGGGTGATAAAAATGGTCAATGCCTTGTCATGGTCTTTACACTCCATGACTAGACAAGGTATTAATGTGGACCTACAAGCATATACACACTCGCTTGAATAGGTTAGGTTGTTCTTATGTTTGCAATGTCTTCCACTTGTGTGAAACCTATGCTCACCTTTAAAATCTAAAACCTTTTCCAACCATTGCCCTTTTTCCCAAGTCAAAATTCAAAATCCAAATTAAAAACATGGGCCCCTCATATGAGATTATCTTTACAAACTAAGCTAGAACCTATACATCTAATGATGATGATAGCCTTATAGAATAAGAGAAGTATATTAATGCTCCTAGCACTGGCTATCCCTCGAGCACAAGTTGCATATCTATTAGTCATCCCCGTGGTAATTATGACAATGGAAACACCATCCTAGAAAAAGATCCTATCAAATAATTTATGGTTGAACTCCAAATCCTAAGTGAGCAATGAATAGCCATAAATCCTCCACCCTCCAAACCTTCATCATTTAAATCATCAAACCCATCCTATCAAAATCAATCTTATCCACAATCCTATCAACCATCTAATCATCAACCTAATCCAACCCCATCTAAGGAACCCATTAAGGATCTTATCTAAGGACTCTTAGTAAAGGATAACTATCTACCTAAAAACCATAAAGTCATTGAGCCCACATCTACTAAGCCTATCCAAAGGTCACCTAGTACCTTCCAAAATCAAACACCATCGTGCAATCTAAAGTCTAGCAAGGCCTATCACAAATCAAGTACCATCATCCAATCCAATGCCTATCTAGCCTATTAAAGAATCTCCTAGTACTATCCTTGTCCAAAATAAAACACTATCATGAAAATCAACACCCATCAAGCCTATCAAAGAGCTTCTTATCCCAAGATGAAGTCAAAACCCATCATACAACCATGTTGTCCACCATCCAAAGCATATCACAATTATCCAAGAACCACCTATCCTATCATCTAAACTATTAGAGCTATGTTAAGAACAAAATCTAAAACAAGATCAAACATGCACCCAACTAAATCAAGATCAAAGCATCCCAACTCATCATATCCATGATCAATATCAAACTATCCAAATTGTTGCTATCTATGATCAAGATCCTATTTATCTTCAAGAGAACCAAGTCAATCCCCTCATCCAACTTTATGCCATCCATGATCAAGAAATTTGAACTAGCCCTATCTATCACCTAATCAATCATATCCAATATTCAATTAGTCATATCCATGATCTAATCAATCCTATTCAATATCTAACTAGTCCTATCCATCATCCAACAGTCCTATCCATCATCTAGCAACATCTAATTCCCATGAGGAGATAGTTTCTCCCCATGAACATAGACAATCAAGTAAATGGTGTTGATCATATCAAACATATCAATGAGAAAGCTACCATTGAGCATTCCAATGATCTAGGTATGACAAGCACAAATAATGATCGATACATGACAATTGTACATAATGAGAAAGCACAAACATCCTATGAACTAGGATCAACCACCTTTATCATGTCATGCTTTCTTGCGGATGAGACAATAGAAAGTTCTAATAGTTCTTGGCAACACACCAATGGGCTAGCATCATGCTTCAAAAATAGCAAGTATCTTATTGCAATCAAGATATGTAAAAGCAGGAACTATCAAAGAAAGGGATTAGGCCTTCACGAGAAAGGCATCCTAGAGCCTATCCCAATCTACATCAATCATGGTCAAGGCATTGGATATCAATTATCTAAACAATCTACTAGTGTTAGTGATACTTCAGTGATCACCAAAGCAACTTCATCCAATGAAAGCATTGAGATAGGGACCACTAATGGCCCCTACAACAATTAGAACTCTAACCTTTGCTTTGTTACCACTTGATGAAGTCATGGATGGATGATCCAATGAAGGATTGTCCAACCATGTAGCCAAACAAAATAACTAACAGAAACAACAACTCAATAAAATAGTAACATGATTCTTATTGACTTCTGCATATTTAAATGGTTACAACTCACTACAATGGTGCTTCTTACATGTTAGGCCATAGTCATTTGGTTACTAAATATGAAATTAAACTAGTTTTAGATAAAAATCCATACATTCCTACATTATGCGCTATTATCGTCTTCCATATCATTGTCAATATCAATCTCCATTTTGAACTCTCATCCTTATGCTTGCACTATTTCTTCTAACTTATTCTTTGATTTCCTCTTGATGCCTTCAAATGATTGTGAGTAGTGTATATATAACAATCCCAAGCCTTAGAATGATTCTACATCAGCCACGAGGTGGGGCAAAGCTTAATGAAATGTGTAGTGAGCTAGGAATGAAGACAGACCTTTCCAATTAAGTCCTCTCAGGTCCCATGTATCTTTGTATATATTCCTTTGTTGTCACAAAATTCCAAAAACCTAGCACAAGTCATGAATAGTGAACTATGTAAACCTGTCAGCTCGATAAGGGTTCAAAAACCAAGTTATCCATGTGTGGTGCTCCAAATCTCCTGAAATATGGACATGAAATAGAGGTATCTTGTTATAACATATGCTCCAAAACACGAGCCTAGATATAGAAATGTGATGGTATGTAGTGGTATCTTCTATGACTAATTGGTAACTAGAAATATGTAAACAAATAAACAAATGAAAGATCAATATTTTGGGTTGATGAGAGATTTCTCTCACACCCTAGGATGTTCCTGCATCATTGGTTTACTATTCTAGTGGTTTTCCTTAGCCTATTTTGTTATAAAACGAGGGCTCGGGATAACAGTTTTATCATCATAGTTTGAAGCAAGGTTATACTATTAGAATGTTATTGGATTGACTATAGGTTGAAGGAGATAAGAATTAAAGGGAGAACTTGAGTAAATTATGTATTCTATTATTACATATTAATACAAACTTGTGCTCTCTTTGGTTGTGGGTTTTTCATCCAAAGGGTTTTCTCACATATATCAATGTTCTTTAATTTGTGGATGACCTTAGCTACCACGACTCTTTATTTCTACTCCTACTATTGTTGATTATTGATTTATTGTCACATATTAAATCAAATTTGATAACCAAACTTAATGTTTTATTGTAACCTTTAACCTATATTCTCAACATTTGGTATAAGAGCCTAGCTTTGGCTTGATTGGAGAAGGTGAAAGCCTTTCTTTGTGTTGTGTGCTTTTGGTTATAGTGACAGAATTTACTAATTTAGTGGAAATTAGATCTATGCTATAAAAATCATGGCAAACACATCTAGGAATGAAATTAAAAAGCTCAACAACCAACACTATGAGTTGTGGAAATTAAAGCTAGAGTATCTCTTGATAGAAAAGGATCAATAGGTTGTAGTGACTAAAATTATGAAACCTCCTGGTGTGATGGATGGAGAATGGGATAAACTTGATAAAAATATAGAAGTATCATCTAGTTATATGTTTTCAATTCTATTATGATGAATGTATCAAAAGAAAATACTACACATAATTTATGGAAAAAGATAGGTGCTATTGGTATATGTTTGTCATAACCCTTGAAATTATAATGTTTAGTTATTTATTTATTATTCATGAGCCCTCATGGAAAAAGGAATCCCATTATGACAACCATTTTTCCATGTGCAATGTAATGTATGACATGTGTAAGAAGTTATAAGAGTATCTAATGTCATAGAGACATGTAAGAGCATCTAATGACATGAAGGTGCATAAGAGATCTTGTGATGATTATGTGACATGCATAAGAGCATGTAAGAGTGGAGTTACATTGTTGACCAACTTATGACTCATCATAAACTATCTTTGGATGGAGATAATGGATCTAAAATGGAGAACCCAACTTAGGGAGTAAGAAATGATGGAGTTATGACAACTTGTGATGGTTGTAAGAGAATAAGGTAAAAATAGAGTGAAACTCTTTGGAATAGGGAACTAGAATTTTGGTCCTCGATTTGGGTTCCATTTTTAGGTCATGGTATCAACCCATGGTATGTGGTTTACCACTTGTGGTTTAATGGATTGCTTCTCCTAGTTATTTGATGCTTGAGATGGAGGTTTAATACTATATCTGTAGGTATTGTTATGTTTTCAAAGACTCTTTAGACAAAGTTGGTGATGCATGAGGTTGTATGTTCTTGGATTGTATTATAATCACATTGTTACTAATAATACAAAGGACACTAACACCTTTGCTACTAGGTTTTTTCTCAAAATGGTTTTCCCAAGATAAATTTATGTGTTATGATGAATGCTTCATTGTATTATTTATTTTTCTAAAATTGTTTAGATCATATTTTTGTACATCTCCTATCATATATTAGTGTAGGAAGTGTTTCTACAATCCTAGCTTCCTTTCATTCAATATTAGAGCCTAAGCAACTTGAGTCACAAGTGATAGGAAAAAGGTTTTTTGAACTAATCTTAGTTTGAGTGGGTACATGCATGGAGGAGATATTTGTTTTAGGGATGATGCAAAGCACATCTAGATTGGATATGTAATGGTTAGTGGCACTAACTTTGAGCTATGGAAGCTCAAGATGAAATATTTACTCATAGATTGAGATACGTGGGTTGTAATATCTGGAAACAAACTTGCATCTATTTCACCAGAAAACATGCTATGTTGGATAGAAAGGTGAGAAGCCTTATTAGCCTCTACTTATCTAATTTAGTATTAATAAATATTTGTGAAGAATCCACAACCAAAAACCTCTAGAAAAAGTTGGGGAACCTATAACAAGCAAAACCCCTAACTTTAATAACAAGATTTTTCTATAGAAAAAAATGTACACTTTGAGGATGGGTGGGGGGATTATTTTATTGAGCACCTGAATGCGTTAAATATGATTGTGAGCTAATTAAACTCAATGGGTGTGACAATGGAAAAGAATATTGATGCATGATCCTTTTGTGTTCTTTGTTAGACTTATAGGACAACCTGGTAATGGCTATTGGAAGCACTGCTACAAAGCTTGTGCTTGATGATATTGTGCATGCTCTTCTCTTAGATGAGATGAGATAAACTTCTATTGAATCCACCAAGGAAGCCTTAGTTGTTCATGTATGGTTGAAAGAAAAGGGCAAGAAGAAGATCTAAGTCTCACGGGAGATCTATGTCTCCTAGTAACTCCAAGGTCAAATGTTGGAACTACGACAAGATAAGACATTTTAGAAGAGATTGTAAGGAGAGAAGAAGAAGAAAAACAAAGTCAAGTATGATGATTATATTCCCCTAAGGATTTAGGAGATGCCCTTGTTGTAGCCTTGGCTATGTATGTATGTGAGGATGTATGGATGATCGACTTTGGAGTGTCTTTCCACATAAATATCTATCAAGAGTGGCTTTCACACTATGAGAGTTTTGATGGCGAGAAGGTCTACATTGATGACATCTCTTATCTTAGCATTGTTGGTCATGGGAGATTCAGTATTTGATTCTTAAATGGGAGGATCAAGGGTATTACTAGAGTTTTTTACATCCCTAGTTTGGAATGTAACCTATTATTTGTTAGTAAAATGAATAATGCAGGTATGAAGATTGTCTTTAATAATGGATTGGTAAGATGATTTAAGGAGCTATGATTCTCACAAAAGGGGTTTTAGATGGTACTCTCTCTTGTGTTAATGTTAGTACCTACACATAATGCAATAGTTATTCTATATGTGCAATGAGGAGACCTATTGAATTTACACCTTTGAAATTAGAACCTATAATGAAAAAATTTGTTGTATCCATTTCTTGTGGTAATGTATTCTATGTATGTGTTGGTGCCTGCATAAGCATTTAGGTTTCAAGCATTTAAATATGCAGGCACCCTCCCAAAAAGTCCAAAAAATCTAACTCTTTCGGCCTCTGCAGTTGTAAAAAATGAAAAAAATCTGTTAAATGCATGTATCTTTGTATATACAAAGAGGTTTGTATATACAAGTGCTGATGTGCATGGGCGGGCTTGCAAAATTCCCATCGGCCTTTGAAAAAATGAGTTATATGCATTTTTGAATGCATATCGGGCTTAGAAAAGGTGCATATGCAAGTGGGAATCTTTCGTAGATCCCAGGAATATTCTCGGTTTGTATATCGGGTTGCATGTCAAGATGCAAGGAAAAATATACAAGGGAGGTGAACATGCTTTCGCTATAGTATGATGTACAAATGGTCTTGTATATCAAGCTACATACAAAGGTGCCAACATACATTTGCTATAGTGCGGCCGATATGCAGTAGGTGGGACCCACAGATATACAAAGAAGTTTGTATGTGTTCGACATACAAAGTGGAATATGCAAGGGGCGGATTCCAAATATTATCAGATTGGACCTGGCGCGCATACATACAATGGCTGAGTTGAAAAGTCAAAGGTTTTTCCTTTGTATGATTATGTTGTATGTATATCCAATAGACAAGCGCACATACAATGGGATAGGTACAATGCGGATTCCGAGAAATATCCCAATCTAACAGATAAAGTGTTGAGGTCCAGCTTGCATGTATATGGTATTGTATATGTCGATATACAAGCAAAAGGAGATACAAGGCCCGGATTTGAAAGTTTTCCAAATCTGATGGATAAAATGGCTAGGGTCCGTTGTATGTATATCGCATTTGTATGATGCGATGTGCAAGAAAATATATAAGTAAAAAGATACAAGCCGGATCTCAAAGCAATTTTATTTTGATCTATAAAATTTGAAGATCTGACTTGTATATAAGGTGATTGTATATGCTTTTGCATATACAAGGGTGAAATGGCAAAATCGAGAAGGCGAAAAGTCAACGATAGGAACATGGAGTGCCTACATGGCACATTTTCATTGGTTCTTGACTTTTTAGCGGGATTTTTGAGCCATTAATCTCAGCAATAGGATGCAAGTCGATGGTTCTATTTTAACAACTTTTAGCAAAGGTTTTTCCTGAGCATATGCAGTCATGTTTTGAGCAGGAAAACTTCATGAACACGCTACTGCAAATTTCGAGGGGAGTTGTGGGTAGCTGGGCCATTAATGGCGGATTTCGCAGTTGGGTTGATGATTGACAGGCCACCCACCGTAGTTCATGAGAAAATCTTCAAACAGTGGCACATTTTCCAATCCCACTTGCTCGTCCTTCTTTTTCTGCCTGAATCATTCAATATTTTGGGTGCCATTCTGGGTGCATTGTTTCTGGCAGAATTTTGATTTGCCATGTAATTAATTTGCTGAGTACATAGTCTTGCTATAAAATACAAACTGTGTTACTCATTTCGGGTTGTTGAAGGCTTGGGCATTTTTGTGTAAATAACAAAATACAGAGCATTTCCTGACTATTGTATCTCTGTGGAATTTATGAGTTGCACCTTGAATGTACATTGCATACATTTTCAGTTTCAGTGTTGTTGTATATGAAAAATGCATTATTGCATGTGTTTATCTGTCTGTCTCCATTTGTTGTATGCATTTTCTTCTTTTGAATCTGGTTGCTAAGGGTTTCTCATATTCTAGGGTATAGTCTTGCTGTACCACATGCTTAATCTGTAACTTCCATTCAAGGAGTGGATTAAATTGTTTTAGGTTAAAGTGTGGAGAAGATTGTATGTCAGCTGGGATATTCATAAGTAGAGACAGTTAAATACTTATCCTTGGGTGGTGTTTGTAAGGCAAATACCAGTCCTAACCCCTTGAAACTCGAATGCTAGTTGCAAGCCATTCTCTTGTATACGTCTAGTTGACTCCTTGCCCTGAGATAGGCACCGGTATGCTTCTTGTGAAGTAGCTATGATCCAAAACCCCTATCTTTCATCCAAACCATCAAACCAATCCATTCATATTTCCAATCTGTCAGTTGTAGGATTAGGATTAGGAACCTCCTGCATGCTCTCATACCTGACTAGACAAATATGTCCCAAAATGTTGCCAACCTTGTGATTTATCACACAAATCTTGGTCCATACATGAGAGTATTCTACCTGTTATCACAAAGCTAAATCTTTATGTCATTGGGTGAGTCAAGTGTTACATCTTTAGCTACAGGGATACCCCCCTTGGTGCGGCAGAACTAGAAGTGAAGGGGAGGCAGCTCATGCAACCTCCCATATCTGTTGGCTGAATTTGCCTGTGCATTGGAACTGGCAAGCCCACTGCCGATTCGGAAATAAACACCAACAGTATGTAATCATGCTCTTACCTCAGAGAACAAGTTACTTGTCGAGAATACAATGTTATAACACTAGCACATGGGCCATATTGGTGAAAAATCTCTATAAACCTTAAAAAATAAAAATCTTATAGAGGAGCCTGTTGATTGTTCTCTTGAGTTTTATTTTTGTGAGCATTGTATTAATGGAATGCAAAAGCATGTTTAGTTTTACTCAATTTCTCATAAGTCTTATGGGATTTTGGGTATTTTTCAATCTAATGTATTTGGTCCTATAGGCGTTACTTCTTTATTAAAATTCCTCTATTATGTGTTATTTACTATTGATTTTTCTAGAACGATTTGGGTTAATTTTTTTAGAAGCAAATATGAGGTCTTTGGTCAGTTTAGAGAATGTAAGGCTCTCGTGGAGAACTTTATTGTTAAAAGATCAATGTGTTAGGGACTTGTAATGGTGGAGAATTCTATTCCACATAGTTTGATAGGTTCTATAAAGATAATGGTATAGAAAGGCATAAGAGAACTCCATACACCCCTCAACAAAATAGAGTGGAAAGAACGAGCATAATATTCATGGAGAGGGCTAGGAGTATGCTCAATGAATTTGAATTGGAGAAAAAATTCTAACCAAAAGTAATTAGTATTACATGTTACTTTATTAATAGGTTTTCTACATTAACACTTGCTAAGAAAACCCCTTTGGAGATTTAGATGAGCAAAAATTTCTCACTTCAATACCTTCAAGTTTCTAGTTGTGAGGAATATGCTTATGTGCCTCATTAGAAGTGGATAAAGTTGGATAACAAGGATCTAAAATGTATTTTCATTAGCTATGGTGTTGGTGTGAAAGGGTACAAGCTTTGCGATCCTATGGCCAAGAAAGTTCTACACAGTTAGAATGTGATCTTTAGGGAGATTAGATCTTCCTATATAGTCAAGCAACCAAAGAAGTATGTGAAGTTAGTTGTGCAAATATAGCCAAAGATTGAGATGGCTACACTAGATGACGAATCAAGAGTTCATGATGGACCTGATGAGGAGGATATCTCAAAGAGTTTAGAGGAGGAAGAACCTTCACCTTAACTTGTGAGGATTTCCACTTAGTAGAGGAGGAAACTAGAGAGGTATAGCCTACCTAATTTTATATGTATTTTTTCTTTTATTACTACATTAAGGAACCTTAAAATATGAAAGAGATAATGGAGATGGATAACAGTGAGTTTTAGAGATCGATAATGGATGAGGAGATGATTGTATTGATAAAGAATGATACTTGGAACTTGGTTCAATTGCTAGTGGGAAAGAAATCTATTGGGTACAAATGGGCCTTCAATAAGACGTTTGGTTTAGATAGTAGTGTTGAGAAGTACACAGTGAGATTGGTTGCAAAAGGATATTCCTAGGTTGAGGGGATAGAATTTGGTGAGATTTTTCTCCAATTACTAATCCAACATCTATTAGTCTCATGTTATTATTTTGCAACAACTTTTGATCTAGAGATAGAACAAATGGATGTGAAAACAAATTTCCTGCATGGTGACTTGGGTGAAGAAATTTATGTCACTGCTAGAGTGCTATGTTGTAAAAGGTAAGGATTCATTAGTTTGTAGATTAAATTTCTTTTTGTATGGTCTCAAATAGTCTCCTAGGATGTGGTGCCCATAAATTTGATTCTTTTGTGACAAGACTAGAATTTGTGAGGTCCAAATCAAATCATTGTGTTTACTATAAATAGGAGGTGATTTTGTTTCCTTGTTATTACATTGTATATAAATGATATGTTATTTTTGGTAATCGTAAGGATGTGATTAGGGAATTAAATCTTAACTTTCTATACAGTTTGATATGAAGGACTTAAAATTCACTAAGTTCATCTTAGGGATGGAGATCAATAGAGAGCAAACAAAAGCTTCGGTTAGGCTAGACTAAGTGTGTGAACGTTGTGTTAAAAGTTTCAACATGGTAGGAAGTAAACCAGTGGGTATTTATATTTCAATAGGGACTAAGTTATTAGTTGAACAATGTTTGTCTAGGCCTAGTGAGATGGAGGATATGTCCCATGTTCCTTCATGCTAGTGCAATTGGTAGTCTTACATATGCTACAATTTGCACTAGACCAAACTTTGCCCAAGTAGTGGGAGTCTTGAGTCATTTTATGACTAATCCTATATATGATCATTGAGTTCTAGTAAAAAGAGTTCATTTATATGCATGGTACTTTCAAGTACTCTTTATGCTATCAAGGAGATGGTATCTTAGGGGAACCACAACACTCAGTTGATATTCAGGGTTATGTGGATTTTGATTGGTAGGAGATGTTGATAGCCAGAGATCTATTGGTGATTGTCTATATCCTATTTGGTGGTGCTATCAATTAGATCAGAAAGTATCAAGTTGTAGTTTATTTTTCAACAATAAAGCCAGAGTATATGATAGCTACTCATGCCCATAAGGAGGCCATTTGGCCTTAGAGATTGATGTAACTGAACTTCACAACACAAAATTCAACTCTATTATTACAAAATAATACCCATAAAACTCAGAACATTTTTTTCAAATTTCTTCTCATTCCATTCCATCCTCCTACAACTAAAGATAAACATCCAATTTATACAAAAACAAAAATTACCATTTTTGGCAGATTGTCACAACTTTCTAAAATTGCCATTTTTGGTAACTTCGCATCCTTATCCGTATGACCATGAAAGTTTCCAAATATTTGAAACTTACTAAAAAAAGACTAATCGTCAACTTTCTAATCTAATTGCAAGTAAATCTAGGAAAATATTTAGAAAAAACAACTCAGAAAATCTCGAAAAAAACATTAAAACCTCATTTTGAGGCCCTAGATGATCGAATAAGGTCCCGAAAAAGTATCAAAATAGTGACCTATCAAATTTACCAATTCGGTGGGCTTTTTATTAAACTCTTCAAGATGCATCTGCCCACCAAATTTCAGCTCCAACGGACCTCCGGGTCAAAATTTAGGACCTCCGGGTCAAAATTTATGACCTCCGGAAGTTCCTGCATCATTCTCCTCTGGTTGAAAAGAATGCAGCTCCTGCAAGTTGTTTTCCTAGAACTTGTGCCACTTGTCTAGATCTAGCTTCTTCACTTCCCATTCTGGAATCCATGTATTATCTGCTTGTGTTAGACCTTCCCATTGTACCAGAAACTTGTTGTATTGACCCTGTCGAGTGTCTATTGTCTTCTTGTCCAAAATCTGTGCAATCTTTCCCTTTTCTTTCTCAGAACATGTTGTTTCCAATCTACTTCAGCCTCACCTTCTTCATCAGGAATGTCACCATGAAAAGCATATAAATCAAAAACATTAAACATAGGAGAAATGTCTAACTACTCTGGTAAATCTACCTCATAAGCATTGTCATTTTTTTTTGTAATTCTGCAAGGGCCAATTTTATTGTATTTCAGCTTGTTGTAAGTTCCGGTGGGAAACTTCTCTATTCTTAGATAAACCATGACTAAGTCACCTTCATTGAATACTAGATGGCTTCTACCAGCATCTACTATAGTTTTATACTTTTCATTACTTTCTTGGAGCTTTTGCCTCACCTCTTTCTGTAATTGTTGAATATGTTCTGTATATGCTTCCCCATCATCACTAATCCTATCTCCAATGGGTAGCTGCACCAAATCTAAAACACCCTTAGGATTTCTACCATAAACAATTCAAAATGGTGATTTACCTATAGATCGATTGACTGAACTGTTATAGGCAAATTCAGCTTGTGGTAAGGCCAAGTCCCACTGTCTGGGTTTCTCTCCGATGATGCATCTTAGCAGGTTTCCCAAACTTTGATTTACAACCTCTGTCTGCTCATCTGTTTTGGGGTGATAAGCACTGCTGAACTAGAGCTTGGTTCCCATCTTCTTCCATAGGGTCCTCCAAAAATGACTAAGAAACTTGGTATCCCTATCAGATGTGATAGTTTGTGGAACACCATGCAATCGAACAATTTCTTTAAAAAATAATTCGGCCACCCTAGTTGCATCACTAGTTTTCTTGCAAGCAATAAAATGAGCCATCTTAGAGAACCTATCAACAACAACAAAGATGGAATCATTACCTCGTTGTGTGTTTGGCATCCCTAACACAAAGTCCATACTTAAATCAATCCATGGTTCAGTAGGTACTGGTAATGGCATATACAACCCCGTATTTTGTGAATGTCCTTTAGCCAACTGACAAATTCTAAACCTTGTCACATATCTTGTTATGTCTCTTTTCATCTTTGGCCAGTAGTACTTATCTTCTACCAAAGCTATGGTCTTATCCTTCCTAAAATGTCCAGCCAACCCACTACTATGAAGCTCTCTTATAATATTCTCTCTCATGGACCCAACTGGAATACATAATTGCTTTCCTTTAAAGAGATAACCATCTTGCATAAGATATTCACCTTGAATGTGGCCCATGCTGCCCACTACCGGGTTATCTTTGGAGTTAATAGTGTGGGTACAACACATGGGCTCATACTCTCCCTCATCGCACGTTTGCTTATGAGGTTTGTCACTTGTCTATTGAGTTTTGCATGGTGGGTAGGGCTCATTCTGTAAGCTGCTTGATTAGGTAGGGATGCTCCTGGGATCAAATCAATGTGGTGTTGAATATCTCTCTTTGGTGGTAGACCATCAAGTAACTCATCTGGCACAACATCAACATATTCTTCAAGTAGTTTTGCTACTTCTTCTGGTACTGGTATTTCCTCATCATCTTCTTTTTTCACTACTAGTGCATAACAGAACCCCATCACCTTCATTTCCTTCATAAGTTCTCTTGTGGACAACATACTCTCAACCTTCCTTTCATCCTTAAGAGGCAATAAAATCACTTTAGAACCTTCTTTCCAAAAAGTGTATGTATGTTTTTCTCCATCATGCATTACCTTCCTATCATATTGCCATGACCTTCCCAACAACACATGGCATGCATCCATTGGAATGACATCGCACCATATTTCATCCTTATATGTCTTTCCTATGGAAAACTTAATTAAACACCTCTTATCAACAGTGACTTCGTTTCCCTTTTTGAACCATGCAATACAATAAGGATGGGGATGTTTTTCACAGTGTACTTTCAGTTTATCTACCATTTCTCTAGAAACCATATTTTCACAACTGCCACTATCAATAATAACTTGGCATACCTT
The DNA here is from genome assembly GCA_027924645.1 of Cunninghamia lanceolata. Classification (NCBI taxonomy): domain Eukaryota; kingdom Viridiplantae; phylum Streptophyta; class Pinopsida; order Cupressales; family Cupressaceae; genus Cunninghamia; species Cunninghamia lanceolata. Next base: position 6,908,448 of record BSBN01000249.1, read on the forward strand.
TCTTCCTAAGGTGCACCTAGTTCGAAAAATATTGGTTTGAAGCCAAGAATCATCACAACTTTGTATTTGCTCCTTTTCTGGAATCACCATTGCTCTTCTCGTCATGAGATTCTCACCCACATCTGGTGGAACCTCTAATTCTTCCCCTTCTCCTTCATCCTCAGCTTGATCCAAGTTCAACCTAGGTTGTTCTCCTTGTTTCCTTTCTTGCATGTGATAGTTTGGACAGTCAAATGCCCTATGACCCTCTCCACCACACCTATAACAAATGAAAGGTTTTTTTGGGCCTTCCCATCCTCTGCCACCACTGTAACATCTGCCCCTCTAAAATCCTCTTCCTCTTTGTTGACTTTGAGGATCTTGTCGGATATCTTATGATTTCTTTGTTCCTTGGGATGATTCTCCCCGACTAAAATTCAGACCACTTCGCAAGGGAGATGATGTCCCTCTCCTTTCTCCTCTATTCCTTTGAAAAATTTTTCTACTTTGCTTTTCTTCTGCCTTTAAAGCTAATTGGTATGCGTCTTCCATATTGTTAACCCTATGCATGCTAAATTCATTTTGAATAGTGAATTTTAGACCATTTACATACCTCGCGGCCATCTGTTCATCAGTTTCTTGATGCTCCACACGAATGGACAACTTGTAAAATTCATTTGTATAGTCTTGCACAGTAGATAAGTTTTGTTTCAAATCTTGAAATCTACAGAAAAGAGTTTGCGCATAGTCTACAGGCAAAAAATTTCTCTTTCAGCTTTTTCTCCAAGTCTTGATTTTATCCTTTCCCTTTCTAGTTCTTTCCTTTTGCAGATGATCCCACCATATCATTGCATGACCCTTTAACTTAGTGCATGCAAACTTCACCTTCTTTTCCTCTGTCATAGTCTTCCATTCAAAGAATTTCCCCATTTCGTTCAACCAATCTATCAACTCCTCTGGTTTGAGACTGCCTGCATACTCAGAAACTTCAATTTTAATCCCATCATTTTTTCCCTCAAATGCTTTGAGCATCCTTTCTTCAAAAGTCAATTGCTCTAATTGTGCTTCCTCTTCAGCTCCTACATGTCAATCTTCATCTCCCTGGCCTATTTCTTCATCAGAATCATCTCTTTGTGGTCTCAATCCTTGATTGGCTAGCATACCTACAAGTTCTTGCATTTGTCTCTATAGATCATGTATATCCCTATACATTTGGGCATTACCTGCTCTTTCTCTTCCTCTCCCAGCCATCTTCTCACTCTGATACCAGATGATGTAACCGAACTTCACAACACAAAATTTAACTCTATTATTACAAAATAATACCCATAAAACTCAGAACATTTTTTTCAAATTTCTTCTCATTCCATTCCATCCTCCTACAACTAAAGATAAACATCCAATTTATACAAAAACAAAAATTACCATTTTTGGCATGTTTTCACAACTTTCTAAAATTGCAATTTTTGGTAACTTCGCATCCTTATCCGTATGACCATGAAAGTTTCCAAATATTTGAAACTTACTAAAAAAAGACTAATCGTCAACTTTCTAATCTAATTGCAAGTAAATCTAGGAAAATATTTAGAAAAAAACAACTCAGAAAATCTTAAAAAAAACATTAAAACCTCATTTTGAGGCCCTAGATGATCGAATAAGGTCCCGAAAAAGTGTCAAAACGGTGACCTACTGAATTTACCAATTCAGTGGGTTTTTTATTAAACTCTTCAAGACGCATCTGCCCACCAAATTTTAATTCCAACAGACCTCTGAGTCAAAAGTTATGACCTCCGGAAGTTCCTGCATCATTCTCCTCTGGTTGAAAAGAACACAACTCCTGCAAGTTGTTTTCCTGGAACTTGTGCCACTTGTCTAGATCTAGCTTCTTCACTTCCCATTCTGGAATCCATGTATTATTTGCTTGTGTTAGACCTTCCCACTGTACCAGAAACTTGTTGTATTGACCCTGTCGAGTGTCTATTGTCTTCTTGTCTAGAATCCGTGCAATCTTTTCCCTTTTCTTTCTCGGAACATGTTTCCAATCTACTTCAACCTCACCTTCTTCATCAGGAATGTCACCATGAAAAGCATATAAATCAGAAACATTAAACATAGGAGAAATGTCTAACTGCTCTGGTAAATCTACCTCATAAGCATTGTCGTTGTTTTTTTTTGTAATTCTGCAAGGGCCAATTTTCTTGTATTTTAGCTTGTTGTAAGTTCCAGTGGGAAACCTCTCTATTCTTAGATAAACCATGACTAAGTCACCTTCATTGAACACTAGATGTCTTCTACCAGCATCTATTGTAGTTTTATACTTTTCGTTACTTTCTTGGAGCTTTTGCCTCACCTCTTTCTGTAATTGTTGAATATGTTCTGTATATGCTTCCCCATCATCACTAATCCTGTCTCCAATGGGTAGCTACACCAAATATAAAACACCCTTAGGATTGCTACCATAAACAATTTGAAATGGTGATTTACCTGTAGATTGATTGACTGAACTGTTATAGGCAAATTTAGCTTGTGGTAAGGCCAAGTCCCACTGTCTGGGTTTCTCTCCAATGATGCATCTTAGCAGGTTTCCCAAACTTTGATTTATAACCTCTATCTGCCCATCTGTTTGGGGGTGATAAGCACTACTAAACTGGAGCTTGGTTCCCATCTTCTTCCATAGGGTCTTCCAAAAATGACTAAGAAACTTGGTATCCCTATCAGATGTGATAGTTTGTGGAACACCATGCAATCGAACAATTTCTTTAAAAAATAATTCGGCCACCCTAGTTGCATCACTAGTTTTCTTGCAAGTAATCAAATGAGCCATCTTAGAGAACCTATCAACAGCAACAAAGATGGAATCATTACCTCGTTGTGTGTTTGGCAGCCCTAACACAAAGTCCATACTTAAATCAATCCATGGTTTAGTAGGTACTAGTAATGGCATATACAACCCCATATTTTGTGAATGTCCTTTAGCCATCTGACAAATTCTAAACCTTGTCACATATCTTGTTATGTCTCTTTTCATCTTTGGCTAGTAGTACTTATCTTCTACCAAAGCTATGGTCTTATCCTTGCCAAAATGTCTAGCCAACCCACTGCTATGAAGCTCTCTTATAATATTCTCTCTCATGGACCCAACTGGAATACATAATTGCTTTCCTTTAAAGAGATAACCATCTTGCATAAGATATTCACCTTGAATGTGGCCCATGCTGCCCACTACCGAGGTTTTCAACTATTCCACAATCTCCCAAAAATCATTGTCGGATTCATATAGATCTTTGATGGCATCAAAACCAATCACCTCATTTTCCATTGTTGTCAATAGTGTGACACACCTACTTAAAGCATCTGCAACTTGGTTTTATTTTCCTGACTTGTGCTTGAGAACAAAGTTGTAGCCTTGTAAGAAAGAAACCCATTTTGCATGCCTACTATTCAATTTTTTTTGTGTGTTCAAGTATTTTAAGGCAATATGGTCTGTAAACAGCACAAACTCCTTTGGCACTAGGTAGTGCCTCCAATGGCTTAATACTTGTACAATTGCATAAAATTCTAAATCATAATTTGAATAGTTCTTCCTTACCTCATTCTTCACTAAAGAAGGCTATGGGTTTACCTTCTTGGCTAAGTACAGGTCCAATGCCCACATATGAGGCATCACAATCCACTTCAAATACCTTATCAAAATCTGGTAATGCTAAAATAGGAGCTTCTATCACCTTCTTCTTCAGAAACTTAAAAGCTTCCTCAGCTTCCTTGGTCCACACAAAATCCCTTCCTTTGGTGCAATCTGTTATGGGTGCTACAATACTGCTGAAATTTTGAATAAATTTTCGATAGAATGTTGATAACCCATGAAAACTTCTTACCTCTATTATGCTCCTTGGACTAGGCCACTCTAGAATTGCCTCGACCTTTTCTATATCCAATTTGATACCATCTACAGAGATGACAAAGCCTAGGAAGATCAAACTTTCTTGCATGAATCTACACTTCTTTAAGTTTGCATAGAGTTTCTCTTTTCTCAACACATCTAATACAATCCTCAAGTGTTGCAAGTGCTCCTCTTTGCTCTTGCTAAAAACCAAAATATCATCAAAGTAAACCACCACAAACTTACCAATATAAGGACATAGTATAGTATTCATTAGCCTCATGAAGGTGTTGGGTGCATTAGATAACCCTAATGACATAGCCATCCACTCATATAATCCATCCCTAGTCTTGAATGTTGTTTTCCATTCATCCCCCTCTCGAATTCTGGATCTGGTGATAACCGCTGCGTAGATCAATTTTGCTGAAGTATTTAGCCCCTGCAAGCACATCCATCATGTCTTCCAAACGAGGGATGGGGAATCGATATTTGATGGTGATTTTATTGATTGCCCTGCTATCTGTGCACGTCCTCCACGTGCCATCCTTCTTTGGAGTTAATAGTGTGTGTACAACACATGGGCTCATACTCTCCCTCACCTCACCTTTGCTTATGAGGTCTGTCACTTGTCTATTGAGTTTTGCATGGTGGGTAGGGCTCATTCTGTAAGCTGCTTGATTAGGTAGGGATGCTCCTGGGATCAAACCAATGTGGTGTTGAATATCTCTCTTTGGTGGTAGACCATCAAGTAACTCATCTGGCACAACATCAGCATATTCTTCAAGTAGTTTTTCTACTTCTTCTGGTACTGGTATTTCCTCATCATCTTCTTTTTTCACTACTAGTGCATAACAAAACCCCGTCACCTTCATTTCCTTCATAAGTTCTCTTGTGGACAACATACTCTCAACCTTCCTTTCATCCTTAAGAGACAATAAAATCACTTTAGAACCTTCTTTCCAAAAAGTGTATGTATGTTTTTCTCCATCATGTATTACCTTCCTATCGTATTGCCACGACCTTCCCAACAACACATGGCATGCATCTATTGGAATGACATCGCACCATATTTCATCCTTATATGTCTTTCCTATGGAAAACTTAATTAAACACCTCTTATCAACAATGACTTCATTTCCCTTTTTGAACCATGCAATACGATAAGGATGGGGATGTTTTTCACAGTGTACTTTCAGTTTATCTACCATTTCTCTAGAAACCATATTTTCACAACTACCATTGTCAATAATAACTTGGCATACCTTTCCTCCTGAGGTGCACCTAGTTTGAAAAATATTGGTTCGAAGCCAAGAATCATCACAACCTTTTATTTGCTCCTTTTCTAGAATCACCATTGCTCTTCTCATCATGAGATTCTCACCCACATCTAGTGGAACCTCTAATTCTGCCCCTTCTCCTTCATCCTCAGCTTGAGCCAAGTTCAACTTGGGTTGTTCTCCTTGTTTCCTTTCTTGCATGTGATAGTTTGGACAGTCAAATGCCTTGTGACCCTCTTCACCACACCTATAACAAATGAAAGGTTTTCATGAGCCTTCCCATCCTCTGCCACCATTGTAACCTCTGCCCCTCTGAAATCCTCTTCCTCTTTGTTGACTTTGAGGATCTTGTCGGATATCTTTTGATTTCTCTATTCCTTGGGATGATTCTCCCTGACTAAAATTCAGACCACCTCGCAAGGGAGATGATGTCCCTCTCCTTTCTCCTCTATTCCTTTGAAAATATTGTCTACTTTTCTTTTCTTCTGCCTTTAAAGCTAATTGGTATGCGTCTTCCATATTGTTAACCCTATGCATGCTCAATTCATCTTGAATAGTGAATTTTAGACCATTTACATACCTTGCGGCCATCTGTTCATCAGTTTCTTGATGCTCCACATGAATGGACAACTTGTAAAATTCATTTGTATAGTCTTGCACAATAGATAAGTTTTATTTCAAATTTTGAAATCTACGGAAAAGAGTTTGCGCATAGTCTACAGGCAAAAATTTCTCTTTCAGCTTCTTCTCCATTTTGCTCCAAGTCTTGATTTTATCCTTTCCCTTTCTAGTTCTTTCCTTTTGCTGATGATCCCACCAGATCATTGCATGAACCTTTAACTTAGTGCATACAAACTTCACCTTCTTTTCCTCTGTCATAGTCTTCCATTCAAAGAATTTCCCCATTTTGTTCAACTAATCTATCAATTCCTCTGGTTTGAGACTGCCTGCATACTCAGAAACTTCAATTTTAATCCCATCATTTTTTCCCTCTAATGCTCTGAGCATCCTTTCTTCAAAAATCAGCTGCTCTAATTGTGCTTCCTCTTCAGCTCCTACATGTCGATCTTCATCTCCCTGGCCTATTTCTTCATCAGAATCATCTCTTTGTGGTCTCAATCCTTGATTGGCTAGCATACCTACAAGTTCTTGCATTTGTCTTTGTAGATCATGTATATCCCTATGCATCTGGGCATTACCTGCTCTTCCTCTTCCTCTCCTGGGCATCTTCCCGCTCTGATACCAGATGATGTAACCGAACTTCACAACACAAAATTCAACTCTATTATTACAAAATAATACCCATAAAACTCAGAACATTTTTTTCAAATTTCTTCTCATTCCATTCCATCCTCCTACAACTAAAGATAAACATCCAATTTATACAAAATGAAAATTACCATTTTTGTCAGATTTTCATAACTTTCTAAAATTGCAATTTTTGGTAACTTCACATCCTTATCCGTATGACCATAAAAGTTTCCAAATATTTGAAACTTATTAAAAAACTACTAATCATCAACTTTCTAATCTAATTGCAAGTAAATCTAGGAAAATATTTAGAAAAAACAACTCAGAAAATCTCAAAAAAAAACATTAAAACCTCATTTTGAGGCCCTAGACGATCGAATAAGGTCCCGAAAAAAGTGTCAAAATGACGACCTACCGAATTTACCAATTCGGTGGGTTTTTTATTAAACTCTTCAAGATGCATCTGCCCACCAAATTTCTGCTCCAACAGACCTCCGGGTCAAAAGTTATGACCTCTGGAAGTTCCTGCATCAGAGATTGTGTTCAAATGTTGGGATAAGATATGGAGCAATTCAAATTAGATGCAATAGTTAGTTTTCCAATAGCTAGGTAAAGAATCTAAATTTTCACCCATGGACAAAGAATGTTGATGTATGGTATCATTTTGTTCATGACAAGGTGGAGGATGGTTGTGTGATGCTTTAAAAGTTTGACACTTTGGAGAATGTTGTGAATGCTTGACAAATCCTATAAGCATGGATAAGCTCTGGTGTTGTGGTGAGTCTATGGGCCTCTCGACCTTTAGCAAATAGTTGACAGTGTTGGTATTTCCCTTTTGCTCTTGCAAGGTACACGATGAGTGGGAGAATGTTAGGATAGGTGTGTCATACACCTTGTAGTTCTAATGTTTATTTATTTATTTATTAATTGATTATGAGACCTCGTGGAAAGGGGCATCCCACTATGATGATCATTTTGTTGTGCATAAGAAGTTGTGAGAGTCTCTAATGCCATACAGATGTGTAAGAGCATCTTATGACATTTTAAGATGTGTAAGAGATCTTACGATGATTTTATGACATGTGTAAGAGAATACAAGAGTGGACTTACATTGTTGACTTAACTTGTTGACCAACTTATAATGTATGTTATGTCACATCATAGAGCATATCTAATGGAGATAATGGAGCCAAAATGGAGTGCGCAACTTGCAGATTGGATATGATGTAGTTATGATAGCTTATGATAGGTGTAAGAAAATTTGCTAAAAGTAGTTGGTGAACTCCTTTGGAATAGGGCATTGGAATTTGGGCATTTGATTTGGACACCATTTTTGGGTTATGGTATTGGCCCATGGTACGTGGTTTACCACTAATGGTTTCATGGATTGTTTCTCCTATTTATTCTATGCTTAAGTTGGAGGTTTAGTAATGTATTTGCATGTATTATTATGCTACCAAAAACTCTTTAGACATAGTTGGTGATGCATGAGGGTCTATGTTCATGGATTGTATTATAATCACATTATTATTAATAATACAAAAGACATTAGCACCTTTGTGATTGGGTTTTTCCCAAAAGGGTTAAATTTCTAGAATAAATTTATGTGCTATGGTGAATGCTTCATTGTGTTATTTCTTTTCTGAAATTGTTTAGATCATATTTTTTGTACATCTCCTCTCACAAATTAGTGTAGGAAGTGTTTCCTCGATCTTAGCTTCCTTTTAGGTGCATTTCATTAAACTAAGCGTCTTGTTAATAAGTTGTTTCTTAAAAGTAAACTATATTCACTTAAAATGAATGGAGGAGACTCTATAGAATTGTTAGGAATTCATAGGTTGATCAAACCAATTCTTTCATAAGCCTATGAGAGAATACGATGCATACAAGCTTATAACAATTACATAATGCAAATATCAAATAGACAAACCACAAGATAACACAAGATATATCCTGGGAAAACCATCAAGAGGGAAAAAACCCAGCCTCCAAAAGCATCCACACTCAAATGTATTATTCAACAATAAGATATTACAATACACTCACATGAGTCTCCATGAACACCTCTGAAACATCCAGCTCCTCCAATGCATCCTCCATGTGTCCAAACATGTAACCACACATCCCATGCTATGCTTCACAAAATGCATTCATAAGAGAAACTCAATACAACGAAAACCTACATCCAAAACAACCAACCAATCAACCCAAACTACTAACCATGTGCTTGCTTTTAGAGAATCAAGCTCGCACAAATACAAGATGTAATATAGGGAAAACAATGTGTTCCAAAACCATGGATACACAAAACCATTAACCCCTCATTTAATATTTACAACTAAATTTTCTCTTTATGCCCAATATTAAATATTTTTCCATCTAATTATTTTATGTCTCCCACACATAAAATAACTAACCCAATGTTACATACAACTCTTACAAGTGGAACCCAAATAAATATCTAATGTGGCTAAACACATCAATTAAGAGCACCACAAATAAATATATGTTTTACATAAATAAAATATATCAATATTATGCAATGTGTACAACACACCTTTTCCTAACATTCTCTCACTTGTTGTATACATTGCATAAGGGTAAATCAATGAAATACATCATAGCCATACATGAAACCACATGAATCTCCAACATGCTCTCATGCTCCATCAAGATACATGCAATAAAACCAAAGTGACCACCATCTCAAGCAAGAAATCCTCTCATCCTCCAACATGCCACCTATGGAACAAAAGGAATGTGCCAAGGTGAATATGCACCAATCCAATGAAAATAAGCACCAAATCCAAGTGATAACAAAGGCTCCAAGTTGTTGTCAAAGGTAAAAAAACCCACATGATCAGAAATAGCACCCACAACAAATGCTAATACATCCAACCATCCATACCTCCTATGTATCAAATAACATCAGTAAACTCATGCCAACAATAAGTATCCAACCCATAAACTGCAATCACAAGCTCTCTATATAAAACCTGTCAACGAAGAACACACATATCTAGGAACTCCCATTGCATGGGTAATGTCAAATCTGAAATAGATCAAGGCATATCAAGTCTACCAATAAACACTCGAACCAAGGTGTGGAAAATGATCAAAACTATGTAGTACCAAGAACAATCATAATGATCCACACATGCAACATAAAATGCTACATACTCCCTCACAACATGTTGCCATAACTCTCCCAAGTCATATGAACATGAATCTCCAGAGCCATAAGACAAAGAGAGAAAACCTGTAAATCATATCATGTCCTTCTACCAACACCTCAAAGTGTTAAGTTGTGTCAAGTATGATATCCTTCACAACCCCAAATGAAAAAGCCTCAACAACACCTAACCACTCAATCTCATAGATCAAATGAAACATATGTATCATGTAAAACCATCATGGATGTAAGCCTCTCTAACCAAGGAAGATCAAACCAAATCCATTACCAACAAACTAGGAATAAGCCCAATCATATCTCTCAAATCCTCATAAATGACATCATAAATCAAATCCAAATGAATAAGGAGATAACCATGCTAACACCCCTCAAATGGACCCTCCAGAACCAATAACCATAGCTCAAGATCCATAAGCATGAGAAGATAAAGCATAAAAGAAATGCATCTAAAGGATGGGCAATAACTCATAGATGATAAGCCATCGAGTAGACCAAGAGTGGGGAGTGAGAATGCTCCTCCATGATACACCAAGCCACAATGACTCTTGCCAATAACAATCTCCTCTAAGATCCACAAACTCATGTCCATATCCAAGTGTAGGCTCCTCGGTCTTCCTGCTAAAACCTCCAAAGAATAACCATCTCAACAAATGTCTCTAATCCCAAGAGAACTCCAACCCCACCCAAGTCTCCAAGTATACATGTGAGCACCTCCAATTGATCAATCCATGCTAACACCAAATGTAACATCGTATTATCATGAATCTCTCAAGCAAATGACCAATTTACCCAATACCAAGAGAACCAACAAGATCATTGTCAATGCTCCCACTGCACGTCTGCATAATCAAGGAACCCATCATGACATCATGATCTAACACCTAACATCTCCTCCTATGAGATCACATGCACTAATGCACACATCTTGGTCTCAAGAGAACACATATCATGTCAACACTCTAATCTAGAATCAAGAGTCCATCAAGACACACTAACAACACCTCTAAACCAAGGATAAACATCTCCAAATCACACGAAGATAACCATCTCTAACAATAGTACCTGTTGTCACATAGAATTGCACCCTACTTGGAGAGAGTCCAAGTATTCTAATGACACAATGGGAATGATCTCGAAGTGTGGGACCTTGTGAACTGAGATAAGACCTCTAGAGAAGGCTGGTTCCTTATTCTAAGCCTAATGCTTAGAGGAAAATATCTAAACCTAGTGCTAATGCTTACAGGGGAAAAGGGTTAGAAGGAAACTGAAATGAAAGGGGTGATACACCAGATTTAGTGAGCAATAGTGATTCTGGAAGAGAGACACAACAATGATCTCAATCATGAAGGGAGTTCACACAGACTTATAGGGCTGATTGAGGCTTCGATATGAAGATCTAATCTATAGAGGAGCCATTTTACTCACATAATAGATTATAACTTCAAGTAAAACACAGAAATTGAGACATAAGAGAGGCAATAAATCATGCATATATTGATCATGAAGGTTAAAAACCATTACAATAAAAATAACCAGTAGTAGGAAAAGACACAATATAGCTAATCACATTCATCGGTGGATAAACAGGAAGACAACAGAGGCCAGATTAAGGCACAGTGAGTCACATTCCCATACCCTGCAATTACACTAAGAGGTCTGACTACAAGAAATTTGGTAGCATAACAACCCAAAAATTTTACCATCTTTAGTATGATGAGGTTACATTGCATTTTATAGGTCAAGTTCTTGCACAAAAGGCATTGAAGTCGCTCCATAGGATCCAAGGTCATCAATGTACGAACAAGGGCGCAGAGATAGGGGCATGGTGAAAAGATAAGAACCATGTCGCTAGTAGGTCTGCAACCCAAGAAATGGTTGCCCACACGCAAAAGAGGGCAAAACATGAAGTGAGGACCACATAAGGCATTGCAGGCCACGAGGATATCTACCGGCAAGCTATAGGAACCCATGTGCATTGAAGAATTTGACCATCCACCATGAATGCACCCACAAAGCTCACTAACCGGAGTTACTGTGAAAATATCAGCCTCTGCACACGCCAAATCAGTCGTTGAGACATTGTATCGGCCGAGCATGCAAATCCAGATCATATTTTGAAAGTGAGCAGATTCCCCTCAAAAGCCCGCCAAATGAAAGAGGAGGCAAAAATAAGCACTATAAGGCAAAACATGAAGTGAGGACCACATAAGGCATTGCAGGCCACGAGGATATCTACCAGCAAGCTAGAGGAACCCATGTGCATTGAAGAATTTGACCATCCACCATGAATGCACCCACAAAGCTCACTAACCGGAGTTACTATGAAAATATCAGCCTCTGCACACGCCAAATCAGTCGTTGAGACATTGTATCGGCCGAGCATGCAAATCCAGATCATATTTTGAAAGTGAGAAGATTCCCCTCAAAAGCCCGCCAAATGAAAGAGATAGGGGCATGGTGAAAAGACAAGAACCATGTCGCTAGTAGGTCTGCAACCCAAGAAATGGTTGCCCACACGCAAAAGAGGGCAAAACATGAAGTGAGGACCACATAAGGCATTGCAGGCCATGAGGATATCTACCAGCAAGCTAGAGGAACCCATGTGCATTAAAGAATTTGACCATCCACCATGAATGCACCCACAAAGCTCACTAACTGGAGTTACTGTGAAAATATCAGCCTCTGCACACGCCAAATCAGTCGTTGAGACATTGTATTGGCCGAGCATGCAAATCCAGATCATATTTTGAAAGTGAGAAGATTCCCCTCAAAAGCCCGCCAAATGAAAGAGGAGGCAAAAATAAGCACTTTTGCCTTTTGAAGCATGTTGAAATTCACCAGAATGAGGGAGATATCCACGGTCAAAGTTGCGGTCAACTGCACCCTTCACTTGTATATCGCTTTGCATATGCAATTGTATATGCACTTTACACTGATAGGTTCACTTTATGCATTTATGCAATTTCTTTCCTTTCGCCTTTTGCATATTCAAATCGCTTTGCATGTCTTTGAATCTCCCTTTGTATATGCTTTTGTATGTGCAATTGTATATACAATACAATGGCCAACATACAAAAGCGGGCCTTTACCTTTTGTATCACCTTTTGCATCTATGCCCTTGCCATGTGCCATCACTCCATTGGTCACTGGGCTAAACCTGAGACCCATCGCTGAACAATTGCATCTTTATCGGCCGTCGGAGAGGCCTCAAACTGAGCTACCGATAAGGCCTGTCTCGCCGAAAATCCTTTGTATGTGTCTTTGTACATGTGATTGTATATGAGATACAATCGCATGTACATACAATGCGGAACTCAAAGGATTATCAACCAGAATGGAACTTTAAAACAGGTCCGGCCTTATATCTTGCTTTTGCATATTGGCATATACATTCACTTCAACATACAACTGCGGACCCCACCACTAAGTTTGCCAAATTTAATTTCCCATTCGGGTCTGCGTTGTATATCCCTGTTGTATCTAACCTTTGTATATGCAATTGTATATAGGATTATATATGGGATGATACAATTGCATATACATAAAATAGGTGGACCCCAACTTGAAATCTGCCACATTTGATTCTTCGGTCACATCCGGATTATATGTATTTCCTTTTGCATCACCTTTTGTATATCGCATATACAATGCGAATATACAAAAAAAACTACATACAATCACTTGTACATACAAACATTGCATTTGACCTGTGCATGTGACTTTGTATATGACCTTGTATTTGCCCTTTGTATCTGCAAATATACAATGCAAACATACATACAAAGGTGCATACAACCGCATATGCCTTTCTAAACCGAAATGCATATTCTTTCGGGTCCGGGATTGTATGTGTATGCAATTGTATATAAGACTGTATGTGCAAAGATACAATTGCATATACATACAAAAAATGGACACACCCTGTGTATCTCCCCCTTGTATATTGCCTTGTATATGCATTTGTATATGCAATCGCATATACAAAGATAACTTGATTCACTTTTGTATCCCGCCTTGTATATTGCCTTTACATCTTCCTTTGTATATACGATACAACAGAGATATACAATGATACATACAAAGGTACATACAAAAATGATTAAGTATAAAACTGAGAATTATCTGCAATGGAAGGCACTTGAAGACAAAGGGTTTCTAGTTTTTTATAGGTTTTCTGCAAGGATTCTCCAGGAAAGTTTTTGGTATTTTTGGCAAGGAAGAGCATGGGTAATTGAAGGATTTAAGATTTGTAGGGTCATTTTCTAAAGGATATTAAAGGAATTTACAAGGTGAACTATTTAACTCTGGACAGAGGAAAATAGGTCAACATTTTGGCAACTTCTCAGGGATGTTTGCTTGCTAAATAATCAAACCAGTGGCCTTAAGCATCCATTGGGCATGGAGTCACACAGAGACTTAAAAAAAACTTTTGACAAACAATCTTGACCTCAGTAACTCAGCATATCAGCAATGAAGAAAACTTGGAAGACCAAAACCAAAACAAAATGCTGAAAGCAACTCATCTAATTGTGCTAGACAACACTTAGGGAAAACAAAAGGTATCTAAACTATTGTGCAGCAGCACTTATTGAAAGCAAGAAACCTAATCTATAGTTTTTCAAGTCAACTCATACCTCAAAACACCTCTTCAGGTGTATCCCATTGACTAGGATAGGCAAATTTTCTCCATCCATGTTTGATAACTGAAATGCATTGTGCTCCTTGCATTCAGTAATGATAAACGGGCCACTCCACATGCTGTCAAACTTGGAGTGCTTCCCTGGCCTGCTTTTCAACTCATCCCATTTGAGTACCATATCACCCTCCCTAAAATTTTTGGGAGTGGCCCTCTTATCAAAAATTCTTTTTGTCTGAAGCCGATGATACTCCATAGCTTTCATAGCATTATCTCTCATTTCTTCAAGCTCTATAAGTTGAGCATATCTAATAGCCATGGGGTCTTCTTCTTCAAACATCTCCAGTTGATTCATGATATCAAGTGCTGGCAGCTCCACAGACACAGGCAATCTTGCCTCTTTTCCATAAACTAACATATATGGGGAGTTTCCAATAGACCTCTTGGGAGTTATTATATCTGCCCGTAAAGCAAATTTCATATTGGTGTGGCAGGTTCTCTAGTTGTCCTCCATTGATCTTTTAATAATCCTTATGAGATTCTTATTTGTGGATTCAGCCAAACCATTACCCTGTGGGTAATAATTTGATGAAGTGTTCAAATAGATTCCATTCTTCACAACCTAGTCAGTTATCTTCAATCTAACAAAGGCTAAATCATTATCTGAGATAACTGACTCAGGTGCTCCAAATCTAGATACCAAATCATAATAAAAGTTCAAAACAATATTCTCATTGGCTTCCTTCAAAGCCAATGCTTTAGTCCACCTTGTGAAATAGTCTATTGCTGTAAGTACCCACCTGTGGCCTGCACTTGATGGTGGGTTAATGGGACCTATAAAATCAATGCCCCATCTCATGAAGGGCTGCTCTACTTGAATCGGCTACAGAGGTAAAGCTGGCAGCCTTTCTTTGCCTGCAAAAATGGCACATTTTACACACTTTCTGGCCCATGCACGAGCATCCTTGAATAAGCTCGCCCAGTAATATCCAGCTCTCATTATTTTCCAAGCAGTAGTCCTTGGGGCAAAATGACCCCCTATTGTTCCATCATGAAACTCATGCAACACCTTGTCAGTCTGATCATTATCAATGCATCTTAACAAGACACCATTAAAATTTTTTCTGAAAAGGATATCATTAATTAAAACATATGGAATAGACTGCAGTCTAAAATATCTTCTCTTGGTTCTATCTAAACCTGTTGGACATTCACCAGTTTGCAAAAAATGAGTCATGTCATTAACCCAACCTGTTCCAATTGTTGTTGTATCATCCTGATGTTCAACTTCAATGGTCAGAAGCACCTCTGCTTCCTTCTTTGTTTCATTTTCAGCCCTAGTAGCAAGCTATTAACTGAGTCCTCTACCTCTGATGAGCTTGGTTATCTTGATATCTACATCATATTCCATGACTTTGGTAATCCAACCAGCCCTTTTCTCATTAACATCCTTACCTAACAAAAACTCTTTCACACCAGGGTGAGCAACCATCAAATGTACCTTATTGTTATAAATAAGGTGCCTAAACTTCTTGAGACTCTTTACCACTACAAGGACATGTTTTCCAATGAAACTATACCTCTGTTCATACTCCTCCAGTCCTTGACTAAAGAAAGCAATTGGCTGCTCAAAGCCTTCACTTTGATGTTGTACCAGAATTACAAAAATTGTATCTAAACTGCCATAAGCATACAAAATAAAATCTTTTGAGAAATCAGGATCTACCAGAGTTGGTGCAGCCGATAACGCTTCTTTTATGGACTCAAAGCTGAGTTTGCCCTCTTTTGTCCAACTGGAAACTACATTTTTCTTTAACATAGAGGTCAATGGCTTCAATAAATTTGCAATGTCAGGTATAAATCTTCGCAGAAAATTAATTCTGCCAATAAAACTTTGCAGTCCCTTCTTGTGATTGGGTAAAGGCAGCTCCAAAATAGCTCTTACCCTTTCTATATCAATGGTAACTCCCTCTTTTGACACAATGTGTCCTTAAAGCTTGCCTTCATGCACAACAAAAATGCACTTCTTGGGATTGAGAGATATCCCAAACTCTTTACATCTCTCAAATACTTGTTTTTAGGTGGGATAAATGTTCAGCTGCATCCTTAGAGAAAACTGTGATGTCATCAAGGTACACAAGTACCAATTTATAAAGCAAACCTTTAAAAGCCATATCCATAGCTCTCTGAAAAGTAGAGCTAGCATTTGACAGACCAAAAGGCATCCTTTTGTAGGCCATGGCACCCCATTTGGTGGTAAAAGCAATTTTAAACTGATCTTCCTCCTTGACTAACACTTGATTATAACCAGAATATCCATCAAGTAAGGAGAATCTTTCTGAACCAGCCACTACTTGCAGAATTTGCTCCATTGAGGGCAGCGGGTAGTGGTCCTTCAGGGAGGCTCTATTAAGGTCTCTAAAGTCAACGCACAGCCTAATCTCTCCACTCTTTTTCCTCACAGGAACAAGATTCGAGACACAAGAAGTATGCTTGATCGGAAAAATGATATTTCCCTCGATCAGCTTGGTTAATTCCTTAATCATCAGAGGCTCAAGTTTTGGATTTAAAGGTCTTTGTTTCTGCCTTACAGGTTTTGCACTTGGCTCTAACTCTATAGTATGCTGAGCAATATGAGGGTCAAACCTCTTTAAGTCTGAGTATTCCTAAGCAAACACAACCTCAAATTCTTGACAAAGAGCAATAAAAGCTTTCCTATCCTCAGGTGAACATATTTTACCAATTTTGAGAAGCTTACCTTTAAAAATTTTCAGCTCCTCGTAATGTTCATCTTTGACCTGCATGCTGGTTTTGCTCTTTTTCAGCTGATCATCAGTACCAAAAATGGATTCCAAGGTTACCAACCCTCTGGGCAGCTTATTAGTCTTTAACTGAACAACTTGATTATCACCATATTGTTGTTAGAGTTTGTTCTGATTCATCATAGAGAACTCATCCTCTTCTAACAGGAAACGCAGAACCTGCTCATCACTCTCAAAAACCTGCCAATGAATGTTATTGTCAGGGATAGAGGGCCTATCAACTATTTTCACATGAGGTTGTACCTTTTCTCTTTGAATATCACTAGGGATATCGAACTGAGCCCCAATCGCAGCTAACCTATCTGCATGATAGTTCTGATTTCTTGGAATAGAGATTAGATTGAAAGCATCAAACTCCCCAATCATATCCCATACCATATGTTTATAGCATTTCAAAGCATCATTCTTTGTAACATGCAGTCCCCTCACTTGATTTACAATAAGTTCGTTCTCCCCATACACCTGCAAACAACCAATCTTCCTCTTCTTTGCCCACTGCAAACCTTGAATCAACCCTTCATATTCAACAATGTTATTTGTACATGAAAAAGCAAAATAGAAAGCAGAATAATATTTGTCACCTTGTGGAGACACAAGCATTGCGCCACCACCAAATCTATTCCTATTCCTAGAGCCATCAAAGTACATTTTCCATACCTCATCTTGCTATTCTATTTGATTTTCTGCGTTCTTTACAAGGTTTGGAATTGTTGTTTCAGGCTCGTGTAGCATGTAAACCCCCATACTAGTTTCTTGAATGTGTCCCTCAGGATCATCTACAATATTTTCTAAGGCCCACTCCTTTAACAACACTTCTGGTATACTCTCAGCGTGCAGATCTTGAGCAGCAACAAGCTTAGGATCATCAAAAATGATGCAATTTGCATTAACAGCACTGGGGACATAAGGCTCTATGTGATCTTTGGCAAGCAATTCAAATTTTATGGTCACTTTTGTGCCATATTGGGTTCTAAAAAATATGTGGGACCAATCTGAGGATAAATATCCTCCTATCTTGGCTGTGAAATCCCGTGACAAACACGTGGCAAAATAAGGAGGTAAATCTATGATGAACACCTCTTGAGAAATGGAAACATTTGGACAGGTATGCAAAGTGAGACCTAGATCTTTTATCACACCTACAGTGTTAACAGTTGTGCCATCTAGCTGAAGCACACCCTTCTCAAAGGGCTAGTATTTCAATCCTAATTGGTCTGCAATTTGTTTTGGCATTATAGAACTACTTGCACCACTATCCACCATGCAGTTATGTACTAACTTGTCTCCTATTATTAATGACACAAAAAATGGAAGTGGTTTAGCACTCTTATTTGGTTGTTTACTGTTGTCCTGGGATGAATTGGTAAGAACAACCCTAGCTGGGTCAACAGTTGCCTCATTTGACACTTTTAAATCAAACAAGGCAGATTGTAACATGTCTTTTTGACCTGGGATGGCTAAGGAATCCCACATAGATATTGTCACATTCATTTTCTTCATATTTTTAATGATATTAAAAGGTGAAGTGATATTTACCTTCTGATGTGACTTTGCAGCAGCAATATCAGCCTGCAAATGAGGTTGTTCCCTGGTAATTGCTTGAGTATTCTTTTGCAAAATATGTGGAATCTGGGATGTAGAAAGATCATCAGGTCCTTTTCCTTTGTTTGTTGCTTGATCCATCTCATAACCCCTCTTTTTAGCTCTCGTATTTGCTGCAACTGAAGTATCATCTTTGTTTACACCACAGAAGTCATCTCCCTGCCAATTTAGGAAGGCAGTATCATTGTGAGGCTGTTCTTGCTACTGTACAGCCCCATCATTTAGTGTGTTTGGCTATAAAACTACAACATTTTGTATCATTAGAGCCTAATTTATCACTCCATTTGAACAGGTTGCCTGACTGTGTGGCTGATGGCATAGAAAACACCATTCATACTAGGTTGCAAGGTTATTCTGAACAGGGACAAGGTCTCTAACTGCATTAATGGGTACGGGATTGTAAGGTTGGAAAGGCCTCTGGTTCACATTCTGCCTGGCACCCTGGTTATTGCTTTGATATGGAGGCCTATTGGCTTGATATGGTTGGTTTTGCCCCTGATAAGGCTAATTTTGCCCTTGGCTGTGTGGCTGATAAGGCTGTCTGTTCTGGGACTGCTATTTTTTTATGTTCACCAGCTCATTCCCAAAAGTTTGCAAGATATTCTCTATCTTTTGTTGGCTGCTTTTGATCTCTCTTAACTCTTGTGATGAGCTAGAAATATCAGTGTCAGGATTGGAAGTACTTGGCAATGCTGCTACAGTAGGTAAAGGGGCAAAAGACGGGATTGGCAAAGGCATTGGAGCTTGAATCTCAGGAAAAATGGGCACTGGTGGTCTAGGTGCTATTTTTCCAACCTGGATCAGGCTATTTTCTGCTCTAATAGCTATTTCATATGCATCAGGTAAACTTGTACCTCCCAACGATTGTACCATTACTGAAATGTCACTATTTAGAGCTTTCAAAAAATTAAGAATTGCATATTCTGATGAAGGCCTTACCGTGGCAGGAATTATGTTCCATGTCTTCTGAAACTGGAAATTGAAATCCATCATTTGCTCCTAGGGAGCTCTCTTTATTGTAGTCAGTCGTTCAACCAATGATAAGTTATCTAACTTATCTTGAAATTCTTTGTTCAACTTATCACCCAAATCATTCCAAGTTCCAATGTTTTGCACTGGTAAACTCCTGAACCACTGTAATACTTTTCCTTTAAACGAGGCAGCCAGCAGCCTGATGGCTACATTTTCTTGAGTTACATGATGAACACCACATAGAGAAGCTACTTCTCTAATGTGCTCGATTGGGGTAGTTTGATCCTCCTCAGTGAAATAGGGTAGGCTATTCAAAGCTGCCATGGGTATATTATCATGCACTGTCAAATTCAAAGGGTTGCCCCCATCAAAAGCCACAAACGGATGATTCCTTGCCATTGGAACAGTTGGAGGTAGGTTTGCTTGAACCGGTACAGGAACTATAGGTACTACTAGCCTGAAACTTGGTGGGGTTGATTGTATTGTTTTTGAAACTGGCGTCCTTGCCACAGTTCTACTCTATCTTCTAGGTGGAGACAAATGCAAATAATCAAAGGAACTCAGACTCCGAGTTTGTATTTTTCTCATAAAAAATGAAACATCACTAATCTAATTGTCCTTTCTCAGTATGAGTCGCCAAATATGCAGAAAATTATCTCTTAAAAGCCTGATAATGCTGGTAGCATATCATAACCAACAATATGATTGTAAAGTCCCACCGAGCATGCCAGAAACTGTTGGCACGTAGAATTGCACCCTGCTTGGAGAGAGTCTAAGCATTCTAATGACACAATGGGAATGATCTCGAAGTGTGGGACCTTGCGAACTGAGATCAGACCTCCAGAGAAGGCTGGTTCCTCATTCTAAGCCTAATGCTTAGAGGAAAATATCTAAACCTAGTGCTAATGCTTGCAGGGGAAAAGGGTTAGAAGGAAACTAAAATGAAAGGGGTGATACACCAGATTTAGTGAGCAATAGCGATTTTGGAAAAGAGACAAAACAATGATCTCAATCATGAAGGGAGTTCACACAGACTTATAGGGCTGATTGAGGCTTCGATATGAAGATCTAATCTATAGAGGAGCCATTTTACTCACATAATAGATTATAACTTCAAGTAAAACACAAAAATCGGGACATAAGAGAGGCAAGAAATCATGCATATATTGATCATGAAGGCAAAAACCATTACAATAAAATAACCAGTAGCAGGAAAAGACACAGTATAGCTAATCACATTCATTGGTGGATAAACAAGAAGACAGCAGAGGCCAGATTCAGGCACAGTGAGTCACATTCCCATACCCTGCAATTACACTAAGAGGTTTGACTACAAGAAATTTGGTAGCATAATAGCCCAAAAATTTTACCATCTTTAGTATAATGAGGTTACATTGCATTTTATAGGTCAAGTTCTTGCGCAAAAGGCATTGAAGTCGCTCCACAGGATCTGAGGTCATCAATGTAGGAATAAGGGCGCAGAGATAGGGGCATGGTGAAAGGATAGGAACCATGTCGTTGGTAGGTCTGTAACCCGAGAAACAATTGCCCACACGCAAAAGAGGGCAAAACATGAAGTGAGGAGCACAAAAGTCATTGCAGGCCACGAGGATATCTACCAGCGAGCCAGAGGAACCCATGTGCATTGAAGAATTTGACCATCCACCATGAATGCACCCACAAAGCTCACCAACCGGAGTTACTGTGAAAATATCAACCTCTGTACACGCCAAATCAGTCGTTGAGACATCCTATCGGTCGAGCATGCAAATCCAAATCATATTTTGAAAGTGAGAAAATTCCCCTCAAAAGCCCGCCAGATGAAAGAGGAGCAAAAATAAGCACTTTTGCCTTTTGAAGCATGTTGAAATTCACCAGAATGAGGGAGATATCCACGGTCAAAGTTGTGGTCAATTGCACCCTGCACTTGTATATCGCTTTGCATATGCAATTGTATATGCACTTTACACTACTAGGTTCACTTTATGCATTTATGCAATTTCTTTCCTTTCGCCTTTTGCATATTCAAATCGCTTTGCATGTCTTTGAATCTCCCTTTGTATATGCTTTTGTATGTGCAATTGTATATACAATACAATGGCCAACATACAAAAGCGTGCCTTTACCTTTTGTATCACCTTTTGCATCTATGCCCTTGCCACATGTCATCACTCCATTAGTCGCTGAACTGAACCTGAGACCCATCGTTAAACAATTGCATCTTTATCGGCTGTCAGAGAGGCCTCAAACTGAGCCGCTGATAAGGCCTATCTCGCCGAAAATCCTTTGTATGTGTCTTTGTATATGTGATTGTATATGAGATACAATCGCATGTACATACAATGCGGAACTCAAAGGATTATCAACCAGAATGAAATTTTAAAACAGGTCCGGCCTTGTATCTTGCTTTTGCATATTGGCACATACATGCACTTCAACATACAATTGCGGACCCCACCACTGAGTTTACCAAATTTAATTTCCCAATCGGGTCTGCATTGTATATCCTTGTTGTATCTAACCTTTGTATATGCAATTGTATATAGGATTGTATATGGGATGATACAATCGCATATACATACAATAGGCGGACCCCAACTTGAAATCTGCCACATTTGATTCTTCAGTCACGTCCGGATTGTATGTATTTCCTTTTGCATCACCTTTTGTATATCGCATATACAATGCGAATATACAAACAAAACTACATACAATCACTTGCACATACAAACATTGCATCTGACCTTTGCATGTGACTTTGTATATGACCTTGTATCTACCCTTTGTACCTGCAAATATACAATGCGAACATACATACAAAGGTGCATACAACCGCATCTGCCTTTCTAAACTGAAATGCATATTCTTTCGGGTCCAGGATTGTATGTATATAAGATTGTATGTGCAAAGATACAATCGCATATACATACAAAAAATGGACACACCCTTTGTATCTCCCCCTTGTATATTGCCTTGTATATGCATTTGTATATGCAATCACATATACAAAGATAACCCGATTCACTTTTGTATCCCGCCTTGTATTTTACCTTTGCATCTTCCTTTGTATATACAATTGTATATATGATTGTATATGCGATACAACAGAGATATACAATGATACATTACAAAAATGATTAAGTATAAAACTGAGAATTATCTGCAATGGAAGGCACTTGAAGACAAAAGGTTTCTAGGTTTTTCTGGGTTTTCTGCAAGGATTCTCCAAGCAAGATTTTAAGATTTTTGGTAAGGCATAGCATGGGTAATTGAAGGATTTAAGATTTGTAGGGTCATTTTCTAAAGGATATTCAAGGAATTTACAAGGTGAACTATTTAACTCTGGACAGAGGAAAATAGGTCAACAGTACCCAAGATGTCAAAGCACTCATACTACATAAGTATCATAATACAAGAGTTGGTCCATGATACCTAACCACTATGGAAGATCATCCATCACTAAGTAATGAATCCACATCACTACCAAAGCTCCCATTGAACCATGAAACAAGCTACACATGGTATCATGCTAACCATCTGTGAAATGAAGATCATCCATGGTCCATACAAACACCTGTAATACCAATGAAACCAAAGTAGAACCAAGATCTCCAAGCCAAGAAGATAAACCATCACTATCAAAAGCTCACACAAAATCGTGTAACCAAGCTATGTATGACATTGTGATAAACATGCTACAAATCCCAATAATCGACTATCCATGCACTCTAATCACCCATCCTCTCATCCCAATGAAACATACCAATGCACAAATGACTACAAACAAGGCCAACTAACAAAGTCTGCATCAACACTAAGTCAATCTTGTGGATATAGACAATCCACATCCAAGTCATCCCACTGCAACCAAATGGGTGGCCTACTCATAAAGCTACATAACTCGAATATCCCAAACAATGAAACATGCAAACTCATCATCGCATTAGTAACATGCAAGCCGAGATATCAAAGAAGATAACCTGTAGACTTCAAAACTCAAACACCAAATCAACATCATATTTGATTTTCTAAACAAGTCCACAATCGAGTAACCATAGTCAAGGAACTAATCAAGCATCCAGGAGATAAGAACAACCTTCTAAAACTACACTACAACACCACCTATAATCATGAATCAAAATACCTGTCAATCACATACATGTTCATTTCGTGCCAATGCTCAAATGTACCTGCATATCCATGACACCATAATCATCATCATCGTTGTACATGTACTCAACTCCCACTAAAACGAGACTCCTAGTCTCACACGAGTATCAACCATGTCCTCAAACCAGAAGACAACTTGTGTACATGTCTCCATCAAAGTACAAACTCTGAAAACACCTATAAACTTGTAACTAGAAGTACCAAATTTGAAAACCTACTATACCATGATTATGGTCTCATAACAACATGCACTCCCACAAGTTTGTGCCCAAAAATTCATTCGAATGCTCTCATAATAACACCCTAAATCTCAGGCTCCCGCAAGTGCTCAAATAAGTACAATTCTCTCTCTACACACCAAATAGAAAATATACATGATCCAAACTATAGTACACAATAAGAGCTCTCTAACGCCTATCCGAAATCAAAAATTTGATTCCATATGCAAAAGTTATGAGCATAAAATTGTCCCGGAGCAATGCCTAGCTTCAGGCACCAAATTTGTATACAAACAACAAAATGTGAAGACCAAACCTATACCACTATGTAGTTCTCAAAGAGAGATTTTTGACGCATATAAGAAGTCAAAAATCTAATATCATGGGCAAAAGATATGCCCCTCAAAAAAGACCCTCCAAGGGCTAAAAAAGGGCCCTAAGGGACCCATCCATACAACTATACGGATAATGATGTCATCATTGCATAGGCAGGCGGCTAGGTATGATGACATGTCACTGACGTGTCTGTCCCGATGCAAGCGTTGGCAAGTATGACAAACTTCAAGAAAGAATAAATTATGTTTTATTTTCAAAAAATTCCAAATTCTTTTGGACTCGACAGGTTTATTAGGTAGGTTTGATTTTGTTTTAAGGTTCGGTTTTAAAGTGCTTGCCTAGCACAAAGGGCTACCTGGTTAGTCCGCCCTGCTGGATCGAACGACCAGATCGGGGGCCTAAGGACCGCCGACCATAGATTGTTGGCCAGCAGCTGACAAGGGTTCGGTGCAAGGGGCCGACCAACTCTGACGCCAATGATACCCCTACCACACGAGCCACAAGGTATGGGTTATAGTAGTCTATGGACTACCTACCCCCTATTATGTGTGTGTGTGTGTGTGCGCGTGTGCGTGTGCGTGTGTGTTTTTCATGTCTAGGGCCTTCTGGACTCAATGGTGAGGTTCGTCTTGTTCTAGGAGGCCATCTACAAAAATTTCTCTTCAAAACCCTCATATGAAACTGTTAGAACATAATGTTATTAGGGGCCATACCCTTATAACATTTATATAATGTTCTAATATAAAGTTATTAAACCTTATGTTATAAAGCATATACCATTCAATAATTAATAATATAATAACTATTAGATTATTAATTATTTACAAATGGTTAAGGAGGTTCTCTCTCATTTGAGTGTGTGAATTTGGAGTTTTATAGTGAATTATATCACTATGCACATGAGGTATTATTAGCCATGCAAAAGTACGTAGAGGAGTATATCCCTAGGTTCAGTAGATATTCTTTAATAGACTATATTTTGTAAGTGTTTTAATAAAATGATGCTTTATGGGTTTTTTTATCTGATAGGGTTTTCCCATGTATATCTTGTATAATGTGTTAAATCTATGCTTGTATAATGGTCATTCTATTTATTTTATATTTTGTAAATATAATTATTAGTATCCTAAGATCCTAATTTCTAACATGGTATCAAAGAAGGTTAAGCTGTACTAATCATTTTTATAGGTTATACTAGAAGATGTGTAGAATTTGATGTGTGCCTTTTCTATTATTTTAAAATCAATTGATCAGATATTTTTTTACAGGTGATATTTAAGAGAATATTCATGTTAATTTTTTTCTAACATGCTCATAAATTTCCCTCCAATACCTTTCTTCTCTTGCTAAAAGATTTCATTAAGAAATTTTAATTTTTTTTCCTCAATACATCTAGTATGTCTCTTATATTTCATTAAAATCATTAAATTACTAAACTATCCATTAATGTATGTCCCTACTGTAGATAGTATGTCTCTTATATTTCATTAAAATCATTAAATTACTAAACTATCCATTAATGTGTGTCCCTGTAGATAGGACACCCTCTCTCATTGGTTGAGGTTAGGCATTTCTCAACCAAGTCTTATTCTAACAATTCATAAAAAATGATTTGATTTCTTATATTATCTTTCCATGTTTATGTCTTTATAAATCAACATGCTCATAAATTTCCCTCCAATGCCTTTCTTCTCTTGCTAAAAGATTTCATTAAGAAAGTTTAATTTTTTTTCCTCAATACATCTAGTATGTCTCTTATATTTCATTAAAATCATTAAATTACTAAGCTATCCATTAATGTATGTCCCTACTATAGATAGGACACCCTCTCTCATTGGTTGAGGTTAGGCATTTCTCAACCAAGACTTATTCTAACAATTCATTACAAATAATTTGATTTCTTATATTGTCTTTCTATGTTTATGTCTTTATAAATCAAAATAAAATTTCCAACTTAAATCAGTATGGTCCTATCTCACAAAGGGTTCATTATTAAGAAACTATCGTTCTCTCTTACTATCATTCCCAACAATTAATCAAAATAGAATAGATCACCCACAATTTTTTAGTGCATCAAAGCTAAAAGTTGGTTTAAAGCTCCATGAGCCTTGGATGTATTTCAATAAAATGCTCTAAAGGATTGTATGAACTTCATGTAACCATTCAACAAAACATTCACCACAAACCTTTAAGAACCAGTGACATAGTATTCAACATAAGTGGGAGTGAAGAGATGATTTTTTTTCCACTCTTGTTGTGAAGAAAATACTCCACTAAACTAGTAACAAGTTACAATTACATTTAATTACTTAAGATATGAAAAATCGACACCATCTAGTTTCTAATAGAATACAACAAGCACATATATTTTGTTATCAACTATCATTCTATGTCCATATAAACCTATACAATTCAACCTTAAATTTTATAATTCAACCTTAAATTTTATAATCCTATGTTGACTCTCAAGACACAATATTCTTGGTTAAAATCTTTATAAATTTTTACTATGAGAAAACTCCTTATAAATTTGAAATTGGTTTGCTACTCTATGTCTTTTGCACTAGACTTTTATGCATATAAGATACATTTTTTTGAAAATCACATCCTTTTAATAAAAAATTGCTTCCATTTTAGATGTATCTTCATTTTAAATGTGACTTTCTAAAGGAAACCGATATCTATTCAAAAAAAGTCATTCTCCTTTTTTAAAAAGAGAGGTGTATCATATATAAAAGGTCTCGTATCCTTTAAATGAAAGTCATATCCCTAAGGGAAATCATAGCTTATTATTATTATTATTAGTTCCTGCCGCAGGCAGAGTACTAGTGCATCGGCTAGATGCAATTTATCATTTATTTCAACCAATGAGGAGACAGAATTAAAAAATTTCTAGGATTTATTTTAAGTAATCAAATAAATGCTATTTTCCTTTTTTCCTATTGATTTAAATTAACTACAGTAAGGAGGAAAAACAAATTTTTTTAATTTAAAATAAAATAATGTCATAAATATTTTTTAAATTGGCGCTCTGTAATAAATGGTACTTAATATATATCTGTGATAAAATCTTATTGATTATTGCCGATGTGAAAGGATATATTGGGATTCAATGCATGGAATTTGTCATTATGTTAAACAATTTAAAACAAGTACTGCATGTCCTATCTATTCTAAAACATATTTTTTAAATCATATTTATTCATAAAAATATATTGTGTGATTTTAAAACATATTTTTTAATTCATGTTTATTCAGATTTGGAGAAGATATCATCTCCAGTCATATTTGGAAAAGATTTTTGTGTGTATTGAAATTTGGGAAAACAATAAATTATTCAATATACATTATGTATGCATTGAATGAATGAATGAATGAGTTTTAATAACGTCCACGAGACCAATGTTCGCTAGAAAGCCTTGTGTTTTGTTAAAAAACTCTTCTGTCAATTAAGAGCTCTCAGTAAATCTTCAAAGGCTATATAGAAGACTGCTTTATAGAAGACTATATAATCTAGAGCACCTGAAAATCTTCGTGTTATACTTTGAAGACCTTGCAAGACCCTATAGTAAGAAGAGGTATGGAAGTGAGTACTTTTCATATACTCTAGATTTAAAAAATAAATAAAAAATTATTTGTTTTTAATTTCTTTATGCAGTAAAAAGTTTGCAGGTGCTTACCAATATGACCATCATTTTTTGTGGTGACTAGAAACTGCTGGCAGAAACTGATTATGAGAATATTACATTGTTGCATTTATAAAAGTTGTAAGTAACAGATTGAAAAAAGCCTTTTTTATTCATTTTTTGTTATGTTATTTATCAAATTTGCAATCTGAGTTCATGGGTTTTGTTTATTGCCCTACTTTTCAACCTAGAAAAATATAAACAAGGAATACAATAATGACATGATTATGAAAGGCTGTATCTATGTAACAGCTAACCTGTCCTAGTCTTGCCTGTATTGTATAAGGCCTATAGTATCTAGGCCTAATTTTTTCTACCTCTTTCACATTAAGAGATCTATGATAGGAAGGTTGTAATCAAAAGAAAATATAATCATGTTTCTCAATTTATTGCTTGATTGGTACTGGTCATACTGACATTTCTGTCTTGCGCCAATCTGAAATTATCCTTCAGTTTCCTTATGCTCTTCTCAAAGAAATCCTAGAAATATAGCATAATGAAATTTATTTTTTCCTATGCGATCTAAGAACCATATGCCCTCGCTTAGGCTTCTTGGGCTACATCTTCTTAGAGACCACTTTTTGCCAACCACCATTATCCTCTTCCTCCTCAAATTTAGAAGAGGTAGGCATATCCGAGAGAGGTTGATTTATCTGATCTAATAGTGATTCCCCAAGACCCCATTCTTTAGCATGAGATAAAATAGAATCCCAAGAAGTTTTACCCACTTTACATGGATATGGAATGAGGATTTGAGCCATAGAAGCTTTAGATTGATTTATATGAGATTTTAAATTAGCCATGTTTACCAAGATTTTTTTACTAGTAGATAAAGTAGAACCACAAGGGGATTCTCTAATCAGTTACCTCCAAAAAAAAGATGCAGTCTAAGGCTTAACAGAGAATTGCCTTTTTCTTCAATAACTCCAACGGCTAAAGCTCGCCCTAACATTGATTTCTCCTAAACAAGCTTCTTAAAGATTACCTTTTTAGGGGAGCCTTTGCAAACCGCGCACACACTATCAGTAGCACCTACAAATACATTGCCCTGCATTGAAAGAAATTTAGGAGTAGAGCAGGCTGACTGATTGAAGGTTTTGGTACTTTCTATTTCATAGATAAATGCCCTATGCATGCTTCTTTCCACTATGCAGCACTCTTTGAAGAAGACATTTTAATTTATAAAAAGAAAGTAACAATATAACCTACTTGAAAATATTTGTCACAATAAAGATGTTGAACCAGAGAACAATGCACCTCATAAAACTTTTCAAAAAGTTAATCGAAAAAAAATAGCAAGTTCATCTACTGGACAAAAATAGGCACTAAAAATTTTTAGTTTTCAATTTTTTTTAATGTCATCTTCCCTCACTGACCTAGACAACTTCAGCATGGTCTCTTAAGAGCTTGTTCCTTCGCTGTAACCAGCCATGGTTTGAACTCACACCAGGCACGCATCTAAATGCAGCCTCTCCTCTCCAGAAGCTTCTGAGGGCAAATACTGCAATCTTATACTGTTGTTCGTTCGCAAAATCTGAGCCAACACAATGCTGAGATTGCTTTGCACACAGATTAGTATAGAAATCCACCCCTACCCTCTCATCTAAACACCAAAGAATGTGAGAATGTAGTTCAAAGAGGGCAGGCACCCTGATTGACAGAGCATCACGGAAGGATTAAGAATGCATTATGTAAACATGCAAACATAGCTAGAGACAAGTTGAAAGTGGGATAGACAACTAGCGTTGAATAGACACTATTTGAGAGTGTGATAGACAGGTGGCGTTGAACAGACACTGTTTGAGACGTGTGGGCTTCAAATTTTCCTTCAACAGATTTTTTTTTATGGCCTATTTTTGTAAAGTGTTCCAATACTTGCTCAACTTTAATGTTGTCTCTTATATTTCATTAAAATCATTAAATTACTAAACTATCCATTAATGTATTAAAATCATTAAATTACTAAACTATCCATTAATGTCTATGCCTACTGTAGATAGTATGTCTCTTATATTTCATTAAAATCATTAAATTACTAAACTATCCATTAATGTATGTCCCTACTGTAGATAGGACACCCTCTCTCATTGGTTGAAGTTAGGCATTTCTCAACCAAGACTTATTCTAACAATTCATTACAAATGATTTGATTTCTTATATTATCTTTCCATGTTTATGTTTTTATAAATCAACATGCTCATAAATTTCCCTCCAATGCCTTTCTTCTCTTGTTAAAAGATTTCATTAAGAAATTTTAAATTTTTTTCCTCAATACATCTAGTATGTCTCTAATATTTCATTAAAATCATTAAATTACTAAACTATCCATTAATGTATGTCCCTATTGTAGCTAGGACACCCTCTCTCATTGGTTGAGGTTAGGGGAAAAGACCCAATATGTGTGCACCCTAACTTTGTGCCTCTCAAAAACATACTTGTCGATGTCAAAGAAGTCTAAAAACTTTATAATGGCTTCATTGGTTAGTCGACTGCTTAAACCTAAGGTTTCAGGTCCACAACATCAATTTTGATGCCAATTCTATACGTAGTCATAAAAAGTGTCCAAAACAGCACTTTTTGAACCCTTGCTTGATGATGGTCAATTGTTACATCCCATCATTGAACACATTTGCACCAATAAGTGAACATATTTTCCCTGATATTATGGACATTAACACTCAAATCCATGATATCATCCTCTAAAAAACAAATCTTCACTCATGTCTTATGTGCATACAAATCTATAAAACTAAACAATATTATATTATTAACTAAATAATTTTAACCAAAAAATATGTGAAAAAGCACCCTCACCCTAATATTTAAACATGGTAGTGTGGCAAATGCTAACCCTAAAGTAATAATATATTATCTTATTATTGAAAACCTAAACCTAAATGTTTGTTGATGAATGCCCATTTCTCAAGCCGCCGCAGCGCCAACGCACAGCATCATGGAAGCGTCATTCGAGTTCGAAGGTCGCCAGGAGGCCGCGGATGTGGGGAGCAGGGAGGTCGCCAACGTGGAGGTCAATGGAGGCAACATGTATCTAAATCTATAACCTATTTTGCTATAACGCCAGGATGGAGGCAACAGGTATTTTGCTATAAATTTTTTGGCTATAACCTTCCCCATCTTCCATCTGAAGCAGAATGACTGGTGCAGCAGAACTGTCATTTGGTGCAGTGACTAACCACAGGCAAAAGGGAACTGTGCTTTGCTTCAGTAAGTGGTTGGTGTAAGTGGTTTTATAATTGTATTTCCTTTGTTTCCTTCTTGGTGGGACTGTGCTTTGCTCATCCTCAGAGTTCTTTCAGGCTAAACGTGGCCTCCAATAATGGTGTACAGTTTTTCATTTTCCATGTAGGGGAGCTAGTGCACAGGCCGCCCTCAAATGGAGAGATTTTCACTCACAAATATCCCCTCCTTAGCCACATTCAGTCACAGAAATTATGTCTTTTGACACAACAAATTTAAAGGGTTTTTGTAACTAGGGTTTGTAGGAGAACCAATAGGTAAGGTCATTTTTGACCTTACTGGGGCAATGACCCATTTTTTTTTCTATTGCAAGTTTCTTTCAAATTTCTTAGAGTTTCTTAGGATTTTTTTTTTCTATTGCAAGTTTCTTAGGGTTTTTTTTTTTTCTATTGCTAGATAAAAGAGTATTGGTACAAAACTAATTATGGCATCTGTAGTTGAAACTTGATGAGGGGAGGGCTAAGGTTTGGCCTGTGTAGTTTATTATTATCAAAGTATTCTTTGATGTGTTAGTGAAGTTGACAGTTATACTTTCATTGGGTGAAATTTCTGTTCAAGTGCACAGATTTTTTTTAAGACAATTGCAGCAGAACACATGGTTCTACTTTTTTGCAGTGATAGATGTCAACGTTGTGCATATTTATTCAAATTGGTCTTATATTGATTTCTTTCCAATAAGGGTAGATTTTGCCCTGCATTTGTCATGTGCTAAAGGCAGTATGAGTCGAGGACTTGGCTGAACCTATTTTGTATCCATTACTCCTTTTGATTAGTGGAGCTTTAGAGTTGTGGGTGCTCATTTCCTGCCTTATTTTTAGGTGTATGGAAGCTGCGATATAGTGAGAAATCAGAATTGTAACATAAGGCTATGAGCTAGTTTGGAATGTCCTGACTCATCAATATGAGTACCTAACAATCTCACATGTGAACACTCTTTGGTATGTGATGAGCTCCTGCAATAAGATTGGTGTCATCTTGATTGGACAGTTGTCCAGTTATGTCATCTAAGTGGAACTAGCATTAATATTGTTTGGAATTTTGTTATTGCATGTTCTCTATGGGCTATGCTTTTCTTGCAAATGACTTCCCCTTACATTGCACTTAATTAGAGTTTTAATTTTTCAATAAGTTATTTGGTGCTATCTAAGGCTATAGTCCCATGAAGCTGATGCAAAGCACACAGTGGAAGCACTTCAAAACAGGGTGAATATTCATCGAACCCATAGTACAGAGGTATTTATGCTTAATCAACTTTAAATAACTTCCTCTAGGTCCAAACAAGACCAAAACACACTCACGTTCTTCACTATCGGTGAGACATATATTATCGGCCAACCCAAATACTTTTCCGCCGACGCACTGATCATACTAATGGTACCTTCGAACCACCTTCATCGGTGAGACTCAAATCATCGACGGGACATTTCCTACATCTTCCGATACACCGATGGGTTTCGACTTCTCGCTTCTGACAGACATCCCATCGTTGACTCTTATTGGCCAGACAAACCGTTATCGGTGACTTGTCAACTTTTCACACCGAAGTCTTATTCACTCTGATGTGAGATTCACCGCCCTCGTCTGTCAGCAAGAACAATACCCTCGGTGAGACTTTTAGCTTGCATTTCGATATTGCCAATCTTCAGATATGGCAAGGGGTCATAGATGGGTTTCTTAACAAAACAGAGGTGGTAAGTTTGCTTCAAAATACTTGTAGGAGGTTGTTACTTGTTGGTTTTGGGATTACCATTTCCTTGAAAGTGCAGTGGCTATGTCAAGAGTCCAATGGTGTTTATTGATTCTTTGGGATTCAATACTAGCATGTGCGTTGGAATAATATATAAACTGTTTCTTGTTAAAAAGTGCCATGTTGGTAGGAGAAATTAGCATTAGAAATTAGCCAAGCTCTATTGTTAAAAGAGAAATGCCAATTACTGTTAAAATAAAGACACCTCATATTTTAAATGTTGGTAACTTTTATTTAGTATATATGGAAGGAATCTTGGTTATTGCTTCGGTACACCAGACAGGTAATTCTCTCTAAAAGATGATGTCCTTGAGGACAATCTATTAGTAGAATGGGGCAAATTCATGAAATTCATTGTGGAAATACTACCTACAATGAGTTGTAGGCTATAAGATTTTCAACATTTGAGAAAATGTTTCACTATTACTGGATTCGGTACTTATGATCTGTCTGCATAATCCTCTGGTTTTTAGGGTCTGTGTAGTGTCTTATGCCTTTATTTTTCAAGGTCTGTGTAGTGTTTTATGGGATGTATTGGTAGAATCTTTTTGAATAAAAGAGTGCAAGGACCAAAGGAAAAAAAAGGTCTACCAAATTGGCTTAATCAAATGGGCTTATTCATAATATTTTTGTGGCAAAAATGAGAGATCCCATACATATCTTAGCAAGGTTGTTTTTCAAATTATTTTTTTGCAAATCTTCTACAGCATAAAACAAACATGGACTCTTTGGACTGAAAAAATCAATGACATGTTTGTTTTAGGCTACAGTAGATTTGCAATAAAATTGTTAGAAGAAAACCTTGCTAAGATGTGTGTGTGTGATTCAACTGTTTATATTAAGTCAACTATTAACTGTTTATCTGTGCTTTTCGCCTCATTCAGCTCGTATGATACCTGCAATTAAGGTGAGAAATGAGTGGAGGGACAAACATTATGTGTCTCAAAATGAAAGAGGGATAAAAATGCAAGAGGATAATGAAGTAAAGGTCGAGGTGGGCCAGAATAGTTATAATGGCCCATTCAATGTGACATACGAGATGCTGCCTAAAGGACCTATTTTGCCATCTGGGCCTTCTCCTTGTCACAATACTTTTCCTCAAAGTGATTACCCAAATGCTTATTTTCCATGTAGAAATTCTGCTTCTCCCTAATTGTCATGTTGATACTATGGAATTGAATAGTGATGGGGAAATTGGTCTAAAGTTTAAGTTGCACAATAAATTTTACCATTCTTATTAGAAAGTATGTGCTAGGTAAGCTTTTGTTTCTGTCTTGATTTGGCTTTATTGCTTTGAATGTGATTGCTCAAGATACTTTGTTGTTGCAATGCTTTGTGGCTATTTAACAACAAATAAAAAAGTAGGCATAAGTTTTCCACAATTGAGAGTGTTTTTAGATTCAACTACGTGTATATTTTCATCTACATTTTGGGTCTCCTCTTTCTGTGCTTTTAGGCTACAGTTAATAGTTGACTTAATATAAATAGTTGAGCGTGTGTGTGATTCAAATAGTTGACTTAATATAAACTTCGATCCAATACAAATAAACCTAGAAGTTGAGACCATCGATTAATTTTGATGCTGATAGCACAATAGATTATCGACTTATTATTCAAATTGATCTTTACATGTCTAATGTTCTGTTAGTTTGTCACTACCAGTTTCAAAAAATATTTTATGTTTTAACCATTGACAACACAAACACCAAGGTACTTGCTTTAAACAAAAATAACAAAATATTATATTGCTCGTTGCATAATACGGTAAGACAGTCTTTGACAAAACATTACAAAATTGTCAGCTTTTACTTACAACGTCCAAAATGCATTGCTGACTAGATGTTTCAAAAAACTTATAGCAATAACTTGACATCAAATCCTGATTTTCTAGTTTACCAGTGATACAGCTTCGACAAAACATTACTAAATTGTCAGCATTTACGTACAATGTCCCAAATGCATTGCTGACTATATGATTCAAAAAAATTATAGCAATAACTCGACATCAAGTCTTAATTTTCTAGTTTACCATAAATCCAGGGAATGGCTCTGGCTCTGGCTCCTCTATAGGACTATTTGTTGAAGTATTTTTTGGTGGAGCTAATTCCACATGAGGTGTGATAGGAACAAGATGACCAAACATTGTTTCATCTAAAAGCCCAGAAAATTGGAATTGCTTTATAGGGGAATGAGGGGGGCTGTGACTAGTCACTTGGAAGTTGTTAATGGCAGTATAAGCAGGGCTTAATATGTTGTACATATCCCTCAAAATTCAATGATGTTCAGGTAGAGGGGTTGATGGAGTACTCAAACACCTTGAACTGCTTCCTTCATGTGTTGAATTTGTATTGCTAGTCACTTGTTGGTTTGTATGGGTAGCATAAGCAAGGCTTAATATGTTGTACATATCTGTTAGAATATGATGTTGTTCAGGTAGAGGGGTTGATGGAGTACTCAAACGCCCTGAATTGCTTGCAATTTGTTTTGAATTTCTATCCTTGACCATTTGCCTTTGTTATTTCTTCAATTCTCTTGCCCTTCGTTGCTGCAGCTTTTCTTCTTCCTTCTTTTGTCTCTTTAATTGTCTTTCAAGCTTCTGTTCTTACCTCCTTTTCTTTTCTTCAATTAGACGGATTTTCTTTGCCTCTGCCTGTTGTTTTTTTCTTGCTTTTTTTTCCTCAATTTCTATTTTCCTTGCTTCTTGCTGCTCATGCAGGATTAGATAATCATCTGTGGTAAGAATTTGGGACTGCCTACCTAGCCGCAGTGCACTGTCATCCAGGGGATTGGGTCTCTGACGAACCGTTTCAATTGGTAGCTTGAGAAAATTCTTTAATGAGCCTTGACTGCATCTCACTTGTTGGTCTGTTATTTCATTACCTTCAGAGTTCTGCAATGAACCTTCATTGCATTGCACTTGCTGCAATGTTGTATCAGTAGCATCTAAATCTGTAGTTTCCCAATCTGTGGTATCTGCATAATAATGAATAACCTCGGTGGTTGGAAGTGGAGGAGGGGAAGGCATAGATAATGGCACTTCATTTTCAAAATCAATCTGCATTCCAAGGTTGTTGGCAACTTCTTTAACCTAATTTGGTGGGTTAACTTGTGTTGGCAAGCTCATGGCATCATCTTCTTCATTTGACTGTTGTGTTTGGCTGACATGAGTAGCTGAACTTATGCTGTCATTCACTTCATTTGTTAGTGTTGATTGTTCCCTTGCCATTTGTGCCAAACAATTTTGCAGTTCAACCTCTTCATATTCAACCAACCTTAATATGCTTGCAATACTTGCAATCTCATTTTCTTCTTCAACAAAGAAGGATTCACTTGGTCTCATGTCATTGGAAAGAGCATCTCTGTTTAGTGGCCAAATTCCAGTCCTTCGGAAACCTGATACGATGTTTTCAGATGTAAGGGCAACCTTGAAAGCTTTGCTACTTAGTTCAGCCAATTATGCCCTCCTTATTTCAATGTGGGGGTTTTTTGCCATCCACTTGGACCTTTCATTTTTGAAGTATGACTTGAATGGTGCAAAGACACTAACATCCAAAGGCTGAAGTTTGTGGCTGGTACGTGCAGGCAAAGTGAGAAGATCAATGCCTAAAGATCTAGCTTCTTGAATTGTGTTGTAAGCCACATGGCTTCCATGTCCATAAAAAATGAGTAGATGTCTATTTGTGGTTGAAGCTCCACCAGGCACTGATCTAGCAAAATGGTGCAACCAATTCAAGAAGAGCTCTTTGGTCATCCAAACATGTGGTTGGGCTGCCATGCATGCCCCTGGTTCATAATTTGCTATATAGTTTTTTAGCTACCTTTTACCCTTGAAAAGATAAAACCCAAGTATACTATGCCCTGTTGCATTAATACAACATAAAATGGTTATCCACTCTCTGCTTTTTGATAGAATTTGTGGCACACTTCTGCTGCCCAACTTTGCAATAACTCGCATCCCGCAATTTCTGCCTACTTGAACACCTGTTTCATCACAGTTCCATATCTTTGTTGGGCCATAATAATTAGCATTATAAAGTTTTTCCAAGTTGTCATAAAAATTTGCCACAATGCTCAAACGCAACATCACTACTCTATCCCAGTCAAGACCCTTAGCAATCCTTATTGTCAAATCTGGATGACGTCTATGGAAACCAGCCCACCATGATCTACCTGGCAAACCATTCGTGAAAGGATTTGGCCTTCCTTGACAAATATGTGCAATGTGTGACTTCAACTGAGTAACCTCCATACCATGACCAAGTTGAGCCAAATCTTTGCACCA
The DNA here is from genome assembly GCA_027924645.1 of Cunninghamia lanceolata. Lineage (NCBI taxonomy): Eukaryota > Viridiplantae > Streptophyta > Pinopsida > Cupressales > Cupressaceae > Cunninghamia > Cunninghamia lanceolata. The sequence continues at coordinate 6,945,757 of BSBN01000249.1, forward strand.
TTCAACAACTTCCAGCTCTTCTTCCATTGACAAAACCGTTGGTGGTCCCTTTGTTTTCGTGGTTGTTATTCCTACCAACCAATTTGTCAAACTAGTGCAAGGGATACCCCACTTTTTTCCAGTTGCTCTTATGGAGTACTTATTGTCCTTGACATCCTTGATCGCACCATCCATATCTTATTCTGTCTATTCCCCTCTCTTCATCTTTGCCTTCATTCCATGTTTTTGAGCAGAACTAGTAGAAACATCAATGTTAACTGCACTGTCATTAACTGGACTACAATCAGTGTTATTTTCAGGTGGGTTGATTAAAGTGTCAGCATCATCTGAGTTAATTGCATTCAATTTGACTCCCCTTGGCAACCTGGTCCTAGGCCTTCAACTTGTTCTTTTGGATCTTCTCTTTCCTGCTGCCATAATGCCTAAATAAAATGATGTCATTTAATAATTGTTAGCAAGAAAATGTAATGAATGTTCACCATGAATGTTATACATCAAACTTCATGATCCTTCATGACAATGAACATTAGATGTCCACAGTGCATAATAAATTTGATCTAAATGCTTTTGTATGGAAAAAAGTTGAACACAGTTAAATTATAAGTATTCAAATCGAAATTATGTTATCATGTCTCCTCATCATGGATCATGGATGGTGATCAATAACATTGATGGTACAAATTCATTACATATGCATAATGAGAAGGTACAAATTCATTACATCATTACACAGCTTTTTTCATAAGCTGTTTGTTAAATGTTATAGCTCTGTTAATTTTATATATATATATATATATGTCTGTTAAATGTTATAGCTCTGTTAAATATATATATAAAGCAAAAATAGACAAGGCACATGAACCTCTTGACAAAAAGGTTCAAAGAAATGTAGTCTAATGGAATGACATGGGTTTGTCAAAAGACCATTGAAACTCCTAAGCAAATGCATGAGTATCTTTGTAGATCCTTTAATCTTTTCTAGCATGTTTTTATTTTCTCTGCCCAAATTGGAACTTTTCAAATTGATGTTAACAGTTATCAAATCATAATGGACTGTGAATTCTGTGTTAAAGATGTTGTAAGTGTCCAAGGGAGTGTGGTTGTGTATACCATTGTATTTTGTCCCTCATGTGACAGTATATTTGATTAGAGATGCTGCTAAGTGGGACGGTACAGTCAAATACATAGGTTCTATTCTTTCATTGGAGGTTGTCAGACCTATACTTGGACTGCACCATTGACACAGAGAGCTATAACATTTAACATACATATAAAATAAAATGTGTGAAATGTGGAAGTATGCAAGGTGAATTTATTAATCTAATTTATTAATTGTTTTTGGTGTTTAGAGATGATTAATTGTAATATATTGATTGACAGGTAACAACTGTTCCAAACTTGAACATGTATCATGGAGAGTAGATTCAGACCTATACTTGTAACATTTAACAGAGCTATAACATTTAACAGACATATAACATTTAACATTTAACAAAGCTATAACATTTAACATTTAACATTTAACAGAGCTATAACATTTAACATACATATAACATTTAAATATTTTTGTCTACCAAGAAGCTAATATTACTTGGTAACGTATCAATATAAGAACATATTATAGAAATAAATATAAAAACCTGATTTGAGAAGAAGACAATGTGCCACCTAAGCCTTGTAGCAGTTTGCAGGTCTGATATTCTTTCTGACTTGTTAGAATGAAAATGATAGATATGAATCATTGGTTCATTTTATAGATTAATTCCCTCCAATTTTTTGAAATTCAGCGTTCCACGGATAGAGAGCCAATTTTCAAATTTGATCTATTAATTGTGCGATTTGATTTTCATTTGAAATGGGCATGGATACATTTTTAAAATTTGGTGTCATTAATTTTGTGATTTGATTTTTTAAATGGTGAGCCTCACATTTGTTCATTTTTTTTACAGGTATTCTAAATCTGGTTGTTGAAGTCTCCAAGTTGGGCATTTATAATTATGTCAAGTTGGGTACCTGTCATTGTTCATTACAATACCAGATTAATTGGTGGAGGACCAGTTGTTGTACATTTAATATTTTATATAGAGTAAGAAGCATGTATTGATGTTGACAAGAATGTGTCTATAGGTGGACAAAGTAATTGGAAGATTGTACAAATTTGAACATAATATTTTAATATAGTTTTGTTATAAGTTCATATGTGAATTTTATTTGGAATAAACTATATTATCTTTTGTTCCATTTAGAGCTAAAAGTTGAAAAGAGATGTTTGTTCATTTTGTACTATTGAATGGGCAGTTGGAAAAAATTTGGTCTATCAATGATACATGTGATACATGTTTGACAGGTTTAAAAGCAATAGTTATTAATACAAAAAGTTATTTTTATTGATATTTTTATATTCAAGCAATAATGAAAATATGTTCTACTAATGGATCAAACTATGACAATTACCCTCCCAACCATTGGAACTATCACACCTATTGGGTCTTTTCCCCTAGGCATTTCTCAACCAAGACTTATTCTAACAATTCATTACAAATGATTTGATTTCTTATATTGTCTTTCCATGTTTATGTCTTTATAAATCAAGATAAAATTTCCAACTTAAATCAGTATGGTCCTATCTCACAAAGGGTTCATTATTAAGAAACTATCGTTCTCTCTTACTATCATTCCCAACCATTAATCAAAATAGAATAGATCACCCACAATTTTTTAGTGCATCAAAGCTAAAAGTTGGTTTAAAGCTCCATGAGCCTTGGATATATTTCAATAAAATGCTCTAAAGGATTGTATGAACTTCATGTAAGCATTCAACTTGGATGTATTTCAATAAAATGCTCTAAAGGATTGTATGAACTTCATGTAAGCATTCAACAAAACATTCACCACAAACCCTTAAGAACTAGTGACATGGTATTCAACATAGTGGGGAGTGAAGAGATGACTTTTTTTCCACTCTTGTTGTTAAGAAAATACTCCACTAAACTAGTAACAAGTTACCATTACATTGAAAATGTAATTACTCAAGATATGAAAAATCGACACCATCTAGTTTCTAATAGAATACAACAAGCACATATATTTTTTTACCAACTATCATTCTATGTCCATATAAACCTATACAATTCAACCTTAAATTTTATAATCCTATGTTGACTCTCAAGACACAATATTCTTGGTTAAAATCTTTACTATGAGAAAACTCCTTATAAATTTGAAATTGGTTTGCTACTCTATGTCTTTTGCACTAGACTTTTATGCATAGAAGATACATTTTTTTGAAAATCACATCCTTTTAATCAAAAATTGCTTCCATTTTAGATGTATCTTCATTTTAAGTGTGACTTTCTAAAGGAAACCGATATCTATTCAAAAAAAGTCATTGTCCTTTTTTAAAAAGAGAGGTGTATCATATATAAAAGGTCTCATATCCTTTAAATGAAAAGTCATATCCCTAAGGGAAATCATAGCTTCTTATTATTATTATTAGTTCTTGCCGCAGGCAGGTTATTATTGCATCAGCTGGATGCAATTTATCATTTATTTCAACCAATGAGGAGACAGAATTAAAAATTTTCTAGGGAAATCCTATAGTTTGAAATTGGTTGAGGAGACAGAATTAAAAATTTTCTAGGTAAATCCTATAGTTTGAAATTTATTTTTTATTTTAAGTAATCAAATAAATGCTATTTTCCTTTTTTCCTATTGGTTTAAATTAGCTACAGTAAGGAGGAAAAACAATTTTTTTAATTTAAAATAAAAATAATGTCATAAATATTTTTTAAATTGGCGCTCTGTAATAAATGGTACTTAATATATATCTGTGGTAAATTCTTATTGATTATTGCCGATGTGAAAGGATACATTGGGATTCAATGCATGGAACTTGTCATTTTGTTAAACAATTTAAAACAAGTACTGCCAGATGTCCTATCTATTCTAAAACATATTTTTTAAATCATATTTATTCATAAAGATATCTTGTGTGATTTTAAAACATATTTTTTAATTCATGTTTATTCAGATTTGGAGAAGATATCATCTCCAGTCAGATTTGGAAAAGATTTTTGTGTGTATTGAAATTTGGGAAAACAATAAATTATTCAATATACATTATGTATGCATTGAATGTTCGCTAGAAAGCCTTGTGTTTTGTAAAAAAACTATTCTGTCAATTAAGAGCTCTCAGTAAATCTTCAAAGGCTGTATAGAAGACTGCTTTATAGAAGACTACATAATCTAGAGCACCTGAAAATCTTCGTGTTATACTTTGAAGACCTTGCAAGACCCTGCAGTATGAAGAGGTATGGAAGTGAGTACTTTTCATATACTCTAGATTTAAAAAATAAATAAAAAATTATTTGTTTTTAATTTCTTTATGCAGTAAAAGGTTTGCAGGTGCTTACCAGTATGACCATCATTTTTTGTGGTGACTAGGAACTGCTGGCAGAAACTGATTCTGAGAATATTACATTGTTGCATTTATAAAACTTGTAAGTAACAGATTGAAAAAGCTTTTTTTATTCATTTTTTGTTATGTTATTTATCAAATTTGCAATCTGAGTTCATGGGTTTTGTTTCTTGCCCTAAACTTCAACCTAGAAAAGTAAAAACAAGGAATACAATAATGACATGATTATGAAAGGCCGTATCTATGTAACAGCTAACCTGTCCTAGTCTTGCCTGTATTGTATAAGGCCTATAGTATCTAGGCCTAATTTTTTCTACCTCTTTCACATTAAGAGATCTATGATAGGAAGGTTGTAATCAAAGGAAAATACAATCATGTTTCTCAATTTATTGCTTGATTGGTACTGGTCATACTGACATTTCTGTCTTGCGCCAATCTGAAATTATCCTTCAGTTTCCTTGTGCTCTTCTCAAAGAAATCCTAGAAATATAACATAATGAAATTCATTTTTTCCTATGCGATCTAAGAACCATATGCCCTCGCTTAGGCTTCTTGGGCTACATCTTCTTAGAGACCACTTTTTGCCAACCACCATTATCCTCTTCCTCCTCAAATTTAGAAGAGGTAGGCATACCCGAGAGAGGTTGATTTATCTGATCTAATAGTGATTCCCCAAGGCCCCATTGTTTAGCATGAGATAAAATAGAATCCCAAGAAGTTTTACCCACTTTACATGGATATGGAATGAGGATTTGAGCCATAGAAGCTTTAGATTGATTTATATGAGATTTTAAATTAGCCATGTTTACCAAGATTTTTTTACTAGTAGATAAAGTAGAACCACAAGGGGATTGATTCTCTAATCAGTTACCTCCAAAAAAAGATGCAGTCTAAGGCTTCACAGAGAATTGTCTTTTTCTTCAATAACTCCAACGGCTAAAGCTCGCCCTAACATTGATTTCTCCTAAACAAGCTTCTCAAAGATTACCTTTTTAGGGGAGCCTTTGCAAACCACGCATACACTATTAGTAGCACCTACAAATACATTGCCCTGCATTGAAAGAAATTTAGGAGTAGAGCAGGCTGACTGATTGAAGGTTCTGGTACTTTCTATTTCATAGATAAATGCCCTATGCATGCTTCTTTCCACTATGCAGCGCTCTTTGAAGAAGACATTTTAATTTATAAAAAGAAAGTAACAATATAACCTACTTGAAAATATTTGTGACAATAAAGACGTTGAACTAGAGAATAATGCACCTCATAAAACTCTTCAAAAAGTTAATCGAAAAAAAATAGCAAATTCATCTACTGGACAAAAATAGGCACTAAAAATTTTCAATTTTCAATTTTTTTTAATGTCATCTTCCCTCACTGACCTGGACAGCTTCAGCATGGTCTCTTAAAAGCTTGTTCCTCCGCTGTAACCAGCCATGGTTCGAACTCACACCAGGCACGCATCTAAATGCAGCCTCTCCTCTCCAGAAGCTTCTGAGGGCAAATACTACAATCTTATACTGTTGTTCGTTCGCAAAATCTGAGCCAACATAATGTTGAGATTGCTTTGCACACAGATGAGTATAGAAATCCACCCCTACCCTCTCATCTAAACACCTAAGAATGTGAGAATGTAGTTCAAAGAGGGCAGGCACCCTGATTGACAGAGCATCATGGAAGGATTAAGAATGCATTATGTAAACATGCAGACATAGCTAGAGACAAGTGGAAAGTGGGATAGACAACTGGCGTTGAACAGACACTATTTGAGAGTGTGATAGACAAGTGGCGTTGAACAGACACTGTTTGAGACGTGTGGGCTTCAAATTTTCCTTAAACAGATTTTCTTTTATGGCCTATTTTTGTAAAGTGTTCCAATACTTGCTCAACTTGAGCCAATATTTTAATAATTCTAGGCATGGTTTTAAGGCTAGTTACATGTAGATGTTTCTCAACGACATTGTTATGGAGCAAGACAAATGCATTCAAGTATTTACTAGCACAAACATAACCCTCAAATCCCAGATGCAACTCAGTGCGCAAGTAAATTCTCATATACTCAATCCTTGTCTTGCCACATCTAAGAAAAATTTAGATCTCACTATGGAGCCTCAAGATATAACTATACAAATGGCTGAATTTTGTCACCCATTCGAAAAGGGGAGTGTCAGGAGTGTATGTTAGTTGTAGTCTATAGAATTAAAATTAAAGTCCACATTATTGCTAGAAACATTGTACGCATATGTGCATTTGAAAAATGTTTAAGCCATCAAAATTTCTATTGCAAGGTGGAGATGGTCATTAAATATGAAAGCTTTGGGCAGCTGATTGGAAGTTTAAAATATACATTAGGACTAGCCAGCTGCCTGAACTAAAATATAATGTAAAGTATATCATAACCTTTAATCATAAGGTATATTCAATTATTTAATCATAGAAGTTTTAAAGAAAATCTTTAGTTCTGACAGTGGCTCCTACTCAAACTACATAAAACCTGTCCTTTAAGTATAAGACGAAATCGAACCGCCGCCCTTTGAAATATGCCCATTTAAACAAGGCCGCGTTGCAGCTGAGTTCCTGCCAGATGCTGGCAGGGCCGTTCTGTGAAGATTGCAGCTGATTGATATGGATATGGATTGTATGAAGTTGTTTTATTTGTTTGTTAAGCAATGTTTTTATATCATGGAAAAGTGCCAAATATACAGAGTCAATTCCACTATAAGAAGACTTCGAATCATGCCAAAAGCAAAGGCATAAAGGGCATTTTGAGCGTACTAGGAAATTTTTTTCAAAATGTATGGAATTTGGAGCAAAAGAAACACTACAGAGTACCAAATTCGAGGCAGAAAACCCCAAGTGGAACCACGAAGTTCTCCAACTCAATTTGAGCATGAAACTTTACAGGAAACCCCATCCCCGTGCCCAAAAAAAGGCGAAGGCTAACCTGTAGTTTTCATAGTAAAGAGCCGCAAGTAGTGTCCTTGGCTGCTGCCAAAGCATACACTTTGGCTGATACTCCTTTGCAACTATTCACTAAAAATTGGATTTTTCTCATGGACATGTGTGCACTGACATTGGATTTGGATTTCAAGAAGTGTTGTGTATGAGGAGAGTTATGTAGAGGGCGGTCACTTAAAATAGTTGCAGGGTTTTGATCACCACCTAGTCTGAACTTGTCAACAGTCACACGACAGCGACTATAATAAACCATCTGAGCATTTACATGCATATCTAGATTGAGGGTGCACTACACAAGGTGTCTGATTGGAAAAATTCAAAAGAATTATAGTAGGCATCTCTCTTATTAAATCGAATTAAATGCAAATATTTTAATCTAATTGCCAAAAGGTTAGAAAAATTTGGAATTGGGGATTAAGCTTATATGGTGGTGTTTGATCCAATTGCCACAATTAAAATTTTTTGTTGTGCAATCAAGAGTATGTGGAGGGATTTTGTGGAGATTTCTTCAGTGCATATTCTAAAGCAAGTGTGGTAGCTAGTGAAGCTGTGAGCAATATCCGCACAGTTGTAGCTTTTTCTTCACAAGAGAAAGTCATTGGTCTGTCTGCATCGATTATGAATTGTTATTCACTAACAGAAAGATTGCCACCTCAAAATAAGTCAACCAACTTCCTTCACTGGCTATTCATTGGATTGGCCCTATTTCTGTAAGACAACTAGTTCGACTCTTCTATTGGCATCCTATATATGCCTCCTGTAGCCAATGGTAAGGAGGGTTCAGACATATTCTATTTCCTACAGATAAAACAGTCCTATACATTTCAACAGTGATTGTGCTTTGTAATTTCTGTTCACTATATGCAACAAGAATCTGCTGTATACAAGATACGAAAGTTTGGCTTAAAATATCTAGTCAGATTATTAGCCTAGGAAAAATAATTAAAAACTCATTAGTCTACTAATCTCCAGAAATGTTTTTTGATTAAACGCCACCATAAAATCTGTTAAAAAGAGAAGTGCACCAAATAGCTAATAAAATTGTTGACTTTGATGTTATGCTTTCTGGTAGATACTTATCAATCAGCCGGTCTATAAATGATCAACCCTTACAATGTAATCTGTCTTACCAGACATTAAGTGTCATGTTATTTCTTCCGTAGCTCATCTAAATGGGTGCTAAACCAAAAACTAACCATAAGAAAGTAACATATGAAGACTTGAAATGGAAAGTACTTAACATTGTTAAACAAAATGTCATATGCATACAAGCAGTTGCTTTGGTTTTTAAATCAACATGCACCGCAACCTAAAGCTGAAGCCTCAAATCCCCTCACCCTATCATAGTTTTAAGGATTTACAAGATTGAAGTTCTCAGCATGCTAGAATTCTCCAGTAAAAAGAATGCTCAACCATAATGATTTGTCAACCCTTTTTATAAAGCAGTGCAGTGGACAGGACAACATCAAAAATGAGAAACAAGCAAGACTAGCTCGAGCACTACAATGTTGTCTCCTTGATCTGCATCTGGCAAATTTTAGTTTTATTGCTGTCTTGTTATTTGGGGCTGTGTTATACTGAATTTTGAAGTAATTATCTAAAATTATTCTTGGCTGCAGAATGTTCCTAAATAAGCTTCTTCATCCTATAAGTTGAAGTGTAATCTGTAATTGCATTGCCCAGTCCGTGTCTAATTAAGATACGTATCTGAAACTGATTAATATTGACAATTTAGAATTCATTATTATGATCATAATTAACAAGAAAAATGGTACTGTCAACTTGTAGTTGTTTAATATGTGGTAGCAGTGAATTCAACGGTAATCCGGAGTCATTCACGGAGTTGACAGAAATAGATTTCAGAGGAAACAACAGAGCCTATTCGGAAAAGGGTTGATGCAGACAAAGCATATGTATCTCCATTTTATGAGGAAGCACAACACTGCAATCACAGTGGCAAATCCTACAGAGGAATCTGGATTTTAATCTCAGTTGTCCCATTAGTCCAATACAAAAACCATATGAACAAACAAAATAGCTATGCGTCCTAGTACCTTGGTTCATTGTGGGGCTGGTTTGATTATCTTGACTTCTAGTCCCCACCCCATCTGCTACTTTGACAGTGCTAGATGAAACATGATAATTGAGGCCTATGTTTTTTTAATTCGTAAGAAAAGAACACTCGTAGCTTTTCTTTTATTTCATGCACAAAGAAAAGAAGATGACAACACGTAAACAACATTGGTAATGACGGCATGGTATAGCTGGCAAACAGGACCTTGAACAAAACAGAACAAACATCGGGAGCTATGCCTTCTCCTGCGTTGGGAATCACACCAACAACAACTTTCAAATCGCAGAGCTTTTCAAGGCTGCTAAGATTATCCCAGACGTTGTTGAAGAAGTGAGGGAACCATTTTTGGACCTCAGAGTTCTCTACAGAGATCATATAGAGGTTGCAAGTGGTGTGGCCATGAGAGTGCAACAGACCCACCAAAAGCCAAGGGTTTTCATAATGTCAAAAATTACGTCTTATTTTATAATGGGTAAATTTAATTTTAATTAGGTATTTTTAGAATTTTTTAAAATTATCCTCAAAAATATATATCTTCTACAGTTTTGTTTTAAAAATTATCTTCAAAAATATATATTTTCCTACAGTTTTGTTTAATACATTACCGATTAGTTTAAAAACAGCCTTCATCTCTTACAATAGCTACAGTGGCTGCCGCCTATATATTTCAAGTTCTACATGCCATGATTCCAACACTGCCATCTATCAAGTTTAAATTTTTAGCCTTTCTTCTATGCTGGCTAGGGTTGAAAGAATGTACTGGATTTGTTCTGCAAGCTAGAAGATCTTATTCCCTCCCATTTCCCTAATAGCCCTTCCACAATCTAAAACAAAGCAATCATGAAATGCCCTCCCCTGCATTTTATGGGGGATTTTAAAATTTAATTTTTTTTTTATTTCTGTGTGTAATTTATCTAAAGCATAAATATAACCAGGGGGCACAAGGCTCTTTGATGGGCCATGGAAATACTAGTTATTGCTGCTACAGAGGCCAACAGGTTATCCCAAGAAAAACAATCAATACCAAATCCTGTCTTATAATTTTGTTGTTTTCCTGGCCAAGAAGCTAATTTTTTTGTGAGGCCAAGACCTCATCTTTTTTGTTTTGAAAAAATACTTTTAAAACAAATAACAACCATAAAAGCACCCAAAGCCTAGACTTTAAGTCTATATTGCCAAATATCTGCATCGTCTGGAAGGAGCAGCTTAGCATGAGGTCAAGGTCTGTGAGAAAATTTGTTTTCATGACCCTACTTCTGTGTTATTTTCAGGGCATCGGTGAAGGGCTGTGGAGTTGCCTCAGGATAATATTCTTCTCTTTTTCTTTTATGGATCTGTATTGTTTCCCCTATCAGCAGTCAGCATTAAATAAATTTGGAGGCATACTCAACCATTTAGGTTTTATTGGCTGATCTCATTGCAAACATGGGTTTTTCCTTATAAATGCAGGCCAAAGACGAAGACAAGCATCACCGGGTGTCCGTTTCAACAGAGAAGGGCTCCTTAAACGCATTTACACTTATTCTTCCAATTATAAAAACGCCTCCAAATTAGTTTTTTTCATAAGGGAATTTATCAGTAGTACCTTAGGATTTCAGCATTAGGGAATCGAACCCCAGGCAGTGCAAGACTCCTGGACTGTTATGTGGCTGTGAGAAGAATGTTCTGCTGAATCTTTTTCTGGATCTCTGCAGCATCAAACATTGGGTATGGAGAAACAAAAGCATGTTGTGTACTTGCGGGCTGTGGAGGGGTTGCAAGACAAACCTGCTGAGCCCTCAAAAATAGCGAAAACTGTACGCATAGCGTGAATATACAAAATAGGCGGCGTGCTCGCTAATCCATCCTTTCCATTCGGCTCCATTGCTAATGAGAAAAAAGAAAAAGAATCAAAACTTCTGTAACCAACAAAAACAAACAGACTTCAGCAAAAGCAATATCCTGTAGCTCTACATTAGCTGCTTCCGTTAAATGTTGTAAACAAATCACAAAATGCCTGTAATTGCAACTTGGAGACAGGTGTTTGCTCCATGTCTGTCAAATCTGCAAACACAGTTTACCTTGTGAAAACCGCCGTCAGACCGCCATTTTTTATGCTGCGAAATTAAAATCCTCTGAAGTTTTTGCAGCCTACGCGTCAGTCAATTTACCCTTATTGTAGCTCATAATTCACATTTCGCTTGTAACAATCTGTAGCCCCCAAATTTAGGACCAATGACAATGCAAATAATCTTTTTTTAATATATGTCTCTAATGAATGTGCATTTTCCTTACCAAAACATTAGGATATAAACAGTTAATTGAAGAAGCTGGTCGATGATTTGCCAAAGAATGAACAGTTTAATCACGAGTTAAAAACAACCCCTCGCCTATAGTTCCACGGCAGGAACTAATAAAATGTACATTGGGAGTCCGGACTACCCAGCTGCCTAAACTAAAATATAATGTAAAGTATGTGGTAAAGTTTAGATGATAATAAGGTGTATTCAATTATTTAATCACATAAAGTTTAAAAAAAATTAAAAATGTATTAAATTTGTTATATCGGCTGTGTCATTCAAATAGGCCAATGCATAAAATAGACTTTCTGATAGACAAACATTCAATTCTGCCCATACTGTAACAATTACCAATCAATTTAGGTGGTTTAGGTGTGAGTTTAAATCCCGTGACTTACTCTGCAGTATGTATGTATGTATTGTGAGTTTAGTGTATGTTACCCAGAGGTTTATAGGTAGGTTCGCCCTATGTTAAAGCTATGTATGTACTGTGAGTTTAGTGTATGTTACCCAGAGGTTTATAGGTAGGTTCGCCCTATGTTAAAGCTGGACAGGTCTGGAATGCTGAACTAAACCCCCATTTCCTCTGTAAAAACTAAATTATAAAAGAGCACAGCAAATGTAAGATAAAAAATGGAGGATAGGTTACTAATGATTATAAATACATAATAGAACTGAAGAACAAATTTAAGATTGAAAAAAAAAAAGTACCTCGAAAACTATGTTGATCAGAGAACTAGAATAGAAAAAACAAGCATGAGCAACTAAGAAAGCAAGAGAATCTAACCAAAAACCAAGAGAAAATCAAGTGAAAGGCATAAGTTTTCAAGCAGGTTGAAGCTATCTTTATCCTTAATACTTATATATAAGTGTAATTACGCCGAAGGTGTTCCCTTTGTGAATAAGAAGGCTGACTTTTAGAATCTATGGTTGAAAATTGTCCACATTAGTGCCAAGACGATTGAAAAAGATCTGACCGTTCGTTTTCCGTTTTATCGTCAATTTTTCTTTGCCAGATTTTCGTTGCCGCTTTTTCTCTTTTTGTGGTGTTTTTTTCCGTTTTCGTTCACGCATCAACGGTGGGCATTTCTCATTTATCTCACACGTTTTCGAGAGGCCGGGGGCATTTATTCGTCATTAAACTCTGCTGCCAAAACAGTACTGCAGACCAAATCATCTATTTGATTGGCGATGGACAAGATTTTATTTAAACCAGTTTGCTTTTTTCAAGGGACAAGTTACATCAGATTCCAAGGCAATCTGGAAATTACCTCCGGTCAATCTCCTCAAAAAACTGATTTAACGCTGTTCAACGGCGGATTTAAAAACATTTAAAATTTTTAAAAGGGTTTTTAAGAGCCACACCCAAAAAGCATACTACTGGACACACTACGAAAACTCGGAGTAAAAACGGTGTAAAATGCACATACCGCAAACGAAATTAGTGGCAGAGGGCATTTAAATGACATGAGACTTATTCTGACAAGATTTTTTTCCGGCGTGAGAACAACGGACGAGTTTAGAAAATTCCCCGGCGTGATTTTTGTCAAGCGAAGGTAGCGGAAAATGAAGAGCGGGAAAAAATGGCCGCGAAAAATAAGCGTTTCAAATTCAGACAATCAATCTACATTGGCCAGGGCGTTAACAGAAATTGAAAAACATTAAACCTATTCACCTTCCCCACATACGTGAATACAAACTCAATAAAATTACAGATTGATGCCGTAAAAATTCTTGAGCGACCAGAATATCGAAGACCGGACAGCTGGAAAAAATGTGCCGGCAGCAGTTCTTGAAAACCTCGGCAAGATTTCCCATCATGGAGTGGATTAACAATGCAGGTAAAAGAGCATACTTCAAGGACAAAAGGGCCTACCATAAACACAAAAGGAAATGAACGCTCTGAACAAAAACGGAAACAAGTGCTTGCGTTCATCGGTATAACATTGCCCGTCGGCAATGTTAGGAATTGTCTCCCCGAAAGGTATGATCTCCCCGATGGCCATTGGCCATCGGTATAACTTGAATGATTGGTCGAGTTCAAAGTTTTCTTGCCGAAGGTTGTTCTTTCGCCGATGAAACATTTGGTTATCGGCATAACAAGGTCTATCGGAGTTTGATGGATTTGTCTCAGCGAAAGGTGTGGTCTTTCCGATCCCTGATTTTCGCGGTTCCATTTTTTTTCCCACTATGCACCCACCTGTCATGAATCTTTATCTTGCAAAATCGTTCAGCAAATTTAGGTATTAGAATTTTTGTTTTTACCGAATCCCACAAACTATTTTATCAACGGTGAAAGGCTCTAGCGGGATGGCTGCATTTGGATGGTTATAATTTAGAAAGTGCGTTTACTCTTAACGAATGAAGACATTGAAAGAATTTAATTATTAGCTTGAGCTTTTGTAATTAAAAACGAAGATTTAATGTATATGTTTTACAGTTTATTTTTAATACGTTCATTCATATAAATTTGTAGAAAATATAATTTAGATTAAGTTTAGGTTGAATTCAATTTTTTTAAATATATATTGATTTTTAAATTTTATAAATGAATAGTTTAATTAAATCAATATATATATAGTTATTAATATTTTAATTTTACATAACATGAAATTTTAGTTATACATTATTTATTATAAATTCCATAACAATATATTTATAATTTGATAATATCTACCAAAAAAGAAAATATCTTTATAATTTGATAATATCTACCAACAAAGAAAATATCTGTGATAAAGATATGCAATTAATTCTATGACCCAACGATCCATTCAAAATTTACTATCTTAGATATTTTATTTTATGCATTAAATGACTTTTTGCCAACCTGTTTAGCCACATATGTACCATCTACGGTATAATCAATGCTCTTTAGGCGGTGACAAAACTAGAAAAAAAGCTTATATATACGCTTAGTTTTACAATTTTTATTAGATTTGCATTCATCACTACACTCTTTTATTGTAAAGCTTATAATAGAGGTATGTTTTATTTCTAAGTTTCAACTATTAGTAGTTTTGGATAGAAATATTTTCCCATATCTTATATTTTGAATTTATTGAATGAGGAAGGCCTCTCAAAACAAACTTTTCATTTTGAATATTTTTGTTCTGTAGTTGTAACTTTTGATCTTTGTATCATGTCTTAAGGGCACTGTATGTTTGGTTTAGCTTTTACAAATTAGATGAAGTTGGCTTTAGTTGTTTATAACATAACATTATTGCTGTATACAACTTGCAATTGTTCATCTTTTCTTATTGTTGTATACAACTTGCAATTGTTCATCCAATATGTGAATTGTTTTAAGCTTTTCGGTAAACTTTGATGGATTCTATTTGACTCACATTCCAGTCCTGAACAGACAATGAAATGGAGTGAGACCTAGAATTTTAAATTTATTGTGCTTATCAACTAAAAATTTATTGGCCCTTCTTACTTATGATTAATTATAATAATAAGTTTTTCCTATACAAATTTTTATAATAGAATTTATATGATTTAAGCCTTAACAAACATGGTCTCAACCCTATATGGAATGGCCGTTTGAATTGTATATAGGTTTTGGGTCGTTCTAATGCAAGATGGCTATGACCTATCATGTTCCCTACAACTGTGCCCCAATGTAGGTTTGTGCCTGTTGAAATTAGTTGAATATATTATTAGTAGAAAATATTATAATATTTTATTAGAAATGACATAGAGTTGATATTTTAATAAATATCTATTTATTGGTATAGAATATATATATATATATATATATATATATAAAAATATATATATATATTAAACTATCTAAATATTAGAAACTAAATTAGAAACTATACGTAATTAGGTTAAAAAACTTTCTGCAGCAATAATTAGTTTTCTGTATATTTAGAATTTCACACTGAACAAAGTACCATACTATAGATGTTCAAAATTAAAATTAAAATTAAACCTAAGTTAATATTTAAAACTATGTTAAAAGATTTTAAACTAAAATTAAAAAAATACATATTAAACTATCTAAATATTAGAAACTAAATGAGAAAAATTATTAATTAGGTTAAAAAACTTTATGAGGCAATAATTAGTTTGGCATGTAGTTATTGGGATAATAATACTACTTTGTTCAGTGTGAAATTCTACTGCATTAGATATGAATGTTAGATCTGACGTATAAGCTACATTCAAATTAACAAAGCAAAAACTGGAAACCTAGAATCAAATGGCTGTAGCTAAAGAAATTCATGAACTGCTAAACCACATACGGTGCATCTTCAAATGTACTCTTAACAGCATGACAAACAAAGATGGTATAACGAAGAAAGCCTAGATGCTTACTAAAAATGTTAAATAAACTAAGCATTTGTGGTTGGCCTACTGTGGATTCAACTATTGAGGAATTCGTGGTCTGTCTACTGTGGTCTGCCTTTTCTATTATAATTCTTTTTTCTACTCTAAGTCCTCCTAAAGGCTTTAGCCAACTCTAGCATTTTTCCTTCCATGTAATTTTTTTGGAAACTTTTACGTTTTGATTCTAGGATATAAATTAGGACATAGGTAATAACCATGCATTGAAGGCCAGTGTACGACCCCAGAGGTTGAAGACTTTAAGCTATTCAATCCATACTTGGTAAAAAACAATCCTTTCTAGTGTAGAGGAGAAGAAGCAATGGGTGCCGAAATGCTTCTATTTGACAGAGATTTGAATTTCTTAATCCCTGCCTCTCTAAATAAGTCTGCATCTGCCAAACTTTCAAGTCTTGTAATTTCCTTCAAAACATCAGTATTGACAAGAACAATAGAGCCCCATTAATTATCTGTGGCATTTAGGTCTTACAGAAATTTATATAGAATTTCCATTAAAAATTTATATAGATAAAATCTAAATCGAGATTACCTTTCTCCTTGGTGACCTTCAGCTTCATCGAGTCCAACCAAATGTTTGTTCATCTCTATTGGAACATTTCTCATCACCTTTAATACAGAATTCACTAATACTCTTAAAACAGTCTCCATGATCACTAAACATTTGCAATAAAATTAAAAACAAAATGAAAAACCGAACAAAATAGAACGTATAGAGAATAAATGAGATGTACGCTATGATAAGTTGGTGAGGCAGACTATACTTGTCCGTATTGCCTCTGCTCCTGACGCCCTTGTTCATGTTCAGAAACCATAGCATGCACTGAGTTTGCAAAGAGAATATCTCTTAATTTTGATAGATGTTGTCATAAGAAAATCTCTACTCCATATGCATACCGACTGTGAAACCACCAAAAACTTGACACATCAAGACATTGAATCCCTTAATGAGTGTGCCCTCACCATTTTTTACACAGCATGCTTCCCAGTAATAGTTTCGTTGCACGCATGCAAGCTAAGACGAGGCGCATGGGTGGGCACGTGGAGTGCCAAACAAGGTGCCTCAAAGACGTGGAGTGCCGAACAAGGTGCCTCAAAGACATGACATCCCCAAACGCTGATCGGTATAACATGTTACTATCGGCGAACACTTTACAAGCCCTCCCGACGGTATAAGTCATGCCGATGATAGAATTCGTAAAATAAAAATAAAATTTTGATAGGCTTTGAATTGTTTTTCCTTCTAAATATATTTTTTTCCTTGCAACGGAGAGCTAGAGCCAAAATAGAAAATAGATTTCATGCTAGGGTTTGAATTATTTTTTGTTTTTATATTTTTTTCTTTTGTTGAATTGGAAGATAATAAAAAGGCTAAAATTGCGTGTAGGCAAGGTTTGAATTATTTTTTCTTATGTTTATTTTCTCTTGTTGAATTGGAAGCGAAATGCTTTAATTATTTTCAAGGTGAAATTACTCATATCTTGAAATATCTGTCTAGCGTGAATTGATTTCATTTAAAGTTAAATTCCATTAAATTGGTAAAATGGAAACCAAAAGAGGATAACTACCCTTTACCTAAACAAATCTTATTTGGGTTTGATTATTATTTTCTTTATATATATTTTGTCAAATTGGTAACTTGGATAGCTGAATGGAGGGTAAGTTTTATTATTGGTAATTTCTTTTTCAGCTGTGTCATAGGGCTTGCACCTATTTGCAATGCCATGATTGAGGGGTATCTATTACATAACATTTACCAGGGCTTGTACCTGTTTTTGTCTGTTGGACTGAATATTTGGATATGTAGATTAGTAATTTACCCAATTAAACACTTAACATTTGTACATATATGCATTTAACATGTCTCTTGAAGAATTAAGTATGGGTTTCCCCTACGAAAGCTTCGGTGATTTACAACTTGAGTGCATCCCATTTTACATGTTGTGAAATTGCCATTAGTTGAGAAGATCATTTTAGGGTTTTATTTCATTTTTCCTATACATTTTCTTTCCATTTAATTGTAGAATTTAAATTTCTTTTTAGGGTTTGAATTATTATTTTTTCTCAAACTGGTAATATGGGTAAAATTACTTAGTTAGAAAATTTGTTAGGGCCTTTTAATTGGGATTAGGTTTTAATGTTTTTGTTTTCAAGAAAAGATAAGAGTAGTTTCCATTTGAAGATCATAATAAATATAATATAGATTGTTATGTAATATAAGAATTATTATGTAAGGGAGGCATAGTTATGATTTACTGGGTAGTAAATGATAGATTTAAATACATATATACAAAATTTCACTTTTATCAAGATTAGAAAGTAGTAATCTTTTCTTGCTAATCATGAAATTGTATGATTATTTATTATATGCAAGAACATTGTCTTTGTTTGCTATGATTTGCCTATACATGTTATATCTGTTATCATATTTATACCCATTGAATCTTTTTGTCCTCAGATACATCCCTGATTTCCCAAAAAAATATTTTGTCCAAAGTTTGTTTGTCAAAGCATTCATAATCTTTTGCACTATTTTTTCAGGGGATTGATTTTCTCATGCTATTTTGATTTTTGTTATACTTGTTTTATTAACATGGGGTTTCTTCCATTAGTTATTAACTGTTTACAAAGTTTAGACTAATTGTAATTTTAGTATCACCGATATAGCCTTATCGGCTCGTTTTTCCTTCCTTCCCATCGGGATGACACTCTTTATCGGCGTGAGCCCATCGTTTTACTCTGATAGTTATCCGTTTCGCCGATTGCCTTCATCGGCATGAGCTGGCTCCATCGGGGTGGGTGTAATGCTTTGTTCCGATCGTTAAAGTTATACCGATCGGCCCTCACTCTTCTATGTTATTTGATTTGACCTAGAGATGAGCCTTTCAAGAAAATAAATCAATGCACCAAACATAATTTCTAAATAATGATTATTTTTTATATTTAGTTCAGATTTAACTTTATGAATCTTTATTTTTATCTTGAGTAAAAATTGATTCATGCCATGACACTCTTGCATTTAAATTAACTGTTTCCATTAATGAAGCTGTTCTACTAATGGCTTCTCCATCATTACAAATTTACAAGTAATATGACATTTGGCAATTGCCAGAAATGAACTGATGTACTTGCTAAATAAGATTTATGTTCTTAATCCATGTAGTTTAGTAACCTTCTATATCACCAAAAACAATAGATTAGAACATGAAAGAAGGGAAGTGTTTGATCATCAACAAATATACCTGATAATAATTTGCTTATATGTTGATTATCTTGCGCTGTGTACACCTAATTTTGTGAATGCTTTTGGAAGTAAAAAATTGGTTCTTTTGACTTACTAGGACAAGGGTTGGTTGGATTTGTGAATCCCGGTGTTTTCCTTAGTCCCAAGCTCTTAACTCTCCTCCATTTCCATTTTTCTGGCTGACCTTCCAAGGTAATCTTGCCTCCTAATTTGGAGGGATTGCTCAATCTTAATTCACAGGTCTCTTCCTTAGCTCTGATTAAACTTCTCGTCTTTGTCCGTTTTCTCCTAGATCTTGCCTGGCAATCTTGCCTTTAGATAGGGATGATCGTCCAGATTTCATGCCAATCCTTCCTTTCCTAAGATCTCATGTCTGTTATTGTCCCACCTGGTCATCCTTAGCAATCCTTACTCTAGTTGCTTCAATTGATTGGATAATCATCAAGTTTCTTATCTAAATGTAGTGTAGATTCATCTATGCACGAGTTTCATCTCCATGCATTTTCAAAAAAATGGTACACAGATCCCTTAATTTCTGTATATACATTTTTTTCATCTCTTTCCTCTTTACTATTTTGGGACAAAGCAAATGCAGAGTATGGATTTTGGTCATTTGTTCTGCCAAGGACTTTGAATGTTGAAAGCACAATACTTTTTCACATTTCAAAAAGAAGAGTTTGGAAGTCAGAGTCAAATTCCCTTGGATTATTTTCTAAATTTGGTGTTTGATTGCTCTCTTAAGTGCCATCACAAACCACACAAACCCTCAATTTCATGGTGGCTGTCAAATGTGAAGATCATATTTATCAAATGAGTCAAAATATTTTCTAAATTTAGTACATAATCTTGTATAGATTTCTTATTTGCATCATATTTATCATGTTTGATATTGCCCATATCATTATTGGACTAGGTCAGGGTCACTTGTGTCTGTGGTGGTTATTTTTTTAATATTGGAACACAGTTTAAAAATATAGGTCAACCAGCAGCAACCCGCACAAATATAACAAAAAATAAGCACCCTCAGAGCCAGATATAACCAATGAAAAACCTATCAAAATTAACTCCCAGTCTGGATCAGAGTATATCAGCACTACTAACAGCGTCAACAAGAGATATTACATCAAAATTATGTTACAGGAGAGTAGCACCAACCAATTTCAATATAAAAAAATGCATCTTGTCAGCAGTCTAAACATTGTTCTCCTTGGATTTCTCCATTAGTTGGTATAGGCTCTATTTTTAGTCATATATATTTGGTGAATTCATGCACCCTCTTTTTGGAGCGATCGGCTCCATCCTTTATCCATCTCATCTCTAGCCCCCATTGGAACAACCGACGAGTTTAGAAAATTTTCCGGCGTTCTTTTTACGGCGTGAGACAATTTCGAGCACTAGGATGCTCACATATAATACCTATATGCCGATCTCTATTTTCTGGCCGATATACTTCCTACTTTCCATCGCTGAAACACTGCCTATCTCCCGCCGATACCCTTCACTAAATTCCTATCGGCGTAACACCAGGTATCGGCGAGGCAAAAAATTTTCTTCACCAATTGCTATTGTCTGGTCGATGACTACCTATCGTTGTGACTCTTACCGACAACCTCAACTTCATCCATTGCCTTATATTGGCGTGATCCATCCCATTGGCGAAGGCTTTAAACCTTGCTCCGATCGCTGTTCATTTCGCCGATGAACGTTGTGTCGGCGTGAGTCTTCCCGACACCATTCCTCTTCCTTCCATCGGCGAAAGACCCCCCTTCGGCCTGACAATTCCAAAGCACACCGAGGTTGAGAGTTATGCCGATCGCCTTTGTTCTTTCGCCGAGAAACCTCCCTTCGGGGAGACAATTTGAAACTCCACTGACTTTGAATGTTATACCGATGAGCACAGCCCATCGAAGAGACAATACACATCGGGGAAACTCATCCAAACTCCATCGATGGCTAAAGCTACACCGATGGCAAAAGGCCATCGATGAGAGACTCTACTTCGGGGAGACAATCCATAAGATTGCCGATGTTAATTGTTATGCCGATGGCTACACCATCTTGTACCCGCATAATGTACTTTGTTGTAATGCCATAAGGTATGCATGAAATATACAACATGCCGAATATCAAATGAATTAACTTTGTATAATAACTTAAAATTTTATAGTATTCATAATTATATATTTTTAGTTCTATAAAATATAACTAAATTATAAAAAAATATAAATATTTAATATTTAAGATATTTAATCTAAATATACAATTTAAAAATATTCAATTTGATATGGCATATAATATTAAGGCGTTCCTTTTGTAAGAGAAAGAGCTGACTTTCGAAATCGATGGTCCTTAGTGCTACAGAAGCGTGCAAGACGATTGCAGCTTCCATAACCGTTTGATCCACCAGATATTCATCATTTGCCGTTTTAGCGCTTGGTATTCAAATATCCATACGTGTGTAGTTTGTCATCACTATTTTCCATCCAGAGTTTTTTTTGGCCTGTTTTTCAAAGTTTTTTGGGGTCTTCTCTTTTCCAGTTCACGTGTATTTCTTTCTGTTGTTTTTTTCCGTCTGTTGAATTCGGAAAATTAACAGTGCATCCATAAAAGCTTTATCACATAGAAGCATTGAAGTGAGAAGATATATTTTATGGGGTAGTAGATTTGGGTAGAGCCGTCCGATCCCTTCGTTGAAAGGATTTACGCAGTCAAATTCCCCTTGCTTTTTTAGGGTACAGTTGCAGCATAATACAAATGTTTTATGGTACAGTTGCAGGATAACACAAATGTATTAGCGAACAAAATAAAACCTACGAATTAGCAAAATTAGCTACTAGCGAATCAGAAAGAAATAAACGTACTATCTTCTACTAAGGAAATGTTGATAAAAGTCTGAGAAATTTTTAATTTATGTTTTCTTTTTAATATTATTCTTTTTTTGTTTTTACCTGTGTTCTTACCTTTTTTTAGGTTTTTAAATATTGTATTATTAATGTGTAAAAAATATTAAAAAATAAAAGGTGAAATTTAATCTTGACATTTTAGGGGTGTATTATAAATGAATAGAAAAGAATAGTTCTTTGGGAAATCATTAATAATGAATAATGAATGAAGAGGTTGGAGGGTATGGACTTCTCAAATGAAAATTTTGAAAACCCTAATGCTTATATAGTTTATATTTTTTTTTTGTTTTTTTCGGTCTTCATTTGCAATTTTTACGAGCTTGTATCCACGAACGTAAATAGGTTTAATATTTTTAGCTTTTGTTATGTTTTCCACACTGTATACATTTATTTATTCTTATTCATGTATAATTTGAATTTAAAAAACACAAATTTAATATGCATTCACTAAAAGTTGCTAAATTTGTAAACCTGAGCTCTTCAATATGGTTTTTTACGAACTAATTCAGTATATTTGATTTTAACGAGGTAAAAATGAATACATAGTGCCGAAAATGTATTTAATTTTTTAAAATAGTTTAATAATTATTTAATATATTTTTAAAATTATATAAAATTATATATTTATATTAAATATTATATATTTAAATATATTTGTTATTTTATTATATAATAATTTTATATATATAATTTATATTTATAATTAAATATGATATTCTAAATATTTATAAATAATTTATTTATTTTATAGAATAAAAAATATATAATTATTAGTATTATAAGATTTTGAAATTTTAAATATATTTATAAGTAAAGTATAATACAATATTATAAAATTGTATATTTAGATTAAACATATTATATATTTAATATTTGTATTAATTTATAATTTGATTATATTTATTTTATCTAAAATATATAATATCTAATATAATTATATTATATACTCAATAGAATTTTATTTTTTTTTTGGATTTAATAATTGAAAATTTATAAATAATTTATTTGTTTTATAGAACTAAAAATATATAATTATTAATATTATAAGATTTATTCTAATTTTTTTTGGTATCTCAATATTGAAATATAAAAATTTAATTTATTAATAGACATCAAGTCCATAAAATTGTAACTCGATGATGGTATTGTTAGAGAGAAAATGCCATCACATAGTTTAATCCAAAAACATGGAGTTACAATTTAATTTATTTTCAATATTAAAATATATTTTTATATTATTTACATATAATATATAAATTATTTAATAGAAATATTTATTTAATTTATTTTCAATATTAAAATATAGTTTTATATTATTTATATGTTTTTATATAAAATTTGATATATAAACTATGTATTAATAGAAATATTTATTGTTTTGACATCATGTTATAATGATACAAGACAATAGAAATGATGGGTGTCACTACATCCATTCCTTGTGTTTATCTACCAAAACGGGGAGAGAGATAGGGGTGATACAATATATAATAAAATAAAACATATGATAGGATATTGATAATAATACATGTCTACTTTAATGTCTATCGCCAAAACCTTAGGAACCAAGAGAAACAAGTAGTAAAGTGGCTCCCCTTACCTAAGACCCCTTTTGTCATAAAACAACCTTGAGGGGGACCCATTTGTTAGTATAGAGAAGGAAGCCAAAGAAATATAGTTGTACACCCATCTGTGCCAATCCTCAGTAAACCTAAACCTTCTCATAACTTGAATCAGGAAATCCCATGAAACCCTATCATAGGTTTTATTCATGTCTAATTTCAAAATAATATATATATAAATTAAATACAATTGAAATATAAATATTAAATATATAATATGTTTACTTTAAATATACAATTTTATAATATTAATTTGTTATGGTATATAATATTAATTTATAATATTATATTTGAAGTTTTAGGGTTTCATTTTTAATATAGAATGCCAATAAGAAATTTAAATCCATAGTTGTTTAAATGAGAAGATTAATTGCCATGTCTTTTACTGTTTGTCTTGTATCCCTATGGTATATGTAATTTTTTTGTTTCCTTGATTGTTGTAAATCATAATCTCAATGGATTTATGGATACAAGACAAACATCATTTTTAATGCAACCATGGACCTATAGGGCAAGAAGAAATACATAATTGGAACTATACACTAAAGACAAATATAATCAATTTGTGGATGACATGGATTTGTTGAGATTATTTTTTATTTATCCCTTTTATTTCAAATCCATTTGTTGGGATTATTTTTTTACCTCTTCCTTGTAATTTTAAATTAAATCTTTGCCTAATTCAAATACTGTTTAACTATCACATGTGTTTGCAGTATTTATGAAAGTACATGGTTTTTAGGTTGAAAATTTAAGATTTATATACATATTATATAAGTTTTGCTATATATATATTAGAATTTGATTTGATGGTGATTTTCTTTGTTAAGTTTTTTAATTTGTTTTCAAATATTAATAACAAGATAATTTAATTGTAAAATAGGGAAGTAAAAATAGAATTAACTCAGAACACCCAAACTTGCTCCTTGCCAAAGAAGCTTGTGCAACTAATTGGACCAAATAAGGAAAGTAGGCTTTTGTCAAACAAAACACTCAGTGCACTCACTCCCTAGATAATTCGAACTTTGTTTGGTTCTCTTAAAAGAAATCTTCTTCTTTGATGAAGAATGATTCCAACAACTTTGGTTCCATGCCTTCAAAATTTGGAAAGAGCTACGGCACATGAGAGCAGTAAATAAAACTTAAATAAGTGTAGATTATTTTTACAGGAAAATCTTATGGCATGAAAGAGCAAAATAAAATTACTAGTGTTTTGACTTGTACACATGAAAAACAATAAAATATTTTGAATTTCTCTAAAAGAATTATATTATAAAAATAAATATTATTATTATTGTTAATTTTTTTATTTAAAATAAATATTTTGTTTTAATTGACAAATGAAATAATGTTAGTGTTACAAATAAAATTATTTTCTTTACTACTTATATGTTCTTATTTATACACTCTTCTCAGGAAATGGCTGAACCCATACATGCCAATGACACCATTGAGATATCTAGCACAAATAAAGCAACAACATAGTGAACCCCTTCAAACCACTTGATGCCCCAAACATGCAAGCAGAGTCATGTTCATCAGTGAACAAGCCAGAAGACTTTCGAAGTGACGTCCAACGTCTTGCTGCGCATGTAACATCAAGCTGCCAAGAAATTGTACGCAAATCAAAAAAAGTGTGTGAGACAACACCTTTTGTAGAAACATTGGATATTGAAACATTATATGACACCATGTCAACATTCCATGATACCTCGACTAAGCTAGAAGGCCTCTGCACTTTCCTTAGGGAACTATATTATGATAAATACTATGGAGGAGATGACACCCCCCATATCATTCGCTCATTTGAGATGTACTTGAAAGACATGTGACGAGTCTTATATCTTTTTGAAATATAGCTTTTTAATACGTATATATGTAAATCTATAATAAAAGCATTACTATGGAGACAATGCAACCCCTGATAACATTTGCTCGTATTAGCTTGACTTGCCAAATGTTTGCACAGGTATTATACGATTTTTGCAATGATGCTTTTTGACAAGGATATATGTAAGTGATCTCTGAACTAGAAAAGAACTTCTTTTGAATCCTACGATCCAACATTTGTATACCTGTCAATGTAACTGCACCATGAAATAAAAAAAAAATTCAAGTTTGAAAGGACATATTATATCTTTGCCTACAAACATGCAGTTGAGTACATTTGAACTTTTCGCGCAATAAGAACACGATGCCTATTTTTTGTTAAAATTGGGCACATTCTTACACATTTTTTCAAACTAATTTAATATCGCTGAATCCGATACAAGACGGGTATGTTTCCAATGTTATCTTGCATTTAAATACCTTAGTTTTACATTTTTAAAAATATATATCATAAATATGTAGTAATAATTTTCAATTTGAATTTGTCTATTGACTTGCTTCTAAATCGATTGTCATAGATGTAATTGAAGTATAGACCTTTTATTAAATAACAAGATATTATTTATATTTCTATTAAGTATAGACCTTCTATTTGAAATGTACCTTTAATACATATATATGTACATCTAAATGAGTGTTACTATGGAAATAATGCAACCCCTGATAACATTTGCTCGCTTGAACTTTTCTTGCCAAATGCACGCACAAGTATTATACCTTTTTATACAATGTTGCCCTCTTTACACGAATATATGTAAGTGGTCTCCAAAATAGGAAATAATGCGTTTGAATGCTATGATTAGACATTCAAATACCTGTCAATCTAAATGCACCATGAAATAAATAAAGAAGGTTCAAGTTTTAATTGGCATATTATATGTTTGCCTACCAACATGCAATTAGGTAAATTTGAACTCTTCACCTAATAATGTGTGGATTAATCTTTGTCCCTAACTCTCCTACTCCATTTTACTCGCAAGCCAATTGCTTTCTGTCAATTTTAACTTCATGGCAACAATGTTAACTACAAATGCCATAGCCAACATACTTGCAAGCATGGATAGTCTAAACCCTTGTTTACAAGTTACATCTGTAGACTCCATCCATCAAGAACGCTCTGCAATTGTCAAATACCGCTTGCAACTCTCTGATGGAATGCACACACACCATGCTATACTTCCAGAGCAGTTCAACTATCTTGTTATAGAAGAGGCCCTAGCCAAAGGCTCAATTATTTGTCTTCGAGATTACACTTGCAAGATGTTCCACAAATTCACGTACGCTCAAACATTCAAGATTCATTTATATTGCTCTATCTGTTTGACTTATAGCTTCTTATTAAATTATTGATTTTCCTTTTGTTGTAGGGCTATCATAATTACTAAGTTTGATATAATCTCAAATAGTGAAACAATAGTTGGAACTCCAGTACCTCTCCTCCAAGCTCGGGAGTACCTCCCACAAAATACCTTCAAACAAAAATTGGCCCCTTATGGATCTGAAGGTTGTTCACTCCAAGAAGGCAACAGATTTGAATCCCAACAAAACATTGGCCCTTTTCAAATAATGCCAATTCTAAAGTTGACTACATACCATAGGCAATGGTCCATCGAAGGTAGGGCCTTGGCAAAAACTCCAATCCATGAATTCCAAAATGCTGGTCGTGATGGTAAAGTTTTTGGCTTCGATTTCATAGACAAAGCAAGAATTGAAATACATATAACTCACTTCAATGAACTTGTTGATGAGTTCTATGATGTTGTTCAAAGTGATGCCCTCTACCTCATATCAAATGGTCGTGTAAAAGTGGCTAACATAAAATACAGTAGCTCCACAAACCCTTTCGAGATATTCCTACACAACTCATTAACAATAACTCCTTCCACATGCATTGACTCTAACATACCCACTCATAGTTACCATATAAAGAGCATAGATACACTGGAGTCAATGCCTATTAATTCCCTTGTTGATGTCATAGGTTTGCTTTTGTCTATCTCACCTACATCAACCATACGTAAAAGAGATGGGACCGAAACAATTAAATGTACTACTACAATCATAGACATGTCAAGTAGTAGCATAGATGTTACACTATGGGGTCGCCATTGTCAAATTGAGGGGAAACAAATCTCAGGAATGTGCCTTAAACCAGACCCCCCCATTCTTCTTGTGAAATCTGGCCGTATTACCTCATGGCATGGAAAATCAATCGACACTATCTTCCCAATTGCAATTCTAATCAATCCAGACTTGTTAGAGGCCTCAACATTAAAGACATGGTATTCCACTTTAGAGCTTCTCCAACCTCTAATTACCTTGTCGAATAACCCGCTCAACCCCCACAAATTTGCAAATCCTATTGATATTTCAGAGATTGTTACTACAAGGTTTGCCGAGAAAAAAAATGCTTGTGTAAAGGCCATTATCTCCAAGCTCCACTTGGACAACTTCTACTACCTTTCTTGCCCCTTGTTGGTTGAGAATAAGAAATGTAAGAAAAAAGTAATTCAAGTTTCCACCAATCATTTTCATTGCCCAAAGTGTTCTACTAATCTCTTAGCATGTGATTTTAGCTACATGCTTAAAATGGACTTGCAGGACGACACTGGTGAACTTCTTAAAGTTACTGCATTTGAAGGACTAGCGAATGCTTTGTTGGGTGTCAGTGCAGAAAATTTTTAGCTTCTCGTAGCAGAGCCTGACGAAGCCAAACAAATTTTAGATTGTGTTATTGGTTGCCAATTCCTGCTTGATCTTTCTATCAAGATGAATTCATTTTCTGGACAAGAAACACACAGCATTGTTGTTACAACCATTCAACTCAATTAAAACATGCACTGTACTCTTTTTTTGTACAATAACATACCTATTTGAATGGCTCCTCTGATGTTATGTACCTCAAACAATGTAAAGCTCACTTCTAACTATTGTACGTTTCCCTTTTTTCAAAGATGGATAGCTTCATATAAACATATATAGGGATATGTTCCCCTATTTTTCCTATTTGCATTGTTAGCTTTTAACAATGTATTTGCTTCTTAAATTGTCTATAATGATTGTAAAATTCTCTTCGAACAAAAAACAATTTCCATTATGTTTATTACCTTGTTATTGGTTTCTTATATTTTGTACACATTAATGTCGATTGCCATGTTATAATATTGCTTTTGCATACTTTTATATCTTCAATTCCCATGCTTCAAAATGTGATATATATTTGAATCTGCATGATGTACAGATAGTTCAAAACCCTCAAATATTCAAGATTCCCTACAATGGAAGTAGAAGATGCAAGGATGCTAGCAAAGCGAACCCGTACAAATGAAATGCAGCGTATACAATATCATGCAAGGAAAACTAATATTAACAAAAGAAGACGACAAAATGAACATATCCTCTAGAGTGAGGCCTTAGCACCAACACTATCTCCTTCCTCCGACGTCCCGCACCTTCAAACACTTGCCCCTCAGTCACAATATGGCGTACAACCCACCCCATCAACCCAGCTTTGTCCTCTTCTATGTTTCCCTGAAAATTATTACACTGCTAGAGACAAATTTAGGTCAAGATTGGATAGCCTCTCAAAAATGTCAACATGCTTAGTTTGCATGGAAAAATATCCAGGCATTAAAACTAGGAAATCAAATGGAGTCCCTACTTGTTATAGATGCATATCAGAAAAAAATGGCCATCGCTTCTCTAAGTGGAACAACATGGACCCTGGTGATCAACCTACTTGTTTACAAAAACTAAGTCAAATCGAGGAGATGTTGATAGCAAAGATTAGCCCAGTTCTTCAAGTAACATATGCACGGGGGGGCAACTAAAGTATAGTGGTCACACTATCTGCTTTCCACAAGATATTTCTAGCATAGCAACCTCCTTGCCTAGGCGTATAGATCAACTAGACATCATTATAATAAACAAACAAAATGTTGAACAACAAAAGTATAGCTTCTATGTTAGTAGGTCACGTGTTCATGAGGCATTGACATATAAGCTCCAAAATGATCCATACTACAAAGATGTGCAGTTGAATGAGCATGCATTGTCATCTTTGCCTCATGAATCCACTGATATTTTAGAACTTATATATGCAACAACTTCCAATCCTATTCCCACAAATCTAGAGTCCCTACAAACAAATTTTGATGAAGCTGAAACAATTGAAAGTACAACCTCGTTTGTAGCAAACCTACCGTCGTCACGTAGAGAAATGGAAGAAGTGCGAGCCTACTTACAACTAGGAAATGGACGACAAGCTCCTGCTATAGAATGGCCTCCCATTTCTACCTCCCCAATAAATGAATACACCACTGAAGGCTTGTTTGCAACGGCATTCCCCGCTCTGTTTCCAACTGGCATAGCCACCTTCAAGCAACACCGTATGAAAGAAATTAAGCTACATGAATATGCTCTTCATCTACTAAGATATCATGATAATAGATTTGGCCAACACCCACGCTTCACATATTTCCTTCTCAACATAATCATGCGCCATTGTAGCCAAGCCACAACATCGGTGTTTGTTAACAAATAGGTAAATGATACACTTCCGACAACAACTGCTGACCTCCGCCAAAGATTGAAGGACCTACCCAATGAAAGGCTCGCCGATCAACTCATGCGCTTTAGCTCAGCACTTCGTGGCACACGGCTGTTTTGGAATAAATGTAGAGGGGAGCTTTCTGACATGGTCATTCAAATTGATTGCCCAACACTTTTCTTCACCTTAAGTGCAGCAGATACAAAATGGCCTGACTTACATTGCATTATGCCAACTACCATTCCTACGGATCCTTCAAAGGCTTCCAGATGGAGGGTACAAAATATAATTCGCAATCCACACCTTGCTGCACTCTACATGCACCATAGATTTACAACATTCCGTGAAGAGGTCTTGGAGAAACTACTCGGTGCAAGTGACTACTGGTACAGGTATATGCCTTCCACTTACCAAAATCACTTATTATTTTTCTTTACTTCTTCCTAACGAACTCTCAAATCTAGGTACAAATGGCAACATAGAGGATCTGCACATATTCACGGTTTCCTCTGGCTCCAAGAAGCACCTGACATTGCAAAATTACAATGGAACAACCTTCAATCTGTACAAAGAACAATTGACTACATTGATAGATATGTCTCTGCTTGGAACCCACGCAGTCTTCAACTCAGGAACCAAAATTTCCATCGAACTATCTTGGATGACCCTTGCTTGATGGACACAGGAATGATAAAAGCAACGAGCCCTTCCACTGATTACAATGAACTGGTCAATCGTGTGCAACGCCATACAAAATGTACCCAGCTAACATGCTTGCGGAGGAAGGGGACATCTCTTGCGTGTCATTATAAAGCCCCTTGGAACTTACAAGAGAGATCAAGTCTTACAATTGCTGAGAATGGGCAACCTAAACACACCCCTGCCCGCAATGATGACCACTTGAATCTTCACAACCCATATATCCTTTATATATGGAGAGCCAATGTCGATTGCCAACCTGTTCTTTCAACCAATGCAGTGCTCAAATATATTGCAAAATATGCAACAAAAGCTGAGCACCAATCTGAAACATACCACAATATGATGACTCGCATTTCAACCAATTTAGACTCTGATAAGCCAGTACCAATAGATTTTTGCAAAATGCTATCTGAAAGCCTTGTAGATCGTGACATTGGTGCCCAAGAGACTTGCCACCTTCTGCAAAAACTACCCCTGTCCATATCTAGCAGACCATTTGTATGTTTGAATGTTAGCCAAAAACATTACCAACGTGTTACAATCTCAAACACTTCCACTACCCCCTCCCCTACTTTCATTGACTCATACATGGTGCGACCTATGGAGCTGGATGCTCTGTCACTCATTGAAATGACACAAAAATGGACCTTCAAAGCATCATGCAAAAACTTACAATGGAGAGAGCGCTCCACATCAGCCATTGTCTGTGTAATCCCACAGTTCACAACTGTCCCAGCAAAAGATGACAGGTGTTTTGAAGCATTCTGCTGGAGTGAACTACTGCTCTACCACCCATTTCGTAGCATTCATGATGATATTGGCATATCAACACCACAGATTATTGCAAATTGGGAAAGATTCTCATACAACTTCCATCAATGGCATGTGCATCGCACACCGACTAATCCACTATCAGATACCAATGATACCGATGATGGCAGTACTTCAACTAATGAATATGTCATGGAAGATAACAATCTTGATGAATGGCAAGTGTTATCAAGCTTGCATCCAGGCATATCATTACAGTTAGATAGCCTTGACATGCTTGGTCACCGTGGCATTGACCTGAACAATGACTGGACAACTCTGAGCTTTAATCCAATACTAAAAGCTACAGCTACTGATTTCATTGACTCTTATCGGCCAACCTTTCAAGTCCAACATGTTTTTGCTTAAGCCTCACAGAGCAGCCTCTCTATCCAACAGTAGAAAGCATATGATATTATTGTTTCGCACTTCTCTACCAGTTGTTTCCAGCCACCACTAAAAATAATTGTTCAAGGAACTGCAGGTACTGGAAAGTCACATTTGATCTCAAGCATCAAATCCACACTCATGGGAGCAGCTCCACATGGCCAATCACCTTTGCTACTCCTCGCACCAACTGGTGTTGTAGCTTTCAATATTCAGGCATCTACAATTCATTCTGCACTCCACATACCGATCAGAGAAATGAATCCCCTACAAGGACAAACACTTGCAACATTCCAGGAGAGCATGTACTTCATTCGTTACATTCTGATAAACGAGATGAGTTTTATTGGCCCAAAGTTGATACAAAGAATTGACATACGATTGCGTGAGGCATTCCCTAGCCACAATCATATCCCATTTGGGGGACGCTCAATCATTCTCTTTGGTGACCTTGGCCAACTCCCACCAGTCAAAGATATCCCCATGTATGCTTCAAACTCCTATGGAGGAACACTATGGCGAAGCTTCACCACAGTTATTACATTGACCAAGATATTTCGGCAAATCGGTGATGATCCTATACAAATGGCCTTCCGTTCAATTCTCTCAAATATAAGAAATGCAGAGCCTACAGTTGAAGATTGGCATGTTCTCATGGCACGTTCAAATTCCTCACTGACCTTTGCAGAGCAAGCACCGTTCCTATCCTCCATACATTTATTTCCAACAAATGAATTGGTTTCACTACACAATAAACATATGTTGCAATCATTAGCAATGCCAATTGCCTTGTCTAATGCAGAACAACTAAAAGGGGCAACATGCCCAAATCCAGACGATGAACAACTTGAAGCTAAAATTCTCTTGAGTGTTGGCCAAGAAGTTATGCTATGTTCTAATTTGTGGGTGCAAGCAGGCCAGGTGAAAGCCATTGTATACAAGGATGGCGCTAAACCACCGCAACTTCCTTTGTTTGTTGTTGTTCAGTTCAAAAAATACATAGGCCCAGTTTGGGATCTCAATAATGCAAGAAATGTGCCCATTGCACCATTGAGTCGTGGTGGTCGTTGCCATATCCCATTGAAATGGCATGGGCCTTAACAATACACAAATCACAAGGCCTTACACTTCCACGAGCAATGATCGACATTGGCAACATAGATCGTCAGGGACTGACATTCACAGCTATTTCTAGAGTTTGCAGCCTTGCATGTCTTCGAATATGCCCGACTTTCACGTTCCAAAGATATGCACGTATGCAACACAACCCATATGTTGCTCTTCGCAAACAAGAGGAGGAACACTTGTCAGTGCTGTCGCACGCACAATCTTGACTGCATGATCATGAAAAAAAAAAGGCACAAAAGGTTAGTTCACCCACTCCCATTACTTTCTTGCATTCACCTATAGAAACATTGATTTACAATTTATATATATCTTTCATTTTACGACAATGCTATGCAATACCGTCAAAACATTCATTTTTTTAATTGTAATTCATAAAACTTCACTTGTATTGGACATAATATTCAAATTATTATCAAAGCTAGAGTAATATAAAACATTATGTGACCAAAACTGGTTTTGGTGGATTGGTAGCATTATCCTGTGATTGCCCACTTCTCTGAATATCTTCAACACAGACAAACTGATTACAATTGTAGCCAAGCAATTCTAAGACTTTACTGAACCTGTTAACAATTTCTGCAGATGAACGACCAATGAGACCATTCAGATCTAGGTGAAACTAAATTTTATTTTGTGCTGTTAATTAATGGGGCTCTGTTGTTCTTGTCAGTACTGATGTTTATCTCAATATGGCATATAATTTACATTTCAATTTAGTATTCGGTAAATGTACATCTACTCTGCATTATGATGTTTAAAGTTCAAACATATCAGGTTGCATGAAAATTTGAACATCCATACCCATAAAGAGGGAACTTTACAGATTTTATTTTTTTCAGGTATTGCGATTTTATTGTTTTATTTTGTATTATTTTCAAGAATTTAAATGTTATTACTATACAGGGAGGCTGGTGGTTGAAGGCGATGATCGTATGTACCAAAAAGAGAATTTATGGATGGTCTCTTTCGTGATGAGCTCCTTTTTAAATCCGCTGTTAGTAAACAATGAATTTCACTTACAGCTTGTGACCACCAAAACAGATGATGATCATAAACGTAGTTGAATGAATAGAAAATCATCTCACGCTGGTCTTTCTGACTTCAGTAGTTCATCCATGCCAATTTGAAAGAGCTTGCTTCAGTAGTTCATCCATGTAGAGACTCTTATCTTTACGCCATCCCTATCATTGCAGTAGCTTTATAAACTTACCTTTACACTTAGCCTATTTGAACTGAATTCTAATGTACCTTCGTAGTAATAAAAATATTACGTCCAAGCACTTACTATATTCCAAGCATTATTCTATATAAAGATATAATTTGTTGCTTTTTATGTCATAGCTCTGGAATTCAGATCATGGACATGTGCGTGTAGGCAGGGTTTGAATTACTTTTTCTTATGTTTATTTTCTCCTGTTTAATTGGAAGCGAAATGCTTTAATTATTTTCAAGATGAAATTACTCATATCTTGAAATATCTGTGTAGCGTGAATTGATTTCATTTAAAGTTTAAATTCCATTAAATTGGTAAAATGGAAACCAAAACAGGATAACTACCCTTTACCTATTTGCAATGCCATGATTGAGGGGTATCTATTACATAACATTTACCAGCGCTTGTACCTGTTTTTGTCTGTTGGACTAAATACTTGGATATGTAAATTAGTAGTTTACCCAATTAAACATTTAACATTTGTACATATATGCATTTAACATGTCTCTTGAAGAATTAAGTATGGGTTTCCCCTATGAAAGCTTCGGTGATTTACAACTTGAGTGCATCCCATTTTCCATGTTGTGAAATTACCATTAATTGAGATTAGTAGTTTACCCAATTAAACACTTAACATTTGTACATATATGCATTTAACATGTCTCTTGAAGAATTAAGTATGGGTTTGCCCTACGAAAGCTTCGGTGATTTACAACTTGAGTGCATCCCATTTTACATGTTGTGAAATTGCCATTTTATAAATGCATCTGTGCATTTTAATTTATTTTATATTTTCACTTTATATTTTGCATTCTGATATTAAAAAATAAAAAATAACAAACTACAATCTACAATCTACCTTTCAATTAATTTTTTGCATGCACAAATTTTAGTTTCCTTATTGTTTCTTATATCCTCCTTAAAAATTAGGTATTGCTTATATATTCTTAGGATTCAGGAATGTGATGGAAATTATTGATTCAAATCTACCTTAAAATTACATACTACTTTTAAACCTTCCTTATCAATATATTGAAATTCGCATTTCACTTTGCATCATCCCCACCGGTCATAGTATAATTTATTTCAGCATGTTTGAATAATTTAATGGTTCTAAACAAATTTAGGTCACTTCAACTTTCCACGGCGTACCCATTGCACACTACAGTGCAATTGCTAGTTTATTCTAATTAACATGTTTTTCTACCCTCTATCTTACAGCTTGACAGCGCATGAAATGCAACTGCAGGTTGTAGGATTGTCAAGAGGGAGTCCCATCTCTTTGTTTTTCATGTATCCAATAAAAAATTTGGGTGTTCATATGGTAACTTACTAATTCTATAAATATTTATGATTTCTTAATATTCTTTGTTATATGATTTTTTAATATCCTTTGTTTCAATACTTATATATATATCATAAAATTATTTTGAAATAATAAATTATTAATAAAAAATATTTATTAATAAAAAAATTGATGGAAATAAAATTTGGAACATGTAGTCTTGTAATATATTTTCCATAATATTCAATTATGGTGAAATTGCTACATTTTATTACTGAAATTAGCTATTGTAAATATGAGTATATATTAAATTGAAAATATATACATGAAAAATATATAAGTATAATTTATAAGTATATGAGGTAAAAATTAAACAGTTATTCAATTAATATAAACTAAATTTCATAGCTAATATTTTTCTATTATTCTATTATTAATATATAAGGGTAATGGTAGCTTCAACCAGCTTTAAAACTTATGTCTTTCATTTGATTT
The DNA here is from genome assembly GCA_027924645.1 of Cunninghamia lanceolata. Classification (NCBI taxonomy): domain Eukaryota; kingdom Viridiplantae; phylum Streptophyta; class Pinopsida; order Cupressales; family Cupressaceae; genus Cunninghamia; species Cunninghamia lanceolata. The sequence continues at coordinate 6,982,063 of BSBN01000249.1, forward strand.
TTCTCCTAGTTTTTGGTTAAATTTCTCTTGATTTCTTAGTTTCTCATTTTTGTTGTTTCTTTCTAGTCTTGTCGTTTTAAATCTTAATAGTAACTTGCCATATCAGCACCTAAAAAAAATTGCATATAATGAAAAATAAAGTTTATTAAATTTAAGTATCTCTCCTCTCTTTTATTAAATATATTTTTAAATCACTTGCATGGAGAAAAATCTTAGTTCAATGTATCTTGAGCTTCCATGGATTGTAAGACTAAAATTTTATGATTGTTAAACAAATTTGATTAGTATAGTGATTGGTAGTAGGGCTTAATTTTGAGAGTTGTATAATTGTATTTAGGCATTTTTGTTGTAAAATACAATCAAATTTTTATAAAGACTGTATCATATGAAAGGAGAGATTTTGGACAAACTGTCAAAATTCATATAGGATTACGATGATATATATATATAATATATATATTACACAAAAGTTAGCATTCAGCTTGAACTTGATCTAACCTAAGTCTTATTCCCCAATGAATCTAGATTTTGTGCTTAATCTACCAATCTTGATCTCGAGTGGCAATCCTAGGTGTAGCCCTAGACTTAGTTCAAGATCTCAAATATGGCTTTAACCCCTATTTTCCAAATTCAAAATCAATACTATAATAAGACTAATATACTAATATATATATATAAATAACACTAATGCCGATAAGAGCGTGGTTCGGTGGTTAAGTCGCTCGATTGTAGTGGTAGGAAAGTTTACCAGGTGCATTATCTTTTAAAAAAAAAACAACACTAATATATAATTATATCATATTAATTAATATATAATTATAATATATTAGTATCATTTGGGCGGTTGGGTGGGCACCCAATCCAAGAACACTTGGATGGGTCGTTGCCATACAAAGTCATTATGGCCTCCTTTCTGATTGGGAACAATCATTATAACAGTTGGAGCTCCTCCCTGACGGTTTCGACTTAGAAGTCGCACGCTTTCCGCTGGCAAGCCTCTCCCTGCATTGATTAGAAGCTTTGGTTCAATGTATACGACATTTCTTAAACGTAGTCAGTGTATCCTACCCGACGCTCATTCCATTTTCGTAGTTTCGAGCGATTCTTTGCTAGTGCAGACAATGGCAGTAGCAGACAGCATGGAGAAGGGCTCGGGCTTTATTGCAAGGATCTCGGTGCACGGGCTGATCAATCTAGGGGTGTCGACGCTTCTACAGTTGGAGAGTTCAGTTAGGCAGATGGCATTCAAGGGAGCGGTCACAAATTTGAGGTTAAAACGCATTTTGCGACGGCATGAGGGCTTACTCCTCCCGGCGGTCAAAATCATCTTGGGGGCAGGTTTCTTAGTAGCCGACGAGTTCTACAGAGTCGACTCCCATATCTCTTCCCGCTTCCTCGCCTCCATTCTGGATATTGGGGTGTCTGCAGCGGCGGCGAAATTGCTCATGGTAAAAGTATTCAAAGCAGAAATCCTTTGGGGCCTCGACCCCATTTTGGAGGCGGCTATTCCTAGGGTGGGCATTCCTCGCCCAAAGGACATTGTCTCAGACAAGGATCCTCTGGAGGTGATGAAGGTTCTGCCCTTCATCCTTGATTTGAAAGGTCTAGCACTGGAGGAGCATCAGGATCGTGTCACTCAGGCCTATGGCTTCCTTCAGAGTATGCTGCAAGAGAATGGGGAACCCGGTGAAGAGGTATGGGTTGATAGGCTGTAGGCTATGGCCGTTGAGCTTGGCCTCTTTTGATTTCTAAGTTTATTTCTCAGTTTAGCAGGATCTGACCTAGTAGGTATGGCAATATGTCTGTAAATATAACACAGATAATATCAATACTGTAAGCCTAATGGCTAAATTTTGCAAGGAAAGTCATCAATATCAGACCTGCAAGTCTAGTGGCTGATTTTGTTAAAGCTTGGCAAACCCTATAGTTTCAAGAAAGGGTTTAGGTGTTTGATGTCATCTGGCTGTGGCAGGTAAACGGCTTATAGGCACCTGCATGTTAATTCTCCATTCGAATCAATACAAACCTATCTTTATGAATCAAAAAATAATAATATATTAGTATCATATATGTGTTTGTTTAGTCTTGGTTGGGTTAATGTCTTGGGTGAAAGTTTGGGACACTACAATGTGTATTCCTTGACGCAACACATAGACTTAAGAACCTTTCTCATCAACTATTATAATATATATGTTATAAAATATATAAAATTATTTATTGTTTTAAAAATATGAAAAGTTGAATGTTAGGTTATGGATCTATGCACGGTTTAACTTATTTTATTTAGCAGTCTAGCATTTTGTGGAGTTATTAGTTTGTGTATATATATACACAAACTAATAACTTGTATATATATAATTAATTAATTAATTAAATATGTAATAATATAAGTAATATAAAGAAAGAGAATTATTGATAAAATATGGATGAGATTGAATGATATGACACTGGAGGACGATGGCATTCGTTTCTACTGCTGCGAGGACTGAGCTAGGGCATCCAAGCCCTAGCCCGTGATCCGTCTTCCTGGCCTATGCGTTGTCTGGGTGGGACTGTTCTTGTGAGTTCAGGGGGTCGTTTATTTTTGTTTGATGGGTGCTCGCTAATCCTAAGGTTCGCGGCCGAGCTGGCTCTGGTTCTACGTGGTGAGTCCGCCCGGGAGTCTCCTTGCTGCCCTGTGTGGTGAGTTTTCCCCTGGTGGTTCTACGGTGGGGAACGTTGGTTTGTGCTTGGTCTTGGTTGCTACAGAGTGGCGCTGCAGGGTGCGAAGGGAGTGTTGAGCCCGGGGTTTCTGTGGTAGGGTTTCTCCTTCTTTGCTGGTGTGGGTAGGGCTGGTTTAGGTGGTGGTTGCTTGTGCAGAAAGTGGGCAGAGGAGGTGGTGTGGGGTTACCCCACACTTGTTCTTTTGTAGGTGGTGCATCTCTATGTAGGGCTTGATGGCCTTTTCGAAGGGGGAGGCTTCAGGGGTTTCCCCCGATTTGGACTTTCGGGCAGCAATAGGCTCGAAGTCTTTGGATCAAGGCATGAAGACTTTCGACAATAATCTTTTCACTCCGGAATCAGGGTTTCGTGGTGCGGATGCACCTAATGGTGCACGGATCCCTAAGGTTAACGGTTGTCTTGAGCAATGCAAGGAGAGGCCCAAGCTAGTCATTCCACTTGAAATGATTGCCGAAGACAATGAATATTATTCCAATCACTCCTTGTATTGCAAATTTTTGGGGATGAGGACTTTGCTACAGTTTTTGGAATCTTGGGCCCAGAGAACTTGGGCACCGGAAGGTGAAATGGACATTATGATGCTAGCGAATAGCTATTTTATGGTCACTTTTAACTGTTTGGCTGACCACAATAAAGTCTTTGCTGGAGGCCCTTATTTCCATAACCAGGTGGGGTTGTTTATCAAGCCATGGCATGCAGGCTTTATCCCCTCAGAGGAGATGCCAAACCGCGTTCCGGTGTGGGTCCGTTTACCCCGGTTTCTAGTGGAATGTTGTCAGGAAGATACTTTACAGTTGCTAGCATCGTTGTTGGGGAAGCCAGTCGGCTCTTCACTGTCAACCGTGGGGAAAAAGGTTATGACTTATGTCCGCATCTGTGTTGAAATTGATCTTAGCAAGCCCCTGCCAAATGCTGTGGATATGTGTGCGGGATCTTTCTCCTGGGTGCAGCAGCTGGACTATGAGACTCTTCCTTTCCGCTGCCGTCTTTGTCATGCTTACGGTCACCTGCAGCGGAGGTGTCCTAAATCAAAGCCCTTAGACTCTCGGCCTTCTCAACCTCCTCGCAACCCCCTTGGGGCTGATAAGGGGAAGGGCCCTGTCCCTGGTGAGGTGGTTGATGATGAGGGTTTTGTTCTGGTTCCGGTAAAGGCTCGTAACAGGAACAAGGGTCAAAAGCGGACCTTAAAGGAGAGACAGGATGAGGATTCGTATAACAGGTTTGAGATCTTGGATGATCTTAATCAGCAGGAAGTGAATCTGGGGTTGATGAGTGTGGATCAGGTGGCTGATGTTCCAGCCCAGGAGGTCAATACTTCTGGTGCTTCGTCAGCACCACAGGATGATGAGGCTTTGCATATGGATACGGATCAACAGATGGAGGCTCCAGTGGTGCCGACTCCTTCCGTTGAAGCCACAAAAGTTGGTGGAGATCCTTCTCTTTTGGGGAGGCGTGGGGGCTCTGGTGTAGCTAGGAGTAGTAAATCCACTCCTCTTTTAGGCCTTATGCAAAGGGATCTTAAGAAGGGTGGGGCGGAGAAAGCTGTCAAACCTAGTAGAAAGAAGGATCTAGAAAAGATCAAAATGATGGGTGAAACTTTGGTGGAGTCAGGGTCAATAAAGACACTCGATTCTCACTTCTCAAGCCCCTTGAAATGATTGTGTTATCATGGAATGTAAGGGGCTTGAACAGTAGCCCTAGACAAAAAGTTGTTCACGATTTGGTTAGAAATCAAGGTCCTGATATTCTTTTTCTCTAGGAGACCAAGCTTACAGTTGAGTCTATGTTCAGTCTGGTGCCTAAGTTGTGGCGGAATGGGGATTGTCAATGCACTGGGGCCCATGGATCTTCAAGGGGTTTAGCTTGCTTTTGGAACCCACGGAAGATCTGTCCTCTTTGGTGGTTGTCTTCTAAGTTTGCTATGACTATGATTGCTTCCAGTTTCAAGACGGGGGAAGTCTTACTCCTCTCTAATATCTATGCTCCTACTGACTTGCGTGGTAAACAATTTCCATGGGCCCATATCAGTTATGTTCGCAGTTTGGCTCCTCTCCATCCTTGGATCTTGGCTGGAGATTTTAACGCTATTTTAGAACTGGCTGAAAAGCGTGGGGGTATGGCAAGGCTGGATTCCTCGGCACTGCTTATGCGCAATAACATTGATGCTTTGAATTTAATTGATATCAACCTAGTAAAGGTCAGTTTACTTGGAACAATCGCAGGGTTGGGGACAATTGTATTGCCGAGAGATTGGATCATTTTTTGGTTTCCAATTACTAGGTTGGGGGCATGTGGTCTTCGTGTTCTAAAATCCTGGACTGGAGGGGATCCAATCACTGGCCTATCAAGATTACCTATGTGTCATCTTACGTGCCTCGTTCTCCTTCATTTAGATTTCAACTCATGTGGCTGTGGTACGCCCTTAATATTGCTGTACATAGGGTTATGAATAGTCAGCTTGTGGCTATCTTAACTCCTAATTAAGTCATATTATCATTATTATATTGTTATTTAGTTGTTTAGGTCGGCCTAAGGCTTCTATAGGTCTATCTAAGTCAGCTTGGGTGATATCCTAGGCATAAATAGGTATATATAGGAGGTAGTGAGTCTCATTTCATAGCATATTCAGTATTGTGTTCTCATTGAAGACTGTTGGAGGTATCCCCCTCGAAGTGGATTAGGAGGTTGCCCCCTCGAAGTGGCATATTATTATCAAGTATTTTTAGCATATTTACTATTATATTCAGATATTGTGCAAGTTGTTTCATTACAAGTGGTATCAGAGCATGATCTTGGCACCGTACAGGCAAGATTTTTTCTCAACATTGGAGGCGATTTTGGGAAGAGCAGAACTTTCAGATTTTAGCAAATTTTTTAAAGATTTTTAAAGGGTTTTTGAAGACCATATTAAAGAAGATACAGTCCAGATTTCAGAGGAATTGAAGCAAAAATAAGCGAGTTATTGCAAAATTAGGGTTTCCAACAAATTCACTCTCAAGGCAGCAAATTTGCTAAGTTTTTGGATTTTTTTCTGGGTAAGTGGTATCTTGGCGTTAGTAAGTTACAGTAAAACTTTCAGAAAATTTACATTTCATTTGTGTGATTTATTTCAAAAATATTGGTTTCCATCATGACGGGGCCTGCAACAAGAGGCAAAAAGAATGCTGCCACACCGGGGAAATCCTCTGATAAGGATGAGGAAATAATAGAGGATAGTAATCCCAATGAGGAAATGAGTAAGGTCAAAGAAGATGTGTCCTCAATTAAGAGGGATATGTGTGACCTAAGAGGAGATATATCAGATCTACGAAGCATGTTCAGCACCTATATGAATGAACCAAGAAAGGAGTTCTCAAGCAACCAAGGTGAAACCTTCAAGTCGGCTAATAATGACACAAATTTTAATACTCTTATGGGATCTAGGAATTTCTTTCCTAAGGTGGATATGCGCAAGTTCGATGGTAAGGATCCTCTAACATGGATTAACCAAATGGAGAATTCTTTTGAAGTACATCAAATCCCATATGGACAAAAGGTCACGATGGCTTCCCTATATCTAGAACCAGATCAATTCATTTGGTATCGTTGGCTTTGTACTCATCAGAGAAAAAAGGGTCTCATCGTCTCATGGTCAATTTTTATAGAAGAACTCCAAGCACAATATAGCAATAGTGTGACAGGCAACTTCTTCAGCTAGCTTGCTAAACTTCAACAAACAGGATCAGTTAAGGATTATATTCAAAAATTCCAAAATCTATCATTAAGAGTGGATACAATTACAGAGGAGAACTTGAATGATTTATTCTTGGGTGGTCTCAAGGATTACATTCAACATGAGGTACGTATGTTTAGTCCTAGCTCAGTAAATGAGTCTTTTATCTTGGCACGTAGGGTAGAGGAGAAATATTTGATTCCTAGAAAGCAAGGGGATAATATGACAAGAGAGAAAGGATATTCAACACCTTCTCTTCCTCAACCTACTAGGTTGACTCCACAGCAAATTGAGGAGAAAAGAGCAAAAGGGTTGTGTTTCAATTGTGATAGCAAATACAGTCGAGGACATAAATGTAGTGAAAAGAAATTGTTCTATATTGAAGGTCCAAGTGAGGAAGAAGAGGAGGAACCCATATTAGAGGAGGATAGGGAGTCAAGTGAGGAATCACATGATTCTCAGCCAATCATTTCTTGTCATGCACTCTTAGGTTTCAGTGCACCACAAACTCTCAAGGTAGTGGGTTTCTTAAAGAAGCAAAAAGTAACAGTGTTGATCGACTCAGGTAGTACTCATAATTTCATCAACAAAAAATTGGCAACTTGTCTAAATTGTTTTATATATCCAGCCCCAGAGTTTCAGGTTTTGATTGTAGATGGGGGTACAGTTAGTTGTTTAGGAAAGTGTCATAGCATTAAATTATCCATGGGAGATTATCAACTTGATACCCCAATGTATGCAATATCCATGGGTGCAGCAGATATTGTTTTGGGAGTACAATGGCTTACTACATTGGGAACAATTGAGATGAACTTCCAAGAACTATTCATGAGATTTCAATCAGAAGGAAAGGTAGTGGAGCTAAGGGGGTTGAAGGCAAAATCCCCATAGATGGTAAGCTCTCATCAAATGCAAAAGTTGCTTAAGAAAGGAGCAGATGGATTTGTGGCCCTGCTATGTTCATTAGAAGTCTCTCAATCTAATGCTCCTACTCATCCAGATTTACAAGCAATAATTGATCGTCACTCAGTGGTTCTTGGAGATATGCCTAAAGGACTTCCTCCTCAGAGGGATCATGACCATGCCATACAACTAGTTCCAGGGAGCCAACCACCAAACATCAAGCCTTATAGGTACCCACACATACAAAAAAGTGAGATAGAAAAAATTGTTGAGGAGATGCTAGAGGCAGGAATTATCAGGCATAGCCAAAGTGCTTACTCCTCACCTGTGGTGATGGTGCGTAAGAAGGATGAAACTTGGCACATGTGTCCAGATTATAGAGTGCTCAACATGTACACCATTAAAGATAAGTTTCCTATTCCAGTCATTGATGATTTGCTAAATGAATTGAATGGAGCTATGTATTTTACCAAGTTAGATCTTAGATCTGGTTATCACCAAATTTGGATTAAGGAGGAAGATATTTGTAAGACAGCATTCCGAACTCATGAGGGTCATTATGAATTTTTGGTGATGCCATTCGGCCTTACCAATGCACCATCTACATTCCAAAGTTTGATGAATTCCATTTTTAAGAAGTTCTTGAGAAAGTTTGTGTTAGTGTTCTTTGATGATATATTGATTTATAGCAAGACTTGGGAAGAACATTTGCAGCATGTAGATCAAGCATTACAATTACTCAAAGATCATCAACTCTATGCTAAGCCATCCAAGTGTGCTTTTGGTCTTAAGGAAGTGGAGTATTTGGAACACATAGTTTCACATGAAGGAGTAAAGGTGGACCCTAACAAAATTAAGGCTATCATGGAATGGCCTATTCCCAAAACCATTAAGAAACTGAGGGGTTTCTTGGGATTGACAGGGTACTATAGAAGATTTGTGAAGAATTATGGTCGTATAGCAGCACCCCTCACCACTCTCTTGAAGAAGGATTCTTTTCATTGGAATGAGTCTGCTAATGTAGCATTTGAGCAATTGAAGGAGGCTATGTGTACAACTCAAGTGCTTGCCACTTCGGACTTCACCAAGGAATTCATTGTGGAATGTGATGCTTCTAGAAATGGGATAGGAGCAGTTCTCATGCAAGAAGGTCGACCAATTGCTTTTGAGAGTCGTCAATTAAAGGGTAAAAATCAGCTCAAACCTATTTATGAGAAGGAAATGCTAGCAATCCTTCACGCAGTTAAACAATGGAGGCCTTATTTAATGGGTCGACACTTCAAGGTTAAGACAGATCATGATAGCCTAAAATATTTTTTGGAACAAAGACTATCCTCTAAAGAGCAACAAAAATGGGTCACTAAGATGTTGGGATATGATTTTGAGATTGTATATAAGAAAGGGAAGGAAAATATTGTGGCTGATGCACTTTCTAGGAAGGATGAGAAAGATGAAGCCTTATTGTGTGCCCTTTCAATATTACAAGCAAATTGGGTGGACGAAGCCAAAGCAGAATGGCAAAATGATGTTGCAACAAGTAATCTCATCCAACAATTAAAAAGTGATCCTAGTAGTTCAGATAAGTTTTGTTTGAAGGGAGATATTCTTTGGTATAAAGAGCGTTTGTATCTCTACAAGAATTCCACTCTTAAACACAAGATTCTCACAGAGCCACATGAGTCCCCAATTGGTGGTCATTCAGGATTTTTGAAGACATATCATCGAGTCAAGCAAGATTTTTTTTGGGAAGGGTTAAAAGGTGATGTTCAAAAATTTGTGGCTGAATGTTTGGTTTGTCAAAGAAATAAGGGGGAGACAATTAAGACACCAGGTCTTTTGCAGCCCTTATCTATTCCTAGCCAGCGTTGGGAAGAGGTATCCATGGACTTCATCACAGGGCTTCCCAAATCTAAAGGTCATAATGCCATCATGGTAGTAGTTGATCGCCTCACTAAATATGCACATTTCATTGCATTATCACATCCTTTTACAGCAAGTGCAGTGGCAAAAGTTTTCTTGGAGAATATCCAAAAGCTACATGGTACACCTAAGGTTATTGTCAGTGATCGTGATCCTATCTTTACTAGTCACTTTTGGAAAGATTTATTCTCATGTTTGGGTACTCAATTGGCTCATAGTTCTTCATACCATCCTCAATCAGATGGGCAAACTGAGGTTGTTAATAAATGTTTGGAAGGATATCTACGTTGTTTCACTTCAGAAAAGCAATCTCAATGGGTAGATTGGCTACCACTGGCAGAATGGTGGTATAACACTTCTTTTCATAGCTCATCAAAAATGTCTCCATTTTTGGCACTTTATGGATATCATCCTCCTTCCATCACATCATCATTAAAGGTGTCACCAAGAGTTCAGGCAGTAGAGGACCACTTGCATCATCAACAACAGGTACTTTCAGGACTCAAGGAGAATTTAGCTATGGCACAAAATCGAATGAAACAACAGGCAGACCAACATCGTAGTGAAAGAAATTTTGAAGTTGGGGATTGGGTCTTCTTGAGATTGCAGCCTTATAAACAAATCTCAATGAAGCAACACAAAAAGAATAATAAGTTGTCTCCAAGATATTATGGGCCATACCAAATCATGCAAAAGATTGCTAGTGTTGCCTACAAGCTAGAGTTGCCACCAACAACAAAGATACATCTAGTTTTTCATGTTTCTTGTTTGAAGAAGGTAATTGGGCAGAATATTCCTACTCAAATAGTACTACCAGAACTCGATGAAGAAGGAAGAATAATTTTGGAACCAGAGGGCATTCTTCAAACTCGCACAAAGAAGCTGAGGAATAGAACCCTCACTGAGTATCTCATCCAATGGAAGAATTTACTAGTTGAAGAGGCCACATGGGAGGATGAGGAATTCATTCAAAAGATCCACACTTGGTTAGCATTGAGGACAATGCTTCTTTGAAGAGGGGGGGCATGCTACGCCCTTAATATTGGTGTACATAGGGTTATGAATAGTCGGCTTGTGGCTATCTTAACTCCTAATTAAGTCATATTATCATTATTATATTGTTATTTAGTTGTTTAGGTCGGCCTAAGGCTTCTATAGGTCTATCTAAGTCGGCCTGGGTGATATATACTTTATGGGGATCCCTCACTGCGATATTCCTCGCTACCCCCTTTTGGGGAAAGGCTCGGTGATTTGGGGTACTCTCAAAAAAGGGGCTGCTCTTATCAAGGAAGGCTTATTCTGGATTTGTAAGCAGGGGTCCTAGGCTCTTTTCTGGACCGATTCTTGGGATGGCTATCCTCCCATTATCTCTCAGTCTCCTCATTTGTTGAATCTTTGCCAGAGATTCCTCGAGGTGGGTTGGTCTCGGGTAAGTGACTTTAAAACCTTTACTTCTTGCGGGCATTTGGAGGTGGCTAGCTGGAAGTCTCCTAAGGCTTGGCCGGTTGTTGGTTCTCCTGAGGAGCGTGCCGAGTTGCTTAGTACCCTCTCTAGTTGGTGGTGTAGCTCCCTCCAGGAGGACGATGTGCTTGCCTGGTCTCCCAATCCTAAGGGAGTCTATACTGTTGCCTCTGGATATCAGGTTTTAATGTCTCATAGATTGGATGGGGAGGAAGTTCAGTGGTGGAGGAAGGTCTGGAACAAGTTCTCCTGGCCTAAGTGCAACTGCTTCGTTTGGATGCTGGCCTAGAATAGGTGTTTGACCTGGGATAATATCCGGAAGAGAGGCTTCTAGGGCCCTTCTGTTTGTGTTATGTGTGGGATGGCTGAGGAAGACTCTGCTCACTTGTTTTTCCGCTGTTCTTTTGCTACTTAGATTTGGCATTTTTGGTGGGATGCCTAGCAGAGTCCCTGCGTTCATGCTTCCTCTTTGATGGACTTTTGAAACGGTATGGGTAAATCCCCTTCTATGGCTTCTTTCTTGCAGGAAGTGTGGTTTGGGGGTCCTATCTTCATGTTGTGGCAACTTTGGCTTGAGCGGAATCGATGAATTTTTCGTGGCGAGAAGAAGATGGTGCAACAAGTCTGGCAGAAAATCTTGGGAATGATTCAAGAGACTGTGGAGGCTAAGAGTGAGGTAAGCTTTCCTTTAATTAAGCGGGATGCTGAGGTGGTGGCGAGACTGGGGCTTTAGGGGCTGTCCGTGACTTCGGCTTGTGTCAGGAGAGGTTGGAAGGCTAATAAGAGAATTCACAGGGTTGGGCGATGGTAGCTTCCTCCCATTGGGATTCTTAAGATTAATACTGGTGGTTCCTCCAGGGGCAATCCTGGGCCAGCGGGTATTGGGGGGATTGGCAGGGATTCTGCTGGCTCGGTGATCTTTTTTTTAGTCCCCGAGGGGATGCAGACCATCAACATGATGGAAGGACAGGTATTCTCTATGCTTTTGAGAAGGCTCGTGCTCTGGGCTGGAGACGGATCATTTGTGAATCCGATTCCCAAGTTTTGATGAATTTGCTCATTAAGCGGAAAGTGGTGGACGTTAGTTGGCATCTAGCTTTGATTGTGCAACAGATTTTGTAGGTTAGTTCATTGATGGATAAGGTCACCTTTGTTCATATTTCGTGTGAATGGAATAGGGCAGCGGATTGCTTGGCGAAATGGGTGTCTGAACATTTAGATGGTAGGAGAATTGAGGAGTGGGAGTAGGTTCCTCCAGTGTTTCGCCTTGATTTGGAGAGAATTCTGGCTAAGGATAGGGAGGGTTATGGTGCTGGTTAACTCCAGTCTTGTTTAGTTCTTCTGCTTTAGTTGTTTCTTGGGCCTTTGGTCCTCTGCTTTCTTTGTAGTGCTCCTCTTTGATTTTCAATAAAGTTTTTACCCTTTGTCTTTAAAAAAAATATAAGTAATAAATCATTTATATATATATATATATATATATATATATATATATATATATATATATATATATATATATATATATATATATATATATATATATATATTTATATTACTTATACTAAGGCATGTCATAGTATTTGAAGGGCACCATTGAATAGATAACTGTCAAAAAAAATTGCTTCAACTACATATATTAATACATATTTAATTAATTAATTATTTATATATATACAAGTTATTAGTTTGTGTGTGTGTGTGTATATATATAACCAAATAATTAAATAGTATATATAGATAGATATAGTAAAAATAATTTCAATTTAAAATGAGTTCTTAAAATAAAGAAATCATAGAACTATTAACTCCACAAAATGCTAGACTGCTAAGTAAAATAAGTTAAAGAGTGCATAGATCCATAACCTAACATTCACCTTTTCATATTTTAAAAACAATAAATAATTTTATATATTTTATAACATATATATTATAATAGTTGATGAGAAAGGTTCTTAAGTCTATGTCTTGCATTCAAGGAATACACATTATAGTGTCCCAAACTTTCACCCAAGACATTAACCCAACCAACACTAAACAAACACATTTTTAATTATTATAACATTTTTAATATTAATAATACATGATAATGAAGTAGTAATAGTAGAATATTACTTAGAAATAATTATAGTATATATAATACTAATATATTATAATTCTATATTAATTAATATTATATAATTATATATTAGTGTTATTTATTTATATTATATATTAATACTAATTTATATATATATTAATTTATTAGTATATTAGTCTTATTATAGTATTGATTTTGAATTTGGAAAATAGGGGTTAAAGCCATATTTGAGATCTTGAACTAAGTCTAGGGCTACACCTAGGATTGCCACTCTAGATCAAGATTGGTAGATTAAGCACAAAATCTAGATTCATTGGGGAATAGGACTTAGGTTAGATCAAGTTCACGCTGAATGCCAATTTTTACACAAAAGTATACCATTTAAATACTAGACTATTACAATAAAGACATAAAATCAAAGTGAATCCAAGATGAATGGAATTAAGTACAAGTGATGCACTTTTCACTTCTACAATATTTTTAGTGCCACTTTAATCCTCTTGATTACTAAATGTGATCCAAAATTTTGATGTAAAAAATTAATACAATTGATTCCAAAAACATTCAATCATTTTCATAGACTAAAAAAATTCATACTTACATATAAAGTTCCAATTAAAATCTTATGCATTTATATATATTATTATATTATTACAATTATTAATACTAATTACTATATAATATATATTTTTTTGTTAGGCTACTATATATTATATATTATTAATTTAATTATATTAATATTTATTTTATAATTTAGTATTTACTGTATAGTGTATATTTATTATAATTAATTAATATTATTAGTATATTTATTATAATTATTATTATTATAATATTAGTATATATAATTGTGTCTTGGTTTTATTTTTATTTCTTTTTACATTCTCTTTCCTTTGTTTATATTTTCAAACTCTTTGTTTTTAATTTGATTTTCTTCCTTTTTTTTACTCTTATTTCTATCTATTCATTATAACCTCGCATTTCTCCAGTCTTGTTTTTATCTCTTTTACATTTTCTTTCCTTTGCTTATATTTACATACTCTTTTGTTTTTAATTTTGATTTTGTTCTTTTTTGCTCTTATTTCTATCTTTTCCTCTTTTACTTACTTTTATTATGACATATATTTCCTATCTTTTCATTTTATTTTCATTTATTTTATTTCTCCTTCTTACCATTTATTACATAGATATAATCCCTACTCTTATTTAATTTATTTTATCTTTCCTTTTATCTTTTTTAACCTTTATACATTTTTTACTTTTACTAACCCAACTTATTACATTAAAGGAATACACATTGTAATGTCCCAACTTTTTACTAATATACTTTCCGTAAGTCTATGTTTTGCATTCAAGGAATACACATTGTGATGTCCCAAACTTTCACCCAAGACATTAACCCAACCAACACTAAACAAACACATTTTTAATTATTATAACATTTTTAATACTAATAATACTTGATAATGAAATAATAATAGTAGAATATTACTTAGAAATAGTTATAATACTAATATATTATAATTATATATTAATTAATATTATATATTAATATTAATTTATATATATTAATTTATTAGTATAATTATAGTATATTATAATTTATACTAGTTTAATTTTATTATAATATTATTATTAATATACTAATAATAATATAATATTAATTAATATTATATTATATCTATTATATAATATATTTTTTTAATAAAAAAGGGGTAAAAACTTTATTGAATCATAAAACTATTACAAAGCAGGGAGAGACACCCATAAGGGGCACAACCAAAAACAAGAATTAAGTAACACCCAAAAAGCTCCTCATATCCTCCATAACCCAATCTTCAAGAATAGGGGCCAAATCATCAGGAAGATTGCCCCAATCATCGACATTCTAAGTCTCCATCTGCTCAGACGCCCACCTCGCCAAACCATCCACCACCTTATTCCACTCCTGTGGCACATGACAAAAAGCAATAGAATTTAAAGCATTGCTCAAGGAAACAATTTGTTTGGCCACCATTGCAAGTTGCCAGTTCACCTCCTCAAAATGTCTCTTATTTAGCATATCAATGACCACCTGAGAATCTAATTCACAAATAATCCGCCTCCAGCCAAGGGTACAAGCACGCTCTAATGCCAGAAGAATAGCAAGAGCCTCCATGAGATTATTTGTATGCTGACCTTTATATATAGAGAAGAAAAAAATTACCACCCCCAAACTATCCCTACCAATCCCACCAACTCCAGCATGGCTAGGATTACCTCTGGAAGATCCATCCGTATTGATTTTCAGCTCCCCCACAGTAGGAGGACACTAACGACCAATATGACAGACCCTCGCTCTACCACGCCCATGTTGAACCGTCCTCAAATGTTTCCGTCCACCCCTAGAGAGACACAGCGCTTTAACCACATCATAGTCACTAGAAACAACAAGGACAGACAGATCACACTTGGCAGCCAAAGTTTCTTGTAGACCCCCCAGAATCCTCAACCAGAGCTGACCAACAGGTAGCTTTTTGTCCAAAAAAATTCTATGATTGTGCTCCAACCAAATATGCTAAATTATCAAACTGGGGCCAACGATCCAAGCAATGAGGAGAAAAGAGGTCTTTACAGGGGGAGGCCCCAGACTCCTCCAAAAACCCTCTAAAGAAGAAGCATGTCTACACGGTATACGCCAGAGATTCCACCAGAAATGCCAAATAACTTTCACAAAGGAACACTGAAAGAAGAGATGGGGGATGCACTCCTCATGCCCACCATACAGAACACACTTAGAGGGCCCCTGAAACCCACGTTTCCTGAGGTTCTCCCAAGTAAGGCACCTCCCTTGAACAACTAACCATGAGAAGAAGTTACACTTAGGCCAAGCAAACATATTCCAAACCTGTTTCCACCACGAGACCTCTGAGCTCCCAAACATTTGCTTATCAAGAACTTGATAACCTGAGGCAACAGTAAATTTGCCTTTCGGATCAAGACCCCAAGCCAACACATCTCTTCTAGGAAGAGAAGTACAGACACGCCTCGATAGGATCCTAGCAAGCTCCTGATAATCCCCAGATGCCCCACCAGGAGGCCACTCCTGCAGAACCTTCCATCTATACACAATAACTTGTCCCAAATTATGAAGAGTTTTAAAGTCAGCAACATGGTGTTGATGATTGTTTTTACACAGTCATAACAAAAGTTAAAATTCACAAAATGAACCTAATTGTCTTGAAAGATATGAAGAAATCAATTAAGATTTGCTTAATCCCAAGTTTCTGTATGGTCAAGTCTTAACCTGTTGGACAATTTAGTAGGTTGATGTGAAGCTGTAATATGCAAGGGGCCTTACGTGATTTAAGGTTTTTTGATGATTTACTGGACTCAAACTATACAAAATATCACAAATATCTTCGTTCTTTTGCACAGTATATTACTGTATCACAAAGCTTTATATGATCTATATTAAAACAAGCTTTTCTTTTCAAATATTATGAAAACTGTCAATTATCAACTTAGTTTTTATATTTCCTTCAAATATTAGACAATTTCCTTTAAATTTCTACATTTAAGCTAAGTATTTCAAATGGTTTGGGGAAAGTTAGAGAAATCTAAACTAAACTTCATTCTACTACAGGATCTAAATGCTCTGTTATGCACATTGTAAGAAGTACAGTAAAACTAATCAAATCAGCAAACCAAATCATTAAATGTGAATGCCCTGAGTATTTTCATGAACACACATTCAAGATTGCAAGCTTTAAGAGAAATTATTCCAAATACAAAGAAGAGCCAGAAGATACTTTGAATATAGATGCAAAATTCCAGATTCATTCGTATTCAAAACATACAGTCATATATGATTTACAATGTATGAATGACTCTTAGCTTCATTAATCAACTTACAGAAAATACCTGTCTTTCTGTATCAAGATACTTCAGTTGTGCATCTTTTAGCGGTGCACTCATGAAGACTATGGGTTTTTCTTCATTGTCTTCTCCCTTTTGTGTCAAAGCCGCTGCAACTGAATGTGAAGATGCAAAAGAATAAATGTAAAATGACTTTGTATAATCTGGACTTGTCAACACAGGAGCGTCAGAAATGCCTTTCTTGATATCTTCAAATGCAGCTTTAGCTACTGTGTCCATTCTATCTTTGCATCTTTCTTCAGCATGGCATTCAATGGTTGCACAATTTCTGCAAACCCTGTAATAAACTTCCTGACAAAATTAATCTTACCAAAAAATGACTTTAGTTCTTTTTTTGCTATTTGGTAATTGCAATTTCTTTATTCCTTCTATTCTATCAGGATCAATAGATATCCCATTTTTAGAAATGACATGTCCTAATAATTTTCCTTCAGTTACGCCAAATGAACATTTCTTAGGGTTGAGAGAAATTCCGTACCTTTCACATCGTTTAAGCACTCTTGTCAGATCCTCAGCATGAGTGGATGCATCCTTAGAGTAAACAGTTAAATCATCCATATAAATTACAATGCATTTACCTAACAAACCATGAAATGCAATGTCCATGGCTCGCTGAAAAGTGGCACCTGCATTGACTAGACCAAAAGGCATTCTTCTGTATGCATAATTTCCCCATTTACAAGTAAAAGTGGTCTTTAACCTATCCTCTTTATCTATTAAGACCTGGTTATATCCTGAGAATCCATCCAAGAAAGACATCATTTTAGCCCCATTCACTGCTTGCAACACTTCGTCTATTGGAGGCAGGGGATAATTTTTTTTTTCAGATGCCTTATTCAAATTTCTAAAATCTACACATAACCTGATGTCTCCACTCTTCTTCCTTATAGGTACTAAATTAGCTACCCAGGTTGAATGTCTGACTAGGAAAATTATTCTAGCAAACAGCAATTTTTTTACTTCTTCAAAGATCAAAGGCTCTAAAATGGAATTCATAGGCCTTTGTTTCTGCCTAAATGGTTTAACCTCTGGTCTCAAAGGTATCACATGAGTTATGATGGACGTATCATATGTCTTCAAATCCTCATATGTCCATGCTATGACGTGTTTATACTCTTTCAGAACATCCACAATTTCTTTTCTCAACTTTTCAGAGCAAGCCTTCCCAATAAGTATATTTTGTGGATTCTGCTCTATTCCAAGGTTATATGGATCACACTTACCTCCCTCGGTTTTGGGCAACTCCTTCTGTCTTACTATCCCGTCAAAGTCAAAAATCTATTCTAACTCGATCACCCCCTTAGGTAAGAAATTGCTTTTCAGGTTGATTATGTCTTCTTCATCCCAAGACACATCAGGCCTTTCTTGTTCATCATTAATTTGAGCTTCAAAGACCTTATTACAAGTTAGAAAATCTACAATTTGATGATCTCCTTCAAATACCTAAAAATGAGTAACATTATCCGGTATGCTAGAAACATTTACTAACTCAACAACGAATCATTTTAAACCTGACAGTGCTAAGGGTTCTAAAGTGCTAGCAACAACTGCTAATGCATCTGGTCTATGGTTCAACTCTCTGGGGATATGTTCTATGTTGAAAGCATCAAATGAATCTATCAAATCCCACACCCTATGCTTGTAACAGACCATCTTTTTGTAGTTGCATGCATACAATTTTCTTATTTGTTTAACTACTAACTCATAGTCTGAAAATACTTTGATTATTCTTACCTTTTTCTTAATAGCCATGACCAGTCCATAGATTAAAGCTTCATATTCTGCCACATTGTTAGTGCAAGCAAATTGTAGCCTATATGCTGCTAAATATGACTTACCCTGAGGATCTATGAGTTCTACACCTGCACCTGCACCTGCACCCTATTTAGATTTAGATCCGTCACATTTCAGTGTCCACATGCCATCTTTGTTCTTTTGACCCTTTACTTTAGCATGTTTTTCTTTTTTTATTACATGTGAGGTGCTATCTTGTTCATTCATGGGCAATTCATTCTGACCTACTTGTATATTTATATTTTTAGTTTCTAAATCAGAATGACAAATACTCTTGTCCTTTATTTCTTCTTTTAAAACTGGGACCAACACATCTATGTTATTCTGAGAGTACTTCTTTGGTTAACTAGGATTAACCTTCCCTTCTTGCAGTCCTGCTCCATTTGTGCATTTTATGTATTGATATTCTATAATATCTCTACACATTCCACAATTCTCTTCAGAATGTGGCTTATTATAGACTCTACATATTCTTTTACATAACTTGCATTGAACTGGCAGATTTTGTTCAATGCACCTTTCCATTTCTTATCTAATGGTCTAACCAAAATTATTCATTGCATTGTTTTCTTCATCAGAAGAATTTCCATCAGACTTAATGAACAATATTGTTTCCCTACCGACATGTTTTTCTCTAAAATTTAACATCAAGATTTCTTTAACTTGTACCCCTTTGTTAGTAACTCTATAAACACCAGGTTCAACAGAGGCATACAATATCTCATTAGCCCTATTGTATTCTGTAATCATGTGTTTCATCCGAGGATCAGCTTCTATCCTGATCTGATTTGGAACACCTCTCCAAGGTAACCACATATGTGAAAAATCAGTGGCCATATATCCGTTCAATGTTTTGGACCAGTCTCTACTCAACATCCCATAATTTACAGGTATATCTGCTACCTAAATGTCAATAACCTGACTCACCCTAGGGTCTGAGGCTAATTGCATTTGAATATGCATCAGTTCTCCTATTACATTAACCTTAGTTTTATCCAACTGTGTAACAACTTTAGTAGATTTAGTAGGAGTCAACCCTAAAGTTTTACATATCCCTAAAGGCATTACATTGGTTGATGCACCAGAATCTACCATACAATTATGTATGTTCTTTCCACACATTCTAATGGTTAACAAGAAAGGAGGAGCATCCCTCTTATTTGCATACATCACCACATTAGTGTTGGAAGGCTGTTCAGTTTTCCTACTCTTTTCTTTGGGTTGTGAATCTCTACTAGGAATACTCACATCAGTAGAAACCTCAGCTGTCACAGATGTATCCAAAGATTTTATGAAAGCATTTCTGACCCCTGGACTTTTCAACAATTCACACAAAGGTATACTAACCTTAATTTTCTTTATCTCTTCAGACAGATAACTCATTAACCGCATGGTTTCTACTGCCTTTGTTTTCCCTGTTTGGACCTTTTGTGCTACTGTTTCATTATTTGCATGATGATTAGCCTTCAGTATAGCAGGATTATTACTAGCGTTCTGATCTGGGGGAGTATTGAAACTGTTAGGAGGAGTGGAAGTAGTGAAAGGACCTCCTGGCCTAGTGTTATTTCTCAAATTGTAGGTGTGGTTTTTGTTTGACTGCTGAAAAGCCTGTACCTCTTCTGTTTCATGTAACACTTCATTTTCAGTTTCAAAGGGAAATTGAAACGCATTTAGTACAAAGGTTGATTCAGGATATAGGTTCTCATAAAAATAAGGTTCATCCTCTAACAATTGATCCTTTTCTTCTCCAGTTGGAAAGATAAAAGTCTCTAAGACTTGTATAGTCTCATATCTTGAGGGCACTACTTCATTACCTTTGGGAATGAGAAATTCAGAAGTTGGAGCCTATACATCTACATTGAGAATACTGGCTGCTAAATATAACTGATGACGATCTAGTTCAACATGGGCACTAGTATTATGAAATCTGCACCAATTCTTCAATGTTGTATTAGCCATTTGAATTCCAGCTATTTGTTTTGTATCTTGATTATCTGCATTCCCAAATGGAGAAGCTGGAGTGCCATTATGTGGCCCTATGTTCCATGTCTTAGGTGGCCTTGGCTGATTTTGATTTTTGTTGTTATTACCCCAGGCTTTGTTATCTACCACAGGTTCTCTATTTTGTATTGGTTGTCCAGTATTATGATATTGATTATGGTTGTAATTCTGGTTTTGGTTGAACTTTGACCCTGGTTATAATTCTGATTGTGATTTTAGTTATGGTTTAGGTTGTAGTTCTGACTATAGCTTTGGTTTTGGTTTTGACTGTATCCTTGGTTGTTTCTACTATAGAAATTTTCATTTCTCAGTTGTGTCACTTCAGTAGTCAATCTTTTCAAGTGTGCAATAATTTCTTTGATGTCTTTAAAATTATCAATCAGCTCTCCACCTCTTTTTATTGCAGCTAACTTGTGATATAAGGTGGAAGGATCTAATGGTCCCCTAAATCTAGACAAAAATGTTTCTTTCATAAGTGCCCAAGAAGAAATATAACCATTGGGCAAGTTAACATACTAGTTAGAAGCCTGCTCATTGAAGGTGTAAGGAAACAACCTACACATGACATCCTCATATTCAAACCTGGCCCTAAAGCACGCCTCCTTGAATATTCTAATGTGATCTTCTGGATCCTAATGTAGTTGATATTTAGGACATATCTTTTCAGGATTTTTGGACATCTCATGATAATCATTGAACTGTATGGGAGAGTTGGCATTAAAATAAGCCATTGCAGGTACTTGTGCTTGACCTGAACCTTGGGGAATACCTGGATTTCCTGGTGGATTTGGATTTCTGAGAGAACTGAGACCCCTAGGAGTACCTGAACCAAGACTCAAAGATCTAAATGAAGAATTGTCAGGACTCACAATGTTATGGATGCTAAAAGGTGATCCAGGAGGTGTTCCAGATGAATGTCCCGCGTGTGATATTCTAGGATTCCAAATCAAAGGATTCTTACTTTGCCTTATATCAGGTAATTGCACAAATATATCCTCTAAACCGGATCTAGACCTAGTCACTCTTTTACTGTTATGAGCCAGCCTTACTTAAAACAAACCCTAACTCCAATCAGGCCCTCCTACTGCCAAAAACTATTGATGATTGTTTTTACACAGTCATAACAAAAGTTAAAATTCACAAAATGAACCTAACTGTCTTGAAAGATATGAAGAAATCAATTAAGATTTGCTTAATCCCAAGTTTCTGTATGGTCAGGGTTTGACCTGATGGACAATTCAGTAGGTTGATGTGAAGCTGTAATATGCAAGGGGCCTTACGTGATTTAAGGTTTTTTGACGATTGACTAGACTCAAACTATGCAAAATATCACAAATATCTTCATTCTTTTGCACAGATTTGTTACTTTATTGCAAAACTTTATATGATCTATATTAAAACAAGATTTCTATTTCAAATATTATGAAAACTGTCAACTATCAACTCAGTTTTTATATTTCCTTCAAATATCAGACAATTTCCTTTAAATTTCCGCGTTTAAGCTAAGTATTTCAAATGGTTTGGGGAAAGTTAGAGAAATCTAAACTAAACTTCATTCTACTACAGGATCTAAATGCTCTGTTATGCACGTTGTAAGAAGTACAGTAAAATTGATCAAATCAGCAGACCAAATCATTAATTGTGAATGCCCTGAGTATTTTCACAAACACACATTCAAGATTGCAAGCTTTAAGAGAAATTATTCCAAATACAAAGAAGAGCCAGAAGACACTCTGAATATAGACGCAGAATTCCAGATTCATTCGTATTCAAAACATACAGTCATATATGATTTACAATGTATGAATGACTCTTAGCTTCATTAATCAGCTTACAAAAAAAACTTACAATGCTTTACAGATACAGTAATGAAGCTAGATGTTCCACGCATTCCATATTGCAGACACAGGGGACCTCCTCTAAACTAAAGTACTCCTAAAACTGTTAATTACAACTTTCGGGTTTGTTCTACAAATCTCTGGTCCTACAAATCCCTGTGTAACCTATTACAGAGTAAAGGGGCTCAATATATAGTTTTGATTATCCCCAATACAGTTTCAAAACCCTAGTTAATCAACGGTCCATATCTCAAGTGCAGCAACAACGATGGAAAAATAAATCCCGCCAAAACCCCGAGCAACATACCCATACCGAGTGTAAGGATGCCCTTTTGGAAACCCTAATAATCATCAAAATATCCTCTGTTGTTCCTTTTAATAATGTTTCTTTCCACCTGCATTTTCTTCTCACTAAGATCTTTCGCTTCTTTTGCAATCTTCTGTGATCCGATCCACCACTCTGTGATGTCATCGCCATTAAGTTTCGCCTGCATATTACTTCTCTCATCGCCATCCTTATCTTTTTTCACTTCCTTGGAGATCTGATCTGCTCTTCGTGATGTTATCACCATTAAGTTCCACCTGCTATCTACCTGTATACCTGCAAACAGACATAGAAATAGATTCAAAATTCATATTGATGTTGTCAATTCAATACCTTGTCAGAATGTTAGACGAGCATTCATTACAGTAACTAATGCGCCTTTAAACCTACTTTTTACAGTCAATCCAAATCCACATATATACCCTTTTGTTTGTATTCCCTCTATTTTGTTATCGTGCTCTGTATGCTTCTTATCGACATAACTCTCTAAGTCGGGTTGGTCCAAAATCTCATTCCAATCACATACTTCTGGCCGATGTAGCCCTATTGGCTAGGTTCTCTTCGTTGTCGGCGTAACTCTTTATCATCGGCGCAGTCCAAAATTTTCTCGCCGATTGCACTTTTCTGGCCGATGCAACCTTTCTTTCTTTTGTATATCGGGCAATGTATGTTATAAACATACAAGCATTAAAACATTCAAGGATTTTTCTATTTTGAACTTCCCTTTGAAATCCGGCTTGTACATTTTGTTTTGCATATCGGCTTGTATATCGCAACATACAAACGCATATGCATACAAAGAATATTTTGTATTTGATTTCTCTTCACATCCGCGTTGTATCTTTTACTTGCATTTCACTTTGCATATCAAGCTTTGTATATCGCAAACATACATTGTAATTATACAAACACTTAAACATGCAAAGGGTGGGGTCCACTTTGCCTTTTCTATCTCCGCGACGCATAAAGCGCAATGTATCTTCTGACATGCATTGAGTTATGATACATTGTATTAACCAAATTTTAATATTTCCTCAGTTTCACACTGTATGCATCCTTCACTTTGTATACTTTGCTTTGTATGTCTTGAAACCTACAAATAGCTTATGCATTCATCAGACTTAATGGTTTATTCATTCAAGCTCTGAAATGTGTCGGGTCCGATTTGTATATATATTGAAATGCATCTTCCAATATACATTGAGTCACGATGCATCCATTATATCAGATTCTAATCTTCCTTGAAATCCACATTGTATGCAATTTGCAATGTATAACCCAAAACATACAATGCGCAAAATATACAACGATTAAACCTTATTTCAAAGTCACTTCAATTCTGCAGCTTGCATGTATATTAAAATGTATATCTTCACCCACTCAATCCATTCACCAGCAAAGCCAAATGCTGCCAGAATCTTGAATAAGAAGGCCCATTTAACCCGATCATAAGCTTTAGCCATATCCAACTTAATAAACATAGCTTTCTCTTTAGAATGATCCATAGAATGAATCATCTCGGCTGCAATGATGACACCATCCATAATCTGCCTACCAGCCACAAAACCCCCTTGCTCTTCAGAAATTAACTTGCTTAGCCAAGGTTTTAGCCACTTAGCAATCAACTTAGTAATAATCTTATAAACCACATTACATAAGGCAATGGGGCTAAAAAGATCCATAGAATTAGCCCCATCCTTCTTTGGGATGAGAGAAAGGAAGGTAGCATTCACGGATTTCAACATTTGTTTATTCATGAAAGATTCCTTAATGACCTCCAACAAATCTAACTTAATCACTTCCCATAACTCCTGGTAGAACTCAACTGGGAAACCATCAGGCCCTGGAGCTTTTCCCTTTTTCATCTGGAACACAATAGTTTCAAGCTCTGACAAAGAAATGGGATGAAGCAAAGAAGCATTCATTTCACTGGTGACTAAGGGCGGAATACTATTCAGAATATCAGCTTCATCCTCCTCCGCAGGAAGGGAATCCTCATATAGTAGAATAGAAAAGAAGTGAACAGCCTCAACAGAAATAGAAGCAGAGGGGGAGAGAATCTCCCCATTCGAAGACCTGAGAGGAGAAATGACATTACCTTGTCTCCTATCTTTTACTGAATTGTGGAAGAAAGAGGTATTCCTGTCTCTCGCCTGAAGCCACTTGATTCGGGACTTTTGTTTCCAAAAAATTTCCTCACGTAATTCCCATTCCTCAACTTCCTTCACAGCAACAGCTTCTAGCAAACCCAGATCCTCAGTGAGGCCCTGATCAAGAATTTGCCTGGTGATCGAGTCCAAATGAGCTTGACCAACCTGTTTTGCATGGAAAACATTACCAAAGTGTTGCCTATTCCACCGTTTCAACCTATATTTCACATATTGGAGCCTCTTAGAGAAGGAGTGCATAGCGGTCCCATGTGATGGCTTCCCCAAATTCCACCAACTAGGAAAAAGATCATGGAGGGAGTCATCTCTTAACCACATAAGCTAAAACTTAAAAGACTACTTTACACAATGCCGGGGAAGCTCAGCAATAAGTTTGATTGGCCAATGATCAGAACCCCACCCATCCAAAATCTCAGAGCTAGTCAGCCACTTGTCCCCTAGCAAGAAACTGGACACCAAGAATCTATCCAGACGTGCAGAAATAGCAGCATCTTCACATCTCTTATTATTCCAAGTAAAGACCCCATTAACAGGCTTGATGTCAACCAAATTCAAGAGAGCCACATTAGCCTGCAAGAGATTAGAAGAAGGCTCCAAGCGAGTAATGCCTCCCCTCTTCTCTTCCAGAGAAACAAAGGCATTAAAATCCCCGGCTAAAATCCATGGGAGATAAAGATCCAAAGTCCACACATATCTGAAAAAACCCCACAACTTTACCTTGTCATGAAGGTCATCCAAAGCATAGATGTTAGAAAAGAGTATTCTCTCTCCAGACTCAAGATGAGAAGCAACACAAGAAATCAAACCTCTGCAGGAGTACCACCAAATTGGCCTGACTCTACGTGGGTCCCATAAGCATGCAACCCCACCAGAGCTACCAAGAACACCAACACATTGACACTGACCACGACTCTAAATCTTCAAAGCCACACTCATCATACTATCAACTAATAACTTAGTTTCATGAAGGAAAACCACATCAGGAGAATGAATACGAACCAAATCCCGAATAGCCTTTTGTCTAGGGATGCTATTCATACCCATCACATTCCAAGAGAGCACAATCATCGTTGGGGTTGGAAGAAGTGAGCATCAATAGTCCTCGCCGAACTCGACTCAACCAATGTCTCACCAACTAGCTTTACCTTTTCTAGGTCCTTTTTTCTACCAACCTTAAGAGGTTTATCAGGAGCCCCTTTTTTGAGGGTTTTTGGTTGCAAACCCAAGGCTAGGGAAGGAGCCTTACTTTTTCCTAAGGCTAGAGTACCCCGCACTTCAGATACAACACCACCAGCACTAGGAGAGCCACAAGAAGCCTCTAGCACCAAATCTAACGCACCTTGAACAGGAGCCGGAGGAGCCAATTCGGTGTCCATTTGAGTACCCTGCTCACCAAGCTGATCTGAACTAGGAATCACATTAGGTTGATCCCCAAGAACATCCTTAGTAAAAGATCCAATTGTTGCCTGCAAGTCTGCCTGAAAACCTTCCTCCTGGACCAAATCCTCCAATGTCTCAAATCGGTTGAAGCTTTCCTCCTCCTGCCTATCCTTGAGGGATCTCTTCAAGCCTCGACCATGATTACGAGACTTAACCGGAATAAAACCTTCTTTATCAGCCCCACCTCCCTGCATGGGGGCTTTACCCTTGTTTGCTTTCAAATCAGGCTGAGTAGGAGCATTACTTGAACTGGCTGCACCTGAAGCTCAAGGACACCTTCGCTAAAGATGACCATATTCATGACATAGTCGACACCTGAAAGGTAATGTCTCATAATCTAATGGTTGAGTCCAGGAGCAAGACCCAACAATCATATCAATAGAGTCTGGAAGCGGCTGGCTCAAATCAATTTCAACACAAACCCTAGCATAAGAAAAAATTCTCTTATTCAAAGTTTGCTGAGAAGGACCAATAGGTTTTCCGAGCAACAACGCAATTGACTGCAATATATCACTTCTCCAACATTCAAGCAGCAGTCGAGGAAGATGAACCCAAACTGGGATTCTAGAAGGTAACTCCTCTGCTGAGTTAAAGCCAGCATGCCATGGTTTGATGAAGAGACCCACTTGATTATAAAAATATGGGCCCCCTTTGAAGACCCTATTCCGATCCAAGACACACGGAAAATCCACCATAAAGAAGTTATTTGCAGCCATCAAAATATCAAAATCTCCATCTATTATATAATAGTAATAATTATAATATTAATTAATATTTCTTTGTGTTATTTGCATTGTTTAATATTAAAAAAATAGTTATATATTATATAGTAATTAGTATAAATATAATTAATATTAATATAATTAAACAAAGATTTGAGTAATAGAGAAAAACATAATTAAATTAAATTAGACTACAACATGTGGCCCTAATATGGGAAATTGTAGCTTTGAACCTATTGTGTAGCCTCAAAGTTGCAACCCTAAATTGGGTACTTTTACAAAATTTCTTTGCTTTTGTGTGCCTGGACTAAGTGGTGTTCAAAAGCACTATTAAACCGTTTCTACTGATTTAATGATCGTTGAACAAGTTCAAAGACAAACAAAGTAGAATGCAAATGCCTATGTATTTGTTTTTATAACTATAGATTGCTCTCTCTAGTTAATGGATCTATTTGATGAGTGGATGTTTAAATGACCTAGGGATTTGTCTTTTTTATACAACACCCTAGTATTCAAATTTGAATATTTCACACGTTAGCGCATATGTAGATGGTAATGTTGCAATGTAGGTGTAGCTTAGATTTTTGCTAACTTTTCTTAGTATATTATGACTATTCGGTGCCAATTGTTAGAAGTGCCTAAAAAATACATTAGGGTTTTTTCGAAACAAAATAATTACACAAGTAGTGATAGTCAGTTTCAATGAACTCTAAAGACAAATCTAGGAAAACAAGTCTCAGCAACTTAGGCTCACAACAATACACACTTCTCACCTCTGTTGATATCATAAATATTCTGCCTCAAACTTGGTCACTTAGACTTACACTTTTGTTGATATCACAAATACTCTTATTGAGAACTTGGTTACTGAGACTTACACTTTTGTTGATATTACAAACTCTCTATCTTATAACTTGGTGACTTAGACCTACACTTTTGCAGATCAATATGCAGCCAACCAAAAGATCCTTCTTGCAGACACAACAAGACAACTCTTCAATTGTGAGCAGAAGAAGCTGTTATCAAATGTTACACAATTATCTTTTTATAGGCCTTATTTTTACCATTCTCTAGTACTTGGGCAGTTCCATGTAATTTTTGTAAGAAGCACCATGCATAATTTGGAATCTTCTACTAAAATAGTGGAGCAACAATAGCTTAGGATAAGGAAGTTCAGCTGGAGATGGAAGGTGAGTTGAATTTATGCAGCCAAGATCATAATTTGACAATTATTTGAAATGAAATGGCTTTAAAAAATCATGGCACCACTCGTCCCTTAAAAAACTCCTATTTTTTTTTTGTAAAAAACAATACCTGCTCAAAACTACATGTGCGCCTGTTGTAACTGATGATGTGTCTTTTAAAGAATTTGACAAAATTTGGCCAACTGGAAAAGAAAGTGACCCTGACTTGAACCTCCAATAAGGAAAATAATGGTTCTGTATAATCTCAATAAATTTTGGTTTTCCTTGTAAGATTAATATAAATAACAATATCATTTGATATCACAGAACCGTAATATACCAAAACTAGAGGACAGGCTAGAAGTTGTTAACTAGAATCATCCTTCTGAAGATTATAGATAATTCAAGTTAACAAATATTGTGAAGGGTTGTACTTCATAAGTAGGAATATGAAGCCACAAATGCATCATCCAATCTTTCAACAAACAAATTACTACATCCACTCTTCTGTTCCTATTTCTAACAACTTCCGATCGGCAAGAACCTGACGCAATGCGTCTCTTGTTAATAAAACATCGTATCATTTTTTAAAGAATATTCTTATCCACAAGTCATCTTCTTTTTAAATAAAGTCGCTTCATAAAGAATAAAATCAAGGATGTGGCATTTTTAAAAGAAAGTCATGCTCTTCTTTAATAGAAGTTGCATCCTTATTAGGGAAGTCGTATAAAAAAAAGGTTACACCCGCCAGTTGCATTTTCTTTAAGCTCCTAAGGTTTTTTCAACAGACTATTTCGACCATATCCGTGATCATGCCATTCCATGAAGACCACATTTATTTCAAGCATTTTTTGTGAAACAGTTTGTGTGCCTTGTCTGCGCTTCCACATTTAATGTATGAGACATTCTTTTAAGTAATCCATTGATGTGTATTTTTCTTGATATTCATATAATGTTCAAACTTATATTTGTAGGCTTCAAATCAATTACCAAAGAATATAAACTTTTGAATAGACATTTTTGATGAGGAAATAAGAATTAATTTTAAAGTTGATTAGTTTAATTAAAGGCTTATAAGTTAAATGACAAAGGCTCACTAAATGTCTAGTATGGATATTAGCTAGCATCAATACCTATAGTAACGTTAACATTTAAAATTATAGTAATGTTTATTATCTGAATGTGAGTTTGTGTACCTTCTTAGTCGTTGCATTAAGATATGTATTTATTAAGTTCTTTCAACTATTTGGCCTTATATCATTGATCAATAGGATTACGTAGGCCATTGATGAAATCAAATCAGGCATAATTTATCTCTCTACAAGACTCTTGGTCGTTGGTGAAAATTGCTTCACAATGATCATTTGATCTATTTTGTTTAATGCCACCTCCATTGCATGTAAACAAAGTTGATGTGTGATTAATGAATAGTGTGATGGGCTTGGACCCATCATGACTTGGTATCGATGTCTTTTCACCTATTATTTCCTATTTTGTGCCCTTTTTTGGCAAGTGTTCTATGTGTTTCACATTCTTATGATTGTGAAGCCCCTCTAGCCATGATTACACCTAGGTAGACATTCTATTAAGGGGCATGTAATCATAATGAAAACAATATTTATATCCTTTGAACCTTCGATTATTCTAGTGTCTATATATAGCCGTTTTACTCATTTAAGATCAAGTTCTATCTATTTTTTAAACTTTGATTTATTTACTTTGAGCTATTTTATTAATAAATGGCATTCCCAATTATTTGTTTAGTGTTAAATATTAATACTATTACATGTAAATGGCTATCAAATTTAAAATGTTAGGTTAAAGTTTCTATATAAATGTAATAACATAAGACTTGTTAGCATAGCAAGATTTAGATACATTATCTTGTTATTTGCCATTTTGAGTCAATCTTATTAAAGTTTCTAATACAAATCATAGTTTTACAATAAAGAGATTTGCAAGGGATAGTGATTGATCTAAGATTAAATTGGAAGCTTATAATATTAATTTCAAGTGTTCACTATTGTTATCTTTCTATAATTCACAATGAATCTTTATTTGATTCCTGAAAGCTACAAATCCATTTGTGCATATCCTACAATCAATATAGTCCATAGGAACACATCTCCTTAAGGCATTATATTAAAAATTCATATGTCGTGTCTATAGTTTGATCCAATATTTTTCACAAGAGGTAAAATGTTAGAATAAAAATTATTGAAACTATCAAATACTTAACTCATTGTTTGATTCAACAAGAAGCAAAGTCTATAATATTGATAGTCATGGGTAAGGAAAATACTTTGCATTATAATGAGGCGGTATCCTCTCTACCTCAAATACTTCAAATTCTCCAATTTATCAATAGGATTAAGAAGTGTTTTAAACCCTAATTCCTTCACAAACTAGAAGTATGGGGGTTACCATTTGTTCTCATCCCAAAAATAATTTAATTTTTATGATATATTTCATCAAACCCAATCTCTCAATTATATTAATCATAATTAAAGTATCATATTGACATGCTCATTGACGTTAAAAACTCAATTAAACTTGGCCACCATTCTTACTATTGAGAGTATAGTGTTCTTAATATTCTTCAAGGGATTTCCTCTAATAAAGCAAGATCTCTTAAACTATATCATGCCACAACTCATTTTGGGTGCTCAACCATTGTATGTTCAAATTATATTTCAAACACCTAATATTGTCCATAGAATTTTGGAAAGGCATGATAAAGCTAAGCCTATAATTTGAGGTAAGAATGCATGAGCAAGAGTTTATAAATACTAAGACATCTTTGAGATAATGTTTTTCCTCTATCAATTATTATTGCCTCTTTAATATCATCTCGTAATACCAAGACTATTAGTTGCAACATTTGGATAGTGTAAAATTATTTATATATTTTCTTATTTACCAAAAAGGGTTGTGTTAGCATGCATTTAGCATTTCTATATCTCACGTATTGACAAAATCCTCTAAATATCTTTAGTATTAAAGAACCTACTTATATTGGGTGGTTGTCGCCCTAATAAACTATTTGGAGAGCAAGCTTGGAAAGGATAGCTCACCCGTTGCTTTACTTTTTTATGGATCATTACTATATATTTAATGACTTTATTTTCCTTATAGAAACATAGCGAATTATACATGCTTATAATTATGAAAATCCCCATATGATCTTCTTAATAAGTTTGTTAGATCATTTTAAAGTTTGTCATAGCATATTATAAATTGAATTTTATTTTAATTATGAGTTTTTATTATTTTTGCACCAAAATAAAATTTATTTGATTATTATATTACTAACTATGTTGGTAACTTATTGATAGGACATGTACCTTATCCATGTCTTCAAAATATGGTGCAACTGCTATCACATGGATGGAGTAATATTTAAACAGCTATTTTCTATAGTTCTTTAATCAAAAGTTGACTACAAAGTCACTACAAAAGAATTAATGTGCTTAAGAGATTATTGGAAACATTTTTCATTTGGGTGCTATTACAGGTCCCACTTTATTATATGATAAAGCTATTACTCTTACTCAAGAGTCATGTTTCGAGAAATAAAGCACATTTGAAGTTCATGGGCATTGCCTTCAAAGGAAAGTCCTTCCATCCTAATATTATTCTTCAGTTTTGTAAGACTAATTATTAGATTATAGATATACTATGTGAAGAAGATCTAGGATGGGGTCCCAATAATCATAAATACATATATATATGCAATATATCATCAAACCTCTGCACAGTACCAAATTCTCCAAATTCAAATCAATGCTTGGCCATAAAGGAGGAGTGTGCATTCCAATAGCACCTCTAGATGAAAGACCTAAGGCATAAAACAAGACCTTAGGAATTTTAACACCTTGGGATATAAGGAGTTGCCATTGAGGGGGAAAAAGTATGTCTAACAATGGCAACTCTATGTAAGACCTAAAAGGCAACACTAGTAGAAAAATAGAAATAAATGACTAAAAAAACTACCAAAATTTGGTCATGTGACCATTAGTTTGGTCACATGACCATTGGTAGTTTATTGTTGGTCATTTATCTCGCGACCAAATTTATGACTAAACAATTTTTAGTCATTAATTTGGTAGTATATTTAGTCATTAATTTGGTAGTATATTAGCCATCAATTTGGTAGTATATTTAGTCATTAATTTAGTCATTGATTGTTGTTAACTGGTCATTGATTAAAAAAACAATAAATGACTAAAAAAGCTACTAAAAAGTGCAGTCATTTATTTAGTCATTGTAGTCATTTATTTTAGTCATGGTAGTCATTTATTTAGTCATTGTAGTCATTTATTTTAGTCATGGTAGTCATTTATTTAGTCATGGTTTAGTCATTTATTTGGGTGAATCAGTGATTCAAGTTACAAATCAAATCTAACTTAATTAATCCTCACAAATTTATGCATATAAACTTCAAGTATCATAGATATTCAAATGTTGAGAGAAGCACCATGAAATGAAGACTAAAATGCTTGAACAAATATTCTAAAAATTTATTTCATTAAGTCTCACTGGTTACATTCAATGTCTCACTGGCAAAGCAAAACCTCACTAGTTACAGCCTCACTGGCTAAACAGAAATCTCATTGATTTCAGCCTCACTGGCATCACTGGCAACTTGTCTCACTGACTGTCTTACATCATTTATTGAACATTCATCTCAGCTCATTTACATCATTTACATCATTTATTAAACATTTATAAAATGTGTTTCTCCTTATTCAAAAAAACATTATCTCAGCTCATGCACTGTTAAACAGTGGATTGGTATCAGAGCATTTCACATTCAAACCCTTCCTTGCTGGTATTCACCTTTCACCTTCCAAGCTTCATCCTTTTGTGAATTTGATACATTATGTGTACCATCAAAAGCCTGTAAATCGAAAAAAGGTGAAAAAACAATAACACCATTAGGTATTTTAATTTCATTAAACATGCACAAAAGTTTTGAAACTTTTTGCTAGGTCAAGTTTCGAACCCTTGACCACAAGACACATAATTTAATGTATAGAGAGAAAAGACTGCAAAAAGATAAATGCCTTAGGGTCTAACTGTTTTTCAGTATAACAAAACATAGAACAAAGAAGACATTAACACAAAACTAAATACATGATTACACATATAGATTTCTGTAGATGACATATCCATAAAAAAATGTTTTAATTGTCTTTTGTGATAGATCTGTTAGAAATAAACTGAATGTTTGTAATGACCCAACCGGGCACCCAAGAAACAAGAGCCCAAAAAGGGGCACAACAATTTATTTTTTCAACACAAAGGTAAACCTATAGATATATCAGTACTCTAAACTGACTCAAAACATGAAGTGCAACATCATCTTGTCAGCAAGATAGATAACATGAGCGGAAGATTATCACAATACATCTATTACTGAAAACAAGATTACTAATCTCACTTGGTTGAACCACTTGATAGATGAATGTTGAATGTAACTAGATCATATACACCATCGGCATGATATCACAACCAACTTCTTTTATTTATTAAGGTCAGAAAATATGCAAGAGTTATTATTACACAGCACCTCAGTTTCCAACAAGTAATATATGACAACAGCTGCACATTCCATTCTATAAACAGTTTATGACAGCATATTTTTCTTTCTTTCTAAAACCTTCTTACATTGACCCCTTCTAAAGTCTTCCCAGCCTTCACCTATGCTCTCTACAAGGTTAGTATAACATTGTAATTTCATAAATATCATCCCCATTTGGATCATTTCCAGCACCGTTACAGCCATGGTTAGATATACACATCCTAAGAAAATAGCATACAAAAACACTTATTGGTAAGTCCTCTAATGCTGTTGTTGTCATGCATTAGGATCCTAGATGCAAACATAGATCAGCCACCATAGTATTTCTAACATAGATCAGCCACCATAACCAGCTGTCATTAAATCCCATGGTCAATGAGGTTAGATTTCCACTATAACATCTAGCGAACATCATAGTGAGCAACCATGATAAGAAAAACATGAACAAGTAAATAAAGAGTACATCATGAGCATTGATTACATTGAACTCCAGATTAGGAGTGCCTCACAAAAATAAATTACATTAATACATGCTTACAATACATCTCTCTCAGATCACCGAGTTGTACAATACATAAGAAATATACTAGGACCACAGAGAAGGAAGATGCATCTCTTTACCGACGTCGTTGCCAAAACCGATGCCAAGATCTAGATCCCTAATGGTGGGTACAACACCACCCTACCATGTGGAACCTCAAAGGTCCACCCCCCGTGCTCAAAGATGATCACAAGGCCAAACACAAGCAAGAGCAATAGAGACAAAGAAGACTCATATACACAAGCACACAAGGGATACCAAAAAGACACATAGTTCACTTGAACACATCTTAAGCAGGTGGCAATCATGCCAATGAAGCACTACTCAAGAAGGAGGGGTGAGAAGATGGGGGCAACATTAAAGAAGTGACTAGAGAAATGTATACCAGTCTCATAAACTCATGCCATTCATAGCACACATGATTCATATAACATCCAATAGGTCAAACTAGGAGCACTCTTGCTCAATGCCACGTTAAAAGCCACGGTCCCAGCCCAGCATAACATCTACACCCATAACTGACATGCTCATCTCGATATCATAAGCATTGAGCAAGCACATGAAGACCCACTCTTGGGGCACTACAAAGTTTATTTCAGTTCTGGTTGACTATGTGTACACAAAAGGAATTAAATCAAGAGGGTTTGCTATAGATTATAATCTCTTGTTGCTGTTGTTATTCCTTGTTTTAATGCAGCATATTTTTTTTGTACATTTCATTAGTGTAAGCAGCCCAACACTTTGGTGGAGTTTCCTAAATCTTTTGGTACCAAAATTGCCAAATTGTTTATGTGCTGCAAGGGTTTAGTTTCCAGATTTCATATTCAGATTTGTGGTTGTAGTTTTTCTTTATTTTTGGCTGTACATTTCATAATTTGGAACAACTTAGTAATGCATTAGATCTATAGTTTCACTATTGTGAACATTGTTCAATTTGGAGCAAAGGAGGTCTGACATAAAGGGTTTGATAGTGGATTTGTATTTTTTCTTTGTGTTGTCGTTATATCCATTATATTTATGCTTTTTGTTTAAAATTGATGACAATGGCACTGTAACATTGAATTGTAATTTAGTTTTGAAAAGCTCAATAAGAAAAAGTAGACTCTGAAGTTTGAACAACCAAAAACTTGTATTAAGGTTGTGATTAGTGAATTCAAATCAAGGTAAAAACATAAAATCTAATGCATAAAAATAAAGATTTATACCTCAAATGTGAATACCCAATCCAAGATAGGGTGGAGGAGTTTGCACCCAAGAGCTCCTAGATTTTATCCAAGATGAATGATGATATGTGAAATACTCTCAAGCTTACAAATGCAACTCAAGACTCAGCTCAAATGGTATTTTGACATAATAACTTTGCATAGAAATTGGATGATGAAATGGATTGGAGGATGTTATATTTATAGGCATTTGGGGAAGATTTTGATCCAACAGTTGAGATTGATTTGAGAGATCAACGGTGAAGGATGAAGATGATGTGGAGGGCCTAGATTCAATCTTGAAAAATAAAGGGATGAGAATAAAGATGAATTTTTAATTCATCTTGAGAAGAGGGGTTCATAAATGAGGTTGGGTGAGATGGATTATTTGTGAATTAAAAATTCACATGGGGAAGAGTAAAATAAATTTAAAATTTATATGGGGAAGAGTGGATATTAATGAGTTATGACATGTGTAAAAGGTGTAAGTGGCATTTAATGGAGGTTATGACAAATGTGTATTAAAAATTGATTTATGTGGCAATGAAATTAATTTTTTATTTATGAGTTGTGGGAAGAAGTGTTAATGAGGGTTTGACCAAATTAATTGAGGTGATTAACCTAATTAATATGGTTGGAATAAATTAGCAAATGGATTAGTGGAAGGATAAGATTAATTAATTAATGATTTACTTAATTAATCTTAATGCTAGGATGATGTAGGTTAGGGTAGGTAATTAAATAATGAGTATTTAATCACCTAAGGTAGGGATAGGTTAATTAATAGGCTGAATTAAATAGTTAAAAATGATTTAACTAATTAATTGGGTTTAATAAAGAAGGAAAATTAATCAAATAAATATTTGCATACTTATTTAATCAATTGGGTAAGGTTAAACTATTGAATTAATAAAAATTAATCCAATTGTAGGGGAAAAATGATGAAAAATTAGGTGATGAAGGGATAATTAATTAAATAAAAATTTAATTAATTGATTAGAAGGGAAATTGGTATGTTTAGAGATGTCGAGAGTCGGTTTAACATGACATTTTTAGGTGTCTACATTTGCCCCTCTTTGACATGGCGTCAGGACCTAGTAGGGAAGTGGCATCAGGTCAAAGAAAAATATGCCCCAACTGCTGAGAAGGAATGAAATGAGTGAGGGATGCCCCCTTGAGAGGTCGGCAAAAAAAAAATTCGTGCGAGCTCTCGAAAGGACGAGACGGGAGTGAAATTTGGATAGGGGAGAGGAAATGAAGTTGATAGGAAGAAAAACGGGGAAAAACAATTTTGATTTGTACCCTAGGGGAAAAACTACGTGGAGGGATGACATGGCTTACTATAATTAGAAGAGTGGGCCCTAAGAGTGCCACATTTGCACACCTATAGCCACTTAGAAGAAGGAGAGAGGAGGAGATGGTAGAATGCAACCCCATGTTCCCGCAATATAGGCACATATGTAGTGTCCAAGGACAATTCCTTCTTCTACCATGATAAAGCATTTCTCATGACTCAAGGATAGCTAATTTTTTCACAACATTGCAAAACTTTATCCAAGTTGTTGAGGGCTTCTTCAAAGGTGTCCCCATACACAGTAAAGTCATCCATATAGACTTCCATACACTCATTAGCTAATTCAGCCAAAATAGCTAAAACAACCCTCTGAAAGGTAGTTGGAGCATTACATAGGTCAAATGGAAGGACTCTATATGCAAAAGTTCCCCATGAACATGTAAAGGTGGTTTTATCCTGGTCCTCCAGTGCTACTTGAATTTGGTTATATCCACTAAATCCGTCTAGGAATGAGAAGTATTTTTTCCTGTTCGGTTATCCAGCACATGGTCAATGAATGGCAAGAGAAAATAATCCATCTTTATGGATTTGTTTAGTTCTCTATAGTTAATGCATACTCTCCATTTCCCATTCTTCTTAGGCACTATATATAAGGGTGAAACCCACTGACTATTCGAAATAGGATAGATGAACCCTGCTTGTAACAATTTCTCTATTTCAGTTTTAACAATATCTTTCAGTGCAGGGTTTAAACTCCTCTGGGGTTGTCTAACATGTTTGACGCCTTTGGTGTATATATGACAGGTATAGATCTTAGGAGGAATGCCTTTCATATCTTGATATTCCCAAGAAAAAGATGCTAAATGGGAGACAAGGAGATTAAGAAGTGCTTCTTCCTGTTTTCCTGTTAGCTGAGTGTTGATGTTCAATGTTTTCCCAGGTAAGATCACGACCTGTTTTGTAATCTGATCCATAGATGCCCCTACCCCATATTTTGGAGTCATAGTGTTAAGAGGACAAGAATGTGGAAGCAACATATGAAATGTGGCCAAGTCTCTATAGAAGGTTTCTCCACGAGGAATGATATTTGCAAGGGTACAATGGGTAACAGCCAGAAATTCTCTCCTCAAGTCTTAGGCTAATTCCATTGTATCTTTCCCAATGAGAATGTGAGTTATATCTTTAGGTGTGTTATAGTTTACTTCTTCTAACTCACCCAAATGTTCTTTGATGGTAACCATAGCTACTGAGGCACTATTTTCCATGTTATTAGGCTCATCTACCCACACTTTTCTTGAATAGTGTATGGATGGTTTAGCTGGAGAATATAGGGAGATTTTCTTCAAGTCTAACCCATTGGAAATGACCATGTCCCCAGTTTTACAATCAATAGATACTAGTTTTGTGGCCAGCCATGGCCTTCCTAGGATCAAAGGATAAACATTTTTTGGGTTTCTAGGCTCTAAGATCAGAAAGTCTACAAAAAATTCCCATGATTCCACAACAACTGAGACATTAATTAATACCCCTTTTGGAATAGCCAGTGACTGATCAACCAATTGGAGGATTGTGGATGTGGTCTGGACACTAGTCAGAGACAATTTATCCAGGGTGTGGACTGTCATTACATTTATTGCCACCCCTAGATCAACCAAAACATTAGATATTTCTACCCCTGAAATGTGGATAGTAATGACAGGGTTCCCAGGATCTCCATATTTTGGGAGGAGCATCTCCCCCACAAGAAGGTCTACTACTTATCCTTCCACCTAATTCAGTTTAGTTTAGGCACATCCCTGATTGCTTGTAGGAGTGGAATTTCAATATTCAGTTGTTTGATTTCTTTCAGAAGTTATGATTCAATGGTAGGTTGGACTTGTTTTTGTAGGACAGTTTTCTGAGGGACATGTTGTTTGAGCCATTTTGGGTAAGGTGCTTGTTTTAAAATCTCCAGAGTTGTTCCTTTAGGAGGAACTCCGGAGTTACCTAAGGGCTATTCTTCTAGCACAGTTTCGATAGTAATCTTCTCCTGAGGTTGAGTGAATGGGTTTTTAGGTTCCATATCATCAGTTACTTCAACTATGAGCAGAGGAGATGGTCTTCGTAGTGCTTTCCTAGAACATGGCTAGAGGTTGTTTAGATAAATAGAGTTTACACCAGCCATGTTTTCTTGCTCTGTCATGTAAACAACTGCTCCCTATTTATTTCATAGATTTGTTACAGGTTGAGATGGTAAGGGTGGCTGACTAATTGACTCATTTTGTGACTGTCCCTGTGTGTTGGGGGGTCTAATTAGTAATGGTTGTTGTTGAGGTTGGAAACGTCTAGCTTGTCCTTGGTATTGTTGATTGTAATTCTACTGAGGACCCCACTGAGGCTGCATGTTTTGTGATCCATATTGTTGTGGCCATTGTTGGTTTACCCAAGGTTGGTTTTGCCACTGTTGGTTTTGCCATTGCTGGTTTGACCAGTCTTGTGGTACCCAAGGAGGAATGTTTTGAGGTCCTTCCAAGTTGGATTTCATTAATTGTTTCCCCAGTTTGAAGGACCCCTGTAGACAGCCTGATTTGGCTATTGGTTGTATGGGAAATGGCCAATTTGTTTTTGCCCCATGTAGTTCAACTCCTCTTCTATTATGGCATTCTTTTTAGTCAGCCTTTTTAAGGCTCAGAGCTAATCACAATGATTGGTAGGGTGTTCTTTGTCACAGATCTGGTAGATTTTTGACTTATCCAATGGACATTCTCTCAAAAGATGTTTGTTCCTACACCTAGGAAAGTATATGGAAAGAGGTTCAGATGTTCTATTTTGTTCATTTGTTCTAGTCTTTGCTTGAATTCCATCTAACATGGTATTCAGATGGACTAAGATATCTGTCTTTAAATTTGCAAACTCCTCCATTAATTGTCGTATTTCATTCTTCCCTTTTAAGGACCTTGGTGTTCTTACTCCATCCTGGGTTTTATAGTAGTTCCTACAGATTTCCTCTATAGCAGGCATATCCATTTTGTTGACATTTCCTGTCCCCATTAGATCTAGTGCTTGTTTTGATTCTTTGTCCAATCCCTTTACAAATAGAGTTTTGGCTAAGGTGTGAGCCACATGATTTCCATATCTCCTCAAGGCAAAGTTGAACCTATCTAGATAGTCTTCTAGACTTTCATCATCTTTCTATTTAGTTCTGAACAACTCTTTTTTATCACTGACCTTGTAGTAGTCTTGGTACTTATCCAGGAACTCAATTTCCATTTAATACCATGAGTGAATGGAGTCTGGGGCTAAACCCATGAACCACCTCATGGAAAATTCTTTCAGGGTAGATGGGAAAAGTTTGAGTTTTTGATTATCTGATCCATAATCATATGTCTGTCATAAGACTTTAAACTCAAATAGAAACTGATATGGATCCTCAGAAGCAAGACCCCTAAAGTTTGGTAGGTTTGAAGGTGAGATGTTCTTCATAGGGGCATTGTCTCCATGAGCCAAAACAATGGGGTATGAGAAGGTTCTGGCATTCTCATGCAAAGGATTTGTCTCATCATTGTGATTATTCCCCATGTTTGATGTTTCTTCTTCCCAAGATTTAGTGGGAGGTTCTGAGGAAATGGATTCTCTTAATAGATTTGCCTAGTGTTTTTCCTGCAGTTCTTGAATATACTCA
The DNA here is from genome assembly GCA_027924645.1 of Cunninghamia lanceolata. Classification (NCBI taxonomy): domain Eukaryota; kingdom Viridiplantae; phylum Streptophyta; class Pinopsida; order Cupressales; family Cupressaceae; genus Cunninghamia; species Cunninghamia lanceolata. The sequence goes on from BSBN01000249.1 coordinate 7,022,526, forward strand.
AAGATTGATAGGATTTGAGGACTTGTAGGAATGTCAAATTGAGGTGTAATTTCCAAAGTATGTTCTAAGTGTTCTTCTTCCTCTTCAACAAGATCTTTGACCACCCTACTGCTTTCACATGTAGTTTGTTGCTTGGGTGTTTGTTTAATGTATCTACCTTTTGAATCCCTAGGTCTAACCATACAGATTCAATTTAATCTAAAAGGATTGTTAATTAGGGTTTTCTTATTAACACGTATCCCTGGCAACGACGCCAAAAATGACAAAGGGTCGTTGTACCTTGGCATTTAATCATATTTTTCATGTGTCAAATCCAGGGTTGTGTCCTAGGTTGTTTGCAATAAGGAACTTCATAACCAACGGTGCTTTAGCTAATCAAACTAATTTGACTGTCCTATAAGATCAATGCTACTAATCATCTATTGTGAAAGGAAATTCTATTCTTAAAACCAAAATAATACTAAAGCAGGAAATTGCTAGAAATAATCTATTATGATTCGCACAAAGCTGGAAATATGCATTTATTGGAAAATAACTATTAAACAATAATTGACCTATCTTATGAAAGCAAAAAATTGTACTTCTAATGGAAACTATAAATGAGACAATGAAGCAAAGATACTAGCCTCCTGTCTGTTGGCAGGAGTGGGCCCTTGCTCCACACCTTTAGAACCAAAGGCTAAACAAGAAACTCAAAATAGAAATGCAACAACACAATCTTTCCTCTAATCTAGCCTTTTCAAAAGTATATGCTCCATTCTAAAAATAAAATTACAGTAATACTACTAGCAAAAATATGTATATCTTTCTGTTGTTCCTATCTAAATATATATTAGTCCAAGTGACAAGATATCTTTTAGAACTAACTATTTTATCCATCAGTTCATCTTTGAGATATAAGCAATCTCTTATTCTAACTAAGACATACAATTGTCCAACTGAAAAGTATAATCATGCAAACTTGAAAAGGCTTTAGTGGTACTGAAGTTCCACTAAATTCAAAGTTTAACTTAAACAACAATGGGCAGCGAGGCCCTGAAATAGTGGTCTTAAATAAGTCTTTGAAACTCATGCAATAACAAAATAAAAAGGGGATGAGATCCCTGGTAGACAACTGAAGTCTTCACTGGAACACTTTGGGCTGGATGAGCAGACTCTATAGCACTGCAGTCACCTCTGGAGATGTAGGTTGTCAGCAGCGCCGGAGACTCTGTATTGTCGCCAGTAGCTCTGGAGACCCTGTGTTGTTGCCATCAGCTCCGGAGATGCATCCATGAATCCACTGAGGCGCAGCTGCAGAGATCCTACCTTCTTTGCTCTCCTACTCCTTCTTAAGAGATCCTCCAACAATTGGAAAATGTTAGAGTCCAATGCAGTGTTCTCCATGTCTAGCTCCGAAGATAATTAGGACTACCTCCGGAGATCTTCAAAACTGCTTTTCGCCTGCGTAGCAATACCTGTGAAACCCAAAAAGGAATTTTTCTGCACAACTTCAATAATTTCACTGCAACATAAGCCCTTTCATCAAAATAATAATCTTCAGTAATTCATCTCTTATTAGTATAATTAAAACATGACTTTATAGTTTCTATAGTGCAAATACTAGGACAAGCAGAATGAAAGGAGGGCAAATAGGAAGTAAAAAGGTATGTTTAGATTAGTGCTACCTGGCACTCATCAGCATCCAAAGAGCATTTACTTGAAGAAAAGCAAATCCATTTGAGTATCAAATCAAATCCAAAGAAGCTTCCTAAAAGTGAGATTGTTGGTCCCCCATCACTTTCACTCCACAACACTTCCATCGCCTTCCATAATCCCATCCCACATACACTTCACTCCATCCATAATCAACAAGGCTACGATGGTTCCCATTTACATTGTCTAAACACAAAAGAGGCTAATCTTGCACTTAAGCAGGTGCATGATGGTATCCTTGGTTCCCATCCTAGTGAGATTATCCTCCCAACACAACTTCCACATTTCAACCACCATCATGATCATTGTCCACTTGTTCCAAAGTCCACACTTCCACCCGATATCATACCTTTCCATACTTAGCTTGTTGCAATATCCTAATATACAAAAAAATCAAAATAGTAAAGAGAAATAATTTGTCTTATGGCAAAAACCACTTTTGTGGTGCCTTGGATAAGTACCATGGTGAAAACTTGCTCGCATGCACCATATGTAGTAGTCAGCTTTTGTTATCCTCTAGGTCACTTGTCCCATGCTTCTGCCATATCTTATCTACCATCCTTGTTATTTGTCAGAGTCTTCCCTCCCCTCCCTATCATATACATCCCACCCATTTCATGCTATCACCCTGCTTATACTTGGGGGCACTAGATTCTATTTTACTTTGGGCATAGGTTTCCTTGTAAATTCCTAGTTGTCCATGGTATGGCTAAGTTCCTCATCTTTGGGCCTCGTACACTTGCAAGTTCCATGACCATTTGCATATGTTGATATCACATATTCTATCTTACACCCATGACATTAAACATTCTCCATAGCATCCCCCAACTTTATCTTCCATCCATTCCCTTAATAAAACCATCACCCACTCCCATCCCCAAAACAAAATCAAAACATATCAAAACTTCTAAAAAAATCCCCAAAAATCGCATATCTAAAAAATCCAAGCAATAAATCCAAATGCAAGTCATCCTTAATCCATAAATCTAATCAAACAGTCTCACCAAATTACCCAATCGCATCCTTGGTTTTGTTTCCAATATTGTTGTCAACCCAATCAATCAATCAATCATCCATCATCCTCAATGGGATATATTGTTCCCACGTCCTTGTGTTGATCTAGGGATATATCATTCCCCACAATGACAGTTCACTATCTTCATCATCCATCGATCAATCATCAGTTTTTAGCTTGACAGGGGCAATACCTCATTTGTTTTTAATCATTTGTGCACGCATGCATGCTTGCTTGTGTGTGTGTTATCATTTTATCTTGCATTTAAATCGAGTCCTTGCAACATATTGCTACAATGACATCATGGTCTTACATATCATGGCGCCAACAGGCATATGTGTGCTTGTGACCTTTTATCTTTTTTGAGTCAGTCCTTTATGCACACGACACATCATCACCCTGGTCTTTATACCTTGGTGCATAATGTCTAATGATATATCAAACTATATGGTTGTTCACTTAATGCAACATAACGTATCATTCATCCATTTTATCCATCCTTTCTTTTGCATTTACTTTCCTTGACCAATCCATTTCATCCATTTTGAGAGCATAATTGTGTTCTTCCAATCCACCTATCCTCTCGAGGGGTCATCTCATCCTTACATCATTCCTCCTTGTCACTCCTTCAAGTGGCCGAGCATCCTTTTCCATCTTTTCCCATCATCCATACCTTATCTTCTTTGAAATGATGTTACTTCTCTTGGTCGCAACATCATCTCAAAGAGAGGCAAAATGTAGACACCTGGAATTGACCATGTCACTTTTATCACCTTGTTGACACCACTTTGTGACACTTTTGTCCTAAGAGTCCCCTTTACCATATCCCTTTCCCAAATTAATTAAAGAAATTATATTTATTTAATTATTCCATTCCCTCTATCACTTAAATTAAATAAATAAAATTTATTTATTTATTTAATCCATTTACCATTTTAGCCAAAATTAATTGAGTAATCTTATTTATTTAATTAATTTATCCTCCCAACATCCCCTCTCCAATAATGAATTAAATAATTTTATTATTTAATTTAATTATTAAGAGTCACACGACTAGCTTGTCCTTATCCTCATCCACTTGCCACAATCATTAAATAAGTGTGCCAAAAGTCAAATTAAGTGTTCATCTCAACCATCCATTTTCATACTACATCTCTCAATCCTAGCCATTCACATAAGGATAAGCCCTAAAAGCTTCCTTTGTTGCCCTAGAAATCCTTATCCTTGCCCTAATGTGGTCTCGACCTGTCCTAGCCATTAATCTAATATTTTAATCATAGTCCTTCATTCATCATATCTTACCTCTATAAATCAAGCCCCAACCAAGCCATTTCACAACACACGTTATGTCACAAGTTTATGCTATCAAAATTCTTATAGATTTCCCATCATCATCATATCCATCATCTTTATCTAGGGCTATGCTGCTAGTTTGAGCAACCAACATATACAATTTTCTATCAAAATATCATTAGAAGAGGTGTCTTAAGTATGAATTAGGTGCTTGTATTGTTTCCTTTATTTCATTCCATATTTCTGCATACACAGTTAACTATATTGATTTAGAATTTACTAATTAGGTTCACGAGTGAAATGTGGGATTGGATAATTTGTTAACTGACTTTGATTGATGAGGGAAATATGAGATTGGATAATTTAGAATTATTTATTTATTTAAATGATTATGTGTGCATAGATTAATTAGGAAACTAATTAATTAATTACTGATGATTAATTAATTAATTAGATATGGGGTGATATTAGAGGGACTTGAATAAGTAATTAATTAACATAATATAATTAATTAATCGACAAGGGGAATTAGTATTGTAGAAACCTAAAATTGGTCATTCTTCGTCACATCCCTAATTCATTCCTACTTACCCCCAATTCATCCCTAATTCATCCCTATTCATCACTAACTACCCCTATTCATCCCTAAACATCTCCAAATCATCTCTAGATGTCCCTAAACCACTATTTCGACCACATTAACTGAATAAACACATGTTTAGACAGTTAATTGATCAATTCCCCTTCAAACTGTGATTTTACAATATTTTATTGTCAAAATCACTATTCATGTATTATTCACTATTCATCTGTACCTACATTGGTACTTGCATCAATACCTAGCCCTAGCCAAAATGATTTATTAATCATTTATCCCCTTCTTCTATAGTCCAAACATTAGATAAATTTAATTTACCTATTATTCCCTTATCCCATCCCATGAATTAAATAAGTATTTGTATTTTTTTAGTTCCTATTTTCTACACATTTGATTAAGTCACCTAAACCTAATTAATTACCCTGATCCCCCACTTCCACAACCTAAAATCTAATCTAATCTTGGTCAAATCCTCTCCATTCCCCCAAATGTATAAAGGCATGGGCCTCTTGTACATGTCCACATGGCCTTCTTACAAAAGGCATGGTCAAGGACCCATGTACAAAGGTCTTTTTGTCCTCCATCCACTATTCCTCCAATTTTAAATTAGGCATGTACCCTTGCTCCCAATTTAACATTTAAATCAATTCCAATTCATCCTTTTTCCTCCATTTTTAAATTGGGCGTACCCATGCTCTCCAATTTAAAATTAAAATCAAATCCAACCCAGACCTCCCATCTATCAAGACAATCTCATTCATCCATCTTCCCAAAGTCAAATCTCAAAACTTCATTCCTCCTTGATCCAAGGACATCTCTCATCTAGCAATCCTATCATGACACTTGTCAAGATCTCCTTGGTTGAGCTCTCTCAAGCATCCTCATCCATCGATCTCCAAATCAAATCCCAACCATCCAATCGAGCCTCCAAAAATCTATAAATTGGAGCCCACCCTTATAATCTAACATCTTCGTGAGTTTTATTGTCAAGTGGTATCATGAAGGTTACAATTGCGCCTAGACTACAGATCAACGCTCATGAGCCTTCTGTTAGTGCCTAAACCTCATATTGTGGTGCTTGTGTCTACTAATACTTTGTTTTTGTAGGGCTTTCATGGATTAGTGCCTGGTTTTTTATACTTCATTTCATGATTTTATGTCTTGAATCTTGACATCTAACACTTTTGTTTGACTTGGTTGCATCCCTAACATGTCCTAACAACCTATTTTGCAGATCTACCCTCTATTTTGCAGGTTTTTCATCAAAGTATAGCCCCCCATCCTCTATGTGTTGTATCCGCGCCTGCACCCCCGAATCAGTGCCTACATCCCCAGTTCAGTGCCCCTATACTTAGGTATATCTTCCCTGTGATTCAGCACATAGTTTTCCTCTATCAGTGCACATAGCCTAGGGATTAGTGCCCTTTTCTGCATTAGCATCTAATTTTCCTCAATCAATGCCTACTTTTCATCAATCAGTGCCTAATTTTCCTCTGTCTGCACCCAGGACCTGGATTAGCACCTAAACCCCATACTTCAGTGCCTAGTTCCTACAAAGTAGCACCCAGATTTTGTATAACAACGCCTAGACTTGTCTGTCAGCGTCTGCATCCTAGAAACTTTAAATGCCCATAACTTTTGCAAAACATAATGAAATTTGATGATTTTTTTTAAATGACTTAAAATTTTGCAAGGAATCCAAATATCTTATCTAATTTGATTTATCATTCCATCTAACATTTAGGTTTTGTAGATTTTATCATTTCAATCTAACACACTTATTTGTAGCACATCGTTGGTCAAAGATAAAATCATCATAAGACTACTAACAAGTTATTGCAGCCCCGCTTGTCCAAGGATCTATTATTTTTCCATTAAATCTAGACACATTTCTTTTTGGGATTAAAAAGAACTTGTATGCTTTGTTTGAGGTCATTTCAAGGTGTATGCTCTCTCCTCGTGCCATTTGGCGATCTTGGAGACAAAAGCCTTGATTTGATCTAATCTTAGTTATCATTGTTAATCCTAAAGGGGCGACTTCTTCACGTATACTCTCCCCTTGCGCTTCGTGCGATCTTAGGTGATCAAAAGTGGGAAGTTGTTTCTTCTTAGGGGGTCTGCTTGGGGATTTCATCACCCCAAGGGACGACATCAACCATGTGTACCGACAGGGAATATCAAAGGGGGGAGAAGGAAACTTGTACCCCAATCTAGTTGCATTGTCATTGGGACAGCCTTGGGGCCCCAGGTGATTCCAAACACAAGGTGAAGTGGTGCTTGCTTAACCACTTGGTGCCACATCCCTTCAATGGACTAGTGTTCACAGTTTGGGCCTCACGTACCTTGCATATATCGATGACTCCTTAGCAAGCCCATACATCCTAGCTTAAGACCCTTTGGCCATCATATCTTGTGGTGCACCACTACAGAGGAGGGGAAGATGCTCACCATACTGTTATACTTGAGATAGGATATGCTTTGGACAAGATGAAAGTCTCCAAGGTGAGGGGTTAAGGTAGTCCATGACCTTATATTCCCTATCTATCCAAGCTATAACATCAAAGGTATTAGTGGGGGTGGGAATCTCGGTTCACTTTGAGTTGAGATTGACCCACGGCCACTTCGTGAGATCCACAAGATATGTCACTCCCACTTGAATAATCTAGGAATGTTGGTGTGTTTGGTGTGTCTTCATTGTTGAAACTTGTGAATCCCTTCAATCCAAATCAAATAAAAAACCTTTGCAAGAATTGTGCATGTATGTGTGTTTATTTTATTGCAAGGTTGCCTAAGGTCAAGCACCTAAGCCATCCTTAATCACATCTTAATTCATCATCCAAATCATCCATTTTCCTAATCCAAATCCAAATTATCCATTATCCTCATAATCCACATTATCCTAATCCAATTTCTTCCTATTCCACCTTATCTCACTCCAATTCCTCCTAATCACTCAATCAATTATCCAAGTTCATGATTATTATCCTAATCTAATCCCAGCATTTGAGCTTAATTAATCCCCATCTTTGAGCTTAATCCCATCCTATCATTCTAATCACCTTCTAATCCAATCATTTATGCATCATGCATTTTCCCTAATCATCCCTAAATCAATATTCTAATCTATTTTCCATTATCTTAATCACATCACTTTCATCTTATTCCAAGTCTTCATCACCATATTTATCCCATCTTAATCACTCCCCAGTCCATTTTCCCAAATCACTTCATCCACTTATCATAGTCTAATCATCTCATCCCAGCCTTCCTAATCATCTCATCCATTAACCACTCCTAATCCTAATCCCATTAGTGAGCTTAATCTTTCATCTGTTTTCCTCCTAATCCACATCATAATCCATTTCCCTAATCTGATTCTCTGTCTCCATCCTAATTTAATCCTAATCACTTCCTCACCCTCTTAATCCAAATATGTTATCCACATAATCCCAACTCTCTTTCACATCTAATCCAATCCATTCTCATCTAAATTCTCATCCCTAATCAAACCTATCATACATTCTCATCTAATCCCATCAAATATCCCAAATCACTTCATCCTCTAATCCATAATTGTATTCCAATCACCCTAATCATCCCATCCATTAATCAATTCCAATCATAATCCCATAGTTGAGCTTAAATCCAATTCCATCCTAATCATTATCCTCCATCGCTTATCCTCCATCACAAATCAATCATCCATTATCCATCATTCTTCTAACCATCCATCATCATAACTCAATTCCAATCCTTAATCCAAAAAACTATCACTTGCAAATTAAAATTTGGCTAAGGACCGTAACCCCCTTCAACCCTCTCTAAATCCTAATCATATCCCATCCAAACTTTATCCAATCCATAATATTATTTTTCCAAATCATCATCCAAATCACTATCCAAAGGGCCCTTGGCCTAATTCTTAATTAAATCATCCAATCCAATCCAAACATCAAAGGGCCTTTGGCCTAATCCAAATGATCCCCAATCAATCCAAATCTGGTCAAGTGTCATAGCTCATTGGCCTTGACTAATCAAATCGATCCTAGCATCAAGTGTCATACATCATTGATCTTGATCAATCCAAACCCAATCAATCCAAACTCCCCTCTAATCCAAAATCAAAATCAATTCATCAAGCCATCCTACATCACATCATCCTACATCCAAATCCAATCATGACTTCATATGATGATGTTGTTGAAAAACCTAAACTCGAAATCCTTGATGAAATCATTGCAAGTAAGCTCGCCATAAATTATCCTCGCCCATCCATAAACATGCAAGCACCCTTTGACCATGCATTGGCTAGCACAAGCTATTCCTTCGCACCTAATTACTTATCCTATGGTCATCCTTATGCTACCCTTGACAAAGGAAATCCATTCTATCCCCCATCCACATCGCATCATCCATCCTCATATGAAATCCCCATGATCTCCACCTCTTACATCCTTCTTATCCTTATTCCACTTATCCAAATCCGTCAATCAAAATCCACCACCCCCTTATCCGAATCTATCATATCCAAATCCAACATCTCCTTACCCATCAACCTCTCCATCCACCCAGCTATCTAATCCCCCATCTACTCCATCATCCAAATCCCCTACTAAATCTATGTCATCCTTTCTCCAAGGACTCCTTGCCAAGAGTGCTGAGAAAAATAATGAAAACAAACTTGTGGAGTCATGTCACCCCACTCCTCCCCAATCACCTACATGTGTCATTAATGACCCCATCATCCACCTCACACCCATGAAAACCAAACCATCTTCCTCTATCTTATCCAAAGTATCATCCTCTCCTCCATTTACTTCATCCAAGGAGCCTAGTCAAGCTACATGCTCCTCCCCCATCACACCAACCACGCAAATTCGGCTATGTCAAGAGCCTAGTCCAAAGCATGTTGAAACGCCCACCCCTTCCTAATCATGATCCAAGCATCCCATCTATTCCTATTCTTGATCCCACACCATCTACTATCGCTCCCATACAATCTCTTATTGATCCCCCATCATCCCCCATCATTCCTTTACCACCTCCCATTGAACCTTTACCGTCACCTATCGACCCCACCCCAAATCCACTATCTTATCGTCTTGGTCCCGCTACCTTCCTTCGTGGTGGTTCTCTCATAGAAGAGGAATAACTTTCTTCCACCACTCATACCCCTCCATCTAATAATAGACTCATGTCATGTTTTTAAAACAACACCCATCCCATCGCACAACATATGCTCCAAAACATGAACTATCATGGTAAAGGCCCAGGCCTTCATGAAAATGACATTTTGGAGCCCATCCATGTCAAAATCCATCCACGTGCACATGGCCTTAGCTGTACATCCCAAGGAAAACAATCTAAGCATGTTGGTACCACCCACGCACCTCTTAAATCCACTTCTTCCAAACCCAAACCCGATGCATCTCATTGTGCCTCCAAAGCATATGTCGCCATCCCTCCTCCTCCATCTTATTTCATCCTCCAATCCCAAAAGCATGTGACCATACACCTCCCTAAATCTACACTTCCTCCACTACTCCCAACTCCTAATATCCCCATCCTTAAATCCCCTTATCCCCCTATCCTTAATATCCCCATCCATAAATCCCAATCCCCTAAAATTCCTAATCAAGATCAACCAAAGCACTCACCGTACAAACATGAAGCTATCAAACACCCCATGGGATTCAAAAATAATACTTTGGATGCCTCCCTACATAAAGAAAAAAATCCACAAAAACCTAAAGAGTATCATGTCGTAGGGCATCGATACACAAAATCCACACTCCAAAAGGTTAGATAAGCCCACACCTCCAAAAGTAAAAACAAAAATGGTGTGGGTCCCCAAACAGAAAGAAACAAACCTAAGTGGAGCATCGACATCCCATTCCATCCTCAGATCCCAAAAATCTAGCTCCCCATCAAAAAATCCTCAAAATCCTAAGTCCGTTTGGGTCCCTAAATTCCCAAATCGACAATCCCAAAATCCCCCATCCTGATCCTATAAATCCATCATGAATCCAAAATCCCCATTACTTGCCACTCCCCCTCCAAATCAAAAGCTTCAAAATCCATTATGGTGTATACAACCGTTGGTCTTCATTCCCATCACAACATTCCCACATACCTTCATCCCCCCATCATATATCCCTTATTCCACCTATCTCCCCCATCACATGTCTATGGTCCAGGCTTTTGCCTAAACCCCATTTCACCATCATCCATCCATACCATTCATAATCTACATCATAATCCACTATTCTATAATCCATCCATATCACTCAATCTCCCTCGTACGTCATCCCCTACCAACATCCATGCGCATGGCAACATTTGACATGGTCCATGTGCAACATCCATCCAACATGTGACACTTCCACCTTGTATGGAAACCGACACTTGAGTCCACATCCTCCTTCATGCTTCCTTCCTCTATCCAAATCCATCCATCCCATCCAAATATCACAAGCACAAAAAAAAATCCAAAAAAATTAGAAAAAGCAAAAAACAATCAAAAAAATCAAAACAAAAAAGGTAAAGAAAATATAAATCCGCCCAATGGTGAAAACCACTCCTCGTGGTGCCTTGGGCAATTACCATGATGAAAACCCCTTGTGGGCATCATGTGTAATCCCTCCTCCATTTGCACCTTACACTTGGGGGCAAATCTTACCTAACCTATTATTTCCCCATCCATCACATATCCTCATCCTATCCTCCTAGTTGTTCCCATCTACTTATCCATTAATCCACTTCACTATCCCTATCGACTTATCCTATCATATCCTATCCATATCTCCCTTCCTATCCTATCATCCTTTCATCCTACTTCCTCGCTTGTGATCCTTTTAAGGACAGGGGCAAAATATAGACATGCCTTAGACACACCTTGACATACCTTCCTTCCAAGCATATCCACCATCTGTAATCCTCTATCACCTACCTATCCTCCCACGTTCCTTATCCCTTCCTCCTAATCCGTCATCCCCCTATCCCCACATCCCCTTCCTTTTACTTCCTCTCCACTGTCTCTTATCCACTAGCCACTATCACATATCCATCATCCCTTTATCACTCATCCTTATTATCCATTATCCATTACCCCCTTATCATTTCATCCTCGTCATCCCACTGTGCCTTGTCGAAAGACTCGGCTTTCCCTTGTCATTGGTATCTAGCTAAAAGCTACCTATACGCAACCCAATGCATCCACTCCCAACAATCCAAATCCCCAAATCCCCAAATATCCAAATATCCCAAAAATCCAAATTGCAAGAATGTCCTTATCAATGCACATCGTAATCTAGAATCATCATCAAAATCATCCAATCGCATCCATGGTCTTGTTCCCAGCCTTGCTACAAGCCTTTGATCCAACATCATCCATAACCATCATCGGGATATATCGTTCCCAATCCTCATGTTATTCTTATTGTCAACAACACAATCCATCATCATCAATCCATAAATCTTTGGCTTTTTAGCCTGACCAGGGGCAACATCATGTTTGTCTTTGTATCATTTTTTGTGCATGTGTGCTTGCTTATGTATGTGCATTATCTTTTATCTTGCATCAGTACGGGTCCTTGTAACCTACCTGCCATAGCGGTATCATGATCTTCCATATCATGGTGCTATTACGCCATAGGGTTGCTTGTGACCTAATCGGTTCACTTTTATGCATGGGACACATTGTCACCCTGGTTCCTTGTACCTTGATGCATAACATCTCATGCCATATTAAACAAGGATGGCTCTTATTTATCAGTGCATCATAACGCATATTCCATGGGGTCAAGAACTATCATTACTCCAACTAATATTCATATCTTGTGTGTGTTGGAACAACTTTTTGCATACTAGTCGTCCTTTTGCATCCAAGGTCATTCAATACCTTTTGTGCACTAAGGACTTATGCTCTAAGTTTTCTTTCTCACACATCTAGACAAGGTTGTATTATGTTGGGGATGTATATGTTGCCTCCCTCCATTTTCCTCCTTAATCCTTTCATCCCATCCTTCTATCTCATCATTTACCCTATCATTTATCCCCCATCGGCCCCATCATCCAATTTCTTACACCTAATCTACTCTATCCCCCCAATCCATGTGGTCTTTCAAATTCCACTCTCTTCTTTCTAATCCAACCTTCTTCATCCTTTCGAGATCGCACCCATGCTCTTCAAACCCGCCTGCCCTTTCGAGGGGACATCATCCCTACCATCATCCCTACCATCATCCTTACCATCATCTCTCGTTGTCACTCTTGCTTCGTGTGGCTAGGGCATCTTTATCCCTAGTCCTACCACTTTCTTTTAATCGTACCTAGCGCTATGTTTTATCTTTCTTTGAAATGATGCTACTTTGCAACACCATCTCAAAGAGGGGCAAAATGTAGACATCTAAAATTGGTCATTCTTCGTCACATCCCTAATTCATTACTACTTACCCCCAATTCATCCCTATTCATCACTAACTATCCCTATTCATCCCTAAACATATCCAAATCATTTATAGATGTCCCTACATCACTATTTCTACCACATTAACTGAATAAACACATGTTTAGACAGTTAATTGATCAATTCCCCTTCAAACCATGATTTTATAATATTTTATTATCAAAATCACTATTCATATACTATTCACTATTAATCCGTACTTGCATTGGTATGTACCTAGCCCTAGCTAAAATGATTTATTAATCATTTATCCCCTTTCTTTATAGTCCAAACATTAGATAAATTTAATTTATCTATTATCCCCTTATCCCATCCCATGAATTAAATAAATGTTTGTATTTATTCAATTCATATTTTCTACACATTTGATTAAGCCACCTAAACCTAATTAACTAACTTAATCCCCCACTTGCACAACCTAAAATCTAATCTAACCTTGGTTAAATCTTCTCCATTCCCCCAAATGTACAAAGGCATGGGCCTCTTGTACATGTCCACATGGCCTTCTTACAAAAGACATGGTCAAATTGTACCCACGTACAAAGGTCATTTTGTCCTCCATCCACTATTCCTCCAATTTTAAATTGGGCATGTACCCATGCTCCCAATTTAAAATTTAATTAATTCCAACTCATCTTTTTTCCTCCATTTTTAAATTGGGCAATGTACCCATGCTCTTTAATTTAAAATTCAAATCAAATTCAACCCATACCTCCCATCTATCAAGATAATCTCATCCATCCATCTTCCCAAAGTCAAATCTCAAACCTTCATTAATCCTCCAAGGACATCTCCTATCCACCAATCCTATCACGACACTTATCAAGCTCTCCTTGCTTGAGAGCTCTCAAGCATCCTCATCCATTGATCTCCAAATCAAATCCCAACCATCCAATTGAGCTTCCAAAAATCTAAAATTTGGAGCTCACCCCTTCACAATCAACACAATTTCTTCTTGTAACATAATGCTGTCTATTTTCCTCCAATACTCCATGAGAAGCAAGGTTATGTTGCCCATTTGAGGAGCCATCCACATCAACACCATCATGGAGCACATCCACAATCAAGGTTTACACGTGTTGTTCATAGTTTAGCATCATATGTATGTCTTGCATTTCTTTTATGCTCAATCAGAGGTAGCCTAGATATTAGGTGAAATAGGTAAGTGTTTTAACTTGTTTCTTGAGGTCAATTTCTTGGTTATACAAGTATGATGAATGTGACAAATCGATAAGGTAATTAGTCGACGAGACGATAATAAGTTGAGAATGACTTAACGATAAAATTAATATATGACATGAGACTAGGATGATGATACAAAATTAGTTGACTAGGTGAAAATAAAATAACAACATTACGGTGGTGAAATCTAAGTGTCTACTCCTTTATATACCACTTTTGTTTAATTTTATCTCCATTTCAAATAATCATTTTTAATTAACACTTTTAATTGCATATAATCTTTAAGTCGTAGTCAAGTGTACCCATACCCATTACACCATAACTTCACATTATGTTAACAAGAGTTGTGGAAAGGTTCAACAATCAAGCCTTTAAAAGATCTTGTTTGTACACGTGTGAACCAGGTTCCAACTTGATTCATGATTATAAGTCGTCCTATTAGTATTACACCACAATTCCACAAATTTAAGAAAACCTAGGCTAAATTGAAATTTCAACCATTGGAAAAAAAACAGAAGTATGACACGCACCTGCAATAAAAGCATAAACAATACTTAATGTCAGCAGACTCAGCACCATTGCAAATAAATTTGCAAGATCAGCTTCTTTGGAAATTACCTATATCTTCGCCATAAGGTTCTCCAGAACAATATATTAAACTTCTCACTTCTCTTTCACAGACGCTCTTCTCTTCCGAGGATTATTAGGAAAACCCTAAACACATCTTCAACGGAAGAGAAGAAAAAGAGGAATTCAGCGCAGTCTGCGATTTGACGGCCATTTTTAAACGTGTCCATCGTAGATTGTTTCAAAGGTAAGTTTTCAAGGTACCGGTTTTGTATTTCATTTCAAGGAGCTATTTTTTGGTCTTTGAAAGGGGATTTTAGGGCTTACAGCAAGAGTTAGAGTGAAGTTCTTTTATACTTAATTGCATTACAGTTGCATTAGTATGTTCCTATGTTGCTGCACTGTGAGCTGCATTGTAGGTAACAGGAAACTCAAAGCACAATTTAGGGTTTGAAGAATTTGTTTTTTTTTGGTACGGTTTAGAGTTAGGGTAATTGCAATTTTTTTCTTAAAGTCGAGAATCAATGGCCTAGTGGGTATTTGAGAGTTTTGAGTTGGGAAGTTACTCCATTTTTCTGAAAAAAGAAAACCCGTCAAGAGGAAATTGGTAGTATTTCCAAAACATTTCACAAAAGATTTGGATACCCAATAGCATATTCAAAACATTTGATTAATGGTTTTGATATGCATTTCAAAATAGTTGATTATTGATTTTGATGCGCATCATCATTTCTAGAATAATTTTTTAAAGAATTTTAATAATTAGTAGCATTTCAAGAACAGGTGGTAAAGGATACTGATACCCAGTTGAGTTTCCATATGTTTAATGCAGGATTTTAATGCCCAGTAGTTTTTCCAGGACATTTACTAAAGGATTTTGATACCCAGAAGGGACATCTGCCGTATACGTACTGCATTGGGAACTTAGTTTTAAAGATTCTGTAATATTGGGGAATTTGCGAGTCTAGAGAGAATGGAGCAAGTGCCTGCAAAGAGGGGCCCAGGAAGGCCTCCGAAGTCGTTGAAGAGACGTCCAGGAAGGCCCCCAAAGAAAGAGATTGTTGGAGGAGAGGTAGTTATGGGCAGCTCCCCTTCAAGCTCCCCTGAATTTGAGAAGGCTAATAATACCAGCAAAACTAATTCTGTAGAAGATTCTCCCAATGGCAATATTGATATTGTAGTTAGTGTAAGCCCTCCTGGAAGGGGAAGACCAAAGAAGCGCCCCGTGGATTTGAGTTCTGCATCAGGTTTGAATAAAGTTGAGAATGCGGATGCCAAGGGCTTGAAGAGATTGAAGAGTGAACGGCTTCGGGACATGTCGCCTACAAGGAGAAGTGGAAGGTATTTTGAGAGCTTATCACCGACTCATAGTACCCTTGGTCCTGTTTTGGGTGATGTAATAAGGCAGAATGCTACTGCTGAGGTGACTGAGGATGTCAAAGGTTCGCCATCAATGAATGCGGTAGTCAAAGTGTTTTGTGTGCACACAGAACCAAACTTTTCGCTTCCATGGCAACGCAAGCGTCAGTTCAGTTCAAATAGCAGCGGATTTATCATTGGTGGTCGCAGAGTACTTACCAATGCTCACTCTGTAGAGCACCATACACAGGTAAAGCTGAAGAAGAGGGGATCCGACACTAAATATCTGGCTACTGTGCTTGCAATTGGGACCGAGTGTGACATTGGTAAGTGCAGAACTATTATATTTGCTTGGGAGAACAACTGCATGAGTGAGTCAACAATTGAAATATGTATTTTGTTTGATTTTGACAGCATTGTTAACTGTGAACGATGACGAGTTTTGGGAAGAAGTGACTCCTGTGCAATTCGGAGCTCTGCCATCTTTGCAGGATGCTGTCACTGTAGTAGGTTATCCAATTGGCGGTGACACAATTTCTGTGACCAGTGGAGTTGTGTCACGCATTGAAGTTCTTTCATATGTACATGGATCCACAGAATTGCTAGGAGTGCAGGTGACTTTTTGAATGTCTTATTTGCTTTTAAGGATTTGTGTACACTGCTGCATTGCTATGCTTTAATGATAATGATGTCTTGACATTTTGCTTACACTGAATGGACATTTTAAAAATATAAATCAAAGGGGATTGAACTGTATTTGGAAGGGTGAATATAGGCTGATGTCCTGTTTGAATAGATTATTTCAGATTGATGCTGCTATAAATGCTGGAAATTCTGGTGGACCTGCCTTCAATGGCAAGGGCCAGTGTGTGGGAATAGCATTTCAGTCTCTGAAACACGAAGATGCAGAAAATATTGGATATGTTATTCCAACTCCTGTGATTGAACATTTCATCTCTGATTATGAGCGTTCGGGAGATTACACAGGTTTGGACTTTTCATGTTCTGAATTATTTGTGAAGCTTTCTGGTCTGTTTGCAATGTTTTTGTAATTGTGTGTTGGATATTTTTTCACTGGTTGCACTTTGTTAGTGTTTTATTTTGTCCCTTTGAGGCCAATACAAAATGGAACAACGTGTAAGGTTAAACCTTTATTCAAATCGGAGGGGGAAGCTCCTTTGTAATGAAAAACTAAACTAAAACTCTAGAATTCTAACTATGGAGACGACTTTTGGATTTATACAGTATGCACAAAATGATCTTCTGGGGTTTGTGGCATGCAATGCAAACAAACTAAAAACTAGCCTATCTTTTGGTTCTCAGGAATGATCACAAGGCCACAACAGCTTTTCCACACATAGACAAGAGATCTTAATATTTTATATTTATGACCAACACAAGCAACCTAACCTATGACAGCCGAACACACACATTTTCTGGCTAAAAAGCAGACACTAGAAAGCTAAGTTACAAGGTTCACCGTTTTTTGTCCATGAAATTCAAAATCCAGCAAACATAAACACAAACCTAAAAAATTACTTCAGTTTGCCTACAAATGCACCATACGAAAACATACAATTTTTTGTACTTTAAGGTTTTTGATTTTTCATCCATGTGTGCTCCATCTCGTTACAGTTTTGTTTTGTTCTGCATGAACGGTGGGTGAATGCTATGCATTGGGCTGGTCTTCCCATAACTGTGTGAGACAAAAGGCTTAGTTGTTGAATCGGAATCGGGTATGGTTACGACACAATGGTACAACAATGTTTTTTGGAAGGGCTGGGTACATTCTGGGTTTGTCCGTACAAAAAACTTATAAAAATTATAAATATATAATAATATTCAAGTAATATAATATAAATAAATAAGATTAATGTGATAGAATATTAATAAATTAATATTAATTTATTTGATGAAATAACGTTAACAACTAGATATGCAAATTTAAATATAATTTAATGATATTAACCTATACATAAAACTAAAATGTTATAATATAAATAAATTATAAATATCTATACAGAACATATATAATAATATATATTGCGCTAAAATGATGAATGTTATAAAGGGCATTATAATATTTAGATAAAGTAAACATCTAAAGGGTATTGTAATATATAAAATGTTAAATGATTCATATTACAAAAAATACAAATATATTACGTATGAATAAAGCACACCAGAATTTAAACAATTGTATAATGCAACCTTAAAACAAACAACTCATAAGGAAAGTAGCATATAATTGCGATTCCAGCGGCAGGCGACTCAAGCAACAGAGAGATGCATGCAGAAAATATTCTCTGATTGCTGCAACTCATTTGATAGTTGTTGTTGGCTGTTAATCAAACGAAATGCGTCGAAAATCGTAATTAATTGTCGTTTCATATCCTGTTCACTCCTGCTGTCTGCTGTTGCTGTGATTCCAGGGCGCGAAATGCATTTTTTAGTTTTTCAGTTTTCGTCGTTGCTGTGAGACTTGACAGTAAATTTCACACACAAAATGCGTAATGCTGGTTGTTTAGCATTTGGGGATGGTTGTTTATGATTTTGCAGGTCAAAAATTCAAAAAAAATTCTTTGAAAAATTCTGCCTGATAACCCTGCCTGATGCCATAGGCAGTTTGGATCTGTACCTGATTTTGGTACGACATATACCTGGAAATGTTGTTATATCCAGACGATTCAGTAACATAGATAAAAGGTGATAAATAAGGTTGCAAAATGGTTGAGAGGAGGTGATTCAAAACTAATGAATTCCTTTATTCATTATTCATTTATCTTTAGTTGTTTCAACATTTGAAGTGTTATTTAGCAAGCCCTATTTATGTGGGCGAAAAGGGAGAAACTTTGCTATTATGAGTTATGTTGTCTTGACTTCACATTCTTTAGTGTCAATAAATTTTATCCTAACTATGTTTATATGACATAAACTTATCTAAGGTTGCAGCCAAATTAAATTATAAATATTTAATTTTTATTATATCTCACCCAATTAGATTTTTTTCTTAAGTCGTTTTATTTATTAATTTTAATTTTCCATTAATTAAATTAATTTAATTTAAATTGTTAATTTTAAATCTTTAGATTTTCTTTTATTTATATTTATTTCCATATTATTATTATTTTTTGATAAAATTAAAAATTTATTGACGAGTTAGAGAGGCACAAAGCTCAATACAAAGAAACTAAATAGAGGCCAAAGATTTAAGAATTAGCATTAGGGTCCTACTTTCTTGATATTTAGATTCATATTGCTCGTGCTTGGGCACTCATTACCATGATAGAGTCGGAAATGAATTTGACTCACAAGACTTCTTGTCTCCTGAACCAATGTTCAAAGACTATGATGGATATCTTTGAGATCGCTAGTGTTGACATGAATGTTATTTAAAATTTTTGCCCGATTGCCTTCATTCTCATTTTGAAAAAGTTGTGTATTAGAATTCTCTAATAAATCTTTAATAGCTAACATGAGATTTTGGAGGTTCACGTGTTCATTTTTTGTTTCTCGGAGAAAAGCTTACTAATGGACATAAGATTTTGAAGGATAGGCACAATTGTAGTCACAGAGCTTGGGAGAGTGTCAAAGATTTTGAGAGATGATCCAAGCAGGGCCATTAGAACAATGAGCTTTTTAACATGGTGAAGCTTTTTCCACAATAGCCTTACGCTTGCCTTTCGAGCTACAATGGGATGGTTTATCCATCGTATCCTCATTATTGCTTCTCTACAGGATCTCACTACCACTATTGTGAGGTCTCCTCGTCTGTTAAAGATTATTAGATCTATTAAAATTGTTCACATTATCATTTAGAGTGATGATCATTTGAACTTGAGGAAATATTAGAATTTACATTGCCATGAGTCATCGGAGGAAACGAGCGAACACCAATAGCTATTTGCTGGAAATCAATGCCATCATGCAAACTTCGGGACAACGAATGCATCAAGTTTGCAAAATGGAGAGCCCCACAGGCCAGAAAAAGGATTCCAATAGGAGCTGCCAATAACTTTGAAAGGTTCGACAGACGTCTTCTCATAAACCTTAAGAAAACCATAGTGCCTCCATCACACCGAGCAAAGAACTAAAGAACAAAGTCAAGACAACTGTAGCCAAGGAGAAGACAATTAAACCAATAAATAACCTCCTAGTACACCTAAGAAGAAGAAAGAGGCGCAGCTAGCTAGGCAATGTGACAGAGTAGAAACATGTTAGTTGACTAGGCCATATAAGGCAAGAGAAGCAGCAAAACAGGTAACTTGATCCAAGAGGATAAGGAATTGCTATGAGCCAATCTTAGGGGACGAGCTGGAGATAAGAAAAGACTTCTAATTGAAGGAAAACAACCTTAGAAATATAGTAAGAGAAAGCGCCACAAAAGACAAAGGGGGTGGTGTGTAAAGGAAGGGAATCCCATTAGAAAGTTGACTAAAAAAGCCACCATAAACAAAGAATAGAAGAGACATGTAGAAAGGCTGCACCTAAGGGAAAAGGAAGAAGAACCTAGGAAGGCGCCAAATTGCCCAAAAAACCACCATAGAAAAGGAGCTAACATGAACAACTTGCCAAAAAACTAGAAAGGGAAAATCGCGTATACTTCTTAAGATAGATTTATACTCTTTTTTATCATCATTAATTAGAAACTTAAGAGAGTAAATATTTTTCGACGGTATAATCTTTGTCAACTTGTCAAAAAGAATAGAAGTGTTCATGGAGATTGAGGTTGGCCAACCAATTGGCTGCTTTATTCCTTTCTCGCAAGACATGCCTTATACAAATATTGTCAAATTGATTGGTAAGCATTTTAGCCTTCTCAATATATTTTCTGATCCACCACTATGCGAATTTTCCATTTTGAAGCCCATTGATTATTAGTTTTGAGTCACCTTCTATGATGAGGTTTTGGATGTCCAGCCATAGCGGTTAGTAATAAGTGTAACTGTATAATAATATAACCGTGAACGTCTGAAACTGTAACATTTTATAATAATTTTTCATGAAAATTATAAAAATGATTTTATAATCTGCTTGAAACTGTTAAAATCTTTGAAGATTCCTTATGCACACCCTTAATGACTTGTAAATGATGCATGTAAAATTTATTAGTTCAATATCCTGATTTTGCAATAATAATTGGTCCGATATCCTGATTTTAATCAGGCAGTTGCTTGATAAACAAACACTATTCTACAGCATGTTTAAGGATGGGATGAGTAGACTCCTTTTGTACTGCATTTAATTAAATGCTGTGATGCAGGAGTATCTTGAGGGTAGTGTAATCTTGGATTGCCCAAAAAGAATTCATGGATTTACAGGCATAGGTAGGCAGAATAAATGACTCCTTTTTGATCATTTGGTCATGTTTGAGCTCAAACAATGCTTCTAAAGGCACCATAGTGAGAAAAGCAGGATTAAGAGGTGTTTGCGAATTAATGTAAGTAATTGAGGACTGTGTAAAGCTTAGTGTTCACCTTGCAATAAGTCCCATAGCAAAACCTTTGCAGTCAACTCTCTTTTTGTCAAAAATGAGTTATATTAGAGAGCTACAGCACAAACGCATATTTTGACAATAAAGATTCTAGAGTCAAACTCTTCAGACTTCAGAGTGTGCAGTTCACATCAATCCAAAATATTGGAATCAGAAATCTAACATATTGGACATCAATGTGATCACAATCACATTGTTGGAAGCAAAATAGCGAGACTCCAAAAAATAGTAGTAAATGCAACAAAAGTAAATATGACGTTATGATTATAAAAATGATTATAAGATGTAACATGACTGCATTACTACTTTTAGGAGTTGGGTACCGAGAACAAAAGAATGTGATGCTCATTTTTCATGAAAATTTTAAAATAGTTTTCTGTTTTTTTCCCTTTGTCATAAATGCTACTTTGAAGAACGTTTTTTCCATTGCATTGCTGCACCCTGTGATGGTTTGCAATTATCTTTGCTGTTTTGGCTGTTTTTATGACTGGACATCTTTTTGTTTAGACATGTTTTGAATTAGTTTCATTTTGGGGCAAGAGAAAATGTTTGTATTATTTTTAAGGCTAGTTAGGCTTTGATTAATTTGAGTGTATTGCAACAAATATTTCTTTCTTTTTCTGGAATCCTTGTACTGCAACAAAACATCTTCAATGCTGGCTCCTGGCATAAGAATGTTTGAAATTGTTACATTAAATGTACTTTGTATACTTCAATAATACTTGCAGTCATGTTCACAATAATGAGGCAATCTGGCCAATAAAAGCTGTATATTTTGCAAATAACAGCATGAAGAAAATTGGTTAAATAAGCAAAGATAATTTTTTACAACTTAAAACATTCAATACACACTTTCAAAAGCTGGTAACCAAATCGGTCCTTATTTAACTTGTACATGAAAGACTAGATTTAGATGTTTTTGCATATTTGGTCATAATGTCGCACCAAAAAGACTTTGCGTGGGCACATTACACATCAGTCTCAGGTACAACCAAGGTCAAATGTAATTTTTGTTTGGATGGTTTCAATGGAGGCATATGTTGCTTCAAATGGCATTTGGTGAAGGAGCCAAGGCATGACTCCTTGTCCAAAGTGCTTTGCAGATGTCACATATCAGGCAAAACAAGCTCTTCAGGCATATTCTGATGGTAAGGTAGAAAAGGCAATAATTGAGACAGAACTGGCTTCTATTTCTACAAATGCTAGGGGCAATCCTTTGGATGAGGCAACTAGTGCACAAGTGTCTTTCAAGGAGTTTGAGTCAACACCTACTTCTACAACATGTAGTGCAAACACAGGTGGAGGAAATATTAATTCTTTCTTTTCACCTCATACTACACTAGGATCACAGACTACTTTGGAGAGTATAGGATGGAGGAAGAACGTCCATGAACAGGTGAAGAAGATGATTGCAAATTTCTAGTACTACTCTAGCCTGCCATTCCCTGTTGTCAAGTCTCCATACTGACAAGGTATGGTGGATGCTATTGCAATTGTACGTCTTGTGTTCAAAGCCCCATCTTATGAGACATTGAGGGTTGGCATGCTCAAAGTGTAATGTCCCCTTTTGGGATTGCACTAAATCTTGCCCTAGAATCACAAGTTAGGGTTACAACTTACCAATTAAATACTATAAGCAAGATAAATCCTGGTTTGGGTGTTGCAATCATGTTAGATAATATTGGAAATATAATTCATATAATCAAAACATATATAATAAATTATCTATTTAAATCATCTAAGATATATTAAAATAAATTAGTTAAGTTTCTCTAATGGTCAATCTAGTTGTTTTTCCTATTTTTAGCTTCCGTCTAGGATAAGTTAGTTTTATGCTTTATTAGCTTCAGCTTTTTGCTTTATGCAAGTTGTTAGTCTATTCTTAGAGTTTGCATTCTCTTTATATGAGCATTCCCTCTTCATTGTAATATAACTTCATTTATTAATATTATTTCATATCTCATTCTATAATACATCATGTAACATGGTATTAGAGCCCAGGTCGAGGGCTTCCGTAAATCCATACCTTGTCGGCGTTTCTTTCCTCTGGTTTTTGCGCGCCATTTTCACCATTTGTTTTGGTTTGCGATTTCCTTGTATTCTAGGGTCGTGATTTATGGTGGAAAGATGCGTTTTGTAAAGGGTTTCGCGTTTTGTTTGTTTCTAAGGTTGTGAGGTTGTGTTTTCCTCTTTCATCGCGTCTTCTCTAGATCCTGTTTGGTCGTGGATTTTTCGCCCTTGGATATGACATCTTCTATTCCTGGAGGTCGTTTATTTGCTGGAGAGACTTCTACAAGTCGCGATTTGTTCTGATTAATGGGTCGTTTTTTATTTTAAAGTTTCTGTTCGTGTTTTTTGAACATTTCTGGATGCGATATTTTTTTTGGTTGAAGACTTTTCTGGGTCGCGGTTCCTACTGTCGGCCGTTTTCATCTGTTTATGGATCGCGTGATATCCAGTCGTGATTTCCAATCATCTGTGGTTTGTGATCGACGTTTTTGGCAGAGTCGTGTCGTGACACATCTCATTTTTTAGTGGGCGTCTTTAAATATGGCTTTGAACGATTCTGCGTGGGAGTTTTTTTTTGGCCGTCATTTTTTCGGCCTCTACAATTTGATTGTCATTTCAGTAGTGTTTCTGGTAAGGACATGATTTTGGTCGGACCTGTTGCTAATCGCGACTCGCTGAAGATTTCTCTGTGGTTCCTGCGGCGATTTTTCATCCAGTTTGAGATAGATCCTCATTGGGATTTGTGTTAAGGATGATCTTGGCGACTGTCTTGCTTCCATTGTCTCGGTTGATAGCAGCCTCAGATGTCTTAAGGGTTTTTTGTTTGGTCAAGGATCGACGGCCTACATGTCTCTGTCTTCAGTCAAAGTTTGTCTTACTGTGGCTTCAACATCTTATGATTGTTGATTTGGGGATCTCTTACTACAAGTTTGAAGTGGGTTTCTGTGATTTGTGCTTACAACGCCTAAACTCACTCAGCTTTTCGTCCTTACCATGCGGACATATATATTTTTTTGCCTCGAAATCTGCGTTTAAATGTTCTGAGCTCATACTTTCCGTGTTCGGATTTATCTCAAGATCCATGCCTTTGTATTTGTATCTCAACTTTATTCCGTGTTTTTGGAATCTGTGCTTCGTAACCCGTGCAAGGGTTCTGTTAAGCTTCAATGTAGTCTATCTGCTTCGATATTCGTGCCAACAACTTATAATCCATCTTTTTGTGCCTCGAAAAGTGTGAAGTATGGCATCTTTTTGGACAGTAGTCAGAAGTTCAAACGACAACAAACTTTTTGATTGTCGGTGTTTTTTGACAGAATCTCATCAGAGTTTGGTTCCTGTTCTGTAGCCCTGTGAATGGGGTTTTGTTTTCTGTTTTCGACGGCTTCCTTGTTTGGCAAATGTTTTTGCCTAGTCACTGTTTCTGGAGAATTTTTTGCCTTTTCGCTGTGGTTCACAGCTTTGAGGGCTTCTTTGATTTGCGTTTACAATGCTTAGCCCCTTCTAGTCATCAGTTGGATCAACGGTCAGCATTTGTGTTTGGTAGGCGGCCATTTTGCTTCTTTGAATTCCTCGAGATTTGTGTTTCGACACCTATTTTTCTATTTTCCGTTCATGCCATCCATCTGTCTCGGAAGACAGTCTGTTTTGGGAGGGCATCTTGGTATAGTTAGGATATTGACCATTAAGGGGGGGTATTAAAATAAATTAGTTAAGTTTCTCTAATGGTCAATCTAGTTGTTTTTCCTATTTTTAGCTTCCTTCTAGGATAAGTTAGTTTTATGCTTTATTAGCTTCAACTTTTTGCTTTATGCAAGCTGTTCGTCTATTCTTAGAGTTTGCATTCTCTTTATAAGAGCATTCGCTCTTCATTGTAATATAACTTCATTTATTAATATTATTTCATATCTCATTCTGTAATACATCATGTAACAAGATACACATACACACACACACATATATAGATATATATATATATATATATATATATATATATATATATATATCTGGTTTCAGGTCTACATAAACTACACAATATCTATAGTGCATGATAGAAGATCAGCCATAATGCATAGAGGAAATTTAATCATGATAGGACTTGGATGAGGGACATGATAAGTCTACTTGAAGCTATCCATACCAAGCCCAAGAGCACGAGTGTCTTAGACAACCCACCCCTTGGCCCAAGCGGCAGGAATATCCAAACTAAGACAATTCCACCCTTGGGTTGGTGTACTTGGCGGATAAACTCGTATCTACTTTCCCTATCCATGTTACCCTTTCCGTCCTTATGATTGAAACTCCTTGAATCCATCCTAATAACTAGTCATGGTTCGGCTTGAAAGGAAAGCCTTGAAAGGGGTGCTAGTAAACTACTCACCCACCTAAGCCCAAGAGCATGAGTGTCTTAGACAACCCACCCCTTGGCCCCAAGCGGCAGGAACATCTAACTAAGAGAATTCCACCCTCGGAGTGGCGTGCTTAGCATGAGAGGCCCGTAAACAGCATCCTCCTAACTTGCTTCCTTCAACCTTACATTTGATTTATCATAGGATAAAGATATACATAAATACATATATATTCTATTCCTTTTAAAGGAATATAATCTAAGCGTTGATCCATTCCCGTAGATTTACCTCTGCTAAAAATATATTTATTCTTCTTTATTTTTGAATTATGATGTATTGATTGATGATCCTGTTTGCCGATTTGATTAATTCAATAATAGGATTATAGAATGATAGAATAATAGGAGGATAGAATGATCGAGTGATAGAATGATATAATGATGAGGAAAGAATAAAATAGCAAGGGTACATAGGGACGCGTCCCCACCTCCTCCAGCCCCGTCCCCGCCCTCAGTGACGTTTCCGGGACGGGGGGGGACCGCTGGGGACGTCTCCACGGCTTCCCCTGAAAATCAAAAAAACTGGAAACGTCCCCAAAACACAGCTAAATAAGTGGGGACGGCTAGAAGTGTATCGGGGACTGTAATGTCCCCTTCTAGCAAGCCAAAATTTCCGCAACCTTGCAAACAATTTCAACTTGTAAAAGAGTACATTAGTATTCAATTCCTCTTTTCTATGTCAATAAAACATAAACTATATGCTCTCTTATTATCATAGATCTATTATGTAAGTCTCATGTTACCATGGAAGAGATATACTTGGGCCTATTGTTAATCAAATCCTCCATCTTATGAGAGTGAATCCATTAGGGTGCAATGCCAATGGTATAGGTCGTTCTTCCTTCGAGGGGTGCTCTAGACCCAGGCCACTCTAGGACCTTCCTTTGACTTGGGGTTCTCTAGACCACTCAAGTCAAAAGACTACCTCTTGCTCCCTAAGGTACCATCTTGAGACAAGGGCTCGAAGGGGTGCTCTAGACCAATGAACCCGTACCTATCCTTGGTTGATTGCCCGCCCCTAATCTTCTCTACTCCTCATAGTGGTGAGTTGATTAACATTATTGCCTTCCTCTATTTTAGGAATTCATGCCTTTTATGTACTTATACTCTTTGTATTCTTTCCTTAGTTCATTAATAATGAAAATGCACATAAATATTTCATACTCATTACATAATCTAACTAAACTGATTGCAATGTAAACAATTCATAATTTATAATGATTTCATGCTATTACAGTCAGCTATTGCTACTGTTACACAATGCAATTCATATGTTCATTGTTCACCATTTATCATGACATTTCACATGCTATCTTCATGATCTTATCAACATACACTTCTTCTCTATAACTTATATACTATTCCTTAACACCATATGGGGTTGATAGGGTGTAGCATGTTGTTGTTCATCATAGGCTATGTTTGTCTCCCATCCTTATTCAAGAACTACTTGGTGTATTCTTGAGGCTAAGGCATCCGTGAGGATTCTTGGTACTCTAGGTAGCCAAGACCAATACATCGACTATGAATGATAAACTAGACATGTCACCCTTCATTGATCCCATATGTGGTTAATGAATGGGATATAGAATACACAGTTAGTGAATATTACATATGACTGTCCATGAATTATATTACTCAGAACTGGCTGTAAATAAATGTAGTGTTATATTGAACATTAATACAAGCAAGGGAAACAATGTACTGTCATACCTGTGGTATTATGTCAGTTTGATTACTGGAGCCTGCAAGAATGGCAGTTTGCTGTTGGAAAGTCTTCTTATAATGCTTGCTGTAATATCTTTGATAACAGATCTGAATTATGCAGAGTATCTACTTTATGCCAATTATTTTGGTTATGGACTTATCTGCTGATTGAAGTTAAGTATTTACACAGAAATATATATCTTGCTTTGCTTATGTTTGACTTTTGAACTGCAGATGTTTTTTCATGTCTTTTGGAGAATATGATTTGATGTTTATATAGCTTTCATTTACTGCCCTTTTGGAGAAGACATGACTCTTCTATATGACTCTTGAATATTATATATGTTTATTAAATATTATTATATACTTGATGACCATCAAAGGTGACTTCTTCAACTTGATCATGATGCTTAGATTTTTAATTTAAACAATGCCTTAATATTGGGACACGACAGGGACGTTTGGCTGTCCCCGGGACGGCCAGGGACATCCAAGGTGTCCCTCGACCGTCCCAGGGACATCCAAGGCGTCTCGACCGTCCCAGGGACGGCCAAACCTCCCCGACGGTTTTTGTTAAATAAAAAAACATTAAATAATTTGGTACAATGATACCTGTCTATGTTATGTCTTTTACTTGTGGCATTTTTAAATTTCTTACATTGATCCTTTGAGGGATTCCAGAGCTATTTTGGCTTTTTGACATTTTGGATTCATAAAAGGAAGTGGGTTGGTGCACAAGAGTTTGAGGAGATTGCCATGAGCATTACAATTGAATTCTCGAACACATGAAAAAGTATAATGAAAAGGATGCATGCCAATGGTATGCTTAACTGTTGCATTGTTTTTGGCTGTGCTTATCATTGTTTACACTGTCCACTGGTACGTCAGTCAATGTTTGAAGGTTCAGGCATTGCTATGACAATTCTTTATTTATAATCAGATTCTTGTCTGTTCACCATATATAGAAACTTATGCAATTGCTGGCATTTGTGGTTCCATAGTTGTCCCAGAGTTGATTTTTGAGGAATTCCCACTAACAAAATGGCAAATCTTTCCATTTAAAGATAAGACTAGTTAGTTGACCTGTAGAGGTCTGTGATGTGGGATCCAGAGGAAACTCTATCATAGTCTTTTTTGGTTTGATATCAAGTTTATTTATTTTATGTTTGTATTTTAATTTTTACGCATACTGGATAAATCTCATTTCACACCAAATCACTATGGAGCATTGGTGTTTGATTACCATTTAGATTACTGTTATACTAGTTTATTGAAGTTTATACTGCTGTTAGTATGTTACACTACTGCTGTCATGATTTATTCACATATTGATATTGTTGTTAAGTTATTAACATATATGATATCTCTATTTCATATTGATATTTAGAAAAATTCTTATATATATATATATATATATATTGAAAAATTCATATATCGCCGTCTCCAGCCGTCCCCAAAAACTGGCCCTCGTACTGCCGTCCCCGAAACACGTCCCTTGCCATCTCCGCCCCCCCGTCCCCGAAACGCCGTGAAACATAGTAAAATAGTAATCAAATATTAAAATGATAGAGTAATAGATTAATAGAATGAGAGGATGATAGAATAATAGAATGAAAGATTGATATAATAATTGAATAATAGAATGATGGGACAATAGATTTATAGGATGACTGCAACAAATGACTCTCTGCATATGTGTATCATTGTTGATCTGCTCTTCCCAATTTATCCCCGCATTAATCAATTATATATCACTGCTGATCTGCAGATTTATCTCTGTCAAATGTATATATTTATTTCTTTACATACTATCTGCATTTATTTGTCATACAAGGGCTGCAGATATTCTTCAATATTGATCTGAAAGACTTGATAATTTTCTGCTCTTAACCTGCTCAAATCCACTTGATTATCCTTCCTTTTTATACCTTCCTTATAAGGGAGTCACATCCCTTTACTCATATCGCTTCTCTTTAAGGAGATGCCACCCTTCCCTAATAACTGCCGTTGCTTGTAGTTAATTTTAATTAACATACTTTAAAATTGCTAGCACCACTTCCGTTTTAATGTTAATAAGGAAGTCTGCCCTAATTTATGTTAGGAAAGTCGGCCTCCATTAAATCTTAATTTATTTTAACTCTTTATTATTGAATGATGTCTTTATTAGGCGGGGATATCACACAATGACGCAATACAGGATGTTGTTAACAAACATCGATTAGAGTGGCCAAAGATTGGATGCATCATAATGTTAGATGGGTGGATGGATAGAAGGAACCAAACTCTCATCAACTTCCTTGTCTCTTGTGATATTGGCATGTTTTTTTTGAAATCTGTGGATGCATCAGATAGGATCAAATCTATGATTGCACTGTTCGAGTTGTTTCATGAGGTGGTCATGGATGTAGGGCCACCAAATGTGGTCTAGTTTATTGTAGACAATGTTGTTGCTTGTGTTCCCGCTAAGAGACTCTTGATGGATAAGTATCTCTCTATGTTTTTTAGTTCGTGCACTACACGCTGCCTTGATCTAACCCTAGAGGACATTATAAAACTTGAATGGGTTAAGGAGGTACTGCAAAAGGCTTGCACAATTGTCAAGTACATTTACAATCACATGAGAGTGTTGTGTATGATGTGCTCCTTCACAGAGGGTAAGGAGAGCTAGTTTGACTAGGGGTGACAAGATTTGCTACACACTTCCTTGCATTGTAGACTCTTTTCCAATAGAAAATGAATTTGAAGCGAATGTTCTTTTCAAATGAGTGGATGGAGTCTGGTTTCACAAATCAAATAGATGGCATAATAGTGGTAGAGTACATTTATTCTACAAGTTTTTGGGATGCAGTTGAACAAGTTGTAGAATTTTCAGAGCCTCTAGTAAAAGTTTTGAGGTTAGTGGATGGGGAGAAATCCCCCATGGACTATTTGTATAAGGCCATGGATAGGGCCAAGGAGGTGATGAAGGGTAGGATGGAAAATATTAGGGACATGTACATGCCATTGTGGGACATAATTGATAGGAGATGGGATTGACAGACGGACTCCTCTTTGCATGTTGTTGGATACTATTTAAGTCCAACGTTCTTTATAACCCCTCATTCAAAGATGATGTTGAGGTCATATAGGGCCTATTCATGTGCATGGAGAAAATGTTCCTTGCCACAAAAAAGTTGGAGGCAGTTATGGCAGAGTTGCTAATGTACAAGTAGGCAAGGGGTTTTTTCTCGAGTAATGCTGCCGTGCTAGGCAAGAAGATCTTCAAACCAGATAGACTATAAACTTTGGACAATCTCTCTCTATTGTGGACATGTGCATTAAAGGTGTTAAGCTTTTAGTAAATCTTACATGATATCATTTTGAAATAATGTGTTTTTTTCGTAGAATGGTGGGATTTTTTTGGCCAAGAAGATTGCAAGGTGCATTTTGAGCTAGCCATGCAATTCATCAACTTGCGAGTGTACTTGTAGTGTTTGTGAACACATACATTCCAACAAAGCAACTGTTTAACACAACAACCGATAAATGACTTGCTGTTCGTTCACCATAACCTTCGCTTGAAGCTAAGAAAGCTCAAGGTTAAAGTTTTGAAATACTATAATTGTAATTATAAATTGTAATCGTTGTTTTTTTATACTTTCAATTGCCAAATCTAATTTTCATATGGAAAAAATTAGGCATCCTTGAGGAAGACCTGCTAGTTGACCTCGACAAGCTTGATCTAGACTCTAAGTGGATTGTAAATGATGATGTTTATGATTTGGAGGTTTTTGATATCCTGATAAAGGCCAACCTTGATAGTGATTTGGTTGAACAACATAGGAGAGGTTTTGACCGGGAGCTTCATCTTCAGGGCATGCAACCTTCTAGTGTAGCTCTCTTCGTAGCAAGAAGAGTCATTGCTTACATCTGATTTTGTGGAACTTTGTACTTAGTTTGTAGGTTGATTTTCTACAAAGTAGATTATAATTGAAAACTTGAAAACTATTAACATCTAGTTATTATTTATGCACTATGAAGTATGCATTATGCAATGCTATTTTTTTAGAGATATAAACACAAAATATGAAATCTATAGTCCACAATTGATGGGCTGACTCTCAATTTATTTGCTCTCTATATCTCTATGCTATTGAAATGCCTTTAAATTTCAAAAATAGTAGGTTTTTCTTCCTTTTTCTATGTTTTTTAAATCTGATTTTTCTCGTTTAAATCTCAATTTTTTGGAAAAATTTTATACTTTTGGTTTGTTGATTTTTTCCCCAAAAGATTTTTGCTGCTATGTGCCTATCTGCAATCCCAATTTAAGACCAATGTTATTTGTATTAATGCTAATAAAAAGAGTATTGGACACAACCAAGTCACCATTTGAATCTCTCCAACCCTAGAGAGACTTGGATTGTCTTTAGAGGCCCCATCAAAATTCAATTTAAACAAGTCTTTTGGCAGAGGAATCCAATGAATTTAAACCCTGTTGACTTGAACCTTGGGGCGGGATAAATCAGATGGCTTGTTCATAAGGGTTGGTTTCTTTCGGCTTGGAAATATTGTGAGTGAACATGGTTTGTATGCAAGCTTCTTTAACCTCCAACTGACTTTGCTCTTGAGATTTGTCCCTACCATTGAAGATTCTATTATTTTGTTCCAACCAGAGTTTCCAAACTATAAAATTGGGAATCGTATGCCAAAGAACCTACAAAATATTTAGAGTCACTAAACATCTCTAAACTTCTATAGAGTCTTCAATAGAAAATTGAAAAGCTCATTTTAGATAACAACTCTCAAGAAATTTGTCTTGTATGCCCTTACTAAAGGACATTGAAGAGTAAGGTGATTTCCATTTTCCTCATGACATAAACACAAAGGGCATCAGCTAGGGCCTAGATGACCTTGTCTTTGAAGCTGGTCCCAAGTAAGCATTTGGGATTGACAAGCAATCCATAGAAACAAATTTGCCTTAGGCCAAGCCTTCGATTGCCAAAGCTTATTCCATTAAGATTAGGAGGAGTGGAATTAGGGATGATCTTGTTATAATGTTCCTTTACATGGTAGGTTTTGGTACCTTGAATGTTCCAACCTATTTGATCCTCATTTCTACACTAGATAGGCCTAAACCTTTGGAGGAGTGAGGTAAGTTCTGTTGTGACTAAATCACACATCACCCCATTAGGAATAGGGACCCCCCTTCTTTTTTGGAGCTTTGTGCTTTCCATGAGGTTTTTTTTTTGATGATGTCCTGGATTGTCTTCCTCTGCCGATCCAATAATGATTTCCTCTTCTAGAGGATCTTTGCTTCATGACTAGGAGGCCTTATCTAGAAGATGAACTTGCAATGATGAAGAATCATGATCAAATCCTATCCAGTTCTTGAGTATTGAGATGAATCCCGATGTATGTTTGAGATCCTGAATAGACTAAGTCTGGTACTCTGAAATCTTGAAAACCCTGAAAAATTGACTAAGTCTGAAATCTGGTGAATCCTCCAAATTCTAGATTTTGCATGTTAAATCCGCTGGATTCGAGACCTATCTCAAACATCCTGAAAGGTATATTGAAAAATATTTAAAGTATAAGAAATTCCTTATACTTAAATATCTTTTTCAATATACCTTTACCCTCAAGGACCCTGAAAAACGCCTAACTGTTCCAGAGGATTCAAAACGTTGATCCAATGCGACGGGATATCAAAGTGGCGCAAAATCGTGATGAAGGGCGCTTTCAATTAGAGAACAAGATGTGGATCTCTTGCGCTTGATCCAATGCGCCCAAACCAAAGCGCCATTTTGGAAGGTAAAGTGAGGCGAAAAAGTTAAAATTCTAGAGGATCTCTTGCACCCCGTCCATTGCGCCAAGAAGGGAAAATTCTAAGTGTCAAAGTGTAAAGTTTTTTGATGTTTCCAGAGGATTTCAAATCTTCAACCAATGCGAAAATCCAGAGGAATTCTCCTTCTTGATCTAATGCGCCAACACTCAGAAGTCTTTCAACTCTCAATCCACTGCGACCACTTCAAGAGGAATACAAAGTCAAGTCTCAGAGCGAATTTCTAGAGGAAATCAAACACTTAATCCAATGCGCCACACAAGGAAGATTCAAAAGGTGTCATCTAATGCGCCTAAGTCAAGAGGATTCCAACATGGGCAACTAATGCGCCAAACATGAGGAAGAGCATAAGTTTTTTTAAAGAAGATTTTAATACATCTATCCAAAGCGCCTAAGGAAAGGAAGATCTCAAAAAATATGAACTAATGCGCCACTTCAAAGGATCCTTCACCCTTCGACCGATGCGCTCAAACTAGAAGATTTCAAAACCTTGATCCAACGTGCTAAGCTAGAGGAATTCGAAATGCTTTAACCAGTGCGCTAAAGGGAAAGAAGAGGTAAGAGATTTCAAAAGTCCAAACCGCCGCGCTTTCAAGGGGATTTCAAAAGAGCTAACCGATGCGCTAATTAGGAAGGGTAAGTTTCAAGTATGAAGTGCGAATTTTGTATAATCAAGAGGAATTCGTTTATGTCAACCGCCGCGCCAAAAGGGATAAAAGTAGAAGAAATCAAAATGCTTAACCACCACGCTAAGCTAGAGGAATTCAAACTCCCTAACCAATGCACCATCCTATAGGGGGAAGTTGAGATCACGTTTTAAGTTTGAGTCAAGAGGAATTCAAACTCCCTAACCAATGCGCCACATATAGAGGGAGATCTTTTGATCCTCAACTAATGCGCCAAGATGATTTCAAGAAGATTTCGAAAGTGTGATTTAGTGTGCCACCTTAGAAGATGTAAAATACTCCCAAAGTGTCAAGTCAGGGTAGTCTAGGCAAAATTCAGAGACTTTTAAGACGAATCCAAAATATCCAACCATTCTGCCACCTCATGAAGGGAAGTAAAGTCAAGTGTTGGAGGTGTGTAAAGAAGATTTCAATGTATCAATCCAATGCTCCGCTTTGAGGACAAGGCAAAGTTTAAAGGTTCATCAAGGCAGAATCAAGAGAAATTTTCTTGCCTCAACCACTAATCCAATAACAAGAAGATCTCCAAACATCCATCCAAGGTGCCCATCCTAGAGGATCTTGAATACCTCAACTAATGCGCTCAGAGGGTAGAAAACTAAGACAATTAATTATTCGCCCTATAATTTTCTAGAAAAGGCAAGTTTTGCATTGAAATTCGGGCCACATTGAATAAAATCAAATGAAATTAAATGATTTTCACTGCATTAATGGGGGTCGGCCTATGTAGTTGGGTACTTTTTAAAGCAAATTTTGTATTTATAGTTGCTCAATGCTTTCATTTTCATCATTATTAAGGAGCAGATTTGTCTTCAAGGAGCAGCAATAAGGTGATTTTATAAAAGTGCAGATCTGATTTTATCAATCCAAGCAAGAATTTGATCAAATTTCAAGGTATCAATCTAAGGCAGCTTATCAAGTAAGTCTGATTTGAATATTTCTCATCTGATTTTCTTCTTTTATTTCATTAGATACATAGAAAGTTGTCCAAGTATTGGTAAAAATTAAGAAGATAAGTGGATTTTCGTAGATTCCTTGAGTCTAGATGATAATATTTTTTGCAAAACTTCACATTATAAAGATAGAATCAGAATTTCAGAGCATTGAGGAAGCTGAAGTAGAGTCTAGATCGTTTATTTTTGAGATTCCTTATTCGTGTCTGGTTTGTAGGATTATGGCAATGACTTCGAAGGAGAGACAAGCAAAGATCCGGATGGATGCTAATAGCAAAATTCCAGAATCAAAACTTGTTTCGAGATGGACAAACGTTGGAGACACAAACATGGGCAACAACAACCTAGAAGACATCAAGTCTGTCCTTGAGGAACCCGTTGGAGGTAGTCTTG
The DNA here is from genome assembly GCA_027924645.1 of Cunninghamia lanceolata. Taxonomy (NCBI): domain Eukaryota; kingdom Viridiplantae; phylum Streptophyta; class Pinopsida; order Cupressales; family Cupressaceae; genus Cunninghamia; species Cunninghamia lanceolata. The sequence continues at coordinate 7,058,170 of BSBN01000249.1, forward strand.
CTAGAGCTATCATGAGAAGTGGAGCTATTGAAGCTGCTTGTTTTCCAGCAGCTCTACCTTGTTCAGAAATGATCAGTGAATGTGTTAAGAGATATGGTATCAATAATAGACAAATTGTGGCCAAGGACGGAACAGTGTTAGCTTATTTGCAAAAGGAGGCAATCAGAGAGACCTTCAACATTCCAACTAAGGACAGGATGACTAGTATTTCAATACAACAAGGTCAACAAGGATATAATGTTGATTCGAAGGCAAAGTCGCAGGAAATAAAGAGAGAGTGGATGGCTAATCCATCTATGAAGTTCAATATGAATAATCCTCCACAGTTTCACAGGTCAGATTTTCATCCTGAAATTGGATACTTGATCATGTTTCTCAATAGAATGACAGGAATGCCACAATCTGCTACCTTTCAACTGTGGATGTACTCTTTCATCAAGTCAGTTCTCAAAGGGAAGATGATTGATTGGGCTGGGCTCATCAGTCAGAGTATACATGAGCAGTTTATCAATTTTTCCAAGACCAAGTCATTTTATATGAGTTCCTATGTGGTGTACCTTTTGGCAAGGAATGAAGTTTATTCAGGTCTCACTAGAAGAGGAGAAGTTGGAATTGGGCCTAATAAGTACTTGTTGCATCAGTGTTACCCTCAGTTACACTTCAAGAATATCAATCATTATACCAGGTTCAATGATGCATTTGCTATGTTCATACTGAAGAAATTAAGAGGAGAATTTCATAAAAGGTTGTCAAATGCAGCAAGAGAGTTCATTGCGGCATATGGACATTGGTATACTCAGCATGAAAGGTACACTTACATAAGGATCCAAGGTTTTACATCTTATCCATACAGGTTACCAAGATATCCAACCAACAGGATGGTGATGTTAGAAGATACAAGGCAACTCCTGGAACTCATTAGGATCCAAAAGTTGAAGAAGAAAGCCGGGATTCAGTTTCCACTTCTCCTTGGACAAAATTTGGAGTGTCCATCATTAGCGGCAGTTGAGTATTCTGAGATAGAGCTCCAGGCGTATCATTTACAAACTCATGGCACCAAGAGGCTTAATTTTGATCCTTTTCAAGTTTGCTGGAAATATAACAGAGAATACAAGCATGTCATGCAGTTGGAAGATCATTGGGCTAGTGTCAAAGATGAAGATGATCTTCGAACACTCCAGAGTTCAAGACTCACATGGGATTTAGTTAGAGCTTCCAAAGTATTCAGGATTCCAGATCAGTTCACAGAGGATGATACTATGTTGATAGATGAATTCGAAAAGATAAAGGATTTGCCTTATACAGTTGATTGGTCAAAAAGAGATGTATCTGAAGAAGAATTGATGGAGGCAGTTCTAGCCATGACACAAGCATGTATAGCTCAACTGCTACAAGAGATGAATGATGAAGGGCGAGCTCTCACTTACAACAAGATGGACAATGAAGAATCAGGACAACATAAAACACATAGTGGACCCCAACATAGTGGAAATGATCAGGATGATAATCCAGCCAGAAAAAGGAAAAGACCTAGTCAAGATCAAGGAGAATCAAGCCAGAGACCTAGAAAGAAGAATAATCCATCTACTTTATCTGATCTACAGGAAGGTGTTTCAAATATTCATAATCCAATACAAGAAGTTGAAGTAGTGGAAGAAACTTTGTTGATTCCATCTGAGGAGATTCATTCAAGTCCAACTGTTGTAATTGAGGAAGATGATGTTCTCGATCAAGATGAGGAAGGTCAAGTGGAATCTGATGAAGAAGTAGCCCGTGCACAACATAATCAAGTGCAAGGACAACAAGATCTTTCTGCGTTTCCACCTTGGTTAAGACAGAGAATTGAAGTAAACATAATTGTAGAAACTTATCAGCGTATTCCAGTTGAGGAATTGCTTGTAAACGCACAAAAGGGTAATCAAAGGAAGAAAGCAATTGTCTTTTCTAAAATCACTCAAGATCCTGATGGAAACAGGGAGGTACATGTAGCTGTTCCTAGAGTTGATAAGGATCTAGAAGATATGGCACCTGAAGACTACAATGTGACTACTATTGGCATGGGTCCAATTACAGGAGAACAGGTTGAGGAGGAACTTCAGGAATCGGTGAATAGTGTAAGAATCATGCTAAAGCAAGAAAGAGAAGCGAAGCTAAAAGTGGAACAGGATTTCAATACACTGAAGCACTACATTCAGCAAGTCATGCAACCTATCGAACAGAAAGAAGCCATTCCAATACCTCCGTCCATTCTTCCACAAGAAACAGTGACTCAAGTTGAAAATATGAGAACTTCATCTCAGATAATGAAAGGAGGGATAGAAAAGACAGAAGAAAAGGCATATACTTATCTTGAAGAGATTGTGCGAGTTTATGACAGTCATTAATCTCAAGCATAGAGTTCAAGCTTTGTTAAAGATATGTGTTGAATTCAAGCCTATCAAGGAGCAGTATATGCCACAACTCAACGATTTAATGGAAACCCCATTAGAAGATCTAATTCAAGATAAGGTGGTTGATCATAATACTCCTCATGACTTTACCATTTGGTATTTTTCCTTTCACAACAAGGGGCAACTGGTTGATAAAATTGAAGTAGATATGTCTAGAATAAGAAGTGTTCTTCTAAGGATAGAAAATCATATATACACTGCATTGACAACAATATGTAATCCTTATGGGGATGTTACTATTGAAAACATGAAGCAACAAGTTAAGGCATTCTACTTTCAGGATGATGGAATTGATGAAGGACAGCTAGATAGCATATTCACACTTGCATTTCATCTTGGAGCAAGCAAATCTTGGATAAATGACTGGGAGAGGACACTTGGCCTCTATGAATCAGATGTGGCAGTAGCAGAGGGATCCATTAATGCGGCGACAAGTGTACCAATGGAGGATGTTGCTCAAGTTGTGTCTAGGTTCATTGCATCTAATAGTACTATCATGTGAGAAAAGTATGATGTGGCATCCTTATCTTCTTGGGAAGCGTGCCTTTGTTCCCTCCTTAGTTAGCCTCTTTCATTTAATAAAGTTAGCCTCTTTCATTTAATAAAGACATAAGTTTGTTACAACTACTTGTGATGTGGCTTGATCTGGTCCATTGGCTTGGCCGACCGATCCTGACCCTTCATTCATTTGAGGTCTATAAAAGGGCTCTTGTTGCCCTTATTTGTAAGGTTGAAAACTCTGGAATTGTTGCAAAAGGCTCTCTGAAATAATATAAGATTCATTGCTTTGGTGACTCTATATATGTTTCGAAGTGTTGCATGGTTTGGATTTTCAAGCGAATATTAAGTTAAATTAAGTTTTTTCTTTAAGTTTATTGGTGGAGGGTTTCTTTATTGTTTCGTGGTGAAATCTCTATAAATTCGCACCATTTGTAGTTTGTGGCATGCAAATTGCAGTGTATGGTTGGTCTGAACAAAATTGAACTTCAATTTGATCTTTATGTTTGTTGAATTCTTCATGAGCATAAGTGATTTAAACATCTTGTACACCTTAGAAGATAGCATCGATCTTGTGTAGTTGTTTGTCTTGGCGAAGCAAGATTTGGTTTGATTTCACTCGAGCAGTAATTGCACCTTACATCTAGGAGTAGATTAAGTCTTACTGAACCTTTCATCTTTTGTTCTTTTTATCAATTTGGTTAGGATTAGGATCAAGAACATCATCGTAATATCATACATCATAAGTTGTAGTACTTAGATATTCCAGTATTTACCTCCCTTTCATTTAAGTCAACAACTTGTCGAACAATTGCGTAAGTCCCTTTGTGTTTACTAGTAAAATCATACTTAGTCACTGAGCTGTCTCTTACAAAATCACAAGAAAGGAACCTTGGAGTCATTTTGTTTGATCACTTCGTTCAGCATTCGAGAGGCTTTGCTCAAGAGGGAGTCAGATACTTTGTATTTCACTCTAATTGTTAACTTGTCCAAAAACAAACATCAACAAGTTCCTTTCGAGAATCTTCTAGAACACCTGCAAAATGAGGAATTTATTTCCATTTTTTGGAATTACCATCCATATCCCCTTCTTTCCAGTAATCTTCGACTTTGGATCCCCAAGACTCTCTGAGGAAAGTCATAAGGGGAGGAATATTCAAAATATTCTGAAGAGGGTTCTCATGGATTGAAATATAATCTCAAAAGGAAGTGTTTCTTTCATTTTGGATGATTGAAAAACAAGACTGGGTTTTCACATGCTTGAACTCCTTCATCCCCTCCCATATAGCATATCCTTTAGGAAGATCCTCCTTAATAAAACATTGAGGCACATCTCTAGCCATGTATTTCTCTTCGAGCATTTTAATCTAGGAAACCTCTTTGTCAAAGATGAACTTCTAGACCAACTTGGCCAGGAGAGCCTAGTTGAATAGGAGGGTATTCTTGATGTCCAAGTCACCCATCTTCTTATCTTTGCAAGTCTCCTTCCAAGCAACAAGGGAGTATTTGAAATGATCCCTAGTCCTTTCCATAGGAAATTTCTCAGAGTGATGGTGATTTTGGGGACGATACTCTTGGGAGCCAACAAAAGGGATCACTTGTAGATGGGGATGGCTTGGAATACTACTTTTAGAAGTAGCACCCGTCTAGCCAATGAAAGCCATTTTCCTTTCCATTTGGCAAGAATCTGGTTGAGTCTATCCAAAACAAGTGACCAAAGATTCTTCTTATTCCTCTTGTCAAACAAGGGAAAACACAAATAGGACACACATCTACAGAGAAAGTCCTATTCATGAACCTTAATAATAAAGCAAAAGACTCTAGACTTCTCTATTAACTTTTTGTCTCGAAACCTGAGGCAAATGGATGGCATAAACAAAAAACAGAAAACAGAACCCGAGCACGGGTGTCGAAACACAAATCCTGAGTCCTATTCATGAACCTTAATAATAAAGCAAAAGACTCTAGACTTCTCTATTAACTTTTTGTCTCGAAACCTGAGGCAAATGGATGGCATAAACAAAAAACAGAAAACAGAACCCGAGCACGGGTGTCGAAACACAAATCCTGAGGAATCCAAAGAAGCAGAATGGCTGCCTCCCTAACACAAATGTTGACCGCTGATCCAGCTGGTGACTAGAAGGGGCTAAGCGTAGATCAAAGAAGCCCTCAAAATTGCGAACTACGGCAAAAAGGTAGAAAACACTCCAAAAATAGCGACTAGGCAAAAACATTGCCAAACAAGGAAGCCGCCGATCAAAAGAACAGAACGCCATTCAAAGGGCTATGGAATAGGAATCCAACTCTGACGAGATCCTGCAGAGAAACACCGATGATTAAAAAGCTTGCTGCCGTTGAACTTCTGACTGCTATCCAAAAAGATGCCATACTTTACGTTTTTTGAGGCATGAAAAAATGGATTACAAATTGATGGCACGAATACCGAAGCAGATAGATGGCATAGATGCTGAACAGAACCCTTGCATGGGTTACGAAGCACAGATTCCGAAAACACGAAATAAATTTGAAACACAGATATTGAGGCACAAATCTTGAGATAAATTCAAACACAGATTTCGAAACACGGATCTCGAGAGTACGAAATGCAGACTCAAAAATTCGAACACAAATTTGAGATACGGATCTCCGGAAGTACGGAAAACAAAATGATGGGCCTTGCATTGGGCCCAAGAAACCTTGGTTAGATGACCACAACAAAACAAGTCTCAGACAACTGGAGATGGGCGTTGGTCACAAGAGTTGCAAAATTCGAGGTACCAAAAAGAAACCGACGATCAGAAGCTCACACAAAAACCGCCAATCAGGGGGTCACACAAAAACCGCCAAGGATTTACCAGAAACAAGAAATCCCACAAAAACACTAACCACAGGAATATAATTGCAGATTGAAGGGATCACAAACACCAATCGCCAGAATCCAAAAGACATCACAGCAGAAGCGAAGCTAAGAACACAAAATCACGAGGAAAAGATGAGGATCGGCACGAGTCGTGGCTATTAGAGAAAAACCGTCGAAGAAAGAAGCGGCGAACATAACCACGAACATTGATTACGTAGGAACAATGATTAATAAGGATTGTATATCGCGATTGGAACCACGAATAGGATCCATGACCTCCAAGGAAATGTGAACCTGCCAAGAATCGCATGTTGAACACAGAAACGAGACCACAAATGAAGACTCCACATGGAATGCAACCAAAAGCCTAAGAACGACGTTCGGACAACTTCAACATGCGAAAATAAAGGAATCTTGACCTCAGATATGAAGCCGACCCTTCAACGAAATAGAACCTCAGACGGATTTAAAAATCCGTTATAAGATCAACGACCAACAGAATCGCATGCAAAGAGGAAGTTTAAACACTGATGAAACCCAGTCGTGAGTCGAGCCACGAACTGCCGCCAGAAGCAAAAAATCGCAGCCTTCAGAAGGATTCACGCCTCTAGAAAAGGCAAACAAAACATAAATAGTTAACCAGAAACCGACGACCTTCAGATACAAATCGCGACTGCAGAAGAAGAAACTCGCGAAAACACCGCAAAAAGGCAGGTCGTGACTATACACAAACAAAAACGATTGCAGACGCCCAACAAAAAAAAGCCCCTGAGAGAGAAGTCAACGATCACGAACAAAACTCGTAGAGAAATCACGACCCGTAGATAAAGACTTCAGGCACCTCCAGAAACGCGAATGCAAGTCGCAGCTAACAAAGAACCGGCGACCACAACAAACAGAAAAAAAAAAAAATCGACCACTTCCTTAGGTTAAAGAAACCCCAGAAGAATCACACGATTTAAAAATGACCCATAAAGCAAAATGAATCGCCATTAGAGGAGACAACCTGGAGAGCTCAACCTGGCTCCGATACCATGTTACATGATGTATTACATAATGAGATATGAAATAATATTAATGAATGAAGTTATATTACAATGATAGAGCGTAACTCTATATAAAGAGATTATAAAGTCTAAGAATAGACTAAAGCAGGAAAGCTAAGAAAGCAGAAGAGATAAAGATTAACTAAAGACGGAAAAAGAAGATATCTAATAGGAAAAAACTAAGGTTGACAATTAAATAACTAGATATTATCTTAATAATCAATGAATTGTTGGTGGGTAAAATCTTTTCCATTGGAAGAAGACTACAAACCTTTTAGTTCTCCTCTAGCCTTAAGAGCTCTAGTGTACCTCCCCAAAGATTCCACTATAATGATTAAAAGAACCTTCAGCACAGCCATTGACCACCATGTAGAAGGTAGCCCAAGAGTAACAACTTTTAACCTAGGATCTCCATTCAGAGCAAAACCCAAATTTCAATAGAACCTTATCAAGGAAATCCTAGTCAATTCTATCATAGGCCTTGGAGATATCCAGCTTTAGGAACATGCACTTCCTTTTGCTAGCTCACAAGGAATAAATCAATTCATGCACTGTGACAATACCATCTGTGATTTCCTTTCCTTTCACAAATCCTCCCTATTCTCTAGGAATGATGTTTGGAAGGATACACTTTAATCTGTTAGCAATCACTTTAGAGAAGATTTTGTATATGGAATTACATAAAGCAATAGGCTTGAAATCTTCAATCTTAATAGACTCCTTGGGAATACGAGGGAGGAAAGTGGCGTTGAGGGCTTTTAAAATACATCTGGATGCTTGTGACTCTCACGCAACATCCACAACCTCAACCTGATCTCCTAGGAGGTCACAGTAATGTTGGAAGAAGAGAGCTTGGAAAGTGTCAAGGCCAGGAACACGATCTCCTGCCATATCAAAGAGAGCAGACTGGACTTCCTTTTTAGTTATCCAACACATTAGATAGTCATTGTTGAGTTGATCAAGGAAGGGATATGTCTTGTAAATAGCTCCTGCTTATCAAAAATATCCTCAGTTTCTGCTAAGAGCATTTTCTCCCATAAAGAAATCGAATAGGATTTGAGAGCATGAGGATCTTTAGTGAAACTAGCATCTTCTAGTTGCAGCTTGGAAATGTGATTCCTTTGTCTCCTTATTTTCCATGTTAGATGAAAGAACTTAGTTTTTCTATCTCCCTCATGTAACCATTTGATTTGGGATTTCTAATTCCAGTAGGTTTCCTCACGTTGGTAAATTTCTTCAAGGTTTGATGAGATGAGTTGTTCTTCTCTGAGAACCTACATATTCTGATTATCTAGAATCTATGTTTGAATTTTCGACCTTCAGTTCTCAAGGATAGCCCAACCCTTAAACAAATTTTTAAAAACATGTTGATTCCACTCTCTGAGTTTGAGCTTAAGAGGTTTCAATTTACTGAAAACGTACATTCGCATTCCATAAAAGTCATTATGATTATTCCAAAAAGAGGTGACCAATTGATCAAAATCAGGATGAGTGAGCCATAACTTCTGCCATCTGAAGGGAGCCCGCCTAGGAAGATCATCTGGATCAATAGCTAGGGAGATTGGCCAATGGTCAGATCCCCCTTCCATCAAAACTTTAGAGTTGCACAAGAGATTATTCTCCAATCAGGAGGCAGAATGCAAAAATCTATCAAGCCTAGCGAGGATAAGATCTTTCCCTTTTCTTCTATTGGACTAGGTGAACCATCCTTTTTCTGGGCAGATATCCCAAAGGGCCGAATCCTTGATGAAGGCAAAGAGGCTATATTTATTAGAAAGAAATGGGGATCCTCATTTTTTTTTTAGAGTCAAGCTTGGCAGTGAAGGCTCCAACAACAATTCATCTCACCTCTTCGTCAACTCTCATTAGGTTATTGATTTGATTCCAACTATGAATCTTTTCTTGTATAGTTTGAGTGCCATAAACATTAATTAGGGAAAGACCAAAGATTAGAGTTTAGAACTTTGACTGTACCTGCCATCCACTAGTTTGTGGAAAGCATTTCCTGAATATTGATTTCTTGCCTATAGATAAGGGCTAATCTGCCAGCAGTGCCTTTGGCTTCTTGATGCAAGATTCCCTAGTTGCCTTGAAAGAGAGACATTTTCTAGATTTCTTGACCAAAATTAATTTTAGTTTTTTGTATTATATAAATATCTGGGTAATATTGTTTCTCCCCTTTTCTTGGAGGGTGAGTTCAGTCCTTTAATATTCCATGAACAAATCTTCATTGGGTAACCTTAGTTTTCTTGGTGCTCACCAAGCTATTTTCCAATTGTGATTGATTTCTAGTTGCAAGTTGTGGATTGTAAAATCGACTATTTACTCGGTCTCCCTACTTTAGCATACCCAAAATCCCCTTTTCTTTTTTCTGCCTTTCTATTCACTGTTACCTTATCTAATGCTTTTGCTTCCAGACTAGATCCATCATGGAGCTTTACTTGGAAATCTGATTTATCTCGTTCATTGCTATGGAAATTGAAATTAAAGGGGCTTGTATTGGTGCCCTTGATATCCCTCTCTGATGGATTCTTTTCTTTTTTCGATTCATCCACTAGCTTTCTAGATCTCCTTTTAAATTATAAGTTTTTTGCAAATCTTCTTAGTCCTCTGATTCACTTTCTTGAAATTGAGTTACTTTAACTGTCTCCATGTGATGTCCCTTTTGGGGATATTAACAATAATAATCACTAGAAATGATATTAGATGTGTTAAAGATCAAGAAATTATGATAATATTTAGATCAATACATCCTAGCATCATTAATATTCAGATCAATACATCACAGCATCATTAATATTCAGATCAATACATCATAGCATAATTCTCACAGCCAATCACATTGTGAATTTCTTGGAATTACTTGCAAATGGCAATATCAAGGCTGGTCGTCCTTGACTTGCCGAGAGCAAGGAAGGTGGGCCATCCTTCCCACTCTCAGTTCACGTTGGAGGCTGGTCGTCCTCTTTGATCAAGCCCAAGAGCATGGAAGGCTGGCCGTTCTTCCAATTCTTGGCAGACCTAGAGCAGGAAAGGCTGTCCGTCCTTCCAACTCTGGTCTAAACTTGATAAGAGCATGAGAGGGGGGCCATCCTTTCATTTCTTGTGAACCGGAAGGGTGGCCATCCTTCCTATTTGCAAAACACTCCTTAAATTCAAAACTGATTGCTAGATGATTGCTGATTGAGTACCTCTTGATGGATTGACAAGTTTATTCTTCAATGGCTGCACTAAATGATTCTCTGCTATATATATTTGTTATCTGCTGTAGATCTTTTTTATATATCTTATTTTATTTATTTCTATTGTTGGATGTCCCTCCAATGTTTTACGATTCTTCTTCTATATCTTCCTTGGAATGGAATCGCACCTCTCCACATACATCTGCTGCTTTTAAGGGACACATCCCTTCATGATCACAACCGCTGCTTTGTAAGACTTAATTTAAATTAACTAGTCACTAGTTTAAGACTAGTGCTATCTCTTAAAGATTTCTCCTCATCGATTCCAAGAGGTCGGCACCCTTCCACATTTGATTTCTTTTTATTTCTTTTGGTGGCGAACTGAAATTGGTGGGGGCATGACACACTACTCCATCCTATGAGGATTTGTTTTTTTCTGCCAACTTGATCTTTTCTTTATTAGGGTTCTTATTTTTGATTGTGTGCTTCTTTTTGGTTTTGCCAAAATCCTCTTGATCTTCCCTAGAGGCTTATTGAATCTTTTGTTTCTAAGCATTCCCCCGAAGATTATGACACTCCTTGATGAAATGTCCATATTCATGACATACATGACATCCAAATAACAAACTTTCGTAATCTAGGGGTTGAATCCATTCCACTTCGCTAACTTTTAGTATTACTCTTTTTGGAAGAGGAACTGATGGATCCAACTCCACACAAATTCTAGCATAAGCTGAAAGTCCTTTTCCATGGAAAAGTCTAGAAATATCAATTGTTGATCCCAACAATTTGGCCATCATTTCGAAGCCCTGTTGCGACCAAAACTCGAGGGAGAGCATACAAGTGTATCTAGACTGGAGCCATCGATGGCATTTCCTTCGAGGGTTTGAAGCCCACATGCTAGTGTTTCATGAAGAGTCCAACATTACGAAAAAATAGGGACCGCCTCTAAAAAACTCATTTTTTTCCGATTCATTAGTAAAGATAGCAATAAAATACACTTTAGCATAGGCATGTAACTCGAAGTCCCAAGTGATTTTCCAGTTTTTTCGGGCCCATGGGTATAGTTCGTGTTGGTGAAAAATCATATTTTCACTTTTACATAAGTTAATTAGGGAGATTCTTTTTCTATTTTGAGCCTTATGACATGTGTCATAGGCTTTCTTTTCTCTTGAGAGCATGGTGACATGTGTCACATGCTTTCTTTCCCCACTTTGTCTATTCTTGGATAGTGGTTGTGTATATCCTTTGTATTTATTTTTGAATAATGCAATGGGAATGTGAAGCACTAATTCACACATGCATTTGGCTTTTGCAATATTTTCTTGTAGCTCTCTCTTGTAGAAGATTTTCAACAGATGATCTTGGCTCCTGTGAGTCCTTGTATGACTCTAACATGGTATCAGAGCTCCAGATCTGTCAGTTTCTTCTCAAATCAGAGAGGGTTTTAGCCAAGAGCAGATAATCTGTGCAACCTGGAGCAAAACAGACCTCACGGTTGCGCTCAGAAGGTGTCAAAACCCTTATTTTCATATAAGGCACTCTTTTTTTGGGGTTTGATTTTTTGTGCGTAGAAAAAATCCATACGATCGCCTCGATTTCCGTGCTAGATTTTCTATACGCACGCCTCGATTTCCGTGCTAGATTTTTTGTCCGACCGCCTCAGTTTCTGTGCCAATTTTTTTGCACGGTCACCTCGATTTTTGTGCCCAAAAATTTTTGAGCCTATTTTGATTTTCAAGCTGCCTTGTTTGCGTACCAATATTTTTTTTGAATTTGCCCTGATTTTCGTCACTTGATATCTGAATTTGCCTCGATTTCTGTGTCGCACTCATGTGTAGGCCTAAAACGGTAGTTTTCTTTGAGAGGCCATAATTTGAGCATACAGACTCAAAAATTGGCAAACGAAAAGGCATTGGAAAGCTGGTTCTGAGCACTATCTAGTAATTCTGGGCTTTTTCCCAGATTTTTCTGTTTGAAACCTGGTTTTGCTGTTTGAAGTCAAGGCACCATTTCCGGCTTTCGAGCTCCGTTCTTGCACCTAGAATCTTCGTTTTTCGAAAACGAATAGGCGTTGGAAAGGTATCAGAGAGCTCTACATAGCCATCTATGTAACTGTTTCAGATTCAATCCCAGGTATCTTTTATTCAGTTTGTCAATTTTATGGCTTCTATTGGATAGCCTGGACATGTTGCCTCTTGGAAAGGTTCTGTTTGCTTTGATAGGCATCTGTTATTAGCATAAATCTATTTGCATGTTTTGATCTCTATCATTTTGAGGAGGTATCATGGGTTTTGCCACTCATCCTTCTGTGGTCAATCTGACTAAGGACAATTATGAGTCCTGGTAAAGAGGCATCCTGACACATCTCAGGTGGCTGCATCTTTTGCCTCATCTTTATGGGCTCATACCTGAACCAGAGACACCTATGAAGAAATCTGTTTGGGGTAACAATCGAGATCATGTTGTAGGTTTAATTTGTATCACTCTTGATTATGATATTGCATGTGATCTTCCCATCTATGAGAGCCCACACACACTTTGGTAAAAAATTTGGGAGTTGTATGGAGACCCTCATGTCTCACCATTTCCAAATGATCCTACAGCAAATTGCCTCATTCCACTTGATGATGCAAATAATATACCTTATGACAATGATACTTTAGAGGAGCTTGAGTATATGGCATGTCTTGAATGTTCAGAGACAGAGACCTCTCTTGGTCCCTCTTCTCCTCCTATTGAGATCACATCTTCTTCATCACCTGTTGCTACTTCAGAATTCAGTGTTGTATCATCATTGGCTTCTAGTAATTCTGTGCAGCAGGGCAATATCAGTCTTTCAGATCCACCTCATTGGGACTTTTATCTTGCATACATATCATCCTTGTGTGTGGAGTCTCACATTGTTGATTTGGAGGACACATTTGAGGGTTTATCTTTGTTGTTTGATACTATCTCAGTTGGCTTTGCATCACCACCTTCATCTACTGTGTTTCCTGATGCAGTTCAGATCATATCCTCTCTTGGTTCTTCTTCTTTGATTGGGCAGACAATTTCTGTTTTGGAGAAGACATATTCTCCCAATATGAGGTCACTTGAGTTGCATTCAGAGGCACACATTTCGATATGGATTCCCTATTCATCCAAGATGTGGGAATGGCTTCTACATTCACCAGTGGATTTGTTTCTTCCGAAAGGGAGAAATGTTGTTTGCAGGGAGTGGATTGGATTATGTTTTCAAGATCTTTTCATTGGTTCTGGAGCTTTTTCTTGGAGGGGATTCATTTTCTCTATTCGCTCTCTCTTATGGGGGGGCACTCATGATTGTACTTTTGTGATAGATTCATTCCATGGGGGGTCTTAGTGTCCTTCTTCCATCACATGTTCTTGTACTTACTTTTTGTTTTTTCTCTCTTTTGGAGAGGAGTTTTATCCCATTGGGTTTTTCTCCATCTTATGAGAGATTCTTGTTGTTCATGGGTACTTAACATGGCCTTTTTTGCTGGGACCCATCTTTCTTTCTTTCTTTTTAGCTTGTGTATTCTTCCTAAGTTGCACTTATAGGGGGTGTTGGTGAAAAAACATATTTTCACTTTTACATAAGTTAATTAGGGAGATTCATTTTCTATTTTGAGCCTTATGACATGTGTCATAGGCTTTCTTTTCTCTTGAGAGCATTGTGACATGTGTCACATGCTTTCTTTCCCCACTGTCTATTCTTGGATAGTGGTTGTGTATATCCTTTGTATTTATTTTTGAATAATGCAATGGGAATGTGAATCACTAATTCACGCATGCATTTGGCTTTTGCAATATTTTCTTGCAGCTCTCTCTTGTAGAAGATTTCCAGCAGATGATCTTGGCTCTTTTGAGTCCTTGTATGACTCTAACAGTTCGTCCAAGGGTAGTTGCATGCCAAGGAATCTATAAGATCAAACTCCTTCCATGCAATGAAGCCACATTATTTCTTAATTCATTGACATCAATAATGATAGTTGGAAAGTCCTCCAAAGCTGGTATGCATTGATTTGGATTACTTTTGGGCTGTTCCAACTTATGTTTGGTGCTTGCCACAAAGCATGAATCTCCTTGTCACGGGATGGGGATCCAAATCCTATGAGCACATTACGAAAGGAGTGAGGGGGGCAGAACCTATTGAGATTAACCCATAAGAGGGAAGGATAGAAAACCGAATAGCCTAGCACAGAGAATACAAAAGCTTGAAGATTACAAAACCCTAGCAGAGGCACCCATCTCTATCCTTCATCAAGTTTCCAAACTAACAAATCTCATTATTTAAAAATTTTATTTAGTTTTTGAAATTTTAATTGATTTTAAGAAGTTTAAGATTTTATCAAGTTACATGTTTATTTAGTTTATATTTAGATTGAGTTTTTATTATGTTTTATGCTTAATATAAAATTATTACATTTTAATTCTTATAAATAATTTATCATATATTTTTGCTTAATAAGTGCTACAGTGGGGTAGCTCCCATTCTTCTAAATCAGAAACCAAAGAGAAGTATAGAGCATGGCTCAGAGAGTGTGCAGAGTACAATATTGGTATCAAGCAAGCAGCCAGAGGAAGCATGAGCCAGCCATAAGCCTAAAGAGTCGCATGACATCTTTAAGATTCCTCCAAAAAACAAGGCTTGTTCAAAGCGAGGTCTGAGTATCTTCTCAGCAATGGTTTATTCGAATCTCTCCACCGGATTAAAGGGCCCCAAAGATCAACGGCCCCTAAAAATTCCTTTCTTCAATCCTTGATAGTCGAGCATGGCTCCCCACATCTTGAACAGAGTGAATCAGCTTTCTTTTTCCCTTGAAAGCACCCACAACAGAAGTGACATCTAAAACAACCAGGCTGTTACATAGTGAATGATAGAAAAAAAATCTGCAAGTTCTTCAGCCAAGGCACCAGGAACGTGGCCATTGCAGCCTATTTAGCCATCCCCTAGATGATCTGATGATGGAGCGCAAATAATGAGGAAATAATAGTCACCCAAACGGCCACACAATTATCAGAAGACCAAACTGTTCCAGCAACACATGGATACAGATCCACAGGAAACCCGGAACCCCCTATTCGAAAAAGTAGCACTGGGAGCCCACATCAGGAAGCCAGTCAAAAGCAACACGGAAGGATAGTAAGTGGCGCACCAAAGAGCGCCAGATGTTAGGGGCAATTAAGCCCCTAACGAGCTGGCCTGCGAGTATCAGTGACCCCTATGGGAGGGGCATCCTTCATAGGAAAAAGATATTTATTCAATTTACCCCGAGTAGAAACCACCTTTTCACACAATCTGCTTGTTAGAAGACCCGCCTTTAAAATCCGTAGCAGCCGTATTGGGAATGAGGGATCTGGCTGCCTGATGGGTGCGGGTGCAATGATCCACCATCCCAGAGTGTTTGTCCACCAAAGGAGCACTGACCCAACCTTTATTTTGGGGTGGCACCTGCTGAGTTGAAGGAGGAATCAAGGATTCGGGAGGAGCACACCTGGGCAAAGGAGGCGCTGGGGAATGCGAAACGGCCGGAGGAGGGGTCGAGGAGGCAAGTGCCACCGGAGGCATAGGTGCAACATCCAGTTGAGCCTCCATGGCGCGACTTCCCGCATCTACAGCCAGAGCTAGATTGGCTTGATTGATTTCCTTGGGTATGTCCTCGAGTTTCGGAGGCTCCTTAATTCTACATTCTTCTTGTGAATTGCGAGTACAATGGTCGAAGGGATGGTTCCTCCCTCGGCAGCTCGAACAGAAGAATTTTTCATCCTCGATATCAATGTCTAGAAGGCAGGTTCTGAAATGTGAAGATAATTTGATGACCTTTGGAATCTCAAGGATCGACACGATATTAAGTTTGGCATAGAGGTATGAATTTTGCTCCAAGATCTCCTTATCTAATTTCATCAGCATCCCCAAAGAATTCCCAATCTTCATAAGGCACTCATCTGACCAGAATTTGATTGGGAGGTTGTATATTCTTTATCCAAACAAGAGAATCTCCATGCATGGTTGCGCAGGGGTCAAATAAAGGTGTCCATGGTTGGATGAACAAGGCCTTGCCATTAATTTCCCAAGAGCTGAGGGACATTACCCGATCGCATTCCTCTTTACTGAGAAAGACAACAACAAAAAACCCTCGAGGGAGATTTATCATATTTAATTTTAATTAGGTTTTGGTTTTTTATTAGAATTTAGTATATTAAAAAATAATTTAAAAATGTACATCTATATTATTCGAACTTAGTTATGAATTTTTTTCTTGAATTTTATCAAAACTTGTTTCTTACTTGGCCGAACCTGAACCTGAACCTGAACCTTGTGACTTAGCCATAAGGAGTGCACACAATGATTGGAATATAAATCAGAAACAAGATTCTGTTAAAGTAAATCTAATAATTGAAAGTTGCATACACAGTTACAACATCTACATTAATGACAACTACAATACAAAGCTGCAATTAATCACTAGTATCTATTCAGTTTCCTGAATCAACATGCAAGAGAATATGCAAGTTGAACAATAATTTCAGCAGCAAGTAGCCATAGTAATGACA
Source organism: Cunninghamia lanceolata (assembly GCA_027924645.1). NCBI lineage: Eukaryota > Viridiplantae > Streptophyta > Pinopsida > Cupressales > Cupressaceae > Cunninghamia > Cunninghamia lanceolata. The sequence continues at coordinate 7,074,767 of BSBN01000249.1, forward strand.
TGGTGGTGCTAAAGTTTTGGATTGATAAAGAGAGAAATCATAGAACTTGCCGATTTGTTCTTTTGATTAAAACAAGGAATAAAGTGATAGCCATAATGGGAGTTAGTCTGTTAGATAAACAATAAGGATTCTTTTCTAATGCAAACTTTGTTTGATGGAAAAGTTTTTCAATGCTATTTATTTCATAATCTTGCGTATATTTTAATGCAATATTAATATTAAACCAATTTTATATTTATAATTTTTAATCTAAATGGTTTGACTTGTCAATATTCAATATTCTTGTTCTTTATCTTGATGATGGATCATGGGGTATGATCCAAAACATTGAGACAAATATCTCCAAGACAGTTATATCCAAAAACACTCTTGATCAATACCATGGACTGTGGAAATATTATGTCTCTTATTGGTTTGACTCATGGTAAGCATTTTTTTTTTCTGAGTTTGCTATCTCCCTTTGTCTCGTTTTCCACTCCCCCTTCTTCCCTCCCAATCTCTTTTAAAGAGCATGGTCTGCAATCTAACCAAGTTCATCCTCTTGCTAATGACGGATCATGGAGTTTGACCGAAATGTTGATTAAAAATCTCTACACAGTTGCAGCCAGAAGCACTCTTAAGCACTATTATGAACTGTGGAAATATCATGTCTAGTATAGTTCATCATAGTCTTGGATAATGTTATGTTCATCAAATTTTACCTTTGGAAACTGTTCCTTTTTCTTTACAAAACTATCTTTTATGATCTCAAAACCAGCATCCATTTTCCTCCTCCGGGATTCTGTCACGATCTTAATGATTTCACTAGGAGTTCATTTTAAAGGTCCCTGAGCTCCACCACCACAGGAAGGAGAGCCCCACACATTCATTTTGAATTTCTCCATAATCAGTTTATGGGAGATTCATTTCCCTGTGGAAAAACCCTCACACAAATGGGACGCCCCACTACAGGCACCACAACAGCAAGCCCAGAGAAAACCAAAGGACCTTACCTGCAAAACACGCCAACGAATCTGCTTCCCAAAGCCACGAAAGATAGCCCTGTAAATCCTAGCTCCCTGCTTCGACAATGTTCCTCCTGTGCTCTTGACCACTATGCTACCTATCTCTAATTTAGATGTCTGGTTGCCACTTTAAATTCTTAATTAATAATTTATTCTTTTTTTTTTTGCAAACTACAGGGGTGTCCCCGCGACCCAGCCCAGCGACCCAACCCTTCCTTACCTTGGGCTTACAAGTTGCCAAGTTTGGGACGAGCTGGGGCGAGACTAGTCCCCTGCGGGTGCACGCAGTAGCCCGCAAACCACGTGCACCAGGTAAGCCCGGCGGGAATCGAACCTGAGCCTCGAGGGAGCAAACCCTGAGTCCAGGCTGATACGCCACCTTGCGGGCTAATAATTTTTTTTTTTAACATGTTAACAATTTAAAGCTAGGATCTTAAATGGCTAAGCCATCAGACAGTGTTTCATTTCTCATCTTCTGCAGATTCCATCTGGCTTACTGTGCGAAGCCAATGATGCATAGAGAATTTTGGTTATTGAATGAAAGTTCAATACATTGAAATAACTATTTTCATCAATGGAACTGTAAGAGTAGATTCGTGTAATTCTTGGGATTGATTGACTCCACAAAATTATAACTCATCACAATAGATCAAGAATCTCTAATGCCTTATCTAGTCACGCATAAAGTTAAACTAAACTTATAACACATGCAAGCCTCTATTTTACACAAGGTAGCCAATATAGGCCCAAATAAACCTGGATCTGAAGGTACCACAATGTTGAATTGAATTGGGTCTGATAGACAATAATTCCAAGGACATTACAAGCTGTGGCATCAATACCGTGCAAAGCAAACCCTAGCCCTGAGCATCCCAAGGTACATTTACAGCTGGTGACCTTAGGGCCTGCCAAGGTGGGTTTACATCAAATGTGCAAATATGATATGACAGGTTTATATGAGAGAGGCTGCAATTTTATTTTTGATTAAAATTTAGCAGGGGTAGTATCATAGGCATCTATCTATCAGTCAAACTGTTAGAAATCCATTTTTGTCTTTATCTTTATTCAAGGTTTACTTGCTCGAGGTGCATGCACATGTATTATACCCCACCAGATTTTGGGTTCTTGTTTTTGCCCTTGCCATAATATTTAATTTAAATTACAAATCTTGGTGTTCAATGTTCATAACTTCATTGTTTATCTTTCAGTCCTTTTTAAATTATGTGAAATGATGATTCTACAATCTTGATGTGTTCGAATGATGAATATATTATCTTGATGTATTTGGTTTATCATATTTTAATTTTTAAAAAGGCTATATTTATATTTATTTTCCTCTGTATGATCTTGTAGGACAACTGTAAGAAAACACTACTCTTTTCCTTTCCAGGTTATGTAAGCATAGATTCCTTAATGGCATTCCCATAAAGTAAAAGATGTGTGTTTTCAGGATTTCCAATTCTTGGAATAGAATGGCAGAAAATGGAGAATCCTGATTTGCGTCTTGCAATGGGAATGAAGACTCACCAAAAGGGTGTTCGTGTAAGAAGAGTAGAGCCAACAGCTCCAGCATCTACATTCTTGAAGCCATCTGATATTCTCCTCAGTTTTGATGGAATTGATATTGCTAATGATGGAACTGGTAAGGAATATTATGTTTTTCTTGCAATTTATTGATAACATTTTGTGAGATTTGTAATTTATGGTGCCATTTATCATCATCTTTGGTGTTGTCAAGCATGCCCGTGTTCTGTATAAAGTAAACATTTTATTTTATATGTCATTTCTTGACACACGAGCACACATTTTATCAACAAAATTTTGCAGGTTCAAGCAGAATGTTACCTGCTAATAAGCTTAGAAACCTTACGTCCTTTGTATTTACTTTCATTTGCAAAATCTATGGCCTTTGAATTTTTTATTGGCTGGATAGATATTATTGATTATTTGTGAATTTTTTTGTAGTTGTACCATTTTTGTACCTCACATCAGTGTCTGAGCTGATAGGGCATGTAGATTCAACGTTATCTTTTGTTTTCTCTTGCAACTTAGCTCAATGATTTCGACTGTACAAGCCAACAATGTGTCTGATCTAATGCTTCTAATATATTTTTATCATCACTTTAGTCCCTTTCAGGCGTGGTGAGCGGATTGGTTTTAGCTACCTTGTTTCACAGAAGTACACTGGAGAGCAGGCTAAAGTTGGAGTTCTTCGTGATTCTGAGTATTTTGAATATGACATCGAGCTTTCTACACATAAACGTTTAGTTCCTGCACATATCAAGGGGAAGCCCCCATCTTATTACATTATTGCTGGCTTTGTATTTTCAACTGTTTCTGTCCCTTACCTTCGTTCCGAGGTATGTTATTCGAAGGTATCTAGTTGTGTCCTCCTGTTTTTAAATGTGATGGTTACTCTTTGTGTTGGCATATATATTTTAAATGATCCCTTTTCATTAGACTACTGTTAAATAGGATTCAATTTATATTTTTCTTAGATGCTATGAAAAATTGAAGTCTATTTTGAGTTCTGATGGGGGGATAATTGTGCTTCTGAAATGCAGTATGGGAAGGATTATGACTATGATGCACCAGTAAAACTGTTGGACAAGCTTTTACATTCAATGGCTCAAACAGAAGATGAACAGTTGGTGGTGCTTTCTCAGGTTACCACTTTCAAACACAGAAATATTAAATTGTTAAGATTAAGATACAATTGTTGTTTACTGCTATCTAAAAGTTTGGATAATGACAGGTGCTTGTGGCAGACATAAATATTGGTTATGAGGATATTGTCAATACTCAGGTATGAAAATGTATATCTTGGTAAGATCTCTTTAGTTGGTAGTTAAAATCATCCACGTAATATGGCTTTGTTGGTGATTTTTATCCTCTAGATATTCATGATATACATTTGTTAGGTATTGGCTTTCAATGGAGTGCAAGTAAGGAATCTGAGGCACCTTGCAGAAATGGTAGAAAATTGTGAGGATGAATTTCTGCAATTTTCCCTTGACTACCAGCAGGTAGTATACTCTGTTCCATGCTTTGGCACATCAATGTTGAGGCTCTTTTTCAAGTCTTTTATGTAATATCACTAGTGTGTTGGGTTTTTCTAACTTTTGAAAATGACATTGTCTACAGATTGTTGTGTTGGGAACACAAGCAGCCAAGGCAGCTACTCTGGATATTCTTGCAACGCATTGCATACCTTGTGCCATGTCTGATGACTTGAAATCATGAAATGGTTTCCAGAGTTGAATATCCTTGCTTTTCTGTGATAATGTTTTGTATTGCGTTATAGGTAGGATATAGCAAAGTGGCTTCCATAACCTTTTCTTTGCATTTTGGTCATCAACAAAGCTACAGATTGTAATAGTAAGTCATACTCTGCATTTCGATGCAAATTATTTATGTTAAAAGTTTGAAGTGCCATTGAGAAGAAATCGTAATGCAGATATATGCCCTTTGTGTTGGATTATTCTGCTCAAAATTCAAGTAGAATCCTGGAAGGCATTTGATGGCCATGGTCTGGATAGCAGCAGCTCTGTGACGATTATAGTTTTACTTACTACAAAGGAATTTGTGTCTCAAATTTGTCTTTTTCAGTTGTTATCTGGTAGAAGAGAAAGCAACAAAAAGTCAAAAGTGTAAGGGCTTCTTATTATCATAATTATTGTACCGTTGACGTTCTCGGACAAAGATTAGAGTTTGCTTTGATGAGCGGTGAGAGAGGAGTGGCATCGTTCTTAATATGGTTATGGACTCATCTAGCGTTCTTATTTTTGTCATATATATATATATATTAGTATTTAAATTATATTGTTTACATTATATACTATGCTTGTTAGGGGTGGTGCACTTCCTCCAAAACCAATACAGCGTCCATCATGGGAGTCAAACATAGTTCCTATCACCAACAAGCCAATAGACATACCATTACACCGGGCTTCCTTGTGTAACAATATTTGTATATGATAAGATTAATTTTATTGTAATGTTCTAATATAATGGAATAATTAATAATAAAATTAATGATTAATTTATAATTATATTAATATTATTATATTGATATCTCTAGGTGTCTGTACTAGTTTAAAAGATTTGGTGATTTGGTAATTCTCCTTGTGGAATAACCTTAAACTATTTGGGGTATCTCTTTCATCAAAATCAACTCGGATTTTTTGGGATGCAGTATTTTACTCAATTTAGCTTTACCAAGTCTCCTGGATTTTTTATGCCTGTTGGAGAATAGAGCCACTTGATTCATGGCATCTTACGGAACACATAAATTTACAACAGTCGAGAATATAGGATCACATGGAATACAAAATATAATGATTTCTATCAAAGCCCTTCATAAGGAATCAAGAATCAAAGAAACCAGAATTGAATAAATTTCTACATTCGTGTGTGACACTTTTATCCTGTTGAAATTGGGCTATATATGTCATGTAAAATACATATCTGAATTTAGCTTTCACAGCGTCCTTGTCTTTATTTATTATGGTATTCAGATATTCTGACTGAAGAATGCAGATCAATGTAAATTAATTTGAAATCCAATTGGTGTTCCTAATATCAGAGTATGTAAATGGCGTAAAATTAGTATTTTTGATAGAAAAGATGTTTATTACTTTTTAACCTATGATCTGAATATACCGTATGCTCTGATTTTACTATTTTATCATCGGACATGTTATTAAATCATGTTCATATTTGTTTGATTGCTAATTGAATCGATTCTAATATAACCCAATAATCTTCATTACAGATGGTTAGGAGAAACTTTACCTCGTGTGGATCTAAATGCAAAATCTAAGCCAACTAATATGCGCAACCGCAAGCCTAAGTTGATATTTGTTTTATTCTTGGTATTAGTAAACTCAGAAATGAGTGGTGTACCTTTTGGTGTAGTTATGCATTTCGTATATATTGTTATGTATTTAATACGCTTTAGGTTAAGATTATTTAAGTAATTTGTTTATTTCATTTATACTCGTCCTTGTTGGAGAGTGAGGTGTCATATCATTTATTACGAGCTATGTTTTTTTTTGGGGGAAGAGTTAAGGTATGTTTACACTGTGTTATGGTTGAATTTTGTTTCATTGCATTTGAGTCTATTTGTTCTTTGACCAACTAAAGCAGTATAATATCTTAAATACATCTATCTAAAAGACATCGAGAGATATCAATCTTGAAGTGTCTATGTTGATTTTTTATTAATGATCCTTTAATTAGCTTAGATATAGAAAGCATATTCCTTAATAATATTTATATGGATATCTTGTTTAATATCTATCTAAACTAGTTGTAGGGGTTGAGCTTAATTGGTTAAATCATTGGGTTCTCATTGCGGACACCCAAGTTCAAATTCCTATAGGGATATCTAATGTGGAATTCTAAGTTGCGAATATGTGTAAATGACACATAAATAAACAATCACACACACACACACACACACAATTTTAACTTTTACTTAAAAAGCTATTTTATTTTAGACAATATTTACTTTATTGTAATTGAAAAATAATTTGAGAGCTATTTTATTTTCAATAGGAATACAACTAGCAATCACACTTTGGTGTGCATTGGGTACGTCGAAGAGTTGTGGAAGGCCAAGTGTTGTGTCCTCAAGTGAATGATGATTGCATTTCATGAGACTGTTTATTTAAAGTTAAGGCTAGTTGTTGCACTTCTCCTACTAGTGTGATGTCTACTTCCCATGATCCTCCTACTAGGGCTATGCCTACTTTTGATATTGTTGTCACCCGCCGCCTTACATTTTGTCACACCCTATCTATACCACCCGTCATGTCTCATGTTGCCTCTTCCATGGTTACTCCCGCTGCTATGCCCCTTTCTACCCTTCATGCTCGACTCAAAAGGTTTGACAAGTGAAAACAAATTGATGCCTTACCTAGTGGAAACTAAAAAGATCTCTATTGAAGTTAAACATAATCCATTTGCATTTGAGATTTTGACTAATCCATTTTCAGTGGGATTTGTGGCTCCCAGATTTGAAATGCACGATACTAAAGGAGATTGCTTGACACATTTGATGACCATCAAAGCTACGTGCTTAGATTTTGTGTATGATGGTAAGCTATTGGCTAATCTCTTCCCACACACTATGAAAGACTATGCTATTAAATGGTTATATTCACTTCCATATAGGTCTATTCTTTCTTTTGCAGGTTTGGCCAATGCTTTTGTGAGTTACTTTAGTGTGAATGTTGAATTGAAGGTTATAAATTTGATTTGTTTGATTACAAACAAGGATCTAATGATTCATATACATGATTGTTCTTAGATTTCAATCATTGTGTGCCAAATTGCATTATCAAATCCTTGATGATGAGTTTCAAGGGATTTTTGTTAAGGGATTGTTGCCTATTGTTCAACAAAGTGTGTATCTCAATAGTTATGCTTTATTTACGGATTTGTGTACAATGCAAGAAATGTTAAGAAAAAGTTCCTAGAGGCTAATGTGCTGAAGTGTGGATGTTCAAATACTTATTTTACACCATTCCTCCCTTTTAAGTTTCAAAGGCAAAATAGTTTCCAAAAGGATAGTGAAAAACAAGAGGAATGATTTAATGCTAATCATGTGGCTACTACTTCCAATGTTATCATTGTCAAAATTTTAGACATTTACAAAGATTGTACAAGCCTTTAAATAATGTGCTTCAAAACCTAGTATCAAACTTCCTTCTATTAGACCATTAGATATGAATAAATTTTGTAATTATCATAGAGGTAATGGGCATGATATTGAATGTTGCATTGTACTAAAGCTTAAGATTCAAGGTATGATTGATAATAATATGATTCAAGTTGAGGGTATAAAGATGGGGGCAATCATTTAGTTGTTCCTTCTAGTTAGAATTTAGAAATTTATACAAATCATTTTTCTAATCACAATCAATCTAACGAATCTAATGATGTGGATTTGGATGAGGATCATGAGGTATAGAGCATATTGATAGTGTTGAGGCTGTTGATTTACATGAAAATGAAGATCATTTTGTGGAAATGCTTAATGAGAGTTCTAAAAGTGTATCTTCTATGCCATTGATTACTTTTTAATGAGGAAATTTCACAAAATAATTATTATGGTCCTTTGTATATATTAGAGGTTAGGTGGATTTCAAATCAATTAAGGGCATGTTTATAAATTCTACCTGCCAATACAATATATGCATGAAAGAATTATTGTTTAATCATCATTTTCAAGAATAGACATATGCACATTCTAGTGTTTCACTTAAAATGACTAATGGTTTGACTAAAACTATGGGCTATATTATTTAATCTCTAGTAGTAGGTCTAAAGGAAGTGTCTATCTTATGTCATCATTTCTTCTTCAGATAGCTTGTGTATTGCTTGGGCATCAATGTATATAACATTGTCAAGTTGTGCTTAGGATGTGTACTCAGAGCTCTTTGGAGAAATTTGGTTTCAAACCACCCTGATTTACTTTTGTTGGGTTGGTTGGGGTCTTTGACCCTTTGTTTGTTTGTCTCTTTGTTGGGTTAGTCGTGCGTTGATTTTATGTTTGTTGTTCTTTCTAGTTTTGTTGGGCTTCATTGTCGTATCTTTTCTCTTGTACAAGGGTCAGGGCCCTTTCAAAATCCTTGCTTACCTTTATCAAAAACATTGTCAAGTTGTGCCTTCAATGCTACATCAATGCATTCAATATTTTCACAAAGGTGAAGTGGTTACAAATGCTAGACATCCATATATGCCTTATTAGAATTGAGTCATTTTACTATGGATACATTTGTATAAACACCTAAGGAACCTCTATATGAGCATAATGATGATTTGCATGATATGTATACATTTCATAAGGAAGAACAATGGAGAGAAAATGAGAAGAATCAAGAATTTATAAGCCTAGAACTACTTACAAAGATCAAAAGTATACTAGTTTATATGACTTAATATTATAGAGAAGATCAATCTACAATGCCCAAAGAATGACAGGTGGCATATCTAACAATTTATAGGTATAAGAGATTGGATATTTGCATGCCTATAGGGGATCCATATGAGCAACAAATTACATGTACAAATAAAAGAGGAAAAGAAAAAAGTTATTATGAAGGATAGATTTAAATTTCCATCATCTTCAAAGGGGGCTTGTTGATGTGTCTTACAACACACCAATGGTGGGGAGCAGATTAATGCCCACTTGAAAGAGATTTTAGTTTGAGATTCCTTCTTAGTTAGTTCCTAGAATCCTTTGACTAACTTCCCCACAAAAGGATAATGGTTATATCTTGGCCTATTGAGAATACACAACTATTTGTTAAAATGTGCTTCAACGGTTCTATATTTGCTTCTTAACCAACCCAAATGACATTGCAAGAAGATTCAAATGGCATTGAAAAGATTCATCTAATCTAACTCATGGTTAAATAAAAGAGCAAAAGATAAGCAAGGTTGGGGAAAAGAGATAAGCCCATTGATCTAAAATAGATATCTCTAGTTGCCAAGCAATGTAAGCCTCTAAACCATCCAAGTCATGATTAGTTTTAACACAACGTATATAAACTACAAATAAAATCATTCACAAATAAATAGAACCTAGGTTGAAAAACAAGAACAAAGATGCTATATTAAAAATGATAGTATTACGGTGCTATTTGATTCTCCCAACCTTTCTCTAAAATTTCCAACCCTTTACATATAAATACTTTTGAGTTTTTATAAGACTCCATCTTGTTAGAGATTGAAAACCTATACGAAGACAACTCACGAAAATGCCAATAGGTGTCACAAGAACTCACAAACATCTCAAATCGATTTATAACAAATCTTTAACATACTACAACCAACTTCAATAAGATGTGAAGGTTTGACACATCCCTAAAGTAACAATTCGATCATGTCAGAAGAATAAAATTGTCAAAGATGTCCCCCTGGTTATGTGTGGATAATATTCAAATTCTTCAGACTATTCGTTTTATGGTCATTTGCAACAACTTTCAGAGGTATCTAAAAGCTTCTCAAATTAGTTTCACACCTCCCCCAATGTCTCCATATTAGTTCGTTATAGATCCCTACAAGTAGAGAAAGGTTTAAGCACGAGCGAAAACATGGAGAAACTTGAATTTAAAAAATGGTTAAACATGAGGTGTCACAAAAGTATTATTGATTAATTGACAAGGAGAAGCCACATACCTTATAACCATTATAATTTTACTTGGTGTTGCATTTTTTGATAGCTAGATGATGTTTCTTAGTTTAGACTCATCTTTCCTAGTTAACTACCATGAGAAATGTTAGAACAAAATGCCATTAGTTATATGAATCTACCATAGAATTTAGTTGGATTAAAACATCAGATGTAAGAAAAAATAAAATTGAGTTCTAAAATGGAATTAGATATGAGCGTGAAAATAACCCTTTAAAACTAATTTTAGCTTTGATAAAATCCAAATACAACATAGAATTGAAATAAGATTTTAGTTTACTCAAGGTTAACCTATAACACCACCCTTTATCTAACTAGAGTTTATGAGAGAAGCAAACATCATTAGGCATGAAAAAACTAGATGCAAAAATTGGTTAAGTTTGATTTAATAATATTTCAGTTTTGAGCAGGTATCAAATAAGAAAACATCAACAAAAGTTTCGAAGTGCTTTGCAATGAATACGAACGTTAAATATTACAAAATTATTTTAACCAAAATCTAAATTAATTTTCTTTTCAACCCTGGTCATGTGGAATGATCTCACACTATTAACAGTTTGTGGGAAAAGACTTAAAAAAGAAAATAGATGCAAAAGGATTTCAAAATCGATGTTTAAAGTTTTCAAGACTTTGACGTGTAAGGCTCTCTTGAATCCAAAATAAAATTAAAACAAACTAAAATCTGGGTAGAGTCTCTAAACAAAGAAAAGTATGTTCCCTTACGGGTAGAGTCTCTAAAATCTGGGGCATGGGCTTTGCGAGAGCTCATGTTCCCTTATGTGTTTTCTTCCTACCTTAACGTGATTGACATCGGTACATGATATCAACCACCTTAAGGTGGGGGCACATATAAGGTAAGTTGTCTGATTTAGATGCTAGCAAAGTGTGTTTGTAAAGCTTGAAATCTACTGCAATCACTTAAGCCCTTTGTGGAGGTGAGATGTCATGCATATCCTTTTTTTATTTTAAGCCCTCCGTGTGAGGCAGAGATGGTGTATTTATCGAGGAGATTGCACAATCCTGTCATTTTCAAAAAGTCCTCTAAGCAGGCAGGGAGCAGATCTAAGACTATCCTAACCCTTAAGCGTGTCTTCGGTGATTGTTGTGGCGAAGCCCAATCGTTGGTGTGTGCCTGTAATGTGCCTAAGATGGTGATGAACCTAGAAATAGGTACACTCCATCACTTGTCTGTCATGTTTTCTTTGTGTCTTCCATGTGTGTGTATGGAGTGTTTGTTCCCAAGCATAGTTTAAAGACTGGTGGCGATGAGTCCCTCTGGTGCTTTGGGATTTGTATGGTGTGTTTGTTCTCAAGTGCAGTCTTAAAGACTGGTGGCGATGAGTCCCTCCTGCACTTTGAGATTTATTTTGCGTGTCTGTTGCCCCATATGCAGTTTAAAGACTGGTGGCGATGAGTGCCTCTTGCATTTTGGGTTGTGTGTTTACCTTTCCTTGCACTTGCATTTGCATTTTATATATGAGAAAAAGAAAAAGAAAATAATCATTGCGTTCACTACATTCACTGTATCCACTGTGTTTTGTGTGTCTTCAATGTTGTCTTCTCTGTGTTTTGCATGACTGTAACTGTCTTCTCCGTGTTTTGCGTGCCTATTACTGTCTTCATTGTGATTGGCATGTCTTCTCCGTGCTTGGTGTGTTTGTTGTGCTTGTTGACCGTACTTTAATGCATGTATTAACCTTGCATTTATACATACATTAAAGTGGGGGCTAAATGTTATTGTGGAAAATGTCCCCTTGGGGGCTTTTCCCTCTTAAGGTTTAGCTCTCGGGTCCTTTAGAATGCATTTAGGTCATCTTGCATGTTAATGGTGACTCCTGATGAGAAAACCCTGAAGTTTCATGGCAAATGGGACTCAGGGGGTGTGCTTAGCATGAATCCTGCCTAAAATAGGGGGAGGACTTGGGCGCATGCACCCTAGTCCTACCCTATTTTAGGTCAAGACCTATTTTTTGGTGTTGGTTTTATGACTGTTATTAGGTCCTATGCTAACATCCTAAGTTTGAATTACAAAATTCTTAGCAGGAATGTTTGTAGTTTCGTATATAAGCATGAGTAGTGATTCATTTGTAAACTAGATGGCATTTTTGATCTACAAGCTTATGTGAAAGTTATTCAAGGCATTCATTGTGTTGCACAATAGTATTTTGTGTTGTTATTATGTTTATATTTGTAGATTTGGCATCCATCTCCTCATGGCATGAAGAGCATCTTCCCTCCATGAGACCTTCACTACAAGGTGATATCAATTGTGTTTTCTATCATTTATCATTTGGATTTTGCCTCTATCCCACAGGGATATGCACTCTTTATCTGACAACGGTGCTCAAAAGACTTGAATGTCTCTCCGGGGCTTGACCAAGGCAAGCCTCTAAACACCACAACCCCAACCCACTTTTCTGTGATTGTAGGTTATAGGTTTCAGAAGCAAAAGAAGTGGAGTTGCAGGAGAGCAGTGCAGATTGTCAGAATTGCAGATCTGAGAAGAAAACTAGGGCTTGGACTTGGGCGTTCACTCATTAGTCCTCCGGATATGGCAATGGTGAAATCTCTAGAACAACAGAACTGTGTTGCAGACAACAGTCCCAGATCCTGACAAAAACTAAGGCACTGGACTAGGGTGCCCGCTCATTAGTCCCCAATTTTTTTGCACACTAAACTTTAAAATCTGGTATGTATTTGGTTGTCATTTGATATCTTTGTGTGCAATTATTTTCTATAATTTGTCTGTTTGTTTACGATTTCATGAAATTAGGGTTTTGAGCATAATTGGACTTAATTAAACAAGTTCACACAATTCCAGTCTTCCCCTATGTTCCAAGTGATAGAAGGTTTGTAGTAGAGTTCTCTACTTGGTTGAATGTCCTTGAATGTTTAGTGGTGAAAGGAGGATCGACATAAACTAGACATCTTCCCCCTTTTTCGCACTAAACAAGTTTATTTCATACTTTCTCAAAAACTATTGGCTCTGGAGGGCCCTCTCTTTTAAATGATATTTATGTTTAAACTTATTTAAATCGGCTGCCTTCAAGACGCTGTTAGGTTTTTAAAAAAGACAGTTATTGGGGACTTGGCTATAAATTTAATCAGCTAGTTGATGTAGGAATCTTTTGGAAAACTTTGTGTTGGTGATAGATCAAGTTTTGGCTTTCCATTCAATTGCTTTATATATATGGAATATAAATCAATGCAGTGGAGTTTTGGATGATCGTAAACTTTGTGTTATGGTTGTTTAAACTTTCATTCTTCTTATGTTGGATGTATTGTTGCTGGTGTTGATGGTATTTCTATATTGAAGTGGTTGGATATCTTTAATTGTTTTCTCATCACTGCGATTTATCTATCTTTCGATATATGATTCATGGTGGTGATTGTATAATGTATGGTGTATTTCTGTATTGATTCATTGAAGTAGATGTGGTGGAAGTCTTTGAGATTTTGTTAAGTTGGTTAATATTTGGATGTATATTGCCTTTATTTCTTTTTGGTTAAAAGCACCACCTTTATTATGCTTTCTGGTTAAAAGCAATACTAGTTTTTCATTCATTGGATATCAATCGAAGGTAGTTGCGCCTTGTAAAAGAAGCAAAGAATCTTTATAAAATACCATTACAATAGGTTCAATTGTTGTTACATTTGTCATCTATTTGGGCATGAGAATATAGAGTTAGGTGACAAATTTGTTAACTAACACATGTAGAGGTGTAGAATTTTTCCTCCTTTGCACCAAACATGGATTTTCCCATGTAATTCACAGAATTTTCTCCGAACTACACCAAACACTGTTCTAAAATATAAAAGTGCAGATTTTCTCCACAACTGCACAAAGCTGGACACTTGGAATTTTTCCAACTCTAGAAGATTTCTAAAACTCATTTTTTGCAATCTCTTGCCAAATGCTTGATCCGTTTCCCAAGAAGAAAAATATGAAGTACAAGTATCAAGGCGTGATCCCAATGACTTCTATGGAGTCCAATGTGGATAATATCAGAGAGACAAAGATCGAGCACGTAGACATGTCAAAGTTTCTAGAGAGAGTAAACCAACAGCCTCTCGCTACAAATATGCAAACTATTCTAGACAGTAGCATCCATTTGGTTTCTGCCTTCCCAGTGTCATCTCAGAATCTAGAGTTTTGTTTTGGCAGCTGCTGCTAATTTCAATAAGGAAAGCAAGAGCATATCAAATGTATATGGCAAAGTATTGATGAAGTTGGATGGGGAATTCTTTGATAAGATTTTCATGTACGTCGACATTGATGATTATGTTGATCTCACCATGGAATCAACACAAGATCATTATGCCAAGCATATGGAAAAGTGCAAGAAAATCATTAACACCCGGTGGCTCAAGACTCCCAGGCCTACAATTGCAAGGTGGCCAAAGAACATCTTCCGGAGTGAGTTCATTGAAGAGGTAGGTGATCTGATCACTCTCTTGAGTAGAGTCAAAGGGCTTGCTACATCCAATACTTTTCAAGAATGGATGTATCAATACATATATGTCATAAAGAAGGGTAATCATAAGATATTTTCGGGTAAGCAAATTAGTGATTCAATATGTGAGCAGCTCTCAAAAGTGTCAACTTCTTTGAAGTTCTATATGACTTCATATTTAGTGTATGTTACTGCTTCCATAAGACACTTTCCTGGACTAAATTTAGAAGGTGATAGAAGGAACATTCTAGTGTATGAATATTACCCTCAACTGACATTGAAAGAGAGCATCAAGCACTTCAGAAGGGTAAATGATGCCTTCTTTTATAGTTACATTTGTATGTTTGAGAAAGGGCTTGAAAAGGCAAGAGTTTCTAATGAAGCTTGGGAGTAGGTGAAAAGGTTTGGCTGTATATTTCTGCAATTTCCTACTTTCACATATATCAGAGTTGGTTGTTTCAATGGGCCACCATACATATTTCCAAGGTATCCAGGAGACAAGTTGATACTGATGGAGTTATGTAGGTAGATAATAACTGTGCATAACAAACAAGTAGAGGCTCATAGAGTTGGTTTCAAGTTCCCAGTCACCATTGGGAAGTATTCAATAACTACAACTCCAAGAGCCAAAGTAATGGAAACTAAAATGTCGTGGGTAACCATGAAGAGATATAAGAAAAGAAATGATTTTGATTACCAAGGCATGAAAGACAATCTCAAAGGGAACTTTACTCACGTGTATAAAATTGAGGACATATGGGCCGAATGCATAAATGATGAAGAGATAAGGAAGCTTGACTTCAGTTAGCTTACCTTGGAGCAGATCAGGAACTTTGAGCTTGTTGATATCCCTGAGGACATGCAAGAAGAAAATGATATAGTGGGTTCTGCATATGTGGGAAACAAAGTTGTTGGCACTCCTCTTCCACCAATTCAATGGTCACAGAAGGAGATGACTTCAATAAGAGAAAGGTTTTGACCTATTCTTGCAAACACCAATATTTGGTTGCAGAAGAAAGGAATAAAGATAAAGCTCTTCAAAAAAGGATCAGAAGAAGAGCATACTGAAGGACCTTCTGGTAAGCAGAAAGAACTGGGAACAAAGAATAAAGAAGATACTCCCAGTACTAGCAAGAAGCCAAAGTTTGTCTTCAAGACCAAAGGGGATAAAGGCAAAAGGAAAGAAAAAGAGGGTTCAATATCTACTTAGGTAGATGTTGAAGAAGAAGAAATTGTAGCTAAAGAGTCACAAGAACCTCCTGTTACTTCTCAACTGGAGTCAACACAGGTAGAACCTTCTTCTTCTCCTCCTGTAATTTTTAAAGTGCAAACTCCTACTCCTCTGGTTACTTCAAGTGCCCAATCTTTGCCTACTATTTCTGCTACACCCACTGTATCGGTCCATTCTATTCATTCATCCCCTTCCTCACCCACCAATGAATCATTGTTTTAAATCCCTCATGGCAACATAGATAATGTGTTTGGCTCACTTTCCTCTTTGCCAAGTCTATCTAATGTATCCTCACCTATGCTTGACACATTCACACAATTAGACTTTGATAAGTTCATATCTACTTCTACTTCCAAAGTGTCAAGTGTGGAGATTCCTGCTGAAATGTTAACTCAAACCCCACCAATTGTGACCACCACTATCATTCCACCTAATATCCCATCTTCTTTACAAGCCATAGGACCTACCCCGTCATCACAAACCTTGGTGACAAAAGTAGGAGGTGATTCCTTCATCCTTCCCCCTTGGCTAATATCACAAAAGCCAAAGAGAAATGATGTAGAGTAGGGGTATAAAATGATCAAACTCACTCAGACAACCACTCACAAGAACCTCTAGTCATCAATCAATGGGCTTTCCTTCACAAATCACCATTGTCCCTTGTAGCCTTTCAAATAGGCCTTTTTTGGCATAACTTTTGGAGAAAACCTGATCTATAGGAAATGAGACTTATTTAGGATACCCTTTTGGCCATTCTTACACATATCCAGGAATGAGGTAGGGTTTAGTTGTACGGAAGGGTTCAAAAATTGACTATCCTCCTTCTTACTAGGCCTAATTAAGCAATTAGGTGTGATACAACTGAGTTCTTGGCTTCAAGGGATCTCTACTCCTGTTCCAATACTCCAAACACATCTCATATGGCCTCAATAGACTGCTCCCTCCTTTTAGACCATCCTACAATAACCCTTGCAACAAATCCTCTAAGCCTCTAGGGTTTTCTAAGTCTGATACATAGAGATATCAGACTGTCAGGGCATCTTCACACATACCAACATCCACACCTACCTCTGTAACCTTTGGAATATTAAATTCCATGTTTAAACAGACCATTCCACTAAGTTTGAAGTTTTTCTACCGGTGGAATGGAGAGTTATGCATTTTTCTTGATCACTGGTTAACCTAACTAGGGTTTGGACCGGTCTGGAAAGAAATCACTATAGCTTCCTTAAATCTAAATGAAATTGAATGAAACAAAGAGAAATGGAAAGTATATTCAATGTACTTTCATTCCCAGTTAGTTTCAGACCAGTGTAGGGTCGTACATATCCATTCCATGCAAGATAACAACAGAAAAATGTTAGGAAAATGCAGAAAGAGAGATGTTTTTATTACTTCAACTTCAAGATTTCAACCACCAACCCTTGGTCGTACAATATAGGCCTATTTATGCCTCTACAAACATTTTTCACCATCCAACCAACCCCAACTACCATTTTAACAAACAAAAATACAAAGAGTTGTCAAGACAACAATGACAACATTTGAGAATTTTTTAGAAGAATTAACCAATTACCCCCAAACTTTCACAAATGGGTCCAAATGGACAACAATGGCCCAAAATGACCTTATTAACATGAAATAACACAAACCAAAACAAAATTCCAAAATTTGACTCTTGGAGGCATAATGGACCTGTGGGTACCCCTACACCATACTCCCAAGGGAAAAGAAAGCTCAAGTCCCACTTGAGGACAGATCTGCAACTGTGTAGCCATGTTTTACAATGTCATCTTTAGTCATCCAAGAAGCATCTTCCATAGGAAGACCTCACCATTTGACCAAATATTAAAAGTAGACCTTATTCCTTGTCTTCTTAAATTCTTTTGTGTCCAAAATGCATTTTAACTCCAAAGGCTGGCTTGGTGGGAGATCTCTGACCCATTCCTCATCTGAGAATGCTGATGAACCTGCATTATCACCTACTACAACATCCCCTTTGTAAGGGTAGAGATCAGATACATTAAAAATAGGAGAAATGACAATGCCAGGGGGAAGCTCTATTTCATATGAATTCTCTCCAAATATATGCACCACTTTACATGGCCCTATCTTCTTCATTTGTAGTTTAGAATACTTCCCCTTCGGAAACCTTTTCTTCTTCAAGTGAGCCAAAACCAAATCCCCAACCTTGTAGTGAGCCTCTCTCCTCTTTAGATCAGCATTATGTTTGTACTTGTCTACACTCCTTTGAAGATTATCCTTGACTTGTTGGTGGATCTCTTGCATAGCCCCAACAAATTGTTCACCTTCAACACTCCTCCTTTCCATTCCACTGACATCTCTCAATTCAAACACACCCCTAGGCTGAAAACCATAAACAATCTCAAAAGGACTCTTTCCAACACTCATATTCACCGAGTCATTGTAGGCAAACTCTGCTTGAAGCAAAATCAGATCCCATTGTGTTGAATGCTCTTTGGTCAGACATCTTAGGAGGTTCCCAAGGCTCCTATTCACCACTTCAGTTTGTCCATCAGTTTGAGGGTGCTAAGCATAACTGAAACTCAAATTAGTACCAAGTTTCTTCCACAAGGTTCTCCAAAAATGACCAACAAACTTGCTATCCCTATCTGAAACAATGCTAAGAGGCAAACCATGAATTCTTACCACCTCTTTGAAGAATAGGCCTGCTATGTATGAAGCATCATTAGTACTTTTGCAAGGTATAAAAAGAGTCATCTTAGAAAACCTGTCCACAACAACATACACTGAGTCAAAACCTCTTTATGTTCTAGGCAACCCCATCACAAAATCCATACTTATGGATTCCCAAGGCCTATTGGAAATGGGAAGTGGTTGGTATAACCTCGCATTGGTGCTACATCCTTTAGCCCTTTAACAAATAGTGCACTTTTCGACAAATTTTCTTACATCAGTTTGCATTTTTGGCCAATAGTAGTGCCCCTTCAATTGCACCAAGGCCTTATCAAGACCGAAATGACCTACAAGACTACCACTATGCTTTGCTTTGATCAAGTTATCCCTCATTGAACATTTACGAATACATAATTGTGCCCCTTTGAACAACAAATCATCTTGGATTAGAAAATCAAGCCATTTGTCATTATTGTTGCTACAAGGCTGCCTACAACTTGCATAAATTTCTTTGACAATTGCATCTTCAAGATACATACCTTTTAAGGAATCAACTCCCACGCTTTGGAACTGAATTTCCTGCACCATTAGAGCCCTTCTACTCAATGCATCTGCCACTTTATTAGACTGCCCATTCTTATGCTTAATGGTAAAAGTGAAACCTTGTAAATACTCAACCCATTTAACACGCCTATGACTAAGTTTATCTTGACTATTCAAAAATTGGAGTGCATGATTATCAGTATACACTATAAACTCCTTAGGAAGTAGATAATGTCTCCATTTCTTTAATGCTTGCACCATTGCATACATTTCAAGGTCATAGGAAGAATACCTCTTTTTGGCTTCATTCAGTTTCTCACTAAAGAAGGCAATAGGCCTATTTTATTGACTTAACACAGCACCTATGGCATGGCCACTTGCATCACATTCAATTGTAAAGACCTTGTCAAAACTAGGCAAAGTCAATATAGGTTGCTCAACTACCCTCTTTTTCAAATATTCAAAACTCCTATCAGCCTCACTAGGCCAAACAAACTTCTTTCTTTTATCACCCTTAATAGTATCAATCATTGGAGAACAAACATGACTGAAACCTTTGATAATTTTTCTATAAATCTAGCCAAACCATGGAAACTCGTTACCTCAGCAATTGATTTGGGTGTAGGCCAACTTAGAATAGCCTCAACCTTGCTTGGATCCATCTTCAAGGTACCATTTGCAACCACAAAACCAAGATATACCAGCTTTGTTTTCATAAAATCACATTTCTTCAAGTTGATCTTTAGTTTCTCTTCATGCAATCTTTTCAAAACCAAATCCAAATTGTGCAAATGTTCTTCCTTAGTTTTACTAAAAACAAGAATGTCATCAAGATAGACTACAACAAACTTACCAATGAAAGGTTTGAGCACTTCATTCATCAACCGCATGAAGGTACTAGATGCATTTGATAATCCAAAGGGCATTACAAGCCATTTATACAACCCTTCATTTGTCTAAAGGTTGTTTTCCATTCATCACCTGGTCTAATTCTAATTTAATGGTAACCACTCTTGAGATCAATTTTAGAAAAGTAACATGCACCACCCAAACAATCCATTAAGTCTTCAATTCTTGGAATAGGAAATCTATACCTTATTGTAATCTTGTTGATGGCCTTGGAATCAATGCACATCCTCCACTCACCCCCTTTCTTTGGTGCTAAGACTATGGGAACCGCACAAGGGCTTAAACTTTCTCTGATCAGCCCCTTGTCAAGTAATTCCTACGCTTGCCTCTTTATCCCCTTATTTTGTTGTGGTGTCATCTTATAAGTAGCTTTGTTAGGCAAACTAGCCCCTGGAATGAAATCAATGTGGTGGCTAATGTCCCTCATAGGTGGCAAGGTGTTGGGAATCTCATCAACCACTATATCAGCATACTTATTTAGCAAATCTTGCACCTCTAAAGGTAGGTCATCCAACTTGACTATTGTCATAACAGTCCTAGGCTTGGCTATGATGGCAAAACCCATATTCTCCTCTTCCATGGTCTTTAAGAACTCCCTTTCATCCACTAGCATCACACTAGACCCTACTTGTGTTTCTTGGCTTTCATCTTTCAATGGTGTGAGGGTATAAGAAACCCCATCCTTTTTTATGGTATATGTGTTTTTCCTACCACCATGGATTGCCTTTCTATCATATTGCCAAGGCCTCCCAAGAAGCATATGGCAAACATCCATTGGAATTATGTCACACAAGACCTTATCCTTATAACCCCCTATGTGAAACTCTACCCAACTTTGCTCATTCACTACTACTTGCTGCCCTTTGTTTAGCCAAGAGACTTTATATGGAGTGGTATGAGGGATTCTTTTCAACTTTAGCTCTACCATTTCAAGAGAAACCAAATTGTCAGTACTACCAGAATCAATCACAACTTTGCAACATTTACCTAGGCACTTACATGTAGTTTTGAAAAGTGACTTCCTCTGTGGTTGTTCCTTCTCCATTGGTACTTTGATCAAGGTCCTTATCACCATGAGAGACTCACCAACTTCTGGATCAGCATTATGTGATGGATAGTTCACACTTTCACTATCCTCTCCTTGTGCAAACTGATTTCTTCTTTCTCCTCCAAATGAAGTGGTGGACTGATTTTCTATACATTGCCATGCTTGATGGCCTACAAATTTATTGCACTTATAGCATTTCCTGGTGAATCCATTTGATCCTCCTCTTTGACTTCCAAATCTACCTCTATTGTTGGGTCTTCTTCCTCTAAAGTTGCCCCTTGAATCTGAATTTTGTTCTTGATTGTTGCTTGTTTCACCTTGTGCTCTTTGGGACTACCCCTACTAGCAAATGTCCCTCTTCCTCTGAAGTTTGTCCTTCCTCTACCCCTACTTTGCTTTTATGGTCTTCTCCTCAACTTATCTTCAGCCTTCATGGCAAATTGATAACATTCCTCCAACGTTCTAGGACTTGTAAGACTCAATTCATCTTGTATGTTGTACTTGAGACCATTGATGTATCTTGCAAACTTGTCCACATCATTCTCCATGTGGCCTAACCTAATAATTAGTTTGTAGAACTCCTCTGTATAGGTCTTCACATCCATGTCTTTTTGCTTCAAGTTTTGAAGTTTTTTTTGTAATTGAATGGCATAGTCACCGAGTAGGAATTAGCCTTTGAGTTTGGAAACCATCCTATCCCAAGGGGTGATTTTGGATTTTCCCTTCTTCCTCCTCTCATCTTGCACATAGTCCCACCAAAGTAAGGCATGGCCCTTCAATTTTGTCTTGGCCAACTTCACTCTTTGTCCCTTTGGTACATCTTCATATTCAAAATAGTTGTCTAGTGCTCCTATCCAATCTAGGAGTTCCTCACTGTCCAAGTTTCCTCCATACACTGGTAGATCCTTCTTTATATTGGGACCTTCTCCTTTGACTGCCTTCAATAGCTTTGCCAGTTTCAATTCATCAGGATCCAACTCTTCTTGGGACCCTTCTTGGGAGTTTTCCTCCACCCCTTCTTCTTCTCGATCACTCAAATCTCCTATGACCACTCCTCTTCTCTGACTTGTCTCAACTGTAACAAGCCTGGCTTCAAGGATTTCTGTCAACTCCCTCATTTGTCTCATCTCTCTTGCATGTTTCTCCTTCAATTCACTCACCTCT
This sequence comes from Cunninghamia lanceolata, assembly GCA_027924645.1. Lineage (NCBI taxonomy): Eukaryota > Viridiplantae > Streptophyta > Pinopsida > Cupressales > Cupressaceae > Cunninghamia > Cunninghamia lanceolata. The sequence goes on from BSBN01000249.1 coordinate 7,096,980, forward strand.
CTAGCAACTGTCTTCCCTTTTGGAGGCATCCTTATTTTTCTTCACTTCAATTTTTCCCTCTTCTGATCAACCTATGCTCTGATACCAATTTGATGCCGAGCAAGGGTATAAAATGATCAAACTCACTTAGACAACCACTCACAAGAACCTCTAGTCATCAATCAATGGGGTTTCCTTCACAAATCACCATTGTTTCTTGTAGCCTTTCAAATAGGCCTTTTTGGGCATAACTTTTGGAACAGACCTGATCTATAGGAAAGGAGACCCATTTAGGATACCCTTTTGGCCATTCTTATACATATCCAGGATTGAGGTAGGGTTTCTTTGTACGGAAGGGTTCAAAAACTGACTGTCCTCCTTCTTACTAAGCCTAATTAAGCAATTAGGTGTGATACAACTGAGTTCTTGGTTTCAGGGGATCTCTACTCCTATTCCAATACTCCAAACACATCTCATATGGCCTCAATGTACTACTCCCTCCTTTTGGACCATCCTACAATAACCCTTGCAACAAATCCTCTAAGCCTCTAGGGTTTTCTAAGTCGAATACATAAAGATATCAGACTGTCAGGGCATCTTCACACATGCCAACACCCACACCTACCTCTGCAACCTTTGGAATATTAACGTACATGTTTAAACAGACCATTCCACCAAGTTTTAAGTTTTTCTACCAGTGGAATGGAGAGTTATGCATTTTTCTTGATCATTGGTTAACCTAACTAGGGTTTGGACTAGTCTAGAAAGAAATCACTATAACTTCCTTAAATCTAAATGAAATTGAATGCAACAAAGAGTAATGGAAAGTAGATTCACTATACTTTCATTCCCAGTCAGTTTCAGACCAGTACAGGGTCGTACAGATCCGTACCATGCAAGATAACAGCTGAAAAATGTTACGAAAATGCAAAAATAGAGATGTTTTTATTACTTCAACTTCAAGATTTCAACCACCAACCCTTGGTCATACAATATAGGCCTATTTATGCCTCTACAAATAGTTTTCACCATCCAACTAACCCCAAATACCATTTTAACAAACAAAAATGCAAAGAGTTGTCAAGACAACAATGACAACATTTGACAATTTTTTAGAAGAATTAACCAATTGACCCCAAACTTTCACAAATGGGTCCAAATGGACAACAATGGCCCAAAATGACCTTATTAACATGAAATAACACAAACCAAAACAAAATTCCAACTTTTGACTCTTGGAGGCGTAATGGACCTGTGGGTACCCCTGCACCAAGAAAGAAATAGGTCGTGTCCCCAGATGATTTTGACTTTGGCCAACTTATTCCGGCAAAGCCCAAGACAGCTAAAAAGGCCAAAACACTTTCAAGGGTAAAAGTTGATACATCAAGTTACAAATATGCTGAAGTGGCAGTACCTCCAATAGATAAAGTTGTTGAAGAAATCCAAGGTACTGATTATGTTATTACAAGGATCGAGCTTGGAAAACAGACACATGAAAGTGCCAAGGAGGACCTACAAGCAACATTGGCTACTTTGATCAAGAGATATGATAGAGATAAGGTTATCAAAGATCAACTTAAGCTCAAGGTGGAACAACTTACTTCTGTACTGTTGAGAATAAGTCAATCTTCTAAACCAGTTGAACCTGTTACGACATGTGTTGATGATGATGCAATTCAAAAGGCTGAAAGGATCAGATCACAAGGCCGAGTTGTGGGTACATGGATAGAAAGACTAATTACACAAGGAACTCAACTCATAAAGTCTTCTATCAAATTGTTTAACAATATGAATGATGTCAAGTCAGAGTTGAATTAAACACTTGACATGTTATCACAAAACTTGCAGCTGGTGGAAAAGGACCTTGAGACTTGGACAAAGCTAAAAGACTTCAAGTTGGAAGTGTTAGTTGAGAATGGGGTGATCCCCACAAGGAAAGTGTATATTGAGTACCAGGAAGCAATGAAGCATAAGAGGGATGTCCTCAAGGAGTTGATAAAAGATCTGCAGGAAACTCAATATACAAGTATTGACAAAGGATTAGACATCATTGATAAGATAGGGGAGCATTCATGTCAGATACTTGATGACAGTCAGAAAACTCTTCCCATGGACACAGTTGTTTAGGAATTTACTACACTAATTCATATTGAGATAGAATTAGAGGCTTTCTCATTAGCTTCTATTGATAAATTAGTGGACTTCCAAGTAATTCTGGACAAGTTGCAGATAATTTTAGACAATCACAAGAAGGTACATGTCAACATAGAGGACTCTATCACACAAGTTCTAGATATCTCCAGTTACACACCAGGGTCAAGCAACACTGAATTTCAGGCAGCTTTGAAAAGATATGAAGACTTTCTGGAGAAAGAGAAAGAAGAAGAAGAGAATGTGTCTTCGAACACTTAGTCTATTTTCCAATTTTTTTATTATGTAGTTTGTAATTTTTAAATGACATCTTACATGTCTTTTTGTACTATGCAATTACATGTAGGAGAAGTAAAGAGTCCCAAATCAAATTGAACTCTATCATTGAATAAGTCAAAGTAGTTGTAGATTTCCTATTTTTGCTCATAGTTTCCCTCTATAAATAAGAGGGGGCTCTTTTGTAAAAATTATATTTTAGCTATTGAAGTGAAACACTGCCAAATTGAGGAGCCTATTGAAACTTTGTGTTCAAAAGTGTAAATCTTATTCAATCAATATAAGTGAAGCAAGTTGGTGTTCAATCTTTGTCTTGAATCAAGCATGTGGTGCATTGGAATTGTTCTTAAGTCTTTTCTATTGCATTCTCATGTGTATGTGATTGAATTGTGGTGTGGAATTAAATATTTTAGAAGGTGTTCTAAAGTTGATTTTGTAGTCTTTGAGCTGCGATATCATCTTTGGATTTGTGTTATGTTCGTGATCGAAGGTGACTTGAAGACTTTGGGCTACGAGTGTCTTTTGTGATTGTTTGATCTAATTGTGGCATACGGTGAAGACTTTGAGCTGCATCATATTCCATACTTTTTCATATCCAATTGGCGTTAGAAGCAACAAAAGACTTTGTGCTTTTGTGGGTTTCTAGGTGTTAACACTTGCTGGTATCATTTCAGTTACCCCTTTGTTTAACTTAATTGGATATTGGTCATTATTGTTCCAATTAGTAGTTTTTAGTTCATTACATGTTGTAAGCATCACGATATTGTTATTGTAAGTTTGTAAGAGAACATCTATTCTAAAATAAGAGAATTGGATGATATGGAAACACCCCATGGATAGTTTTAGTGTAAATATGCTTAGTTAATTCCTGGTTGATTATAGTTAGAAATAAGAAGGGAGCCTCCCCTTTCTGATAGGAGAGATTTATCTCATCATAATTGGTTGATATAACCATTTTTTATTAGTCAGTTGATAACAAAATATTCACCCAACAAATGTAAAGGATTCAATAACTCACTCCTAATATTATCATCAAACTCTAACTCAAATATATAATGCTCTATAATTTGTTGCAGATAATATAGATTTGTCCACCTATGCCTCATAAAGAATTAAATTAGGTATATCTGAAGTTACTAGTCAGACACACTAATAAACTTTCTAATTAAGATGAGGGGTGAAAATCATTTGATTTGGAACATACATAGGTGGTCAATTATATATCAGTTGAATATTGTTAATCAAATTAGGATCAACTATAGGTTGAAAATAACAAGGGGAGGTATGAAGGTTTGTTTGGAAATACACGGGAAGTTGTTCATGTATTAAATCCATGAGGCTTAAGTTATTGGTCCATCACAATTCCTCTCTACAAGCATCCACAAGACTTGACACTCCAAGAGCTTATCTCACAAACATGAAATTTTAAAGATCTAATGCATAATAATATGAATCCAAGAGAGCTAAATCAAATAGCATAAAAAGAGTAATAAGCTAACTGAGCATCTCTTAAAATATGAGATTAAAGGCTTGGATGGACTCATAAAGATCACATTTTACATCTGCAAACTATAAGAAAACCTCCCTCAAGGCAATAATTTCTCAAAATTGGGTCATGAAGGAGATTTCAATCTCTACCCAAGAATGTATGGAATTAGGTGTCAAATGATGATACAAGAATGATCATTATCCTCTAAGGTGAGCAAGAAAGATTAACAAGCTACATCTTTGTGGATAACTCTCGATAAACCTAGAGTAATTTTTAATGCCAGCATGTGCTCCTATGCAACCCTCCTACTAGTGGGAGTGTATCTCAAGAGGAAATTGTCAACATTATCAATAATATCTTGGATATCCCTAAGGAATGTTAATAGGACTACTCCTCAATGAAGCAACAACCATGGCTGAAAAACTACAACAAATTTAAGAAAGAAACCGACACCAAAATGCCACAAGAAAATTTAATTTCTAGATCTTAAAAACACTAAAACTAATGAAACTGTTAAAAAAGACAACTATCAAACCATTTCCAAATGCTCTTCTTAGTGCCAAGACTGTTGATGTATCTTTTGGCACAGCCAATGAGGAGCAAGTTAATTTTGACTTGAAAGAGGTTTTACTCCTTTAAGGCTTGAGATTCCTTCTTAGAAGTCTTTTTAAGTTACTATAATCATTTAACCAACTACCCCACAAGAGGATATTGGTTGTATTTGAGATTACTAGGAATACACAACTATTTGTTAAAACATGCTTCAGTGGTTTCATGTTTTCTTATTAACCAAGATGAATGGTATTACAAGAAGCTCAAAATGACATTGAAAATAGGCATCTAATCTAATCCTACTCTAATTCTTATATAAATCATGGTTAAAGAAAGAGAAAAGAATGGGAACAGTGCAGAGAAAAGAGATAGGACCATTGATATGAAACAAAGATCTTCGAATGCTAAACAATTTGAGTAAGATTCTGAACCATCCAAACTACAAATAGTTTTTACACAAACTAGTGCAAGGACAAATCTGATCTCCAAAGGTTTCATTCACAACATAATAATATAGTGACTACCATTTGAATGTATAGTTCACAACTTATATACTAATCCTAACACCTTCGTAAGATAGTGACCATCGTAGAAATGCAAAGGTCACATCTTACAAGACATTCATACACTCTAAATTTTACTTGAACATAATAAGATAGTGGGTGCCATTTGAATGCATGGATCACAACTTATACAAAAATTATAACACCTTAGTAAGAAAACAATGTTAGGATAGTGTGATATTAAATTACAATCCTAATGTATAATGTTAGGTCTTCAACTTTATTGGAATGGGTAATATGGAAGCCCATGAAGAGTTGTGGGATATTATTTTATTACTATTATTCTCTAGATTATGTGAGATATTGTTGTAATGACATTGAACAAGACAAGTTACAAAAAGAGGCCAAATATTGGGAGTTATAGAGCATTTTTCTCAAGATAGGCAATGCCAATGCAAATTAATGCACTCATGGAGTGCTTAGAAATGGAAAAGTGGGAATAGTGGCATGATGCATTATTGTGTAATAGGAGTTACTATATGTTTTGGAGACCACTCTCATGTATCGGGTCATGAGAATTTTTACCATGGTATTTTGAGACCATGTTTGGGCCCATGGTATTGTTTTATTATGGCTTCCTGTGCATTCTTAAGTATATATATTAAGGTCTTGGTGTGTAAGAGGTATGGTTATTTGTAGGTACTCTCACACTATTAGAATGCTATTAGAAGAAATAAGATTGTATTAGTTGTATTGATGCATTTGTTTCTACTTGATTAATAAAAGCTCAGTATCTCTTTGGTGATAGATTTTTTTCCAAAATGGTTTCTCCACATATATCTAGTGTCATATGTGTTTGCTAACTTGTTATTTCTATTTTACATGATTATCCATGTTCTATTTCAATGATTAATCACATGTACCTCTAACTGAGCTAATTAGATTTACAAACTTTATGCTTATATTATCATTGTTATTGTTCGCCAATTTTCTCAACATTTGGTATTAGAGCTAATAGTTTTGACTAGCGAGGGATGCCTTTTCTAGAAGTGTTGTGAGATTTTTTTGTTTTAGTGGGTTTTGTAGATATATTGTGGTAGAAGCCATGGATAGCACATTTTGATCAAAAGTTCAATGGTTATGGGTACGAGCTATGTAAATTGAAATTAGAGGATCTCTTGGAAGAGAAGGATCAACAAAGAGTAGTTGAAAATAAGGTAAATCTTGTGTATATGTATGATGAAGATTAGATAAAGATGGGCAAGAAGACATGGGGAACCATTCAGTTGTGTCTTGTAGATTTTGTCCTCTTGAATATCTTAGAGGAGGTTACCACATACATTCTATAGAAGAGGATAAGTGATGTCTATCAAACAAAGAGTCTTGTGATAAAGTTGTATTTAAAATGAAAACTTTACTCTTTGAAAATGAATAAGGGAGACTTGGTTGCTTAGCATTTAAATGCTTTTGATTTGATTTTGAGTGAACTGGGTCATATTGATATTAAGATAGATGAGGAGGATAATTATATATTGTTGCTTTCTTATTCACCCAAATCTTGGGAGAATCTAATCATTGTTCTAAGTGGTTCTATGACAGATCCAAAATTGGATGCCCTTGTTGCTACCTTGCTTTCTAAGGAAATGAGGAGATAATCCATGGATGAGGACTTGAAAGATACATTACATGTTTAGGGAAGGCCTGAGGATAAAGGTAGGTCTAAAGGGGAATGAAAGAAATCGAAAGATAGGTTCAAATTTAAAGGATTGTCCAAAACCCATCAAAATAGCAAAGTGAAGTGTTGCAATTGTGTGGGAAGCGATGACATATAAAGAAGGAATGCAAAAATAAGAAGAAAACCTATGATGTATCCTCCACTAATAAATCCTCTGATGATAATGATAATGATGCTTTATTCATTTACGCTAGTGTTTCTAGTGATGACTGTTAGCTCATTAATTTGGGTTGCTCCCACTATATTACTCCCCACAAGGTGTGTTCTCATCTTACCAAGCTTATGATGGAGAAGCTTTCTTTGGTGACAATAGTTTGCATCTTATTTTTGGTAAGGGAAGGTATATTTGTGTTTTAGTGATTGGAGAATGAAAACTTTTAATGGTGTTTTGCATATTTCAATACTTGCAAGATATCTTCTTTTTGTATCCAAGTTGAATGATTTTGGAGTGCATGTGACATTTGATAGGTTTAGTTACAGTTTGGTGAGAGAAAATTTAGTGGTGAGAGACTCATAGTGTGGGACTCTATTTAGGCTTGATGCCTCCACATTTTGTAATTCTACCAATGTAACTAGCACTTCTAAAAATGCATTTATGTTGTGGCACCAACTTTTGGGTCAGACTATTGAAAAAGATCTTTGGACCATTATTAATAAAAAGATGGTTGACTTTTTTTGGTTATTCTCATGAATTTAATTTATGTGAGCATTGTGTGTTTGGAAAGAAGAATAGAGTTTCTTTTTCTATTGAAAGTACTAGAGCAAAATATATTTTATGTCATTAATTTTGATGAGCTTGGTCTAGTGGATATTGTTTCTATTGGTAAATCATGTTATTGTTTTTTATTTATCGATGCTTACTCAACATATACCTAGGTTTAAATTTTCTTAGATCTAAATATGATTTTTTCTCTAAGTTTGTGGATTTTAATGCTTTGGTTGAGAAGTAGTCAAATGGGAAGATAAAGGTGTTGAGAACTAATAATGGAGGTTAATATTTCTCTAAATAATTTGATGATTTCTATAGATATGTAGGTATTGTGAAATTTAAAACTACTCCTTATACCCCACAATAGAATGGAGTTGTAGAAAGGATGAACTAAACCTTCATGAAAAGAGATGAAAGTTTGATGAGTGGTACATAGTTGGATCGATGCTTTTGGGTGGAGGCTGTGTGTATCGCTTGCTACTTAATTAACAAATCTCCTTGTTTGGCTTTTATTGATAAAACTCCTAATGAGGTGTGGATAAGTAATAAACCCTCTATTTCATATTTAAGGGTATTTGACTTGTTAGGAATTTAATCCATAAATTCTAATTCCACATAACCTTTTTGAGAGAAACTATGCTAAAATAGTATGCAAAATCCATAATGCAAAAGAATAACAAAGCATATGCACAAGATTACACCAGATGTACCTTTAGAAAACCCTTTTTGAGAAAAATCTAGCCTCCAATGCACCACAAACTCAATGTATTGTCTCAAAAAAGGGATTACAATACATTTACAAAGTTCTCCATGTAGGAGTAACAACACTAAGAAATCCAATTACACCCCCGATGTGATCAATGCAACACTAAGAAACCACTATGATTCCAAATCTCTTCACATACTCCAAGAACTCCCCCCAAAAAATTGGGTTTTCAAAAATGCAAGAATGTCTCCTAAAGCCTAAAATGAGAGTTTAAATGGGAGTTCCATATCACTCTTTTCCTTTGAATAGGATAGAGATACCTGGCATCTTTATAGCTCATATACCAATCTTCATTTCATCACATCCAACTAGCATGACTACTCATGTGAATACACATGGTCCTCCTTTCAAAACACGCGGTTCGTTTCCTCTTTCTACACATTTAGAAGGTCATACTTGTTGACTTGACCCTTGAGCCAAGCACCCAAGACTTCATAAATGTCTTCTCTTTTCAATATATCCTAAGGTACACCAAAAATCCCTAAATTACATCCTATGCCCTTCCCCAAGTAACCCACCCATAGGTACTTGGGTTGGGGTCCCAAAATGACTTAACAATCCAAAAATTTATTTTACATACCCAAAAAATTGCATAAAATTTTCCATTCAAGTTTACATCATTATCTCCATTTTTATCACATAGAAAAACACATAAACATTATCTTATTGAAATAAGGCTCCAAATAAAATATAGACACTTAATAAAATAACATGGTTCACACTTAGGGGTCTTAGTCCACACTAGGCCAAGACATTTGGCTCATTGAGATACATAGTGAAATCACATTGCTTCACATTATGAAGCGAGGTGGAAATTAAGGCTCCTAATGGCTCTCCCATTCTCCCATTAGATATTACACCTACACACTCATTTCAAACATCAATACATCCATGATGTATATAGCCGAAGTGAAATAATCAAAATTACACTATCAAACTACAATAATTAAAGTAAGTCACATAAATAATATTTATGAATAATTTTATAATAATCAACATCAAAATCACATTTTAATCATTATTAGATTTGCCAATTACATTCCATTTAATTTACACTATGCATTTAATACAAGGTTTTTATAAACTCTTATATTCATGACGGAACTTAGTTTCAATAATTAGTTTGAGTCATCATGCCATATAACATTTTCAATCTATTTAAATCTCATTAGATCATAATAACATTTAAAGTATTCATTAAACAATAATATGAAAATTAGGGTTAGATTAACATAATGTCATATTATCTGCCTATTAACATATTGGGGTTAGATTAACATATTGTCTACTTATCTTAATCAAAAACATATGGTCATATTATTCAATTTATCTCAAGACAACTACATGAAAGAAAGTTATAGCTATCACTTGATATGCATTCACAATTTACCAAATCTACTTACTAGGAATCTTACCCTCAACGAGGCTAGCACCATTGTTGCCTAGATTCATTTGAATTTACATAATTACCAATTCTCATGAGTCATCTTGAAGATCCCATTGGTCATGACCCTACTCATAGAAAATTCAATTGTCAAGGAATATGACCATATTGATATAATTTTAACAACAATTAGGACAATATTAATATAAATTTCCATCCAAATTAACCTTTTCTATTAGAGGTTAGATACTTTATCCAAAAGTAATTCAATTATTCATAATTCACTAATTAAACCTTATCTACCTAGTTAAATAGTTCACATTTTAAAAAATCTAACAATGCATGTCAATCAATGTGAAATTTATTAATCAAGAATCAAAAGGTTAGAAGACCATATGTAAGTTTCAGAATTAACTAGAACTAATGAGATCATTGAGTGTAGGAAATGTGACTAGGGTCAATAAATGGTTGGGGCCTTACAAAACCGACATAGGATTATCCTTCGATTGCTCAATTGTGGAACTAGACTAGATCTCCTTGAAGATTACGTCTCAAGTATGCATGGTCTTTCTAATTACAAGATTTTAGAGCTTATCTTTTCACACCTTCACTATAGCTAATGAAGGTATACTTAACAACTCTCTAATCCAACTTAGATATCTTTTCTTTGGGCACATGAACATATGCCTCACAACCAAGCACATAGATATGTTGAAGTGAGGAATTTTTCCCATCCAAAACTCTCATGGGATTTTGTTGGTAAGCATTAATGTAGGAGACCTGCCAATTAGGTAACATATAGTACTAATCACTTCTACATAGAACTTATAATCTAAACCAATACCATTGAGCATACTCCTATCCCTCTCCATCAATGTCATGTTTATTCTCTCTACAAATCTATTCTATTGAGGGGTGTATAGAGTTATCTTATGTCACATGATTCCATTCAACTTACAAAATGCATCAAACTTTCATAAACAATACTCTCCACTGTCATCTATTTCAAACACCTTGATCTTTCTGCCCATTTGGTTCTCAATAAGATCCTTAAACTCTTTGAATCAGTAGAAGACCTTGGGATTTCACTTCAAAAATAGAAAAAAAAAATTCCTAGAGAATTCAACAATAAAATTAACATGGTACAAATATTTTCCAAGCGAAGGTAAATTTATAGGACAAAAAACATCACTATGGATCAAATCTAAAACACCATAATATTTGTAAGAGATCAAATGAAATTGAACATGATTTTATTTCCCATATATGCAATGTTCATAGATAACAAAATCCATATTACACTTAGTTAACCCCTCAACAAGGTTTTTATTTTTCAAGGCCCTTAGGCCCTTCTCACCAATATGGCCCATATGCTTGTGCCACAACATGGTCTTATTGATGCAAGAGCATCTAGTGGTGTAAGGGCAATCTTGCATCACCCAAAAAGATGTTGCTTCAAAATCATTATAGTTGTTTTCATTTCTTTCGATAATTAGTATTTCTAGTTCCATAATCTCTTGAATAATGATGTAGGACTTTCAGTTTTTCCAAAACTGCTAAAAATAGCAAATTGCCAGTTTTGGAAAGTTTACCTGCCATTTTAGGAAAGTTTGCATTTGGGAACAGATTCAAGCGAAAACTTACAAAAAGATTCATAACTGAAATATAAGACCTTTGGTGAAGGAATCAGACAAAGATCATTTGTGAGCTGAAAGATATTAAAGTTTTTGTTTTCTGAAAAGCCCCTAAAATTTTTTGAAATGAGATATAAGGCACTAAAACATCCCATAATGTCCTGAAAAGTTGATAGAAATCCATTTACAAATTTTTGGCATGATAGTTCATATCGTGAGCTTTCCGTCTCTTAAAACGGTTCGTCAATCGGACACCTGAATCTAAAGTTATGCTTCCTAGAAGTTGACCTATTTTTGGAGGGAGTTGCAAATTTCAAAATTTAGTTGGAGGCCACCAAAAAGTGCTATTTATGACTATTTTGGGAACCCTGGGCAGTAGTAGAGTTAAGGGGGAAAGTGTAGAGTCAAGAATAGGGAAAAACAGAAACCCTAGCTGATTTGGGGTTATAGAAGGCTGAAGATTCCAGAGTCTTAAGGTTAGGAAAGCTATAATGTGTTGCAACCAGTAGAGGATTCATCCTCTGATTGTACTGAGCTTCTGTAATGTAATGTGTTGTCACAATCAATAAAATAACATCTCTATTTTTTGTGTGTAATTTCTGTTGTTGTGTGTTTTATGATTCACCCCCTTCATCACTTATCAACATGAATCTTGTTGCTCTCTAAGGTAAGAGTAGGAACCCATAGAGAGCATTCAAAAGATCCAAAAATGGATTTCTTCACATTAGTTTCTAGAGACAGATGTGAAGAAGCTATAGATAGCCTTCATTATAGGTAAAAATAATTGTTGCATTGGATATATGTGCCCACATCAAGGTGGAAAAGAGTTACAAAATGAACTCACATAACACCCTCACATCATTCATATTGCATACAAATAGTAGATTTTGTGCCAAACTTAGGATGTGCAAAACTCTAGAGAGGCCTTTTATCCTCCCATCACTAAAACAAATCTTGACTTTCACGTGACCAATAGTACTTAGGAATGTATTGTCACCAAGGTACACCTTTCCACCTTTGATCTTCTCATACTCAAAAAGCCACTCCCTATGGGGAGTCATATAAAAATAAGCACTTGTGTTGATCATAAATGCATCCTCACATGAATGCATAGTCACAGCTACAACAAAAAGCATCAAAGCCATCCTAAGAGTTCTTTGAATCTACATCATCATCAATCCATTCTTTTATTTTTTCTTCTCTTGGTAGTCCTTTCAAACATGGTCTTTCTTATCATAGTTCCAACATTTCACCTTAGATTTTTTAGGAGACTTAGATCTTCCATGGGAATTGGATCTTCCTTTTCTCTTGCTTCTTGTCCTTCTTGCCTTTTTCCTTTGATATACCATGAACAACCAAGAATATTTAATGATGTCTTGATTTTTTAACTCATCTTTTTCTGAGAGGAGAGTACCCACCACCTCTTCAAGTGTTAAATCAATGACAACACTTTTGATGGCCATAACCAGGTTGTCCCACAAATCTAGCAAAGAACAAACAAGTGTGATACCTTGATCCTCACCATCCATCTACACACCAATGGACTTCAATTGGGTAACCATAGTGTTTATCATGTTTAGGTGTTCAAAAATAAAGTCATCGTCGCCCATATTTAATGAATACATCTTCTTTCGCATAAAACATTTATTCACCATGGATTTGGCCAAATAGAGTTTTCCCAACTTTGACCATAAGGCACTTGAGGTGACTTCTAAAATATTCAAGGGCATTAAATATGCTAAATGAGGCTCCTCGCTTTTCTAGCCTAACACGTCCCAAACTACTTGATGCATAGTTCCAAGCTTGATTTTAGTGATTGGGCCCCTATATCCCAATCCACCAGCAAATCCTCCATTTTGATCTTTCATAGCTTGAACCTCATTCTATTGAAACTTTCCATATGTTCTTTCTATTTTATTTACAAACAAGATTTGTTCTACACATAGCTCCCCCTAAAACCAACATTAAATTACAAAAAAACCTTCTAACCTAACATCTAATACTCATGATGATCAACCTATAATATTGAATGAAAGAAAACTATATAAAAATTTCACAATTAATCTAGGAGATATGTGTAAATAGAAAAGATGTATACTTTTAAACACAAAAATAATGAACACAACCATAATGTAGCATATACTTTGGGGAAACCTTTTTTGGAAAAACCCCACCCTTCAAATCTTAAATTAATTGTATTATCAACAACACACACAGAGTTACAATAGAAATCTTGACTTAAACTTTCATAAGAGATTATGCCCACATATAGATTTGGAGATATTCTGACATTATAATAATGCCTACAAAACTGAACTATTAAACCTCCATCTCAAGCACCTAATAAATGGGAGAAGCATAACATAAAACTATCCAATGGTAATTAGGAAACCACGAGCTAAAACCACCCAAAACATGGTGCTCAAATCCCTAGTCAAAATCCAACAACCAAATCCCAAGATGAGTCCATAAGCTAAAACTAGCTTATTCCTTACATCTATCATAAGTTGTCATAACATTGTCGTTATTCACTCACCAACTTGGGTGCTCAATTTTGGCTCCATTATCTCCAAATTCAAAGATGTCTTATGAAATTTCATAACATGCATTATAAGTTGGTCAATAAGCATAACTCCCTCATACAACTCTCTATGTATCATATATGCTCTCACATTTTTGATGTCAGAGGCCTAACTTTTGATCTCAAAAGCCAATTGAACCTATTTTTGAAATTGAAGATATCAAAGTAAGCATTGACAACAAATGTCCCAAGGTTGATTTTGACATGTTTTGGGGCCAAAATTGACCATCTAAAGCCTGAAAATTACATTTATGTAACATTAGGATGCAAAGTTGAGACACCTTTCGTAACAATTTTATTTGTTGGGACGAGTGCTCAACTAATGATTATGTTTAGAAATCCAATCGTGGAAAACCCAAAATAACTAGAAAAGAACTAATGAACTATAAATCACAAACAAACTAAAAAGAAACCTTTTTGGTTCATGCAAGATTGCTTGTAGGCTTTGGATGCTCCTACATCACAAGTCCTTCAATACCACATTCAGCGTGCCATCCCTCTATTGAATAGTGAGAGAATCCCTAACTCTACCCCCATAACTTTATCATCATTTTTTGTCTTCAAATCTTTCCTTTTAACAAGGGGATGGTGACCATTCCATGAGATCCCTCAATTTAGCCTTTCTTCCATTTCTAGCTCACCTGGAGAGGTGATATGTGATTATGGAACTATAATTTAATAGAACTTAGGCACATGTGCAAACCTCAACGAGAATTTGTAGTCATAAAATGTGAGCCAGGTCTTTAGAGTCTAAATATTTCTTTTAGAGTAGCATGCACCATTTTATATTAGCATTGGAAAATATTCCCCAAACCAACTATACACCCAATAACCTATTTTATTTTTCCATAACTCTCAATCCTACTCCATTCTCATCTTTCTTGGAGAAAACTACATCCCAAGCAATCAAAGGGATTTTCTTTTTGTCTTCCACTCCTTTCCACAAAACAATTCTCACGATTCTATCAAAATTGTCCATAGCTCCAATCGACATTTTTAGAGGAGACATAAGATACACCGAAAGGGCTGCCAAAATAAATTTTAATAAGGGGATTCTATCACTAAGTGGTAACCATTTACTTTTTGAAGAGGCAAGTATGGATAAAAAGGAATCAACTAAGTTCTTCCATAAAGAAGAACTATCAACACCATACAACAAAGCTACTACCAAGTATTTTCTAGGCAAGGGGCCCATCTTGAATCCTAATAGAATGACAATTCTTCCTTCCAAAATAAGATAAACATTAAAGAAAAAGATTTTTAATTTATTCTCATTAATAAATGACAGGAAGAAACTCTATATGTTAAGAGTATTTATTTGTTTGCACCTAAATAAACCGATTCTATGAATTATTTGTGGGTTGGTGCTTCAAACTCATATGAAACATTTATGCCTTTCTAGGTTCCAATGGAGTGAATTATCTATATTGATCTCCCTAAGGATTTGGGCATTAAGATAGTGGATCTCCCTGTCTAAGACCTTTTGTGGGCTTGAAGAAACTCGATGAACAATTGTTAACTAAAACAAAGAATCTCAAAATAGAGATGTAGTCAAATATTTAATTTCTCCATTCCAAACTCAAACCAAAACATCAAGTATCTTCATTAAAAACACCAATTTACTTTATCACATGCCTTACTTATATCCAACTTTACAATCATACATTTAGATTTTGAGGTCACAATATAGTGGACAAACTCATGTGTGATTGAGATGCCTTCTATTATAGTTTTGTTAGGAACAAATCCACCTTGTTCCTCATAGATGAGTGTTAAAACATATAAAACATAGATTAACCCAAAGTTGAGTGCAAGGAGAAGATACAATAAAACTATTGATACATATGATCATAAAATTAAAATAACATAACAGAGTTAGTTTCCAACAATATGATAGATATGCAAAAAATGCTTAAGAGATAATATCTGCAATAAAGTAAAATAGCATAAATAAAGCTCACAATATCATGGATGAAAAAAAAGCTAGAGAAGTGGATACATATATAGGAAAGAGGGGAGGCAAAACTGACTAATGAGAAAAGTTACTCCAACCACCAAGAATAGGCAAGAGTTACACTCGTGGAAGATGCCATCTACCTGTATAATGACCCAATAACTACAACTAAGTAAGCTAAGGTAAATGTGTAGGAAAATACATAATATCCAACTAAGAGAAATAAAAAACCTATATTAACAATGAGAAAAGAAAGGATTGTCTTTAATATATTTTTGACTAGCTTTGGGATACTTTATATGTGATTGTAAAGATATTGGATGAAAATCTACAAAAGAAGAGTAGATTTCTTGGGAATTAGAGATATAAAGTTACAATTTAGATCTTTTAGCATTTTTTATGACTTTTGAGATTTTCCAACCGCCCTCCAAATATCCTTCCCAACTGATGAGTGTTATAATTGTCTTTTTTAATCCCTGACTTTTCCTATTTTAAAGCCACATTCCTATAGACATTTCCATCCTTTTAAGTCAAGACTTTATTTAATATATGGGCAACTTGCACTATGTTATTGTATTATGTTTTAATGGATGTCTACATGATTAAAGTAGTTGTTTTGAAAATATAATGTGGTATAATTAGTTTGTTTACAATGATCTTAGTAACTAGAGATTTCTCTAGGACTAATCATTTCCTCTAGAAACTAAGAACACTAACATGCAACCAAGACTGTAGAAGTTCCTGTAGCCAGCGGAGCAGTTCATGCAGCCGAAGAACCCACCTCCTACAACAAAGCACGCATCTACCTACAACTGTCCAGTGGTAGTCGACTCCTTCTTTGTTGATAAGAGTAAGTTCCAGAAGTGGTCAAGAAGGAATATGAAACAAATGGAAAATATCTCTCAACTAGGAACATGCAGGGATTGGTTAACATTAAGATAACCTTCTCCTTGTTTCTTGAATAGCCTACTTGTTCCACAATCCTAATTGAGATTCTCTTCTTTGATTATTCTAAGTTTTAGTTTCCTAGTTTTCTTTTGCTTCTTCAGAAATAAAGAGTCCTTCCCCTGTATATTGGGAAGTGGACTGATTGGTTGTTAATGCTCATAAATGTACAAACTCTTTTTGGGTGTGTATATATTGTTTTCACCCAGCATATCTAGGATAAGTTGGATTTTTCGTTATGATTGTATTAGATTATTATTACAATCAATAAACAGAGTTTTTATCATTAGATTGTTTTAGTATTGTTCTTGATTCGTAGAGACTGAATGGATGAATTGATTCGATCAAATAACTAATAAAAGAAGAAAAAAGGAAGTAGTCAACCCAAGTCAGGGCCCACTTGAGGTAGGCTGCATCCTATTAGCATTAGATTCATGCAATCATAATTAGATCTTAGAAGCTAGATTTGTGTGGTCATTATTTTAGTCTACTATTTTGTTTTGGTTAAAAGAAATTATATAGATTACCTTTAGAATTTATAAGATAGTTTTATTGTTTTTAGTATTTCATTTCTTTCTTACCTTGCAGCAACTACCATTTATTAGATATACATAATTCCACATCGAAAAATCTTTAGTTGTACGCAAAGTGTCGACACCATACTAAGAAACACGTCCCTGGATTGATAAATTAAATGTAGTATGTCATCACTCACCAAGCTGCTTGATTTAGGATGAGGCCATCCATCGAATCATATGTAAGCCTTATCTACATTAGGTTTAGTGGGAATTGACAATGCTCCACATTGTTGGCGCCATTGTCGAGGATGGTGTGAAAGTTATAGAAGCTTTTGGGTTTAAGATAGTTCATTTTATTTAACGTTCTTTGTTGTGTTGTTTAACAAGTTCATAGTAGTAAAAAAATTTCAAACAAAAAGTATAACTTCACTAACATTGTGTAAAAGGTAGCAATAGAAGGGATTTGAAACATTGCATGTGATGGAGAAGAGATTATTTGGGAAGATTCCTTCCAAACAAGGAAAATAGTCCAGAAACAAGTGACGAAGCTAAGATACTTGCTACAATAGAAGACAATGTAGACCTCGAGGATATAGACACTTTGAATCACAACGTAATGGCTGATGAAGAAGTAGAGAATCTTGCTCAACTAATTACTTTTGAGTTTCCTATTACTGACCAGGAACGAACAACCACCATGAAGAACATCCCTCCTTCAGCTCTACCAAACTTTTATGGTCTGATTACAGAGGACCCCAACACATCCCTGTTTGAGTTCGATGTCCTTTGTCAAAGCTATTATTACACCACCGATGCACACAGATTAAAGATTTCCTAGCTACACTCAAAGATGTTGTTTTGAGGTGGTCTATGGGATTGGGCAGAGATGCAGTGGAAGATTGGAGAACTATGAGGGAGAAATTCCTACAAAAATACCAAGATTACTATCGTGGAAGAGACATGAGGGGAGATGACATATTCATATTGTCACAAAAGGAAGATGAACCCCTCGAAGATTATGTAGAGAGGTTTTTGTTTTGTCTCCAGAAGTCACGCCAAAACAAACTCTCTCTAGAGTCACTGAAAATTGTATTTCTGAGAGGAGTAAATGAAGAATGCATGGATGCTTTGGACCTTATTAGAAATATTGGCATTTCTCAACTTCCATTTGATGAAGTTTGTCAGATATGTAGAAACTACTCAAGGTCCACGATGAAGAAAACTCGTGGCCTCAGAGCTTTGTGCACCATAAAGGTCCTGCTACAAGCATCTCCCAGGTAGAACTCAGTAACCTTTTGATGGACATGAAGCAATATATTATTATTCATTTGGAGACTCAATTAGATACCTTGCATGTAAAGAAAAATCAAGAAGAAGCAGAAGCAGCATTGTAGAATACTATCCCCATTGCAGATAGAAGAAGGATAGTTGTAAATGCAAGAGGATAGCCAACATTACCAAAGACAAGCATGAAAGGCTAGATTTCCAAACTCTGGAAGATGAAGAAGGTCAAGTATTCTACTTGGCCCAATGTAATCCATGGAAGCAAAGACAAGATATTCCTCAAGACCCTTTATCTTATAATGCTTCATTTCCAAGTTCCTCTCCAAATATTTCTAATTGGTATAATGCACCATGGAATAATAGACCACCTCAACCGTGGTCAAACTTGTCACCACCTAGCTAGATCCCACAGTAGGGGGTATAGTCACAATAACCATACTAACCTCAAACCCATAACTAGTAGTGGTTGACACCCCAAAATACATGGCCACAACAATGGAGAGGAAATCAGTCTTAGCAAAATCCCAACATAAGCTACTCATAGCCACATCAAGCTTTACCTCAGCAATTAGCCCTTATGCCAAATACAGCTACATCTGCTTCTATACCACCAAGAGCAACCCAATTGCCTACTCAACCTGCACCATATCCTAACAACAAGCCTATCCAATAGGCTTATGCTAACGAAGTTGTTCAATACTCGACTTATCTAGTTAAGGTTAGTGATGTTCAGCTACATTCAGAAAAAAAATTCTCTCTAGAATGACCTCACCACTCAACACATAACTTCAAAATGAGGACACTTCCAGTGATGCTAATTTACATGTTAATAATCAAAATGAGCACCCTGAACAAACCCCATCACATGTAGAGAACAAGAACAAAGAACCCCCATACCCTGAGAGATTGAACATGCAAAAACATGAACCTACACTGAGTTTGATTTCCTTGGGCAATTAAAGAATGTCTATGTTAAAACTCCCTTGTTTCAATTTATTAAGGATGTGTCCATTTACACCAAAACTGTGAGGGAACTATGTTTAAAAAAGCTAGGAAGAAGACGTAAGGACCCACAAACTGTTCATGTAATTAGACAACTTGCTGACATTATGTTAGGCAACATAGTTGTTCCAAAATACGCAGAATCTGGCAGCCCAGTTGTGGATGTAAAAATCAATGGTACCCTTATAAAGAATAATTGATTTGGGTGTTGTCATTAATGTCATGACCAAAGAAACCATGACAAACCTACAACTGGTTGACTTAAGACCGACACCTACAATATTATAATTATTAGATAGATCAATGGTCAAACTTGAAGGGGTTAATGAAGATTTGGTTGTTATGCTTGACTCTTGGGAATATCCTGTTGAATTTATGGTCTTGTAGCCAAAAGCTAACCTTGGAGGATATCCACTCATATTAGGATGACTATTGTTAGCAACTGTTAATGCTTTCATTAGCTACAGGTTGGGTAATATGATTATTTCCAATGAAAATGTGATAAAGAAATTGGTCCTGCACCCTCCAGCCCAACCCTTTGTTGACTTTGAACAATCTATGTGGCTGGACCCTGACGAAAATGACCAGTATTCTATCCAAACATTAATGATTATAGGGAGAAGCCCTCTGATAGACATTAAGGATGAGGATATTATAAGTTCAAACATAATGCAAAACAACTATGGAGTGGATACTCCACTGGATAATAGTTTGACTTGTGTGTCATGCCCATTACATAACATCTTCCTTGCAGAACACTTGTCAAACTATGAATCTAACATCAATGTATTTCACCACTTACTACCCCATAGTTGTTGCCTCAACACCTCATGTTCCAATATGTCCTCCATGCAATCCCTAAGAAAACAAGTTGAAATTTCTCCTGATAGATCAATGAACATTAATAACAGGTTGACCCTACAGCAACAAGATGAACTAATTATTATGTTGCAATCTCATAAAACAACCTTTGCATGGGATTATCATGACATGAAAGTACTTGATACAAACCTCTTCACAAATCATATATACTTCAAGGACAGTTGTAAGCTTGTAAGACAACCTCAAAGGAGAATGAATCCTGCAGTCCAGAATATTGTTAAAGAAGAATTGAAAAAACTCTTGGATGTTAGCTTCATATATCCATATCAAATAGTCAATGGGTATCTCCTTTGGTAATAGTGCTAAATAAAGGAGTAAAATGATGTGTTTGTATTGACTACATAGAACTTAATGCTGCAACACACAAAGATGATTTTTCTTTACCTTTTATTGACCAAGTTCTAGACTCTATAGCAAGAAAGAAGTACTTTCCCTTGGATGGATTCAATGGCTATAACCAAATCAAAATTGCTCCTAAAGATCAAGAGAAAACAACATTTACTTGTCCTTGGGGCACATATGCTTATGAAGTCCTTTCCTTTGGCTTGTATAATGCTCCTACCACCTTCCAACGAGCAATGCTAAGTATCTTCTTTGAACTTACTCATGATTATTTAGAAGTCTATATGGATGACTTCACAACTCATGGTAACAGTTATGCTAAAGCCTTGTCAAATCTAGAGAAGGTCCTACAAAAGTGTCAAGACCATAACATATCCCTCAACAATGAAAAATGCTACATGATGATGGAAGGGGGTATAGTTCTAGGGAACTATAGCTCACAGGTAGATATTCAAGTAGACCCAACTAAAATTAAAGTAATCACTAATCTACCCATACCACATAAACAAAAGATGTCTAAAGTTTCCATGCAGGTTATTACCGTAGATTCATAAAGGACTTTAGCAAGACAGTTGCACCTTTGTTTGTTTTACTTACCAAAGATGCTAACTTTAATTGGACACCTACATGTCGAGAGGCCTTCCAATCTTTAAAAGACTCCTTGACTACAACACTTGTGTAAGAGGACCAAACTAGACAGTACCCTTTCATATACATACGGATGCATATGATTATGCTATAGGGGTTCTCTTTGGCCAAAATGAAGGTTCAGTAGAATATGCCTTATATCTCATTAGTAAGAATCTTCAAGCAGCAGAGCTAAACTATACTGTTACTAAGAAAGAACTCCTAGCTATGGTATATGAAATCAATAAGTTTAGGCACTACATAACTGGCTATCCTATCTTTCTTCACACTAATCATGCAGCCATAAGGTATCTAATGAAAAATACCATAGTTATTGGTCAGTTAGTGAGATGGTTGCTACTACTACAAGAATTTGATATAACAATAGAGGATAAACCAAGTAAAGCTAATGCAGTAGCAAATTTGCTTTTCAGATTAACCTTTGCAGCAGATGGACCCATTGTTGATGACTTCTAGATGAGCATTTGTTTTCTTTAACAATGTTGATTCCATGATATGCAAATATTGTTGACTACTTGGTTGCAGGATCTAGAACACCTCCTCATTTATCACCAAGAGAAAAATGCCACCTAGTAGACAAAAGTCTTCCATACTCTTAGATCTCAAGTTACGTCTTCTATACAAGTCCTGATAATATCATGTGCAGGTGTATTAGAGAAGATGAGGTTTTTGATATTTTGAAGGTCTGCCTTGATGATCCCTGTGGAGGACACTTTGCAGTGAAAAGAACAACATTCAAAATACTCAAAACTAGGTACTATTGGCCAACATTGCATAAGGATTAATTTGTATATACCAAGAGGTGTGATCATTGTCAAAGGATGGGCAAACCAGCCAAAACTGATGAAATGCCCCTATAGCCATGGCTGGTGCAAGAACCTTTTGATAAATGGGACCTCAACTTTATAGGCCCTATTGATCCTAAGTCAAATAATAAGGAGTACATACTGGTATGCACTAACTACCTAACAAAATGGGTGGAAGTCAAGGCTCTCAAACATGCAAGAAATGAAAAGGTAGCAAAGTTTCTCTATGAAGAGATCTTCACAAGGTATGGAGTGCGCAAGGAAATTATCACTGATCAAGGACCACAGTTTACCTCTGAGTTGATTGCTACACAAGTGTTAAGGAATATGCTCTCAGGAATAGGAAGTCTACTTCTTATCATCCTCGGTCCAATGGCCAAGTAGATGTTACCAATAGGGAAATAGAAGCAATTCTAACTAAAATTGTAGCCCTGCACAATAGGGATCGGACAAACTACCTTCCTGAAGCGGTTTGGGCTTATAGGACAACATGGAAAATAACAATAGGGTTCACACCCTATGAGTTGGTATGTGGTAAGATAATAGTGCTCCCTATTGAGTTTGAACACAAAAATTTAGGAACAACACTAGAGCTAGGCATAGATCTCTCAACAACACACTAGGAAAGAATCACTCAAATGAATGAACTAGATGAACTATGAAAGGAAGCTTTCCATCACACATAGGTTGTGCAGAAACAAATGATAAAATGGCATGACAGATTTATCAAAACTAGGGAATTCCAACAAGGTGAGTAAGCATTACTATATGACTCAAGATATAAATATCACAAGGGTAAGTGGTAGACAATATAGTTAGAACCCTATGAGATAGCAAAATTATTTTCAAATGGAGTAGTAAAACTAGTAGCCATTGATTCTTTCAAATTTTCATTAATGGTCAATGGTCATCGCCTTAAGCTTTACAAGAAGCCACTCAATAGGGTATAATTTATCCAATGTATAGTACATGATAAACGGATGGGATCACCAATAACAAAATAAATGATAGAGGATGAGCCTTCCAACTCAACCCCTATTAATAATCAAGTATAATTTCTATGTTTTATCCAAAAAAATCCAACAGTGGAAACCCATTTGGGTGTTGTTGATTCTTAGTAAACTTTATAAATAATGTTGTCAGCCACTTGCAACCTTTCCAAGCTCCAATTCCATTAGTCCATGATTTCCTAGAACATCACCAACCGCGTTCCCTATAATATCATTGTTTATGTTCCTGCAGTGTCACCAGTCGCGTTCCCTACAACATCAATCTTTGTATTCCTGTAGCATCACCAGTCGTGTTCCATGTAGTATCACTCCCTTCAGTTCCTATTGCACCCACCAACCAAATTCCTGCAGCCTCTTCACTAATGTTCCTGTAACATCATAAAATGTGCACGCCACTATTTTACCCTTAGTTTAGCTCCTAGATGGGCCTCAAATATTTGCACTTGTTTATTAGGACCTATTGCAATATAATTATGAGCATTAAGTGTATAATACTTGATCTCGATGCACAAAACCTAGAAAAGAACTATAAGGATGGGATAAGAAGACTGTAAGTGCCCCTTTTCAAGAGTTAAGTGGCTAAAGGACCAGGGGCAAGCGCCCTGGGCCCTCCTTTATCCCTTCCTGAAATTTGTGCCTTGTCATCTTGGGCCCTCTAAGACATTCCTAATGTTGGCCTTATGTGGTTTAATTCCCTAAAAATTGACAGGAATGCATATAAAAGTAAGTTAATTTATTCATTTGTATACCTACAAATCTTATAATCTAACTCTCTCTAGCAAATATTGGCACTCTAGCTTCTCTCTCTATATCATACTCTCTATTGTGGATTATTGTTACAACACTAACATATTGCAGGTATTGTGAATATCTTGGAGGCTACATCAACTTCTTGAGTCAGTTTGTGATGTCGTCTACAAGCATACAAGGGTTTCCATGCTCATGGTGACTTCCTTCATTAGCATTCCATTCTACTTCAAATTTGCCTCTGCCCTCCTAGGGCATGCACTCTTTATCAATCATCTTTGTTATTGTGGAGGTGGAAACACCATTCACGGGGCTTGACTGAGGTAATCTCCTATATAGAACCTAACTTTTTCTCCCTCTTTTCGTGTGTGTAGGTCAGACGAACAAGTTTCAGAAGGTGACATCTGGGAAGAAGAACAAACTTGCTGATACAGACCTGATGAAGAAAGCATATTCTGAAAACCTTGATTTGGGACCAGGACACCCAAGCACCCCTGTCCTAGGTATTCTGACCTCCAAGAAAAAATTTTGAATTTTTTGCTAACCATTGTTGTTCCTTTGGCTGCTGGGTTTCAAGTATCGACAGTCTGCTATACTCAGATCCTTGATAGCTAGGGTTTTATGTCTTGATCCTAGGTTGAGTGATTGGATTTGGGTTAAGTGATTTTCTATAAAATAAAAGGGTAGAAACCCTATAGTTTGGTTCTCCTCCTAAGGTACAAATCAACTCGGTTTGTGCCCCAAATGTTTTGTAGAAGAGGGTTTGACCTAGTTTGATCTATTGAGCTAGTCTCCCTTTTCACCATTGCATTTTGGTGAACCTGTAGTTTCTTACATTTTGGCATCCTTCTTGCATCATATATGAGATATTTTATGCCCTAGATCTGATTAGATTCAATTCATTCATCATTTTGCATGATTGTATAGATTAATTTTGCATTATTTCATTGATAGGGTTTGTAAAAATCTTGCTTTTTTATGAAATCTAGCTAGTCTTCAACCTAGGGTTTCAAGATTGGCATGTTGTTGCATATATTATTGCATTATTGGATTGATTAAATGGTTTTAAGTTGTTGTACCTTGACATCCTCTCTGTTTTAGGACTTATCTTGCATATTTGCATTGAAAAAGTGAATAAATTAAGCATTTTAGGCTTAGAAAAAGGCATGTTTGTGAATTGTTTGCATTGAATGTGTTATAGATCATCATAGAAATATTTAAATCTCTAATTTTTGCATCACATCTGATGCATGTTGTAGTAGATAATCCTTTCATGGTGTTGCACCTTGCATTTGAAGCTCTCATTTGCTAGGGTTTTGGTAAAAGTTTGCATTTTTGAAAAACCTAGTCGAATTCAAAACCTAGGGTTTGTAATTAAAATCTTGTTTCAGATTTTTATTCTGTTATAAACATTTAAAATATGATATTGCATTGTTATTTCATTTCATAAATTTCATTTGAGTTCAAAAATAAGGCTTGCATCGAAAAATTTTGGTCTAGAAGTGAGCATTTAGGATCTAGGGTTTGATAGTAAACCCTAACTAGCCTTGCATTTAGTGTATCTTTCTCAAAGCAAAGTGTTATAATTAATTGTGGAATTTAAGTGGATACATTATTTAAGCACTCTTTTGCACATACTACACATCCTACACTTGCAAGACTTAGTTGTTGTGGTTTCCAAGAATATCACAATTTTTGGAAGCCCCGCTTCTCCTGCACTTGTAGGTCTCTTATTTGCAATCTTATTCTCATCTTGGTGGTGTTGACGCCTGAATTGACTGGTAGTTTTTTGAAAAATTTTCATTCAAGCACTCTCCCTAAGTATCCAAAAAATGCTCTAAGTAACGGACCTCCTCAGTATTTTTCAGCTGCATCATCATATTTTCTTGAGGAGGAGGTCATCATCATCATGTTTGTTTCCATGAAGGTCAGCATCATCATGTTCTCCTTCGACCGGTTTCTCATCGTCATCATCATATTTCGCTGTCGGGTGATGTTCGGGTTTTATCCTGATGATGCTGACGAGCTACAGTGCGCCCTTATCTGCTTGCGAGGGTGATTCTTCAAAGTCTCCGGTGATCTTCCATTTATCACCTTGCGCAGGCATGATGATGATGTTGCTTATTCTTTGAGTTGCTCGACCTAACTTGTTTTATCCTAAGGGTCGTCGTCATCATCATGATATTTCCAGTTTTCATCCTGCTGCTTGCGGAGGTCATCATATTTTCTGCCTTCATGATATTTCGCCGGGGTGATATTTCTATCATCGGGTGATCTTGGTTATGATCATCCTGATGATGATGTTGAAGAGTTTTAAGTGCGACCCGATATTCACTAGGGTCATCATATTTCGAACGTCAGGATGATCTTAGTCAATATCATCCTGATGATGTTGTATCACTTCTTGTTCTTTGTTTCTCATCCTGATGATGCTGACGTCATCCGTATATCAGGGTGATATTTTTCTTTCTGCCTATCTGCATCATGATTTTCTCGAAGGAAGGGGTGATATTTTCATATCACCCGGATATATGTTTGTTTGTTCGAACATCATGATGATGTTGATATCAAGGAGATATCCGCCTGCTGGCTTCGCGCATTATCTCCGGGGGGTGATCTTTTCAAGCAGCATCATCATATTCAGTTATCGCCCTGATCTTATAGAGGAGCTACAGTGCAACCTGATATTTGAGCATCAGGAGGATATTTCCAAATATCCGGTTGTCTTCTGAATATCATGATGATGTTAATATGATGATGACGTCATCAAGGTCCGTGGGGGTCATATTTCTAACAGCTGATCATCTTGAAGAGACCTCCTGATATTTGCAAACATGATGATGACGTCATCCGGATATGAGGAGGTGCGCAGTAGGCAGATATGATGATGACGTCAGCAGTAGATGATGATGACGTCATCAGGATGTTCATCGGCCAGACTTTTGTTATAAGCTCAGCAGGAGGATGTTCCTCCGAAGGATCAGGTTGTGCCGATTATCATGAAGGTTATATTTCAAATATCATGATGACGTCAGGGTGATATTTTGAACAACAGGATATCATGCTGCTGGAGGATGATGATGATGAAGTCTATACTAGTGTCGTCAGGAGCAAAAGCACCGACATGATATATGCTCATGACCTAGTATATAAAGTGTTATTGAGGTCATCGCGGGATGCATGTGGGATATTGTTATCCTGCATATTCAAAATATCATGATGATGAATCTCGGCGGGAAATGCTTGCGATAGTCTGTATGATGTTCTTCCCGAGGCCGCGGGTTGGTGCGCCATTAATGGCGAAGGTTGCAGAGGTATGGGCGATGGCGTGGGTCGATCTGGTACCCGACTGAAGGTGTCAATCAGCGGATGATGGCGCAGGGCTCGAGAAATCTTCCTGTCTCCTCCCCTACCTGCTGCATTCAAGTTTGGGCGCCAATCCGGTTGTGTTTGAGCGCCATTTTCATGATACTGTGTATCTGGCAAAATTTTGGTCAACGTTGTAATTAATTGCTGAGCACCTACCTGGCTGTTATAAGCAGGTTGTGTTGTTCATTTGAGGTTGTTGAAAGTTGATGATTTTTGGCTCTGTAATCCAAAACCAGCTGATCTGGTTGCTCTGTACAGCTTGATCTTGTGAGTTTATGTATCTCCTGTTGTAGGACTTGGCATGAATCCACTGATTTCATGGTTGATCTTGTATGAGTAATGCTATCTTAGCATGTGTTGTGTTAATTCTGTCTCCAGTATTGCATGTATCCTTCTTCTGGATCTGGATGTTTGCTTATGTTTAGATTCTAGAGCATAGAATTCCTATGTTGAATGTCTGATCTTTTAACCTCTGCTCAAGGGGCAGATTAAACTGTTTTCAGGTTGAACATTGGGAAGGGTATACTGCAGTAGGGATGCCATAAGTAGAGATAGCTCAACACTCTATATTGGGAGATATCTGTAGGGCAGATATCATGTGTATCCCCCTGAAATCTAGTTTTAGCTATTCATGCTGATCATTCACAGGTGTATGTCTACCGACTCCAAGCCCTGGATAGGCACCAATCATGCTGTGTTTTTGTGTTATACACCATGTCCAGCTTTGCATCCAAATTCATATCAAACCATTTCATACTTCCACCTGTTAGTTGTAGGAGTAGGATTAGGAACCCCCTGCATGCTCTCATACCCAACCAAACATCATGTCCAAGAATGTTGCCAGCCTTGTGATCTATCATACAGATCTTGGTCCATACATGAGAGTATTCTGCCTGTTGTTGTCAAGTTAGATCCTTCTATCTTTGAGCTAGTCAAGGTTACATCTTGAGTTATAGGGATACCCCCCTTGGTGCGGCAGAACCAGAAGTGAAGGGGAGGAGCTCACACAACCTCCTGTATTCAGTTGGCCTGAATCTGCCTGTGCATTAGAAGTGGCAAACCCTAATGCTGATTCAGAAGAAATGTCAACAGGTGGTACTCGATTAATAAGAAGATTTGATTGGATATTTTTGTTCCAAGACATTTCATTATGGCATCTTCATGTTATTTCTCTTTTATATCTTTGCATGCATATATCAAAGATCTTGAGCACTTTTACTAATTCATTAATATACATCCTTATGTATTAGATATTGATGCCTTTAAAGGCTCTTTATGTGAAATCCTTGGGTGCATATATGATTTTGATAGCTTCATAACCCTCATGGGTGTGTATCCTTCAATATTAGAAGATCTAACTAAATTCATCTCCATGAATAGTCATAAGAAAGATGATAGTTCTTCTCCTACTTCTATTTCTACCATATTACATGAGATTTCTATGGCTCATCCTAAGGATCTCCCACCTTTAGTCGAATATCCAAGTATCATGGACATCACTGAGGACATGAAGACTTTTGGTCTTCCTCATTTGATTGAATGTTCAAATACCTTGGATATCACTAAGGATGTGAAGACCCTTGGTCTCTCGCATTAACTCCCTTAGGGATGGATGTTGAGCTTAATCAAAAAGAAAACAATGTTAATTCAATTATCATTAATAGACTTATTCTGCCCACTAAGAGGATAGTGGATAAGTGTACTAATGTTCCTAAAATTATTGTGCACGAGGCACCTAATACAGCTACTTGCTTCAAACTAGTGATTACAGTCCAAGGTGTTCAAGGTGTGTCGCAGCAATCTCACTACGATGTGGTTGCTCACACATATAACACCCATAATAACAAGCAAAGTAAGCAAGCACCGCATGTGCTAGTCTCTCTTCCACCTTCTCAACCTATCCTACCTCAAGCACCTCTCCATCCTATGAATATTGGTAAAGAATATGATCTTGTCGAGCAGCTTCATGCTACTCTGGCTAAGATCTCTCTATGGGAATTAATTAAAACACCACCTGCATGCCACGGAATGCTCCAAGAAGCTTTACAAAAGGTGATTGTTCCACCTGATGTTCAGCCGAATGATGTAGCATCTTTGTTTAGTTGTATGTAGGCAACAACATTTCACCATGTCCTCAAGAAGTATAAATTCCACCTACTCTAGTTAAATCTCCCATTGAATCTAATCAAAAAGGTTTGCTTCCTACTCCCCCTATATCTTCTCAAAAGTTTTTGTTGCCGAGTCTTCTTACAGATGGCTTAATCACTCTTCCTCCTCTTAAATGCAGAAAAAACCATAAAGATAGTAATCTCAATCAGTATTGTGCATATCATTGAGAACTTGGCCATTCTACTAATAAATTATGACTATTGAATAACAAAATTCAACAACTTCGAACAAGGTTTGGCTCTAGCACTTCTCACCATGCTTCATGTAGTCCCTAGAGCACCTTGTCTTTCTTCCATCTATATGGCACCTTGTAGCAATGCTCAGTGTCATACCATGACTACATAGGCCATTATGTATCATGCCCATAAGCATTGCCTTGGTTTTCTCATCTTGGGGGCAACCCCTTGTTGTGATGTAGCTTTTGTAAACACATCTCATGTGGGCATGTGCTTTTAGAAAGCTATCGTGCTTGATTCATTCTCCTTTCTCACTCTACCTTAAAGGCAATTGCTCCATGTTGGAGTTAGCAATCCCTTTAAGGTGGGGGCATATATCAGACTATGCACCTTACTCTCTTCATTCTATCTAAGTACTTATTGGTTATCAAATCTACTCTCTCTTGGAAAGGATTATGGAAAGCTCAGAAACAAGATCTTGAGTCTATCTTATTCTCCTAAGTTAAAACTTGGAAGCAAGATTTTGAGTCATCTTGTTCTCCTAGGTTGAAGCTCCTTGCATGTTTGGGAGAAGGGTTGTGCCACCAGCTTGAGCTTGGTAGTAAGGTTGCTTCACCTTCTTAATCTACAAGACTTCCCTTGTATGTTTGGGAGAAGGGTTGCGCCACCAACTTGGGTTTGGTGGTAAGGTCACTTCACCTTCTTATTTTGCAAGGCTTCACGTAATTCCTCTTGCAGGAGGTAGCTTGTTGTTTTACCTTGAATAGAAACACTTTCCTTTTGAGATGAA
This sequence comes from Cunninghamia lanceolata, assembly GCA_027924645.1. Taxonomy (NCBI): domain Eukaryota; kingdom Viridiplantae; phylum Streptophyta; class Pinopsida; order Cupressales; family Cupressaceae; genus Cunninghamia; species Cunninghamia lanceolata. Next base: position 7,127,381 of record BSBN01000249.1, read on the forward strand.
TGATGTGTATGATGTGTTTGTACTTCTCCTATGCTTCTTCTTATTTCTATCTAACCCCTTAGCATTCTTCTTTATTACATCTTGGGGAAAAATGCATGGTGATCGAGACATCACTTGGATCAAGGTCTCCTTTGTTATTCTGACTCGAGGTATTTCACATTATGTTCTTATATATTCTTATTCTTATGTGTATTCTATGTATACTTTGCACCTTATATGTGTATGCTTTGTGTACTGCATGTATGCGTTATGACTTCCCTTGTGTATGTCTTGTTTTATCTCATGTCTTCTATGTGCTTCATGTTTTTGAATGAGTTATGTTATGTGTCTTACATGCATGCCAATCATCATAGACTCTTAGAATCTTAAACTTGGGGGCTTGATCAGCCTTCAATTTTGGTGTCATTTTATGGTCGCTATGTTGTTGTGTTTGAATTGTGTCTTCTCCATCCCTTTAGTATGATCTCGAACGTAAGTTCATACCCACACTAAAGTGGGGGCTACATGTAACATCATAAAATGTGCACACCACTATTTTACCCTTAGTTTAGATCCTAGATGGGCCTCAAATATTTGCACTTGTTTATTAGGACCTATTGTAATACCTTTTTGAGCATTAAGCGTGTAATACTTGATCCCGATGCATGAAACCTAGAAGAAAAGAACTATAAGGCTAGGCTAAGAAGACTTTAAGTGCCCCTTTCAGGAGTTAAGTGGATAAAGGACCAAGGCATCCAAGCACCTTGGGCCCTCTTTTAGCCCTTCCCAAAATTTGTACCTTGTCAACTTGGGCCCTCTAAGTCTTTCCTAATGTCGTCCTTATGTGGTTTAATTCCTTGGAAATTGACGGGAATGCATACAAAAGTAAGTAAAGTTATTCATTTGTACACCTACAGATCTTCTAATCTAACTCTCTCTAGCGAATATTGTCACTCTAGCTTCTCTCTATATCATTCCCTCTACTGTGGATTATTGCTACAGCACTAACATATTACAGGTCTTGTGAAGATCTTGGAGGCTACATCAACTTCTTGAGTTAGGTTATGATGTCGTCTACAAGCATACAAGGGTTTCCATGCTCATGGTGACTTCCTTCCTTCATTAGCATTCTATTCTACTTCAGATTTGCATCTACCCTCATAGGGCATGCACTCTTTATCAATCATCTTTGCTATTGTGGAGGTGGAAACACCATTCACGAGGCTTGATTGAGGCAAGCTCCTATATAGCACCCAACCTTTTCCCTCTTTTCATGTGTGAAGGTCAGGCGATCAATTTTCAGAAGGTGACATCCAGGAAGAAGAACAAACTTGTTGATACATATCTAACGAAGAAAGTAGTTTCTGAAAACCCTGAGTTAAGACCAAGGCACCCAAGTGCCCCTGTCCTGGGTATTCTGACCTTTGGGAAAAGTTTATGAATTGTCTACTGACCTCTGTTGTTCCTTTGGCTATTGGCTTTTAGGTACCAATAATCTGTTGTGCTCAAGTCTTTGTCAACTAAGGTTAGGTGTCTTGATCCTAGCTTGATTGATTGGATTTGGGTTAATTCCTTCTATATACAACAAAAGGGTAGAACCCCTGTAGTTTGGCTCTCCTCCTAAGGTAGAAGTCAAGCTCAGTTTGTGCCCCAAATGTTTTGTAGAAGAGGGTTTGACCTAGTTTGATCTATTAAGCTAGTCACCCTTTTCTACATTATAGTTCCTAGAGCATCATCACATTTCTTTGATCCTACATCAACAATTTATCCACTATTGATTATGTTGCTTCATCAATAAACGTACACATCACATCACAGTGTCATCATGACACCACATAAATAAATGATATGCTTCTGTCAGTTGTTGATCATTCCATCGTCGACTATCGCTAGCATCAACTTTTGCCACTTGTAAGATTACATAACAAATTTTCTACTAATTATATTTGCTAATGAATATTTTAACTACATATTTTATTATTATATTTTGCATTTAATATCATGCTTTTCCATTTATTATTTCATTTAACCTGTCCTTCACTCTTCCATCATTTTAAATTAATTTCCTACCTTTTGGCCACATGAGGACACATGTCATGCTTAGTTGGGGGTAATTGTCTTGTCAATTCACTCACTGGTTCGAACAACCATTCTCACCTCGCCAGCTCACTTGTACGAACTATCATCCTCACACTTCACCACTCTCACAACCCATAATGACCTGTACACATGCAACATGTTTGAATTGTAAGTGTTTGAATAATGTTGCATTTGCTTCAGAAGCAACAACATGAAATAAAAAACAACAAATTGTTAGCTCATCAAGCCAAACACAAGAAACCCTAGCTTACCAACAATAAGTGTTTGATGCAGTAGAAGCAAGCAAAAGTGTGGAATTTATCTGAATTGGGAAACACTATAAGAAAACAAAGAATAAGGAATAGGGGTGACCTTGTGGGAAGGGAATCAATAGATCATACACCACTTCAGGATGATAGAGGAAGTATCCTTATTTTTCAACAAGCAGGTTGGATGGACAACTTCCAGAGGTTCGAGGGGTATAATGAGGAAGACACAACTAAATTTGCACAAACATTGAATAATGGGGAAGCATTGATAAAAGTACTGAGAGTAAATGCACCAGAAGCTGCTACAATGGAAGCTATAGGGTTTCCTGCAATCAAAGAATTTTTTTCTAGAGAGAGGAAATGTTGCCACAACCTGAGATGAGTTTGTAGAGTTGGGGGAACAATTCTAATTCTTGTCACAAGGGACCAAGTGTCTATCATTGCCACTCCGTTGGGCTCAAGTAGCCACCCACATCATCAAATATCTTACTTGTGAAGGTAGGCAATCCTTTCTCTATACTGTGCATTTTAAGTTACTAAACCACCTTTGGCATGGAAGAGACGTAAATATTCCCAATTTTTTTTTAATTTGTTAAAAAGAATAGCAAAAGCGTATCAAAAGGGCACAACTATTGCATTATCCCACCATGGTCTTATTCAATTGTTAGTAAAGAAGAGTTTAAACGAGAAATTTTCTGATGTATCATGGGAAGAGTTTTTAGGTTTAAAAAATATTAGGAATAGGTTAGATGTGGGGTCACATGGCAAGAGACTCAAGGTGAGGCGGACCCAAAGGCTGCAATCAAAAAATATATAGGCAGTTAGGCAAGAAATTGAGGGAGAAGGGCATGTAGGTACATCCCATGAGGATGCAACAGTCTTTGTTGAGCATGCAACATCTTCAACTGACCCTGCAACATCTTACAGGGGTCTTGTAGCATCTACCCTAGACCCTGTAGCATATTTTAGAGATCCTATAGCATATTCCTATATGCATGTTGTACCCCCGCATGAAACCTCAATGCCTATGCCTTAAAATTCAATGCCCATGCCTAAATTTTTTCCATATGTACCTGAAACTTTACCATATGTACATGAAACTTTGCCATATGTACATGAAACTTTGTCATCTGTGCCTGAAATTATTTCACCAAGGACATAAATTTCTTCACCTATGCAAGAATAACCTCCATTTGTACATACCACCTCATCAAACCAACATGTAACTATTGACATTCCTTCTTCTTCCAAGCCTAAGAGAAAATAGAAGGAATCTCCTTCTCCCCTTAGAAAAAGCAAGAAGAAATAGAAAGCTGCACCACTCCAACATCACATTGGCCAAGGTGCTCCCAACGCCTTAAAAATAGAGGAATAACAACCAAGGTTGTTGCCTCAGCACCTAAAGTGGTCTTCCTAGAGACTGATACTGACTCTGATAGGGAGGAGATGTTTATCTACAGGGACCAAACTAATACCTACATCAGCCTAGGGTTTGATGTAGAAAAGGAATCGACCCCTTCTTCATCTAAATTTTCCAATTTGGATACAAAGCAAGGATTCAATCCCCATGGAATTAGAAATAGGGGATGAGTTGCAGGATGCACTAAGAAAATTGAACAATTAGAGTAGCAACTTAGAGCCTATGAGAAAAAAGATAATAAATTAGATAAAGTAGCTTAGATGATAGTAGAGGAGATTGATAAAGAAATAGGAAGAAATGATGAGAAAACATTTCTTGTCACTCATCCTAAGGAACAAGATATCCCCTCTACTTCATCCATTCCTGATAAGCAAAAAGCAACTACTCAAAATGATGGGCCATCCCTGGAGCTATTGCTTTGGAGAAGGGATGAGGAGATATAATTTATGAGAAAGAAATGGAAGAAAGAAAAGGAGGAGATGGAGCAAGGGTTTACCAAGGAACTGAAAGAAAGGACCAAGGAAAATAATAAGTTGAAAGAAAAGATTGAGCAATTGGTAGATTTGACAAATTAGATTATTCAATACAGACCTCCTACAAGGGTTTATGCCTTATTTTTGAAAGAACAATTCTTGAGTTTTAAATTCATGCAAATTTTTTGTGATCTTCTTTATAAACTTGATACACCCAATGATTTCTTCAAAATTTATCAAGCATCCATTCTTGAGCTACAGAACCATATATGTGAATTTTATTTGCATGATATGGCTATTTCCTATTATTTGAATTGGAATCCAATTTTGTATGTGGGGATGTGCATATCAAGGTGTTGGCGTTTCAATTCGCACCTATGGAATGCAATTTGGAAACGGACAGCTATGCACAGATAAACTGCTCTCTTATTGGAAGGGGGGGTTCCCTTTCTTGCTGATGTTCACTGAAAAGATAATTAAATGAAACTTTACCTATCTTCTTTTTGATTCTCAGCTGCGAGCACAAGGTTATAAAACTCTAAACGCTGCAGAAGAGGTTTTTTCCTTTTTTAAAACTTCTACTACAACTAAGCAAAGACTAACGATGCTTTCAATATCCTGAGTAAATTCAGAGCAAAGGAAATTGAAAGTGAACAAAGAATGATTGTTAACACAAAAACTTAAGCAGTTTTCCTCCAAGTTTACACCACAAGACTAAAAGTACTTTAATGATTAAATCTAAAATGAAAGCTGCAAAAAGCTACACATCTGACGACGATAACTTGATGAATCGAGATAGAATATCAGAGCAAAACAGGCATGAGACTTCTATTTAATATCATAAAGTTTGCACAACTCCAGGACAGCAATGTTGCAGCAAAAGGCAGGCATACAGCAAGCGATCAAACACTGGAGAACAATGAACACAAAGTGAACAAACACTTGGAATATCAAGATTTGCAAGCTAGAATAGGCATAGCAAATTTGCTATCACAATTACCATTACATACAATGGGCAAGGATGCCCTTATTTATACTAAAATCAAAGGAGTAGGGAACCCTAAAATCTCCTTGATTAACCCTAACTTGCCAACTCGCAAGCTTTATTACTATTCTAAGACAAAGATACAATAAACAAATGATTTAAAGTGATTTGCTTGAAAGCAAAGAAGATTCCAGCTATCACAAGGTGATTTCTTTTCTAAATATAGAATGGATGAGCTTAGGATGAAAGCAAATGCTTTAAAACAAAAAGCATATGTTTTAAAGCTGCTTTATTTTGAAATGCATCCTCATCAACATTCTAGCTTTTTGGTGATGTCATCAGTTGATATTCTGGGAAACAATATCTTCTAAAAAGTGAGTGACTGCATCTCTACCAGGAACACTGATACTCTCTAGAATGATATTCTGACTCTCTAACATTTCTTCACCATTGACAACCATCTGAAGAAATTCATGAACTTCACCCACGGCCTTGTCAAATTTCACTGTCATTGTGGCAAAATGACTCATCTTGCCGACATTGATATCATCATTAAAATTGCTGCGGACGAGAGTCTGGAACTCTGCTTGCACTTCCCTAAGATCATATACGGTACCATCTTTTTCATACGAACACAGGATCTGAGAGACAAAAGATCTGACGAACTTGAGGATGTTGACTATCTTTTCTTTCCATTATGTCAACTCTGCAATCATACTGTCATAAGTTTTTACTGTGAAAAGATATTGCGCTTTCCAAGTAGAAACTGTCTTGTTATCTTTAGCTTAATCAATAGTATCAAGTGCAATCTTTAAGTCAGAGATAAAGATCTCAAACACTGGTCTATTTTCTGCCATGGTCTCCTGCAATCCCTGTCTGCCTTGGCATAAATCATGAGCGTTATACTTCAATTGATAAAGCTTTGAAAGCACAACTCTCCCTTTGGTCACAAATTCTTCCACCCAACTGTTCATATGCCTCCCATAGAGGACCAACTTACTGAAGTGTCGTTGATCAGCTGGTGATTCAAGATTTGGTGGAAGAAGTAAATCAGCCTGTGAAGTGCCATGGAAAAGGTTGGAAATGTACTGCCATAGCTGTCGAACTTCAGCTTTGAGAGCTGCCTTGTCTTCTCCATCTTTCAACACCCTTTACTTCAAATTATCCATTGCAACCTCAAAGAGATTTATATATGTATGGCGGATGCTTCTACCAAGGTTAGCCTTGACAACCATGAAGTCATCAACCTCGACATCATTAGCACTTCTATTTTCTGGCGGTGTTGCAGTTTCAAGAATTATTTCTCCCTCCCCATTCTTCTCAATGCGAACCTGCTTCTTCAGTTTCTTGTCTGGTGTGTCTTGGTAGATGCTTTTAAGCTCTGTTAAATTCAGCTGATATGAGGGCTTTCTCCTCTTCCTTCCCAGAATGTTTTCAAGTCAGGTTGAGCCTTCATCTCTTGGAAATTTGGTTCTAACATCATCAGCTCCTGATGAATCAATGTTTGCATCAAAGTTATGAATCGGCGAATCTAGCTCTGAATCTATGTGGATAGGAGAAGTGATCGGTGAAGAAGGTGGAGATACATGATCTAAAGGTAACACTTCAACATGCGGCATTGTTTCAACAGGAACTTCTGGTTCAACTGGTGGTTGTTCCTACTGGACATGATCTGGAGACTCATCCTTTTTCCTCTTTAACTTAGCCATTTTTGTTCCTTCCAGGAGAACAATCATAGCTTTTATCCTTCATTTTGGCTTGGAAGTGGAAGGCTCTGATGGTTGCACAATTGGCGGCTCTGCTAAGGGAATATCATCCTTCCGCTTAGTCTTCAAGAATATCAAACTGTTTTTAACCACTCGACTTGTTCTTTCTTCAATGGAAGTGCTCTCTTTTACTAACCAATTAACTGGTGTCAACGGTTGTTGCTCAATTTGGTCTCTGAAATACGTGGGAAGTAGAACTTCACCACTCTCTGTCAAACCCTCTATATCTTCTGATAGGATATTAGACATTTGCTGAAGAGTGAATCTGTTGTAACTGTGTTCTCGTACTTCATACTCATCAGCGCAATTAGCCCAGAAGTCTTCAATCGCATGCTTCTGCATACAATTCTATCCAAGATGTGATGCATAAACACCACGGGGATCATATGAAGACCTCCTGTCAAAAAACTTAAGACCATATCTAGATGATTCATTACCAATTGCCTTGGCATCTGCTCTAGATCTACATCTGTAAATACTCATCCCAAGTGGAAAATTGAAAGTTGTCTTGCGTCTGCTACGCAAAAATGTGTGAACTTCATAGGCTTGCCTCAAAAATTCCATAAATACTATTTCATCTGTAGGATATCTCAGCAACATGGCTGGGTCTCCTGAGAAGCCATATACTTTGATGTAGGAAAAAGTGGGAAATTCGATAAACCAATCAGCCCATTATGCCATTGCTATTCTAGCCTCTACTGAAAACTGTATATGCAACTCGTTGTCCATATATTACACTGCGTGCATCAAGAATGCATCATTCACCTGCCTGTAATGTCGTTCAGCTTGAGAGATCTCTAACTGCGGGAAATGATGATACACATGCTGAGCACCCAGAGTTCCAACAACATTCAAACCTCTGAATTGACCCTGAAAAGCCATCAAATACACAAGGTATGATATCATGTGGAATTCATGAGCCCTTTGAAAATTAATTATTTTTAGGTGGAGGCTATCACTGATGAGTGCCGACCAGTCATAGAATTCGGTTCCATCAACAATCTGGGACATGATGTAAAACATCCAAGGCTGGAACTTGTTTGCATCTACTTGACCCGTGATCTGACTTAGCAGAGTAATCATTATTGCATGTTCCTCCTTGAATTCTCCACATCCAACATTCTTTGGCATGACATTCTGCTTCTCTTTTAACCACCTCTGACCAATATTTTTTCTGTATTTTTCCTTATCATTGTTCCAAACCCTCTTGCATTCTTCAAGTGAAACAGTTAAGTTTTCTCTCCAAATAGGTATTGTAAAACGCTTGTCTATGTCATTTGGCCTCAGGTTGTAGATCACATGTCCATTTCTTGACTGGATTTCTCTTGTGACCGAATTGTAATGTGTCATGCAAGTATTACAAACTCAATACTTTGCACTGTGATAGGAAAGGACGCTGCTGCAAGCAAACCGAAGTGTCCAAGATTCCTGATAGCATTATTTCCTGCATCCTCCAAAGAGTGTAAATTGATTACTAGAAGAACTTTATGCAAGTCTGTTTCACAAGTTCTCAGGTAATCGTGAACCAATGTCGTTTTGTGTCTAATTTGTGTTGGAGAGTACTGCATATTGGAAGATTTGAAAATCGACTGTGAACACGCCTATGTCAGAAAAATCTTGGACAAATGGCTGAAAATTATTTGTTGATTTTTAGAAAAAGTAGAGTGTGAGCTAAAAAAGTTAGCACATGGGTTTTGTAGACAATTCTATTTCGAAGCAACCCAGATTGTCAAATTTTGAAAAAGCGGAGATTTTCTTGAAAAAATAGGAAAAAAATAGTTTCCCAAAAAAAAGCAAAACTCCAATCTTCAAGAGGATAATAATCTGGATGGACCCATCTCAACGAAAACTAAAAAAGCTCTGGTCGGATTTCTGAAAAATGATCCCCTTGAAACAAGGACCCTGAAAAAGTAAGCCTCTCTTCTTCCTCAACCTGAAACTATGAAAAACGCTGAAAAAGCACTTGGTTTGGGTCTTCAAATCTTCGTTGAAAGAAAAATAAAATCTTTCCTCTGGATGCAACCTACAAAAGATAATGAAATAAAGAAGTCAAATGCTTGTCTTTATAAATCTTTAGGGCGAAAAAGCAGCTTTATTTGTGTGAGAATAAAACTTCACCCTCATCCATGAAGAAAGCAACTTTTAAAGCATAAATCCAAGTGGATGTCTTTGATTAGGAAGAATCCCTATTTTGTAGCTGCCTATGGCTTCATGTGCAAGATGACAAAAAATATCTTATTTTGATGATGTCATCAAACACGCGAGTTGAAAGAAGTGCTAACCAATTTTTCTTCGTTTTCGACACTTCAACACTCGTTTTGATTTAAATATGGCCTGTCTCCAACTTCAACAAGGTGGAAAAATGTCACCATTGACTAAAAAAGCTAACTGATCCTGACATTTTGGAGACCTATCAACTGAGATTCCATCCCCTGCCTCCGACTAACGATCTGACATCGTTTGACCAAGTTTTGACCTCCCGAAAACTGCCAACGGGCGAAGATTGGGCACAAAACTATCAGAAAACACTGTGGACATGAAAAATATTCTAACACTGCTCAAGTTGGGCGCCCCAAGTCACCTGGGGCACCTGGTTTCCCAACACTTAGCCATTTTTTCAATTCTTGCAACTTCTTCAATTTCTCGATTTGCGTGCGCATTCCGGTGGCACAAGACCCCTATTTGGCTATTGATTTCTCTCAACTAGGATGAAACTGAGTTTGATGATTTGGAAAATAGGTAGGCCTGATGAAAATTGAGTTGATTGTACCTTATGTTTGCCTCGAAAAATGTGCCAAACTGATCAACTCTGAATTAGACTGGGCTAACGGAAGGAGATTCACGTTTTTTGAGAAAATCTTCAAAAATAAACTAACGTTTTTTGAGAAAATCTTCAAAAATAAACTAACTCTGGAGAGTTTGGGCAGCCCATGCCACCTGGGGCGCCTGGTTTTCCAACACTTAGAAAATTTTTTGAAAATTTTTAGTTTTGTACCTTTTCTCAATTTTTGTGCCCACAGCTCCTGTTTGATCCTCGATTTCAGTTGTTCTGACGACTGTCGAGGTGGGATGGAGGGTGATCTAAGTAGTTTGAACATATCTATGATGAAATCCTAGCTTTTACTGACTTTTGACTAAGTTTGACCAAGTTTGACCAACTGGAAATAGGCTGACTGAAGCATTTTTTATGTTTCTCGAAAAATGTGAAAAAAAACTAACACAGGAGAGTATGGGTGCCCCAAGCCACCTAGGGTGCCTAGTTTCACCAGACTTAGTCAAATTTATGATTTTCCAACTTTTCAATCCACCTTGGATCCATCTTGCATCGTTTTACGTGTATCGTCGAGTCGACGACTGTTCGTCGGTTCTACGTCGTCGAAACAGCGTTGAAAACTTGTCGACAAGCTTTGGCAGGTGAACTTTCCTCTGTTGATGACTTTCGAGCTCATGCTTCACCTTCTGAAAAAGCAGAAATGACCCAGTAGAGAAAACTTGGTCGTTTGAAGATTTCGTCTGAACCGCGTCGATCGTGAAGCAAAATCGACCAATGAGAATCGAGCGTGACACCTGAGTTGGAGATTCTATTTTTAGAAAGTTTTGCTAGCATCCATATCTTAAGAAACCCAGAAAACTTAATCTGACGTCTATTTTTAGAAATTTTGCTTTTTTAACTTTTTGACGAAAAATTTTCTAGACTTGTTTCAAAATGCCTTAATGAAGCAAAAATTTTGGTTGCGTACAACACAAGGCATTGACATTTTTATTCAAAATAAACAAAACAAGGGAATGCATATGCAAAAATATTGAAAAGAGGAGAAGTCCATTTAATTTAAAATCAGAGGGAAAGCAAGATGTTAAGATGAAGGTACCATCAACCTTGTAAATCCTATGTAATTTATTATTCCTATTATTGTTTGTAAATTACCCATAAGGGATGAAAGGTTTCACCAACAGTGATCTTGTTTCAGCTGCATGTTTATATCTAGTACATGACGCTAATTCATCTGTGATGGGGGGTCATAGGGGGGTTCCCCCCTACGAGGGGTCTGGGGGGATCATCCCCCCGGTGGGGGGTTTGGGGGCCACACGCCCTAGCAAGGCTTCAAGTGCAACACCCCTAAAACCACATTTTATTTATATTTTATCATTGTAAATTTGGACTATTCGTCATTAGGTCACATATCTAACGGTTGATATTATGTCAATTTTCTTGCCTTAGAAAGCAACCCCCTTTAATAAGAATATTTGTACTACATTTTTTAGTAGAGTTGAGAGTAACAGGCGTTGTTGGATTGAAGACTGAAGAAGAAGATGAAGTGCATGTATTGTAATCTCATATTTGAAGATAATACAACTTGGAGCCTCTTTTCTTGGTGGATTTTTTTACCTGAAAGGGTTTTCTCCACATTACATACTATGTTATGTGTTCAGTTCTTAATACATATTATTTTTGTGTAGTGGGTTTTTATTTCTGTTACAATCTCCATTGATTCTACATTATTTAGAGGACACTAATAAGGTTTGAATTAAATTTCCATTGTGTGGTTTGCACCTTCATTTATAACATTTGGTATCAGAGCCTGGTGAGTTTTTATTCTTGGGTGATAGTGTGAAGGTTTTTTAGCTGTAATGGGAGATTTGGTTGTTTTTGTTTGCAGATCTTGTGTAGATATCATGGTTGCATCCACTGTTGCTTCTACCTCTTGGTTGGACATTGAAAAGTTCAATGGCACGAGGTATAAATTGTGGAAGCTAAAAATGGAGGAATTTTTAGAGGAAAGAAACTAGTGGTTGGTTGTTATGAATGAGAAGAAACCAACGATGTTGCTCTAGATGAGTGGGATAGACTAGATAAAAAGGCACGAGGTACAATCCGGTTGTGTCTTGCAGATTCTGTTATATTGAATGTTGCAAGTGAGAAGTCTGCACATAGCTTGTGGAAGCGTCTAGGGGAGATCTACCAATCCAAGGGTATGGTAAACAAGCTTTATTTAAAGCATAAATTATTTTCCATGAAAATGAAAGAGAGTGAATCGATTGCAGAGCATTTGAATTCATTTAATTTGTTATTGAGTCAACTAGCATCTATAGATGTTGATGTGAATGAGGAAGATAAATGTATATTGCTTCTCCATTCTTTACCTGAGTCATGGGATAATTTTATTTTAACTATCACTGCTAATCTCACAAATCCAAAGTTGGATGCTCTTGTTTCAGTTCTGTTGTCTCAAGAATTGAGGAAGAAAAGTTTAGATAGTTCAGGGGATGCTCTTAGTGTCAGGTGAAGGTCTAAAAAAAGAGGACCAAAAGGAGATCAAAAGGGGTCTAAAGACAAGTCTAAGGGTTGTTCTAAGACACTTGGAAAGAAGAATAGAGTTAAGTGTTGGAACTGCAGAAAGAGAGGACATATGAAAAAGGAATGTAGAAACCCGAAGAAACAATGGGATTCCGCTATTGATAAGTCTTCGAATGCAGGTGATGAGGTTTTACTTTCTTCATGTAATGGTGTTTCTCATGATCATTGGTTGGTTGAATTAGGATGCTCGTACCACATGACCCATCATAAGGAATGGTTTTCCACATACGAAGAGTATGATGGAGGAAATGTGTACCTCAGGGACAACTCTACATATCCTATTGTTGGACGAGGGAAGTTAATGTTGTGTTTCAGTGATGAGAGAATTAAAACCCTCCCTGGTATTTTGCATGTTCCTAGATTGGCTAGAAATTTTATTTCTGTTTCAAAGTTGAATGATTTGGGAATGTATGTGACATTTGATAAGCATGGTTGCAGATTGGTGAGAGGAAGCTTGGTGGTAGCGAAGGGGAAAAGATTGGAAACTCTGTTTAAGCTAGAAGTCACTACTGTTTGTAATGCCTCTTATGCATATGAGGCTAATACTAAAAATACATGTATGTTGTGGCATCGTATACTGGACCACATAAGTCAGTATGGTTTAAAGACTATCTTAAATAAAAAATTGTTAGACAGTTTATCCTATTCTGATGAGAGTTTCAAATTTTGTGAACACTGTGTGTTTGGAAAATAGAATAGATCTCAATTTCCTTCAAGAAATAATAAATCTAATGATAAATTGGAACTTATTCATTCGAATGTTTTTGGCCCAGTGGATGTTGAATCAATTGGAAAATTTAGATATTTTATTTCCTTCATTGATGATGTCTCAAGGTTTACCTAGATTTATTTTATGCGTCACAAATCTGAAGTTTTCACTAAGTTTAAGAAATTTAAAGCTTTAGTTGAAAAGTAATCAGATTATAAGATAAAGGTTTTGAGATCTGACAATGGAGGGGAATACTATTCTAAGGAATTTGATGAATTATGTAAGCATGCAGGTATTGTTGGACAGAAGACTACTCCATATACTCCACAATAGAATGTAGTGGTAGATAGGATGAATCAGACAATAATGGAAAGAGCCAGAAGTATGTTACATGAATCACAGTTGAACAAATGCTTTTGGGCAGAAGCTATGTGTACTATAAACTACTTGATTAACAAATCTTCGTGTAAGGCTCTTGTTTCAACTCCTTATGAAATGTGGAGAGGTAAGAAACCTTCTGTTTCACATTTAAGGGTATTTGGTTGTGAGGCTTATGTTCATGTGTCTAAAGAAAAACAAACTAAGTTGAATCCAAAAGCTGAAAAGTGCACTTTCATTGGATATGGTGATAATGTAAAAGGTTATAAGATTTGGAATCCACTAACCTGAAAGATTATCTATTCTATAGATGTTATTTTCAAGGAACTTAGTGTTATTTCAGAACCTAAACAGCCAAAGGAAAAAGAAGAAAAGGTGAAGAGAGTGCACTTTGAATTAGAGCATGAAGATACACCTCAAGAAGAACATAATGATGGATTGGGGGTGAAGAAGCAGAAGACGACTTGAGTGAAAGTTCTGATGAGGAAGAATCTGTTGTGATAGAAGAAGTTGGTACAGATGAGCATGCAGAAGAACCTGAAGAGTCTATTACTCCACCTCTGAGAAGATTCATAAGACAATGGAACCCAGTTGGCAAGTATAGCCTACTAGATTTATGTCATGTATTTTCTTTATTGAGTACTGACAATGAGCTAGATCCTACAGGGAAGCTATTCATGCAGATGATAGTGCGTCTTGACAATTAGCCATGCAAGAGGAGATGATGGCTTTATACTCTTTCAACACTTGGGATCTTGCCTATTTGCCCAAAGGAAGAAAGGCCATAGGATGCAAGTGGGTCTTCAAGAAGAAGTTTGGAGCAGATGGTTCATTGGATAAGTAGAAGGTTAGATTGGTAGCCAAGGACTACTCCCAAAGAAAGGGAGTTGATTTCGATGAAATATTCTCTCCTGTTGTTAAATTAACTTCTATTAAATTTATCTTATCCATTGTTGTATCTTTTGATTGGGAAATAGAGCCAATGGATGTTAAGACTGCATTTTTGCATGGAGATCTTGAGGAATAAATTTACATGCAACAACCTACATATTTTGAGGTAAAAGGGAAAGAACATTGGTTTTATAGATTAAAGAGGTCTCTTTATGGTTTGAAATAGTCCCCCATAATGTGGTACCACAAATTTGATTCATTTGTGCTAAAATTGGGTTTTGTTAGAAGTGAGAAGGATCACTGTGTTTACATTCATTGTATTGATGATTCTTTTATGATCATTACATTGTATGTTGATGGCATGTTATTTTTCAGCAATACTAAGGGTATGATCAGTGAGTTGAAAGCCCAACTTTTAGGTGTATTTGAAATGAAGGATCTGTTGAAATACATCGGACAACTGAGAGGGGGGGTGAATTAGTTGTCACAAAAACTTAGAATATCAAACCATTAACAACTTAATTATTGATAATCAGATTTAACCATGAAAGCATGAAACCATAAACTTAATCATAATCACACATCCAACACAGTAGACACCATATTCTTACATGGAAAACCCTAAAAGGGAAAAACCACAGTCGGTGTTAGCCCACAGAAATATATGAGTTATAACAATACTGAAAAATAGAGGCTCACTGCCTATAGGGCTCACTACCCAAATTGCTCACTGCAAAGAATGGCTCACTGCCAAAGTGGTGAACTGACTAAGTAGCATCTACTCCATGCCATGATTCAGTTCCATTGAAGCACAATATAACTTCTATGTTCTGCTCTTTCACACCTTCACACTTATCTCTTCATATTCGCACACTACACACTTTTCCACAACTCTATTACATACTTTTATACAATTCATCAACCTTGGAATGTACATCAAGGTTGACATTACATTCATCAACCATTGGAACATTCTCCAAGGTTGGCATTACAATAATACAAATAAATAGGTCTAGACCTATTACAAAATTTTGCTAAGGAAAGATGTAGAGAAGTATGATGCACACGCCACACCTTAGCTAGGACTCAAACGCAATCCTCCACGCCACAACACGCTTCTACAATCTTCAATGCATCTCTACAAATATTGAAAACAACCAAGTCGGCCAAGACTAGAGTTAACACTAAGTCTTCTAAGAACATTCTTCTTTCATAGTCCAAAATTCTCTTTGCGGACCAATCCAGAAGTAGGAACACAATCAGGAGACATCTACAAGCACATTGTAATCACCAGGAACAATCGCATAATCTCTAATCACTCTGTCAAGAAGATTCTTCAAACCGGAGCATAAGAACAACACTGTCAGCTACTGTTATAAGAAAAAGATCGCTTGCGGACCACCAAATCACAAACCATTTGAGTTGAAGGAACATAACATCATCTCAGACTTAACTCTAGAACCACGGATCAAAATACTTCAATGTGGAGGAATGTGGAGGATAATACTTTCTCCCTATTACTTCCAAACATATAGAAAAAGTTGTTTTCACTCTGGTGAACATAATTCACTCAAATCTTCATACCAAAGGCTCAAACTTGGAACATAGCATCTTCAGACAGACTTTTAAATAACTTCCCATCTACAGACAAAGATATTCATTCTACAAAAAATGCGGAGCATTCTTCTGGACTATTCTTTTGTATGCAATACAATGTTTCCACTGCAACTCACTGTTTCTACTGGAGAAGCTAATTTTCTCAATATCCTCAACATCAAGATCACTTACATAAGTAAATACAAAGCATCTTACTCATTACAAGCAAGCAACAAGATAGGAGCACAGTTGACATCAATGACAACACAGATATGTTGACATCAATGACAATACCGATTAGGCACATACTTGCAACAGGATCTTGGAGCTGCCAGGTATATTTTGGGAATGGAGATCAAAAAGGATAGAGGTAACATAAAGCTTTGGTTATCACAAAGTAAGCATGTGAATACCATTTTGCAGAGATTTAGTATGAAGGATTGTAACCCAGTTCCTTTACCCATTGGTACTAAGCTTTCATTAGATATGTGTCCAAAGAATGGGGATGATTTAGAGGATATGTCTAATGTGCCATATGCTAGTGTTGTAGGAATTTTGATGTATGCAATGTGTCTACCTATGAAAATGAGACCTAGTATGGATGCAAATTACACTTAATATGCACCCAATCTCAAGTCCAAGGGACCTCAAGATTGGGATAAACTACTAACAAACTAAACTATCTAATTACACCCTAAAATAAGCCTATTAGTAGTGATATGCCCTAAGCTATGAAATGTTATTACTAAACTATGCTAGAATTGAACTAATTCTATATGTTGAGCACTCAAATTGATAGCATAACATTGCATAAAATGACTTGTTCCAAATGGGAGGTGGAGGCCTCAATTCATAGATTTTTGGAGATGGGATTGGAGGGCTAGGATCAATTTGATGGATCAATGGTTGAGATTGCTTGAGAATCCTCAAGCAAGGAGAATTGGACAAATGGCATGATTGGATTGGATAAGAAAGTTGCCCCAAGATTCAAAGGAAGATCAATGGACGAGAATGCAAGTTTGAATGGATGGATGGCTAGGATTGAGTAGGTGTATGACATGTAAGGACTCATTTATGAAAAGGTAAGGCTTGGACTTTGCGAGGAATTTTAAATTCCATGGAGAGGACAAGTGGAATTTAAAATTAGAATAATAGTGTTCAAATAGTGCCATATGGAATTTTAAATTGGGATGAATAGTGACACATGGAGTGGGATGGAAGAAAGAGGACAAATGTACTCAATTTGGAAGATTTTCCCATGCTTCCAAAGTACCACTTGTCATGTACATGTGTGTACATTGGATGACAAGTGGACTTCTAGAAACATGGGGGTTTGTAATGATGAATTAATTAAAATTAATTCATGTGCACATAGATTAGAAGAAAAAAATTATGATTACAAAAAGTAATCAAAAGTGCACAAAATAGGGAATTAAATAAATATGATAATTTATTTAATTTTTGGCATGAACTATAGTCCAAAATATTTAATTTTCAAACTATAGTAGAGGAATTTGATTTTTATGATAGAATAAAGGCGCAGAATAAATTAATTAAATAATTAAAAAATATTTAATTAATAGTTGGATCAGGTGAAGTGATGCGGATGAATTAGGGTTGAATCTGTGGGGTGGATGAAATTAGTTGTGATCATTTTTAGGTGTCTACATTTTGCCCCTCTTTGAGATGATGTTTGAGATGATGAGATTTGTGTCGAGTAACATCATTTTAAAGAAGCTAAGAAAATAGATAGAGGAAAAGGATAATGAGATGATGATGAAAGAATAGGGTGATTATGCCCCCTCGAGAGGATAGGCGAGTTGGACAAGCATGGGTATGCTCTCGAAAGGGAATGTATCAGTCAAAGGTGAAAGAGAAGGGAATGGATATTGAATGACAAAGCTATGAGTAGGCTGTGAGTATGATATGATGTAGAATGACAATGATAATAACTAGGATGTCGATTAGAATGAAGGTGTCAAGAATGAATGTGTTGGTGGGAATGTGTAGAATGTTTAGAATGAGGGATGACTAGGATCTACTCCTTGTCTCTTCTTTTACAATCGTGTCTTTACCAAATGAGACTTGTGAATTGTGGGATGATGTGGGGATGTCAATGGAAGGTGATGAGGCCTAGACTATGATAGAAGCTAATGATATTAGTCTTCGAAAAGTCTAGCTCCAAGAGGGTACTCTCGTCTACTAATGACCTTTCAAAGCACAAATTGGATTTGTTAAGACCTTGAGGTGTAAGAGAAATGGTTGGTTAAAGTGAACCCATGAGTTTCAGAATTCACTTGGAAGGATGCACTTAAACTAGCCTTGGAGTATTAAGCCCAAGTTGTGATTGATGTGAAAAAGATGTCAAGGTCTCTTGGTCCACAAATTTGTACATGTGATACAATCAAGCTTCGACAGTTTCTCCCTATGTTTCAACCTTATGAAGACTAATGTTTAGGGTCCTCTATAGATGTCAAGGGTTGAATGCTAATGAAATGTAGTGATGAAATTTGATTGTAAAGGAATGGAATCGG
The DNA here is from genome assembly GCA_027924645.1 of Cunninghamia lanceolata. Taxonomy (NCBI): domain Eukaryota; kingdom Viridiplantae; phylum Streptophyta; class Pinopsida; order Cupressales; family Cupressaceae; genus Cunninghamia; species Cunninghamia lanceolata. Next base: position 7,145,816 of record BSBN01000249.1, read on the forward strand.
ATATGTAGTGGGTGATGTTGAGACCGTCGCAATCGGATTTGATAGGGAGAGTAGATACTCAAATTTTTCCCTAGGGTTGTGGTGTATTGCAATTGGGAATGATTAGAATGAAAGTGATCGTAGTATGAATGATGATTATTAGGGTGATGACTAGGATGATCAAGATGACGGTGATTAGATGAAAGGGGTGATTAGGGTTTGATAAGAATGAATTGGGTGTGATTAGAGGAATGATTAGGTTGATGTGGATTGGATGAGGATGAAGATGTGGAATGACTAGAAATGTTGATTAGGACATTACAAGAACGAGATGCAATGATTAGAAATGTTGAAGTATGATGAATAGGATATGATTAGGATGTGGTATGATTAGGAATGATGATGAAGGACAAGGATGACTAGGATGAATTAGGGTGAAATGGAAGTGACTTGGAATGAGGATGATAAAGTGTAATGATGTTGTTAGGTGACTTGGATGGATAAGGAAACGATTAGGATGATGTTAATTGAATGATTGTGTATTAGAGAGGATGATTAGGTTGAGAAGAATTGATTGGCTACACTTGGATGAGTAGGATGATGGTGATGGGAAGAACAAGATGACTAGGAGATGATTGGAACGATTAGGATGTAATGGGTGGGTGATGAAGATATGAGTAGGATGTGATATGTGGTGATTAGGATATGTGGTGATTGGAAAAGTTTTGAAATTTTGTTTTTTGAAATTTTTTGAATTTTATTTTTATTTTTTTATTTTATTTTTTGTGGTTTTTTTTTTAAATTTGATTATGTGATTAGTATTATGGATAGGATTTCGGCTTATTATTTTTGTTTATTTTATTATGGAATTGTTATTATTATTTTTTATTTATGTATTTATTTGGTTGTGATTTTTAAATTTTTATGTGATTGTTTTTTATTTATTTATGTTAATGATTTTTTATTTTTAAATTTTTAAATTTTAATGTGATTGTTTTTATTAATTTATTGATTTATTGATTTTTATTTATTTATTATTATTAGTTTTTATTATTATTATTATTATTTTTGTTTGTGGGTTGTGAATTTGTTTTGGCAAGCGGGGGGGGTGGAATTTGGCACCCAAAGGGCACTAGGGATGGCGAGTAGCACTCAAAGCGCGGTGGCGAACAGCGTGGCGCGACGGCAAGTGTTTTGGCACCGATTAGGCACTTCGGCTGGCGTTTCGACGCTAGGGGGAGCAGGGAGGTAGTTGTTAGGAGGTGAGGTTCAAGGGTAGCACTTAGGGGATGGGGATAGCAGGTGGGGAGCTGGGTAGGGGTCTAGGGTTAGCGATAGGGGATAGGGGGAGGGGAGGGTTTAGGGAGTAGCGCTTAGGGGATGGGGATAGCGGGAGGGGAGTCGAGTAGGGGTCAAGGGATAGGGGGAGGGGAGGGATTAGGGAGTAGTGCCCAATGGGCGTTGGGGTAGGGGGTGGCGCCCATTGGGTGCTGGGGTATGGGATAGCACCCAGTGGGCGCCGATTGGCTTTTTTTATTTATTTTTTTATTTTTTTGAAATGTTTTTAATTTTTAATTTTTATTGAAATGTTTTTAATTTTTTTTATTGTTTTGAAATAGATGGGGCAATGAGGGGAAGGGGATAGTTAGGTTATAGTCATTTGGGATGGGGGGAATGGGCAAGTTTAATTGGACAAGGCAAAGGGCGGGGGTGGGTTGTGCTCAGTTTGGGCCGCGAGGTTACAAGAGGGTGACTTAGGGCAACTTAGAAAATGTTTATGATGGTTGAGATGTGAGATGATTTGACATGTGGTTGGATGTAGGATGGAGTGTATGCATATATGTGTTAGGATAGATGGATTTATGTATAATGTTGATACATGTTAATGCATTTGTGGTGCAGGATGGGCTACTGACATGCATGTAATGCAGGATGACAGGTGATCATGACAACCCAATAGAACCCTGAAAATGGTCACAAAATGATTGGAAATGAGCAGATGATAGGAAATAGGGGCAATGTGATTGTAATTGCAAATGAATCTTGAGGCAACAAGAGAGGGATGGGGTGACGAGGTGGATACAAATGTAAGGAACAACATCATATTAAGATATTCTGCCAATAATAATAATTGAGTGCTACTATTGATATAGCATAGGATGTTATGCACCAAGGTATATGGAACCAAGGTGACAAGGAATCCATAAATAGGGATTGACTCTACAAATAATAGGATGAACACATTCGTGCCCATAATAGTACAACCTTGTCTAGACGAGGGAAGGGGACTCATAGCATAAGTTCTTAATGCACCAAAGGTATGAAGAACCTTAGATGCAGAAGAGGATCAATATGCTAGAACCGACCCTACGATCCACGAGGTATGAATACTAATACGGAGTAATGAGAACCTCCCACAAGCACGGCATACAAAAGCAATGACCATGCCCCATTCTGGATTGTTTGCCACATGCCATGATATAATGAGATCAAGGCCCATGATATAATGAGATTAAGGTCGTTTTGACATAGTCCAAGAATGATGCATAAGATAAAAATCAAAGACCAAAAGACTGAATGACCCAAAACACACAACCATTGTATCTCTTGCCAAAGGATGTGTTGGTTATTTTTCCCAGATCGGTAGAGGGTTTGCTAGTTCCTATGCACGAGCAGATCCGGCCAACAGAAACGAGAGGTTGCGTGAGCTGCCTCCCCTTCACTTCTGGTTCTGCTGCACCAAGGGGGGTGTCCCTATTTGATAAAGATGTAACATTTACTCTCCAAATGACATAAAGATTTAACTTTGTAATGACATGCAGAATACTCTCATGTGTGGACCAAGATTTGTGTGATAAATCACAAGGTTGGCAATGTTCTTGGACATGTGTGTCTGGTTAGGATGAGAGTATGCAGGGGTTCCTAATCCTACTCCTACAACTAACAGGTGGAAGTTATGAAAAGGTGGATATGATGATTTGGATGCAAGACAAGGGGTTTTGGGTCATAATTACTAACCCAAGAGCAGACCGGTGCCTTATCCAGGGCAAGGAGTCAAATAGACATATACATAAGAATGGCTTGCAACTAGCATTTGAGTTTCAAGGCGTTAGGACTAATGCTTGCCTTACAAACATCACCCAAGGATAAGTATTTGACTATCCATACTTATAGATATCCCAGCTGACATACACTCTTCTCCATACCTTAACCTAAAACAGTTAATCCACTCCTTGAATGGAAGTTAGAGATCAAGTATAAAATACATAAATCTGTATTCTAGAATTTGAGAAACCCTTAGCAACCAAATTCAAAAGAAGAGATACATACAACAAGTGGAGACAAACAGCAAAACACATGCAAGAAGCATTTTTCATATAAAATTGACACTGAAACTGAACATATGTGCAAGATACATCATAGATGCAATACATAAACTCCAAAATGAGATAGAACAGCAAGGAAATGCTCTGTATTTCATTATCTTTCCCCCAAAATTGCCCAAGTCTCCAACAACCAAATATGAGTGACACAGTTTGCATTTTATAGCAAAACTGTGTACTTAGCCAAAATTACAACGGTCAACTAAAAAATCGCCAGATACAATGCATCATGAGAAATGGCGCTCAAAATATTTAATGCTGCAGAGAGGAAAAGAAGGAAAAGTAGGTGAAATCAAAATCTGCACAGCTTGCCTGAAGATTTTCTGCGTAAATTTGGTAGGTGATTTGTCCCTTTGACCCAACATCCTCTGCAATTTGCCATTAATTGTTCACCAACCCGCGGCCTGAGAATGCAGCAACCCACGTGCATACAAAGAAAAACCTTTGCATGAAGTTTTAAAACATGGTCGTCGATCCACCTCTCCTCCGCTAAGATCTGCAGTTCCAAATTGAAAGAACAAGCAGCCAGCCAATCGGAACGTGCCTCGTCAGATGTTTCCTTGCCATTGCTGACCCTACATTTTGCCTTTGTCGCCCAGAGCACATACATTTGTCCTCGTATATGCAAGAGCATATACAACTGCCCTCTTTAGCCTTTTAAAACCACTTATATATGCAGGATGCATATACACACAACAACTAATATGCAAGGCAGACCCCAAATGTTTTTGCAGCAGCTTGAAATCTCCATCGGGTCCGGAATGCATATCCCTTCAATGTATATCGGCTTGTATGTCAAACATACAAGCGCCAGATATACATGCTGCGGACTTCAACACTTCTTTCGCTAGATCAGAACATCCCTTTAAAATCTACGTTGTATCTTTCCCTTGCATATTTAAACATACAACACAATGTACAAACCCTTTGATACATCTGCGGAATCTGCGACAAAATATTCCAGGAATGCACCTAAACGCAAATATACATTCACTCCTGCACATACAAACAGGGAATCTTCAGAGAATATGCGATGAATGCATATTTCCCTTGTATGTTGAACATCTACAATTCCACTTGCATACACCCGCGGGCCCCACTGAATGCACCTTCGCTACACTGTTCACTTTGCATGTCGCGGGCCTTACCAATTGCATCTCCCCTTCGCCACTGTAGCAAATGCATATTTGCACCTTTGTATGTTTTTCAATGCACCTCCACATGCAACCCGATATACAAAGCGGGAATATTCCCAGGAATCTACGAAAGATTCCCCCTTCGTATATGCATCATTTCAAGCCCGATATGCATGTAAAATGCATACAACTCACTTTTTCAAAGGCCGATTGGGATTTTTGACCCGCCAATGCATATTTCAACCTGCATGTATATACAAACACCATTGTATATACAAAAACACCTGCACCTTAACTAATTTTTTGCATTTTTTACAACTGCAGAGGCTGAAAGTGTTAGAATTTTTTGGACTTTTGGGAAGGAGCCTGGCTTAAAACCCTAAACATAAATGATTACTAACAAGATGGATGGAAGATTTGATGATTTTGTCCATTGTAGGAAGGATGCATCCTAGGACAAGAATTGATGATGGATTAAACTAAACTAAGGATAGGTGGAGTGATACGTGCTGCTTGTTATGAAAAATCTAATATGTTGGTGAAAGATTTTTCATGAGTCTTATGCTTTGATGAGATGCCCAACAAGTATATTGATCATAGGTCAAGTGAAATCAGCAAGCTCATGAGAGTGGGACCATCTAAACAGGTTGGATGGGTGCATCGTATGTACCTGCATATTGGATACTTCCTTCATATTCCAGATTGCCTACATACCCTGTATCCACGGGATCAAGGTACATTACAATGCGGGTGAGGATGATATGTAGTTCTGGAAGACTTGATGATGTAAGGATAGGGGTTGGTTCATGTGGAATGATGAGATATGGTTTAGTGGATGTGGATGTCAATTGGTTGATGGGTAGCATGATGTAAAAACTATGATAGGTAGGGAATGGTGTTGGTGTAGTAAAGGGTGTGACGTGGTGAAAACATTAAAGGGACCAAGGTTATGGATGAATAGGAGGGTCAAGCGAGTGATGCAATGGTGATGTGGAAAGATGGAAATTAAGTAATTGGGAGATGAGAAATGTATTGGGAATGATGGACAATGGAAGCTCAGATGATGGGTTTATTCTGAAGCTCAGACGAGGGGATAGGTGGAGTGGATAGTGTAGATAAAGATGGGAAGATGGTTTGAATAATGGATCAGGATTGAACCTACACATGACGCCTACAAGCAAGTTTTCATCATGGTACTTATCCAAGGTGCCACAAGGAGTGTTTTTCACCATAGGATAGATTATTTCTCTTTACTATCTTTTTTTTTGTAATTTTTTATAGTTTTCTAATTTTTTTGTATTTTTTGCCTAGGGAATTCAGCAAACTAACTGTGGAACCGTTTCAAGTGAATGATATTCATGGGCTCCTCTAGTTCTTCTCCTTCAAGGGTGGAGAGGTGATATGCTCCAGAGCCATACTTTGCAGTGATAATGTAGGGTCCTAGCCAATTAGGCTCAAATTTCCCTTTCTTTTCTCGCTCAGATAGATTCCTTTGATTTTCTTTCAGGACTAGATCTCCTACTGCAAACTCCCTATCATAAATCTTCTTGTTATAGGATCTGCGAAGCTGATTTTGGTACGCTTGGAGGTGATTAAGGGCGTTGAGGTGCCATTCATCCAATAGCTCAAGTTCTTGGAGGTGTGCAACACGGTATTCTTCATCAGTGATGATATTACGCAAGGAGATGCGCAAGGAGGGCAATTCAATCTTGATTGGTAGGATGTCTTCCGCTCCAAAGACAAGGGAATATGGTGTAGCTCCTGTGGGTGTGCGGATACTAGTGTGATAGGCCTAGAGGGCGGGGTGGATATGGAGGTGCCAATCACGGCCGGTTTCATTAACAACTTTCTTGAGGATTTTGAGTAGGGTTTTATTAGTTGCCTCAGCCTGTCCATTACCTTGTGGGTAATATGGAGTGGACCAATGATGTTGAATGTGGAATTATTCACAAAGGTCCCAAACATCATGGTTTTTGAAAGGTTTACCATTGTCAGTGATAATGGCGGATGGGATACCATAATGGCAGATGATATGGTAGAGGATGAACTTGGCGATTTGGTTGCCAGTAGTGAAAGTGAGGGGGATGGCTTCTACCCACTTAGTGAAGTATTCAGTGGCGGTGATGATAAATTTGTGTCCATCAGAGGAGAATGGGTGGATTTTGCCAATGAAATCTAGGCCCCACTGAGAGAAAGTCATGGTGTAGTAATAGGTTGCAATGCCTGAGAAGGAGCGTGAATGAGATCTCCATGCTACTGATAGGGCTTGTACTTTTTCATGTACTCACATGCATCATGTTCCATAGTAGGCCAGTAATATCTGGTACGCAAGAGATTCTTGGCTAGGACAATCCCACTTGTGTGCACTTTGCAGATACCTGCGTTGACTTCATGTGAGGAAAAGGAAGCTTCTTCTGTGTTTAAGCATTGAAGAAGAGTGCCATCATAGCTTCGACGATAGAGGGTGTCGGCAAGAATAGTGTAGCGGGCGGCTTGGAGAATGAGTGATCTTTGTTGTTTGCATGTGGATTCAGAAGGGAAAGTGTGATGTTGGAGGTAGGTGTAAATGTCACGGTACTAGGGATTTTTTGGACCAACAATCTCACAAACGAATTCTGACTCAACGACACGGTATACTAGCATTAAGAGTTGTTCCACAAGAAACTCACATTGATGGTTGTCATGAGGCATATCCAGAAGGGAACCGATAGTGGCCATAGCATCAGCTGCTTTGTTGTGAAGGTGAGGTACCTATTCAAACTATATGTAGGTGAACAACAATTTGTATTGATCAACCATTTGCTTATAGGGCACTAGCTTATCATCTTTTGTGAGGAACTCGCCATTCACTTGTTTGATGATCAACTGAGAGTCTCCATAGACCTGTAGCTGTAAGATATTCCATTATACTGTTGTTTTGAGACCAATGATCAAAGTTTTATACTCGGCCACATTATTCGTATAGGGGAAAGCAAGTGTATAAGCTTTGGGGATATAATCGCCTTGCGGGGTCACCGGTAGTATTCCTACCCCTGAACCATGATTAGTGAAGGACCCATCAAAGTATAGCTTACAATGTGTAGGTTCTGTTACAGTGAGAATGGACTCATCTGGGAAGTCTATGGACATTGGTTGATAATCTGTGAGGGGTGCTTCAACCAACTGATATGCTACAACTTGTCCTTTGATTGCTTTTCTGTCGACATACTCAATATCAAATTCACTCAACAACATGACCCATTTTGCCATTCTCCCCGTGAGTGCAGTTCTGGAAAGGAGGTACTTAAGAGGATCAACTTTACAAATGAGCTCAATAGAATGACTTACATGTAGTGTCGTAACTTTTGGGAGTAGAAAACGACAGCTAGACATGTGTGTTCCATGGGGGTGTAATTAAGCTCATAGCCAACTAAAGTCCTGTTGATGTAATATATAGCTCTCTCACGACTAGTATCATCCTGTTGTGCTAAGAGTGCCCCCAGTGCTACTGGTGGTGAAGCAAGATACTCCTTGATGCGATTGAACGCTTGTTGACAATTTTGATCCCACTTAAAGTATACATTTTTGCGAAGTAAATGGGCAAAAGGATGGCATTTGTCTACAAGTTGAGCAATGAACCTTCGTATAGCCTGTAGTTTGCCTTGGAGACTTCAGAGTTGTTTGAGAGTCTTGGGAGGGGGCATTTCTATTATGGTTGTGACTTTAGCAGGATCTACCTCGATGCCCTTGCGGGAGACAATGAACCCCAAGAGTTTACCTGTTGTTACACTGAAGACACGTTTCTTAGGGTTGAGGCGAAGCTTGTACTCTATGAGACGTGCAAAGATCTGTCGCAGGATCGCAGGATGTTCTTCCCTGGTTCTAGATTTCCCTAGGAGATCATCTACATAGTCTTCCATTATCTTATGTATCATGTCATTGAAGATAGTAGTCATTGCACGTTGATAGGTTGCCCCCACATTCTTTAGACCAAAGGGCATGACTTGTCAGTAGTATGTTCCCCAAGGATAGGTAAAAGTTGTTTTATGTTGATCTTCAGGGGCAATTTTGATTTGATTATATCCAGAGAAGCCGTCCATGACGGAGAGCATCTCATGTCCTACTGTGAGATCTACAATCATATCAATGTTGGGAAGTGGAAAATCATCTTTCAGACATGCTTTATTAAGGTCTCGAAAGTCTGTACAACAACAGATGCCCCCAGGTTTCTTAGCAACTGGCACAATATTGGAGACCCACTCTGGATAATCGATAGGGTGAATAAAGCCAACATCTAGTACTTTCTGTAGCTCTTCTTTGACGAGCAAGGTGACTTGAGGGTGCATCTTGCAGAGTTTCTGCTTAACAGGTTTTGCATCAGGATGTACCACAAGATGGTGAACAACCAAAGACGGATCCAATCCTGGCATGTCGGCGTAGGACCAAGAGAACACATTGGGTGTTTCATGAAGCACTATGGAGATGTTGGATTTTTCTTTTGTACTGAGACTTTCTGCTAGATGTGTGAGCTTAGGTGATTCTTGCATGCCAAGGTTAATTTCTTGTGTGCCTTTAATCAAAATATTGGAACGCTCTTGCCAGTGAAATGGTATAGGGGGAAGATTGAGATCCTCATCTTCTAGCACCTCAGAGAGGTTTTCACTAGGAGATACGTCTTTATTTTTCTCTTTTGTGTTCGAAAGTGCCTCAAAGAGGTTTTCACTAGGGGACGATTTTCTATTTTTTGATTTTTTCTTTTTTGGACTAAGGATCTCTTCTTCCCCAAAATAGGCGCTAGCATGCAAGCATATGTCATATTGGGAGGTGTCACAGAGTTCTAGGAATGCGGAGAGAGCCTCATCATTTGGAAATACATCGAGAGGCGGAGGTCCTTGGCAATCCCAAGCAATGAGTTCAGGATGAACGAGGGGAAGGTCGATAACAAAGATAGCGTTGTCAGGGAAGATGCATGAAAGATCAAGGTCTTCGTATGAAGCTACGATGACACTCGGATTGATGTTTTCAACACTAGAAGAGGAGTCTGCTACTTGTACCAAGGTTTTAGCAGGTCCACGGATTGTCACAGTTGGTGGAGCATATCCTAAACTGAAATATTGAGCATATTTCTTGGGAGATGTGGGATCGACCGGAAGGGGTTCTATAACACCTTATTCACCAGCACCAAGTCCTGTCCCACGGTAAGGCATTTTGGTACAAATTTGAAATGGTACAGGATATTTTTCTTTAAAGTATTCCATATTCATAGATGTTGGGGTGGTTTCATCACGATAGAGCCAATCATTTAGAGGTGTTTCCTCGGCTTCTTCTTCTCTAGAGACTTGTGCTGGTACAAAGGGAATTTTATCATTGATCCTGCATTGCTACTCTTTTTCCTTCTTTAGAAGATGACGACCATGAGAGCGGGGGGAAAATGGTAACTGTCCAACGTGGAAGGCATTGTGAAGCTCATACTCGCCACACCCTTTGTCTATGATCTTGACCTTTTGAGGGGTATGGGTGGAAGATGAAGTGGAAGCTTGTGATTGTTCAATGGTGACATGTGGCATGAATGATGATGTGGATGGAGTGGATGAGGGATCTTTGACATGATCCCCATAGGTACTCGGACAATGGAATTGCCTATCGTAAAACACCTCTAAATCCTTGCAGCATTCAAAAGGTTGTTGATCAGTAGGAATAGTGACTTCCACACCGTTATGATGGAATTTGAGGCATTGATGGTAGATGGACGGAATGGATTGCATAGTATGTAACCATGGTCGGCCTAGGAGGAGATTATATGGAAGGTCAAGATCAATCACGTGACATAGAGTGGGCATGGTGAGTGGGCCTACCTTGATAGGGAGGCATATAGTGCCTTCAGATTCTCTCTCTGTGTTGTCATATGCCTTGATGGAGATAACCAAAGATTCCAAGTGAGTCACTGAATACCCTAGGAGTTTTATGAATTTTAATGTACATATGTTCAATCCGAATCCATTATCCGAGAGGACCCTCTTGACTCTATGGTTGGCGATTTGGACTTCGATATGAAGGGCTTTATTATGTGTGGGGTCAATAGGTGGCATGTCGGCATGACTAAAGGTGAGATGATAGGATGATGATAATTAAGCGACAAGGTTTTGGAATTGGGTGGGAGGTATGTCGATAGGAACATGAGACTCTTGGAGAGCCTTGTCAAGTATTTCCCAATGTATGGCGGATGTCCTAAGGAGTTCCAAGATGGAGATTTGAGCGGGGGTCTTTCCAAGATGATCAATGAAGTTGTATTGGGAAGTGGTGGTAGTGGAGGATGGGGATGGTCCTTTCATAGTTATACACCCACAGCGGGTGGTAACAGCACATTCGGGGGTGGTATTTTTAACTTTGACAGTGGCAACACGAGTAGAATCAAAATCAATTCTACCCACTCTATTATCATATGGAGGCGGAACGTTGTTGTAGTTGATGTTGTTGGTTTGGTTGTTAGAATTAGTGTTGGAGGAGGATGGTTGGGATGTGGTTTGATTATTGTTGTGGTGAGGAAGAGGGTCTTGGTAGATGCCTAGGCCATCATTGGGTGATGTGTTATCGTGGTCTTGTATTTGGATTCTGCCACGTTCAATGAGGTCTTGGACATAGTTTTTCAATTTCATGCATTTGTTTGTGGCGTGGCCCTTGATGCAATTTCATGCATTTGTTTGTGGCATGGCCCTTGATGCGATGATAATCACAATACTCTTTTTATTTGTACCACATAGGTTTAGGTTAGTTTTTGTCAAATGGTTTTGTTGTGGGGAACTCAACCATGCTGGGACAGAGTAGCTTTTGAAATACAACCTCGAGTGGTTCACCCAAGGGAGTATATTTACGTTTTGGATTGTTAAGGGGATTCCTCTTTGGAGGAGCAGGTGGAACCGATACATTGTTTGAAACATTTTGGACTACGTTTGGCTCTTTTGGTTTGGGAGTGGTGATTTGAATGTGCTTGGAATCGGTAGCACCATCTCCTACAGTGTTCTTGTTTTTAGCCCAAAATTTAGGTTTGTTATTGGAGGTTTTGTCATTGTCGTTCTTATTGTAGATTTTGACTAGACCCTTCGCAATAAAGGCCTTTTCAATAGTGACCCCCTTTTCTATGATTTCGTCACAGGTTGATGCATAATGTACTTGCAAATGGAAGGCCATTTCTTGATTGAGGTTTTGGATGAAAATATGGACGAGTTGTTTTTCAAGGGTTGTCCATGGTAGCCTACTAGCAAGGGCTCTCCATCTTTGTAGATAAGCGGTAAAACTCTCACCACTTCGTTGTTTGGTGTTGCAAAGGTTGATCATGGTGATCTCATGTTCTACGTTGTATGAGAAGTGGGCAACAAATTTCTCTGAAAGATCAGCGAAAGTGGATATGGAGCCATGAGGCAAATGCATGAACCATTCTAGGGCTTGTCCTCCTAGGCTTCGTGGAAAATGATGAAGGAGGAATTGGTCATCATAGGTGACTTCTTGGCATGCCATGAAAAACTCCTTGATGTGGTCATGAGGGTCTCCTTTTCCTTTGTATTTATCAAATTTTGGCATTTCAAAGTGTTGAGGAAAAGGTGTGATGGCAATGTTTCTATCAAACGGGTAGGGACATAAGTCTTCGATCTTATAATGCTTCTTTTGGGTCCCTAGTTGGATATTTTTAAGTGCATTTTCATTTCTTGCCACTCTTGATCGAAAGGGTTAGCAAGAGGTGGTTGCGATATGTGTTGGACTAGAGGTTGCTGTGACGATGATTGTTGATATTAAGGATGGACGTATTGTTGTTGTGACAACGATTGTTGGTGTTGAGGATGGATGTATTATTGTTGTGACGATGATTGTTGGTGTTGAGGATGGATGTATTGTTGTTGTTGTTGGGGATGGACATATTGTTGTTGTGACGATGATTGTTGGTGTTGAGGATGGATGTATTGTTGTTGTTGTTGGCGATGGACGTATTGTTGTGACGACGATTGTTGGTGTTAAGGATGGATGTAAACATGGGACCCATGGGTTTGTTGTTGTGGAATGACTTGTTGATTTTGGGGTGGTGGTTGTTGTTGGGTGTCATAAGGAGGTTGCACTAATGACCCATGGTGAGGTTGTTGATGCATGGAAGATTGATATGTGTGTGGGATTGGCATATCTTATCCATGGGTTTTGTAGTTGGTTGAGCGAATTCACAATGGGTGTTTGAGTTGTGGGTGGTACCACCGTTTATGTGATGATTGACCTTGGTGGAATGTTTAGTGGAGGGAGAGGTTGTGGTACAATTGTGGGGAGTTCTTGTTGATTGTTTGGTGGAGGTGGTATGGCAGTGATGATGACATCAGAAGGTACCCCAGAAATAGGCACATAGGAGGGTAGCATGTCATAAGGTAACCCCATGGGGGGGTTGGATGCTTGTGGTTGTGAAACATTTCTAACCCTCATGTTTTGTCCCAAGGTGTGAACGGTGGCGGTGTTGGAAGTAAAACTAGCCCATGGGTTGTCGTAAATGGGTTCATTAGGATTAGGGACACGTCCCCATGGTTGATTGTGGATGGTGTTGGTGGTTTGTCATGAAAGATGGTTTTGATCTTGTCATGGTCATATGAATATGGAAGGCGTGCACCATTTTCAACAAGACGTTGAAGAAATTCATCCTTATGGTTGTCAATGAATTGATCAAACTTGTCATGTAACCTCTTTTCGTTAAGGAGCTCGACAAAGGTGGGGGAATAAGTTTGATGAGGATGAGTGGATGCTTCACCCATTTTGGGTTGGTTGACATATTCTTCCATGTTGCTCGTGGTAGAGCCACTAGGAGAGAGGGGTTGGTAACGAGCATCCATTTTCTTAGCTTGTGATCCCATGATGGGAGGCATAAAAGGTGAATTTAGGTCAGATTTGGATGACAAGGTACCAATGATGAGATATGGAGATAGGTCCAAAATCTAGATCAAGATGATTAAAGGCTGATGGTTATCCTATATACTTAGGGTAGACAAAGAGCCTAAGCAAGAGGACAATAGAATTATTTTACTTGGGGTAGACAAGACGCACCAAGCAAAACGAGATTTCTTAGAATCCACTAATTTAGGAGTCGTCTAGATTCCTAAGCTAATTTATCTAAGGGGGTCGATGATTTTTAGTTTATACTAAACTCAAGATGAACAAAGTCTAAAGCCTAATACAAACAAAAGGATAATTTTGATCTAGAGTTTTAACCTTAGGATTTGGATGCAGTTTGGATTGTTTTGACGGATTTGGAGAAGGATTGATTATGGATAGGGACGAGGATTAGTTCGATTTGAGGATATTAATTGATTATTTGGATTGATAGAGATTGATTAGGGATGGTGGGATCAATTAGAGATGATAGTGGATGATCAATCAAAGATTTGACTAAGGGTGGATTATGGACTGATATTGATTATTACAAGGATGATGCTAGACTAGTCTTAATTAACGATGGGTGACTTGGATAACCTATAAATTGATGAGGATGATGACAATGATGATGATCGATGATTAGGATTAGATCACAAGCTAAGAACGACAAATGGATGAAGATATGGATGAGGTGGCATGAAATGTCGATGGATGACGTGGAACGAGGATTGTTAATACCTTAAAGGACAAAGTCTTGAGATTTCCAATTGTTTTGTCAATGGGCGCTAATGCAGATGACTGGGCATTGATTTAGAGGATTAGGCACTAATACAGAGTGTTGGGCACTGATGCAGTGGATTGGGTGCTAATTTGGAGGATAGGGCACTGGTGTGGAGGTTTGAGCGTTGGTGCATAGGTTTAGGTGCTGATGTAGAGGTTTGGGTGCTGATGTAGAGGTTTGGGCGCTAATGCAGAGGTTTGGACGCTGATATAGGACAATGGTGGTTTTAGGCAAATTTTGGGCTTGGGATGTGATGTTTTGGGCTTTGAAGGTTAAATGATGTATTTGAGGTGTTCTAAAGTTTCAATGGTTTGTTTTTTCAAATGTTTGGGTTATGTCCATGATAGTTTTCTTTGGCAAGTGATACAAACATTTCAAACAAGTGCATACAATGTCCAAAGGTTTTGTTGTGAAATTAAACAATCATGCACAACCTATGGCGAGGCAAGGACAATACTTGTTGAGTTCCCACTTGGTTACCCAACCACGCCTACTTATGGTGTATAGCTCCAGGAACTTGGGGCACAGGCTCCCCCTTACAGTGCACACACTTCTCAAGCACACCAAGTTCCAAGTCCTTAAGACACGCAAATCTTAAGATACTTTTCTATCTATGCCATAAGTTGTGAAAATGTGGGACGGCTATCAGAGTTCAATCTTCCGACCTCCTGTATCAACAAGAAGAGGGTTTTTGTCTTCTAAAACAAGGGTTCATAGTAAGTGCATTCATTCAGGTGGCCATACATGTGGTGATTCGCTCTGATAAGGAGGCTTCCCAGCCTATAGAGGTCACGCTCTACAGGGTTTTGGGGGAAACATTCGTCGGTATGACATAACAGCACATGTTGCTTGCGAATTTTGTCACACACATTATTTTATATAACAGCTCGAAAGAGCTTGGATTTAGCTTGTTGTCACTTGGGTCGTTCCCACCTTTCGAAGCTGGGTGGCAGGCCCTCTAAAGGTTCAACAATAGCAACATAAGCGCAAAAATACTTTTGATCCCCAAGTTCATACGGAGATGTGAGGGGAGAGCATACGTATTTTTGGACTTGGGTCACACTAGACAAGGTTCATTTTTAGTTCTTGGATTATGATGGGGGTGATTTATGCAAGTGTTGTGAGAAGTTTTTGATTCCCAAGGTCACCAAATGGTGCAAGGGAAGAGCATACACTTTCACAATACAAACAAAATCACAAGACACTTCACACAAAGTTATTCATTTTCTTTCTTAGATGAGTGAGAATGCAATTTGTGGTTCTTTTTAACCCAATGAAGGTGTGAATATGCAAGTTGTCGTTTGTTTTAAACCAATGAACGAAGATGCACATTGTTGTTCTTTTTAACCAATGAATGAAGATGCAATTTGTTGTTCTTTTTAAGCCAAATGAGTGTGGATGCAATTTGTTGTTCATTTTAAACCCAAATGAGTGAAATGCAAGTTTGTTGTTCATTTTAAACCCAAATGAGTGATGTCTAAGATTGAACAAGCAAATTCATACAAAATGCATCAAAATAACATGTTCTAACTTAACAAATCCCTGCAAGGAACATATTAGTTGTTTGATATGAGCTCCTTGACAATCGAATGAGGCTACAAAACCAAAATATAGTCAAAAAACTCAATTTAGGACTAGACGCCAATCTGTGGGATTAGGCGCTGATACAGAGGACTAGGCGTTGTTCCAAGATAGACAGCACCTCCCCCTTGTAAAACTGATTTTTCCTATAAAACAGAGAGCTAAAGTGGCCAAAAAGTCAGTAAAACATCACTTAGAACATCATGCAAGTATAAAATGTTGACTTTAACCTAAAACCCATTAGAAATTAGTGATTTTACCTCTTTTCTGGACGAGCGCTGATCTGCTAGGCTGGGCACTGATGTGCCAGATAGGTGCTGATATGCTAGATAGGCGCTAATCTACATAAGTTTAGGTGCTGATCTGACCTGTCACAAGAAAAACACCACAAAACATGCAAATTTTGTTAGGGTTAAGGTGGTGGGGTCCCACCGGACGTGCCAAAATGTCTACCTATGAAAATGAGACCTAATATGGATGCAAATTACACTTAATATGCACCCAATCTCAAGTCCAAGGGACCTCAAGATTGGGCTAAACTACTAACAAACTAAACTATCTAATTATACCCTAAAATAAGCCTATTAGTAGTGATATGCCCTAAGATATGAAATGTTATTACTAAACTATGCTAGAATTGAACTAATTCTATATGTTGAACACTCAAATTGACAGCATAACATTGCATAAAATGACTTGTTCCAAATGGGAGGTGGAGGCCTCAATTTATAGATTTTTGGAGATGGGATTGGAGGGCTAGGATCAATTTGATGGATCAATGGTTGAGATTGCTTGAGGATCCTCAAGCAAGGAGAATTGGACAAATGGCATGATTGGATTGGATAAGAAAGTTGCCCCAAGATTCAAAGGATGATCAACGGATGAGAATGCAAGTTTGAATGGATGGATGGCTAGGATTGAGTAGGTGTATGACATGTAAGGACTCATTTATGAAAAGGTAAGGCTTGGACTTTGTGAGGAATTTTAAATTCCATGGAGAGGACAAGTGAAATTTAAACTTAGAAGAATAGTGTTCAAATAGTACCACATGGAATTTTAAATTGGGATGAATAGTGACACATGGAGTGGGATGGAAGAAAGAGGACAAATGTACTCAATTTGGAAGATTTGCCCATGCTTCCAAAGTACCACTTGTCATGTACATGTGTGTACATTGAATGATAAGTGGACTTCTAGAAACATGGGAGTTTGTAATGATAAATTAATTAAAATTAATTCATGTGCACATGGATTAGATGAAAATAATTATGATTACAAAAAGTAATCAAAAGTGCACAAAATAGGGAATTAAATAAATATGATAATTTATTTAATTTTTGGCATGAACTATAGTCCAAAATATTTAATTTTCAAACTATAGTAGAGGAATCTGATTTTTATGATAGAATAAAGGCACGAAATAAATTAATTAAATAATTAAAAATTATTTAATTAATAGTTGGATCAGATGAAGTGATGTGGGTGAATTAGGATTGAATGTGTGGGTGGATGAAATTAGTTGTGACCATTTTCAGGTGTCTACACAATGGTTTGCACTAGACCAGATATTGCCCAAGCAGTGGGAGTTTTGAGTAGATTTATGTCTAACCCTGATAGACAACATTGGAATTATGTGAAGAGGGTGTTTAGATATCTAGAAAGTACTCTTGATTACTATTTGGTTTATTCTAATAGTAACAGTGCTGACAAAACTTTGGACATACAAGGATTTGTTGATGCAGATTGGGCAGGTGACTTGGATAGTCGAAGGTCCATCAATGGCTATGTGTTTACTTTATTTGGCGGAGTAGTGAGGTAGATGAGAAAAAGACAACTCATGGTTGCTTTGTCCACTACCAAAGCAGAGTATATGGTTGCTACCCATGTCTCTAAGGAGGTAGTTTAGTTGAGGAGATTGTGTATAGGTATTGGTTTTGATTGCAGGATCATTCAGATTGGTTGTGATAGCCAAAGTGCTATTTGTTTGGCCAAAAATCCTATGTATCATGCTTGAACTAAGCATGTTGATGTACAGTATCACTTTGTTCAAGAAATGGTTGCAAATGGGTAGATTGAGCTGAAGAAGGTAGACACTCAGGATAATGTTGCAGATATTTTGACCAAGCCTGTGAGCACAAAGAAATTTGTTTGGTGTAGACAGGCCATGGGCCTTGTTTCTAGTGCTTGATTCTTTTATTATTTTCCTATGGGTATTTATAATGTATGATGTCAATTGGGAGAATGTTAGGATTAAGGTGCCATCAACCTTGTAAATCCTATGTAATTTATTATTCCTATTATTGTTTGTAAATCATCCATAAGGGATGAAAGGTTTCACCAGTAGTGATCTTGTTTTAGTCGCATGTTTATATCTGGTACTTGACGCTAATTCATCTGCGACCGGGGGTCGCAGGGGGTTCCCCCCCTACAAGGCGTCTAGGGGGATCATCCCCTCGACGGGGGATCTGAGGGCCATTCACCCCGGTAGGGCTTTGGGGGCAGCGCCCCCAAAACCATATTTTATTTATATTTTATTATTGTAAATCTGGATCGTTCGTCAGTAGGTCATATATTTGATGGTCGATATTATGTCAGTTTTCTTGCCCCAGAAGGCAACCCCCTTTTATAAGGATATTTGTACTACATTTTTTAGTAGAGTTGAGAGTAACAGACACCGCTGGGTTGAAGACTGAAGAAGAAGAAGAGGAAGTGCATGTATTGTAATCTCATATTTGAAGATAATACAACTTGGAGTCTCTTTTCTTGGTGGAGTTTTTTACCCAAAAGGGTTTTATCCACGTTACATACCGTGTTATGTGTTCAGTTCTTAATGCATGTTATTTTTGTGTAGTGGGTTTTTATTTCCGTTGCAATCTCCATTGATTCTACATTATTTAGAGGACATTAATAAGGTTTGAATCAATTTTTTTTTGTGTGGTTTGCACCTTCATTTCTAACACAAGAGACCCTGATGACGTCTTAATAGAATAGCTATCTCTAACAAAAAACCAACAGTGGCTATAAAAATCCTCCAAGATCAGCAAGTTGTTCATTCTAAGTATCAAGAAGTATTAAGAAAGATTGGGAAAGAATCATTCAATTTCAGTAAGGGTCTAGTGGCAAGAGCTTATAGTGGAGTTGAGGAGAAAAGAACCACACTCCATGTATAATTATCATGCAGTTGTAAGTAGGGGGCACTGCTACATCAACTTGGCCAAATCAAATGAACTTGCATGGTTACCATTTACGTTCCAACAGCCAATTCTATGGTTCCCTATCCCACACTAGTGAGGAAACAGGATCTATACTACAGAAGGAGAAAATGCTAGATGGGAGTGAATTCAGGGGGTAGAAAGGGTTCTACTTGAAGGAAGGAGGACACACAGTACCTTGTGATTTCAGAGACCTAGCCCTCATGTGTGACACAAGGCCATGATTGCTTGAGGACAAGCAAAATCTTAAGTTGGGGGTGTGTGATGAGTGTTATAATTATCCTTTTAATCTATGTCATCTCCTATTTTAAAACCACATTCCTACAGACATTTCCATCCTTTTAAGTCGAGACTTTATTTAATATATGGGCAAAGCACTATGTTATTGTATTATGTTTTAATGGATGTATGCATGATTAAAGTAGTTATTTTCAAAATATAATGTGGTATATGATTAGTTTGTTTACAATGATCTTAGTAAATGGAGATTTCTCTAGGACTAATCCTTTCCTGCAGTAACTAAGAACACTAACCTACAGCCAAGACTGTAGAAGTTCCTACAGCCAAGACTATAGAAATTCCTATAGCTAGTAGAGCAGTTCATGCAGTCGAAGAACCTACCTCATGCAACTAAGGGACCAACTCCTATAGCAAAGCACGCATCTACCTATAGTTGTCTAGTGGTAGTCAACTTTTTTGCTAATAAGAATAAGTTCTAGAAGTAGCCAGGAAGGAATATGCAATAAATGGCAAACATTTATCTTTCATCTAGGAACATGTAGGGATTGGTTAAGATCAAGATAATCATTTCCTTGTTTCTTGAATATTCTGCTTGTTCCACAGTCCTGATTGAAATTTTCTTCTTTGATTATTTCAAGTTTTAGTTTACTAGTTTTGTTTTGTTTCTTCAAAAATAAAGAGTCCTTCCCCTATATATTGAGAAGTGGACTGATTAGTTGGTAATGATCACAAATGCACGAACTCTTGTTGGGTGTGTATATATTTTTTTCACATAGCATATCTAGGATAAGTTGGATTTTTCATTATGATTGTATGAGATTATTATTGCAGTCAATAAATAGAGTTTTTATCAACAAATTGTTTTACTATTGTTCTTGATTGGTAGAAAATGAATGGATGAACTGATTTGATCAAGTAACTGACAAAAGGAAAAAGGAAGTAGTCAACCCAAGTCAGGGCCCACTTGAGGTAGACTGCATCTTGTTAGCATTAGATTCATGCCATCAGAATTAGATCTTAGAAGCTAGATTTGTGTGATTCTATTTTAGTTTACTATTATGTTTTGATTACAAGCAATTATATAGATTACCTTCAGAATTTATAAGATAGTTTTCATGTTTTCAATATTGCATTTCTTTCATAGCTTGCAGCAATTACCATTTATTAGCTATACACAACTCCACATCTAGAAATCTTTAGCTATACACATAGTACCAACACCATACTAAGAAACATGTCCCTGGATTGATAAATTAAATGTAGTATGTCATCACTCACTAAGCTTCTTGATCTAGGATGAGGCGATCCAACAAGTCATATGCAAGCCTTAGCTACATTAGGTTTAGTGGGAATTGATAATTCTCCACACCAACTACATCCCAATATTTATAAAAAAATTAGTGAGGAACTATTCCATACCATGAGCTTTATTTGGTTGCATCTCAAAGAGCCAATTTAATTTTCTCTTCCATGAATGAAGCCAAAATATCTTTGTTTTGGAATTCTAACACAATAGTATAAGGACATGGTTTAACATGATATTTGTTGGTGTAATATTTACTTCACCTTGAATATGTTTTATCCTAGGTGTAATACTGCACCTATTAAATAAGTTTACTTCTGATATTAGAAATAATTAATTTTCTTCATCTAACTGAATAATAATGACATGTGTTCACCTTGACTTGAGGTACACAAGTGACATCATTACCTCATCAATCCTTGATTGATGGTAGTTAAGTGCCACATTTGTTTAGTCAAGACCACCTTTGTCTTAGTTAGATTGAGTGAATTGATTCATTGATTGACAATTCAACTCTTGACCTCATAGTTAGATTGAGTAAATTGATCCACTAATTGGTAGTTAAACTCGCAATCACTGAACATGTCATCTCCTTGAGTCATGCATCTAGGTATCATGTTTATATGTACTTCACCCATTCATTTGATGGCTAGTTTGATTTGATTATTGATTTCCCCTATTCTAGAATAGCTCATGTTCCTACATATTGCATCATTTGTTTTGTGCTTGCAGTTATTGTAGCTTTCTTCATGCACCTAGATCTAGGCTCGTGTAATTAGATTCCCATTGAATCTTACATGGTATGAGAACATTGTTGGTGTTTGAGTTTTTATGTCCACTAAGGAGAGGGTTTCATTTGGAGCTTCACATTGAAAGCTTTGCATCAGTGATTCTTGAGTCAAATTAGAGCCCACCATCATTTCTAGAGTAGCCAAAAAACTAAGATTTGCCTTTTGTTTCATATAATTTAGACAATTTAAAGTCATTTTATTTAAGTTTATAGTTGCATATATTATGGAATCTTTTGTGAACAACTTGGTTTTCAAAGAATTTTGGTGTAAAATAGAGTGCACCATTGTGTTTGAAGTAGCCAAGAGCCAATAAATCCATATAAGATTTGTCAAATTTGGAATAGGTGCAACAAAGGCAAAAAAAATAGCACAGGGATGCCTTACAACCTCCTTGCATAGTATTGTGCAGGTATAATTTTTTTAAAATTTTAAAAATAAATTAAAAAATAGTCAAAAAAATAAAAAACAACTAAGTGCATTGTGTGCTGGTATGTGAGGGGTATAGAGTACCTCATACCCTATTCACTCTTGTAGTCACATGATAGAGTTAGGGCATGTCCCTCTCGCCAACACTTAAAATGCTAGTGGCCTTAAGTTTTTGATGACTTAAAATTGCCTAGCCAACAATCACCCGAGCTCCTCTTGTGGCCCTCTACTCTACTGTCACTCCAACTATGGCCCTCCACTCTGTTATTGCTCCTCTTATGGCCCTATGCTCTACCACCGCTCCTCCTATGGTCCTCCACCGAGAACCACTAGAATGTTGCTCTTCATAGACCTGCCACCAACTCACTGCCAGTTTGCCACCTGCCTACCACCAGACCAAGAACCCCCTCTCTAATTGTATTTTCAATTTGATAGGCCAACTTCAAGAGGCATTTTCTTGGCCATATGAAGGGATTTTCTCAAGCTTTTTTTAAATGGGTCAATATTTCACTCTTCATAGTGACGTAATCCACTTCTACTCATGTTGAATATTTTTTTCTAGAAAACTTAATTTCTAGAGATTTAGCCAACTTTTTCTCTTTTTGCAACTTTAAATGCCTCTTTCACATATGGACTCCAATCAATGAACCATTTTTTTAAATTATAGGATTTTTAGAGCACTGCATTGTGGTGTCCTTTGTTTGATCTAGCTTTACTTTAAGGCTATACTTCTAGTTTTCTCTCACATTCTTGAAATTGTAAATTAATTAAAAAACACAAATAAGTATTGTAATTGTACTGATTTATAAAGTTCCATAAACATTACTTAATAATGGTGTCTAAATTGAGTTGTTTTGGGGGTGTTAATGCAAACACACTCAACTTATAAAGTATCATCATAGATGCACTTGTCTTAAGGGAAATACATTGGCATTTTTGTAATAATGTGTCGGTATGTGGCGACTGATCATGTAAATATTGTACACTCATAATGTATCCTTGTTGGGGTTCAGGGGCAATAGCCCCCGAGAAGCAAGGGTTTAGGGGCGCAGCTCTCAAAAAAACAATTTCCCTCTTTTTTACTCGTTCGGAGTCGATTGTTAATTTTTTGTTAACCGACAAATGAAAAATGACTTTGTAAAACCCTAATTCTAGAAGATTCCAAAAAGCTTGTTATAAGCGGCTGGGATGTATGTTGCGGGTGGGATTTCGATATTGTATTGTAGCATTTGCAGCGGTATTGAGTTGCAAGGATTGCTAGTTGTAATTGGTTCTGTTTGTTGGATAATAATATTGGACTCTTTGTTGGTGGATGTAACCCAAGTTTGGGTGAACCACATTAAAAATTGTCTCTCACTATTATTATTTATGTGTATTTCCATTCCTCTATTTATTATTTATCTGCATTTAATTGATATCTTCTGCATGCTATTCCTAACATAACAAATTAACATAAAGTTCCATCCTAGGGAGGCTTAATCCATGGGATTCTAATGTTCTACACAATAGGAAATAATGTGGAGGAGCAGTATAGTCACACGACATGCATTGTGATTCCACCTCCATCTTAATGAAATCTCACATCGAGTTAAATCAGTTATTCTATATCCTACCATTCTCTCTGCCACATCATGCTTACGGCTTGACACATTGTGATTCACATTGGTTCACATCTCCAATTGAAATTCATTCATCTATGGTTAATGTTCTTGAATCTTACATCTAATTCACATCTCAATTTGAGATCTATTCATTTGTAGAAATGAATGTGAACAACTATAGAATGGAAATTTAATTTAAACTATTATAAATCCAGTGCAGAACCAAATGGAGATTATAGGAAATCAAATCAGTGATACAAAGAAATAAAGGAACAAAAAAACTGAACACATAACATAGTGTTTATGTGGAGAAATCCTTTCAGGAAAAAACTCCACACAAGAAGAGATGCACCAGTATGTATTAACTTCAATAGAGTATACAATACATCACTAACAACCTCCTCTTCAGTCATCAATACAGCAACACTTATTTTTCAGACTCAACTCTCTATCACACCTCAGTCGTAATACAATGCCCTCATTAAAAGAGTGTTTCCATCTAGGGCAAAAAATCCTAACATAACTTCTACCGTCAAATTTGTGACCTAATGATGAACAATCCAGATTAACTATGAAATTACAATATTTTACAAGGCAATTTTCTAAAAAAAATCCTTTGGAGGCGTTTCCCCTGACCCCCCTGTCAAGTACGAGGATCCAAATGTGACTAAAAGAAGACCACTACTTGGTGAATACATCTTCCCTTATGGAAATTTGAAAACAACATTAGGAGTAATTAATTACATAAGATTTACAAGGTTGATGGCACCTTAATTCTAACATTCATTATGGTCAATGTCCTTGAATCTTTATGGCACTTGATCCCACTATAATTGACATCAAGGTATGTGACCAACTTCTATCTTAATTCATATCTCTTCTTCTAGGGGGAACTTATTGTACATAGGTACCTAACATGGCCTTGTTGTTGGGACCCATTTGTCTTTTCTATTTCTCCTAAGTTGCACTTATGGGGGGTGTTGGTGTAATATTTACTTCACCTTGGATATGTTATATCCTAAGTGTGATATTGCACTATAAAATAAATTTACTTAAGATATTAGAAATAATTTTTTTCTTCATCTAATTAGCTAATAATGACATGTGTTCACCTTAGCTTGAAGTACACAAGTGTCACCATTGCCTCATCAATCCTTGATTGATGATAGTTAGGTGCCACCTTTGTTCAATCAAGGCTACCTTTTTCTTACTCAAATTGAGTCAATTAATCTACTGATTAGTAGTTCAACTCTTGGCCTCATAGTTAGATTGAGTTAACTGATCCACTAATTAGTAGTTAAAATCATGACCATTGGACGTCATCTCCTTTCAAAAGGGAAACTAGAAGTCCCAGTGAGATGGCATCCTTATGCATTATCGACAAATTTGTCTCTTGCCCCATCTATATAGGCTTGTTGTTGAACTAGGTACTCATTGGAAAAAATATGTATGGGGAAATAAGAATGATCACATCCTAGGATTGATCAATTTTAGTGTTGGAAACCACACATTGTGGTCTTTGTCACCCATCGATTGCCTTTGCATTCTTTTGACTACACTATATGGGAAATGTATGGAGATCTCAATGAATCTTCATTCCTAGATGATCTCTTATAAAAATACTTTTCCCCCTTGATGATTTTGAGAATCCTTTGTATGATGATGATACTGAAGAGGAACTTGCTTATCGGAAAAGTCTCAAATGTTCTAATGACATAGAGACCTCTCCTATTGCTTCTCCTCCTCCTACACCTCCAACATTAGTAGTTATTCTACCATCTCCACCTGCCACATTGACAGAGATCTCAACTTCTCAACATGCTACCATGTATTCTCTTCAGAAGGTTCACATTTCTCTTCTTGATCATTGAGATATCTACTTATCCAACATACAATAGTTGTTAATATAATCCCACAGTTTGAATCTTGATGACAACATTGAGGATATATATCTTCTCTTTAGTGACAACTAACACAGAGACACATCTCTTATTTTGGATTTTCTTATTCTCTTGTTTCCACATCATGCTACTATCTTGACACATCCTAATTCACATTAGTTCAGGTCTCTCACTTCTATGGTTATTGTTCTCGGATCTCATATGGCTTAGTCATAGTTCAACATTTACATCGAGATAATGAGCAGCTTCCAAAACCATACATCCTAGTTCCTTCTACATTCCACCATCTAAGTGGGAATTCAATAGTCTAATAGCTTAGGGTTTCTTTCTTCCAAAAGGAAGATGCACCATTTGTTGCAGAGGGACCTACTACAACATTTGCCATATGAAATTCTACATTTACTTCTCTCTCTTCTTTTTGGAGACACACATAACCCTTATCTTGCAGGGATTTCAAGACACTATCATTTCTTGGGGGCTATCTAGTATCTTGTCCTCCTTTTCATACCTCAATTGGGATAGAGTTTTGTCCTATATATTTTCTCTTTCTACTTCTTGGGGGTACACTCTCTTCGTACATTGGGGTTATTTCAAATTGTACATGGGTACCTAATATGATTTGTCTTGCTGAGACCTATTTCTTTGTCACCTCAGTTGCACTTAAGAGGGGGTGTTGGTGTAATATTTTACTTCACCTTGTATTAAGTTTACTTAGGTAATTAATATTATTTACTTGGGTAAATTAAGAAATAAGAGCACATGTCATATCCTTGATTGATGGGAGTATATGCCACCTCTACCTCAGTCAACTCCTAAATTGATGGTAGTTAGGTGCCACATATCTCTCATCAAGGTAAGTTCATTTAACACCTCTCTTTAGGAGGGGCTTTCATGCCCCTCGATCTTAAAGAAATGAAAGATCTCAATTCTCTTTGTTTGTCATTCAAAACTTCCTCATATGTCTTTTCATTGCCCAATTTTTTACATCTTTTGACTTTGGTTCCATAGTTTGCCTTAGATTTTACAGAATTTGATTGGAAGATCTTGAGAATATCTGAGAAAATGATTGCTTTTTCTCTTCAAAGCAAGCTTCATCTAAAGGATTTTTTTTTGTTTAAGAGAACACCTTCCCCACTTTAGAATGATTGATGATAGGAAGCACAATGTGTGAATTTCTCGCTAATTCTATACCAATCAACCTATTTTCAAATTTTGAACAATTCATCATTTTAGGATTAGTTTTCATCTCATTGCCTTATAAACACTTCCCTCAACAAGGTGACTCTTTGAATTATTTGATGAAGTGGATTTAGCCTATGATCATTCTAACAAGGTTTCTCTAGGTTCTAAACATTCCACTTCCTTGGACACCTCTTTTGCCACACCACATGGTTCTAGGTTCATGTTCGAAATCTTTTCGAAATGCCCTTATTGATTGTCATTAAAATAAATTAGGTGAGAGCCTTCCACTTCAATACCTCATCACCATTTCCCTTCCCTCACTTCTAGTATTATCCAATTCAAAATCTCCTTAGATAAGTTAATTTTCACATAAATTCTAGCATAAAATCTAGATCTATCTTTTAGAACATTCTTGTCCACCTTTAAAAATTCTTCTAAAGAATTTTTTATTTTGCATAAAACTAATAAATCTCAATACTCCGTGGGGAGATTGTACAGTCTTAACCACATTTGATTCACTTATATCTTACTAAAAGTGGGGTCAAAATTTGATTACCATCTCGGATAGAAAGACTAGTCCCATCCATTAACCATGGATCACCATTTGAAATAGATTTTTTGGACCCTTCATTCAACTTGATTAGCATTAAGAACCCATTCAATAAGAATTGAATTTTGAAATTCATGCCTCGCATTTTTCACTCATCTCTCCACAATTTCTTTGGCTGACCCATATTTCACAAATATTCTGATTAGGGTAAATTTATTAAAAAAATTATCTTTGATTGGATTTTTATGATTGATAGATCAATGGTAATCTTCCTAGTTTCTTTGCAATACTCCTCTCATTGATCCTTCCACTTCTACCAATTAACCATCTTTGGTGGTCGAAAAACCCATCCAAGGCTACCAAAATTTTAGATGATCACTCCTAATCATGCTCATCACAATCAACAATAATATTTACTATAGTTATAGATAATTAATAATATGTTGAGAGGCATAACGTACAGTGATAGCAAGAGGTGGACTATAATGGTGTGATTGTATTTAAAAATTATTTAAAGTTGGTATTTATTTTTTAATATAAAGACACATAATTTTAGTTTCTCTTTTCTAAAATGTATTCTCTTGATTTGTAACCAAATAACTTGCACAAGAGAAGAATATAATATCAAATATGATACAAATACTTGATAATGATAAGCCACTTCGAGGGGCAACCTCAAAAATAAGCTACTTTGAGAGGGATACCTCCAGTCATCTTCAATAAGAACACAATACACAACACGAGATGATAATAAGCTAGCCTCTTCTTATATATATATATATATATATATATATATATATATATATATATATATATATATATATATATATATATATATATATATATATATATATATATATATATATATATATATATATATATATTGTATTTTATGACATGGATGCCATCTGAGATGACCTGACTATCTATATAAGATTATATAAATGATGATATAATTTTACTGAGGGCTATGCTAGCCACAAGTTAGCTATACATATCTCTAAGCACACTATAGGTTAAAGACGTAACATGATCTTTGCATTTTTATTAATAGATTTCTTATTTTAAAACATAGTTATGTACTTAACATATTAACATATGAAGTAAATAGTTTGTGAAAAATATTGTAATTAAAAAAAAGCTATGTATTTTAGTAATAAAATAACATGTCTCGATAGAGAAGGCTATGTTCATCAAGTTAGACATGTCTAAAGCCTATGACCAAGTCAAATGGAAATTTCTACAGCTGATCCTTTTAGCTTTTAGCTTTGGTCAAGACTGGGTTGAGTGGGTTATGAGTTGTGTTACCTCTTCTTAATTTTTGTGATTGTCAATGGAGTCTCATCCTCCTTGTTCAGAGCTTCTCGAGGTCTTTGGCAAGGGGATCCTTTGTCCCCTTATTTATTCATTCTGATGGCTAAGGGTTTGGGTCAGATCTTAAAGCATCATGTGAGACAAGGTTGGGTTCATGGTTGGTCCTAGAGTAATACTTTGCCTTCTATCTCTCACCTGCAGTTTTTTGATGATACAGCGTTGCTAAGCTTGGCCATGATTAGGGAGGATGAGAATTTTTTAAAATCTTAGGATATTTATTTAACTGCTTCTAGTCAAAGGATTAATGAGGACAAGTCTTCCATCATTTTATTTAATACTCCTCATTTAGTTCAGCGCTGGATTGTCATAATTCTTAAATTTTAGGTGGGGACTCTTCCTCTCACTTATTTGGGTTCCGCCCTCTCTGTTGGGCCCCTTGCTAGGGGATTCTAGCATTCGATCCTTGATAAGCTCCATTCAAAAGTTAGTCATTCGACCTTTTGTTGGCTCTCGTCTGCAGGGAGAATTATGCTTTTAAAATATGTGATTCAATCACTTCCTATCTACAGGTGCTTTCTTTTGGTGGCTCCTTTGAGTTTCATTAGAGATTTTGATGCTCTTTCTCGGTAATTTCCTTGGGTGGGGAATCTGGAGACCTCTAAATGGATCTTGGTCAATTGGGAGACTGTGTGTGGTTTTAAACAGAGTGGGGGTATGGGTCTTCAGCAGGATTCTATCAAATTTCAAGCTCTTGCTGCCAAGATTTATTAGAGATGGTGCTCCAATTATTAGTAGGCTTGGGCTAGGATCCTTACTTTTAAGTATTTGGGAGAGATTACCAGTGAAGATATTCCTAGGGTGGATCTCTCTGGGAAAGGTTCAGTGATCTAGAACACTCTAAAGAAGGGGAATGATCTCATAAAGCAAGGTTTATTTTGGCTCTATAACAAGGGCTCTGAAGCTCTTTTTTAGAATGATTCCTGGGATGGGTTTCTTCCCATCATCTCATCTCACCCACAGCTGCAAGATCTGTGTGATAGATTTGTTGAGGTTGGTTGGGTGCAGCTAGTTGATTTTAAGTCTTCTCAGTCTTTGGGCCAAGTGGAGATAGCTTGTTGGAGAAACCCTCGGGAGTGGCCTAGGGGGGTTCAACAGAGAATAGCAAAGTTCTATCTTCAATTCTATCTCAGAGGATCTGTAACTCTTCAAGAGAGAGGGACATTTTAGCTTGGGGTTTTAATCCTAAGGGATCTTACTCGGTGGAAGGTGGGTACCAGGCTCTTGTTCAGCAAGGTGGTGGAGACCGGGAAGTTCCCTGGTGGAAGAGAGTTTGGAATAATTTTGCTTGGTCAAAGTGTAACTTTTTTCTTTGGCTGGTTGCTCAGAATAGCTGTCTCACTTGGGATAATTTGTAAAAGCATGGTTTTCAGGGCCCTGCTATGTGTGTCTCATGTGGGCATAGTGAAGAATGCATTCCTCATCTTTTCTTCCAGTGCCTTTATGCCAAGGAAATCTGGCATTCTTTGTGGGGATTGTGGAAGAAGGGATGTGTTCATGTCAGTTCTTTGGTGGAATTTTGGAATAGTTTGGGGAGGCCTCCATCCAAGGCTTCTTTCCTTCAAGCGGCATGGGAGATTGGGCCTTCCGATATCATTTGGAAGCTTTGGCTTGAAAGGAATAGGAGGATTTTCTAGGGGAGTCAGCTCTGGGCTCAACAGCTATGGCATAAAATTGTTAGTATGATTTGGAAGACCATAGCAACCAAGTGTGATTTGAATGAGTCTCTAGTGAGGGAGGACCTTTCAGTGGTTCATGGTTTGGGCCTTAGTAATAGAATGGGGGTCAACCTTGACACCAGGAGGGGGCGAGGTCCAAAGATGAAGGTTTTAAGGGATGGTAAGTGGACCTCCCCTCTGTTTGGATCTTTTAAGATCAATACAGATGGCTCTTCTAGAGGGAATCCGTGCCATGCAGGATTGGTGGTGTTGGGAGAGATAGTTTTGGTACTATTGTTTTCTTCTTCTCCACTTATTTGGGGCAGGTAATGAATAATCTGATGGAGGCACAAGCTATTCTTGTGGCAGTGGAAAAGGCTTGCACTCTAGGTTGGAGGAAGATCATTGTCGAGGTTGACTTTGTGATAGTGATTAATATGATGAATAATTGACAGTTTGAGGGGGTTCATTAGCAATTGGTTGTGGTGGGCAGGCAGATTCTGCGTTTGGGTAGCTCTTTTGAGTCAATTTTCTTTGTTCATATTCCCAGGAAATGGAATGGGGTGGCAGATTGTCTTGCTAAGTGGGCGTTAGAGCAATAGGATGGTTGGGATGCTAAGGATTGGGATCAGTTGTCGGTGGATAAGTGTCAGAGGTTGCTTCAAATGGTGGTGGATGATAGATCAGTCTGATGGGAGATCCCTGGTTTTAGGCTCTTTTGGTCTTTGGGAGCTTACTGAGTTGTTTGCTTTCTAGATGTTTTGGATTGTGTTTCTTTGTCATTCTATGTATTTTGGACTCTTGGCCTTTAATGCCTAGTTTTAATAAATAACGTTTTACCCACAAAAAAAAATATTAAAAATAAATAAAATAGCATGTAAAACTATTGAAATATTTTGTTTTCATAAACTTTGGCAGTAATTAAACAATTATCTATTTAAGGCATGAAGTAAATAATTTATTAAAATTATGGATAAATAAAATAGTTGTTAAAGTAACAATAAAGTAAGTAATGTAGATAAAATAAAATCACTTTTAAACAAGTTCCACGTAGTGGCTAGTACCTGCGTTTGTAGTATTGTGATCTAGTAGTATTTGTTGTCCAGTCGATAGATGGGCCATGACATAGTGATTTAGAAGAAGGTTAGATAATACTTGGGGAGCAACATATTCTTACAATTTGAATGTATCATGATTTTATTGGGTTGGTGAAGATTATAGTTGTTAGGGCTAACCTTGACCACAAGTTTGATTTGTACTAGGCAGACCTGTAACTAACATAGTTGAAGTTAAGTTTGTTCCTTAGAATAAATATTTGTTAGATATTAAGGGAAAAAAATTGTGAAAGTACTTGTGTACAATGGATTAATATTAGGACATAAAACAAAACTTGCATAAACAAAAGTGAATAACAAATTATGAAATTTCTAATGATGATGTTGTATATTAAGTATAATAGATTATAATTAAAGTTATAATTGGCAAATTTCTATCATTAAATTAAACCTTAGTTGTTTTGACTATATTTGTTGATTGATAATACAAGCCATGGGGCATTTTATTGTTGATTTCATTATTGTGTTGAGCGAGAGAGAGCAAGGTTTCTACTTAGTAGAATATCTAAGTCGCCATATGAAGTTGCATTCACAAATGGTGGGCATATTTGGAAGTTAGTTGATACCAAGAAATTTTTAAACTTCAATAGATAAAAATCTACAAGATTTGAATTGCACATGATATTGGCGAAGTTAACTTAGAACTAGATTCACGTAGCTCGAATGTGTTGAAAATAGATAGTGATTTTATTAGGCCAATGAAAATAAGAAATATTTGGTACAATATTTAAAGTATTATATCAATTTTAAAATTTAAAATAATTCAATAATGAAAAACTATAAATAATTTATTGACTTTATAAAACTATAAATATATAATTATTAAGGCTCTAAATTTTTTAAAATCTAATTAAAAATTAATATATATTTAAAACTATAAATAATAAAATAAAAATAAAAATAAATCTAAGTAACAAAATAACTTTTAAATAAATAAAAATAAGTTTTCTAAACAATGCAAAGAAAATAAAATAATTCTTAAATAGTTTGAAAGTAAAATATAATAACTTTTAATTAAAATTTTAAATGATAAATAAATTGAATGATATAAAAAATTATTAATATTTAAAAAAAATATTATAACAATATTTTATTAAATATAAATTTTAATAACTATAACATTTAATTTTAAAATTAATTGAAATTAATTTGATTAAAAATAGTTGAAAAAAACTATATAAGTATAAAAAATTATACGTGTCATTAAATATGCAAAAAAAAACCTAACTCTTAAGTAAACAAAAAATAGTTCTATGACGATTCTTAGGGAAGTATGGGAGAATGTCAACACCAAGTTTCCTCCTATGGCTAGGGCACGGCTTTGGCTGGTGCCTGAGTCCTTAGCTCGTTGTTGGTTGAGATTCTTGTTAGTGGAGTTTGAGGTTTGGGGAGATTCT
Organism: Cunninghamia lanceolata; assembly: GCA_027924645.1. NCBI lineage: Eukaryota > Viridiplantae > Streptophyta > Pinopsida > Cupressales > Cupressaceae > Cunninghamia > Cunninghamia lanceolata. The sequence continues at coordinate 7,178,300 of BSBN01000249.1, forward strand.
TGTTCGTTGGGGTTGGGTTTCTTTTTGTTAGTTGTTTTTGGACAAATCTTAGGTGGGTTTTTTGTTGTTCATGGGTTTTTTCTAGGGTTTTATCTACGATAAGAGTTGTATTTGGAGATTGGTGTGGATACCGCCTGTGACAAGAGGGTTTACTATCTGTGGGGAGGTAGTTTTGAGTCTAACCCTAGGCTTAGGGTTAAATATTTTTGAGGTTTTTTCAAGATATGGGGTCATCAGAAGGGGCTGGGGAGTCCTCTAATCTTTCTTTCAGAGATGTGATCAATGGAGGAAACCCTTCTTCCTCAAATTATGAGCATGCAGTTAACTTCTTGGCCAATGCCATGGTAGATGCAGATAATGAAAAATAGGAGATAAAAGTGCCAAAGATTAATGACTTCCTAGAGCAGAGTAGAGATTATCATGTTCTCTTTATTCAACTGGATTCGGTAGTTGATGATGTGCTTTACCTGGTAGATCATGTCATTATTTGCAAATTCATGGGAATCAGGGTTTCATTGCCTTTTCTTGAATCATGGGCCAGATGGACTTGGAATCCTAAGGGATATATGGAAATGATCATGGTTGCCAATAACTACTTTTTTGTTGTGTTTTCAAGATTGGCAGATAGGGTTAATACCTTCGAGGGTGGTTCATACTGTTATAATCAAACAGGCTTATTCATGAAACCTTGACATGTGGGGTTTTATCCAGCGGAGGAACTTCCATCGAGAATACCTGTCTGGGTGTACCTTCTACGGCTTCCTATCGAATTCTAGAGGTAGGATATCTTGCACATGATTGCTTTGCTACTTGGTAAGATGGTGGGACCCTCCCAACAGACGTTGGATCATAAGGTAGTTTCTTATACCCTCTTGTGTGTTGAAATTGATTTAAATAAGTTGCTTCCAGATTCTATGGAAGTTAGGTTAGGCTCTTTATCTTGGATACAACAACTGGATTATGAAGCCTCACCTTTTAGATGTCACATTTCTCATGAATATGGGCACCTTCAGTAGAAGTGCCCTAAAGTAACTCCATTAGCCTCTTTGAATCCCCTTCCTTCTCCCCCTATGGTGGATAAGGGGAAAGCTCCAATTTCAAGTGGGCATGGAGATAAGGATTGTTTTATTCCAGTTAGACAATGTAATGAGGGGAGAGGGTTGAAAAGGTCATTCAAGGAACATCAGAAGGATGGGCTCTATAACAGATTTGATATGTTGGAGACCTTCGATCATCAAGATGTACTTACAAGTTTTCATAAGCTAGGTGTTGAAGATGCAACAATGGTTCAGGTTGATTTAACTAAGGATGGTAGTATGGGCCAATTTTAGGACAACCCCACTGATATAATGGATACATAATAGGTTCCGACAAAGATGGGTAATTTTGAACCATCAAGGAATGAGATAGTGCTTATTGCTCTAGCTCATGGTCCCTCTCCCTCTCAGCCTACGAAGGAGGTCTTGGAGGAGGGGTGGTTGAAGAAGGGTCCTCAAGTGTTAAGGATTCAATAGAAGATTCTTAAAAAGGTGCTTTAGAGAAGCCTACGAAAGTAGGCCGCAAGAAAGATCAAGAAAAGATGAAGTTAATAAGCGAATCTCTGGTGGAGTCAAGATCAGTTCGGCCCATTGACTCTCACTTCCAAAAATGATTGTCCTCTTATGGAATTCAAGGGGTTTGAACAACATCCCTAGACAAAAGGTTGTTCAAGGTTTGATCTGGGTTCACAAACCGAATATGTTTTTTTACAGGTGTCTAAGCTCTCAGTTGAAGGAATGCATAACCTTGCCTCAAGGCCTTGGTGGTGAGGTTAGTGCTAGTGTGTTGGAGCACAGGGTAGTGCTGGAGGGTTAGCTTGCTTATGGGATCCCTATAAGCTTACCCCTCTTTGGTGGATCATCAGTAGGCATTCAATTTTGGTAGTTGCATCTAGTATAGAGTTAGGGGAATCTATTCTCTTCACGAATGTGTATGCCCCTACAGATATTCTTGGTAAGGTTTGAAGTTGTGAAAATAATGCAACATAACAACATAAAGATAAAACAATACAACAATAATACCCTCAACCTTGCACAAATTCAAACTTCTGATAGAACGGGGTAGAGTGCACCCAAGCTCCACCATCTTTGTTCTATGGATGATGCATTGTGGACTGCTCACAAAACTAGCATAACTTGGATATGAAATAGCCAAGATAAATGGAAAATGATAGATATGCGTGCGTATGAAAATTTGTTGGGGGTTTGATATTGAAATGAGAGTTTCAATTTATAGAATAAAAAGGATAGAATGGATGGCTAAGATTAAAAGGGTGAGGTGTGAGGTGGACGGATAGGATGAACAGTTAAAATTAGTGCTTATGATGCACATTCAATGAGGATGACAGGCAGCTAAAATAAGGATGGGAGTGGGGAAATGGGATTATTTAATTGATTTTTGGAGAGGGAGTGATTATGCCACAAAATTAATGAGGTTAAAATACGGATGTGTAAAATTATTTAAATTATGAGACATGTGGCATGTGATAGCTAATTTAAATAAATATTTAATTTATTTAATTTGGATGATGGAGAAAAATGGGAATTAATTAAATAAATACAATTTAATTAATTGGCTAGAGAGGATAAATGGATAAAAGGGGTTAACTAATCGGATGATGGAAGGGGTAATGAAAGGGGCCTATAAGAAAATGTGTCACAAGGTGATGCAAGGTAATATCGTAATACATGGTCAATTTTAGGTGTCTACATTTTACCCCTATTTGAGATGATGTTGTGACTAAGAAGAGCAACATCATTACAAAGAAGAAATGGTATAGATGAAGGAAAAGGATGCCTTAGCCACTTGAAGGAGAGATGAGGAGGAATGGATGTAAGGTTGGGATGCCGCCTCGAGACGATAGGTAGGTTAGAAGAACATGGGTATGCTCTCGAAACGGATGAAAGGGATTGGATAAGGAAATGAATACAAGAGAAAGGATGGATAAGGTTAAGGGTTAGGAATGGATAGTTAGAATAGATTGTTAAGTTGAAAGAGATATGTGAAATAGATAGTGGATAAAGATAGGTTGAGAGGTGAAGAATGGTCTAGAATAGGATTTGGAATCGGATAAGTTATAGTCATAATGGATATAGTGGATAAAGAGGATATAGTTATGCTAGTATAATGTGTAGAGCAACCCTAATTTGATATAGCAAGAGGATATTATGCACCAAGGTATAAGGAACTAGGGTGAATTTGTATCCTTTGCACAACATAATACAACATTGTTTAGACACAAGATATGAATATTAGTTGTAGTAAGAAGAACTTGATATAAATGCAAGATAAAATGATAACACCAACAAGCAAGCAAGCATGCACAAATGATTCAAAAACAAATAAGGTAATGCCCCTGTCAAACTGTAAACCGATAATTTATTAATTGATTGAGATAGTGTTGTCATTGCGGGGAATGATATATATCCCTAGATCAAGAGAAGGATGCGGGAACAATATATCCCATTGATGATGATGATTGATTGATCAATTGACAGAAAGATTGGAAACAAGACCAAGGATGTGATTGGATAATTTAGCTAGGTTGTTTAGCTAGATTGGTATGGATTAAGGATGACTTGCATTTGGATTTTATTTCTTGGATTTTTTGGATATTTGTTTTTTTTTGTATTTTTGGGATATTTGGATTTTTTTGGTATTTTTGGTAATGTTTCGATTTTTTTTTATTTTTAAGAATGTTTTGATTTTTTAGATTTTGGATATGTTTTGATTTTTTTGGATTTTGGATATGTTTTATTTTTTTGGATTTTTGAAAAAATGTTATGGGATGACATTGGATTGCAGTTTGGATAGCCTAGATGCTAGATACCAATGACAAGGGAAAACGGAATCAAGGTTGAAATAAGGATTGGATAAATGGATAAGAGGATTATGGATGGAAGATAGGAAGGATGGAGGATACATAATGGATGGAGGAAGGGGGTTTAGGATGTGATATCCAAGGACCATGTCGCATAGGAATAACATGCCCCATTCTAGATGTAATGCTTAGGATTGTACATGACGAAGCTTATGATGATAGGATGATAGGATTGGTTGGGAAAAGATTGGATTTATCAAGAGATGTCCAAAGCATTTTTCAACATTTTGCCCCTATGTCTTTATCAAGATCAAAAGAGGGAAGGGAAGATGGATATGTGGATAGGTAAATGACATAGGTAGGTATAAGAATATGAAGGATGAAGATGGTAGGATAGGATGAAAATAATAGGATGGGATAGATGAGACAACATGCCCCCAAGAATAAGACATATAGACAAGGAATCTACATATGGCACCTATTTTCCAGGTTTTCATTATGGTACTTAAAGGCACCACTGAGGTGGTTTTCACCATTAGACAAAGGGATTTCTCTTACTATTTTTTTCTTTCTTTTCTTTTTCTCTTTTTTTCTCTTTTTTTGATTTTTGATTTTATTTTTAATTTTTTTGGATAATTGGATGGGATGGGGGAATATGGATAGGAGGAATTTTGAAGAGGATGGGGACTCAAGTGTCTAGTTCCATGAAAGGTGATAATGTCTCATTATAGAGGGATGTCGCACATGGATCATGTCAGGTGTCGTTTTGTGCATAGATGTTGGTAGAGGATTTCATGAGAGGGGGATGGAGGTGAATTAGGATGTGGATTATGTATGGATGGATAGTGGATTATGATGTGGATTGTGTAAGGAAGGATAGTGGATTATGGAAGGATGGATAGTGAATTATGATGTGAATTACAGATGGAAGAATTATGCAAAAGCATGGACCGTAGGGATATGATGGGTGAAATATGTGGGATAGTAGATAGAAGATGGGGAGATGAAGGTATGTGGGAATGTCATGGGAATCAAGACCAATGTTTGCACACACCGAATTGGATTTTGAAGCTTTTGAATGGAAGGAGGAGTTGGGAGTAATGGAGATGTTTACTTAGGGGATGGCCGATTTGGTAGTTTTGGGACCCAAATGGTCTCAGGAACTGTAGGATTTTGTGATGGGGAGAGGGATTTTTGAATTGTGGATGCTTTATTTGGATCAAGTGCTTTTTGCTTGGGGACCCACACCATTTTTATTTTTTGTTTTTCTTTTTTAGGTGTGAGATTTTGCTTGAATGCTAGAGATTGATGCCTTGTGGCATGATCATTCTTAGGCTTTAATGGAGTTTTTGCTTTATATAGGGAGGCATCCAATTTTCTATTTTTTAATCCCATGGGGGTTGTGACAACTTTATGTTTGGTCGATGTGTGTATTGGTTGATCATGATTAGGAATTTTAGGGGATTTAGGAGAGTGGGTTGTGTGGATGGAGGGATTAATGGACTTATGGATAAAGGGATGAGGGGATTTAATGATGGGATATTAAGGGTTGAAAGAAGTGGAGGTAAAGTAGATGGAAGAAGGTGTATGGTCACATGCTTTTGGGATTTTTATGATGATGGAGGACAGATGGAAACATATGTTTTGGAGGTGCGATGGGATGCATGAGGCTTGGGATGGAAATAAGTAAATTTAGAGGGCATGGAGGTGGTACCAACATCTTTGGATTGTTGTGCTTGGGATGTATAGACAATGCCATGTGATTGTGGAGGAACTTTGACATGGATGGGCTCCAATATACCTTGTTCATGAAGGCCTAAGCCTTTTACATGATAATTCATGTTTTGGAGCATGTGATGTACGATAGGATGTTTATTATTTAGGACACAAGATGCGATTCCATTATTAGATGGTGAATATGGGGTGGTAGATAGAGGTTGTTCCTCTTGTACAAGAAAGTCACCACGGATGAAGGTGTTGGGTCCAAGAGGATAGGATGATGGATTTGGAATGGGATCAATAGAGTATGGTGAAGGATCATGAGGATCTTGATCAACATTATGCTCAGTAAGAAGTTGATTGTCTATATTTTCTTAGGGACCAAGTGTCTCATCGAGGGATGTGGATGTTGTTGGATGATGGATAGGACTAGTTGGAGGATGGATAGGAGTGGAAGTGGTGGATTTTGGATTAAGTGTACTATGGATGGGATCAATTTTCTCATGGATAGGCTCGTGATCATAGATAATATCTTGATCATAAAGAAGATACTGGTTATGGATAGGTTGATCATATGGTGGAATGGAATCAGAAATGGAATTAGATAGGGTGTTTAGATCTTGATTAGGATGAGGGGTTGATCTTTCCACATGCATTAGACTAGACTCTTGACATTGCTCTTGTGTTTGGATGGAAGTAGGAAACTCTTGGATAGGCTTGATAGACTCTAGATGATCAACACTTCATGAATGTATAATGGATCTTGACTTGCACTTATGGTAAGGGATTCTTCAAGAGGCTTGAGAGGTTGTGGGTTATAAGATGGAATTGGATTAATATGCATGGTGTTTTAAGGTTCTTTGATAGGTTCAAGGATGGGCATTTGATGACATGGAGATGGTTGATTCCTTGCTAATAACCATTGGATCACATCCTTCACAAGTGTATGGGTGGATGGACAATATAATGGATGGATAATAATGGTGGATGTTGTAGGATTAGGATTAGGATCAGGTGGAGGGATAATAAGATTATATGTAATAGGATTTGGAGTAGTAAGAATGTTGGATGGTTTAGAATTTAAATGGGTTGGGGATTGGCTTAATGGATTAAGATTAGGATTTGGAAGGTTTGATGGGGGATTTGTGTAAGATTTCAAGGCTAGAGTGGTGTTTCCCTTGTCAAAGGTAGCATGAGGAGGACTTAAGGACACTTGATTTTGGTGCAAGGTGTAGCTAGCACTAGCATGCTCATGTTGTAAGGGATTTTGAGGTGGATGTTGAGGAATATTCATGGAATAGGTTGATGTGGAATTGACATGGTATGTGGATGGACTAGGTTGATACAGTGATGGAGGTGACACATGGGATTGGGGTGATTTGTCAAGATTAACCTTTTTATAATTGTAAAACTCATGGATGCACTTCTCAAATGTGGCACAATTTAACGTCTTATAACCTTTGATCCTGTGGTATTCACAATATTTGGATCATTGTACCAATAGGGGTTAACGATATTTGGATCATATTATTCTATAGTAGGAAGCTCAATCAGTTTTTCTTGAACTAATCTTTGTAATAATATCTCAGTGAGATCCTTTGGTGGAGGGTTGGAGGAACATGCTGATGGGGGTATTGAAGGATTTTGTGGGGTGGGAGGACATTGTATGGAAGAATTGGAGGGATTGGTGGGGTAGAAGGACATGGACTTTGAGGCTCTTGGATAAGCATGTGGTTGTATGATGATGGAATACACATAGGATGCATAAGTAGGAGTGATGTTTCCCTTGTCATAGGTAGCGTAAGGAGGACTCGGGGATGTTGGATTTTGGCTCGAAGGATAACTAGGACTTGCATGTTCTTGTTGTAAAGGATTTTGATAGCCTTGTAGGTAGATTTGGGAATGAGGTGACATGTTGGAATAAATAGTTGGATGATCTTGAGGTATGGGTTGATGTGGATATTGGTTATTGTATACACCTAAAAATGGCTAAGTCAAATTAAATAAATATTTTAATATTTATTTTAATTCTCATTCTACTATTAATTAAATAAATATTCTAATTTATTTAAATGATTCACATCCCTCCAGTAATTAAATAAAATCAATTTATTTAATTGAGTACCATAATTCTTTTAATGTCTCACATAATTAAATAATCCTAAATTATTTAATTAATCCTAAATTCCTCTATCCTAAGTCCTAAATTTCATAAATCCACATCACCTTTCCACCTCACCTTTTTCCACCTCACCATGTTGCACATGTAATTAAATATTTTAATATTTAATTAGCTAATAATCCCTTACCCACATGTCCTATTTATTCTCCAGTGAAATTAGTTAACTCATCAATCAAATCAGTTAACTAATTAGTCAATTGAGTTCACTGGTCAATCTATTCTGTTGACTCCCCAATCAACCTAGTTAACTGATCAATCATCTCAGTTAACTCAATTTATTCTGTTAACTCCCATAACTCATGAAGAAGGCTTGGACACTTGTCCTCTTCTGATTCGTGCACATTCTCTCAAGTCTTCTCAACTGTACACCTCACAGGTAATTCCTCTAGTCATGGATCTATTGACACTTGGATTTGGTATTCCCTCGTCCTATATAAGTAAGGTCCTCATACCCATTTCATATCCATCTAAGCTTAAGCAAACTTACTCTGCAGGAATCATTACAGCGTGCCTTTGGCAAAGTTATAATTGTATTTGCATTATCAATCCATTATCATCACCATGTCTCCATTATCAATCACCCATATCCATTATAGTTGCATTGTAGTTTAGTTTCCATTGCACATTCCATATCACAGCTATTCTATTCTTGTCATCTTCAACAACAAGGAAGTGTATACTTATGAGAGCTCCATTACAATCAAGATCAAGAGGAGATAGGCGAACAATGGAAGCATAGAGGTAAAATGGTCTTTGAAGGTATAATATTTGATTATTTGTATTTACATCAATTTCCATTGAGTTTTTGGATGATTAGTTGTTTTAGACTGTTGTTCACATTTTCTGATAGCATTTCTGGCGCCCACCGTGATCTGAACCATCTTGTTTGTGAGCATTTGTTGAGTTTGTTTTGTCACAAATTTAGGTGTGTTTTGTTATAAATTTGGCAAGCGACTTTTACAAACAACCTCCTACGCACAAACGAAGCTCACCGTTGAGTCCGGAAGGCCTCGGAGGTAAGAAACAACATATAATACCCCTAATTTTTGTTACTTGACATTTTTTAAATCTTTTTTTAGTTTTCAGCGTATTTGTTGCAAAAAAAGTAAAAAAATTATTGGCAGTATTTTAAATTAAATTTATTTTCTGTTATTTGCAAAAAAAAACACACATAGTAAAAAATAAAAATAAAATAAATACAATCCCAACAAAAAAAAATACACAGCGTTTTTTTTAAGATTTGATTTTTTTTTTAAAGCCACAAGTTTAAAAAAAAAAAAACAATTTAAAAAACAAAAACAAAAAAAAATTGTTGTGGGCCCTGCCCACGTGGCCCTCGGCCCTCAGCCCTACACTCCCAATCCCCTGTCCTCCCTCAGCCTCGATCCACCGTCCCCCTATCCCATGCACCCCATCACCCACCCAAACCCTGTCCTAAATCCCCCTACCCCGATCTCCCCTCTGCCCTACCCCGATCCCCCCTTTGTTCCCTAGCCCTCCCATCCCTAATGCCCAACCCTCCCATCCCTCAGCCCAGGCCCCTCCGCCCGTCCCTAGACCTTGCGACCACCCCATATGCCACGCAGCCCTAAACCCTACCCTAATCCTTCCCCTGCTCCCTCACCCCCTATCCGCTTCTCCCCTGCCGCTCCACCAAACCCTCCGCCTGTCCCTGCTCTCTCCATCCCCGCTGCTCAGCCTACCCTCACCACCTCCGCCCAACTCTGCCTGCCCTGCACCATAAAACCACAAACGCACAGCCCAACACAAAAACACAAACAATAAAATAATATCATAATAAAAGTAAACCACAAAAACACATAAATAAATAAATAACCAAAAAAAAAATTTAAAAACAACAAAAAGCCAAAACCCTAATGTCTAACTTTAGATATTAGGTTTAGATTTTAAATTTTTAGTTTCTGTGTATTTTTTTATTTTTGGGACCCTCAGCCCCTGCTCATATGGAGGACCAGGGGCCTGTTTAAAACATTACAATAAATTTAACCGTGAGAATCAAACTGCCCATGTGACCACTTTGTGCCCAAACTGCTAGTTGTTTATCTGACCACCAGATTTGCCCTAATTTGCTCCTACTTGTCCAAATAGACTCTTTTTTTCTTTTTGGCATAATTTTTTGTAGGAAGGTCGGATTTTCGCAAATTTATAGTCGTTGGAAAGCTGATTCAACAAACTTTGCAATAGTATAGGTATCTTTAGCCCAATTGGTCAAAATCATTAGGTATTATCAGTCAAAGTCAACCTTCCTTGGAAACTTCAAACGATTATAACTTTTGTATTTTTTAACAAATTTTTGTGAAATTTTTTTTAAACAACATAGAATTTCATGTAGATTCTGATTTTCATATCTATTTTGCTTTCACAAATCATATTTCCATGAAATTTTCCAGATTATGTGTTTTTCACCAAAACATTTGATTTGCAAGCTTCTTGATTCTTTTTTTATTTTCGTGGATTACATGTGGACATCAGGACCCTTTACATATCATGTGATGAAGAAAACAATAAACAATTGAGACTACTAATCTAGTTTTGGTGCAGAACGTCCACTGAAGACAATCATTTTTACACTAAGTGTTCCATAGGCTTGGTTTGGGCATTATCATACAATTTGCATACAATATTCACTTAGTTTTTAACTAGGAGGGAAGTAAATCATTTTGTTGCATCACAACTTTCATCTAGTCCCAATCTAGGGGTTAAAACTGAACAATTTCTTAATGTTTTTACTATCTTACACTACAATCCATCACATAGCTTAATAGGGAAAAGTAACACTTGTTTATTTCTTCAAGCAACAATCTACACCTAGATTTGTTAGAAAGTTAAAATAAACAATCTTTTCCAAGTTATTGCTATCTTGTTACAAATTTCTGTGCTTGGTAGAGTTAACAGATTTAGTTATTTTTCTTTTAACTAGGAAGATAAAGAACCATTGTTCTCCGTGCTTGGAAATGATAATAGGCCTATGCTCTCCCCTTTCTTGGGTGATCAGAATGCCAAACTTATCATTTTACATGTGTAACCTAACCTTTAGAGAGGCCTGCCCTTGGAATTCCTTCCTTCCAAGTGGGGCGACCTTAAGTGATAACAGGCTAAAGCCAAGCCACCTCTAAGTCACTATAAATAAATTATGTTTGTGACAAAAGTTGCAAGCAACGGGTGTTGTTGTGTTACACCGACCAATGTTTCCCCCAAAACCCTGTGGAGCGTAACCTCTGTAGGCTGGGAAGCCTCCTTATCAAAGAGAATGGCCGCATGTGTAACCACCTAAACAGATGCCTTGACTAAAATCCTTTTGTTCTAGTAAGCCAAAATCTCCTATTTGGTGACATAGGAGGAGGAACCTCTAGAGCCGTCCAACGTCATACACTCATTTAGTGTGGAGACAGAAAAGTTCAACTCTTCGGAGGAACTATAACTTGGTATGTGTGAGAAGTGAGTGTCTTGGAGGGGAGCTGGTGCTACCAAGTTACTATCTATCACGCCTTTATGTAAGTGGCTGGTGTAAAAACCAAGTTGGAACTCATCAAATACTGTCCTTGCCAACCTTAGGATTGTGCTTACTTTTTGGTCAAAAATTTGTAATAACAAACATGGAATCTTCTTGTGTGTTGTGTTTTCTTGCCACAAATTGATACAAATCCTCAGCAAAAATACCAGACTTGCTTCAAGAAACATTTTTAAAACAAGCCAAAATCGAAAAACTGAAACAAAAAAAAAACCTTCTGCAGAACTGCGCATTCACCCCATCCTGTTGCACATTTGCCAAACATTGTTACACATTTGACCTACATAGCTACGCATTTAACCATTTTTCCTGTGCATCTGAAGCTGCGCATGCAAAACAGAGAGCTATCTCGTACACTTTTGAGAAAATTTTGAACCGGTTCTGGGTACCCATTATTACATATACCTTGTTTGTGATCTCAGAAAAACCATACAAATCAGTTTCGCATCCATTTTCCAAACCGTTTCCATTTGCCATAGCATCCATAGTAAAAACATCAAACAAAGCAAACCAAGTTTCCTACTAAGGTGTCATTAAAATCTTCCAAAACTCAAAACAAAAATATAGTTGGTTTCATAACAGGATATACCATCCTTCATCTCGGAATTACACTAGTCCATATCAATAGTGGTGATCAACTCTCCCTACTTTGACTATGTTTTACCTCAATAGCACATTTGTTTGAGCAAATAGTAGATCAAAATTCAAACCTTACGAAAAATCTTGTCATCTCAACCGCGCCAACAACATCCATTCACAAGCATTTTCATCCAACATTCACCCCCATCAAATGGTTTTTATGGTTGCAACTAGATCAAAATCCAAAGAAAAGCAAGGTATGGATCCTTTGAACAAAGACATACCATCTCCATCTCACAGTGATGGAGAGGAAGAAATCCCGTATGAGGAAGTAATTGGTGCTTTACAAGACTCAAAATTTCAAAAGATGATGGACAAGGTCCTAAACATGGACCCTCAAAAGTATTTCCTTATGCTAGCACAGCAAGGGACCAAACTTTCGTCAGATTTTGACACCTCCACCTTAAAATACACCACCTCTACAAATGACATGGAAAATCCCAAGATCACACAAGAGGTTCCCAAAACAGACAAGACTAAGGATACCACAAACACTCTAGACTTATTGACTCAACAAATCCAAGTCTTGCAGCAACAGCTCTCAGATATTCAAACTGGAGCATCCACGAAGCATAGAGGATATTTCACTGTATCCTTTTGACAAGACCTTAATCATGATACCTTTCCCCTCAAAATTTGAGGTACCGACATTTGACAAATATCAAGGAAAGGGTGATCCAAGAGACCACATCAGAGAATTTAGTGCAACATGTCTCGAAGTCATCCATAATGAAACCTATCTCATGCGACTATTCCCAAGGAGCTTGGGAGGACAAGCTATGGAATGGTTCTCTCGCCTACCTCCTGGCATTCAAACTTTCAACGAGTTAGTGGATAAGTTTGTCACTCATTTCTCTTATAACATTGAGCATGAAATCTCAATGTTAGACCTTTGTAACACTAAACAAAAGGGTGGAGAATCCTTTGCCTCTTTCTTACAAAGAGGAGACAACTGGCCAGCAAATGTCCATATCATATGCTAGAAAAACAAATGCTTGAGATGTTTATACACAACCTAAATGCTAATCTTAGCTATGAAATACAAATCCAATGTCCTACTTCATTTAGTAGGGTCATTGAAATGGGGTTACTCATTGAAAAAGCTTTGATAGCTAAAGGACGAGCCAAAATCTACAAGGAAACCCCTAGTTCCAATAATAACAGGGACAAACTAAGGTTTTGGACCAAAAATAAGAACATCGTGAATGATGGGGTGGTTGATGCCAAAGCAACCAATTTTCAACTTATCAAACCCACAAAACAACCCCCAACAAAACAAACCGCAAAGCACCGAGTCATGGTCTACAAACTTTCCTCCTCGAAGAAAGTTCACACCTCTAGGGGAAACACTAGAATCCACCCTATGGAAGCTAATCTCAAAAAATATCATAACGCTTCCAATGGCACAGGATTATGAACCAAACGTTAAACCTCCTTGGTGGAAAGACACTGACTTTTGTGAGTATCACCGAAACAAAGGACACAAAACTAACAATTGTCAAGAGCTCAAACACACCATTCAAGACTTGTTGGATCAAAAATGGATATCACTTGATGGCCATGTCTCCCATGATGATCATATAGCATTCAAGAATCCACTCCCCAACTATGAGAAGGGAGGTTCTTCAAATCAAAATCAAAGTGGGGCTAACAATGCCAACTATACAAATGTGTCATATGACTATGTTGTTAACCACATTTCAGAAGGTAATTCACATATCAAATTCCCCCATGATGGCCAAGAAATCACCATCCAAGGCGATCCCAACCCATTCCAATATTACAATTCCATCCAATCCAAGCCCAAAGTTGTAATTCCCACCAACCGTGCAGCTTCACCCTCTACAACCAATGTTGACCCAAGCCCAATACCTTCTACATCAAAATCTGTGAAACAAAAATTCAATATCAAGGATAAAGGTGTAGGAGAGTATTCCATTGAGAAAACCTTTTGTCTCACACTATTACCTCTTTTACCCAAGTCCACCCATCCATTACCTCATTCATCTACCCATGCAACTACAAAGGATGTAATCCAATGGCTACTAGTAAGGAATCAACCATCTCCATGTCATAAACCACCTATCCAAGGGCCTATCAAAGAGCCTTCAAACATTTCCATTGCTCCAACCTCGTCATGTAATCCACAACCCATCAAGCCTATTGAAGAGTCTTCTACCATGATTCCAAGTCAAGATTCATTCTACCCTCATGTTGTTGACCATCAAGAGCCTATCAAGCATATCCAAGAGTCTTCTACCTCTACTTCAATTCAAGAAAATCAAGAGTTATGTCAAGAATATACTCTAGAGTATGTGGAAACATCAACCCTTTATCTAAATCAAGATCAAAGCAACTCCATCCAACCCATCCATAACATTTATCTTTTCCATGATCAAGATATTACCTATGAAGAAGCTATCCATGAGCAACTTGATCCTATACCCATACATGAGAAAGAAATCCAAATCCAACCTATCCATAACCTATATCTTCTCTATGATCAAGATATTATCATTGATAAAGAACCTATACATGAGAAAATTGATCCCATCCATATCACACTTAATCCTATTTATGATCAAGACATTATCTATGATCAAGTTACTACCCATGAGCAAGTAATTCAAGGTCATCCTATCCATGTTAATTCTCTCTATGATCAAGAGCCTATCCATGTGAAATTTGCTCTTATCCATAACCCCATAACCATCCATGCACAAGAAACCTCCATTACTCCTAGCCATCCTCCACCAAGTCCTATCCACGATCCAACAACACACACTTTCCTTGATGAGACACTTGCCTCCCAAGTGCACATAGATGATCAAACCAATTACTTGGATATTAGAGAGCATAATGATAATCAAGATCCTAATGATCCTCCACCATCCATTATCGACCATGATGTAAATCTGTTATCCTATCCCCTTGGTCTCACTACCTTCGTCCATGAATGTTCTTCCTTAGGAGAGCAGCAACCGTTATCTACCACTTCACCTTCCCCATTGAATAATGAGCTCGCATCTAGTGTCCAAATCATCCATAATCCCATTGTCCACCACATACTCCAACATATGAACTATCAAGGTAAAATCTTAGGCCTTCATGAACAAGGTATTTTGGAGCCTATCCATGTCGAAGTCCCTCCACCCTCTTATGGACTTGGTTATACTCCCCAAGAAAAGCAATCTCATGATGTTGGTACTTCCTCCATGCCTTCTAAATCCACCACTTCCCATCGCAAACCCTATCATATTCCCAAAACATATGTCGCCATTCCACCTCCCTCATCCTGCAAATGTCAAAAGCATGTGACCATACACCTTCCACCATCCACTTTACCTCCACTCCTTCCAACTCCTACTATCCCTCCATCCACTTTGCTTCCACTTCTCCCAACACCAAATTCATCCATCTACACATTCCCTCACATTTCAAATCATGGCCGACAAATGCACATATTGTCTAAACATGAAGCTTCCACTCATTCCACCAAACCTATGGGATTCAAAAATAAACATTGGGATGCATCCTTTCATAAAGTCAAGAATCCTAAGGGTCCTAATACCTTAGGAAATCAATCCAAAGAATCAAAGAAAAATCCATCTCAAAAGATGCATACACCCACACACCTCAAAGTAAAACTAAAAAAGGTGTGGGTCCCCAAGCAACAAGTAATTACCTTAGAAGCTGCACAAAAGTTGCATATACCCAAGGCCATACCTTCAAAAGTAAAGTCTAAAATCAAAATGGTTTGGGTACCTAAGCAAAAAGCCATCAAGTTAAAAGAGGCATCCACCTCTCACAAATCCCAACCATCCACTTTCTCCTCTTCCAACCAAAAATCCCATTCCATCCAAAAGTCTCAAATCCATCCATCCCACATGACAAGAAAAAATTAGAAAAATACTAAGTTATGTGCGTCCTTAAATGCCTAAATCACCCATCCACTCAAAAATCTCCATTGCTTCCTACACCACCTTCCCATCATAAGCTTCAATGTTTATTATGGTATGTGCAACCGTTGGTCATGGTTCCCTTCCATCCTGTGACACTTCCACATACCTCCATCTCCCCTTCCTTCCACTATTATTCTACATATCTTCCCCATCCTATTCCTATGGTCCATGCTTTTGCATAAGCCTTGCCTCCATCCTTGCATAAGTCTTACATAATCCACATCATAATCCACTATCACACCTTCCATAATCCACTATCTACCTTCTCCATCTCACTTTCATGCAATCCCCTACCAACATCTATGAGAAAACTTGACATAGTGCATGCGACGACATCCATCTAGTGGGACTATCACCTTTCATGGAACTAGACACTTG
The DNA here is from genome assembly GCA_027924645.1 of Cunninghamia lanceolata. Classification (NCBI taxonomy): domain Eukaryota; kingdom Viridiplantae; phylum Streptophyta; class Pinopsida; order Cupressales; family Cupressaceae; genus Cunninghamia; species Cunninghamia lanceolata. The sequence goes on from BSBN01000249.1 coordinate 7,194,571, forward strand.
AGTCTCTCCCATCCATATCCACCTTCTCCCATCCAAATGTTTCAAAAAAAGAAAAGAAAAAAAGAGAAAAAGAAAAATAAAAAAAGTAAAGAAAAATCCCTTCGTCCAACGATGAAAACCACCCTTGGTGGCGCCTTGGATAAGTACCATGATGAAAATCTGGCAAATAGACGTCATGTGTAGGTTGATCTTCCATGTCATTTACCCTTGGGAGCGCATTGTCTCATTGACCCTATCATTTTCCATCCTATCTTACCATACCATCCTATCATCCTTATTCTACATATACCTATCATATTGAGTCCATTCATCCTCCATTCCTCTTTTGATCTTGATGGTGATATGGGGGAAAAATGTTGAAACATGCTTTGGAAAAACTCTTGATATACCTTGTCTTTTTTAAAACAATCCAATCCTCTCATCCTCCTTCGTCACAAGCTTTGTCATGTCAAATCCTGAGTTATTCCTATGCGACATAGACCTTGGAGATCACATCCTTGTTTCCTTCTACCTACCCATCCATTATCCATTGTCACCCATTTGTTTACCTATCCATGGTGTTCCCTTGTCATCAGTATCCAGCATTTAGGCTATCCAAATTGCCATCCAAAGAGCCCACAAACATCAAAACATTAGCAAAATCTAGAAAATCCCAAAAGCATCAAGTTGTCTGCAACCCCATCATTAGTGCCATTTGTTAAACTATGTCGCCTCTAAGCTATCACGTAGGCAAGGTCATCATCAATGTGCCCCCAAGGCTCCTTTCCCATCCATTCTGTCCCATGTCACCCATCCTTTTGTCCTTCCAATCCACATCTTTTTCCTATCACCTCGGTCCTAAGTCCACAAAGTCCACACATCGAACTACGTTTCCTCTGCGTTGTCACGTAGGTAAGGCCATTTATCAATGAGCCCCCGAGGCACTAGGTTAGTCCCTTAGGGCCCGTTTCTTTGTGTCTATTGTCAATGCATCCATAATAAATCAATCCTTTACTTTACTAGGGGCAAAATCCTTAACCTAGTTAGAGAATTGGATTCTTGAATGTCATGCACCTCAGAGGATAACAATAAGGATCGCAATATCATTGCCATATAGCAAGCAACATTAGAAACACACTTTTTCAACAAAACGTTTGACATGGAAACTAAACCTACAAACAAGTCACAATGGACCTCAACCACCATGATGATTGTATATGTTTTCCTTGCAAGAAAACATAACTATGGCAAGAAAAATTGTACTTGTTAAAAAGGTGTAAGTTACAGAGTCTTGATTTTTGTTATTATGTCCTTTTATGCTACTCAAGTATGTCAAAAACTAGAGGAGCTATGATGGGGGCATAATTATCTTATTTGTTTGTTCATTGTGGATCAATCTTTAGTAATGTGATGACTTTGTCTAACGACATGATCGACAAAAGATCATTGAGGATGTTCCAAATCTAAACATGAAATAGGGCAATCCTTGTCTGTTGACACATGCAATGCATACTCAGGTCATCTAGATTCAATTTTGACTAGATGCTTGTATTAACTTGCTATATCAAAATCCATGTAAGAGATACTCAGGTCATCATGGTTTAATTATAACTAGATGCTTGTATTTTCTTAAAACATTTTAAAAGCTCAATGATGAAACAAAGTACTTCAAATACTTGCATATATGAAGATGACAATCCAAACATCCATACATATCAAATTGCATTTCATTCCATAATAAACCTTTTCCAAGTGTCTTAAGATCCAAGTCCTTTTGGATAGTTTATCCAATTGTATCTTCCAGTTATCCATGCAATTCGTTCAAACCCTTATCCAATCAGTCCAAGCAATGATCCAAATGCAAGTCCATCCTTAATCCATACCAATCAAGTTAATCAATCTTGTCAAATAATCCAATAACAATCAATGGTCTTGATACTAATCTCGTTGTAAACTAAATCAGTCAATCATCATTGACAATGGGATATATCTTTTCCCGCATCTTTGTGTTGATCTAGGGATATATCGTTCCCCACAATGACAACACTATCATTGTCATTCATTATCAATTAATCATCGGTTTACGGCTGGATAGGGGAAATACCTCGTTTGTTCTTGTATCATTTGTGCATACTTGCTTGCTTGCTTGTGTGTGTTACCAATTTATCTTGCATGGTGTGTCATTTAACTCTTTCATCCATCCCTTGTCTTGCATCCTCCATTTTCTTCACCCTAACCTGTCATTCAACCTGTCTCATCGTGAGATCGTTCGTCATCATCCAACCTGACCAATCTCCCGAGGGGGCATCCTATCATCATTAAACTGTACCAGGGGCAAACTGGGGCATGTATCAATTGCAGCAAATTTTTAATTCTTTGAAACAATGTGATAAAACACATTGCATCAAAGAGGGACAAAATGTATACACCTAAAAATGGCTAAGTCAAATTAAATAAATATTTTAATAGTTATTTTAATTCTCATTCTACTATCAATTAAATAAATATTCTAATTTATTTAATGATTCACATCCCTCCAGTAATTAAATAAAATCAATTTATTTAATTGAGTACCATAATTCTTCTAATGTCTCACATAATTAAACAATCCTAAATTATTTAATTAATCCAAAATTCCTCTATCCTAAGTCCTAAATTTCATAAATCCAAATCATCTTTCCACCTCACCTTTTTCCACCTCACCATGTTGCACATGTAATTAAATATTTTAATATTTAATTAGCTAATATTCCCTCACCCACATGTCCTATTTATCCTCTAGTCAAATCAGTTAACTCATCAATCAAATCAGTTAACTAATTAGTCAATTGAGTTCACTGGTCAATCTATTCTGTTGACTCCCCAATCAACCTAATTAACTGATCAATCATCTCAGTTAACTCAATTTATTCTATTAACTCCCATAACTCACGAAGAAGGCTTGGACACTTGTCCTCTTCTGATTCACACACATTCTCTCAAGTCTTCTCAACCGTACACCTCACGGGTAATTCCTCCAATCATGGATCTATTGACACTTGGATTTGGTCTTCCCTTAGCCTATATAAGCAAGGTCCTCGTACCCATTTCATATCCATCTAAGCTTAAGCAAACTTACTCTGCAAGAATCATTACAGCATGCCTTTGGCAAAGTTATCATTGCATTTGTATTATCAATCCATTATCATCACCATGTATCCATTGTCAATCACCCACCTCCATTATAGTTGCATTGTAGTTTAGTCTTCATTGCACATTTCATATCACAGTCGTTCTGTTCTTGTCATCTTCAACAACAAGGAAGTACACACTTCTAAGAGTTCCATTACCATCAAGATCAAGAGGAGATAGGCGAACAATGGAAGCATGGAGGTAAAATGGTCTTCGAAGGTATAATCTTTGATTGTTTGTATTTACATCAATTTCCATTGAGTTATTGGATGATTAGTTGTTTTAGACTGTTGTTCACATTTTTTGATAACAATTATTACTAGAAGAAGTGGGATAGGTTGAGGTAAGATTAGCTTGATATGTGGTTGGACTAGGTTCGTATGAAATTGATGAGGATGACATATGGGATTGAGGTTGTGTTTGTTGAAAGGATAAAGGTTGTCGTTGTGTTTGTGTTTCTTAGGCAGCTAGGAGTTGTTGAATAAGGATTTGTTGTTGTAGAACTTGTTGATCTAGGAGTTTTTGTTGTTGGATGAGTTGTTGGAGTTGTGAGGTTTGGGGTAAGGTGGATGTTGGATAAGTTTGGGATGTGGATAAGTTAGATTGGTTGTTGATGGGAGGTAGGGATGATGATGTAGGAGTGACTGGATACTTTCTATATAATCTTTTGAGTTAGTCAAACATTCTATGGATGCTATAAGGATCTTCGAGTACCATATGGATGATTAGGGTAAAATGGATTGAATTGGATGAAAAAGATAATTGGGATAAGATAATTAGATGGGCAATTATTATGCAAGGGGATGATTAGGACATATGCTAGATTTGGTTGGAAGATTGATTTTTTTGAAATTTTGGAGATTTTTTTTTTGGATTTTTGAGATTTTTGGGTTTTTTGGGGATTTTGGCAAGAAAAACAAACACAAAAAGACAATGAATGACTTGACTTAACAAGGAAATAGGTGTGAATTACTTCATGACTAAATTGGCTTATACTGGTTTTGCACAAGGAAAACACGCCAAGCACACGAACAAACCTAAAATTATTCAAGTAGGAGTGATTTCATAGTGTAGGCCCACACAATAGAGTACCTATCCATGTTCTTACCTAACTAAGAACACTTCACCCTGAGCAGATAGCTAGGGATAAGGGTGTTGCACCCAATACTCCTTTCCTTTGAGGCTTTTATGCCTTACCCAAAGAAGACTTATATCTCTACTTCAAGGAGGCATGATGGTGAGTAACTTCAGGGGGCGGTCTGCATCCCTTACACTACACTAGAAAACATTCGATGGTCTTAAATAGGCTTTACAAGCTTCTAGAAAAGTCCTCCAAATACACGAGGTACGATGAGGCCCAAGTCTATGAACACTAGCTTGTTGAAGGGATGTGGCATAAGCAATTAAGCAAACACGACTTCACCTTGTGTCTGAAATCACCTGAGGCCCCAACTTGGTTGTTCCACTAACTATGTGACTAGATTGAGGTACAAATTTCTCTCTCCTCCCTTTGATATACCCCTCCAGAACACGTGGTTGAGATCATTCCTAGGGGTAATGAAATCTCCTAGCAAGCCTCCTAAAGGGAATAAACACTATTCACTTTTGATCCCCAGGCTCGCACGAAGCGCAAGGGGAGAGCATACGTGAGATAATGTCCCTAGGATTGAACAAATTAACACAAGGATAATGAAGGAGCTTTTGATCCCCAAGGTCACCAAAAGTTGCGAGGAGAGAGCATACACCCTTTTCAAAATTCAAAGACAAAGCAAACAATGTTCAATTACTGTCCCCCTAGATTAGACTAAGTGCCTAGATTAGTAATAAAATGATTTCTTTGGCATGTAAATTTGCAGGAATTTGTTAGTAGTTTCAGATATTCCTTTGACATGTAAATCTACAGAAATTTGTGAGTAGTTTCAATGATTTCATCTTTGGCAAGTGAAAGTTACAAAACTAGGATTAGAAAAAAATGATAAATTTGGAAAAATGATGAATTGATATAGCAAAATGGATCGAATGAGTAGATTCTACACAAAATTCTAAGCACTTTAAAAAAAATCATCAAATTTCATTAAGATTTGCACAAGTTATGCTCAAAAGAAGTTTACAAACAAAGCTCAACTTTAAGCAATTATACCTAAAAAATATGATGAAATCTGCTAATGAGGTTGACACTGTTGTGAAGCTGGGTGAACCAGATTTCTAACGCCTCTGATTTTATGGAAATCTAACATGTTATGCAAAAAAGAAAAAGGCCCTCTTTAGCGCTTTTGAAGGCAAGAGGGCCTGGTTAGGCGGTTAGTTAACCATTAACAGTCAGAGGATATGGTGGTCAAATGTTACAATTTACTGGTAGTTTAAGTGATGTTTAATGTTGGCAGTTAGGGGAATGGATTAGTGACTAGGGGTTAGGCAGATCAAAAAAATAAAAACCAGAGTAAGGGCTTAAAGCTCGACAAAGGGAGTACAGTCACGTGGGGGTTAGCAGAGGCGGTTGAAGGGGCTACGACATGGTGGAGGCGGTGTTGAGGGGGGTGGAAGTAGTGGAAATTGAGGGATACAGGGAGGTGACAGTAGGGAAATGGCATGGAGTGGGAGACAGGAGAAGGGGATCAGTGGCTATGGGGCGGTGAAGATGGGATTGTAGGTGGCGACGGGAATATAAGGGGTGGCGACAGGGAGGAGTAGGTGGCGGAGGGAAGGGAGCAGTGAAGGAAGGAAGTGATGCAAGGAGTTTGGAGGATTGGCAAAGGGAATGGAGTGGTGGGGAGTGTTTGGTAGGGGGTGGAGGCTGGTAGGCAATGGCGCAGGCCAAGGCAGGCGGAGGGCCCTTAATATTTCAAAACTATTAAAAAAACTTATGCCCAACACATTAAATTTTTTCTATTTTAATTTTATTTTAATTTTATTTATATTTTTACTTTCAAAGTTTAGCGCTAGTGAGGCCTACATGTGCAATCCATCGTACGGGTCTGTACGTACGGACCTATGAGGGGGACAAAGTAAAAAAATTCAAAATTTTCACATATACCAAAATATAGAGTATTTTATATCAATTTTCACCTGCGAACTATGCTAGACTCAATGGCGGGGTTGATTTCAGTATAGGAGGTCATCTACAACAAGTAACCTTAATATCTTGACCAAAATACCTTCAAATCTGTAATAAAAACTTGGAAACAAATATCACAAAAAATGGGGTTAAAACCAATCATGCCAAAAAATGAAGCTATGAAAATAACGCAAGATAACAACATAAAGATAAAAAATACAACAATAATACCTTCAACCTTGTACAAATTCAAACTTCTGATAGAACGGGGTAGAGTGCACCCAAGCTCCACTAGCTTTTCTCTATGGATGATGCATTGTGGACTGCTCACAAAACCATCACAACTTGGATATGAAATAGCGGAGATAAATGGAAAATGATAGATATGTGTGCATATGAAAATTTTCTAGTGGTTTGATATTGAAATGAGAGTTTCAATTTATAGATTGAGAAGGATAGAATGGATGGCTAAGATTAGAAGGGTGAGGTGTGAGGTGGACGGATAGGATAAAAAGTTAAAATTAGTGCTTGTGATGCACATTCAATGAGGATGGCAGGTGGTTAAAATAAGGATGGGAGTGGGGAAATGGAATTATTAAATTGATTTTTGGAAAGGAAGTGCTTATGACACACAATTAATGAGGTTAAAATAGGGATGTGAGTGGGACAAATAATTTAAATAATAAAATTATTTAAATTATGAGAGACATGTGGCATGCGAGAGCTAATTTAAATTGGATGATGGAGAATGTGAATTAATTAAATAAATGCAATTTAATTAATTGACTATAGAGGTCCAAGGGGTTGAGCTTAATTGGTTGAAACATTGGGTTCTTGTTGAGGAGACCCAAGTTCAAATCCCCATAGGGATATCTAAGTGACTCTTGGTCTTCCATAGTTAGTGGAATTCTAAGTTGTGACTCTTGGCTTCTAATGTGAATGTGTTCTAATTTCTAAGTGTTCATGCTTGGGGATGAGGACCGCCATGTTGTGGCCTCACCGGTTCATATCTCTAGTCAAAAGCGTTCAATGATCCAAAACAAAAAAATATATATAATTGACTATAGAGGATAAATGGATAAAAGGGGTTAGCTAAATAAATATAATTTATTTAACTAATTGGATGATGGAAGGGGTCATGAAAGGGGCCTAGAATAAAATGTGTCGCAAGGTGATGCAAGGTAATGTCATAAGACATGGTCAATTTTAGGTGTCTACAAGTTGTAATGTGGACCCATATCAAATATGTGTGGTCTATGGTTCCTCTTTTTCCATGGATCCTAGAAGGCGACTTTAATGTTATTACAAGTTTGGTAGAGAAGTAAGGAGGGGTGGAAAGGTTGGATTCTGCTTCTGTGTTGTTTCAAGAGAGTATAGATTCTTTGTACTTAGTGGATTCATCCCAACAATGGGTAATTTACTTGGAACAATAGAAGGTGTGGTAGGGATTCAATCTCTAAGAGATTGGATAGGTTCCTTGTTTCCAATTATTGGGTGAGAATCATTGGATTTCCATCACAAAGATTCTAGATTGGCGGGGATCTGATCATTGGCCCATAAAGTTGAGTGTTTCTATGTCTGAAACCTCAGAGAAACCCTCTTTTAGGTTCTAACTAATATGGTTGCATGAGGAATCTTTACAAGATCTTATGGCAGTTTGGTGGCAGGAGGGTAAGCCTTCTTTTGGTACTACCATGTATTCTTTTGTTAAGCGATTGGAATTTGTGAAATGCCAACTTAAGAGATGGAACATAGAATGCTTTGGACATCTATTTTGGTCTAAGGTGGCCATCTAGTCTCATCTGAATGTGGTCAAACGACAGACTAGGGAGTTTGGTCTTACAATGGAGAATCTGAGAAAGGCGTCTGAACTACTTAAGGAGCTCATAAAATGGGAGCTTAGGGAGGAAATTTACTGGAAGCAAAAGGCTAGGATTGATTGGCTTCAAGGAGATAGGAATACGACATTCTTTCATAATTTTGTTAAAGACAGAAGGAAGAGGAACATAATTACCTTTATAAGGTTATCTAATGGGACCCTCCTTTCTTCTTCGCAAGATATTTATAAAGAGGCTATACTTTTCTTTTCTTCTCTTCTCTCAGAGTTTTCCTCCCAAGCATTAGCTAAGGAGGAATTGGTTCTAGAATGTATCCCTCCTTTAGTGTCAACTTAGACGAATGAAGAGTTCATCAAGCCTATTTCTCTCAAGGAGATGGAAGAGGTGGTTTTTTAGATGAAGAAGGAGAAGGCTCTTGGGTTTGATGGTTTTCTGATTGAATTTTTTCAAGCTTTTTGGGGAATTCTTTAACAAGATGTGCTAGAGCTAGTTTGGGAATCGCAAAACAATAAGCATATGCTATGGGCCTTGAATGCTACTCTGCTTTCTCTTATCCCCAAAAATAAGAGGCTCATTCTTTTGATCATTTTAGGCCCATTGTTTTATGTAATGTGGTTTATAAAATCATAACTAAACTAATGGCAGAGTCATAAGAAGTGTTTAAATATGCTATGTATAGCAGGGGAGGCTATACATTCTATGGAAATCTTGAAGAGTAAGGATATGTTCATCAAGTTAGATATGTCTAAAGCCTATGACTAGGTCAAATGGAGGTTTATTTAGTGAGTCCTTCTAGATTTTGGCTTCAGTCAGGAGTGGGTTGAGTGGGTTATGAGTTGTGTTACCTCTTCTTCTTTTTCGGTTATCACCAATGGTGCATTGTCTCCCTTGTTCAAAGCTTCTTGACGTCTGCGGCAGGGGATCCTTTGTCTCCGTATTTGTTCATTCTAATGACTAATGGTTTAGGTTAGTTATTAAAATATCATGTGAGACAAGGATTGATTCATGGATGGTCTCAGGCTAGCACCTCGCCTTCTCTCTCTCATATCCAATTTGTGGATGACACGACCTTGCTTGGGTTGGCCAATGTTAGGGAGGCTAAGAATTTGTGAAGAGCTCTAGGTATTTACTTATCAGCTTTAGGTCAAAAAATAAATGAGGATAAGTCTTCCATCATTTTATTTAATACTCCTCTTCTTATTCAACATCAGATTGCTAGAATTCTTAGATTTCAAGTGGGAGATCTCCCCCTCACGTATTTGGGTTTCCCCCTTTTAGTTGGACCCCTCACTAGGGGGTATTGGCAGATGATTTTGGATAAGCTTCACATGAAAGTTAGTCACTAAACCTTCCGATGGCTCTTGTCTGCTAGGAGAGTAACACTGTTGAAATCAGTGATTCAGGCTCTCCCTATATATAGGTGTCTTCTTTTGGCAACTCCCTCGAGTTTAATCAGAGATTTTGATGCCCTTTCACGTCAATTTCTATGGGCTGGGAATCTGGAGGCCTCTAAATGGAGTTTGGTTAGTTGGGAGGTTGTTTGTAGCTCTAAGCAAAGTGGAGGTCTGGGAATTCGCCAGTCTAATATAATTTTTTAGTCTCTTGTAGCCAAGCTTTATTGGAGGCAGTGCACTAATTCAAAGTAGTCATGGGCCAAGATCCTTAAAACTAAGTACTTGGGGGAGATTGCAAGTGAGGATATTTCAAGGGCTCATGTCTTAGAGAAAGGCTCAGTGATTTGTGGTACTCTTAAGAAGGGGGCTAAGGTAATCAAGCAAGTATTATTTTGGATCTGTAACAAGGGCTCTGAAGCTCTATTTTGGCATGATTATTGGGATGGATTCCTCCTGATTATCTCTTCTCATCCGCAGTTGCAGGAACTTTGTGATAGCTTTATTGATGTTGGATGGATTCAAGTGGAAGACTTTAAGTCAACTCAATCTTTGGGTCAAGTGGAGATATCTTGTTGGAGAAACCCTCGAGAATTGCCTAGAGGGGTTTGACGAAAGATAGACAAGTTTTATCTTCTATTCTGGCTAAGTAGATCTGTAATTCTTTGAGTGGTCAGGACATCTTAGCTTGGGTTACTAACCCTAAGGGGTCTTATTCTATGGATGGAGGGTACCAAGTCTTTGATCAACAAGGTGGTGGAGATAGATAAATTCCCTGGTGGAAGAAGGTTTGGAGTAGTGTAACTTTTTTCTTTGGTTGGTTGCTAGGAATAGATGCCTTAGGAAAATTTGCAAAAGCAGGGTTTTCAGGGACCTTCTATGAGTGCCTTATGTGAAAATAGAAAAGAATGTATCCCCCATCTTTTCTTCTAGTTCCCTTATGTCAAGAAAATCTGGCATTTCTGGTGGGGATTATGGAAAAAGGGGTGTGTTCATGCCACCTCTTTAGTGGATTTTTGGAATAGTTTGGGGAGACTTTCTACCAAGGCTTCTTGTCTTCAAGTGGCATGGGAGATTAGGACTTCATGTATCATCTAGTAGCTTTGGCTAGAGCGGAGCAAAAGGATTTTCTAGGGTTGTCAAATTTGAGCTCAATAGCCATGGCAAAGGATTGTGAGTTTGATTTGGAAGATGACAGTGGCCAAGTGTGATTTGGAGGAGTCATTGGAGAGGGAGGAGCTTCATGTGGCTCGTGGATTGGGCCTTAGAAAAAATGTTGGTGGCCATTATGTGGTTAAGGTGGGACATAGTCCAAAGATGAAGGCTTCTAGGGAAGGCAAATGGGCATCCCCAATTAGGGTTTTTAAGATTAATACAAATGGATCTTCCAGAGGGAATTCAGGGAATTGGGGTGTTGGGAGAGACAGTTCTGGTATAGTTTCTTTCTTCTTCTCCACCTATATGGGGCAGACGATGAACAATCTTATGGAGGCTCAAGCTATTCTTGTGGCTATGGAAAAGGCTTGTGCTCTGGGTTGGAGGAAGATCATTGTTGAGGTAGATTCTGTGATAGTAATTAATGTATTGAATGAACAAAAGTTTGAAGGAATACACTGGCAATTGGCAGTAGTGGTAGGCAAGTTATGCAGTTGGGTAACTCTTTTGAGTCAATTTCCTTTGTCCATATCCCTAGGGAATGGAATGGGGTGGTAGATTGTCTTGCTAAGTGGGCTTTAGAGCAACAAAGTTCTTAGGATGTTAATTGTTGGGATCAGTTGTCTATGGACAAATCTTGAAATTTGCATCAACTAGTGTTGGATGATAGGTTGGACTGAGGGTGGCCTCTTTGGTTTGATCTCTAGTGGTTTTTGGGTTGTCTGTCTATTGGGTGCTTTGGGCTATGTTGTTGTTTCATTCTATGTATTTTGACCTTTGGCATTTGATGCCTGATTTTAATAAATATTTTTTTACCACCAAAAAAATAAAATTAGTTATATGACTTAAAGAGCATGAGTTTATATTTTAGAAAGAAAAATCAAAACGATATTATAAAATAAATAAGTGCCACGTAGTGGCAAGTACCTTCCTTTATAATATTGAAATAATAAAACTTGTTTTGTAACTGTAAAATAATCTAATTTTAGAACAATTATGATTGTCTTTATAGTATTGTAATAATAAAACTTGTTTTGGAATAGTAAAATAATCTAATTTTAGAACATTGTAATTGTATGATAATAAGTAACTCCAAAGAAAGGTTGAATCTTAGAATATCAAATTTTTATTGAAGGTATTAAAGAAAGACTGGGAGATAACAATAGATTGTATGTTATTTTAAAAAAAGTCACATTTTGTAACTCAAGAAATGTAGTTGTAGATGCTTTTGTGTAATATTTTGACCTTGCCACAAGGCTTATTTTGTTTTAGTTTGGAACTATTCTAGAATTATTTTATACAATAGGATATATGTAATGTTAAGTTAAGTTACAATATGACAAAGAATTAATAAGGAAACATTATCAAGTAGTTGCATGAAATAAGTATTAGATGAAAGTAATATCAAGCATTACCTTTAGAATTTGCAAATACATTATTATTATTGTATATATGTCGTGTCTTTAATCTTGTACATAAGATTAGGGGTTTAACACATTATGGAGAGAAGGCGAGGTCTTGCTTATAATTAATAATTATGATAATGTCATTATTATTTGGAGAAAGAACACCTAACATAAGAACTATGCAAAACAATATATTAACCATTGATAACCTCTACTTGAGAGGATTTCAAAACAAGATATTAACCATTGATAACCTCTACTTGAGAGGATTCCAAATCCACAACCGTTGTGCTCTATGTATGAAAGATGAGGAAATTGTTCCCCACCTGTTGCTACATTGTGACTACTCTTGGGAAGTCTAGAGTCTAACTATGCAAAACAAGATATTAACCATTGATAACCTCCACTTAAGAGGATTTCAAATCCCCAACCATTGTGCCCTATGTATGAAAGATGAGGAAATTGTTCCCCACCTATTGCTGCATTGTGACTACTCTTGGGAAGTCTGGAGTCTAACCATGCAAAACTTGGGAATCTCTTGGAGCATGAATGCTGGTCTCCTTACTTTCTTAAGGTGCTGGAAGTCCCCTTTCAATCATCCCATATGCAAATAAATTTGGGCTCAGGTCCCCCCATCCTAACATGGGGTCTTTGGAAAGAACAAAATAATAGGTTGTTCAGGGAAAAGAATAACTCTCCCAAGGAGGTCTTTTGTATGATTGCCAAGCTTTTACAAGAAGATATCTCCAACAACACTCTCAAAGTTGTCGAACTTCCTCCCACTAATCTTGAAGCTAGTATTATAAGCCAGTGGAGTATTCTGACTAACATTTGTATAATGGATGATTCTAAGAGAAAAGCTCAGGCCAACACCAAGTGAGCCCCCCTGCTACTGGTTGGACAAAGCTTAATTTTGATGGTGCTGCTAATGGGAACCCAGGTTTGGCTAGTGGTGGGGGAGTCATTAGATTGGCTAAGGGAGACCTTATTGCGGCTTATGCAGGAGGGCTTGGCAAAAACACTAATAATGTTGCTAAAGCTATAGCTCTCCTCTAGGGACTTAAGGTTGCCCTTGCTATTGGAGTTAAAAACCTTATCATTAAAGGGGACTCCAAATTAATTGTGGATGTTGTCAAAGGCAGAGCCAAGGTGGGATGGCAGGTTGAAGATATCATTTAGGATGTTAAAAAACTTCTTATAATCTTTGAAGGATTTGAGGTCAACTATGTTTACAGAGAAGGCAACCAAATTGCATATGCCATGACAAATATAGGGAGTAATCTTTACCCTGTAAGATGTTGGAGGAGTCTCATAAACCTACCTCCCAACATTAGAAATAATCTCCAAAAGGAGGCCCAACCTTACACTAATCAATGACCAAACTAAACCCTCTCTATTTCCTTTCTTCTGCTTTCATGATTGACCGTTGCTATAAGGGGCGGCATGAGAAGGTCTTTGTCATCATGAATGGGATGACGTATGCCCATTACGTATGGATTAGGGAATTCCACGCAAGCAAGACATAGCTTAGCGAGACCCCCGAGCAGTTGCTTAGTTGGCACAAGGGGTCTTATCGCATAACAATGGCTCTTTTAGTTTTTGAAAGCTCGCACGAGTTCTATTATGATGGCAATTATGTCTCAAACGTGGAAGGTGATATGAAGGATGATTATGGGGGTTTGAGTGACCTCGAGAGTAGAAATAATAATGATCGACAAATCATTATTTCTAGACAGTTCAGGGAGGAGTCGTATTTGCCTAAGTTTATTATTAGCATTTTTCGTTGCTGGATTGCGAAGTGCAGAATCATGGGTGGTGACAAGGTGAGAACAGAGTCGTCTTCTTGCACTGAGTTCAAAGCTGACTCCATGGTGTGGAGCATCTGTTATGAAGTGGGGATTATGCCATTCCTAGAATGTTTGAATGGATTTGATGAGAATCTATTTGTGCAATTTGTGATGTCATGGGACGATGACCGCAAAGTTCGCATGGGCGGGGTTCAATTCAAAGTCACTAAAGACTCCATCGCCAAAGCCATGGGTCTGAGACACGAGGGAAATAGGTTGAAAAAGCAAACCAAGGTTTAGGATCTTGAGGGAATGAAAAAGTTCTTTTGTGAAGGGGAGAAGCCTGTCCGCATGCAAGGTGGTTTTGAACGTGAAAGCCTGGTTAATCCTTGGGACCATGTCTACTACCTTATAATGAAGTTCATCACCCTTGAGGGCCGATACAGGTGCTATTACCATTACCACTTTGCCCTTCTCAATCATTTTAGACATAAGGTGTTGGTGAATTTTCCATTTTATTTGCTCTCATTCTTAGAATCCTCTGTCAAGCTTGCCAAAAAACCCCATGAGGGAAACCCTGTTGTGGTTGCCGTCCCGTTACATCAACGCTTAATACTTCATCTTTACCATTTCACCCCTCTTCTCTTCCCAGCCAAACTGATTAAAGCCTGTCTTGTTGAGGATAGCAAGGATGATGACTCCGAGGATAATATCCCACTTAGTGTCAATTATGGAAGCCCTGGTAAAAACAAAGTCTTCAGCCCTGTCGGCATAGAACCTCCAAGCCCATCTGGGCCCTACCATAACCCTGTTGAGAATCTAGAACCCTAATCCCACAAGAAAAAAGGTACCTTAACCCCTCTGGTCTCTCAAAAAGCTAACTCTATTGGGCAGGGCCCAATTGAATCTACCTTGGGGGATGCCACTGGGTCCCAAGGGCAATCCCAAAAGGCTAGTGTCGAGGGGCTCTGCGGGTTGAAGAACTACCCTTCACCTTTAAAGGGCAAAAAACACAAAGGAAGTTTGGAAGAACAACCTCCTCTAGGGAAGGTGGAAAAAAGAAAATCAAGAAAGGTGATGGTGGTGAGAAAATTGCAGAGCAGTTGATGGAAAAGGGAAATGTCAAGCCTCATGAGCAGGGGGAGGATGTTATTGTTGAGGTTAAGGATGTTGCTGAGGTTAAAGGAAGTATTGCAAGGAGACCCAGTATCTGCAAGTCTAGTAGACTGGCTGGGGGAAGACCCTTGCTTTGAAAATAGTGGATTATTCCTCTACCTTAGACCCTGAGGATCCGAAGGATGGTATTGAAATTAAAGTCGTCAAATCGACTCTTGAGTAGGAGCAGGAGGGGGCTAGTCACTTTGAGTCTTTAAAGAACTCTTTCTATGACACCGACTAGGAAGAAGTGGAGATCCTGGAAACCCCTGAGAAAGAGGTGGACATCACTAGGGATGGTGATACCAGCAGTCAGCTTAAGCAGGAGTTGGTTGATGTCAAAGAGAGGCTTCTTGCTATGGAGATGAAGGTTAAGGTTCTGGCTACTGTGTGCTTGAAGGTGATCCACTGCGTGACAACAACTTTAATTATTCTACAAGAAGATCATCATGGCCAGGTTGACAAAGATGGGAAGTCTGCAGGCAAGGAGGAACTTCTGGAGTTCCTTAAAGAAGACTGGAATGATCTGCTCAAATAGTTGGTTTTGTTATTGTTTCAGGTGCTGGTTATCTTATAATACTGTTATGACTATCTGTTGTTAGTTTGTTATTTTTGTGTTGTTTGTGGTCGTTGGCCTGTTTTGCTGCCCGTGGGGCTTATGTAATAGGGATCTGCACCCTCGTTTGCAGCTTACTAATATCAAAAGCATAAGAACTATGTAATATGTAATAAGTGTATAATAATAAGAAACTAGAAGGCAATATTTAATAGTTATTAAGAAAAATTATGGTGAGGAACAAATAGAATATTAAGATAGGTTTAGTGTTGAAATCTAAAATGAGGAGCAAAAACAAGAAAAGAAAGAATTTAACAAATAAAATATAATATTACTATAATATCAGTATATTAGTATAATGGTTATATTAACTATTTTCATTATTAATAATTTCAATATAAATATATTAACTATTATAATTATTATAGTAAATTTAATATTATATTTTATATAATATTAAAAACATATATTAAGATTATTAATAATGACTACAATTATTTTTATTGTAGATATTATATAATGTATATATGGGAATGGGATAACAACTTTAATTATTCTATAAGAAGATCATCATGGCCAGGTTGACAAAGATGGGAAGTCTGCGGGCAAGGAGGAACTTCTGGAGTTCCTTAAAGAAGACTGGAATGATCTGCTCAAATAGTTGGTTTTGTTGTTGTTTCGGGTGCTGGTTATCTTATAATACTGTTATGACTATCTGTTGTTAGTTTGTTATTTTTGTGTTGTTTGTGGTCGTTGGCCTGTTTTGCTGCCCGTGGGGCTTATGTAATAGGGATCTGCACCCTCGTTTGCAGCTTACTAATATCAAAAGCATAAGAACTATGTAATATGTGATAAGTGTATAATAATAAGAAACTAGAAGGCAATATTTAATAGTTATTAAGAAAAATTATGGTGAGGAACAAATAGAATATTAAGACAGGTTTAGTGTTGAAATCTAAAATGAGGAGCAAAAACAAGAAAAGAAAGAATGTAACAAATAAAATATAATATTACTATAATATCAGTATATTAGTATAATGGTTATATTAACTATTTTCATTATTAATAATTTCAATATAAATATATTAACTATTATTTAATTATTATAGTAAATTTAATATTATATTTTATATAATATTAAAAACATATATTAAGATTATTAATAATGACTACAATTATTTTTATTGTAGATATTATATAATGTATATATGTGAACAGGATAAAATAATTAATAATTATGTTATATTAATATTAATAATTAATATATTATTAGAGATGGGTGGTCTTGATGGAGGAGAATTAGCTGATGTGGAGGTGGCAGAGCTGTCGGAAGGAGCCTATGCTTGTAAGGGGACGATGGTAGCAGTGTTAGAAGGAGTCAGTAAGCTTGAAGGTTTTAAATCTTTTTGATGTGTATAGTTTTTGGTTTAGATGATATGCTGAGCAACACCTTGTAACCAGATTTGTAATCAACAGGCTTTAATCTATATTTTGGTAGATAATATCCTAAACTATATTTTGTTTTTGATAAAGTAAGTGGCAAAAAAGGGTGTCGATCCCATTACACATCATCCACAGAGGCACATTAAAGTTCCATCAAAAAGATACAAATCTAGGCAAAAAGAAAGAGCCAAAAAACCATAGACCTAAACACAATAGATAGACAGCAGAATGACAATAGAAAAACAACAGAAAGCACCGAAAAGCCCCTAAGGCTGATTAAACAACTACTCCCAATCCTCCTTCAGGAACTGGTATAGATATTTGTATTCCTTCAACTCTTTATCTTTCATCCTGTGACTAGTAAGTTCGATGTCCTGGAGGACCGCAAGAGTGGTGGCTGATCTATGCATGACTTTGGAGGTGAACCTGGCTAGAGTCTTAAATTTCCTCTCCAGCTTAGACATTCTACCAATGAGGGCATCCATCTCTTTGTCCTTCATGGTATTCTTACCACTCCTGTTATTCTTGCCAATATCCTGCACCGCTTTCTCAGAACTCACGGAGTCATACCCCCAAACATTGAGCTCCACAAAATTACTAGGGCCATCATCAACCCCAACCTCCATCGTCTCATCTTTGTTGTCTTTGTTGCCAGTATTGTCCACACCCACCAAGTCTTGCTCTCCTTCCACTGACTCAGTAATCAACACCTACTCCTGAAGAGCGGGACTAGGTTTTGTAGTGCAAGCCTAGTCGACCTTCTGGTCGATGACACCCAGGGTTTACTTTTAGGTAAGGCAAACACCTCATCTTTGGTACTATCACTCCCAACGTCACCTTCCTCGGAGCCAACAACCTCCACCTCCATAATTTCAGCTTTAGTCCTGTCTCCACTGTTCGAGACACTACCCCCCTCCACCCCCTCCTTATTCTTCTTCTGAGGAGTCTCATGGGAGGAGTCACCAGAGATAATCTTTCTTTTGGAAGAAACCTTGGAAATGGTCTTAGGGGTTTGGTCGACAAACTTAGGCATGGGGTTTTTACCAGTTGCAAGTTTCTTCTTCCCATACTTGTGGGATTGTGTACATTTTTTCGGGTTCATTTCAGTATCACCGGGCTATTCTTATCAGGGTTATTACTAGGCAACAATGGAGGGTCAACACGAGTAGCATTGAGGGTCTTAGGGGGATAGAGAGCCAGATGGAACTTGTAAAGCCTGAAAATGAGCCCCTGATGCAGCGGGATAGGGGGCTTTGTTAAGGTCATTGGTATGTTGGTCAATTGCAAACACAATCGAGGCTTCAAGGGATGACAACAAGTAGAAAGGAAAACTAATAAACTTGTTATGCATGAAATGGTTTAATAAAGCAAGATGGTAGTGAAAAAAATGATGGAATATACCTTCAAGTGTGAAGTATTTGATGATCATGTGGCACATGTCGTCCCAGGGTTTTGGCAGCATCTCTCTATTAAACCCTCCTTGCAGGCTATGTAAGGCCTCACCTTTCTTCAAAAATAAAGCCATCCCATCTGGATTAGAAACTTTTCTCATTTTCTTGTGTTTAATATCATCGGTTGGCATGCCCGTCACCATCCCGATAACTTCCTTCGAGATGTCAAACCCCACACCACCCACCTAGACCCATCTGCCCTCAACAGACTACAGAAACTGCTTAGAAAGGTTTTCATCATGCCCTTGTAGGCATTCCAGGTAGGAAGCAACCCCGCCCTCTTGGCAAATATGTCAGAGGGTCTCATTGTGCTTGAACTCCTCACAAGATTCAGGCTTTGTTTGAGTCCTCTCTCCCCCCATTCTCAGAGTGCACCAACTTTTCATAGGCAATCTAGAAATCCACTTATCTCTAGCTAACTTAGAAATTTTCAAGTTGCAGATAATAACCAGTAATATACAATCCATATTTAGGTATATGGTGGCCCTCAATTTTGAGCAGCCCGTGGTTCTCTTTTTTATTTATTTCATGGTTATATGATATAATTTATCCCAATCGAGCTTGTAATTAATAATTATGATAATATCATTATTATTTGGAGAAAGAACACCTAAAATAAAAACTATGTTTGTAATATGTGATATGTGCATAAAAATTATACATTAGAACTATAATACAATTTCATAACTATGTCATTATTAAAATTATGTCATATATAATTATTTTTAACAAATATGTATAGTATAATTACTTATAACTAATTATCCTATTTAAAATAATTAATTATTTATATATGATAACAATATTAATTTTTAATATTAATATTATCATTATAATAACCTTCCCATTTATATTATTATTAATATAAATATGTTATTAATATTATTATACTTAATAATACTATAATATAATATAATAGTTAATTTAATGACATAATATATAATTATAATAATATTATTTTCTAAATAATTAAATATATGAGACTTCGAATAAATTGTCCAAAGGTCATGGAGTGAGATCTTCAACTAAAAGCAACACTAACTCATCCTTTTCATCCAACCTATAGGGATCAAACAAATGTAGGGTTTCTACATTAACCATTGAATAGATTTGTTTTGTCTTGTGATAGAAAACTTGTTCACTAGATGCACCTCCTAGATAAAAAAAGGATCGTGTATCTTCTCTTACAATCATAGATTACATCTAGATGGAAAGATTACTATGACTTTACCTCTTTCATCATCTCCCATATCAAGTTGTCTTTTGTTGGTCTTCTTCTGATCCATTGTGGGGTTTGAGATATTTGTGGAATTGTAGTGTGTTTGGGAGAAGCTTCATTGTGGTTCGAAGCAAGACATTGAGGAGAGTTTCATTCCACATTTGAAACTAAGGTTTGAGTTTACCTTTGTGATAGTAATTGGGAGAAGCTTCATTGTGGTTTGAATCAAGACATTGAGGAGAGTGTCATTCCACAAAACTAGGGTTTGAGTTTACCTTTGTGACAGTAATAAGATCTAAGGAATTAGGGTTTAAGGAATGAAACTTGTTAATATTAGGGAAAACTGAGGGATTATAGGTCATCAACTTGAGTTTCACTATCATTGACTAGTACTATCCATTCTCTATCATTCTCTACATCCATTGTTGCTAATGATTATGCGACTATTTTTATAGTGGTAGGATGGGCATGCAACTTTACGTATGACTTTTTCTTAAATATTGGAGTGGGCTCGTATGTGTATAAAACAAGATGTGTAAGGTGTTAGGGTTATCAACATGAAAATTCACTTTTGTAGCATGCACAACTACTTTTAAAAAAATGATAATTAAGATAATGGGACTAAAAGTGTATCCTTGCTTAAATGAGATAAGTTAAAATTGAATTGTAAAAGTATTCCTAACTTAAAACAGGGAAGAGAAGGGCTCATGAAAGAATACCTAACTAATTAAATTTGATAAATAAATTAATGGAACTGCATGGGTAATGAAACTTAGAAGAACAGTCTACCCAAAGAAACATTCAAAAAATAACAATAGCTAGATTTAAATAGTTAAAATCGTGAAACAATTTAGAGTTAAGAGTACCAGTACCAATACACTATTATCACTACAAGACAATAGTATCATAAGCATCACACATAATCTGAGGCTTATCTTATTTACACATATCAACAACTATACCATAACTACCCTTCAAGGATTTATAACAACAAAAAATAACACAATCTTGGACATACAATAATGTTGAAGGATATAATAAAGGACCCTCTTCAGGAAATAATCTTACTCATGATCAGTTTCAGCTAATCTGCAACCATCACTTCAATCATAGATGTTACATAATGGAGAAATATTCTTGACTAAAGGTATCTCAGTGATCGATCCTCAATGGATCAAACCAGGAAAAATCATACCCAATTTGTTGAATCCTTGAGAGAGGTCCCCAAAGCATGGATTCTTAGAATTTTCTACACAAACTTATGTGCATGATGCATCTATCTCCTCTTTCTCTATTGTAGATTTCCCTGTGAGGTTTTGAACCTATTACCAAATTTTCAAATTTTGCCATTTATGTGTCAAATAAAATGTTTCCTCCCTTATTCTTTGTTGTTCCATCCCTTTAAAATAAGTCATGGCCTTTGCTTAAGTGTTCTTCCTTCATAGTCGGTGATTTCATATTCTTCAAAACCTTAGTTGGCAGGTTCTAAATTTTTAGAACTTGCCGATTTCTCGACTCTTCTTTAGGTCACGAGTCAAGTCTTGGTCATCAGTTTTGTGCTAGGTTCAAAGTGTGAAGTCATTTCTAGTCAGTGATTCAGGAGTTTCGCGAACTTCCTAACTTTTGACCGGTGGTTCACAAGTTTTAAAAATTGCCAATTCTCTAATTCAAAGCTCAGTCCACATTTTTAAGAGCCAACTTTTCATTTATTGATACGCGCGGTGGAAGTGCAACCTGTCCTTTCATAATAAATAAGGAATGTCTTGAAAAGTGTACTCATACACTTTTTTGGGAAATCAACGCAACTCATTTATGGATTGTACTACCATATGCACTAGCATAATCACTGGAATTTTATTGAAATATTTTTTTATAAGGGTTGCCACCCTCACAGATATCTCATTCTGCATTGTTGCTAGTATACTTCAGAGAAGCTCTAGATTGCATCTTTTGCAAGTAATGAACATGGGCTCTCGCAACCAGGTCAGCTAATTGGCACTCTTTCTCACTCGCTCTTTGCCATGATAAATTTGAATTTCCTGAGTTTGTTTAGTGGGAAGAAATTTTATTTTTCATGAGTCCAGCTTGCCTATTTTTCCCAAATGTTCTGGGAATTGGTTTGGCACCCTTAACTATGACAGAAGCTTTCATTTACTGGTTTTTTAAGCTAGTAAGGATGAAATATAAGTATTAGGGTTTTCCAATTGCTTCCATTATTAAGAATGGTTTAGCCAAGGTAAAGGACACCATGCTGGGTCATGTATATTTGAAGGATTTCTAGGTTCGAATATGAGAGGAACCTCCTGCAACAATATAATGAAACATACACAAAATAGCAAAAATAGCAAAACATAGAAGGAATTTATTGATTGTAGGCCACTTCGAGGGGGCAACCTCCTTTGAGCAAGCTCAATACAATAAACTCGTGGATGCCTTCATTGGCCTCAACACGTACTTATATACTAAGTCTAATCTAAACAACTATTACTTCCCATCAATGTGAGATAATACAATATACTCATGGGACGACTTACAAAGTATATGCGTCAAAATGTAATATACTAACAAAGTAAAGAGAAGGGTTAAACACGGGTTCCTAACATCCCCTCCCCCTTAGAAAAGCTTTGTCCTCAAAGCGTAAGATGTGGAAATTGTTGCTGAATCTGAAGGAGTGGTTCCCCTATAGCAATCTCTGGGTGCATTCCATGCCGCAGAATTAATACCTTTGTGATGGAGCGGGAGCGAAGAGGACGAGTGCCCCTGTCGAAGATTACCTCTAGCGCTAAAAGGATGGATCCTCCATTATCCAGTTGTGGTAAAATAGTTTGTGCTCTGTCATTGGCGCCAAGAAATTTCTTTAGACAAGAGACATGAAATATTGGATGAACACGGGAAGAAGGAGCCAGTTTATGATCCCCAATCTGATCCTAGGTGCAGAGAACCGTGTCGACTGTCTGAACTCATGAACTACTAGGGAAGTATGGAAGGAGTGCTGGCGGTGCCTGACCATAGATTGCTTCATATGGAGTCATGTTAGATGCAGTGTGGTAGGAGGTATTGTACCACCATTCAGTGAGAGGGAGCCACTTTGCAACTAATGTTGTTGTTTTGAGGTATCACATGCAACGACAATCTATTGAATTGCCCTATTCATTCCCTTCCAAAAGAAGTGACGCCATGCCCGCTCATAAGTTTTGAGGAACCCAAAGTGCCCTACCGATGGAGAAACATAGATTTCATAGAAGATAGCCTACGGGATAGATTCCAACCAATTTGGAATAGACATAGAAATAGATGAAAGAGAAGCTTGGTCATCACATGTGTGAGAAAGAGAATCTGCCACAAATTGTCCTTACCCTTCGTGTAAGTGATCTCATAGTCATAACCCATGAGTTTGTTGATCCATTTCTGTTGTGTTGGGGATGAGACCCATTGTTCCAAGAAATATTTCAAGCTCTGGTGAGCCACCTTGATGCAAAAATGATTCCCTAATAGGTATGGCTGCCACTTCTGTACTGCATGCAAAATAGCCATCATTTGTTGTAGAGCCGAAGGAGTAGTGGAGACCACGGATAGTTGCATCTGAATGGAGTGAAGCTGAGCGATGACACCATGTGAATTCTTCTTAAGAATCTTTTCCGGGCGATGTGAACTTATGATGCTGAAGACCTCGGTTGTAAGCCCTTCAATGTGTGTTTGTGCCCATTGTCTGAAAACTACATCCAAAGTTCAGCAAAATCCCATAAGATGGGTCCAAGTGTGCATAACCATTGGGCGCCCAAAACCACATCACATCCGCCTAACGGAAAGGCAAACATGTTAGAGCGTAGGTTATAATCTCCAATAGAGATATGCATATTGCGACACTTCCCTTTGCAAGGTAATGTGCCGCCATTGGCAATCACGACTTCAAAGTTCGAGCAAAGATGAACAAAACAATCTGCCTATTTGGCTATGCGAGGGTCAATGAAGTTATGAGTACTACCAAAATCAATGAGTATTGTAAGAGGGAGCTTCTTGAAGTAACCCTTGACCCACATGGTTTGTGGGGTGGTGACTCCTGCTATGACATGGATATAGATCTCTGGGTGGTCTTCTTGAGAAGTAGGGTCAACAGGCGACTGCTGAGTTTCAACCTGATCAGCTACTGTATCCTGAGCATCTGCATAAACTTCAATTTTAGGTAGACAATCCACATCCAAGAGATAGATCTTTTTCTCAACACATCTATGTCCTCGAGTGAATTTGTCATCACAATTATAACAAAGCCCTTTTTCTCTATGTGCCAGCATCTTTGCTTCAGTCAAATGCTTGATAGGAGTTGTTCTAGGAGCTGGCATTATTTGAGGGCTTTGGGGATCCATATTTCTGAATGGAGCAAAATTGGATTTGGAGTGTTGTTGAGCGGTGATCTTGTCCTCCACCAACTTGGCCAACCCTAAGGCTTCCATCATTGTGCTTGGGCAGAACATTTTAACCTCAAAGCGAATTGCATCCTTCAAACCACTGACAAAACAACTCCTGAAGAATTCATCAGACAATCCCTCTGTGTGATTGGCCAGTTTTTCAAATTTTGTCTGATATTCTCTCATAGTGCCTATTTGGCGTAGTTTTGTGAGTGCTCCTGTGAAGTCATCAAAAGCACTAGGGCCAAATCGTTGCAAAATGAGTTTGTAGAAATCTGTCCATTTTGGCTCTTCATGAGATTTGATGTACCAATGGAACCATTGAAGGGCTTCATGTTTCCAATGAAAGGAGGCAAGTGGGACTTTGTTGACATCAAAAGTATTATGCAAATTGAAATATTGTTCTGCTCGGTATATCCATCCAATCGAATCATCACCATTGAAGCGAGGAAAATCAAGCTTCGGTCCACGAAAATTGCCAGAAGAAGAAAACCCTATATCTGCAGAAGACTCTGCCTGCTGCCTATTATTCATGGCTGAATGCTGAAGATTGAGCCCAAGAAATTTTTCATCCAGATATTGGAGTTTGGTCTTGATGGCTGCATGTTCCTCCTCCATTTTTTTTGCTCCTGCGCGGGTGACAACCATAACCAGGATTTTTTTTTTGTATTTTTAGAATGGGTAGAAAAAAAAAAAAAAAACTTTTTTAGTAAAGGAAATTTTGGATTTGGGAAAAACTTTGATGGGTAATTGGGGTTTGACTAGGTTGTGGACACTTTCTGAGGGACAGGGAAGCACAAAATGGGGATTTTAGAAGCGGGGTGAAAGAATGGGAAAATTTGTCCAAGAGGGACAAAGGAGCAGAAATAGGAAATGAACACTGTGGAAAAATTTGAAGGCGATTGGGTGAGAATCAAAGAAGTTATTGTAAACCCTAAAAATAGACAAATGTGGGATTTCTGGCTTCAATAAGTGGAATTTGGGATATGGTCCTCAAGGAAGGAAATATGCAGAATAGAATTTCAGGGGTTCTAGTGAATTTTTAGAGGAAACAAAGTGAAAGCAAAGAAGATATGGCAAAAAAATAGAATTTTTTTTACTCTTTTTTTTGGAAATGATCTGCAATGGTATCTGCAACGGCTCTAGATAGATTCAATCAGCGATTTGTCATTTGGTAATAGATATGGACCCCAGGTATGTTTGGCTTCCTAAAGGTTTAGGGGATTCACTCGGATACCAATGCTGTCTAATGCCTTGCGTATTGGGGCAGTACCCCTCACTCCATGGCTCAGGTAAAACTAATAACCACTTTGCCACAAACAACAGGTCTTGGTTTACCTCACGGATGGGAACTAGTCAAAAAGGGAGGGGCCGTTTCCCTTTTCACTGGCAAGTCCTCTCAATGGGCTAGCTACTTCGGGGTTCCTGTGGCACTCCTCATAATGAGTTTTAGGGCTATGCCCAGGCACTTCCCACAGTTAAGCGGATAGGGATTATTCCTTGATCTGAACCTGCAATTGAAATGAACAATACAGATGCAAAGAAAAAAGAACTACTGCAATAATCACAGTGCCTGGAGGCCACTGCGAAAAAAATTTTGGCAGAAATTCCACCTAGCGAGCCCAAGAAAGCGCTCTGATACCAGATGAGAGGAACCTCCTGCAACAATATAATGAAAAATGCACGAAATAATAGAAATAGTAGAACATAGAAGGAATTTATTGATCGCAGGCCACTTCGAGGGGGCAACCTCCTTTGAGCAAGCTCAATACAATAAACTCGTGGATGCCTTCATTGGCCTCAACACGTACTTATATACTAAGTCTAATCTAAACAACTATTACTTCCCATGAATGTGGGATAATACAATATACTCACGAGATGACTTACAAAGCATATGCGTCCAAATGTAATATACTAACAAAGTAAAGAGAAGGGTTAAACGCGGGTTCCTAACAGAATAGAGAAAAACCCCAGGTCACCATTGGTTGAGAGAATTCAAACAAGCGGGTTAGATCATGTTGGGGGTTTTCCACCAGCTCTGTCGTGTTTGGATTTAGTTCTCTCATGTGTGAAGAATTATCACCCTGAATTGCAGGAAATAAGAGCCTACAACGACTCTGTGATTACAAAAATTGATGCTGAAGTTGTTTCTCGCACCCTGAGGCTGCCTGGGAGAGAAAAAATTGTGGAGATGTCTGTTACCATGGGGTGGACTTATTTTCTGGAGAAGAAAGATTTGTGCTTAAAATCCATTTCAAAGAATTGGTTGAAGGTGGAGAAAAAAGGAAAATCTCAAGTTCTCGCCAATCTGAAAAGAGCACACTTCAAATAAGAGATTTCAGACATGATTACACTGTTGCATCGTATTGTTGGAAATGAAGAGTCAGATTCTTTCGAGAAGTGGATGTGCTAGTTTATTTTGGTAGTGTGTAGTGAGTCACAATATGTCAATCGGGCTAAAATGATTAGTGACCAGCTGAATGAATAACTGGCTAATTTCCATCAAAACGTCTCTTTCTACATGTGCTCGTATTTGTTCTATATTATGGCTAGCAAAGAGGTTGTCTGGGCAGGGTTAAGGACTCAAGGGTCTTTGACACTAGATACACCCATGTATGACTACTTTCCTCAACTACAAAAAGAAATTGGTGTTAAAGATTATCTCCATGTTAATGATGTTTTTCTCATGTTTTGTGTAAGAAAGACTGAAGGGAACTTGGAAATGAGAATTTCCCCTGAAGTTGCTTCCTTGGTTATGAAGTATGGGAGTTTTTACATTCAATTTGATAGATTCACCTATCTTCAAGTTGGGGTTATGAAAATGCCCCGTTAAAATTGCTAAGGTACGCATGTGATTAATTTATTCTCTTGGAAGTTTGTTGACAGATAGTGACTTTGAATAGTAAATATCATGGCACGAAGAAGAAGGGGTACACTTTCCCGTGTCATTATCATTTTTCACTTGTAGAACCAATGACAATGCCAGAAATGTAGAGAGAATTTTGGCAGAATACAATTTTCACCCCTTGTCTGTGAGATCTTTCTTCGATAGCAAAAAGTTTGTCAAGAGAAATTTCCATGGAGGAAACCTCTATGAACACTAGCCACATTTGGAATATTATTGGGAGGATTGTACTGATGAGAGAGAAGTTCAAAGAAGAGACTGGATGAGGTTAACTCTAGACCAAATACATGCTTTTAATTTGCCTCTACAAATTCCTAGTGGTGTGGATGACAATTCAGATATAATTGATGAGGAATACCATCATGTTGCCTCTAAACCCTTACCTCATATACAATGGTATGAAAAAAAGTTACTGATATCAAGGTTCAATCCTCCTTTGTTTTGGACAAGACTGACAGGTGGCTCAAGGGGAAATTTTGAGAGTGCACTAGATCTTCTTCTGTACAAAAAGATCTGGAACAAGAGAACAAGGAACCTCCCAAGCTACTAGAACTCAAATAACTTCAACTAGTGTGGAGACAACTCAACACAGAGTTGGTTCATAGTCAGGTGGGGATGGAGAAGAACCTGAAGATAACATAAGATTAAAATGTGTATGTGAACAGGATGGTGAACCTGCAACCATGAGATCAGGAGTAGAGAAAAAAATAGATGCTTTACAACAGTTGTAGGCCGATCACATGACTCTCCCTATCTCTCCCTTACCTGGTAATGATTCTTCTCTTTTTCAACAGATTGGTGAAGATAGTAATTTTCATTCCTTGTTTGAGATTCCAGCTTCCCTTGTATTAAATGAAATTCTTGCACATAATACTCCCAATCAGCTAGACAATGTTGCTCTGGGTGCTAGTGATAGTGGTGCAATGTTACCATCCCCTTCCTAGTTGAAGAAAGTAGTTGAGAAGAAGAGGAGGTATACTCCTATGACAAACATGAATGTTCATACTGTAGCTAAACTACTACATACTACAACTAAGCCTAAGAAGGCTAAGAGGATGTCTAGGATGGTGACTGATTCTTCCTTGGGGCATCAAATTCTAGAGATTGCAGACCCTATCAAAGATAAAAATGAGAATGAAGGACACAAAAGCAAACTTCAATATGAGCGAGATTAACATGGGCCCTCCCACTGTAGAGGGTGACATATATCATGCCAAATTTTCTGTAGGGATGCTAGCGAAGAGAGTCAAAGCTGAACAATAGGAGAATGCAAAGCTACAAGCTCATGTGAATGCTTTGACATCTTTTATTCAATCCATTTTGAATATTACTTCTCAGTCCTCTAATGCAACTCTGAGCATTACTATTGATGGAATGGACCCTAGTATGTTACAACAAATTAAGAGATATCAAACTCTAGCCAAAGCCACTGAACAATGGATAGAAAAAGTTACTATTGATTGTATGTTGTACATTGAGGAGGCTATGAGATTATATGCTCTTATATTAGATAAAAGGAAAGGATTAGCAACAAAGCTACAAAATATGAAAAAGGATGAGAGTGGCTTGCTCATGGTTTCCAAGGAGGTGCAGGAGATTATAAAGATTGATACAAATATCTTTGTAGCTAAGAAGGATTTGAACGATCCTAAAGAAAATGACTCTGTTTCATGGTTGGATGCACTCGAATGGAAGTTGTCTTTGCTTGGATAGTATAATAGTGCAATAACAAGGATTTTGAATCAGTATCTTGCTGACCTTGTGGACATCAGGAAAAATTGTACCATCCTGGAGATAGAGGTTTTGGATGAAAGTGGAGAGAACTTACTGGATGTGAAAGAGGTAGAGAAGAGCTTTAAAAAGACACTCAATGAAGAAATTGTTGGTGCTGATATTGTTAATGGTGAGTCACTGGGAAAGCTTGGGAATATTACAATTTAGGTCTTAGAAATTTTAGGACAAAAATTGATGATGTCAACAGGAGACTAGCTGATGTGGAGAGGACAATAAGTAAATGGAAACTTCAGGTACACATTACCCTTAGTCCAAGTAGCAAAGTTTTAATTCCCATCATTTCTAGGTACATGAGCTATAAGGCAAGACTGAGAGCACGGGTGGACTCAGTGAAGGTGGGAGAATAGGACAAGGAAAGTGAAGCAGTTCGAGAGGAGGACTAGAATGTTGCCACGTGATGGCATTTCTTGTTTTTATGTTATTTCTTTAAACATGCTCTGGAAACTGTTATTTGCAAAGACTTATTATTATTTATGTTTTAAATTAATTGTCCTCAAGAAGCCGTTATTGTTTCCAAGACAATTATTTTATGACAAGGCTATATATACTAAGCCTATCAATGCTTAGAGGATCTTTTGACAAACTTTGTGTTGTTGATAGGTCACTTTTTGTGTTGTTCTATCTTTTAGTTATTTCAATATATGAATGGAAGATTGAGAAGTTAAATTCTAAGATTGTAAACTTTGTGTTATGGTGGATGAATGTGTATTCTTCTTATGTTGAATATCTATCAGCTTATTGAATTGCAGTTTTAAATTGGAATAATTGGAAATCTTTATTAAAGCTCATTACTGTGGATTATTTTTCTTTCGATAAATGATTGTAGTGGTGATTATGTTGTGAAGAATACAAGTTTATGATTGTGATTATATGAAGTCTTTGTGCTTCTTAATTCTTTAGTAGTTCATTGAGATTCACCGCCTTTATTGCTTTCTAGTTAAAAGAACTACCTTTTCTGCTTTCTGGTCAAAAGCACACATAGTTTTTATTCATTTAAGATCTTTTAAAGGTAGTTGCGCCTTGTAAAACAAGTAGATAGTCGTTGCAAATATCATTACAATCGAAATCAATTGTTAGTATAGTTGTCATTTGTGTGGGCGTGAGAATATAGAGTTAAGTGACAAATTTGTATGCTAACATAACCATAGACCTAAAATTTTCTAGGTCTGTCTTGATTATCTTTGGTTCATAAACATGCACAACACAAACCAATGGAGAGATGCTATTGTTCTTCTATTGTGAGCATTTGCTTGTTCCTTCACTACAACTAGACTTTGAGATTTTCTAAGAAGATTTATTGGTACCAAGTATGCTAGAAGTTGAAATTTTATTGCTGTATTGTTTATCCATCTTCATCTATTTCATATTGGCTTGTAAATTTTGCTTCATTCAAGCACTTGTTTCAAATGATTAACATTTTTTGGTTAGTGGGGAAGGAATCTAAAATGAGATAAATTTGAAGGATATATAACAATACGGGGATCACCAATGGAGATGAACAACATATTAATAAAGATTGATAAAGCCTCTTGTCAAAGGCTATTATGCTCATATAATAGTAGGATGAAATCATCTGTGAGAATTTCAAAGGCATGTGATCAATATGCTCTTGTAGTTTTAACTTAAAGTCTATTGTCACCATAACATAAGAGTGCATGTATGCATACCTTTTCATCATCGGGCAAAGCAAGAGTAGTGTTGAGAAGCAAGTAACCAGTATACACACCAATCTCCATGGTGTTCTTGGCATTGAGCTTCAACAATAGATTTACAAATTGACCCTCATTAGCTGAAGTAGTCATTAGATTCCTATCAAAAAATTAGAGGCAATTTTAAAAAAAGAAAAGGGATGCTTCAGACCTTGAAAACTTGGAATTAGATTATTAGGAGTATAGAACAAAAATGATTCAAAAATAGGTTTTATCATGGATGCTTAGTGGTTATTTCTCTGAGCTCCCTTATTGGCTAAGGCTCGTGGGGATGCACGCTAGTTTCCAATATATACTGCCATATAAATACCACAACCAAATCAATCCAATCATAAATAAATGTAATATGTATGCCAAATCCTCTATAAAATTGAAATAGAGAGGGAAACCTGATAGAGAGCATCACTTTGAAGGAAACTCTTGTGTCCTACCTTTGCCAAGAAGAGAGGTTCACTGAAACATTGTGTGCACAGTGACATATGAGCTTGTGGAGCATTTAGAAAATGTTTGTTGCTTGTACAATTGTAACTACAATTAAAAAATGATAGTGTTATTAAAATGACTCGCTCCCTTATATTGTGATGCTTGCATGCAAATAGAAGTATCAAATAAAAATAAAAATAATAACACAAACATCACAAAATTGTTATGAGTTTACTCAAGCTTCACAAGTTGTCTCCAATACCAACTTTTTTGTCTTTTTTAGTAACAAAACAATTTAGAAAACGTCGGGTGTTTGTACAACTACAATTACAATTAAAAAAAAATCATTCTTGCATCTAGATAGAAGTATGAAATCAAAACAAAAATAATGTAATAACAAAATTATTACTGACTTCTTATATTCATAAGCCTATTTGTTTGCCAAGTATAACATTGATACATTTCTTCTTTTCAATAATCCCATTTGAATAAAATAACTACTCCTATAAACAAACTATAAACAAGTCCATATTTCTTATGGGTGAGTTAACTACATATGAAACAAGTGCCACATAGTGGCTAGTGTTGTTATTATAGTATTTATTTAGTTGTAATTTTTTTGTTAATTAGCTATTGGTTGTATATAGTATTTGTTTAGTTGTAATTTTTTTGTTGATTAGGTATTGGTTGTATAGACAAATTGCATTTCAATAATTGAAAAATTAATTTTTGAAGAGTGTTGAAATGTCTTGGGTAAATAAAATTGAAATTTCAAAAATAATCTAGGACTAAAATATTTCCTTAAATATAAAACTAAACTTTACAAAGCCTATTAAATAACACAAATATTTCCTTAAAATGTAATAATACTAATACTTTTATAATTGTAAGTTTGAATAATAAAATAGAAAATGTAATAACATGGTGAAATATTTTTCGTGATACTAGATTTTTAACTTTTGACTAAATGAAATTGAAATTAAAATGTGTAAAACCCTAACCATAGTTGGGTGTGGAGAGATTTGAAATGTCTACCTAACATATTAATTTTATCTTAGTCACTTAATTTTTTGTTTAAGTAATAATAGTAAGTACTTTTAGAGACATGATTTTAATTATTTTAATTAATGTAATATTGTGGTTTAGTAATAATTTTTTGTAAAGATAAAGAATTGTTTATCATTTCAAATTTGTTCCAGAACTAAATTTATAAGGAAAAATTTATTGAACTCTGCTAATTTGGTAAAAATAAAATAACACTAAAATATTTACTTAACTATAAAACTAAACTTTACAAAGCCTATTAAATAACACAAATATTTCCTTAACTATAAAACTAAACTTTACAAAGCCTGCATATTTGTATTATGTGGAAATTTAACATGTCTCCTTAAAATATTATAATGTAATAATATTAATACTATGATAATTTAAAATGCATTAAAATATTGTATGTTTGAAAAATAAAAATAAAATAAAAAATGTAATAACATGGCCAAATATTTTTCATGATACTGTAGATTTTTAACTTTTTAGTAAATAAAATTGAAATACTAAATTTTTAATCTTGAGTAAATAAATTTGAAATCTCAAAAATAATCTAATTTCATAAAATAAAATGTGTAGAACCCTATATTTTTAATATTATAATTTTGTCCCTTTTGACAAAGAGTAATTTTTACGTTTAGCTAATGAATCAAAAAAATAAATTCATAACAACTGATGATTCTTCCCTCTCATAATTGTTGTCATCCATTTAGGCATGACTTAACTAGTGGGAGACAAAATTTGTGTTCATAATTTGTTTACTTGCCACATCCTCCCCTCAAACCAAAATTCTCTCCGCATTTATAGCTTTTTGTTGCACTCTTCGCAGAGAAGAGGTCATTTTTTTTCAGCCAATGACAATATAGATAAATCATTTTTCAATAATTTTTTGTTAAAAATTTATCATGTTCGCATAGGAAAAGTACAAATTTAAATCAAATTTGCCCGACAAGAAAAATAATCCTGTCTTTTGATTGGTTTGCAAACAATAGATTAATAACTAGATAAGTGCGAACTCATTGCAATAGTACTAGCAAAGGCAGCTACTAAAAATATGTTATTAATATTATGATAATATAATAATAGTATGCTTTCTTATTATTGTTATTGTTTTTTTTTTTTGTCTTTTCCGTGTGGTAGACAATGAGAGCAAAAATATATAAATTATTTGTTTCTACTTATTTGCAAGAACCCCCAAGATTTGTCATGCACTTGGAGATTCTCCTCAAATCTAATGTATTGGATCTAGATTAATCCGGTTCTATCCTCTCATGCAAAAGAGAGGATTTGATTATAAGATCTCTGTAAGGTTTTGGCCAAACCAAAAAATAATTTATAAATAGAAGAATTCTTTACTTTGTTAAAAAAATTAGTAATATTATATTATGTAATGTATATATGTGAATAGGATAAATAATTAATAATTATTTTATATTAATATTAATATTAATAATTAATATATTATTTATATAATTATTAATTATTATACATATAATAACATTCCCATTGATATTATTGTATTATTTATAATATAAATATGTTATTATTATAATTAATAATAATAGTAATATTATTTTATTATAAATATAAAAATATAATAACATAATAGTTAATATAATGACATATAGAAGCCAATTAAATTAATAATAAATATTTTTAGAAATATTTCTACTTAAAAAATTGCATGTATGGTGTGCTTCAATAGGTGAGTAGAGGTAAAAAAATTATAATTACACCTAGAGGCCTTATATAGTGGCATTATCACAAAAATTAAAAAGAGCCGACACATTTTAAAAAAAATTATAAAGTGCTTTAAATTTAAAATATAGCCCACATATTTTTATTAAATGAATGCACCTAAAAATTAACACATATTTTTGATATATCTTTCTAAAGATAGGCATGCTCGTTATTTACAAAGGAATAAAGTATTCAAATACTGTTGTTTACATCTTCAAAATGTTACTAATATACCTATCTTTAGAATAATATTTTTAGATATATCTTTCTAAAGATATGCTACTAGCATATCTATCTTTATA
Organism: Cunninghamia lanceolata; assembly: GCA_027924645.1. Classification (NCBI taxonomy): domain Eukaryota; kingdom Viridiplantae; phylum Streptophyta; class Pinopsida; order Cupressales; family Cupressaceae; genus Cunninghamia; species Cunninghamia lanceolata. The sequence continues at coordinate 7,228,506 of BSBN01000249.1, forward strand.
AAAATATTTTAGATATATCTTTCTAAAGATAAGCATGCTAGTTATTTACAAAGAAGTAAAGTAACAAATCTTTGAATACTGCTGTTTACATCTTCAAAATGCTACTAACATATCTATCTTTTAAAAAAATATTTTATATATATCTTTCTAAAAATAGGCATGCTAGTTATTTACATGGAAAATGGGGTACACCAAGAGAATAAATGTAACTATTTTATATTTAAAAAATATATAACAAACATATTTTTTTAAATAAAAGCACACAAGAATTAAATTTAAAATATATAACCGCCATAGTTTTATTAAATTAATGGACATAATTGGGCTGGGGCCTAGCTCGATTGGCGAGTGCTTCCTGTGGTAGGCATGAGGAGGTCACGAGGTCCAGTCTCCCCCTTGCCCACTGATATTGCACTCAGTTCATAACAAGTAACAAATCTTCACGACAACACACAAGAATTAATCTTTTTTTTAAAAGCACACAATGGCAACAAGGGGTGGAGTGTAATTAAAATGTTTACATTAATTAATGCCGATAAAAATAAATAAAAAAATTACCTTTTACTTTAAATTTGACAGCCATTTACATGTCAAAATATTAATATTTAATAATTAGCATAATATTAATAATTCAATTCTTCTCCTTTTTCAAAGTGTAATAAGAAAGTCAAAAAAATAAAACTAAAGAAAATGGATAATTTACATTTCAAGCAACCTAAAATTCTATATCAAATTTTAAGTTTGAGTCTTAATTAATTAAAATGGAGAAGTGTACTATCAAATAAAAAGTTTAAGTTTAAAGGTTAATCAATTTTTTAAAAAGTTGATGGGTTAAGAAAGAAAATAATTAAGAAAATAAACATAAATAAAATTTTATAATTAAACTTTTAAATTGATATCTCTGGGTATTTTTTTACATAGATTTACTTAAGATATTATACTAGTATATTATTAATATTATCATAAATAATAATATTAATATTATATAATGTATATATGTGAATATGATAAATAATTAATAATTGTCTTATATTAATATTAATAATCAATACATTATTTATATAATTATTAATATTATTATCATAATAGTATTCCCATTGATATTATTGTATTATTAATAATATAAATGTTATTATTATAATTAATAATAATAGTAATATTATTTTATTATAAATATAAATTATCATAATAACATTCCCAATAATTTTTTTTTGATTCATAAAGATAGAGATTTGTATTGATTAGGAACATAAATTTACAAGCAGGTGCCTATATGTTGTTTCCCTTCAAACCCTCCAAAAAATTGACTTTCATAGCTTATGTTGAAAAGGCCTCATAGAGCCACATTTTTCTTACTAGACCATCAAGGACTTAACCACAGGCAGATAACCTACTGAGACTTATAACACCTGGGCTAGTAGACAAACTATCAAAGGATTCATAGTTAACTGTGGATGCAAGAAACCAAGCTCTTACATGAAGCTGAGCTCCCTTGCTATGGATTGGAGCTCACCAACCCATTCCACCTCCCCATTGTCCCTGTCCACACTCAACACATTCTGAAGAAAGCTAAAAGCTTGAAGTACGCGCTCCTGGTGCTCGATCAATGCCAAACATTTCAGATAAAGAATGAGGGGAAAGACTTTCACAACCTCCAGAGGATCCTTCGGGGTTGAGATGTCTTTTGGGTGAGGGATTCCCACCCCTGGGATGACCGCACCAAGTATGAGATAGAGGCCACCAAGTATTTCTGGTTTGAACAACTTTAACATCAACCCCTTCGCTGCTCCTATCACCACCCCTACATCCAAGATGGAGGTAAGAAACCAAGAGGAGACATGTGTGTCTACCCTATATAATTCATCTGCGAGTAGGAAATCTTTCCCCAGAATGAGCTTCACAGATGGAAGTAGAAGACCTTCATGCCTCCGCAGAATTCATTTGAGTCTTTGGTCCATGATGGCTCCTTTGAAAGCCATCTGACGGACATAGTTCTCTAATTGAATAGGAGTTGCCATTCCCAAGTTTATCAGACCAGCTACAGAAATCTTAGCAATGAAGCCAAAACCCTCTGCCATTCTAACCACTACTACCAAAGCCACAGTTTACTTAATCCGGTCGAATAGACTGACTGTAGTCGATAAAGGCGATGAAGAACATCTAGAGGCTTCTCTATCAGAATCCTTACGCTGCCATCATTCATTTGACAGCAGAAAAGGGGGGGAAGGAGGATCATCCACCAGATATGGAGCGTGCAAATGCTCATCAAAGACAGGTTCGGTGAGGCCGCATAACCAAAAATGATTAGCTGTGACCATCGAAGGAGAATGTCTTGCCATAATGCTATCTTATGGCTACGATCCATCTAGAATATCATGGATTGGGTGCCCACCCTACCACCCTAACATTCCCAATAATATTATTGTATTATTAATAATAGAAATATGTTTTTGATAAAGATAAGTAGGAAACAAGGGTCTCTATCCCTTTACAAACAAGCCTCCAAGGCTAAACAACAGGCTTTAGACACGCATAAACAATAGAAAGACAACACAAGCACAACAACCCAGCTGAAAAAAAAACCAAAGGACCTACACAACACCAGATCCTGAACGAGCAAACCTAACTCCCTTGACTCTAGGATGCAAAGCAGCCACAGAGTGAGGAAGTCCTTTCTTCTTTCGTTGAACCACTGTCCAGGAAAGCTCAGAGTCAAAATCTACAGAGCAAGGTGAGAGGGGATCCTCCCGGAGCAACAACCAAGGAGGTCGCAGGAGGAGCCCCAACAGTCACCATAGCCAGATTATCCAAAGTAGGTAGAATTAAAGATAAGACTGGGGCAGAAGAAGTAGCAATTTGACCTGGAGCAGAAGGGGGAGCTGAGAGACGATCAAAAGAATCTGAAGAAATCGTGGGGTTCACAGTAGCCTCAGTTGCCAACACCCCCTCAGAGATTGCCTCAAGAGGGTGAGCATCCCCTGAGAGGAATCATCCCCTCGAGAAGAATCATCCTCTAGAGATGCAATCATAGTCAAATGGTCCAGAAGAGCGTCTTTCCACCAAGTAGCAGCACCCTTGCAGCGTGAGAGAGGACAACATAATTAATAAATATGTTATTATTATAATTAATAATAACAGTAATATTATTTTATTATAAATATAAAAATATAATATAACATAATAGTCAATATAATGACATATAGAAGCCAATTAAATTATTAATAAATATTTTTAGAAATATTTTTAATTAAAAAAAATGCATGTATAGTGTGCTTCAATAGATAAGTAGAGGTAAAAGGAATTAATTTAGAATATAATTGGTAAAAGGAACTAATTTAGAATATAATTCAGTTGAGAGGTGTTATAAGTGTTAAGACTGGAAGCACAACTCAATTACAGAAAAGAGTAATAAACAGCACATAGATTAATTAGAAAGCAAAAATAATAGAGACACCAGATTTATCGTGGTTCACCAAACTTGGCTACATCCACACTGAGAAGAGGAATTTATTATTGCTGAAAGAATTGAGTTTTACAATGTGATATCCAGCATACATAATGCTTCATCATACTTCAAACAAAGAATATGAATAGACAAACAATTGGTGGGAAAATAATGTGTCCGTTGGTCTTCATTTCCTAACAATCTCCCACTTGAAGGTCAACAGATGCTGCAACTCACCAATCATTCCCCTGCTCTAAACTTTCGGTCACTTCTTCTTAACCAGACCAAGAGAAGTCTTGGCACATTCGAACTTCTCTTTGGGAACAACCTTGGTGAAAATGTCTGTCGGATTGACTTTTGTGCCAATTTTTGTAACTTGTAACTTGCCCTCTTCAACCACATGACGAATGAAATGAGCATGTATGTTGATATGTTTAGAACGATGCTGAGATGAATGATTGTGAGCCATAAAAATGGTGCTGCGACTATCACAAAACATAACATAGTCACTTTGTTGGCATCTCAAATCACTAAACAATCGTTGTAACCAAAGCATCTCCCTAGCACCTTCAGAAAGAGCCATGTACTCACCTTCGGCAGAAGAAAGAGCAACAGAATGTTGTAGCCTCGAGACCCAACTAATGGTAGCTCCAGCAAACAGAAAAACATAGCCAGTAGTAGATCTCCGTTTATCTAAATCTCTGGCAAGATCAGAATCAGTGAAACCTTGTAGCTGTACCTTATTGCCACCAAAACACAAAGCATAATCAGAAGTACCTTTAAGATACCTTAATATCCATTTGACGGCTTCCCAATGAGGCTTACCGAGATTGCTCATGAACCTGCTCACAACTCCCACTGCATGAGCAATATCGGGACGAGTGGAGACCATAGCATACATAATGCTACCAATAGCCGATGTATAAGGAACACCTTGCATAAACTCTTTATCCTCTTGTGTTTTGGACACAAATCAGAAGATAAACGAAAATGGGCAGCAAGAGGAGTAGAAACAACCTTCGCATCAACCATACCAAATTTGTCTACAACCTTGTCAATGTATGCCTTTTGTGACAACATGATCTCCCTCTTTTGTCTATCCCTAGCGATAGTCATTCCAAGAATCTTCTTGGTTGGGCCTAAGTCTTTCATAGCAAATCTCTTAGCTAATTAAGACTTCAATTTAGAAACAATCCTCATACTTGTGCTGGCTACCAACATGTCATCAACGTAGAGCAAGAGAATGACAAACTCACCATTAGGAAGTCGTTTATAATAGACACAAGGATCTGATTCACATCTCAAGACGTTTTGCTCAGTCATAAAGTGATCAAACTTGAGATACCATTGGCGCAGGGCTTGCTTGAGCCCATACAAGTTGCGCTTTAATCTGCAATAAAGATGTTCTAGTCCCTATTTTTTAAATCCTTCCAGTTGTTCCATGTACAGCTCTTCATCAACGTCACCATGTAAAAACACTGTCTTGACATCCAACTGATCAAGTTCAAGATCCCAAACTACAACCAAACCCAAAATTGCCTGGATTGTGGTCATTCTCACAACTGGTGAGAAAATCTCATTAAAATCTATACCTTTCTGTTGATCAAACCCTTTGACAACCAGTCTAGCACGATAGCGTTTGTTGCCCCCATCTTCCTCTTTCAACTTGTATACCCAACTATTCTTAAAGGGTCTTTGATTAGGCGAAAGTGGCACTAAATCCCAAGTGTTATTAGCCTACAATGAACTCATTTCATCTTGCATCGCCTCTTGCCATTTCAAAGAGTCAACTGCCTTGCAAGCCTGTTTATAAGTAGTTGGATCAGGTTGATCAGAAATCAAAAGTTCAGGCTCTACCTCCTCTGAATACAATAACTCATAATTAGAAATTTTGGAAGGTCGTCTCCTCTCCCGGGTAGACCTCCTTAATTGAGGACCCTCCTGTTGCAAATTTGAGTCTTCCAAATTCATTTTCTACAACTGATTTTGAACATTTTCTATTTGATTTTGTAAATTGGCCTCATAACTCTGGCTCTGTACACTTCCCTATTGCACAATCCCCTGTGCCTGCACATTTCCTTGTGCAATTTCTCCAATGTTCTGCCTTTGCACATGAAAAATTTCTTGTCTCTGGATACTACCCTGTTCCAGCATAGAGCGCATATCATCATTCACAAGCTGCGTATGAGTGTGAAGAGGCAGCGAGTGTATTAGAGGAAGTGACATATAGGTCAAATCACCTCCAATGTGAGCTGCAGATGTGCCTTGACAAGGCTGTGTGGAGTTTGAAAAAGGCTGCAAATCATGAAGTAAGGGTTGCGTTTGCACTTGGGCAAGCAGCGAATAAGATTAACTTGGCTACGTAGGAGCTAGGGAAGTCAAATTACTTCCAACGTCAGCTACAAGTGTGCCTTCTGGTATTTGAAGAGGTTGCGTTGTATTTGAAAAGAGCTATGAATTGTTAAGTAGAGGTTGCGTTGCAAATAAAGGCAGTGAACTTGCATTTGGGGGCAACATATGTGTTAAGGGAGGCAACATGTGATTTGGTGAGGGCAGCGATGCACCATTTAGAGGCTGCATAGAATGTGAAAGGAGCTGGAAGCCAATTAAAGGCTGTGTGGAGGTATTAGGAGGCAGCAAGCAAGTGGTAGGAGGCTACATAGAAACACAAGAAGATTGGAAACTAACAGAAGAAACATTTCCTTGTTTCTGAACCATATCATTTCCATTATCAAACAAATCAACTGATATGTAATCTTTTGAAGATGTATTTTCTTTGTGCAAACCTGGGAAAACTTTTTCGTTGAAGACGACATCCCGACTGCGAGTGACCTTTTTGGCGATGGGATCCCACAACCTGAATCCATACTGATCCTCGCCATACCCAACAAAAATACACTTCTGTGATTTGGGATCCAATTTGGATCGTTTCTCATGAGGAATAAGAGCAAATGCTTCACATCCGAACACCCGTTGATGATTATAAGAAATACATTTGCCCAACCACCTTTCCTCGGGAATGTTAAGATTTAACCGAGATGAAGGAGCTCGATTAATGAGGTAAACCGTTGTGTTACAAGCTTCTGCCTAGAACTCTTTTCCCAGTCCATCATTGGAAAGCATACACCGTGCTTTTTCCAAAATCATTCTATTTAACCTCTCCGCAGCCCCATTTTCTTGCAGTGTATAAGGAACAATTTTGATTCTTCGAATACCATTGTCAGCACAAAAACTATCAAACTCTAGTGAACAAAATTCACCGCCATTATTAGTTTGCAAACACTTGATATTATGCCCACTCTGATTTTCAACTAGAGCTTTAAAATTTTTGAATTTGCTGAACACTTCAGATTTTTTATTGAGCATAAAAATCCAAACTTTCCTAGTGCAGTCATAAAGGAAAGTCAAAAAATAATTAGAACCTCTAAGAGAAGTTACCTCGGTTGGCCTAAAAATATCCAAATAAACCAGCTCCAAAGGTGAGGTGTTCTTCTCATGACCCATCTTCCTGAAGCTAATCCACTTCTGCTTGCCGTAAAGACAATGTTGGCAAAAATCCAAATCCACAGATTTCAACCCCAGTAATTGTTCTCTTTTGATAATGACTTCAAGACCTTTCCTACTCATATGTCCAAGCCGTTGGTGCCAAAGCTCGGTTTTGTTGTCCGTCAGTGTCATAGTAGCTCCCACTTGAGAGTCATTTTCAAAAACATATAAACTGCCCTCTCTATTTCCTTTGGCAATCTGCAGGACACCTTTAGTAACCTTCCATGAATCTGGATAGAAGGTAGTATTGCAACCTTGTGAAAATAGTTGGGTTATAGAAATCAGATTCTTTTTTAGTTTTGGGACATGCCTAACATCTTGCAAAAGCCACTTGCTTCCATTCTTGGATTGTAGGAGAACATCACCTTTACCATTGATGTCCAATGAATTGTTATCCCCCAAGTAGACTTTCCCGAATTGTCCTCCTTGATAATTTGAGAAGGCATCCGTACAAGAGGTGGCATGAAAGGATGCACCCGAATCTAGAACCCATGAGTTTGAAGTGGTTTCACTTACGGATAAAACCAAAATATTATCATCCTTGTCATAAACAACATTAACCTCGCCGTCTTTAACCTTCTCTTGTGCCTTCTTATAGGAATAACAATTTTTCTTGGTGTGACCGGGCTTACCGCAAAACCAACAGTCGCCAACTCTACCTCTGGATTTTGACCTCTTTGCTGATTTTGATCTTCTTTTGTTATTGTCTTTGCCTCTATTATGAGGCCTTCCTCTACTAACAGCGGTTAAGGCTTCGCCGAAAGATATTTCTTGGTTCTTTCTACGCATATCTTCACTAAGGAGTGTAGCTGCTACGTCATCAAAAACCAATTTTGTTTTGGCTGCAATTGAAGTGCTTATGGCCATCACAACACCTTCCCAGCTGTTGGGTAATGAGCATAGCAGCAAGATTGCTTTAATTTCATCTTCCAACTTTATCTCCACTGAAGTTAGTTGGGTAAGTAAGGTATTAAACTCATTCAGATGGTTTGACATAATTATGCCTTCTTTCATTTTCAGGTTATAAAGCTTTTTCATAATAAAAACTTTATTGGATGCTGAAGCCATCTCATACATCTTAGAAAGTTTATCCCACAACTCCTTCGAAGTCTTCTCTGCTGAAACATTAAACAATACACTGCTGGACAGCGAGAGGAAAATCGTAGCTCTTACCTTCTTATCCATCTTGTCCCACTCTTCATCCGTCATCGAGCTTGGCTTCTTTGCTACCCCTTGAAGCGCGAGTGAGAGGTCTTGTTTTATTAGCAAAGACTCCATTTGCACCTTCCACAGTCCAAAATTCTGACCGGAGAACTTCTCAATCTTTTGTTCCTCCATGACTCGAAAATCCAACACCAATTTTTGCAACCAACTATACCATTACCGTACAACTCTGATACCAATTGTTAAGACTAGAAGCACAACTCAATTGCAGAAAAGAGTAATAAACAGCGCATAGATTAATTAGAAAGCAAAAATAATAGAGACACCAGATTTAGCGTGGTTCACCAAACTTGGCTACATCCACACTAAGCAGAGGAATTTATTATTGTTGCAAGAATTGAGTTTTACAATGTGATATCCAACATATATAATGCTTCATCATACTTCAAACAAGGAATATGAATAGACAAACAATTGGCGGGAAAATAATGTGTCCGTTGGTCTTCATTTCTTAACAATAAGTGGCATTAAGGAGATGACTATGACCAAACTAAAAAGAACCAACATATTGTTTTTAAAATTATAAAGCAAGCGTTTTACTTTTATTAAATGAATGCACCTAAAAAATATAAAGTAACTATTTTATATTTAAAAAATATATAACCTACATATTGTTTTAAATGAAAGAACACAAGAATTAAATTATATCGTAAATATATATTTCTAGAAACATTTGTAATTAAAAAAATTTCAAGTATAGTTTATAAATAATAGGCATAAACTATATGTGTAAAAAATTCTTAAATTTAATGGGTGCACAAATAAAACTATTAATCACTAGTAAAGTGAACAATAGTAGTGCCCAAAGGTAGATACTAAAAAGATATTATAAAATAAAAAAGCTATTGTGCAGGCTTAAATTTCCCTTGTCAAGAATTTTTTTAATGATGGTTATCCATTTAAGGTGCCCTTAAAATACTAAAACATATTTTAGTATAAATAAACTTATATATAAATTAAATATAGAGATAATCATAATCCTCTATATAAATTTTGATGGTTTGTCAAAAATATATATCTCTTTTCATATGATACACTCTTTTTAAAATTTTGATTATATTTTAATGTAAAAATGTTTGAATTTAGGTTTTAGAGCCTATTATAAAATGTAAAGTTATATTTTAGAAAGAAATATATAAAAATATTATAAAATAAAAAAGCTACTATAAAAATAAAAAATTGAATGTAAAAATTATATTTTAGAAAGGAATATATAAAAATATTATACAATAAAAAAAGCTATTATAAAAATAAAAACTGGAGGACAATTTAAAATCCATAATAAGAGCAAAACTATTCAACTCATAGTATGCAAGATAAAAGATAAATAGTACTTTTATCATTTTAAATTATATTTTAATAATTTTTGAGTGACAAGTATCTTTTATTTCTTAACATCAAGAAAAATAAAATAAATAATAGAACCTAAAATAATAACCAAATAAAAGCTAAATTTATATGTTCACATGTGCATAATAGATTAAGATAGATATCTTAATACATCTATCTAAAAGGACCCAAAATAATAACCAAATAAAAGTTAAAATTTATGTGTTCATGTGTATAATAGATTAATATAGATATCTTAAATACATCTATCTAAAAGGCCTTGAAGAATATCAAAATATAGAGGCACTTATATTGATATTGTGGGCGATGGTGTTAGATAGATGTATTTATAGATTGATATCTCTCCATGTTAGATAGATGTATTTATAGATTAATATCTCTCCCCATTAAATAGATGTATTTAATATTTATAGATTAATATCTCTCCCCATTAAATAGATGTATTTAAAATAGATGTATTTAAAATATCTATATTAATTACGCCGAGAGGTGTAGAGTGTGTTAAGAAAAACAACTTTCGAAACATTAAAAAAACAATAGCTGACAAATGCAAAATTAATAATTGAAACGTATATAAAACATAAATGTTTGAAAGTCTCCGTAAACAACCAAAAATAAAATCACTAATTACAAACCCAAGAAAATAAAAACAAGAAGCGGAAGAATCAACCAAAATCATAGGTATGAATTTATGAAATAATGATGTTAATCATTTAATATTGCTATAATATTAAAAAATTCAAATTCAATATTAAAAAAATTTGTGCATTTCGTTTTTGTTTTCTGTAAACTTTATTAGGTGTTAATCATTTCATATTGCTATAATATTAAAAAATTCAAATTCAATATTAAAAATATATTACCATAGTTTATTAGGTTTAGAATTCACTCAACTATATAGCTTTAAATTTCTCCTCACTTTTAACCAATATTTTTCTAGAACTAAATTTATAAAATAAAAACCCTAAATTTTAACCTAAAACAAAACCCTAATAAAATATAATGTTATAAAATATTACTTTAGGACAATTTATTTTTATAAAACATGAGCCATTAAAAAGGAAATAAATTAAATTTTATTATGTATAAAATAAAATAAAATAAAATCAATGCCTCCATAGTAAAATCTATAAAATATAACTTTTATTGTTGAATATACTTTGCTCCTTTTTAGTACCTGCCATTGCAATGAGTTCACACTTATCTAGTTATTAATCTATTGATTGCAAACCAATCAAAAGATAGGATTATTTTTCTTGTTGGACAAATTTGATTCAAATTTGTACTTTTCCTATGTCAACATGATAAAATTTTAACCAAAACTTATTTAGAAATGATTTATCTCTATTGTCATTGGCTGAAAAAAATGACCTCTTCTCTGCGGATTGTCAGATTGTCGGATTGTCGGGAGAGTGCAACAAAAAACTATAAATGCAGAGAGAATTTTGGTTTGAGGGGAGCATGTGGCACGTAAACAAGTTATGAACACAAATTTTGTCTCCCACTAGTTAAGTCATGCCTAAATGGATGGCGATTAATTTTTTGCTTCATTAGCTAAAATAATTTAATTTTAATTTAGTTTTTAGACTTCTACGCATTTTATTTTATGTAATTAGATTATTTTAGGGATTTCAATTTTATTTACTCAAAAATTAAAAATCATGGATTTCAATTTTATTTAGTCAAAACTTTAAAATCTATAGTATCATGAATTTAATTATATTTTTTATTTTATTCTTCAAACTTACAATATTTTAATGCATTTTAAATTATAAAAGTATTAGTATTATTACATTAATTAATTTTTTAATCATTATAATCATTATTATTATATTATTATTATATTATTTAATCATTATTATTAGTGAAAATATGAACATTGGATATTTAATATCTTAGGCAGACATTTCAAATCTATCCACACTATTATTATATTATGTAATTATTCTTCAAACTTACAATATTTTAATACATTTTAAATTGTAACAGTATTCAACATTATTACATTTTAATATTTTAGGCAGACATTTCAAATCTATCCACACCCAGTTAGGGTTAGGGTTCTACACATTTTATTTTATAAAATTAGATTATTTTTGGGATTTCAATTTTATTTAGTCAAGAGTTAAAAATTTAGGATTTCAATTTTATTTAGTCAAAAGTTAAAAATATATAGTATCACGAAAAATATTTTGCCATGTTAATACATTTTTTATTTTATTCTTCAAACTTAAAATATTTTAATGCATTTTAAATTATAAAAGTATTAGTATTAATACATTTTAAGTAAATATTTGTGTTATTTAATAGACTTTGTAAAAATTTAGTTTTATAGTTAAGAAATATTTTAGTTCTATTTTATTTTTACCAAATTAGATTATTTTTGAGATTTCAATTTTATTTACCCATGACATTTCAACACTCTTCAAAAATTAATTTTTCAATTATTGGAATGCAATTTGTCTATACAACTACGTGGCACTTGTTTATTTATACGATATAAATTAAATTTTATTAAACTATATTTTATCATATGAAATAAAAAGGAGCAAAGTATATTCAACAGTCTTATTCCAATTCCAACTATACAGTTGTCATGTCCCCATATCTAGACACTGTTAAAATACAGATTTGAACATAATAAAGATGGTTTCTAAAATATTATTTTGGATGACAGAAATAATTACATACATTATATATTATTTAATAAATAATATTATTGTATAAATATTTTATTATAATTAAATTAAAAATATATCTAATAATATAAATTGAAATATACTTATAATTATCTTACTTTATAATATAAAAACAAATAATATAATATAAATCATATATCATATAAATGATATAGTATAAATAATATAAAATATATAATATATCATTTATTATAATAAATGATATAATATAAATATAAATAAAATAAAATAAATAAACATCTTTTAACCTATCCTCTCATGATAACAGAGTTACGTATGGTTAGAACTAGTTTTACCACAAAAGGGAATTAATATAAAGTAATAAAAATTATAAGAGGGTAAGTATGTCTTTTACCACCAAGCATAATAAGAGACGTGCCTCTTCGAACATATCTCGAAAGAGAAATAAATAAAGGTTGTGAGATAGAAGGAAAACATCAGGGGAAGAAAATATAAAAGGAAAGACAACATAAATTAATATATAGAGATATCTACATCAGCAGCAAATGAAAAGAATGATTCTAGTAAAAATAAATAAATAAATATAATATATATAGTAGATAAAGGATGTGATGCCCTGATAGAGATCGGTACGATTAAACATTATTAAAAATTATATTCATGATAAAAATATAATAATAATGATACGATAATAACAATTATATATATATATATATATATATATATATATATATATATATATATATATATAATTGTAATATTATAATGATAATGAATAAGTAATATATTAAATAGTGATGTTAATAATAAAATAACAATAAAATTCAAGTGCTGGCGAGCAATCAAATATATATATATATATATAATACTATTAATAACATATGTAATAATATAATATAGAGATATTATTAATATTATAACAAATACTATAATATATAAATATTAAAGAATAGGCATGAGACTGACTCAAGAAGAGTCACAACAGACAAAAAGGGACACTATAATAATAAAGGCAAATTGTATGTTTTGAAATGTGTGTGGAAACTGCATGTATTGCATTTTATGAATTCAACCAGGAGAGGGAATGCATAGACCTTAGTAGATTGCTTAAAAACCCCATCTAGGTTCCGTCCCCATAGGCCCGAGACCAGGATTGGGCGTTATGCCCCTTTGGCCTGAGTCAAGGGATTGGACCATGAAGGGATGGGGGTCCCACATTGTAACATGCCCCTTTGGCCAGAGACGAGGGATTCGGCAAAAGGACCAGCCACCATAGGCCCGAGTCAAGGGATTGGGCAATAGGATTGTGGTAGGCCTTTGGCTACTAAGGGCTTATGTGTTTATCTCCCCCGGCAGCATGAATGTTTTTCTTTTATCTATGTGTTTCAAATTACAAGTGTGTTTATGTTGGACTAATGAATACTAGATATTAAAACTAACATGTAGCAATATGGACTTGAATATACATGATGCTGCAGGTACTAATTCAAAATAATGTGTGATCTATTCAACCCAAGGTTACCCCTATAAAAGAGAAGAAACCCTAAACCTAATTCACAAGCGAATTCTAGGGCAAGTCGGGTAAGGGACATTACAGTCATCAATTTAATTTTCTTTTTTTTGGCATAATAAATTTAATATATTTATTTTTAAAAAACTAGCATATCTATATTTAAAAAATATATCTAAAATAAGTAGAGAGGCACCTATTCCACCTATGTGTGGTAAATTGATTAAAAAATAGGCGTCTGTATTTTAGATATATTTTTTAAATATAGATATGCTAGTACTATTATTTTTAAAGGCTAATTAATTTTTTCAGCATAACGATCCAAACATTGTGAGAATAAAAAACCTATGGAGTGAACAAGAGTGTACGGTCCAAAGACCATGAGTTTTATTGTAGACACAATGCGTTAAATAGATGTATTTAAAATATCTATATTAATACTATTACTTTTAAAGGCTAATTAATTTTTTCGGCATAAAGATCCAAACGTTGTGAGATACTAAAAAACCTATGGAGTGAACAAAACTGTACGGTTCAAAGACCATGAGTTTTATTGTAGACACAATACATGAGTCAAGAATTTCATTCTAAGCATAATGTATGTCATAACACAATCTATAATAGTAAAATTTGACTACAAGCATAATGCATGTCAAATTTATATTCCATCCTATACATACAATATAAAAAAGACTTAATCCTTTATAAACTCTCTGTAAACCATTTTACTTCACCTATAATCTAGACCAGTTGACTCCATTCCAAATTTAGATTGAACAAATATCTGTAACCGTTCAAAATTGCACAAAGCTAACAACCTATCCACATTCCCCAACGGCGTACCCCATTAACATTCTAATTGAGCTGAATAGTCGTCACGTGGACTTTTCAAATCCGCGTATAAATATACAAGAACAGTAAATTGGCCATTAAATAAATTCATTTTTCCATTTTCCTCCATTACAAAACTGCGATACCCGAAACTGAAAATTTGGCGGGCTTCATTCAAAAAAGGGAAACGAAAAGTACAAAGCTTTGCTTTCCACTCCCTCCATTTGAATCAAATTCCTTCAATTCAAAAACCCAATTCATTTGTTCTTCAAACAGGCTTTGCCCCGTTCATAAAATTGCCTTGTTGGCTGTAAGCGATTTTTTTTCCTTTCTCCTTCCTTTTTTAGGGTTTGTCGGGTGCTTTGATGAATGCAATGGAACCAGATACGTTGGCTGTAGCATTAGAGGAAGAGGACCCGCTCTGCGAGGTTTTGTTGGCTACTCCCCACAGCCCAAAAGCTTCTCCGGTGGGGTTGTTGGCTTATTATCCGTGGTGGCCGGAGCAGGAGGAAGTAAGTTCCAAGGATGATCTCCAAGATGATGACGGCGATGTTCGCACGGTAGGTTTTGATTCACGCCTCCAGTTTAGGAGGTTTTTATATTTTTATTTTTTTAATTTAGGGAAAAAATCATGGCGGAAATGAAACTGGTTTTATGTGCCTAGGGTTTTAAATTTTTAAAAAAAGGCTAATGGGGTTTTAAGCTTAAAGTTTTCATGCCTTGAGTTTATTAGAATTTTTTTAGATTGTGTTTATTATACTTTTTACTCTTTAGAATTTGAATCGAAGGTCAAATATGTTTAACATTCCTAGGGTTTGAAGTTTATAGATTTTAACCCTCGTATGATAGTTTTTTTTTATTTTTTATTTTTTTTGTTGTGTTTGAAGGAAAAATTGGTTTTAAATGTTCAATGTTTTAAAATTTGACAGGGATTTTAAACGTTTCATGTTTGAAGCTTTTATTGTCCCGAGTTTTGTATATCTTCTTTTGCTTTTGTTTTTGAGTGTGTTTTGAGGAAAATTTGTTACCGTGTGCTAAAGGTTTTAAATTTTCTCAGTGGTTGTTATTTAGGTTCAGTAGGATTTTTGAAAAGCATGTCTAAATGAAATTTAGTTTTTATGTGCTTAGAGTTTTAAAGTTTGCAAGAGATTTTTATTTTTCAAAGCTCATGATTTCCAACCCTCCGGATTAGTAGATCTTCTTTTGGTTTTATCGTTTACTTGCTCAGGGTCTTACATTTTGCAAGGATTTTTAAGGTTTCAAAGTTCAAGATTTTACACCCTGAGTTTATTAAATCTATTTTTATTTTTTTCACATAATGTCTGAAGGAAAATTTAGTTGTTTATGCTTAGGGTTTTTACTTTTACAATAGCTAAGGGTTTTAAGATAAACATTTACACATCCTGAGTTTAGTAACTTTTTTATGAATTTATTTTTTGGGTGAGTGATAAGTTGCTTTTAGGGTTGTAAGTACCAAGGATGATGAAGATGATGTCTGCTTGATCAAAAAGAGGGATCATGTCCCAAAATCACAATAAGTAGTATGTGACAAAAGCCAGACATGCGGAGAAGAAGGTAACTTCCTTCTAAAACAATAACCTAAAACAATAGGCCTGTATGCAGGAATTACAGATACAGAATGCATATTATAGGCAAAGATCATTTTCTTATAAAGCTATCTTTTTACCTTGCATGTAGTAATTTCTAAGGGCATGGATGAAAAGTAATGCATTTGTGCAAAAGTATTGCATGCAAAATGTGACCTCCTTGGTTTGATCCCATTTTAGTGAGAGATTTTTTGAACAAGACAATGTCCAGGTTGAGCAACAGAGAAGTGGCTCACAATCTGTCAATCTTAACAGCAATATCATTCTTACCTTATCTCCTGTTAGACTAGGTAAACCAGCTACATTGTGGTTTAACATCCCACAAGTGATGGTCCTAAGCAAGCCAACCACAAGTCTGAGGAGAAGGGTTCTTGAACAGAGACGTCATGACAGAGCTAGATAATAACTAATCTTCATTGACTAACCATAGATCCCAGGGTGCCTGCTAAGATATCATTCAATTGAGGTTGGTTTCTTACTGCCATATCTGCCAAGGTTGCCGTTTGTAAGGCAACAAACCTATCTGGCTTTCCTACACTCCTATCATCCTACTTAGAGTTTTTGTGTTTGTGAAGTAGAATTTTTCTATTGCCTTGTTGCTCACAGTTTGATCCTCCTAGTTTTTCCTACTACTGACAAGGACTTAGAAGTATTTGGGTTCTTGTCGAATTCTCCAAGAGTTTTGCCAAGTTTCCTTTGCAATGGTAGTCTTCAAGCATTCCATCCTTATTCCCCCTCCTTTGAACTGAAATTGGGTTTCCTTGATTGTTTCTTCCTTGTCTTGGGTGAGAAATGCTTTCCTCCATGATTCATTGGAAAATAATAAGATGGCTATGGAGTACCCATTAGCACATGAATGAAGTCAATATTTCCTTTTTATCTTCTAGTTCAGTCTTGTCCATGAAAACAACTCCTCCAAAGAGAGTTGGGTACCCGGAAGTCTACAAATCAAGCTCCTGCCTTGGTAGGTAGAAACATTTTTCTTGAATTTCAAGATATCCAATTGATGATTGGGGCCCTCCTTGGTTTACATGCATGGACTATGAACTTTACTAGGTTGATCTATCTTCCTTTTCCCAAATGCTGCCATGGCTGCATCTATTTCCTTTTTCTGGATGGTAGAATCAGAGCCAATCATTGTATCTTTGGAAATACAAGAGGGGGCATTGGATCCCCCTCAACCCAATGCCATTGGGAGAAAATCAGAGATTAGAGTCTCCTAAAACCATTGCCAAAATTCCTCACACTAACATGCTCATTTTATTTTACATTATGTTCTATTTTGATTCTTGATTTTTTTTTTTGAATTTGATTTTGTGTTCTTAGGCTTTACAATTTGTAAAGGGTTGGCTTCTAATGTTTTAAATTGTTTTTGAAGATAATATTTATGTTGTATGAATGCTTTGGTTTTATATTTCAGGGATATTAGGTTGTGAATTTGAAACCCAGTTCTTGAGTTTGGTGGCTAGTTTTTCTTGAAACGTACAAGGGAAATTTGATTTATGTGCTTTGGGTTTTAGTTTTGTGAGTAATGAAATGTCAGATTTTAGATCCAATTCAGTTTTCCATGGGAACATGTCCTTGGGATTTGAGTGATGTCTCTAATCTCTTAAGAACATGGGGACTTGGAGTGGATGTTCCCTCCCTGTCCTTTTTTTGAAAGTTTTGGGAAATCTTGGATGTTCTGGAGATGTTCCCCAAAAAGAGGGACTTCTCCCCTTTCCCCCTTTCTTTGGTCTTTTTAGGGATTTTCTGTCATCTCTTGAATGTTCCAATGCCCCCTAGCTGTCCCTGAGATTTTAGGGTGCCTCCCACATCGAACACATGAAAAATAGAAAAAGGTTTAAAATGAATAAAACCCTTAAAAACAGGCTTTTAAAACTGATGCCCATTGCTGTTTTTATATTCACTAAAAGAGGAGGAAAGGAGAAGAAGAGGAAGAGGAGACTGAGATATCAATTTGATGATGAATCTGATTTTTGAGCTTGTTGCTCAATGTACCTATGTATTATGCATGATAGACCATTTCTGTTTTTGGTATCTCTTTACATAAATCATGTTTCATATTGTCTATGATTATTAGTCCGTTAGACTGATTATGGATTCAGTGAATTATTGTTGTAGTCTTTGGAATATCAGCTTCTTTTAGTTTGTTTATATATTTTTTTGATATATAAATGCAGTTAATGGAACCACTTGTTTATGTTATTTTTATATATTTTGACTTCTTGAGCTATATTTTTTAAAAATCAATATGATATTTAATAGCCACCCCTGCTGTATCCCCACCTTTCCAATAAATATAATCTGAACAAAAAATTGCTGTCCACAAAACATGATCCCTGCCCTCATGTTCCTTGTCCCAAAAACTCGGAGAAACACTAAGAAACGCTTTTTGAGCTTGGTAGCTTTTGAATTATTAATTTATTTTTGAATACAATGCTTCTAGGGTTTTGGATTCCTACCTTGATTTTTGTAGGGTTTTTACTCTTAACATTGATAAAGAAATTTTGGTTTTCTTTGATTAGGGTGTTAGTTTCTATAGATAAGAGATTTTAGGGTTTCAAATCCTTGGATGAACAATGTATGGGCAGTATGTTAAACTGGCTCAAATTTGTGCTTGGAATCTTTGTGAACAATGGGTGAATTGGTAATTAGTTTGTTCTATTAAATTGTTTCTGTTTTGTTGAAGTTGCTAAAGAAAAGATGAATTTCTGTGATAGGATTGGTTTTGAGGATAAAGTGGTTAAGATTTCAAAATTTAACAGGAGCAATGTTTGTGCCTCAAGTTTGATTTCATTTGCTAAATCAAGTATCCCCTGTCTTGAAATGATTTTTTGTTTTTAAGGTAAAATTTGGTTTTTGTGCTTATGGTTAAGCTTTGTGAACAAAGAGTTTTTAGTGTTTCAAGTTCAGTGTAAATTTGTTAGTTTAGTCTTAGATATTTGTTTTTTGTTTGAAGGAAAATTTGATTCAGTATGCTTAAGGTTTTGAATTTTGTGAATACCAGGCGTTTAGGGTTTTAAGTACAAAGGATGAGGATGACTTGAATGTGGTGAGTTTCATGGATATTTACTTTGGTTTTTTTATTTAAAGGAAAATGTATTTTTCAATATTCCGGGTTTTGAATTTTATGAAAGAGAGGTCTGCATTGTTTTAAATTATTTGTAAGTTCAAGTTTATGCCCCGAGTTTGGTAGAATTTATGTTGAAATGTTTTTTTAGGTGGATATTTCATTTTGTGTCCATAGATTTCCAAGGATGGTATATCTCTTGTACTTTCAAGTCCTTGCATTGGATTTGGTAACTTTTTGTTAGTTTAGGCGTTTGTTTTCCCTTGATAAGGGTGTTTTAATGTTTCTAATCCTTTAAATGGTTATTGTGTTGAAGTGGACTTTTGTAGTAAGGAGGATGGTGAAGTTCATCTTGTAGCTCAAATTTCATACCCTTAGTTTGATAATTCCTGTTTTGAAGTGGATTTTTAACTGTCTAAGCAAAATTATTTGCATTTCAAGGGGTTTAAGTTGTATGAATGAGGTTTGTAGGGTTTTAAATTACTTGTAAAGATAGTGGTGATATTGCAAGTTCAGATCCCAGGGCTGAGTTTGGTAGGTTTTTTTTGAAATTGATACCAACAATTTGTTGTCTGCCTTGGGTTTTACATATATTTTAGGGTTTCAAATTGTTTGCAGGGGTAGTGTGTGCTTCAAGTTCAAATTTATGTCCATAAATAGGTAGCGATTGCCTTGGATTGTCTGTGTTTATTATCTTAAATTTCTCAATAATGGGTTATTCTAAACCGTATGATTAAGTTTGTAGAAATGTGGAAGTACACATTATTTTCCACATCAAATCAGATGGTAACTGGCCTAAAGTGCTGATGTTTCTTGTCAATGTTGTCATAGTAGCCACATTCGTAAATAACAAAAAATGTGTAAAACTTCATCCATTTAGATTATTATTGTTTTTAAATTTTTTTTTTTCTTTTGCTGGTATGGATCTTATGCAACTGTAACCCCTATTTCCAGCCTGCTAATAATGTCTACTGTTTAAATTTCTGTTGACAAAGCACTTCATAATTTCAAAGTCATCTCAAGGGCGATGATCACATCCAAAGTTCAAATGCATTTCTCGACTTTGATAGCTCTTACTCTTGAAATGGTCTTTAAAGTTTGAAGGGAAATTTTATATTGAGTACCCGGGGCTTAAGTTTTTACTATTTTGCAAAGAATATCTGAAGTAGGCAGGTAGTGGTTTTGTTCTTGGAGTTTGAAATGTGATGTAGTTTCATTGTTTATTTTCAGCTTATGAAAGGCGGGGGACTTTTTTTGGGTGATTTGCTAATTGTTTTAGGGAAAATGACTGTTTTAATAAATACTTGGGACAGGCATATCCTGGACTCTTTGGGTGTTAGGGTTTGTAGTGAATATGTGAGATATTCTTGTTATGCTGAGAGGTGTTCTGCAGTGGCAGCAAGACATGGAACATCATGTTGTCACTGTGTACATAAAAACTAAAACACAGTTGACACATTTAAAAAAACTAAAACTATAAAATTAAAATAATATTAAAGTAACATAAAATAACTCTTAAGTAAATAAAATATAATATAAGTAGATAATATTTACTACACTTCTCAAAGTAAAAGCAAAACAAAAGAATTACCAAAATAATGAAGAATGACTTTTTCAAAAATAAAATTAAAAGGTACATACAGAAATAAAATAACTCTTCAAGTAAAAATGAAGTAAACAATGTACCCGAATGAAATAGTTCTTAAATAAAAATAAAAATGTATCCATTTAAGTATGTATATGTAGCAAAAAAAGTAATTCTAAACTCTAAAGTAACATAAGATAATTTTGAAGTAACATAAAATAATTCTAAAGTAAATAAAATAGCTTGAGACTGATATCTATTGGCATTTTTAGATAGATGTATTTAATATATCTATATGAGTCATATTGTTGGCTTGGACATGATTTTTGGTGTGTTATATACAAAACTGTACAGGGATAGTGCTCAGAACCTTAGAAGTTCAGTGATTTTATTATGTTCTTGAGTTTGCCATGCTGTGTGTGTTGGTCCTGTCTAACTTTTTGGTTGCTGTACAAATTGTACAGGGTGCAGGCCTCAGGAACCTGGGGAACACATGTTTTCTCAATGCAGTTGTGCAGTGTCTAACTTACACCCCACCTCTGGTCAGTCACCTCAAGAATACTCATCATTCAACTCCATGTAAGCTATTTATTTACATCAACTGATGTGCCTGCATGTATTTGTCACATTTTTTGCTTGATGCCTTGTTAGTTCTAATGTTCAGGTTTCAATTATTCATGTTTTTTTAATGTTCAGCTCCATTTGATTTTAAAAATGGATGCCTTTGTTAACATGCCAATTCAAATGCAGGTGAACATGAAGGATTCTGTGCATTCTGTGCTCTACGAGAACATGTAGATACAGTATTGTCGTCATCTGGGCGAATTGTTGAGCCTCTGAAGCTGGTTGATAATCTAAGCAGTATCCTTCTCGTGTAGTGTTTTATAGGATTGACATCCATTTCTGTCTGCTGTTTTAATTTTTGTTCTATTTGTGCTTCTTATTTTTAGTATCTTACCATAACTTCATATTTGGTATAGACCATGTCATTATATTCATTTTTTTGTTCTCCATTTTTTTCCCTGTTAAAATTTTCTGTTTCCTCTTTCTGATGTCTTTTCCTTGATTTTATTCATTTAGACTTATCATCTTCATTTGAGAAATATCAACAAGAAGATGCACATGAATATATGCATTGTTTGCTAGAAGCATTGCATAAAAGCACATTGTCTCCGAAGGCTGCTCAAGCATGCTTGCTTTTGCAAGGAGATAGCTTTGTGAAGGAATTGTTTGGTGGGCGTTTAAGAAGTCAGGTTTGTAGCCAAATAAATTGACATTTTAATTTACATTACAAGGCAATGCCATTTTATATCCATGATCGGAAACTAGTGAGTACTATTGAACTCTGCTTTTCCCATTTTCATATGCACTGCAATTGCAACCATTGTTTGTGGTGCATTGGTCCAACTCTATGTGTTGCATTTATCTTGTTTTGTCAAGTAGAGAATGCTTGAATAATGATAATTATACTGGTTCCATTTGTTTCAGATAAGATGTGTGGAATGTGGACACTGCTCTGACAGCTTTGAGCCACTGATTGATCTAAGTCTGGAAATCAACAACTCAGATTCAATAACTGAAGCATTAGAATCCTTCACTGCAGTGGAAACAATTGACTGTGATGACAAATATGAGTGTGAGAAATGCAAACTTGGCAAGTCTGTATTCAAACAGCTGACAATTGACAGGGCACCTGAGGTTCTCTCAATCCAACTGAAGCGCTTTATCAATACAGGGACCATTGGGACCAAAATACTTAAAGATGTGTCATTCCCTCAAATATTGGATTTGAAGCCATTTGTTAACAACGGTCAGGATATGCAGGTATTTTTAGCTGCTTTCTCTTGGTTTGTAACTTATTTCTATTTTGACATCTAATACAGATTTAAAGCGCTTTGTTAAGAAAGATTAGGATATGTAGGTATAATTAGCTTTTCCTTGGTTTACAACTTATTTCCATTTTGACATCTAATACAGCTTGTGTACATGAATTGTAGGGAGATTTGAAATATGAACTATATGGTGTACTTGTTCACTCTGGATGGACAATGAATTTTGGGCATTATTACAGCTTTGCCCAAACCTCACCTGATGTCTGGCACAAGCTGGATGACTCCCAGGTTTCAATTCTTTCACTATTTTTTTTAATATGTTAATCTGCAGTATTTAGTGTTTAGAAGTGCCATTAACATATTATAATATGATCTTCAAAGCTATGACAATTTTGTTGTTGATCAGGTGACTATAATATGTATCCTGTGAAAGATGCTTACAATAAACAATAATGGCAGATGTCTCAGTTATGATTGCTATAGATTGTTTACGTTATTAGGATTGAAGTTCAAGTTGTTCCACATAATTGTTGTCATATGGTGTTTATGTTCTAGTCCATTACAGAACTTTAATGCAGTTATTCCAAGTTTCTGTTAATTGTCTATCCTGCTGGTATACAAAATTTTGAAGTCTTGAAAATAGAGTTACATGTCTTTGATGTTAGTTGTGTGCAGGCAGAGTTTTAGGATGTGCTCTTGACATCCATTATTTGTGTGACAATACAAGCTATATTTTGAATTGCTTATAGAGAATTTTCATTTCCCTGTGCAAGTGTTTGTTGGGTTTATGTCTGGGCAGTGGTGGAGTTTTTAATTTCACTTTTTTTTTCCAGGTGAGGGTTGTTGACATAGACACTGTGCTTCAACAACAGGCATACATTTTATTCTACTTTAGACAAGGAGCTGAATGGTTTCAAGGTTCAGCAAGAGAAATCTCAAAGCATATGCCAGTAGAATCTCCAAAGTCTGTGTTGGATGATTCTAATGCCAACGATGATTCTGATTCCTTGACAGATAAGGAGTCTCCCAGAACAATATCTGATAGTCAAAAGGGCCTTGAGTCTCTCGGGACAATTTATGACAGACGAAACAGCCTGAAAGAGGAAAACAGCATGGTTTCTCCTGGCTTTACATTTGAAGTTACAGAGACTCTGAAGCAGGGGAATATGTGTGAGGCTAATGAGCTTCTCTCTGGTGCAATGGACATGCCAAGTAAACCGATCAATGTGATTGTATCTGGTGAGAAAGAAGCTGCAATGGAACCATTTGTCCCTTTAAGTTCACCGTCAGCTGAGAGACCATTCATTGCAAACTGTTCACATTTATCAGGCAAGGAAAGGATCTCCGCAGAACCAGTCTTGAGTTTTCAAGAAATGCAGCAAGATGAACAAACACCCAAGCATTCAAGGAATATGGTGGCAGAGGATAGTGAGGACATGCCAAAATATTCAAAGAAAACCAAAGTACTGGGAGATGAAGGAATGCCAAAGTCTTCAACTAAAATCAAGGCACAGGGAGGCGAGGAAGTACCAAAACCTTCAAGGAAATCCAGTATTGACAATGTGATCAGTTCGGAAATGAAGTGTTCACAAGGTACGCCAAATTCTATTAAAAAAGTATTGAACAATATGCCTGGTGATCGACGTGCCTGCTTAATGCAGTTTGTTCAACCTAACAATAATTCTTTTCAAACTGCAAAGAAAGAAACTACTCCACATAGCAGGAAAAAAAGGAATACCCCAATTAAGGATTCTGTCAGGGGTAAAAGACAGAAGCAGAATGGGGTTGAGGACAAAAATAGTCCTAGAGCCAGAAGTTCTAAAGCTGCTGGTTCATCTATACATTTCAGTCAGGGTTCACAAGAGAAACATGAAAACTTTATTACTCTAGAAAATGATCCATACAACTTTGAGGATGAAATTGAACAAATAACTCAGTATTCATGCAGAACAAGTGAAGTCAGATCAAACAGTAAACTAGACACGTCATCTTTCCGTTTCCCTGCAGAATATAAAAACGATATATCCCGTAAGGTAAACATGCAGAGACCTAAGCAACTAAAGGGTTGATCTTTGGATAGCGATGGGTTTACTTGCTCGCACTCACAGAATCCCATTTGTTGGATTGTTGTGCAGAAGGAGTTGTAATTAATACTGCCAAGCATAGAATTTCTGCCACTGAAGCTGGTGATGGTCTGTGTTGTTCACTTCCACATGGAATTCAGACCTTTCCATCCATAGCTGTCTCCTCTATTTGAGACTTCTTTGTAAATTGTAATTTGAAATTTGTTATTGTTTCTCAAGCCTGATACTAATCATTATGTGAAACAAACCAATGATGCTCTACTAGCAGCTTAATTTAATAAGGCTTGTATGTTTGGTGTGGAAGGAACATCTTACCAGCCTTATACTGAGGAAGCAGCTGAGCCAACCTTCTTATCAATAAGGGAGCAGTTTTGCAATCATCGAGTATCTTTACTTTGTAATTTTGTAGCTGCCAATTTTGGGGAATGATCCTTGATCTTCCTCTTGCAATAAAACTTACTTTGAGATGATCTACCATAAGAGTGGGGACCAATGTGAAAATCTGAGTGCTACTTGATGACAATTTTCCATAAAGGTTGCCATGTCCAATTTTGTAACAAGATATCAAACAATCAGAGTCCTAATTCAAAATTGAATTTGTTTATGTTTCTTGCAATAATGAAATTTGAAAGCCTTAGTTGCTTTGATGCTTGGCAAGGTTGCTTATTATGTTATGATGTATGATTTTGAAAAAATATATTAAATATTGCATTAAAATGTAATGCCATAAATGCATGTTTGCCATGGGTGTTCCATTCCACAGTATAATATTAGTTTTTTATGTTATTTTGAGTATTTTTTTTATTGTTAGATTAAAGCCTTTAATTTTGAATGGTGGTTCTTTGATTGTTGTGCTTACTATCAAATTATTTGAAAATTTGAAATCACCAAATCCAAACTAGCGTCTCTGGAACTTCCTAATCTACAGGGCAACTTTTAGAAAAGAAAATGCATTTGTAAATATCCCTGTAAGTCCAAGATCGAGCAAGGTATTGAAACCTCCACTCTGCTCCTGCCAAGCAAATTAAGTAGTCTTTTAGTAATAAAGATTAAACATTGCATATCTGCCTGTTAGCCATTTGGTCTTCATGGATCACTTTAGGTCTGTGGATATACTCTACAAAGGCTAGTGGTCCCTCTTCCATGTCTTATGCCTGTAGTTGCTACCTTGCACTTGTAGGGTTTGGAACATGTTAACATGTTCCTTGTTGATCTTGATAGTGTCATTCCTTGTCTTTGGCTTTTTGCTGGTTTTCTAGTGGCATGTGTTTTTCTCAAACTTTGCGTTGCAATTTTGATTACCTTAAGTTTCTCTGTGATGATCCTCCTATTCAATATGCCTCTTAAGTTTATTTACTCTAGGATGCAATGCAAAAATGACCTCTTCAATAACATCAGTTGCTTAAACAACTTTTAAAAGCACGCTGTATTGATGGATTGTTTGTGTGCAGGTCTTGAAGAAGTCCAACAACCTATGGATAGGCCTGATACAAATTCCCAATTAAATTTGGATAGATATCATGTAAATTCAGAAGCGGAGTTAGAAATATGTGTTGTTCCTAGATGGGAGCAAAACTACATGAATTATGAACAACAATTGTACGGAAATATAAAACTTGGGAAATTCAGGAATTTACAGCATTTAGCAAGCAGAAATGTATGCTGTGCAATGGAAGACATGCGATTTAAGGGTTAGTATATCTTGGGTCTTTCTGGTCTCTTATAATTATGATTTTGCCATTTGTTCTTTTGATTTATTGGTTTTAAACCACGTCTTATTTAAAATATAAAATTGCAGGTGTCGGGATATTTCTAGCATTGCTTTTGGCAGGTATGGTTCCCTTTATGGTTTAACAGAGGAATTGACGGTAGGTTTTTTAATAAGATGCATTCAAATCACGGTCGAAGTGTTCTGTAAAAGAGTTCAAAAATTTTCCCCACAATCCAGATTATTACTTGGGAAAGCGGTTAAAGTGTGATTTTTTGTATAACTTGTTTTGTTTAATTAAATTTATTCTTTTGGACAATTGGTTTTTCAAAGGGATTGAATTATATTCTCATGAATTGAATTTTGTAGAGCATAGATAAATTCTTTTGGTAGGCAAACTATGTAAATAATGATACACAAAATTACATCAGGCAGAAGTTTGAAACCTGTTGTCATAAGGGGAACGTCTTCATGTGAATTGGGGAGGAGGATTATTTTCGAGATCTGATAAAAAGCTTTAGGGGAGGAGGATTATTTTCGAGTTATGATAAAAGCTTTGTTTAAAGAGACGTATTACAAGTTTACACAACAAGAGCTGTATGTTATTATTTAAAAAAAGAAGAAAAGGACAGTACTTTATCAACTTGCAGGGGCTAAAATTATTTTTATGAATACATTGTTAATAAATTAGAAGGATGCGTTACAAGTACTAAGAAAACATCGAAAAAAGATATAAAAATTTGAAAATGTTAAAATAAACCACAATACAATTTTAAAATTGTCTTGAATTCTTAGTATTCTCTCGAAGCCTTAAGCATATTTTGATACGTTTGTTGGTTTGATCAAATTCTGTTCGAAAACAACCATTCATATAAAATAAATGGCGATAACAAATATGTTACTTATCCAATTAAACAAATGATAATAAATAAGACAAAAGACAAGGACCGTCAAGTAGTCTTTGGTCTGTCTGCCATTTCCAGATGTCCAGACGGTCAACAACCTAACAATAACAAATCAGACCATGATAGGCACACAGATCGAAGCAAACAATGGTGAAAGCTTCTAATAGCAATCATGGGTAGAAAGATTTTTATAGGTAAAAGCAGGTTGCCACACTCAAAAACGTAGTAATCTTCATCACCATAAATGGAGGATGGACCTTTTGTCAGTGTAACTGACCTTGTACTGATCGCTTTAATCAGAGCTTGGAATAAAATTTTGCCATCATTGACAGGGCTCTCCTCTAACAATATAAAAACTACAGTATTTTTAATTGCGTTTTAATTCTAATTAAATTGTGTCCACATATCTGTATTTGACGTTAGCATTACCAACATTTCCATGTTAATGATCTAATGTTTGTCGGAATTTTTATGGAAATGAATTATGTTAGTTCTTTTCCAAGAAAAATCTTTTGAGTCTAAGTTTCTTTGCTTAACCTTCAGTTAACTTATTGGTTAAAATTGATAAACTAACAAATGTTTTAACTACATCTATCTAAAAAATGCTTTACCATATTAATATGGAGAATAAATAGGTTAAATAGGTGTGTGGAAATTGATTTCTCTTGACATCTTTTAAATAAATATATTTATAATATTTATGTTAGTTTATAAATTTAAATAATAGTTTATTACTTTTTATTAACATAATTTTTGTTTATAAGGTATTTAGGAGGGATTAAGGTGAAATGGATTCCCACTTTTCTTGGTTCTTTTGAAACTTAATTTTAATTGTGCTTTGAGAGACAATCCAAGAGTTTTCAAGGTTGGATGTGATTAAGGATTCTTTTAGAAATCTTGTCAAAGCAAACTTTAGAAAATTAAAAGATGGAATTAATGATGATAGTGAAGCTTCATATTTGGTTCTAGGTCTTTAGATTGTTTGTTTGTGTGGCATTGATTCAATTGTAGGAGGCTAGTAATCTTCAATGCTTGTAGAAGACAAAGATTATCTAATTGGAAATTAGATAATATTCTTAGAGAAGATTTTTCATTTCAACATTACTTTAGAGAGGCAAATCGTGTAGTTGACTTCTTAGCTAATCAAGGTATGGATGCTAATAAAGACCTTGTTATAGGTGATTCATAGTCTTGGTAGGGATTGGACCATGTATGGGACAAGTATGTTGGTACGTGGCGACCGATCATGCAAATATTGTACACTTGTAACGTATCTTTGTTGGGGTTTGGGGTCAGGTCGGGTGATGCAGAGGTCTTTAGCAGAAACTTGCAAAATGTTTGTTTTTGTCAATATCGGCAAGAGACTTTCAATGTCTTATCGATATGTGCTTCTTTTTTCCTTATCGGCCTGACTTGCCTTGTCGGCCTTGCCCCATTCTTTCTTTCCGATGCTCTTTCTCTCGCCGATGCCGTTGTGTTCATCGGCCAAACACTTGTTATCGGCCTAGCTTTCTCCTTGCTCCCCGAAACCAAAACTCACGCTGATATGTTAACCCTAATCTACTGAACAGGTTCCCGTTACCTCCGCTACCGGTCACCTCTATCGCCAAGACATATAGCTATCGGCGAAGACTTCATTCCCTCTGCTGATATCACTTGTCACTCCGAAACCCTTTATGCCAACTCCTTCGTTGGCCAGACTTCCACCGTCGGTCCAACTTTTAGGCCACCCCATCGATACACCTCCTTACGTCGATGGGCATCTCCTACCGATCTCTATTGTCTCCCTGATACTATCAATGTCGGGTCCCACCGTCGGCCAGACTATGACTATCGACGACACCTTTAACTTCTCCACCGGTGGCATATCTCATGTCGATATACTCTACGTCGGCAAGACTTTCACCTTCGGTCGGACTTCACTCTTCTCTTCTGATCATGCTTCTCACACCGATATGCCTTCTATCGGCATGACCTTGCTGTTCGCTGTGACTTCCAAATTTGCTTCCGACGACACCCCTTACGTTGATACTCTTCATCTTCGACTATACATTTGTTGACTTGATGAGTTGGTTCTCCTCCCTGCTATCACCGGTCATCCCTTGCATCTACGGACCAAATACCCTTCCAACATGCAAACTAGCTACCATTTCGACCAGTCACCATTTGTATCAAATACATTGTATGTCTTCGTTGTATCTTCAACATACAACAGCAAAATGCAATTGTAGTATACACACAAATTGACACTCATATATAATAACGATATATACATACACTGTCTATGACATACCATGGACATATACACAGGAAATGTATTTCCTCAGACAATCTCGACATACACAAGGTTGAACACAGGATGTACACTGGCGATATACACACTAATGGATACTTAGACACAACAGCAAAATACCTACATTCATTTGCGATATATACAGGAAATGTATATTCAAATTTTCCCACCGATAACCCTCTCTGAAACAGATTCTGCCATTTCTATACTGCCATGTATAACAAACAAAAGAATGGAACAAAAATGGAAAATTATTTTACAAATCCATTCCACTGATTTCACAGAAATCCACCAGTGGAATGGATTTAAACCTGCATCACAGCAATAGAATAACTAAAATTAAAAATACAACGGTTCTATACAGATAATAAACAGAACAATTTGGTTCACCAAGATTTCACACAGGATTCAAAAGTTACAGAATAAGATTTGCAGAATTTTCTATTCTCTCGTTCCAGCTTCTTACATTTGAATAGTTTTAGAAAAAGAAAAATGAAAAAGACCCCTTTCTCGACCATCTCTCCCCGTTTTTGTTAACCCCGACACCTCTGTTTGCGGGATTTTTGATCTGCGGGATTTTGAATTAACCAAGATTATTAACAGAAACCTTAATTAATCCCATGACATCTGTTGTGCTCAAGACAACAAAACTCCTAATGACTAGACACATTGTATAACCCTTCACAATACCCAAGATGTCTGAAATGTAAAGTTTGATGTTTACAGACAGGGAATGCCAACATAAAATGTCACATTAGTTAATGACAGACAAATGCTACCAGGTAACATGAAATGTCAAAATATATGTTAAAACCTTATTCTTCTCCCTCTTGTGCATCTTTATCTTGTTGAAGGGGCGCTCTTGCACCATACTCCCTGGGAGAAGAGATCTCAAGCCCCTTTGAGATCAGAGTTGGGAGGTCTGCACCATGGTTTGTAATCTGATCTGCAGGCATCCAAACGGCCTCTGAGTCAGGTTGCCCGTGCCAAGTCACCAAATACTCCAGGTATTCTGTATTTCTTGTCTTCTTTATCACTCTTGAGTCTAAGATATGCTTCAACTTTGGTGGATCATGCTTAGGAATATCATCATCTGCTGCATCTTGCAATGGTTCCTGTTCGATGTCTGCATTTGGCTTGTATGGAGTCAAAGCACATACATTGAAAATGGGTGACAATTCAAGATCAGGAGGAAGTTGGATCTCATAAGCATTCTGCCCACACTTCTTTAAAATCTGGCATGGTCCAATCTTCCTCTGCATGAGCTTGGTATACTTATCTTTGGGCAGTCTCTCCTTCAGATTTACCCACACCAAATCTCCAACCACAAACTGTAAATCTCTTTTCTTTTTGTTAGCATAGGTTTTGTACTGCAATGTAGTTTGTTGGAGCTGGTTCTTCACTTGATCATGCACTTCTTTAATGGTTGAAGCAAAAGCTTCTCCATTTGCACTAATAGGCTCTCTTGTAGGTAGATCTCTTAGTTCTAGGATACCCCTTGGATGAATTCCATACACTATCTGAAAAGGTGACTTTCCTGTACTCCTATTGATGGTGTCATTATAGGAGAATTCTGCTTGGGGTAGGATATTATCCCACTTCTCTCCATGCTGCCTTGTTAAACACCTTAACAGATTTCCCAATGAACGATTAACAACTTCAGTCTGCCCATCTGTTTGAGGATGGTAGGCTGATGAGAAGGACAAATTGGTTCCAAGCTTTTTCCAAAGAGTCCTCCAGAAGTGGCCAATAAACTTTACATCTTTGTCTGAGACTATGCTAAATGGCAATCCATGGATCCTCACTATTTCCTTGAAAAACAAGTCTGCAACATACGAAGCATCACAAGTGGTTTTGCATGGCAAGAAATGTGCCATTTTACTAAATCTGTCTACTACCACAAAAACACTATCATAGCCTTTCCTTGTCCTAGACAAACCTAGTACAAAATCCATGTTTATGCTCTCCCATGGCCTAGAAGGAATGGGTAATGGCTGATACAAACCTGCATTTGTGGACCTTCCTTTGGCTTTTTGACATATTACACATGCTTCCACAAATCTCCTCACATCTGACTGCAGCTTAGGCCAATAGTAATGCCTCTTCACAAGATCAAGAGTTTTATCAAGACCAAAATGTCCTGCCATGGCCCCACAATGTTTCTCCTGAATAATATTTAGTCTCAAAGAACATCTTGGAATACATAGTTGTCCACCTTTGAAGAGTAATCCATCTTGAATCAGAAATTCAGAGAACTCAACATGATATTTGTCTCCAAAAGAAGTACATACCTTGTAGATCTCGCCAAAGTCTTCATCATCATCATACATTGTCTTCAAAGAATCAATCCCAACACTCTCCAGTTGGATCTGATTGATGGTCAGAACTCTCCAGCTCAAAGCATCTGCCACTTTGTTCTTAACCCCTTTCTTGTGCTTGAGTGTGAAAGTGAAAGCTTGCAAAGTTTCCACCCACTTCATATGTCTATGATTCAACTTCTCTTGGCTGTTTATGAAACTGAGGGCCTGATTATCTGTGAACACTATGAATTCTTTTGGCATTAAGTAATGCCTCCATTTCTTAAGTGACTGGACTAGAGCATACATTTCCAAATCATAGGATGAGTATCTCTTCTTGGCATCATTTAATTTCTCACTGAAGAATGCAATAGGCCTACCTTCTTGGCTGAGTACTGCTCCAATTGCAATATGACTTACATCACATTCTACTTGAAAGATCTTGCTGAAGTCAGGAAATGCAAGAACTGGCTGCTCTGCCACCTTCTTCTTCAATGTTTCAAAGGAATTACCTGCCTCCTTTGTCCATGTAAACTTGCACTTCTGTCCTCCCTTTATAGTGTCAAGCATGGGTGCACAAATATGACTAAATCCCTTTATAAACTTTCTATAAAAGGTTGCTAACCCATGGAAACTTCTAACATCATTCAAGGTTTTGGGTGTTGGCCAAGAGAATATGGCACTTACCTTCTCCTGATTCATTTTCAGTTTGTAATGTGAGATAACAAATCCCAAATAGATGATCTCTTCCTGCATAAACAGACACTTTGCTAAATTGATCATTAGTTGCTCTTCATGTAACCTTTTGAGAACCAAGTCTATATGGATGAGGTGCTCTTCCCTCATATTACTGAAAATCAGGATGTCATCTAGATATACTATGACAAATTTTCCTATGAATTCCCTCAAGACCTCATTCATTAACCTCATAAAGGTACTAGGGGCGTTGGATAAACCAAAAGGCATGACCTTCCACTCATATAACCCCTCATTAGTCTTAAATGCAATTTTCCATTCATCACCAGGTCTAATCCTAATTTGATGATAGCCACTTTTCAAATCTATTTTTGAGAAATATTTAGCACCCCCCAAACAATCAAGTAAATCTTCTATCCTAGGGATTGGAAACCTATACCTGATGGTTATCTTGTTGATTGCCCTTGAATCAGTGCAAAGCCTCCAAGTGCCTTCCTTCTTTGGTGCTAGTACAGCCGGTACTGCACATGGACTTAGACTTTTGCCAATTAGGCCTGTCTCTAACAACTCTTCAATTTGCCTTGCTACCTCTGTATTCTGATCTAGAGTGAGCTTATATGCTGCTTTGTTTGGAAGTGTAGATCCTGGGATCAAATCTATAGAATGGCTAATGTCCCTAATAGGTGGTAGGGAACTTGGCATTCCATTAGAGATAATGCCTTTGTACTGGTCCAATAGCTTTTGGACAGCTGGGTCTATGAATTTTTGTCTCTTTTCTCCCTTGGCTTGTTGCTGCCGTTCTTTGTTTACCTTTAGGCAAGGGATTAGAGCATATGCAACTGCTCCTTCTTCTCCTATCCCTTTTATGAATTGTTTACCTTCTACCATCATCACTTTGACTTCCTTTCCTTTTGATTCCACCTCATTCTCCATTAATGGAAGCAATTCTATCACCTTACCATTCTTGGTAATTGAATAGGTGTTTCTAACTCCATCATGGTATGCTTTCAAGTCATACTGCCATGGTCTTCCAAATAGGAGATGGCAAGCATCCATCTTGGCAATGTCAAACAATAACCTATCCTTGTATGGGCCAATCTGCAATTCTACCCAAGCCTGTTCTTCTATAACTATTTGCTGACCTTGGTGGAGCCATGAGATCTTGTATGGGCAAGGATGTGGTAGTCTTCTAAGCTTAAGCTTTTCTACCATCTCAGTGGACACAAAATTCTCAGTAGATCCAGAGTCAATCAAAACTTTACATACCTTTCCTCCTGCCTTGCAAGTAGTTCTGAAGAGAGACTTCCTTTGTGGAGGTTCTTTTCCAGGCACCTTTATGGTGGTCATTGCTCTCCTAATCATCAAAGATTCTCCATTCTCAGGATACCCATAACTGTCAGGAGCATTCACACTTTGATTAGTGCTTGAGCTTGCTACACTTTGACAATCAGATTCTTGGATCAGATTGATCCTCTTTTCTCCTATTGAACTTGTTGCCTTTGCTGGACATCTGCTGGCTATATGGCCTTCTTGGTTGCAATTATAGCATCTAATCGGTCCTCTGCCCTGAGATCTTCCCCTGAATGGTGGTCGTCTGCCTCTGAAGTTTCCCCTCTGATTGTAGCTCCCCCCTTGATTCTGACTGCTGTCTCCTCTGCTGTTCTCTTGGTTGGATTCACTTTGGTATCCAAATCCTTTGCCTCTAAAAGGACTTCCTCCTCCTCTCTGTTGTCTTCCTCTACTTCTATTGTTTTGCTCATGCCTTCTCTTCAATTTTTCTTCCACTTTGAGTGCTAACTGATAGCATTTTTGAATTGTCTCTGGGTTATGCATACTTATGTCTTCTTGGATATTAAACCTCAGTCCATTGAGGTATCTTGCTACCTTTTCTTCCTCACCTTCCTTTACCTTTGTTTTTACACACAGTTTCATGAACTCTTCTGTGTATGAGATGACATCTAGCTCCTTCTGCTTCAAATTTTGTTTCCTCTTATGTAATTGGATATTATAATCCAATGGAACATAGGCTTCCTTCACTAAAGCCATCATTCTCTTCCATGTTGCAACTCTGTTCTTTCCCTCTTTCACCCTGTCATCTTGGATGAAATTCCACCAAGTCAGTGCAGCTCCTTTCATTTTGGATTGAGCCATCTTCACTCTTTGGTGTTCTGGTATCTCTTCTGTCTCAACGAAATTATTCAAGGAGTCTATCCACTCTATCACCGAATCAGGTTCCATTTTTCCTGCAAACACTGGCAGGTCTATTTTCACATCCATGGTCCTTCTTTCCATGGACCTGAGGGCATTGAGTAAGGGTCTCTGGTCTGCAGGAACCACTAGCTCTTCCTGCTTTGGGGTCTCCTCTTCATCCCCATCTTCTCGTTCACCAGAGTTTTCTTCCCCTTTCTCCACTCTGTCCCTCAACTTCTCTAGTTCTTCTTTCAATGCCTGATTTTGAGCTCTATCAGCTCTACTCTCTGCTATTTGCTTTCTTACCAAGGCCGTCAATTCAACATTGGTCATCTTTGTTGGGTACGTTTATGATCCTTCTCCTTCTGACATCTTGTCTCCTTCTTCTTCCCAAAGAACACTCCTTAAGCTCTGATACCACTTGATGTAGAGGTCTTCAGCAGAAACGTGCAAAATGTTTGTTTTTGTCAATATCGACAAGAGACTTTCAATGTCTTACCGATATGTGCTTCTTTTTTCCTTATCGGCCTGACTTGCCTTGTCGGCCTTGCCCCATTCTTTCTTTCCGATGCTCTTTCTCTCGCTGATGCCGTTGTGTTCATCAGCCAAACACTTGTTATCGGCCTAGCTTTCTCCTTGCTCCCCGAAACCAAAACTCATGCCGATATGTTAACCCTAACCTACTGAACATGTTCCCGTTACCTCCACTACCGGTCACCTCTATTGCCAAGACATATAGCTATCGGCGAAGACTTCATTCCCTCCGCCGATATCACTTGTCACTCCCAAACCCTTTACGCCAACTCCTTCGTCGGCCAGACTTCCACCGTCGGTCCAACTTTTAGGCCACCCCGCCGATACACCTCCTTATGTCGATGGGCATCTCCTACTGATCTCTATTGTCTCCCCGATACTATCAATGCCGGGTCCCACCGTCGGCCAGACTATGACTATCGATGACACCTTTAACTTCTCCACCGATGGCATATCTCATGCCGATATACTCTACGTCGGCAAGACTTTCACCTTCGGTCGGACTTCACTCTTCTCTTCCGATCATGCTTCTCACATCGATATGCCTTTTATCGGCATGACCCTGCTGTTCGCTGTGACTTCCAAATTTACTTCCGACGACACCCCTTACGCCAATACTCTTCATCTTCGACTATACATTTGTTGACTTGATGAGTTGGTTCTCCTCCCTGCTATCACTGGTCATCTCTTGCATCTACGGACCAAATATCCTTCCAACATGCAAACTAGCTACCATTTCGGCCGATCACCATTTGTATCAAATACATTGTATGTCTTCGTTGTATCTTCAACATACAACAACAAAATGCAATTGTAGTATACACACAAATTGACACTCATATATAATAACGATATCTACATACACTGTCTATGACATACCATGGACATATACACAGGAATTGTATTTCCTCAGACAATCTCGACATACACAAGGTTGAACACAGGATGTACACTGGCGATATACACACTAATGGATACTTAGACGCAACAACAAAATACCTACATTCATTTGCGATATATACAAGAAATGTATATTCAAATTTTCCCGCCGATAACCCTCTCTGAAACGGATTCTGCCATTTCTATACTGCCATGTATAACAAACAAAAGAATGGAACAAAAATGGAAAATTATTTTACAAATCCATTCCACTGATTTCACAGAAATCCACCAGTGGAATGGATTTAAACATGCATCACAGCAATAGAATAACTAAAATTAAAAATACAACGGTTCTATACAGATAATAAATAGAACAATTTGGTTCACTAAGATTTCACACAGGATTCAAAAGTTACAGAATATGATTTGCAGAATTTTCTATTCTCTCGTTCCAGCTTCTTACATTTGAACAGTTTCAGAAAAAGAAAAATGAAAAACACCCCTTTCTTGACCATCTCTCCTCGTTTTTGTTAACCCTAACACCTCTGTTTGCGGGGTTTTTGATCTACAGGATTTTTGATCTGCAGGATTTTGAATTAACCAAGATTATTAACAGAAACCTTAATTAATCCCATGACATCTGTTGTGCTTAAGACAACAAAACTCCTAATGACTAGACACATTGTATAACCCTTCACAATA
The DNA here is from genome assembly GCA_027924645.1 of Cunninghamia lanceolata. Lineage (NCBI taxonomy): Eukaryota > Viridiplantae > Streptophyta > Pinopsida > Cupressales > Cupressaceae > Cunninghamia > Cunninghamia lanceolata. The sequence goes on from BSBN01000249.1 coordinate 7,265,460, forward strand.
CCCAAGATATCTGAAATGTAAAGTTTGATGTTTACAGACAGGAAATGCCAACATAAAATGTCACATTAGTTAATGACAGACAAATGCTACCAGGTAACATGAAATGTCAAAATATATGTTAAAACCTTATTCTTCTCCCTCTTGTGCATCTTTATCTTGTTGAAGGGGTGCTCCTGCACCATAGGGCCCTGAGCGAGGGTTTGGGGACGCAACCCTTGAAATTTTTTTCCCTCATTTTTTTATATGTTCGGGGTCAGTTATTATTTTTTGTTAACCAACAAATTAAAAACGACTTTGTAAAAACCTTAATTCTAGAAGCTTCCAAAAGCTTGTTATAAGCGGTTGGGATGTATGTTATGGTGATGCATTTGTGAGATTGTAATTTGTTTTGCGCTGAATAATAAAATCATTGGATGGATGAGTTTCTGTGGATGTAGCCCTTTATGGGTGAACCACGTTAAAATTCTGTGTTGATCTCTTTTGTGTTATTCTTCATTGTTATATTTGGGTTATTTAATCTGCATATAATTGTTAATGTTTATTGCTCTGATCTGCCTCAACCCTAACAAAGTAGTCGCCCTTGTCTTTAAATGTCATGATTTTTGTTCATTATGGTTAGAGTTTGGCATTCGATTGCAAGTTTCCCCACTTGTAACTCAAACATTGAGAGATGGCAAATAATTATTAATTAAGGGGAAGTGTTTTGAGAGTAGAGCTTTGTAATAAAAAAAGATTTTATTCTTCATTTCCAAAATCTACTTTAAATGCCATGGAGTCCAAACTCTATCTGTTTGGATAGAATTGACATATGACATTCTGTGGGGAAATCAAAGACATGAGATTGGGGAAAATTTTTATTATGTAGTGGATTTGAGGTTGCAACATGAGAGGTTTTTGGGTTGTTCCTTGAATCAATCGAGATATACAAGGTAAATTTTGATATTTATTTAATGTTTGTCTCCAACTTACTTGATTTTATCAAAGCAAGGAAATGGTGAAGGCATTGGCCCACCACCATATCAAGGAAAAGCCCAGAGTTCACTTAGAAAATTTCTTTTTAGGAGGAAATCTTATAGTGGTGGGCAAAGGATTTTGTGGATTGGTCTCCATGGGCTCCTTTTGAGAATTGGAAGTTTGGTTCCAAGCATTGGATAGGGAAGTTGGGAGCTTGTCTAGCTTTTTGGTTAAAAATGAAGGGTACTTCCCTAGTTTTGACATGAAACTAGCTTCTTCTTTCAAGGCTTTGTTACATCAAGAGAGCCATACATCATATAAGGCTAAAAGAGCTATCAAGTTCCTCAGTAGGATAAGTGGACTACTAAAGAATGAAGATGGGCCTTGGCTTGCAACTCCTTGGGTGTTCTTGACCCTCTTTTGGGCAAAGTTAATCTTCAAATGCCACATTGGTTCACATGGCACAATTGTCGAGAAGGTTTTTTGAGGAAAATGAGCTGGTTGGATTGCTTTTATATATTTTTTTTCTAATTGTCATATTCTTCCTTTACATGCTGGTCTTCCTGTCTATGTTGACCTCTCTACTATGCTTTCAGATCATCTCCCTATATTCACCACTCTCCATTGATTCCACCCCCTCCCTAATGATCTTCCTTTCAAGTTGAATGTTTCCCACTTAAAGCATCGAGACTGCATTGATGGCCTTTTTTCCACCTAGAATGTTGAACCTAAACCTCAACATGATAGATGGATTAGTTGGTGGGAGAGAACCATCGCTCATTGCACCTTGTTTCTTCGTGACTACAATCGAAGAGTTGTTGCCAAATGATGTAGATTTGAAAAGTCCCTTAAAGGACAACTAGAACATGGCCATTCTCTCCTTGCCTATAACCCCCATAATATCTTGGTCGACTAGTTGGTGGCTAACTTGAGAATCTCCTTCGTAAATTGGCTATTTATAAAGGCAAAGGGGATCAAGTGCTAGCTCGTCTTCAGTGGATAAAAGATGGAGATAGAGGGTCCAAATTTTTCTTCCAATACCTACAACACAAGCATAAAAAAGAGCATATTTCTAGCATGAAATTTGCTGATGGAGCCTTGCTGATATAATGAAAACTTTTTATGAACATTACAAAAAACTCTTCACTGACAAATTAATTGGAGATTCCTTTTTCCCTATTATTGAAGAAAGAGTGGCCTACAACATCCCTTGCAAAATAGACAGGGTATAGCCATTTCCTTGATTGCTTTCTTTCCATAGAAGAGTTGGATGAAGCTCTCTATTGTTTGGCATTGGAAAAGAGCCCATGAATTGACGACCTTCCAATTGAATTTTACAGACTTCTATGGCCTCACATTCCAGAAGACTTCTATCATGTATACCTTGAAGGCATTGAAACATGGTCTTTGGGGGCAGTCATAAATCAAGGTCTAATCAAACTCCAACCTAAAGGCAAAGACGAAGATATTATGAATGGATGGAGGCCTATTACTCTTCTTAATACTTCCTATAAAATCATTGCCAAAGCTTTGGCTTGAAGAATAAAATTCATCGCTCAAGAGATTGTTTGGCCAGAACAAAACATATTCTTGAGTGGAAGATTTATTGTCAATAATTTGGTTCTTGCTTAGGAAGTTGCGGAATGGGCACAACAAATTGCTCAAGATGCTCTTACCATCAAGCTTGATTTTGATAAAGCTTATGATCACATTCATTGGCCCTTTATTCATAACATGTTCAAATGGTTAGGTTTTGGTCCCAAATTATGTGAGCAAATTAGGATGTTGTTCATGGACAAGAATGCTAGAGTTGCTATTAATGGATCTCTTTCTCCTCAATTCCCCTTAGAAAAATCCATCCACCAATGTTGTCCTCTTGCTCCTTTTCTATTTGTTTTTGCTGTTGAAGCACTTGGATACTTATTTCAGCATGCACTTGCCACAAAGCTCATTCATGGAATTACTCTACCTAGCAATGCCAAAGCTCTTAACTCCCATTTTGCCAATGATAGTATGCTCTTCTTCTAAAGTTTTGACGATGAAGTGACCCACACACTGGATATATTGGAACTTTTTTGCACAATTTTCGGTTCTAAATTGGCTATGCACAAAATTGAATTCATTATGACTAGCCCCAAGCCTCATCCCCCATGGATTCCTAGTGAATGGCGTGAAGTGAAGCATGCCACCATTACTAGATACCTTGATATTCCATTAGGCATTGGAGTGTCCCTCAAAGATACGTGGAAATGGTTCATGACCAAAATCAAAAGCAAATTTATGAATTGGACCAACTGTTTCTTATCTATGGTCGGCCGCATTCGAGTTGTAGACAAAATCCTTTTGGTGAGCCATGTTTATATCTCCTCCTGCTGGCTTCCTTCCAAGATTTTCTATAACCAATTGACTTAGTTGATAAGGAGCCTTATTTGGGCTAAATGGGGCAAACAGAAAGGATGCCCATCCACTTCTTAGCTACACTGTATCTAGCCAAAAGATAGAGGGGGGTTAGGAATTATTGACCCTCTCACTTATGGGGTTTGCTTCACTATTAATGGATTATGTGGGCCTTGGAAGGGGAGTCTCCTTGGAAACATCTAGTTAGATTTTGTATCCAATTTGCCTCTGCTAGTCACTCATGGATCCAAGTTGATTGGAAAAACAAGCTCCTTCTTGTGTATTTCTTCAAAACACATAGGTTTGCTTCATTCAATTCGCTTTGGAAGGATTGACAAATGACCTTGAATAAATTGACTTGGCATGACCAATCCCTTAGTCACGTGTTAAGCTTTGCCACCTCCTCCATTTGGTGGAACCGCCTAATTCAGAAAGAGAACAAACCCTTAGGGATCGTTAAGGAATTCAAAGGCAAGCATTTATTTAAAAAGGAATCGAAGTGTTTCAATACTTTTAGGACTCAACCCCCTTCAATTGGAAATCCTGGCAACAACTCAAACTGCAAATCAATGTCTCCCTCCATCAAATAGTCTATCTTTAGTATCCAACAACTTGTTCGTCCTAAACTTATCGGCCTTCTATCTTCGACTTGCCATGCTAACTTTTTAAAAGACCGGATGTGGCCTAATAAGCACAACATTTCTTTCTTTCCCCTAAAAACTATTTATAAACAATTCCTCCCTCCCATCTCCCTTTCACCACGCCTCAATGTCAAATGGAAGTGCAAATTCAATTGGTCAAAGTGGAATGTACTTAGTTTGCAAATCTAGAAGTCCAAATTAGTTTGCAAATCTAGAAGTCCAAAGCAGATGCCCAATCTCAATTGATTGCGTGGAAGGTTCTGCATATCAAGCTGCCCATTGGTGACCACCTTAAATTCTTGTCTCCTTCCCCTTCTTGTCCCTTTTGTGACAAAAGGGAGTCTATAAAACATGCCTTCTAGTTCTGTCCCCACTCTTGTAACTTGTGGCTCAAGCTCTTCTCAGTGCTTCTTGCTCTCTTCCCTAAGAGCTGGTCTCAGAAATGTGCACTTCTTGGTGCCTACCCCCTCCACAATGTTCTCACCCAGACTTATAGATAGGTTATCCTCAACTTCCTTTGTAAAATCCGTTGCTTGGTAGTGTTCTCCATGACCTTCATGCCCCTGTAAATTGAGATCTAGATGATTTCCTCGAGACAATATCTTCAAATCACTAAGCTGTCTACCATCCTCCACGATCATCTCATGACCAACACTGACTTGGCTGGAATCATTTAGTCTCTTCAAGCTCAACTTCAAACTGTCGCTGGTAAGAATATGGTCCCAACGTTTTAGTTAGCCCGACAGGACACTCCTGCTATCCATGACGCCCCTCAAGACTATTAATACAAACTAAAAATTCGTGTTGGGTATGGGATCCGTTTTGTAGAAGATTGAAGGTTCTACATTGCCACAGGGGATTTGAAGAGTGGTTACTAGAGGTCAGATGTGACGTCAGTGCCCAGATGAACTGTATCCTTTGCATAGTTTGCACCCCTTACACGGCTCTCAAGGAACTGTTGAAGGTTAGCAAAGATCTTGATTGTAAGAGGACATGAGCTCCAAGATTTTTTTGCATGTTGCTCATTGAAGGCAATTTTTCCACTTTCTGAACAATGTTTAAGCCACTGTCAATTGGATTCCCATCATCTGGTTACAAAAGGGTTGTTTATTGTAATTTTTGAACTGTTTGTTGTATTCGGGTATTTGTTTTCTTGTCCATGACTGGCTCTTGGTCGTTCTTGCTGTTGGTGGTGTTTTTTTTGTCTGTCTTTCAGATTGGTTCACTGTTGTAGCCTCTAGACACAATCATGTTGAGTATGATGATTAATTATTAGTTGAAGGTTACAATTATTCATCATCCTTGGCTAATACTATAACCTTGGTTGTTCCTTTGGTTCAGAACTGTTTGGCTATGATCTACTATTTCTGTTTGTTGTTTTCTTCTTTTTGATTTTAGCTATTTTCTGTAATGTATTCTTAATCCAATAAAAAAAGAATGAAGATGGAACATTTAGTTCAGAGGCTATCAAGGTTGATGCCATATATCTAAAATAGTTGTTTATTTATAGTTTTATAGGCTTTTATGGTATCAATAGGCTTCTGTAGCTAATCTATAGTCAAATCTATAGGTTTTTAATAGTTTATCTTTGATTTTCAAACTAAGATTTTTTTTTGATTTCTGTATAAAGAGATAGGGGCTCAAGTTCTTCAATTCATGAATCATTTTTTTATATCAAATAATATTGTAATAATTATGCTAGTATATATATCTTAAATACATCTAAAAAGATGTTGGGAGATAATATGATATATTACTTGAATATTTTTAAATTAAGGTGTAAGTTCGAAGTTGTGTCAAACTTTAGGACAACCAATGTGTTTTGGCTAAAATAAGTTTCAACTAGAATGAATTCGACCAAAATGACACGAAACAACATGGTGCCTACGTGGAGGCTAGAGTTTTGATTGAAAGTGTTTTGGCCAAAACACTTTTAGTTGGAACATTTGAGGCTCTAGCCATATGTATCGGTAAGTTTTCAAAGAGTCACTATGAAATAGTTCTAGCTAGAACAATTTCAATTGGAACTACATGACATCAATTTTCCTATGTTTTTGAAAATCTAAGAGTGTAGATTTTGAATTTTATTTTATTTTATTTTAACTACTGTTGGTAATTTTATTTTTATGTTCACATGTAGGTCATTATAGTTAAATATAGGGTTGATTGGAAATAATTTTTAATCTAAAATTATTTAAAAAATTTAAGAAAAATATGATGCACTAGAGGAGAGAATCCTTGTTGAGGCTGTTGGTGCTCAAAATTACATCTTGCAACTATAGAAGACAAACTTTGATTACTAACCCTAAGGAATGAAGTTGGGCTAGGCAATCACTTCAGATTCATGATAAAACTGTAGATAGTTTTGGCTAACTATTAAGAGTGAGGAAACTCTTCTACTCTTCTGTCTTTAGAACAAGGATGGTGTTTCTAGAGATCTCTGTAGGATAAATGAAAACAAAATGGCCCCATGACTTAACCAAACCTTATGCATAAGAATACTCCAAAAAGATTGTCACTGAAAATTTTTCATACTTGACATGCCGATCTTTTAGACCATACATCTCTCAACAAAGTAGATTAATCAACTTTAAATGTAAAAACAAATTCATATCCCCAAAAATAAAACCCTTCAGTTTTTCTTACTTCACCTATAACTTGGAACCTAGAATGTGCATAACTCTCTAAAGATGACTCACAAGTTCAGGATCATAAAGGATTTAGCAAAAACATGTAGCATCAAATGTATGCAAACTGATAAAACATCATAACTTATGAATAATTTATCAAAATATTGGATAGATGGTTTATCATTTAAAAGCTTGATCAAATGGCTAAGAAGAGAACCACTGTCTTGATCCATAGGTAACAAAATCAAACACTAAAATAATGAGAAATATGTATGTTAATCAACCTAAAATAGAGAATTAGAAATGCATATGAGATCTTCCTAGTTATGGGATCCTAAATCCTTTCATTCTTTCAGTTGAAGGCTCATGGAAATTAAACTTTGACAATGCGTCTCAAGGCAATCCAGGCCTATTTGGTGCAGGGTATGCCATACATGATTCATTCAAAAAATTGATCAAAGTGGCAGCCAAAAAATTGAAATTGGGAACAAGTAATGAAGTTGAGGCCAAAGCATTGCTTATTGGATTTACAATTGGTTAAATCTTACAACCTCAATAACATTATTATCAAGGTGATTCGATGGTTGTCACCCTTTGTATAAGGATAGATATTTGGCAAATTGGAAGATAATGAATATACTACCTTAAACCATTGCTATAGGTAAGGTAATAATTTGGCTGGTTACCTTTCGAACCAAGTCATCGGTCAATTGGAAGAGTTAAATGTTGATGATGAAACTACATGGTGGTCGGATCACCAAAGGATACTATGAAATGATTATGAAGCAAATCCTAATTAATTTTGGGTTGGGTGACGACAAAGATGAGACCATCATTTCTTAGGATGGGCAATACTGCCACTTAATTTTGCTTGCTCAACTCTCAATATGCAATGATTTGAGGTTTCATTTTTTTGCATTCTCAAAGCTCCTCTCTCTCCCGTTTGCATCATGCCATGGAACACTCTACTTAAATATCATCCACTTCAATGGTCAAACAATCAATAGCAATTTTACACCTCATTCATAACAAAAAGTGGTAAATATTTGTCTTATTTTTATTGGCCAAAATTGACCTTTAACTATTGAAGTGGATGATATTTAAGAATAGCCGCCATGAAACCATCATTAGAGTTGATGGTGACTAGAATGGGAATTTTTTTTTTTCTTTTTTAAGAGGAGGATTGAAGTCTTGAAAGCAATAGAGGAAATTATGGGTTGTGATTTCATCAAAGGGGCTATTAGGCAGCGTTTTAATTCCAAAATCTCATCAATGTTTGTGGGGAAGTTACTTCTGATAATAGGAGACAAAGAAATTACTGAAGCTTTGGGGAGATATTTCGTATGGGAGAAATTTAGGGTTGGATTGGATGAGGTTGTCGACAATGCTATAGTGGAGAATCTTTCCTCTACCTTGGTCATCGGAAATGAGTTCCATGGTCTGCAACGATTAACACGGTTAGATGCATTGAGAAGAGGCTCGGGGTTCTTATTTGGGAGGTGGTGGCTATTCAAAAATTCCTCCATGAATAGAGATAAATTTGATTTTCACCCTGCGCAAGATATCCCTGAACTACTTCAACCAGAAAAATCCTCTCCTTTGCAAAAGCGTTTTAATGTAGCCAAAGCTGAGAAGGCGATTAAATTTCTAGGAAAGTGTGCTACCTTGGCCAAGAAAGATCTCTTAATTATCTTTTGCTATTGATGTTGTATAGCACAAAAGGTTTGTGGTTGGGGCATTTTGTAATGGCAAGCCTTATGGAATATGGCATGGCAACCTATGTCTAGTTTGTATTATGGTAATATAAATGTATGATTTGTCTTCTGTATGTTTTTGTTTTTCTCTTATGAATACATCTTTTCCACTTTGCATAGAAGGATTTTTGATGTAAACTTTTTGAATTCTTATAGTAATATAATGTGAGAGGGGCCTAACCCCTCCCCTGATTGATTAAAAAAATAAATGCATATGAGATCTTGTTAGTCTAGCTGCATTTTCATTTAAATACAATTCAAAGACTTAAAATTTTTAATATGATCAAACATTCAAAACTAGACAAACAATCTCATATGATATTAATGAAATTTTTTTACAACTACTATGAAAATAGAGTAATCATAAATAGCAATGATCTAGCAAACGTAGCCCCAAAGATTTGTCAACCCCCCTCAAATTATGTCACATCCCGTTTTTGATCTACTTAATTATGTCATATTAAACTAATGATTAGTTAGATGCTTTGATTAAGTGTTCAGAACTATGTTTATTATGAAGTGTTAGTTGATAAATTTGATGAGATAGATTATCTTTGATTTGTGATTATGTAGAAATGGATATATTTCTAATGAAGATAAAAGGAATTATTTCATGATTTGATTGATTGATTATTTATTCTTGTTATATACAATGTGGTTAATGGACTAACTACTGCAAATGTTCATGAGGTGGATGCCAGAAAATGGTTTTATTTCCTCCTCTTGGATGAGGAGGGAGACTATCATTGGAGAGAGGGAATTGGATCAGGCAAATGGACATGAAAACATGCCTTGAGAACTCACACACACACACACACACACAAGTAATGTGTTGTTCTTTGTGTTTGGATACATTTCAGGTGTTGTGAGTTTGTCATTAACCTGCTTAGTAATATTGTCATGATTTGATAATGTAGTTGGTATTGTGATTAGGTTTAGAGTATACCTAGTCTTTTGTTTGGTTTTCTCAAATTCAAAAAGGTTGTTTGTGCTTTAGATCATCGTATGTTTGAGAAGTTAAGACGTATATGTTAATATTTATCATTTCCTTAGAATGTGTGAATTTATTTTTGTAAACATAAATATATAGATATATATGTGGTTATACTCATATATAAATATAGACATATATGTTTGTATACACACACATACATATTCATACATAAGTATGGGGGTAAATGCACAAAGTTGAGTCCACTTAAGGTGGAAGTTTTGGATTTAGATAAAAACCTGAAATTAGGCAAAGCAAAACGGGATCCCGTTTCATAAAGGGATAAAATATTAAAAAAATAAAACGGGATCCCGTTTCTTAAAATTTGAATTTCAGGCCGGGTTTTGCTCTGTTAACTGGTTCGGGAAAAGGGTTGGGGACCCAAACCTAGGCTTTGGACCTGGTTTGACCTGCAAGTTGAAGGTCCTGCCAATGTCAAAAGAAAATAGTGACTTTGGGCATATGTCTGAAGACCTTTTTTGCAGAATTTTCTGACAAAATTAAAACCCATTATAGATGAGACTGTGTAGATTCTAAATATGTAATTTTTTTTACAATTGGATTTTTTTTCTATTTTTCAATTAATTTATGATGAAATAGGTCCATAAATTTGAATTATATGTGTTTTTTAGTATTTTAATAACTTTTTATTAAAATAATTTTTTGAAAAACAAATTGTACGAAAGCGTACTTCAGACAATTCTTTTCAATTTGAAAAAAATTCAAAAAATGATAAGTTTATGTCATCTTATGTGTGATGTACACGACGATTTTTCAAAACACCAAATATGGCCAATAAAAAATTAACAAAAAAAATATTCAATAAAAAATTACAAAACAATATGGTAAGCGTGCTTAAGTGAGTCACAAATCTTTTCCCAAAAGGATTTAGAAAAATATGATTTTTAGGTCAAATGATGGATGACGTACATGTGCATGGTATAATAAAAAAAAGTGACCATTAAACAATGGTTTTTAGAAATGCCTATTGAAAATCAATTTGTATCATCTGGGTATTCAAATAAATTACATATTTGGAAACTAGGCTCCGAGTACTACATTTTATGATTAGTGACTTTTTTTAAGATTCCATCTCTAGGTGCTTCAAATTTTAAGGTCAAATGTGACAAATTATGAAAATCAAGGAAAACACTTCCACTTTTTGGCCAAAAAGTGGACTCAATTTCTTGCCAGCACCCATGGTTAATATATATATATATATATATATATATATATATATATATATATATATATAGCTTGTTAACACAATAGTGTTAAGTTGTATTGTTTTGAAAGATTTGAATTTAAAATTTTAATGAGCTCGCTCCATGAAGTGGAGTTAAGAGCCTTTTAATCTACATTTAATGCATTGAGTGTGGAGGACTGCGGATGCGAGTGGAAGGACACACCATCGCATCCACTTCAATGCCCAATTTACTTCAATGATTGTGGCGAGAAGAACGGAGAGTGGATAGAGAAATTGCAGACAATAATCTAGTGTTTGTTAGAGAGATTTTCAATTGATCATAGAATTAGAATCCATAAGGAGATATAGATAAAAGAAAAGAGGGGAAGTTGGGTTTTTTTTGGAAAAGAGGAGGCAACGGTGAAGCAGGGGATTCTGCAAATCTAAAGGGAAACTAGCAGTGAATGGTATGTTTTCACAATGTTTCTTCAAAGATATAAGCGTTAAGTTTAAATGTCTAAACCCAGATGTAGTTTTGTTTATATTGTTTATTTAAAGAGATTTCATTGTGATTAATTCTCAGTAAAATATTTTGAGGGTTTATTATGAAATACAATGTCGTTTTATTTAAAAGGGATTCTCTGTGAGGACAATGTGTTTGATAAACCTTTGTCATTGGAGTAAACTCATCTCAATCATTAGAGTTTTATGATTCAACTGTGTGTTAATTTCCGTAGACTCTATTTTTATAATACTTGGCTTGAATGTATAGTTTATATAAAGCCAAATAAAAAATTAAGTGGCTTGACTGTATATAATTTGTATGGGCAATAAAATAATACTTTGTGGCTCGACTGTGGATCCTCATGTATAACTATTTATGTTAATGAATGACTTGTTTATATCGTCATTTTATAGCCACTGTGGTAATAATTTGTGGCTCGACTATGTTTAAATATTACATAGTCATTATTATGCTAAGTTGTAGCTGGACCGTGCTATATGTTTCGATTGTGACAATTACTTGGTTGCCCATTCATAATACAATGAGTAGATTGTGTAAGTACCCTCTTAGTTTTTTATCGAATTCTATTTGAAAATTGTTTATAACCTTGAAAGCTTGTCATTATGGTGTTTTGAACTGACTATGTCAAATATAATCACAACTATACTATGATATCATATGAGATTGCTTGTAAGGTCACCTACACCCTATCTAGTATCCTATTATGATAGAGTTATTGGCATTATTATGATAGTAGGATATTACAAATGTTTTGATATTGAATTGAATAATTTGGTTGATAAATGTTGTTGATTTAATCTTGTTATCAATTATTATAACATGTAATTGTTAGAATGCTTTATTTTATGCTTCAATGTATTTATACTAGGATTTGTGATTAATTATTTATTGATATGTATTTTTATAAATACTTACTCTTCTTGTACAAGTTTTTGAAAGTTTGACATAGGGACTATGCTATTATGAACATGCAGAGGTAATCAACATTATGGCAAGTGAACAAGCTAAAATAATAAGGTAAATCTTTCAGTTTAATGTTATGTTTAGAGCTATTCTTGGCTAAGGTAATGCTATCTTATTTGATAATCATGTGATTAAATGCTCTGTCTTTCATAAGTGTATGTGATGTTTGTGAAAAGAAAATATATTTTTTGAATACAATATTTACTTATCTTTAGGATAGACTAAATTAAATATTTAGTAGCAAATAAATTAATATATTGTAAATTGTAAGATTGTTAATTTAACAATAAATACAATAATTATAATTAATTATATGAGTAATTAATCATTAGAATCTATTTTAAGGATAAAAGAATTTTATTTTCATAAAAATTAAAATAAATGATTGAGTTGTCAATTAAATTAGAAATATTTTGATTTGCTTTCAAAAGATCTTATGATTAATTTCGAAAACAAAGGCTTCCTTTGGAATGTAAAAAGATTTCAATTTATTTCTATAAAAGTCACATATAGCTCAATGAGTATCTTCTAAATCTCATTTCTTTAAAATATTTGGATAAGGATATATTTTATTTTGTTTTATTAGAGTAATAATTAACCTATATTAGTTATTTTATAAAGAAGAGTATTTGTTTCTATAAATTATTATAGCAAGTGAGCTCATAACTAATTTAGATATCTTTTAATTTCTTTTAAAAAGAAAAGAAAGAAAGAAAAAACTCTCATTCAAAAAATACCATTTTCCAGTGAGATTAAGTTGAGTAAATGTAGTAAAAAAGGAGTTAGGATATGTATTATGGTTTCTTTCTATTTTCTGATTTTTAAATATAAGATTTGATATCTTTTTAGATAGGAAATAAATAGTTAGAAGTTTATCTTAATTTCATAAACTTAGAAATTATTGTTTAGTTTCATATTTAGAAGTTATTATTTTATTTTTGTTTAAAAACAATGTATTTTCAAATTATTGTTTAATATGTGATAATCAAACCTTAGATTTATAAATATATTAATAAGTCAATAATTTAATTTTATCTAGAGTGCAATTAGAATTATTATAAAAGGATTTGTTTTATCTTTTAATTAGGATAAGGATTCTATGAGAAATATCTATCTTTGATTAAATATATATTGTAATGTTTTATAATTGATTTTATTTGTTTCTAATTTTGTGCCATAAATTTAGAATGCATATACTGAGATCTAGTTTTAGACTCCTTGTTAAAAAAATATCTAACCACATTGCATGCCCTTCTCATTTTAGTTTTTTTTAGTGGAGGTTTCAAGAAGGGTATTACAACGAATCTACCTTGGGGATTTTGGATATTATTTTTGGGGATAGAGAATGGAAATGGTTGTGGAGTTCTGAAATAGTTACATATTGTTAGATGAACAAATCCATTGGACTATTTTATTTATTTATTTATTTTTATATATTTTTTGCGAATGAAGAATCTTTCTATGGATTTCTATCTTTTGTCATTTGCATTGTTTTACATGAAATTACTTTTGCTGCAAATCCTGTAATGTTTGCATTCCTGAAGACAATGTTCTTGAAGATTTTAGATTTGTCACCTATAGCATTGAATTTGTTATGAGGGTTTTTCAATTTCTTCCATATATCAAAATTAGTCTTGCATCTTTGGTTGTTCTTTAAGTTTTCTCTTTGCACCTTGATCATGCTTAGAAGATTTGAGTTTTAGAAATATTTTTGTTGCTGATCTATACATCTTCCTATCTTGAACTCACAAATGTTTGCTTTGATTTCACAAAAATAAAAGGGATCTAAATACATGCCACAATCTACTTAGTGTGCCTCTTCTTTTAATATCAAATTACAAATGTTGATTCATATGAATCTATTCTTTTAAGATAATGTAAGAGTTCTAGGTGTAGTGATCTTATTATTACATTTGTAGTGCAAATTTTCTATCTAATCTTTTCCATTTCATGCATTGGTGTAATTTACCATTTTGTCACACTCATAAACTGTTTTAATTGTCAACTTTACTGTTGGGATAAGTTGCCATTAACCTTGTAAATCCCAATATTGTATTATTCCATGTATTATTTGTAATTTGTAATTACCCATAAGGAGATGTACAAGTTTCACCGACAGTGGTAAAAATTATTTACTGTCCACGGTAATTACAGAGTTACTGCATAGTAAGTTCTAGAGTTACCGACAGTAGTTATGGGATGTAATTTACTATGGTAAATGGTAATTGGTTAAAGTGGGGTGCACATGTGGAGGAATCACCTATTTTTAGTGTTATGACGCGCGTCATAGATGCGGTAAGGTGTAAGAGATTCTATGACAACTGTAAGTTGTCATAAGAATCTATGACATTTATGACAACATATGATGCGTCATAAGATGTTGTAAGTGGCTATTTTTGGGCCCTACATGTTCAAGCTTGCATGGGCATCTTTTGTCAAGTGTAGGATGCATGTATGACAATGTTTGTGACCCTGTAAGAGCCTATTTTTGTACATGGACGCCTAAGGTTGTGTTGTTGACTCTTGACAAGTGTTATGAACTTGTAAGAAGTCATTTAATGTTGCATGGGTGAAGATTCCAAGATGGACACCCATCTTGAGGTTGTGTAAATTCTATAAATCCATGGCATAATAGATGAGATGCATAATAGGTTTTAGGTACTCTGGTGATGCTAGAATGCTGTTAGATTGAACATTCAAGGAGAGATTGGTGGTGTTGTATTGTAAATCTTTTTCAGATTAATACAAACATTGGGCCTCTTTCCTGTGTGGATTTTTTTTACCTGCAAGGGTTTTCTCCACGTTAAACATTGTGTTATGTGTTTAGATTTATGATTTTGCATTTCTGTGAAGCATAGTTTCATTTTTTGTTACAATCTCCATCAATAATACACAATTAAAAGATTGCAAAAATTTATTTGAATTAGATTTCTATTGAAGTAGTGTTGTTTTAATTTCTAGCATTTGGTATCAGAGCCTGGGCAACTTTGACTCTTGGGTGGTAGTGTGGAAGCTGTAGCTATAGTGGGAGATTTGGTTGTGTTTGTTTTGCAGATCTTGTGTTGTTATTATGGCTGCATCCACTGTTGCATCAACCTCTCCATTGGACATTGAGAAGTTCAATGGAACGAGGTATGAGTTCTGGAAGATGAAAATGGAAGATTTGTTGGAAGAAAGAAACCAATGGTTGGCTATTCAAAAGAGAAGAAACCCGATGATGTCTCTCTAGATGAGTGGGCAAAACTAGATAAGAAGGCACCGGAACTATTGGTTTGTGTCTGTTAGATTCTGTCCTGTTGAATGTCACAAAGGAAGAGACTGCACACAAGTTGTGGAAATGGTTGGGTGAGATCTATCAAGCCAAGAGTATGGTAAATAAACTTTACTTAAAAAGAAAATTATTTTTCTTGAAAATGAAAGAGGGTGAGTCAGTTGCAGAGCATTTAAATTCTTTTAATTTGCTGATGAGTCAACTTGCTTCAATAGATGTTGATGTTGATGAGGAAGCTAAATGCATATTGCTTCTTTGTTCTTTACCTAAATAATGGGAAAATATCATTTTGTCTATCACTGCTAACCTCACAGATCCGAAGTTGGATGCTCTTGTTGCAATTTTACTGGCACATGAATTGAGGAAGAAGAGTTCAGATAGTTCAGGTGATGCTCTTAGTATCAGGGGAAGGTCTAAGGAAAGGGGACCTAAAGGAGATCAAAAAGGGGCTAAGGACAAGTCCAAGGGCTAGTCTAAGACTCCTGGTAAAAAGAATAGGGTTAAGTGTTGGAACTGCAGTAAAAGAGGACATGTGAAGGAATGCAGAAACCCCAAGAAATAGTGGGAGAGTGCTTCAAATAAGTCCTCGAATGCAGGTGAAGATGTTTTACTTTCTGCATGTAATATTATTTCTAATGATCACTGGTTGGTTGATTCAGGATGCTCGTTTCATATGAGCCCGCATAAGGAATGGTTCTCTACATATGAAGAATATGATGGAGGTAATATCTACCTTGGTGATATATCTTCATATCCGATTGTTGGGAAAGGAAAGGTATTGTTGTGTTTCAGTGATGGGAGGATTAAAACCCTCCCTGGTGTTTTGCATATTCTTGGATTAGCTAGAAATTTGATTTTAGTTTAGAAGTTGAATGATTTGGGAATGCATGTGACATTTGAGAAACACGACTGTAGATTGGTGAGAGGGAACTTGGTGGTAGCGAAAGGGAAGAGATTTGAGAACTTGTTTAAGCTTGAAGCCACTATAGTTTGTAATGCCTCTTATGTTTTTGAGGCTTCTGAAAATAATTGTATGTTGTGGCACCGCATATTGGGCCACACAAGCAATAATGTATTAAAAACTATTAAGAATAAATAATTGTTTGACTGTTTCTCTTATTCTAATGAGCACTTTGATTTCTGTGAGCATTGTGTGTTTGGTAAACAAAACAAAAAATTATTTCCTTCAGGAAGCAATAGAGCAAAAGAGAAATTAGAAATTATTCATACGGATGTGTTTGGACCCGTGGATAATGAATCTATTGGAAAATCTCATTATTTGTCATCTTCATTGATGATGTATCCAGATTTACATGGATTTATTTTATGAAACATAAATATGAAGTTTTCACTAAGTTTAAGGAATTCAAAGTCTTAGTAGAGAACCAATCAAGTTTAAAGATAAAAATATTAAGATCTGACAATGGAGGGGAATATTGCTCTAAGAAATTTGATGAGTTTTGCAAGCATGTAGATATAATCAGAGAAAAGATAACTTCGTATACACCACAATAGAATGGTGTTGCAGAAAGGACAAACCAAACAATTATGGAAAGAGCCAGAAGTATGCTTAGTGATGCACAGTTGGATAAATGCTTTTGGGCAGAGGCTGTGTGTACTGTTTGCTACTTGATAAACATATCTCCTTGTAAGGCTTTTGATTTGACACCTTATGAAGTGTGGACAGGTAAGAAACCTTCTGTTTCACATTTAAGGGTTTTTGGCTGTGAGGCTTTTGTTCATGTGCCTAAGGAAAAGTGGTCTAAGTTGGATCCAAAGGCTGAAAAGTGTACATTCATTGGATATGGTGATAATGTGAAAGGTTATAAGCTTTGGAATCCACTAACCCGCAAGATTATCTTTTCTAGAGATGTTTTTTTAGGGAACTTAGAGCTATTTCTGAACCTAAGCAACCAAAAGAAAAAGAATAAAAGGTAAAGAAGGTGATCTTTGAGTTAGAGCAGCAAGATGCACCTTAAGAAGAAAAAAATGATGGATTGGGGGGTGAAGAAGAAGAAGAAGATTCAAGTAGTTATGATGAAGATGAGTCTATTGTTACAGAAGAAGTTGGTGCAGATGATCATGCAGAAGAATGAGTAGAGTCTCTTACTCCACCCTTGAGGAGATCCACAAGACAATGAAATCTAGTTGATAGGTATAACCCACCGGATTTCCGTTGTGTATATGCTTTATTGAGTACTAACGATGAACCTAGATCCTACAGGGAAGCTATTTCTGTAGATGATAGTGAGTCTTGGCAATTATCCATGCATGAGGAGATGATGGCTTTAGACTCTTGTAACACCTGGGATCTTATTCGTTTGCCCAAAGGAAGAAAGGCCATAGGTTGTAAGTGGGTCTTCAAGAAGAAGTTTGGAGCAGACGAGTCATTGGAGAAGTACAAGGCTAGACTGGTAGCCAAGGGCTACTCCTAGAGAGAGGGAGTTGATTTTGGTGAGATATTCTCTCCTGTTGCTAAATTGACTTCTATTAGATTTCTTTTATCCATTGCTACAACTTATGATTGGGAGGTTGAGAAAATGGATGTTAAGACTGTTTTCTTGCATGGAGATCTTGAGGAAGAAATTTATATGCAACAACCTACAGGTTTTGAGGTAAAATGGAAATAAAAATGGGTTTGTAGGTTAAAGAGGTCTCTCTATGGTTTGAAACAGTCCCCCAGAACGTGGTATCAAAAATTTGATTCATTTGTGTTGAAATTGGGTTTTGTTAGAAGCGAGGAGGATCATTGTGTTTACATTTATTGTATTGATGATTCTATACTGGTTATTGCTTTGTATGTTGATGACATGTTATTTTTCAGCAATACTAAGGGTATGATCAGTGAGCTTAAAGCCCAACTTTCTGGTGCATTTGATATGAAGGATCTTGGAGCTGCCAGGTATATTCTGGGAATGGAGATCATAAGAGAGAGTTAACATAAAGCTTTGGTTGTCACAAAGTAAGTATGTGAATACTATTTTGCAGAGGTTTAGTTTGCAAGACTGTAACCCAGTTAGAGTTCCTTTACCCATTGGTACTAAATTTTATTAGATATGTGTCCAAAGACTGAGGATGATCTTGAGGATATGTCTAATGTGCCATATGCTAGTGCTATAGGGAGTTTGATGTATGCAATGGTTTGCACTAGACCAGATATTGTTCAAGCAATGGGAGTTTTGAGCAGATTTATGTCTAACCCTGGCAGACAACATTGGAATTATGCGAAGAGGGTGTTTAAATATCTTGTAGGTACTCCTAATCATTGTTTAGCTTATTCTAGTACGGATAGTGCTAATAAATCTTTAGACATATAGGGTTTTGTTGATGCAGATTGGGCAGGTGACTTGGATAGTCGAAGGTCCACTAGTGGCTATGTGTTTACTCTGTTTAGAGGTGCAGTGAGTTGGATGAGTAAGAGGCAACCCACAATTACTTTTTCCACCATAGAAGCAGAGTATATGGCTGCTACTCATGTCTCTAAGGAGGCAGTTTGGTTGAGAAGACTGTGTACAGGGATTGGATTTGATTGCAGGATCATTCAGATTGGTTGTGATAGCCAGAGTGCTATACGTTTGGCTAAGAATCCTATGTATCATGCTTAGACTAAGCATGTTGATGTTCAGTATCACTTTATTCAAGAAATGGTTGCAAATGGAGACGTTGAGTTGAAGAAGATAGACACTCAGGAAAATGTTGCAGATTCATTGACCAAACCTGTGAGCACATAAAAGTTTGTGGTGTAGAGAGGCCATGGGCCTTGTTTCTAGTGCCTGATTATTTTTCATTTGATTTCCTATGGGTTGATTTACAATGTATAATGTAAAGTGGGAGAATGTTGGGATAAGGTGCCATTAACCTTGTAAATACCAATATTGTATTATTCCGTGTATTATTTGTAATTTGTAATTACCCATAAGGAGATGTATAAGTTTCACTGGCAGTGGTAAAAATTATTTACTGTCCACGGTAATTATGGAGTTACTGCACAGTAAGTTCTAGAGTTACCGACAGTAGTTACGGGATGTAATTTACTATGGTAAATGGTAATTGGTCAAAGTGGGGTGCACATGTGGAGGAATCAACTATTTTTAGTGTTATGTCATGCATCATAGATGCGGTAAGAAGGTGTAAGAGATTCTATGACAACTGTAAGTTGTCATAAGAATCTATGACATTTATGATAGCATATGACGCGTCATAAGATGCTGTAAGTGGCTATTTTTGGCCCCTAGGTGTTCAAGCTTGCATGGGCATCTTTTTCCAAGTGTAGGATGCATGTATGACATCTTTTATGACCCCGTAAAAGCCTATTTTTGTCCATGGACGCCCAAGGTTGTGTTGTTGACTCTTGACAAGTGTTATGAGATTGTAAGAAGTCATTTAATGTTGCATGGGTGAAGATTCCAAGATGGACACCCATCTTGAGGTTGTGTAAATTCTATAAAGCCATGGCATAATAGATGAGATGCATAACAGGTTTTAGGTACTCAGGTGATGCCAAAATGCTGTCAGATTGAAGATTGAAGGAGAGATTGGTGGTGTTGTATTGTAAATCTTTTTTAGATTAATACAAACATTGGGCTTCTTTCCTGTGTGGAGTTTTTTACCCGCAAGGGTTTTCTCCATGTTAAACATTGTGTTATGTGTTCAGATTTATGATTTTGCATTTCTGTGAAGCATAGTTTCATTTTTTGTTACAATCTCCATCAATAATACACACTTAAAAGATTGTAGAAATTTATTTGAATCAGATTTCCATTGAAGTAGTGCTGCTTTTATTTCTAACATTTACGGCGTGAACATCTTTTGCATATATGGAAATCTCTTTGATTCCTTTCTAGGTTTTATTCCCCTATGTTTCATCTTTCGGTAACATTTTAAATTTTAACTTTTCATTTAGAAATGAGAAAGATGTGATTTTTTTAAAATTGTTGTTTCGTTTTGTTTTTAATCAGAAATTATTTATTCTCTTTCATAAAATATAAGACAATGGATGGTTTGCTTTAACCATAAAAATTTGTGATTGGAAATTATTTATATAGTTCATTATGTCATTATGAATTTAATTTAATTGGGGAAATTGGTAGAGAATGTTCATTTTTGAAAGCTAAGCCTATTGGTTGTTTTTAATTCCCAACCAGCTCTCAAAGACAATATAAAGAATAGCCAATTCTAATGATCAATTGCATTGAGGGATTAGCCAACGAACGGGAGTCAAATAAGTGATAATCCCCTGCACTTTTGGCTCTATCAAACCAAGGTGGGTTTCCCTACTCAGTACTAAAAAGTTCTCCACCAACATATAATTGGAGTACTATTTAAGACAAATTAGCTCTCTTTTGGGTCAAGCATATGTTAGTTTCAATACAATTTGGAAAATTCCTTGACAACTACAGATTGCAGGCCTAGAGAGCTCAAACACTAAAACTATAAAATACATCAAATGTAACAAGTATTCATATTTTGTTTTGAAAAGTTGGTTCAGTTATGATAAGTCTCAACTTCCCGACCAGTGCCTATCTGTGTACAAAGTCAATTTCATACAATAGATATACCATATGGATCAAGAAATCCAAACACAAGATGCTTAATGTAGATGCCTTGCATTTACACAAGCATGGTATGAATTCTGACTAAAATCCTACTTGAAGATCTATTATATTGCATCTAGAATAACTTCTTAATTCATATCTATTGGCATTTTAATTTTCTCCTGAAGTAAATGCTAAGAAAAGAGAACTAAGCTATGTCATTGACATAGAGATGAGATTAAACATACTTTCTATTTAATTCATTGAGAGATTTGAATACAATACATGGAGACAATGAAAATTAGATTTCATGTACTCATATTTCCCATTCTAATAAAAAAATGATACACAAAGTATATTTGATACATAATATTTGCCTTTCCCCTAATACAACACATAGAACTAATCAAGACAGCTAAGACTCAAGACTCAGAAGATTCAAACCCTTTTCAAGTGGCCTTGAATTCCCTTTTATAGAAGAAGGGATCAACAAGCTACACGCCACATACAATTTCTTGTTATAAACATAATATGCCAAAAGGCATCTTTGAGGCACTACAAGACAAAATATACTTTCCCTCCATAGAACAACATTGGAGCTGGCACAAAGTTCGAAGATGTTCATTGCCTTAGAAACTAACCTTGCCCACGCTTGGAGGTTGCAACCACATGTTTGGGCAACTGCACTACTCATAATGATGAAGGAGCATGGGTGCCACAAACTGGCCAAATGAAATGCACATTTCATGCCTTCAATTTCATACATATTTCAACCGGTGACTTCTCATGATTGAGGCTTTGGAAAGGCTAACTCACTAGCTGAATTTTTTTGGAAAAGAGTGTACCTATCATTGCTGAGGTGGAAATAATTGATGCACACTTGCCATATGATCTATGTATTATTGATTTGAGGGGAGGGAGACTAGAGTGGTTTTTTTTCCATTTCAAACTCAACCTTTGAGAGTTCATAAAGAGATAAACTCAAGTTATCTATCTTTTTCCTCATCCTCATGTATCTCAAGAATGATTGGAACAGTGAGCCATGAGCACTCATGCTTCCATTCCTCCATGCTTTTCAATGGCTTGTCCTGCCTCTAAAATTGTGGCAAATATGTTCTTTGCAGTCTACAAAAATAAGTCAACTCTTTGACAATGTCATCAAAGAATTTCCTATGCTTCCTCAACACTTTCCTAGTGGCTTTGATTATGCCCATCAAATCTGTTAAGTGCTTGATAGAACTCTCATCACATACTTGCAACTTCAACAGAGCTTTGAAAATAATAACCCAGGGTAACATATGCCTTTCCCATGTCTCCATTATGATTCCCAACCTTTTATGTTCTTCAAGTATGCTCCTTAAGGCACTATGATTTTCCCAGGTTCTTTCTACATATGCCATTATTCTGTCCAATTTTCTCTCCAATAGGCCCTGGACAAAATCTAGCTTCACTTGATTTACCTTCTTCAAGGCATCTTCCTCTGCTGCTTTGATTTTGGCTAACTCCTGTTTGAGATTCTCTTCTTCTTCAGAGGAAACTAGAAGAATGATTGGTGGAAGGGCACTAGTGGCTACATTCAACCTCTCTTATAAAAATAAAATCTGCTTGTTTAGCTTCTCCATATCGACCTGCATCTTCTTGACTGCAGCCTCTGTGAACACAGTAAAATGTGTGGTTAAAGCAGTAGCCTCCACAAGACTAGTGTCCTCTAGCCTATGTACTATCAGGCTTCCTATTATCTTGTTGGGATCATCAATGATAAGAGGATTTTTTCCTGAGGGAGAGATAGACCAGATGTCTAGGGTATTTGTATCTAGATCAAATGTAGAGGCAAAGTACATATTATGTGCCATTTCCTCTGTGATATTCAAATCAAGATCCTCATGCCTTCTAATAGTATCAAATGCAATGGCAGACAATATATCCCATCTTGGCAACAACATGCAACCACTTTTCTTGACAATTTCTCTTCCCCTTTGTGGGGTCATCCCATTCATCTCTTCCCGGTCCTTCTCCCAGAAGTCAGTAATAGCTCTATCCTTATTCTCAGGGGTTAATTTCTTTATTCATTTGCTTATCTCTTGTCCCTTCATTTTTAAAATAAACTCCCTAAATTCCTTAGAACTAATGAAAGAATCATCATCAATAAACTGCTTACTAGTCAATGTCCTTACATCATCTAACAATTCATCAACATCGTCAAAATCAATGACCATTCTCTTTGCAGGAGGTGTTCTTACTTCCACCACATGAGGCTACATTACCTCCATTACATTTGGTGACCTTGGAGCCTCACTCTCATCCATTGAAAAACTAGGAGCAGGGGAAGGCTGTGGAGAAACCTGATGGAGTGGAGTGACAACTCTAGGGAATTCAAGAATTTGAAACCTTTCTTGATGAAGAGGGAGCCGATGTTGAAGGAGGGTGCATCTTCTTGGGTACCACAGGCAAATTAGAACATAGTTCATTAACATTCTACAACATGACCTTGACTCTTTCAACAGGGTCTTCGATCTCCATGAGAGCTCCCTCATATGAAGGATCGGCTTCATGCCTAATATTTTCTTCTTTCTAGATCCTCTTCCAAAACTCCATTCTTCTATCACTCACCTGATCTGAAAGAAAATTCTTGATAAGGTCTTCAAGAAGGCAGAATTCATGTACATAAGCAATAAATTCATGATGCAGGAGCATCCAGTGGTGTAAGGGCAATCTTGCATCACCTAAAAAGATGTTGCTTCAAAATCATTACAGTTGTTTTCATTTCTTTCCATAATTAGTATTTCTGGTTCCATAATCTCTTGAATAATGATGTAGGACTTTCAGTTTTTCTAAAACTACTAAAAATAACAAACTGCCAGTTTTGGAAAGTTTACCTGCCATTTTAGGAAAGTTTGCATTTGGGCACAGATTGAAGCGAAAACTTACATAAAGTTACATAACGGAAATATAAGACCTTTGGCAAAGGAATCAGGCAAAGA
Source organism: Cunninghamia lanceolata (assembly GCA_027924645.1). Taxonomy (NCBI): domain Eukaryota; kingdom Viridiplantae; phylum Streptophyta; class Pinopsida; order Cupressales; family Cupressaceae; genus Cunninghamia; species Cunninghamia lanceolata. Next base: position 7,289,288 of record BSBN01000249.1, read on the forward strand.
TCATTTGTGAGCTAAAAGATATTAAAGTTTATGTTTTCCAAAAAGCCCCTAAATTTTTTTGAAATGAGATATGAGGCACTAAAACATCCCATAACATCCTAAAATGTTGACAGAAATCCATTTATGGATTTCTAGCCTGATAGTTCACATCACAAGCTTTCTGGCGCTTAAAACAGTTCGTCAATCAGACACCCGGATCAAAAGTTATGCTTCCCGGAAGTTGACCTACTTTTGGAGGGAGTTGCAAATTTTGAAATTTAGCTGGAAGCCACCAAAAAGTGTTATTTATGACTATTTTGGGAACCCTGGGTGGTAGTAGAGTTAAGGGGGAAAAGTGTAGAGTCAAGAATAGGCAGGAAAATAGAAACCCTAGCTGATTTGGGGTTTACAGAAGGCAGATGATTCCAGAGTCTGGAGATAAGAAGCTGTAATGTGATGTACCTGTAGAGGATTCATCCTCTGATTGTATTTGAGCTTCTATAATGTAATGTTTCGCCCATATCAATAAAAGATTATTCTATTTTCTGTGTGCAATTTCTATTGTTGTGTGTTTTGTGATTTACCCCCTTCATCAAGTGGTATCAGAGCAAGGGTTCTTGAGTGTGTAGATAGATCACCGACCGTGAGGCAGTTTGCACTAGGACCTGAGGTTGTGGGTTTGCTGCAAAGACCAAGATGCCTCCACGAAGAAATCATGTTGGGAGGAATGCTTTGACGGAAGAGGGTTTTAGATCCCTGCAAAGGCAGATCGATGCATTGCAAGAGGAGCTGGAAGAGGGTTTGATCCAAGAACAAGAGAAGAAAGCGAGGATGAAGTTAAAGAAGAGCTATCTGAGGAAGAACAAGAAGTTGCAGGAGATCCTGCAGAAGTTAGGTTATTGAGGGCCATTTTGAAGATCGGAAAGAGGCCTAGGATCGAAGTTTCTACCTATTCTGGAGATTTGAATCTGGAACAACTTATTGATTGGATCAATGACATGGAGGAGTATTTCAAGTATGAAGATGTGGAGGACCCATATCCGGTCAAGTTTGCAAAAACAAAGTTGAAGGGCCATGCCAGTATTTGGTGGAAGGAGGTCCAATTAGAGAGGAATAGAAGAGGAAAAGGAAAGATCACTAGATGGGATCAAATGCTGGAGAAATTGAAGAAACAATTCATTCCTGTGGACTATGAGATGGAGTTGCTAAAGAAGTTGCAAGGACTGAAGCAAGGTAATAAGTCTATTAAGGAGTATACAGAGGAGTTTTATAAGATTACTATCAGGACAGGCCATGCAAAAGACAACAAGGAGAAAGTAGCCCATTACATTAATGGGTTAAGGCCAAGTATTCAAGAGGAGCTGAGCCTGGTCAGAATGACCACCATAGAAGATGCGTATCAGTTTTCCCTGAAGGTGGAAGAGAAGATGAATAAAAGATTCGACAGCAAGCAAAGGGGAAGAGGTCAAGGTGGAAGGACTGGTGGAATATCCTATGGAGGCCGTAATGAAGATCAAAAGAAAAGTGAAGAAGTTGGCACCAATCGAAATGAGAGAGGGGATAATACCTACCGCCCTTATGACTAATACAATGGTGAACAAAGAGGAAGAGGAGGAGGGTGACCTGGGTAAGGACCTGGAAGAGGAGGTTTAAGAGGAACCTGTTTCCAATGTGGAGAAGGGCATCGAGCATACTAGTGTCCGTAACATCAAGGAAGGACAAATAGAAGACCTAAAGGTAATGCACAAGTTGCACATGTAGATGAAGATGCACAATCTGAGCGCTCTGAAGATGCTGAAAGGGGAGAAATCCTAGTTGTCAGAAGAACTTTGTTGAATGAAGAGAAAAAACCCAATCAGAGGAAGAGTTTATTCCGCACAAGGTGCAAATGTGAAGGTAAGTGTTGTGATATTATTATTGATAGTGGGAGCACTGATAATATTGTTTCAGAGGAGATGGTTAGCAAGAAGAAAGCATCCACATCCATATTAGATTGCATGGTTGCAGAAGGACCATAGAGCTTTGGTCAATGAGCAGTGTTTAGTGAAGTTCAAGATTGGGGACTACCATGATGAGGTGTTGTGTGATATCATACCAATGGATGCATGTCATATGCTGTTGGGGAGGCCATAGCAGTATGATAGGAGGGCTGTCCATAATGGCCGTGCAAACATATATTCCCTAACAAAGGATGGAGTTTGTCACAAGTTGAAGCCCTTGAAGGAGGTGGAAGAAAATGTATGTAGTACTGCCAGAATTTGCTTGGTAGATGGTAGAAATTTTTTGGAGGGTATGAAGCATGAGCATCATTGCTTTGCATTGATTCCTAAGATCAGCCAAGACAAATGTGAAGATATATCGACAGAAGTTTCAGATATGTTGGAAGAATTTCAGGACATTGTCTCTGATAATGTACCAGAAGGTTTACCACCAGTGAGAAAGATAAGTCATCAAATAGATTTGATACTAGGAGCCAGTCTGCCAAATAAGGTAGCTCACAGAATGACCCTTACAGAGAATGAAGAGCTAAACAGGCAAGTTCAGGAGCTGTTAAGGAAGGGACTGATAAGGGAGAGACAGTCCATGTACGGTACCTGCAGTACTAGCACCGAAGAAAGATGGAGAGTGGAGAATGTGTACGGATTCTTGGGCCATCAATAAGATCATGATCAAGTACAGATTTCCATTGCCGAGAATGGATGACATAATGGATTGTTTGAGTGGAGCCAAGTACTTCACGAAGATTGACCTGAAGAGTGGGTATCACCAGATCCAAATCAGAGAAGGAGATGAATGGAAGACAACCTTCAAGACAAACTAGGATTTGTATGACTGATTAGTCATGCCATTTGGGCTAACCAACGCACCGAGCACATTCATGCGGCTCATGAACAAGGTACTGAAAGAATTTTTGGGTCGTTTTGTTATTGTTTATTTAGATGATATTTTAATTTTTAGTAAGACTTGGGATGAGCATCTGATGCATATCAGAAGAGTTTTAGAGAAGCTAAGAGAAGAGAAGTTGATGATTAATCTGAAGAAATGTAGTTTTGCAAAGAAAGAGTTGGTATACCTAGGATTTGTTGTCTTAGAGGAAGGTCTTAAGATGGACCCAGAGAAGGCGAGGGCTATCATTGAATGGCCTACGCTAAGGAGTGCTTTCGAGGTAAGATCTTTTCATGGTTTGGCAAGTTTTTATAGAAAGTTTATCAGGAATTTTAGTAGCATTTGTGCACCCCTAACTGAGACAATGAGAGGGGATAGAAAAAAGTTTAGATGGACTAAAGGAGAAAATAAAAGCTTTGATACATTGAAGCAGAAAGTCACAGAGCAACCTGTTTTGGCACTTCTAGATTTCAATAAGGTATTTCAGGAAGATTGTGATGCTAGTGGCAATGCTATAGGAGCTGTTTTGAGTCAAGAAGGTAAGCCCATTGCCTATTTTAGTGAGAAGCTTAATGATGCCAAGAAAAAGTATCCTGTTTATGATCATGAATTTTATGCAATAGTTTAGGCTTTGAAGAAATGGAGACATTATTTGTTGCCAAAAGAGTTTGTTTTATATATTGATCATTAGGCTTTGCAGTATCTTAATAGTCAAGGAAAGTTGAACCAGAGGCACTTAAAATGGGTTGAGTTTTTGCAGAGTTATACTTTTGTTTTGAAGCACAGGAGTGGGAAGTCCAACAGAGTTGCAGATGCCTTGAGCAGAAGGCAAAATTTGTTGACAGAAATGAAGATAGAGGTTGTTGGGTTCGATGAACTCAAAAATTTGTATCCTAAAGATCTAGATTTTGTAGAGGCTTGGAAAGCTTGTCTGGAACCTGTTACTTTGGACAAGACAAAATGGTTGGATTTCATATTCCAAGATGGCATGCTGTTTAAAGGAAGCCAGTTGTGCATTCTGAGGAGTTCCATGAGAGAGAACTTGATTAAGGAGAAGCATAGTGGAGGATTGGCTGGACACTTTGGTCGAGATAAGACCATTGCTATTGTTAGTGAAAATTATTATTGGCCACAGTTGCAGCAGGATGTAAGGAAATTTGTACAGAGTTGCTGAGTGTGTCAGATGGCAAAAGGAAGAAGTCAGAATACGAGGTTGTATCAGCCACTACCTGTACCCGAGAAGCCATGGGATGATGTTAGTATGGATTTTGTTCTTGGTTTACCAAGGACATAGAGAGGACATGATTCCATTTTTATGGTGGTGGATAGATTCTCAAAGATGGCACATTTCATTCCTTGCAAGAAGACTAATGATGCTGTTCATATTGCTGAATTATTTTTCAGAGAGGTGGTGAGATTACATGGTCTACCAAAAAGCATAGTTTTAGATCGAGATACCAAGTTTGTTGGTTATTTCTAGAGGACATTGTGGAAGAAGTTGAAGACAGATTTGAAGTTTAGTTTTGCACACCATCCACAAATTGATGGACAGATGGAAGTGGTGAATAGGAGTTTGGGTAACCTGCTATGATGGTTAGTAGGAGATAAGCCCAAGGGATGGGATTTGATTTTACCATAGGCATAATTTGCTTACAACAATTCTGTCAATAGGAGTACTGGTAAATCACCATTCCAGATTGTATATGGCAATAGTCCAAGAAATGGTTCAGAGTTAAGGAAGCTAGACAAAGGAGAAAAGACAAGTGTCGAGGCTGAAGACTTTGCAGAACACATGAGGAATTTGCATGAAGAGGTGAGGAAGCACATTAATAAGATGAATATTTAGTATAAGGCTAAGGCAGATCAGAAGAGGAGATATAAGGAGTTCTAGGTAGGAGATGAAGTCATGGTTCACTTGAGAAAAGAAAGGTTCCCAATTGGAACATACAATAAGCTAAAAATGTTGAAATTTGGACCATGCAAAATTTTGAAGAAACATGATTCACGAAATGCATATGAGGTGGAGGTGCCGAGTGGGATAAACATTTCCCCTGTTTTCAACATTGCTGATTTATCAGAATATCATGAAGGTGGAACAGAGGATGGACCGACAGAAGAATAGTGGAGTATTCTGGCATCTACTTCAACAGAGGAGATAGAAGAGATCTTGGATAGCCGTGTGGGGAGAAGTACTCAGAATAGGCAATATGAAGAATATATGGTGAAATGGAAAGGAAGGCCTGTTGAAGATTCTTCTTGGTTGTCTAAGGCAGAGGTTGACCATTTGGGTTTACCTCAAATAAACACCTGAGACGTGACAGGGTCACTTCTCTAATTACCCTTGGTGTCTGATGCAGGAGCATCTAGTGGTGTAAGGGCAATCTTGCATCACCCAAAAAGATGTTGCTTCAAAATCATTACAGTTGTTTTCATTTCTTTCCATAATTAGTATTTTTGGTTCCATAATCTCTTGAATAATGATGTAGGACTTTCAGTTTTTCCAAAACTGCTAAAAATAGCAAATTGCCTGTATTGAAAAGTTTACCTGCCATTTTAAGAAAGTTTACATTTGGGCATAGATTGAAGCAAAAACTTAGATAAAGTTACATAACGGAAATATAAGACCTTTGGCAAAGGAATTAGGTAAAGAGCATTTGTGAGATGAAAGATATTAAAGTTTTTGTTTTTCGAAAAGCCCCTAAATTTTTTTGAAAGGAGATATGAGGCACTAAAACATCCCATAACATCTTGAAAAGTTGACAAAAATTTGTTTATGAATTTTTGGTGTGATAGTTCACATCGCGAGCTTTCTGGCACTTAAAACGGTTCGTCAATCAGACACCCGGATCAAAAGTTATGCTTCCCGGAAGTTGACCTACTTTTGGAGGGAGTTGCAAATTTTGAAATTTAGCTGGAAGCCACCAAAAAATGCTATTTATGACTATTTTGGGAACCATGGGAGGTAGTAGAGTTAAGGGGGAAAAGTGTAGAGTCAAGAATAGGCAGGAAAATAGAAACCCTAGCTGATTTGGGGTTTACAGAAGACAGATGATTCCAGAGTCTGGAGATAGGAAGCTGTAATGTGATGCAACATGTAGAGGATTCATCCTCTGATTGTCTTTGAGCTTTTGTAATGAAATGTTTTTCCCATATCAATAAAAGATTATTCAATTTTTTGTGTGCAATTTCTATTGTTGTGTGTTTTGTGATTTACCCCCTTCATCAATTCATTAGCTAGCTTGGCCCTATTTATGAATCCCTCAGGGTCAAACCTCCTTGGTGTATCCTCTGGCATCTTGTAGTGATCCAATTTGGATGCTAGCAACTCTAATCCCTCCTTTGATGTGACTTAAAAATTACAAAAGGAAATGGTCCCAGGAAGGAAAGAGGCCTTCTTGTAATTCTTGAAATGAGTCTTATCAGACTCATTCATTTGCCACATAACTTCTAGGAATGCCAATCTGTCAGGAACTGTCCTTGGCAAGATGTGGGATACACGTTCAAATCCATACACTCTAATTATAGTAACCTCATCATAGAGGTACCAATCACCCCAGTTATGGCTGATGCTTGGATCAAGACGCACATCCTTTGACCTCAAGAATCTTTGAAGCCTCTCTGTTAATCTGTAATAATTATAGCCAAGTGCTTTGAAGACCTCCTTTACAAAGAACTCCTCAAAAACAAGATAACTAGCCTCAGGGCACTGAATATTCCAAATGTAAGTCCATTCCTAGACTAGTAATGATTTGCCAAGGTTTTCATTATACTTACTTCTCATTGTTGACTTCCATATTTTACCTCCTGCATATAGCAACATATGACATGACAAAGAATACGATCTGAAATAAACCACATAAATATTGTTTTTTACACTTGTCAAGACCTGGTTGATCTTGCTCTCCTAGTTGGCCTTTATCATTTCCACATTTATGAACACATTGGGGACTACCAGCCTAGCTAACCCTAATCTCCAAGGGTTATTCAAAGAGAGATTCCTAAAACACTTTCCAAAGTTGATGCCGGAGCATCCAGTGGTGTAAGGGCAATCTTGCATCACCCAAAAAATGATGTTTCAAAATCATTGATGTTGATTCCATTTCTTTTCAAAATTAGTATTTTTGGTTCCATAATCACTTGAATAATGATGTAGAACTTTCAGTTTTTCCAAATTGCTAAAAATAGAAAATTGCCATTTTAGGAAAGTTTGCATTTGGGCACGGATTGAAGCAAAAATTTACAGGAAGCTTCGTAAATGAAAAATAAAACCTTTGGTGAAGGAATCATGCAAAGATTATTTGTGAGCTAAAAGATATTAAAGTTTTCGTTTCCCAAAAAATGCATGAAAATTATTCAAATTTAGGTGTGAGGCACTAAATAGTTTTGTACGGGCCTGAAAATGGCCGGAATTGGCAGATCCCATTCTTAGCACGTAGAGAACTTGGTGAGATTTCCAACACTTCAAATGACGTGTCAATCGGACACCCAGATCAAAAGTTATGACTCCCAGAAGTTGACCTATTTTTGGAGGGAGATGCAAAATTCAAAATTTGGCTGTTGGCCACCAAAAGGGGTTATTTATGACCAATTTTGGGAACCCTTGGGAGTAGTAGAGATAGGGGAAAGTATAGAATCAAGAAAAGATAGGAAAATGGAAACCCTAGCTGATTTGGGGTTACAAAAGGTAGAAGATTCCAGATCTTGGTGATGGGTAGCCATAATGGGTTGCAGCCTGTGGATGATTGATTCCTTTGATTGTATTTGAGCTTATGTAATGTAATGAGTTGTCCAAATCAATAAAAGAACATTCTATTTTTGTGTGCAATTTTTGTTGTTTGTTTTGTGATTTACTGCTATCATCAGAAGTGGTACTTGAATAATGCATATCCATGAATTGGAAGAATGGCATCCCTGCAACTCTCATGGAGACCAGTAATTCTGTCTGCTTGGATACCTGAGCCTTGTTGATGGCGGGGTCTTTTGGCAGATTCAGGCAATTGGGCCAAAATATCCTCATTGAATTCCCTATCCCTCTTCCTTTCTATCCCCTTCCCAGCTCTTTGAGATGAACTTGCCATGCTAACTATACTAGGGCTTCATGGTTTTAGGATTTTTGGTACCTAGGTCTATAGGTTTTCTCGAAGTATTTCTACAATTTCACTTTGAATTGGATACCCCAAATGCAAATTTATAGACCAATTAAGGTACATACAACTAACACTTATCACACATATGCTTAATTATCATGGAAGTAACCCCAAAACAGAGGAAGAAGTGATGAGTATTTACAAGTTTTATGGCAGATTTTGGCTTCTTGTTGGCGGCGTAATACCTTGTTGAATACAAGAACCTAAAGATTTCTCAGCCTGAGTGCAACTGTAGAGCTCAGACACTGAATTCTTGTTCATAATTATATGGAAATGATGACCAATATTGGCCCCAAACTATTTAGGGCGCCATTAATTGTCAAGTGTGTGGGGTGGCAGACAAAGGTTAACTATTCTTCAATTTTAAATGTCCACAATAGATCATAGAAAATCAATGGTCATTGTTGGGTTTTAAAAAACACTCTAGCAAAGACAAGGAAACCCTTTAAAACATGGATCTATTGGTCATGATGGCATCTTCGCTATTCCACCCAAAGTTGTTAGGAGTCTTGGAGAAGCCTTTAATCTCTGTGAAACATAGCTGTCGTCGACACCATCGATATCCATGGGAGAAATGATCCACATCATCACCTTCGTGGTCTCGCTGAAGACTTTAGATGGCTTCTGTGAAGGAAAGGATCCCTGCAAAATGATGCTGAGTCACTTGAAAATCCATGTTGGCTTCGCCATCTCATAGAGATCCAATAGAGAAGCAAGTCTCCATGAAACACTGTTCATTATAGAGTTGTTATGACACATTGGTTGGTAAAGGCATCTCGCAGTCTCATGGAGGCAAAAAAGGAAGCCCCACCAAGGAATAACTTTCAACAAAAAGGGATAGCGACTGACGTGGATGACCATGCGACACAACTTAAAGGATATTTAGTGCACATGCGTTTAAAGTTGTTTTAAAAGGCTTGGTACCACCAACCTAGTAAAAAGGGGAGGGGGCGGTGACTTTAAACGATGAGACATACTTAAGTTATAACTTAAGCCACCAGAAACAACCTATAGCCAGTCAATGAAGAAATACAATGCAGAACTAGAAGTGACCAAAGTACTAAGGTATGATACTTTCAAAGGGTTTCTCTAGGGTTTATCAAGGCTTAAACACATAAAACCTTGGGTAGAAGGACACATAAAATATAGGTCCTAACAGAGCCTATTTTGTTTTCAAGATCTCTTAAAATTTGTATTATGCAAGGTGATTAGATTTTCTTTTGCCATGTCGATTTATTCACTTATGGATTAAACATGGATAATCATAGATTATTGTTACTTTTATTTTATGTACTTCTTGATTATTAAATTGATTGTCTTTTTTTCCTTCCTCAAGAAGGTTTCATGCATTTAGCTGTGTTGCAAGGATAGGTTGGCATGTGCACAGAGAGTATAGAATACTAGAGGTTAAAGTTTTGATGTCCACTTTTTATTCCTTAGTTTTTAATATCCATGAAAAGGAGCATGGTTTCAAGCATTGCATAATTTTATATTAAATGATTTATTCTCAGCTCTGATAAGTGAGCCTTGATCTTATTAAGAACCTAGTATGGAGTTGTCTTTATTCCTTTATGGATCTTCTTAGTAAGTCAACCTTTTGGTTGCTAGTTCAAGTTACCAAACTACGAAGCTTCTGCGATGTGCATATGTAGGAAATGCCATCTGGGATGAGCCCCCGAGGCATTAGGTTTGGCCCTTAGACTTGATCTTTCCTAAGTGTATTTCAAGCATCTAATTTTTTCAGGCATCTTTGATATAGTGTGCAGAAAATGGGACTTTTCAAGGACACAGGATACCGAGAAAAGGAAAGTTATTCAAATATGGTGCAAGGTAAAGTGAAGGAATCCAAAGGTACAAATTAACTGTTTCAATTCCAGTTATTACACTTAAAATAATGTTGGGATTTCGATTCTATTATATCCAAACCATTAGAGTTGTTCTTTTAATTATCAGGTTAACTTCAAGGGATATTAATTTTAAAATAGATGTATGGTAAGAGTTGAACATATAGTAGTATTACGTATTGCTTGGTGGATTAGTAATAGTATATATATTTGGCAATTATATAAAGGAAGTTGTATGTTTAAATCCCGTACCCAATGGTTTCAATGACATCCTTCTTTATAACTGAAGTGTAAAGTAAAAGAGCACATTGAACTTATGATAAATATTGTTGGGTGATATGTTCTTACTTAGTATCAAACAAATTAGAAGATCGTCGAATAGTTTTATTTTCTATCTCTTGATAAAATAGACCTTACTTGATAGGTGTTTTCAATTGTGATTTGAATTGTAAAATGAATAGGTAAACTTAGCTATTCTAGTCTGATAATGTATATTTTATGATTAATCTATTCTATGTTAATCTACGCATTCATTTTGGAATTATGCCATGATGTATCAAAGCATTTACCTTATGTAACTAAAGTTATGTGAAGAATTTATGATTATAGGTTTAGTTGATGTTACCTATATCAAAGAATATGCTTTTCAATATTAATTTATGTGAGTTGGTTATTCAATTATAGATAATTGTGTGTGGTTGTAATCAATGTTCTTGGGTATCTAACTGGGGCATGACATTTCTCATGTCTCTTTTGGGTCGACTGTATTAAATATATAATCTATTCTATGATATTGAATGAGACAACTCTTGTCTTTTGAGTCAACTATGTTAATGTGTATATAGTTACAATGTTAATATTGTAGGAGAATGTTCATGTCTCTGTACATGTTGACTGTGTCGATTTTACCCATAGTGATGATGGTAATACCTTTCATTGTAAAGATTTCAAGCACCTTTATGAAACAAAAAAGTTAAGTTTAGAATTTGATGAAATGAGCTTTGTGGTTTTTGAAGATAAATATTTTATCGAATTGTTGTTGAAAACCTTGTGGTTCAAATGTGGAACTTTTGTGATTTAACTATTGCTAAACCTAAACTTGTATCAGTTTCTTATACAATGAATATCACAGTTTATATTATATGATGATAAGAATCAAATATGATAAAGTATTAAGATACAATGTGGAAATATTTTTCATTCTGTAAACTGGTTTATTTTTGAATAAATAGGACATCCTGAAATAGAGTTAATATATGAGTCTTATTCATAAACCATTATAAGTAATATGCAAATAGTATGTTTTATATTTGCATATATTTTTAAATGACTATATGTAGTGTACATATAGGCATTTATAAATATATGTTTATTTTGAAGTATGGAAAAATTATTCCATTGATTTATATATATGTTGAACAAGCTGAGATAGAGCAGATAAGAGTTATGAGTTTCACTTATTATGAAAACTGATATAGTTGTAAGGACTTGTTTTGATCAATCTTAATTGTTGATGATAAATCATGATTGTGGATATTTACTTGAGTTATTTCATCCTAAAATAATGGGCACAAGAGAGTAAATATCTCTACATTATCATTGATCTCTGTGTGAGATAGTTTTCCACTCTAAACAATTGTTAAGAGTCACTTTTTAAATTATATAGTTGAGAATGCAAGGTTGCACAACAATATTGTTAAGAATATTAAACTTATATGTACCTAATGCCATTCTATACTTGACTAGATGAAATTGTAGATGAAGGAACTATCCAATTCACCTAGCCAAGCCTAGAATAGGATCAATGAATGAATTGAATTGATATGTTTGTGAGTTACAATTTTGATTTATGACCTGAGAAATAAAGTTTTGTGTTAACTAGTTTGAGATAGATGTGTGTGAACATACGACACACATATCTGTTTAGGAATGTGTATGATTATTAGAATCTTTGGCCAAAGTAATGCAAAAGACTGCTTGCATTGCTAATTCATAGTGTCTCATCAGTATTACACAACAATCATTATAAAGTTATACTTAGCTAGAAGGATCTAGAGTTGTATAACATATTGTTTGTAATAGACACAACACTAGTTCTCAGACGACATGTTGGATCTTGTTGATTTCCTATTCCACTTCCCTCATTTAGGGTAGGGCCACTTCTAGGTGGAAGGTGTGCAGGGGATCATCGGTGTGTGGTTGAAGGTAAAGCACTTGGGTGATGCTCTCCCTCTTGCAACCGATTATGCCAATGACTTGGTTATTTACAGAAAAAGAGTTGAACTTACAGTCATGTATATTCTACTTCATTGAGATTATTGAAATATTATTTATTTGAGTAATTGTACTTTAACCATCAAGATGATGATGCAGATGTAATAAGTACTTTATCAAAGTTAGATTTTGATCATTCATTGTAATGAATCATGGATTGGTAATAATTCTTTCTTAATCTTAATTTTATGAAATGATTTCATTGGAACCTTATTGTTATTTATTTATTTTTATGACGTGGTTATGTATTGAACCAAGTTAAGTTTTGTTTTTAGCTAACTATAACATCCCAACTGGAATATTAAGTATCCTAAAACATAATTAAGCAAAACTTAAATAATTTTTTTAAAAAATAATCAAAATATATTACATCTTGCAATTTCAAGTACAATACATGTATTTAGAAGAATGGTTGCTTTACATGCGACTACAAAATTCCATGAATAACAATTAGTCGTATTTCTTACGACTTACAATTTTACCAATATCATATACAAAATAAGTAATGTGCTCTTGTTCACAAGTCTTCGACAGTCAACTTTAAGAGAGAGAGAGCATCACCCTGGTGCTTTTTCTCCAACCACAGATCAACGATCTCTCACACAGCTTCCTTTCTGGAAGTAGCCCATCCCTTCATGAGGGTAATAGATAATGCAAATCAACTGATTCATTATGCCATTTGATAACTAGTGATGTGTCCTAGCTAATACAATCGGGTTTACAACTCTAGTCTAGCTCTAGCTATGTATTACCCAGTCTAATTGTTCAACTATCTGGTACATTGTGAATCAACAATGCAAGCAATGACTTTTGCATTACTTTGGCCAAAGTTTCTAATAAATATAGTCGTATGTTCACTCACTCTTTTCTCGACTTGGAGACAACACTCTTATTTCCCAATTTATTTCATAATAAATAATTCTTTCAACTTGATTATACCATACTGGTTCTAAGTCGTAACAATATTCTTATCTACTAGTCATTTTGACAAGATTCAGGTGACTAAGAATCATACATTGAGTCCCTCTTTGCATCCTTGCAATCACAGGTCTATGACATCCTATCATCTATTCAATGACCTGTCTACCCAATCTCGAGCTGATTGAATTCTTCTACATATGAAAGATTCTAATATTTAAGTCATAGGATTAGATGATTAAAGAATCTATCTACCTTAATCTAGAACATAATCATTCGACTCATAATTTGTCAAAGATTAACTATAATTTCATATACCAATAACTCAAATTCACCTTCTCATGAATATCAAAAGATAATATAATATCAAATAATATATATCTTGACTTGCTATTGACATAAGGAATTTATCCTTTTAATAATATTGTGGCTATCCTTAGCCTAGCACAAGTTTGAAGATCATTTCTCTATAAAACCCATTTACATATAATTTAATTATCTCTAGAATATTTTTCTAACACACTCATTCTTTGATATATACATTCACAAGTACAACTTTCACTTGGTCTCTCTCTCATAAGTTACATTAGCTCAATAATAAAGATTCTAGGTACAATTGTACCTCTTTTAAGCATAGTTGGCCTCTTAAAAGGCTCAATCAACCTCTCTTGGTTGACTTCTTAAGACTCAATTGGTCTATGATTAAACATAAGGCTTAATAATAATATACTTGACCTACTATCCATACATATGGCCTGTCATTAATGGGATCAACCTATGAACATTACATATGGCCTTTCCTTAATATATTTGGCCTAAGAACATTAAACTTTGCCAGCCAAAACTTATACATAGTCGACCTATTCTATACACATCCGGTCTACTCTATCATAGTTAGCTTACTATAAATACACAATCTACTTAGTCTCACTGCGCTTATCATATAACATGCTATTCCTTCATAGACTATACTGTTACTCTATTAAAGTATACATAGTCGACCTATTGTATACACAACTAGTCTGGTAAACGAGTTCAATCTATATATATATAATGGATATAAACATAGTCAGCTAGGAAATCACATAACAATCTAAGACTGCATTTGGTATTTGTTGGAAAGAGACACTACTTTGCATGACAGTTGTTGTCATTGATGGAAACTAAGACTATTCCACTCATCCGCATAACATAATTTGTTCATACCGGAAGTTAGAATCAGAATTTATCTAAGTCCGGGTAGCCAGAAATAGAGCATGTGACAGGGTCCAATATCTTGGTCCAGATCTCTTTGGTGGTAAATTAGAGTATGCTGTGGATCTGAAGGAGTCATAAGGATTGTCAGGGCAATCTAAATCTAGAATTTTAATCTTCAATGAAGGATTCAAAAGTTATTTGCATCTGAGTATAGGATTACAGTTTGACAGTGCAGACAACATAAGAACATGTCGACCTTGTAATTGATCTTGGTTCTGGACAAATGGAAGTTGTCAGTTGGATGATTTGTGATGATCAGTGATAGTGGCTGACATGATTGATGATTTGTGAATGAAAGTTTTGATCCATGTTACAAGTTATGCATGGATTTAGCCGACAGAGCAGAGTCTTCAACAAAGTTCTAAGTGTTCTTGAAGTCGACTAAAAAGTGATTGAATATCATGATGCAGATATATATAGCCGATGGATTTAAGTGAATTCAGGGTGTGTGTGATGCGACTATGGAGAAAGTGTGAAAAGGGTAGAGATATAAGGTTCAGATGATAGCAGAGTAGTAAACAGGGCAGAGTGAAGATGAAATGTGTAAGATCAATATTTTGTACTTATCTAGAACTGAATTCTTGCATTAGTAGATGCTATTCATCAGTTCAAACTTCTTGTTATCCTCTTGTAATCACCTCTGTAGGCAGTGAACCTTTATTGAGTAGTGAGCTCTGGGCAGTGAGCCCGAATGCATGTGCATTCCCATTTGTGAAATACTTTTAACAGAGTATTAATCCTTGTGGGTTAACCCCCACCATGGTTTTTCCCTTAACTGGGTTTCCACATTAAAAATCTTGGTGTTAAGTGTGTTATTGTGTTGCTTCTCATATGTTTATGATTCTTATTTTTCATGGTTAAATTATTGATCTATTGTTAAGTGGTAAAAGCAAGAATTAACTATAGAAAGTGTTGAAGTTTTGAGACAACTGATTCACCCCCCCTCTCAGTTGTCTGCCCTAATTCCAACAATTGGTATCAGAGCAAGGTTCCTTTGAAAAGTTTAACAGCTTGAGGAAGATCTGGGAAGGCAATAAAATGGATGAATACAACCTCCAAAGACAACTTAAACTCACATTAGAAGATCTTGAGCAGTCCAGAACAGAAGCCAAAGAGCTGCAAGAGGACCTTAAAAATGCTGAAGACTTCTTTGAGACCTTAAAAGCAAAATTGAGCAAATCTAATGAAAAGAGGAAGGAACAACCTCTTCAAATGGGAAATCATTATGAAGACAACGACAAGGACAAGGCCCTGAAAGAGAAAACAAAAGAATGTGAAAAGTTAGCTAAAGAAGTTATTGTCCTAAAACATGAGATGGAATCTGGGGTGATGAGGCTAACCAAGGAAATTAAAGATAGGAAGAAAATTGAAGAAGACCTAAATCAAAATCTAAAAGAAAGAACTGAAGAATGCTGCAGATTGGACGGAATAGCTGGCCTCCTAGAGTCTAATCTACCGTGAAAGTAGAGATAATGAGAAAGAACTTGAGAGACAAATTATCATTCTTAGAAATGACCTAGAAGTTGCAAATGAATACAAGGAGAAGTTCAAGATAAGCTCAGCTAAACTTGAAGCACTGCTTGAAGGTCAGAAAAGGGGTGATGACAAGCATGGTCTTGGATATGAGAAAGGTGAAAGCTTCGGATCTGGACAAAGAAACTTTCAACCAAGGAATGGGAGAAACAAACCTAGAAGACCTCTGATAAGACAACCTAATGCTCAAAGATATCCATCATTACATGGAAATTGCTTCAAATGCAATAAATTTGGTCATAAAGCTACTCAATATAGAAGTAGAGAAAATCAAAATGGTCCATCCTTCTCTGGTCAATGCTTCAAATGTAAGAGGTATAGTCATAGATCAAATGAATGTAGAAGTATGATAATGAATAACTCTAGAGGAAATGGCAACTCTTTCAATGGTTACTGCTTTACTTGCAATGGATTTGGACACATGGCTAATCAGTGTAGATCAAGAGAAAATCAAGTATATAAGCAAAGAAATGTTGTGTGCTTTAATTGCAATAGATTTGGTCATATTGCAAGATTTTGCATAAGTAGGAATAATAAAAGAAGAGGTCTGACAAACATAAAACCAGATGAGAAGAGACAAGACAAAGGCAAGGGTAAATTTGATGTGAATGAGATCTAGAATGAAATGAGCAAGACATGGGTCAAGAAAAGTGTTGTGAATAATAATAATGGGTCCGCACCAGAATCTGGTGCTGATAATTCCTCCAGGAATTGAATTAGGGGCTCTGGCTCAGGGGGAGCTGCAATGAAATCTAAATTCCCCCAGCCAGTAAATGGGTGCCTGAATTTGGCACAATGAGAGAAAATAATTTGGATTATTAGACATCATTTGAAAGGATTTCTGGAAGATAAAAAGTGGATATGATAATTTGCGGAACAACTGAAGATCGACTGTATGTAGAAATAGTGTAACCGAATGTGTTAGGGCAGAGCATTTATTACAAAGAAAAATTAGGTTTTGTGGAGCATAAAAAGGTCATTCATTCCTCATTTGAGTCACTTTGTACCCAAAGAAAGCAAGAAGAATAGTGTTTGAGCTGAGATTACAAAATTGAAGTGCAATCGACAAATTTATCCAACCCTAATTTCATGAAAAATGTATTTATCTGCGAAACTTTGAACTTGTAATATTTTTGCAATGGCTACACCTTTGGTTGTTGACATTACTGAGAGACCTCGACCCAAATTTAAGAAGCATCCTCACAAATCAATAGAAGTCAACCCATTAGGTGCTTTTTCAAGTGTTCCATATGGTGTGCTGCATGTTGAAGATATTAGGGTTTATATTCATGCAAACATAGATGAATTTAGGGACTCAAGGTATGTAGATTTGTTTGAGAGTCATCTCAGGGATGAAAATCATGACCTTAAACCAAGTATAAGGCACTACTTGATAAACATTTTATTCAGATTATGGGGTTTCCAACATTCGATGAAGATGAGTGGGTCCAGTATGTTTTGAGTCAGATGCATGATGAATTCATATGGCTGTTAAAACCATTCAAGATTACCAAGGATGTTATCAAAATTATGATTGGGTTAAACTCAACCGGTGGATTACCCATGTTGAAATCTATGAAAAACCAACCTGTTACTGATGCAACCGGTGCAAAGTTTGATAAGAGGGCTATGACCATAAATGACATTATAGAACCGGATGTGAAGTTTGCTTCCATGGTGGTTGGCTACAAGATCTATCACTCTAGCAGAGAGAATTGAGTCTTCGAAACTGCCATTTATGCAACATATCAAATGTTGAAGGAGAATGCAGATTATGACCTATGTGAGTTATTACAGAACCAACTGATTGAAAAATTGAACAAAATCAAGAAAGATAAGAAAAACGCTTTTAAAGATGGTACATTGGTTCTATGCTTGTTTTTCTACTATATGAATGAAGTACCTGGAGTAAAGGCTGTTCACTGGACTAATGATGAGCTAGTTGCCATTCAGATCAGAGATCATCTTCGCAGCATTGTTGATTATAAAGCTCACAAAACTGCAATCTAGGGATACTTCAAAAATTTTTAGAGTATGATGCATTCAAGGGAAAGAATCCCTAAATCAATTGTTGAGAAGTACAAGAATGAAATATGTTTTATGGTTGACACTGATCCGTGCTTAATGGAAGCAGTACAACCCAAAACTATTTGGATCATGCCCATGGGGTATGAAGTAGATGGAAAAATCTTGAATATGTATGCTCAACATATTCTAAGCAAGCCAAAAGACACAATAGTTGGGAGATTTGGGACATATGAGAAGCTAAGTTTAAAACTGCATACTGAGTCAGAGAACTTGAAACCAATAGAAAAGTAAGGAAAGAAGTTGAGCAGTTGGCCGAGAATCTAGGTCTCACAAAGGAAGCTGTGAGGGAGTTCAGGGAAAGAACTGAAAAGACAGAGAAGGAGAAGCAGGATAAGAAACAAGGAAGTGCTTCGGTAGGATCCTCCTCCACATCGAGGACTACTAGAAGCTCTGCTACTGCCCCTATTCCCCCAAAACCTCCCAATCCTGAGAAACTGAAAGGAAAATCATTAGGAGAAGAAGAGAAAAGAGTAAAAACAAAAGCCACAAGAACCTATAAGAGCACAAAAGTTGATATAGAAGAAACAAATTCAGTTGCTGAGGTAAAGGAATTGAAAGCCTCTGGAACAAAAGCTGCCAAGGTGACTAAGGAGAAGCCCTCTAGAAGCAAAAGGGCAAGCAAAAGGTAGAAGACATATACATATGTTGAGAAGCCCACACTTTTTGTGGAAGATGTAATAACATCAGTCATTGTGGATGGAAATTTGAAACCCATGACTGAATTCTATGATGAATACAGTGATACAGATAAGAGGGTGTTAGAGGAAGCAACTGTTAGATATCTAAATATCTATAATAAGGCCCTGATTGAAATAACTTCTGAGATCCCTCCAAGTCTTGCAAACATTTTGAAGTTGAGAAAAGAAAATGCAAAAAGCAAGGATATGGAGCTTAAAGAACATGTATTGATAAAACTATGCCCTCAAATCACTCAAGTTCAAATAAATATGATATTCAAAGAAGTGAAGGATGAATTCAGGAGCAAGAAGAGAATGAAAAAACTGATGATTGGAGAATTGGACCAAATAGTTAAAGAAACACAGAAAATATTTCTAAGTGCATTGAAGAGACACAATCTTCCATTTGTTGAGGAGACTGATGATGGGATTGATTCATCAATCCTAGATATTGAAAAGATGAAAACCGATGAGCAGTAAACTAAGGTTGATGACTCCTATGTTCTAGAAGAAGAACAAATAAACAAAGAAGATACAGAGATGGTGGATCAAACTGATGATGCAGGAGATACTCTAACTTCTCCTAATCAATCTGAAAAAGAAGATAATGTTGAGAATACTGCTGCTACACAAGTGCCTCAGGAATAGATTGCAAATAGTGAGGTCAAAGGAAAGAATCTGACTGTAGATAACACAGAGAAAGGCGAAGTAGAAGAAGTCAAAGGTAAGGAAGATAAAGCAGAAGAAGATGGTGCAAATGTTGATAGTCCTGATACTGTGAAAACTCAAGGAAAGGAAAGTGGTCTAGAAATGGTGGCAAGAGACACTGCAGATGTAGTGAAAAGTTTTCTGAGTAAAGAGATGCTAGAGTTTGATGAACCATAACTGATTCAAGGACCAATCAACTTGGATATTCTCTCTCCGGTCCAAATGATGAAGATAGCATCCTTCACACAAGCCAAAGCAAGTGAAAAGATATTGAAATCTCACATAGAGGATAGTGAGTTGTTAAGTCTTGCATCTAGTATATTGGAGAAGATAATGCCAACTTTCTAGAAGAATCCATCTGATTCTCCCTCCGGAAATCTAAAGAGCCTTGTAAATTCTGTAAGTACACATTTTGAGTCTACTGAGAAGTCTGCAGAGACTAAAGTCAGGAATGAATTTTTGGATAAGAAATTCAGTGAAACAAAGAGCCCAATAGGGAATGATAGGATGATACTTGGTATCAGTATAAAGAAAATTCAAAATGCTCTAAGTGATGGAGGTGATATATACAAATTTTGTCTATCCTGGCCCGAAGTCAGTGAGGATATTGAGAAGAAGATAAAGAAGCAAGAACAAAAATTGTCAAATCTATCTCAAAATTTTGATCCTCTAATAGTTTCTCCTATAAGTTAGGAATGTCAAGTAATCATCTTGACCAATGAAATAAAGAATCTTGTTAAAGAAAAAGGCAATATTGTGAAGAGAATGTGTGAGCTCCAGGGATTGATTGCCCCCAAGTTAGAAACAATGTTTAATGCATTATCAGAAGCTCAAACTGCAGTTCAAACAAGTGATCCTTTGGATCTGACAAAGGAAGAAGCATACACATTTCTACTGAGTGGACACATCTCAATTTTGGATGGCATGAAAAGAAGTTGGGCCTCTGAACTTGAGCAATTGAAAAGTAGTTTTGTAGATATTCTCAAGTTCATGTAAATATAACTTTGATGCAGGAGCATCCAGTGGTTTAAGGGCAATCTTGCATCACCCAAAAAGAAGTTAATTCAAACTCATTTTGGTTGTTTCCATTTCTTTCCATAATTAGTGTTTCTAGTTCCATAATCTCTTGAATAATGATATAGGACTTTTAGTTTTTCCAAAACTGCTAAAAATAGCAAACTGCCAGTTTTGGAAAGTTTACCTGCCATTTAAGGAAAGTTTGCATTTGGGCATGAATTGAAGCAAAAACTTACATAAGGCTCCATAACTGAAATATAAGACCTTTGGTGAAGGAATTAGGGAAAGATCATTTGTGAGCGGAAAGATATTAAAGTTTTTGTTTTCTAAAAAGCCCCTGAAATTTTTTTGAAACGAGATATGAGGCACTAAAACATCCCATAACATCCTAAAAAGTTGATAGAAATCTATTTACAGATTTCTAGCATGATAGTTCACATCACGAGCTTTCTGGCGCTTAAAACGGTTCGTCAATCGGACACCCGGATCAAAAGTTATGCTTCTCGGAAGTTGACCTAGTTCTGGAGGGAGTTGCAAATTTTAAAATTTAGCTGGAGGCCGCCAAAAAGTGCTATTTATGGCTATTTTGGGAACCCTGGGAAGTAGTAGAGTTAAGGGGGGAAGGTGTAGAGTCAAGAATAGGTAGGAAAATAGTAACCCTATTTGATTTGGGGTTACAAAAGCCAAAAGATTCTAGAGCCTGGTGATGTGTAGCTGTAGTGTGTTGTAGCATGTGGAGGATTGATTCCTCTGATTGTAATTGAGCTTCTGTAATGTACTGAGTTTCCTAGATCAATAAAGATTTATTCTATTTTCTATATTCCATTTTTGTTGTTGTGTGTTTTATGATTTACCCCCTTCATCAAGTGGTATCAGAGTAAGGGTTCCTGAGTGTGTAGACAGATCGCCGACCGTGAGGTAGTTTACACCAGGACCTGAGGTTGTGGGTTTGCTGCAGAGATCAAGATGCCTCCACAAAGAAATTGTATTGGGAGGAATACTTTGATGGAAGAGGGTTTAAGAGCCCTGCAAAGGCAAATCGATGCGTTGCAAAAGGAGCTACGAAGAGGGTTTGAGCTGAGAACAAGAGAAGAAAGCGAGGATGAAGCTGAAGAAGAGCTATCTGAGGAAGAACAAGAAGCTATAGGAGATCCTGCAGAAGTTAGGTTATTGAGGGCCATTTCAAATATTAGAAAGAGGCCCAGAATTGAAGTTTATACATATTCTGGAGATTTGAATCTGGAATAGCTTATTGATTGGATCAATTACATGGAGGAGTATTTCGAGTATGAAGATGTGGAGGACCTAGATCGGGTCAAGTTTGCAAAAATAAATTTGAAGGGCCATGCCAGTATTTGGTGGAAGGAGGTCCAATTAGAGAGGAACAAAAGAGGAAAAGGAAAGATCACTAGATGGGATCAGATGATGGAGAAACTGAAGAAGCAATTCATTCCTGTGGACTATGAGATGGAGTTTCTAAAGAAGCTGCAAGGATTGAAGCAAGGTAACAAGTCTATTAAGGAGTATGCAGAAGAGTTTTATAAGATTACTATTAGGACAAGCCATACAGAGGTCAACAAGGAGAAGGTAGTCCATTACATTAATGGGTTGAGGCCAAGTATTCAAGAGGAGCTGAGCCTGGTTAGAATGACCACCATAGAAGATGCATACCAGTTTTCCCTGAAGGTGGAAGAGAAGTTTAATAAAAGATTTGACAACAAGCAAAGGGGAAGAGGTTAAGGTGAAAGGACTGGTGGAAGACCCTATGGAGGCCGTAATGAAGATCAAAAGAAAAGTGAAGAAGTTGGCACTAGTCAGAATCAAAGAGGAGATAATGCCTATCGCCGTCGTGACTAGAACAATAGTGAGCAAAGAGGAAGAGGAAGAGGTTGACCTGGGAAGGACCCGGAAGAGGAGGTTTCAGAGGAACCTGTTTCCAATGTGGAGAAGAAGGGCATTGAGCATATGAGTGTCCACAACATCAAGGAAGGACAAATAGAAGACCTAAAGGTAATGCACAAGTTACACATGTAGATGAAGATGCGCAATCTGAGTGTTTTGAAGATGCTAAAAGGGGAGAAACCCTAGTCATCAGAAGAAATTTGTAGAATGAGGAGAAAGAACCCAATTAGAGGAAGAGTTTATTCTGCACAAGGTGCAAGTGTGAAGGTAAGTGTTGTGATATTATTATTAACAGTGGAAGTACTGACAATCTTGTTTCAGAGGAGATGGTTGACAAGAAGAAAGCATCCACATCCATATCAGATTGCATGTTTGTAGAAGGACCATAGAGCTTTGGTCAATGAGCAATGTTTAGTGAAGTTCAAGATTGGGGACTACCATGATGAGGTGTCGTGTGATATCATACCGATGGATGCATGTCATATGCTGTTGGGGAGGCCATGGAAGTATGATAGGAGCACTGTTCATGACGGCCGTGCAAACACATATTCCTTAACAAAGGATGGAGTTTGTCATAAGTTGAAGCCTTTGAAGGAGGTGGAAGAAAAGGTATGTAGTACTGCCTGAATTTTCTTGGTAGATGGTAGGAAATTTTTGGAGGGTATGAAGCATGAGCGTCGTTGCTTTGCATTGATTCCTAAGATTAGTCAAGAGGAATGTGAAGATGTACCAGTAGAAGTTTCAGATATGTTGGAAGAATTTTAGGATATTATCTCTGATAATGTACCAAAAGGTTTACCACTGATGAGGAAGATAAGTCATCAAATGGATTTGATACCAGGAGCTTGTTTGCTGAATAAGGTAGCCCACAGAATGACTCCTACAGATAATGAAGAGTTGAACAGACAAGTTCACGAGTAAAGGAAGGGACTAATAAGGGAGAGCCTGAGTCCATGTGTGGTACCTACAGTACTAGCACCAAAGAAAGATGGAGAGTGGAGAATGTATACATATTCTCGAGCCATAAATAAGATCATGATCAAGTACAGGTTTCCATTGCCAAGAATGGATGACATAATGGATTGTTTGAGTGGAGCCAAGTACTTCACAAAGATTGACCTAAAGAGTGGGTATCACCATATCCGAATCAGAGAAGGAGGTGAATGGAAGACAGCCTTCAAGATAAAGGAGGGTTTGTATGAGTGGTTAGTCATGCCATTTGGGCTAACCAATGCACCGAGCACATTCATGCAGCTCATGAATGAGGTACTGAAAGAATTTTTGGGAATTTTTGTTATTTTTTATTTGGATGATATTTTGATTTTTAGTAAGACTTGGGATGAATATTTGATGCATATTAGAAGAGTTTTAGAGAAGCTGAGGGAGGAGAAGTTGTTGATTAATCTAAAGAAATGTAGTTTTGCAAAGAAGGAGTTGGTATACTTGGGATTTTTTTGTCTCAGAAGAAGGTCTTAAGATGGACCCAGAAAAGGTGAGAGCTATCCTTGAATGGCCTACGCCAAGGAGTGCCACAGAGGTATGATCTTTTCATGGTTTGGCAAGTTTTTATAGAAAGTTTATCAGAAAATTTAGTAGCATTTGTGCACCCATAACAGAGACAATGAGAGGGGATAGAAAAGAGTTTAAATGGACTAAAGGAGTAGACAAAAGCTTTGATACATTGAAGCAGAAAGTCACAGAGCAACCTATTTTGGTACTTCCAGATTTCTATAAGGTATTCCAAGTAGATTGTGATGCTAGTGGCAGTGCTATAGGAGCTATTTTGAGTCAAGAAGGTAAGCCCATTGCCTATTTTAGTGAGAAGCTTAATGATGCCAATAAAAAGTATTATGTTTATGATTAGGAATTTTATGCAATAGTTCAGGCTTTAAAGAAATGGAGACATTATCTGTTGCCAAACGAGTTTGTTTTATATACTGATCATCTGGCTTTGCAGTATCTTAATAGTCAAGGAAAGTTAAACAAGAGGCACTTAAAATGGGTTGCATTTTTGCATAGCTATACTTTTGTTTTGAAGCACAGGAGTGGGAAGTCCAACAGAGTTGTAGATGCCTTGAGCAAAAGGCAAAATTTGTTGACAGAAATGAAGATAGAGGTTGTTGGGTTCAATGAGCTCAAAAGTTTGTATCCTAAAGATCCAGATTTTGCAGAGTCCTAGAAATCTTGTATGTAACCTGTTACTTTGGACAAGATAAAATGGTTGGATTTCATAATCCAAGATGGCATGTTATTTAAAGGAAGCCAGTTGTGCATTCCGAGGAGTTCCATGAGAGAGAACTTGATTAAGGAGAAGCATAGTGGAGGATTGGCTGGACACCTTGGTCGAGATAAGACCATTTCTATTGTTGGTGAAAATTATTATTGGCCACAGTTGCGGCAAGATGTGAGGAAATTTGTGCAAAGTTGTAGAGTGTGTCAGATGGCAAAAGGAACAAGTCAGAATATAGGGCTATATCAGCCAATTGTAAATTCTGAGGAGTTCCATGAGAGAGAACCTGATTAAGGAGAAGCATAGTGGGGGACTAGCTGGACACTTTGGTTGAGATAAGACCATTGCTATTGTTGGTGAGCATTATTATTAGCCACAGTTGCAGCAGGATGTGAAGAAATTTGTGTAGAGTTGTAGAGTGTGCCAAATGGCAAAGGGAGTAAGTCAGAATACAGGGCTATATCAACCATTACCTATACCAGAGAAGCCATGGGATGATATTAGTATGGATTTGGTTCTTGGTTTACCAAGGACACAGAGAGGACATGATTCCATTTTTGTGGTGGTGGACAAAGTCTCAAAGATGGTACATTTTATTCCTCCCAAGAAGACTAATGATGCTGTTCATATTGCAGAGTTATTTTTCAGAGAGGTGGTGAGATTACATGGTCTACTGAAGAGCATAGTTTCAGATTGAGATACCAAGTTTGTTGGTTATTTCTGGAGGACATTGTGGAAGAAGTTAAAGATATATTTGAAGTTTAGTTCTGCACACCATCCATAGACTGGTGGGTAGACAGAAGTGGTGAATAGGAGTTTGGGTAACCTGCTACGATGCTTAGTAGGAGATAAGCCCAAGGGATGGGATTTGATTTTACCACAGGAAGAATTTGCTTACAACAATTCTGTCAATAGGAGTACTGGTAAATCACCATTCCAAATTATATATGGCAATAGCCCAAGAAATTCTTCTGAGCTAAGGAAGCTGGACAAAGGAGAAAAGACAAGTGCTGAAGCCGAAGACTTTGCAGAACATATGAAAAATTTGCATGAAGAGGTGAAAAAGCACATTACTAAGATGAATATTTAGTACAAGGATAAGGAAGATCAGAAGAGGAGATATAAGGAATTCCAGGTAGGAGATGAAGTCATGGTTCACTTGAAAAGAAAGGTTCCCAATTGGAAAATACAATAAGCTAAAAATAAAAAAATTTGGACCATGCAAAATTTTGAAGAACCATGATTCAGGAAATACATATGAGGTGGAAATGCCGAGTGGGATCAACATTTCCCTTATGTTCAACATTGCTGATTTATCAAAATATCATGAAGGTGGAACAGAGGATGAACCGACAGAAGAACAATGGAGTATTCTGGCATCTACTTCAACGGAGGAGATAGAAGAGATATTGGATAGTCGTGTGGGAAGAAGTACTCAGAATAGGCAATATGAAGAATATCTGGTGAAATGGAAAGGAAGGGCTCTTGAAGATTCTTCTTGGTTGTCTAAGGCAGAGGTTGACCGTTTGGGTTTTCCTCACACAAACATCTGAGATGTGATAGGGTCACTTCTCAAATTACCCTGGGTGTCTGATGCAGGTGCATCTAGTGGTGTAAGGGCAATCTTGCATCACCCAAAAAGAAGTTAATTCAAAATTATTGTAGTTGTTTCCATAATTAGTGTTTCTAGTTCCATTGTTTCTGGTTCCATAATCTCTTGAATAATGATGTAGGACTTTTAGTTTTTCCAAAACTGCTAAAAATAGCAAACTGCTAGTTTTGGAAAGTTTACCTGCCATTTTAGGAAAGTTTGCATTTGGGCACAGATTGAAGCAAAAACTTACAGAAAGCTCCATAACTAAAATAGAAGACCTTTGGTGAAGGAGTCAGGCAAAGATCATTTGTGAGCGAAAAGATATTAAAGTTTTTGTTTTATGAAAAGCCCCTGAAAATTTTCTAAATGAGATATGAGGCACTAAAACATCCCATAACATCCCAAAAAGTTGATGGAAATCTATTTACATATTTCCTACGTGATAGTTCACATCGCGAGCTTTCTGGTACTTAAAATGGTTCATCAATTGGACACCCGGATCAAAAGTTATGCTTCCCGGAAGTTGACCTACTTTTGGAGGGAGTTGCAAAATTTGAAATTTAGCTGGAGGCCGCCAAAAAGTGCTATTTATGACTATTTTTGGAACCCCAGGAAGTAGTAGAGTTAAGGGGAAAGGGGTAGAGTCAAGAATAGGTGGGAAAACAAAAACCCTAGCTGATTTGGGGTTATAGAAGGCAGAAGATTCCAGAGCCTGGTGATGTGTATTTGTAGTGTGTTGTAGCCTGTGGAGGATTGATTCCTCTGATTGTAATTGAGCTTCTGTAATGTAATAAGTTGCCCAGATCATTAAAGAAATATTCTATTTTCTGCATTCCATTTTTGTTGTTGTGTGTTTTATGATTTACCCCCTTCATCAAACTTAATGATTGAGTGTACATATGCGGCACTGTATACAAAATTTTTGAGAATTTTGGCTTGCGGACCCTACCCTTTGCCATTGATGTCAAAGGGGGAGTGAAGAACAGTGAAAAATGAGGAATCCAACAAAGGGGGAACTCCAGAATCAATGGAGAGCATAAGAGTATAGAGTAAGGGGGAGTAACACTTAGTCATTTTTCACTAAGTGTTGCCATCAATGCCAAAGGGGGAGATCGTTGGCAAGAGACACTGCTTCACATGACGGTTGTTGTCATTGATGGCAACTAAGACTATTCCACTCATCCACATAACATAATTTGTTCATACCGAAAGTTAGAATCATAATTTATCTAAGTCTGGGTAGCCAGAAATAGAGCATGTGACAGGGTCCGGTATCTTGGTCCGGATCTCTCTGATTGTAAATAAGAGTATGTTGAGGATTTGAAGGAGTCATAAGGATTGTCAGGGCAATCTAAATCCATAATTTTAATCTTCGGTAATGAAGGATTCAAAAGTTATTTGCATCTGAGTATAGGGTTATAGTTTGACAGTGCAGACAATAGTAGAATAGGCCAACCTTGTAAGTGATCTTGGTTCCGGTCAAATGGAAGTTGTCAGTTGGATGATTTGTGATGATTAATGATAGTGGCTGACATGATTAATGATTTGTGACTGTAATTTTTGATCCACGTTACAAGTTATGCATGGATTTAGTCGACGGAGTAGAGTCTTCAACAAAGTTCTAGGTGTTCTTGAAGTTGACTAAAAAGTGATTGAATATCATGATGTGGATATATATAGCCGATGGATTTAAGTGAATTCAGAGTGTGCGTGATGCGACTATGGATAAAGTGTGAAAAGGGTAGAGATCTAAGGTTCGAATGATAGCAGAGCAGTAAATAGGGCAGAGTGAAGATGAAATGTGTAAGATTAGTATTTTATACTTAACCAAAACTAAATTCTTGCATTAGTATATGCTATTCATCAGTTCAAACTTCTTGTTATCCTCTTGTAATCATCTCTATAGGTAGTGAACCGCTATTGAGTAGTGAGCTCTGGAAAGTGAGCCCGAATGCATGTGCATTCCCATTTGTAAAATACTTTTAACAGAGTATTAATCTTTGTGGGTTAACCCCCATCGTGGTTTTTCCCTTAACCGGGTTTCCACGTTAAAAATCTTGGTGTTAAGTGTGTTATTGTGTTGCTGCTCATATGTGTATGATTCCTATTTTTCATGGTTAAATTATTGATCTATTGTTAAGTGGTAAAAGGTAGAATTAATTGTAGAAAGTGTTGAAGTTTTGAGACAACTAATTCACCCCCCCTCTCACTTGTCTGCCCTAATTCCAACAGTATTATCCTTACTTAGTTTTTGAAAGACTTAAAAGCTAATATCCATGGCTCTTCGTAACCTATCGAGCTTCTTTATCAATGTAGAGATATAAACATTGAAGTCACAATCGTAAGGCTCTATAATGCACATAAATAACAATCTATTTAACTCTTCAAAGCATATAAAAATCCATCTATGGTTACTAAAACACAAGGTAAGACCGCTGCCATACGTAATATAAACACTATTATCTTAACTCTATGCTTACTGCACTAGATATACATTACATTACAAGCTTTATCAAGTCTTCCATGAAAGATAGACTCACCTGCTAAACAGTCAGTCTGTGCCTTTGAATCTCTTGTTGTTTCAACCTCCTTCCACTACTAAGCTTCTTCTTTTCTTTTTCTATGTGCGTGTCTCCCTCTTATGCTATCGGTCTCTCTCCTAATAATCCCTTCTTGCCACATGATGGATCATAACCAATTAGTAATGTCATTTCCTATTAAATTGCTCTTCCACTCTCGCGAGTTTAATGAGAAAGGTTACGTGGAGATTATGGAGAAATGGAGCAACTACTCCTTTCTCCTCACTCTCTCCAAGTATATAGGGATGACGACATAAAGGAAATAAAAGAGACTTAAAAAGCTCTGAAGGATAATCTTGACTAATAATAATAATAATAATAATATTTATCTAATAGATGTCTTTATTACAAACTCTCCAACGCTTACTATGCATAATCATAAACATATTCATCGACAGAGAATTCTCACACATTTATTATGATCTAACAACAAAAAAGGATAAAACCTTCGTCTTAATGACGACCTCTAAAGACAAGAATGATATGATCTCTCTACTAAATGTGTGTGTGAGTTTTAGATGGCATAAGGATCATTTCATTCACATGATCTAGCATCCTTTCCATGGTGATACTCTCTCTCCTCTTGTTGGAGGGGAAAACCAACACTATTCCTACATCCACCTCACTTATGTTGGTATATAGATTTGTCACTTAACTCTTTATCCTTTTGCCCATACAAATGACAATAGTACCAACAATTGAATCAATTGCAATTATATTTTGCCATGACTCTACTTATTTTACAAGGCACATCTACCTTCTAATGATGTACAATGACTAAAAACCATGTATGCTTTTAACCAGAAAGCAGAAAAGGTAGAGGAAAGAAGGAAAAAGAGAGAGAGAGGAGAAATTAAATTGTAGACATAAGAATACAATCACATTTCTCAAGAGGGAAGAAAAGAAGTAAATAAGGAGCATAAAATCTCCCGAAACCTGTACATCAAGAACTATCAAAAGGAATAACTAATATGGAAGAATTGATTTAACATAAGAAAAACCAATCTCGAAGAAATTGCAAAAATAGGAACAACAATTCTTTATTAAAAAAATAGAATAGCAGATCAAAGTCTATTATTTTCCTTTATATATATTTCTCCTCTTTGCATAGGGCTGAAAAGATAAAAATTTTTGGAATCCTTTACAATGAGCCCTCGATTAATTTTTAAAGGCTCCTCTTTCCTCTTTTCCTAACCGCTTCTTTAAAAATAAGTTACAATAAAAAGATATTCTTTCCCATAATAGTTTCTTGAAAAACTTCCCACTTGTTTTAATTTACCAATTCACTTTTCAAAATCACCCTATAGGATTACTTGACCTAATTTCACTACATTACATAAACATGGTCCACCTTCATTTGAAAGTTTCAAAAATAATTTCAAGAATAATCCACAATGTATACATATTTTTTGATTGCTGTGTAATCATTGCGGTCCTTAAAACCAACGCGCAAAATTAAAACCTCCACTGTTAGCAAAAAGTGAGGTTCAGGAACTTAAGAAACTCTTGACTCCACTTAGTCGGCCAAAAGTGAGGTTCATGAACTTTAGAAACTCCCAATTCCACTTAGTTGGCCAAAACAAGGGTGTCAGAACCCTAAAGATCCTGACTAAAAAGAAATGTGATGGCAAAGGGAGTCAGGTATCAGAGATTTTTAGGAACTTAGAACTTGCAATGCATGATGTTCCAAAACTTGCAAAACTACCAACAAGACTGCTGATATAGGGGAGTTCGATATTTGTAAAGTTCAAAAACCCCTTAAATTGCTGATACATAAAGTTTTAAAACCTCTATAAATATTTGACTTTAATAAAGTCTTTCAACCTCAAAACATAGGTAAATATTAAGACTTTGCAACTTTTCACCATGAAAGGTAAATAAAATTATCCTTGACAATAGTGCATCCATTTAATTTTCCATCCTTAGAAAATATTTTATACTTTTTAAAATTTGAAGGCTGTCCAGTGGTGGAAAGAAAATAAAATTTATATTCTTTGACCGAAATAGTACCTTTCATTTGGAGACCAGTCACATGGAGAGAAGATTACGCAAGGCATTTTGCAAACCACTTCTTCGCTAGCAAGATAAATATCGCCCCAACACTAAATTTTTTAAAAATTTCCAAGTTAAAAAATTTGGGTAACAACAGGGTCTAATTAAGGATTGCTTTTCATGTCGAAAAGCAAAGAACTCTAGGATCTCTAAGAAGGATCAATACCAATCCATTGGGCCAATAGAGTCATCTTTCAACGAATTCATAGAGAACTATAGAAGGATTGAGCCAAACCAAAAACAAAACCAAAATAACAATACCCACACAACAAAAACAGAAAGCAAACCAAAACTCCAATGTACCCCAACTGGGTACAACACACCCCAACCACTTAGAAAAGTCATGTGAAGCCATTAACTGGTTGGGAAAAATATATGCCCCTACGGAAAAGAGAGATATACCCATGAAGCACTTGCAAACTTAGAAGTTGTTTTATAATCACAAACATGAAATTAAAACTCATTATTTGAAAGAACTTCCTAAATAGTGTATGACAACCAAATAACCACTTTTCATCAAAAACCTCCTCTGGAGCATGATCCTGCACATTATCAATTACACTTCCATGTGGTGCAGCGAAAGAATTAATATCCCATGTCTGAAAATAACTATTTGCATCATCAGGATAACAAATTTTGGATATGTGCATCTCATGCAAAAATGAGAGTGTACCAACATCTGCTGAAGCATACTGCAAATCTGCATCATTATCATCATTTTTGTTGAGCTCAAAATCACCTCCAAGTATAATATTTTCATCCTTCCCTATAGGAATTGACTCAACAATTCTATGGTTCACCAAATCATCCTCATCTATAACCTGCAAATTAGACATGATGACCCCTTCTCCACATAGAAATTCATCCTCACATGCATTAAGGCACCAGTTTGGAATATAAACAATATGAGGTTCAACACATTTGTCTATTTCATCATCTTCGTTATTCTCAAGATTACTTGTAACTTCATCCTCCATTCTTGGTTAAAAAATTTTCATATTTAAAATTTCAAAATGAAAGAACTCAAAAATAAAATCATTTCTAACCTCTTCCTGTAGCAATACTTCTGCATTATTTTGTTCAAGAAATTCAAAAGATTCATACTCACATTGCATGCAACTCAGAGGGAAGATATTTGATGCCTTATCCATGTGTTCTGTAGCCTCAAGCTATTCTTCATTGTTGGTAAAAGTGAATGCCTCCATTTCTATGGTAAATAAAGAAGCCATTGCACTATCATCTGTGTTGTCCTCTTCACAAGATTGTTTATCTGGTTCATTCTCTTCATAGTGTAGGCTATAAATTTCAGCTCTTCCTTTAACATTAGACTTGATTCTCACATCACTTGTCCCATTTCTAGAAAAATGTCCATCAAAAACAGTAAAGTTGAAACATTCAATTGAAGGAGGCTGCACATATTGAAAGTCTATAGGCTGATGAGTTTGTTTTTCCATGATATATTTCTTCATGGGTTCACTATTTGAATTTTTCATACCCTGATTTACTTTCTAAAGACCACTTAAAATTAGATCATCTTCATTTTTTACAGCTTCTTGTTGTGCAACTTCAATATCATTTACTTTACTCTGTTTCAAGAAAAACTAAACATTCAGATGCAACAAAGAAATAAAAATACAGAGCTGGATTTGCTTACTTGGATGAATGGAAGAAGGAATATTTTTGAGCAACTTGTTGTATCGATCTATAAAATCTCTAATGGGTTCATCTTCTTTCTTTTGGATCTGGATAAACTGACACAATAATGCACCTTTGTCCACCACATATTTGTATCTTCCAAGAAACTTATTTTTGAATGTATCCTAGTTGGTTATGCATCCATTTTCCAAATTTTGAAATTAACTTTCTACATGCCCAACAAGAGATTCAATGAATAACCAAACAAAAATATTTTCTTCACTTACCCCCAAAATCCTGCATGCAACGATGAATAGTAGCTCAAAGTCTACTATTTTACTTTACATACAATTCTCCTATTTGCACAGGGCTGAAAAGATGAAAAATGTCAGAATCCTTTACAATGAGCCCTCAATTAATTTTTAAAGGCTCTTCTTTCCCCTTTTCCTAACTGCTTCTTTAAAAATAAGTTACAGTAAAAAGCTCTTCTTTCCCATAATAGTTTCTTGAAAAACTTCCCACTTGTTTTAATTTACCAATTCACTTTTCAAAATCACCCTGTAGGATTACTTGACCTAATTTCACTGCATTACATAAACATGGTCCACCTTCATTCGAAAGTTTCAAAAACCGTTTCAAGAATAATCCGCAATGTATACATATTTGTTGATTGCTGGGTAATCATTATGATCCTTAAAACCAACGTGCAAAATTAAAACCTCCACTATCGACAAAAAGTCAGGTTTAGGAACTTAAGAAACTCCTGACTCCACTTAGTTGACTAAAAGTGAGGTTCAGGAACTTTAGAAACTCCCGACTCCACTTAGTCGGCCAAAACAAAGGTTTTAGAACCCTAAAGATCCCTGACTAAGAACAAACATAATGTCAAAGGGAGTCAGGTATCGGCGATTTTTAGGAACTTGGAACTTGTAATGCCTGATGTTCCAAAACTTGTAAAACTGCCAACAAGACTGCTGATATAGGGGAGTCCGATATTTGTAAAGTTTAAAAACCCCTTAAATTGTCGATACATAAAGTTTTAAAACCTCTATAAATATTTGGCTTTAATAAAATCTTTCAACCTAAAACCATAGGTAAATATTAAGACTTTGCAACTTTTCACTGTGAAAGGTAAATAAAATTATCCTTGACGATAGTGCATCCATTTAATTTTCCATCCTTAGAAAATATTTTATACTTCATAAAATTTGAAGGCTATCCAGTGGTGGAAAGAAAATAAAATTTATATTGTTTGACCAAAATAGTACCTTTCATTTGGAGACCAGTCACATGGAGAGAAGATTACGCGAGGCCTTTTGCAAACCACTTCTTCCCCAACAGGATAAATATCGCCCCAACACTGAAATTTTTTAAAATTTTCCAAGTTTAAAAATTTGGGTAACAAGTTATAAGATGGTAGTTAGTCTATTACATCATTTTATCCACATGTTCAATAATAACGTCATAAACAATTATTTCTAGCATATTAATATAAAGCAAAAATGCATTTTTTCATCTTTAACTATAATCATAATATCTTCTTTGACTAACTATCTGTCTTCACAAAAATAATGAAAATAAATACATTAGTTTAAAAAATAGGGTGTGACATATCTCCCCCCTTAAAGATCATCGTCCTCGATGATTATGTCCAATCCAAAAGTAAATACTTCAAACATGTTCTTATACATTATACTATTTGAAAAGATGTGGGATTTTTTGATAAATATCATTATAATCCTCCCAGTTAGCATTTTCCTTCGAATATTGGTCTCACTGGACCTTGCACTGGGTAACCTCTTTGTTATGCAGGCGGAGCTTGCATACCTCCAACACTTTTAGAGGCTTGATTATGATCACTCCTAGGTCTTGTACTTGAAGAACATTCCAATCAAGTATGTGATTAGATCCTGATGTATATTTCTTCAAATATGACACATGAAAAACATCATGCAATCTAGCAAGGGCTGGAGGTAGAGCTATCTTGTAAGCAACTAGATTAACCACTTCTAGGACTTCAAAAGGTCCAACATATCTAGGTGCTAGTTTGGAATACTTTCCAAACTTAATTGGGCTCTTATGTGGTTTGAATCTTAAGAGAAATTTATCTCCTACTGAAAATTGTTGGGGTATTCACTTGACATCAACATAACTCTTCTATCTATCATTTGCTTCTGCTAATCTTTTCTTGATCAAATTTACTCTCTTCAATTTCTGAGTGTGTTTTTGGCCCAAGGCTAATCCTATCTTCTAGTTTATCCTAGCTTATAGGAATTCGACACTTCTTTCCATACAATGCTTAAAATGGAGCCATTTTTTCCCATAATGATAAGAATTGTTATATGCAAATTCAACTAGTGGAAGATACTCTTCCCACTTATACTGCTGATCCATGCAATACATCCTCAACAAATCCTCTAGTATTTTATTTACTCTCTCAGTTTGTCCACCCGTTTCTAGATGATAAGCTGAGCTTATATTCAGTTGTGTTCCCAAAGTTGAGAACAAAGTTTTCCAAAACCTTGATGTTATCTGAGCATTTCTATATGAAATTATCTTTTCCAGAATTCTATGTAACTTGAAGACTTATTACATAAATTTCTTAGCTAAGATGGGTGCTCCATCTGTAAGATTACTAGGTATAAAATGAGCTACCTTAGAAAGTTTATCCACTATCACAAGAATAGCATAATGCTTATAGTCAGACATAGGTAATCCTTGGACAAAATCCATACTAATAACCTGCCATTTCCATTCAGGTATGTCATGAGGATACAAAAGTCCCGTTGGGTGCTGGTGTTCAGCCTTAATTCGCTGACACTCTAGGCATCTCGCCACAAATCTTGCGGCATCATTTTTCATACCCTTCCAAAAATATAAGGGTTTCACATCAGCTAACAACTTTGTCACTCCAAGGTGACCTGAATAGGGTGTAGAATGAGCTTCTTTCCACACAGCTCTTCTCAAATCTCCTTGATTTGGAACATAAATTTAGTTATTGAATTTTATTAATGCATCAGGTTCAAAATAAAACCCTTCATACCTTGTATCTTGAGCATTTTCTATTAGGGATTTCAAAAGTTTCTCATAATAGTCATCGCCGGTCAAATTTTTCAATATTTGAGCTCTGAAATCAGAGTGTATTGATACTATTGCAAATATGTGCCTCCTTCTACTTAAGGAATTAGCCACTCAATTTTTCTTACTCTTGATATAGTTAACCTCAAAATCATAGTCAGAAATGAGCTCTAACCATCTTCTTTGGCAAGCATTAAGATTAGGTTGTGTAAAGATATACTTCAAACCTTGATTATCAGATTTCAGTTCAAATTGTTTTCCCAACAAATAATGCCTCCATACTTGAAGAGCATGCACAATTGCCACTAATCCCAAATCATGAGGGGCATAATTTTTCTCATAAGGTCCCAATGTTTTGGACTCATAAGCCACAACTTGATTTTTTGCATGAGCACTCCTCTTAACCCTTCTAAAGCATCAGTCACAACAACAAAATGACACTCTAGGTTTGGCACTTTAAGAATTGGTGCTGAAGTCAATTTCCTTTTAAGAAAATTAAATGCTTCTTCACACTTTTCAGACCATTCAAATCTCTTTCCCTTTTTCTATAAGGAAGTAATAAGATGAGCAATTCTAGAAAA
The DNA here is from genome assembly GCA_027924645.1 of Cunninghamia lanceolata. Lineage (NCBI taxonomy): Eukaryota > Viridiplantae > Streptophyta > Pinopsida > Cupressales > Cupressaceae > Cunninghamia > Cunninghamia lanceolata. The sequence continues at coordinate 7,325,267 of BSBN01000249.1, forward strand.
TTTTGAAACAAACTTTTTGTAATACACTACTAATCCCATAAAACTACGCACTTCATGTACATTCTTAGGAGTAGGCCACTCCAAAGTAGCCTTTATCTTTGATGGATCTACAACAATTGCTTTAGATGATATAATATGACCCAAATACTGTACCTCTTTCTGAAAGAAGGTACATTTGGATAGCTTTCCATAAAGTTTATTTTCCCTGAGTTTTTTCGGAACTATCTACAAATGTTGATGGTGTTCCTCTTCATTATGAGAGTAGATTAAAATATCATTTAAAAGCACCAGAACAAATTTACCTATATAGTCTCTAAAAACATTGTTCATCAAATTCATAAATGCTGTTGGGGCATTAGTCAAACCAAACGGTAAGATTGTGAACTCAAAATGCCCATAACTTGTTTGAAAGGCCGTCTTATGAATAACTTCTTCCTTCAATATCAATTGATGATAACCTGACCTAAGGTCAATTTTGGAAAATACAATTGCATCACACATTTGATCAAAAATATGATCTATGCGCAGTAACAAATACTTGTTCTTGATTGTTGCTTTATTAAGCATACGATAATCTATACAAAGACGTAGAGTGCCATCTTTCTTCTTAACAAACATCACTGGCGCTCCCCAAGGTGACACACTAGGTCTAATCAGTCCTTTTTGCAATAATTCTTGTAATTGAGCTTTGAAATCCATCAACTCAATAGTAGTCATTAGATAAGGTGCTTTGGACATTGGTTCAAAACTACAAATAATATCTATTGCAAAGTCAAAAACTCTTTTCGAGGGTAGACCTGAAAGGTGTTCTGGAAACACATCCCAAAAATCATGGAGAAAGGGGTACTTTTCAAAAGAATTTTTCTTAGGTTCCTTCTCCTCTTCATCTTTCACCTCCTCCATTTTAACTACAAACATTTTGCATCCTTTTTGTTTCACTCTTTTTAATTACATCATGGAAATTTGCCTAATTTTCATTTCTCCCTGAAAACCTTGGATAAGAACAACATTTCCGTCATCATCAAGACACTCTACTATTTTAGAAAGACAATCAACTTTTGCCTTATGTTGAGATAACCATTGCACCCCTAAAATGTCATCATAAGATCCTAGAGGTGCTACATAAAGGTTAACCTCTATGGAAAAAGTTGGTAGGGTTAATCTGGCTTCAAATAATCATTGCTCTACCTGAGCTCTTGATTGGTTTACAAACTCTATAGTCCATCAATTTGCCATGAAACCAACTTTTCTAGACATTTTATCAAGTATTCTAGGGTTCACGAAATTTTTAGTTACTCATGTATCTATAAGAATAGAAATTGGGGTTCTGAAAAGAGTACCTATGGTTTTAATAGGAGTAACCTGATACTTAGATTGATGACTATCAAGAGTAGCATGAATCCTTTGCTGTGAAGGTAAGGGTTTGCCTCCATAAGAATTCCCTTGACTCTTCATGGGACATTGGTTAGCATAATGATCTCCTCCACATGCGAAACACCCTCTAGGAGGACCTCTCTTACCAGATGATTGGTTGGTGCTATCATCATTCCTTTTAGAGTTGACATCCCCGTTTCCATCCCTAGATTCATTTCTATTGAATCTAGAACTTTTACCATAGTTTCTCTCTCTAGATTCTTGATTCCTATTCCTCTTTTTGAAGGATGTTGAGGGATGACTCCAACCAAATTTGTTTCGAGATCTTTCTCGATACACAAAGATAGATTTGATCTTTTTCTCTTGCTTAATGGATTTCTCAAAGACTTGATCCATGGTTGTGGGTGGTCCATAAACATCCATTTCTCTGCCATTATGAGCATTCAAGCCCATAATAAAATTCCTTATTCTAAATCTTTCATCATTATGATATTGTGGCACATACTTCAATAATCTAGTGAATTTTTCCCAATACTCATTGACAGTCATATCTCCTCGATGCAAATTTTAAAAATTTGTTAATTTTTGGTCAAAGTAAAGTTGGGGCAACCACCTTTTCCTGAATATGACCACAAATTGATCCCAAGTTAAACTTAAGGAACTCAATCCTAATTCTATTTTCTTGTTCATCCACCACATGGATGCTTCTCCATCTAACTGGTATGCTCCCATAAAGCGTTGGTGATCTCAAAATAATTAAATTTTATCTCAAAATATTTTCCATCTCTATCAATCAAGCTTCAACTGCATCTCAACTCACTATTACATCAAACTTAGGAGGTATAACTTTCTTCCTATCTCAAGCTAACTCATTGGTAAGACATTTTTTTGCCTCATTATACATTTATGAGTCTTGATTATTTACTCTAGGTATGGGAACCAAATTCTTCTCTTCTTTTAAAGTATTGTTCTTGATTGGTTTCTCTCCCTCTAACTTCCTATTTCAGGGTTTCCAATCTTTCTTTTGTTTCATTTAAAACTGATAAAATTTGATCTAATTTTTCCATAGGATTGTTCTCAGGATTTGGACCATCCGGGTTCCCTCCTATTTGGTTTCCAGAGTGTTCCATAATATTACTATTGTTGATGAGGATTGCACCCTTATGCAAAGCTGTGACACTCTGCAATCCTTCAAAACATGGGGACAAACTCAGGCTGTGGATGACCTATAATGAGTTTGAACCTCCAAATTATGGGCTGGTTCCCTTAAAATATTCTATTTTGAAACTATGATTTTTTGTTTTGGAAAAGGGTAAGAAGGAAACTATAAGGAAATACAATTGTAAAATTTGGTGATGCACTTAGTAAGGATGGAAAATTTGCAATTTGGTTCACAATAAAATTCAGAAATCTGACCCACACAATCCAATCTTGGCATAAATATCACAAAAAGTATTTCTGAGGAAGGCTGGAAAAACTATTCTTTATGAAGGAAAAAAAATCTTCACAACATAAAGGAACTATTTTCAGTAACACAACCTAAGCCCTGTAATATCACTATGCTTAATACTGTAAGTAAGAGTGAGACAATAATTTTAAAGGTTTTGATAATTAAACACAGTAAAACTTCATCAAATCACTTCATACAATTAGCATCAAATGGAAAGGCAACTACTTGATTCCAAAAACTAAAGGAAACTATTGCAAGAGAGAAAAACATGGAACCTGTAACCTGCTGTAATCTCTATAAAATTGTCAAATAATGAGCTACAAAACTTCCTTCTCTCTCAATGTGTAAAAGAGAAAAGAATGCAAGAACTAGCAAAAACCAAGTTTTGCTTTACAAATATAGATTTCTCTCTCCAAGAGGCATGCAAAAATGAACTGCAACTAACTGCCTCTAAAAATAAGTCCTCCAAAGTGATCCACGAGGAAACAAAAAAATCCCTAAAAATAAGGGCTCAAACTACTACAAAATGTGTAAAAATAGCTCCAAGATGACCTTCTCCATGTGTTTGACCAAGAAGTTGACCAAAACCCCTCAAATTGCTCCTCAAATCATGCAAAAAGGCTCCAAATAGCATCAGTTAACTCAACTCATCAGTTTGCATGATTTTGCATTTGTAAAATTGATGTGAGTGAATAATAAAGTAATTAGGATAAGTACTCTATTGTTAGTTACAATTTGTACTATTTCTGATTTTACAATTTGTGAAAAATAATAAAGTAATTTGAAGAATATTACTTTACTATTTATTTACATTGGTTTATTTTGTAAAATCATGCATGATGAAAGGAAAAATACAACTCCTTATCTCTCCAAATACATATGTCTAATTTGCATGATTTGAGTAAAAATTAGGACTTAAGAGAAAATAAAAATCCCTTATATCTCCTTGTGAGAAAAAAACACCTAGTTGCATGACATGCATTAAAGGCAAAAACTATACCTTTATCACCCCACATGCAACAAGGAGAAAATAAATAACCCTCTGCCTTATTACTCCATTTACAATGCAAAAATTTGGCCTTACTGCCATATATCTCCCTCATGCAAAATAAATCAAAACCTTAAGTAAACCCTTGCCACCTTGTAATATTTGTCCATATGCATCATCATGCAAATATTCCTTCCTCGCCCAAGAATCTTCATCATGCAAAGATCTGCTTGTCTTCATGTGAGTTCTTACCTTTGAGTTTTTGGTGTATTCGAAATATATAAGGTATGAAGAGGTTTTTGACTATATTTGATCATTATGTAAGATAATGAAGAGTCTTGGATCTCTGAATTGACTTTTGTATTATCCATGAGGCACATTTGACCATTTACTTGTCTTGTCGACTAGCATGGGTAATAGAAGTCTTTAAGGCATTAAGCCTTATCACTCAATGATTTCAACCCTTGACTTTTAATAAGATTCAAATGCACAATACATGATGCCTTTTGGTCTCAGCCCCTCCTGTGGCATTAGGTCCTCACAACTACAAGTGTTTGACCTCGGGGTATTTGGATAAGGCAATGATGTCAATTTCTGACTTAACAAAGGCAAAAGAAACTCAGAAGCCATGAGATAGGGCAAAAGATCATGTAAAAGAAAAAGATTTCAAACCCTAACTCAAGTGTTTGTTATTTTATTCTCATTACTTGAGTTCTCTGCTAATGAGCTTTGAATGCCGCCATGCTGCTGTTTGGGCACTCCATCTGAAGGGTTTCTTCCCATTCTCTGCAATCTCTGAGCATATTTGATTGATTTCTTCGTTGTATTTCTGGAAAAAGTGAAAGGTAAGCCTTGCTTTAACTTTTGACTGGCATTTTGTTAGTTTATGTAGCATTTTTTCCTTTATCTGCCATGGCTCTTCCACCATTTTACATCTTGTATAGTCTCTTTACCTTTATATTCTCTTGATTGTATGCAAATTTTGAAACGAGGGTTTCGAAAGTTTGAAATGGGTTTTAACATTTCTTTACACAGAATACTTCTACTGGCACGGCCATATCATTTCTTGCTTCCTGTATACCTCCTTTTACCATGAAACCCTCTTGTACCACGAAACCCTCTTGCTAGGGTTTGTAAATGAACAATATGAAGCTCCCCTCTTCTGCTTTAGCTTTTCTACTATTCATGGAGCTCATGAATGTCTTTTGTATTAAAAGAATGAAAGATTTCAAAAGGACACCTTATAGAACTGCTTTCTGATTACCATTGTTTGCAGTTTCTATTTTGATTCTTTGCCTTACTGTGAAGACTCCTTCATGAGATGACTATAATTCTATGAAAATGGTAGACTGTTATTTTATCTATTTGACATTGGACTGCCTTCATTTCATTATGACTATTAAGTTGTCAAGATATTGTATTGTACACTAGCAGATAATTGCCTATTCCTATGATGTGAAGGCTGTTTTGTATGAGAATTATGTATATTTGCTATCATGGGGCTCTCTATACATTCCAGTATCTTGATCCATCTTGTTGTTCATGATGCATCCTATCACTGTTTTCTGACTGTTCATGTCACATGTTCCTATTGCTCCTTCATGTACTGCTATCATGACACTTCTATTATCATCCTCCTTGGCATTTGATAAGATTTGTACTTTTTTATACTTCAAAGAGGAGAATATGACAGCAAGATGACATTGTATGATGTTGTCATGGCTCCTGCAGCCTGTATAGTCATGCATACTTGATGAGGCTGTTTCACTTGGTTGGCTTCATGACAGTCTTTGCAAACTCTTCACTCAATTGATTCTCTTATATTTTATGCATTCTTCCTAACATCTAGTACTTTCATAACTGTACTTTATCTTCTTGTCTGCGGTACCTCTGTTCTTTCTGCATATCAGTCTCTCGTTTATTGATTGCTCCAATATTGACTTTCGCTGTTATCACCGTGACTATCTGTGAAGCTGTTCTTGTTCAAAGGCTACCAAATCCCATGCTTGGCTCCAGCTATCTCAGAACTATCTCTTAATGACTGCCTTCTTGAAGGCTTATGTTTTTCCTTGCTGTGAGATGGTATGCTGCTCCTTGATTGTTATACTTGATGACTGGTGTGGTGTTGTTTTCATACACTCCTTTTCTACCTGATATCTCTAATATACTACCAATATTTGCCTAAACTCAGTCATGTAAAGCTGTTCCTCTATCTTCATTGTTTGTTGACTGCCTTCTTTCACTTTCTCCCTTTTGACATCTCTGCCTGTTATTTGCAAAAACTCTTTTCTCCTTCACTGAGTTTGTTGATGACTATAGACATCCAAATATTGTCTTCTTTGATTTCTTTTAACAATCTTCATTCCAAGGAGCTTTGAAGAACCTAATAGGCCTTTGGACATTCTCATATTAGTGCAACTTGTTCTTGTATGCAAACCCTTATAAACACCTATCCGTATCAATGTATCCTCACTTAAACACTATTCCACTGTCCTTGTTTTCACTGTTATCTTGTTTGCCTAGCTCTCTTCACACCTTTAGGTGACTGCCCACAAAGTATAGGATATGTTTAACAGTAAGACTGTTCTCATCTTTTAATTGTTCCTTCAATCTCTTGACTATTCTTTCCATTGTATACAGTTAAACTTTATCAACACATGACTGTGCACTATATGGATGTGATCTTTAACTGTTATGACTAAAAGAGGAAAATGTGCTATGCTAAGGACTATCCTTCATGTGATGGAACATGACTATCCACATAGTCTTTCATGATTGTCATGAGTTGTAAACCTTTATATATCTTTTCGAGGTTCCACTGTATCTCTTGGTTGACACTCTTTTGATAAGATCCATTATTTCCTAAGTCTTGTAACAATAATACATGACTGTCCAATACATTTGCTGATGGCTGTTCTTATATAGTCATGTATGACTGTTTCATGGTCCTAGGTTTGATGTTCATACTATCCTTTAAAAACCTTTGTGACAGCTATGACTGTTGAACACTATTCTTGTGGACTGTACCCCCTCCTTGGCAGTTGGTTGTCATTAGCAATGTTCTTAAATACTATACAAGAATACCTCTTGCTCACTGTGATATAATACTCTTTTTCTTGGTGACAGTCCTTTTGTTGATAGTGGATGGACTCATCTTGTTGAGTTTCTCAAGACCTTAATAATGCTTTCAAATACTTCTTAGCTAATGCTAAGACTGTCAAGGTTGTCTTTGTCTAATGGTAACTTCTACTCTCATGCATCATATTCACTCTTCTTTGATAATTAATAATGCTTTGCAAGATCTAAGCTTTATGGTTATTATCAAAGTTAAGGCCTTTTTCAAAAAATAGTTAGCATTGATTTTGTGACAGTCATTATAGACTGCTGCTCTCAGGCATGATGACTGTTTCCTTGTACTTGGCATGCCATTAGATGATTTCTTGGTGTTGTTCAGGGCATGAACCTACTCCATTAACTACTCCTATTGTACTTGCTACTCCTCTTTGACCTGGACTATCTTTTGTGACAGTTATATACCTTTTATGCCTATGCATGATTGCTATGAGGTTTGTTTCACTGTAACCTATGTTGTAATGACTTTAGTCCCTATTATAGAAAAGACTATTTGTTGTGCTGAGATGAAATGTTTATCTTGAAATACTGCCTTCTCTATTTGTCACTTCTTACTCTCATTATGAGGTATGGCAGTAACAAGAATGTGAACTGTCTATCATGCTATTACATGGTATGACTATTTTGATGTCATTGATGTCACCTTTTCATAACTGATGGCTATTTCATGTACTTAATAGCAATTTTACACTTTATTCACAAGAAAAAGTGGTAAATACCTATCTTTAAATGCTGTTCCATGTTCTGTAGCTGCACTGTATTCCTCATTGCATGGTATTTGAATGGTAATCTTCTTGATCATAATGTGACTATCCTCTATCTGTACTTTACAACGCTATACCTTGATCATTGGTTTGACTGTTCCAAAGCATAACATCTCCTGAACAATACACTTTGTTTATTGCAATTTGATGTCCTTCTTGGGTGAATGAGAAGGAAGCATGCTGGGCTCTACCCTTGTGGGAGCCACATTTTCTCCACATGCTTTAATGTCTTCAAATCAGAAACATTACTTTTCCTATACCTGCACAGTGAACAAACAAGTTAGCATAAAAACATACCTGATGGTATCGATTAGTCCTCTTCATGATATTCTAATTTATGACACATGTCTGATTTGATCTTTCATATGAAATGCATGATGTGACAAGTTGATATGTCTGCTGATAAAAGCATATGATAACATTAAATATCTGGAGTTCTTACAGGACTTTCCCCAATTTTTTATAGGAACAACTGATACAATTGGAGCTAAAGATGAGGACTGGAGATCAACTATCTAACTACTCAACAACCTCCTTGCTCAGGGAATGATGGATATTTATTTTTATCATGCATTCTTCCTTATTTATTTTATCATCAAATGTATAGCTTGCAAATGTCTGCATTGCTCAGTTTAGTTACTCCCATGGCTTGTGTGGGACACATTTGAACACTTCTTTTAAACATGATCAGTTAATTTATCTTATGCACTTGATGTATGTATGTTTCCTTTTTAATCAATGCATAGGATAAAGTAACAAATACTGAATTGTATGTTCCAAATATGACATGAAATATCAGTTCAAATAAATATCTTTCTTTCTTTCTTTCAAATATGATCAACTGAATAATCAATCTATCTTATAACTCCTGAAGGATAACACTATGTTAGATCAACTGTATTTCTTGAATGATTGATTCCTTGACATCCTGATTCACTTGTTGGGATGATTCATCAGTCTTGATTGGACTAATGGGTTGTCTTGACAACTGAATATCCATCTCTGCTTTGTCAAGACATCAACTGTTCATTAAATGCAATAACCTCAAAGTTTTCTTTTATTCTTCCTGAAACAACTGTACTTAGGTCTAACTAAATTTAGTGTGAACAAAATTTAGTAACAATTACCACACCTAGTCATTTGTATAGAAGTTATCAAAACATGCAATTTTTTATATTCTATCATAAAAGTACAAGGTCATAAATATATAAACATAGAGATTAATCGCACAAGTATCTAAAAATAAAGCGAAAACTTTACTTTATTAACTTTTTGGATCTTTACATCCTTAATCAAATACAAAATTTTTGTGTAAAAAAAATGTTTATATATCACTTTCTGACAGAGGAAATTCCTCAGGTTCCTCTTCTCCATCAAAATCAAGTAATACAAAGTTAGTAGGTGGATGTACTCGTGAGTAATCCTTTAGTACCTCTAAAATTATAACAAGCACATCCTAACCACACTCAAAAGGCATGTCATGATGTGCAAATGGTTTACTAATCCAAAAAATAGTAGGGGTTGACAATATTTTTTCCTTCTCAAGTCGTTTCCTCCTTTCCAAACATATACATTTGAATGCATCAACTAATGTTTCAAAATCAGTAAGCCAAGCTTCCTTTGCATCACTCATTGTATCTTTCATCTTTGGTTCAAGAGTTGGCTCCTTTTTAATGGTGATCTTAAGCATTTCGCTAAGTTTTGTTTTCTTGGCTCGTTTCTTGTCCTTCTGTTTCCTACCATTCTAGCACATAAAAAATGTTTTAGCATTAGTATATCTTGCTAATCTTGTGAAAACCTTGTAATGAGCTCCAAGGTCCAAGTGTTGAACTTGGTAGCTTTGATACCATGTGTAACATCCCAACTGAAATATTAAATATCCTAAAAATAATTAAGCAAAACTTGAACAATTTTTTTTTAAAATATAATCAAAAGATATTACATCTTGCAATTTCAAGTACAATACATGTATTTAGAAGAATGGTCACTTTACATGTGACTACAAAATTCCATGAATAACAATCGATCGTATTTCTTACAACTTACAATTTTACCAATATCATATACAAAATAAGCAATGTGTTCTTGTTCACAAGTCTTCGACAACCAACTGCAAGAGAGAGAGCATCATCCTAGTGCATTTCCTCCAACCATAGACTAGCGGTCTCCCGCACACCTTCTTTTCTGGAAGTGGCCCTTCCCTTCATGAGGGTAATAGATAATGTGAATCAACTGATTCATTATGCCATCTGAGAACTAGTGATGTGTCCTAGCTAATACAATTAGGCTTACAATTCTAGTCTATCTCTTGCTATGTATTACACAGTCTAATTATTCAGCTATCTAGTATACTTTGAATCGACAATGCAAGCAGTGACGTTTTCATTACTTTGGCCAAAGCTTAGATAATAAATATAGTCGCATGTTCACTCACTCTTTTCTCGACTTGGAGACAACACTCTTATTTCCCAATTTATTTCATAATAAATAATTCTTTTGACTTGATTATACCATACTAGTTCTAATTCGTAACAATATTCTTAACTACTAGTCATTTTGACAAGTCTAAGGTGAGAATTTAGTTAACTAAGAATCATACATTGAGTCCCTCCTTGTGTCCTTGCAATCACAGGTCTATGGCATCCTGTCATCTATTTAATGACCTGTCTACCCAATCTCGAGTTGACTGAATTCTTCTACATATGAAAGATTCTAATATTTAAGTCATAGGATTATATGATTAGACTCTATTTGTCTTAATCTAGAACATAATCATTTGACTCATAATCCGTCGAAGATTAACTATAATTTCATATACCAATAACTCGAATTCACCTTCTCATGAATATCAAAAAATAATATAATATCAAATAATCTATAGCTTGACTTCCTATTGACATAAGGAATTTATCCTTTTAATAATCCCGCGGCTATCCTTAGCCTAGCATAGGTTTGAATATCATTTCTCTACAAAACCCATTTACATATAATTAATTATCTGTAGGATAGTTTTCTAACACAACTCATTCTTCGATATATGCATTCACAAGTACGACCTTCACTGGGTCTCTCTCTCTCTCTCATAAGTTACATTAGCTCAATAATCAAGATTCTATGTACAATTATACCTCTCTTAAGCATAGTTGGCCTCTTAGAAGGCTCAGTCAACCTCTCTTGGTCAACTTCTTCTTAAGACTCATTCAGCCTAAGAGTATTGCATTCAACCTATGATTAAACATAATGCTTAATAATAATATACTTGATCTACTATCCATACATATGGCTTGTCATTAATGGGATCGATCTATGAACATTAAATATGGCCTTTCCTTAATATATTCAGTCTAAGAACATAATTAAACTTTGCCAGCCAAAACTTATACACAGTTGGCCTATTGTATACACATAGTTGGCCTATTGTATACACACAGTTAGCCTACTCTATACACAACCAGTCTACTCATCATAGTTGGCTTACTGTAAATACACAGTCTACTTAGTGTTGCTGTGGTTATCATATAACATGATATTCCTTCATAGACTATACCATTACTCCATTAAAGTATACACAGTCAATCTATTGTATACACAACCGGTCTGGTAAACAAGTTCAATCTATATATATATAATAAATATAAACATAGTCAGGTAGGAAATCACATAACAATCTAAGATTGCATCTAGTATTATCCTTAGTTTTTGAAAGACTCAAAAGCCAATATCCATGGCTCTTCGTAGCCTATCGAGCTTCTTTATCAATGTAGAGATATAGACATTGAAGTCACAATTGTAAGGCTCTCTAATGCATAGAAATACTAATCTATTTAACTCTTCAAAGCATATACAAATCCATCTATGGTTAATAAAATACAAGGTAAGACCGCTACCATACATAATATAAACACTATTATCTTAGCTCTATGCTTACTGCACTCTAGATATACATTATATTACAGACTTTATCAAAGTATTGCATGAAAGATAGACTCACCTGCTAAATAGACAGTTTGTTCCTTTGAATCTCTTGCTGTTTCGACCTCCTTCCACTACTGAGCTCCTTCTCTTCTTTTTCTATGTGTGTGTCTCCCTCTCATGCTCTCGGTCTCTCTCTCTTAATAACCCCTTCTCACCACATGATGGCTCGTAACCGATTAGTAATGGCATTGCCTATCATTTCTCTTCCACTCTCGTGAGTTTAATGAGCAAAGTTATGTGGAGATTATGGAGAAAGTGGAGCGACTGCTCCTTTCTCCCCAATCTCTCCAGGTATATAAGGATCACGACATAAAGGAAATAAGAGACTTAAAAACCTCTGAAGGATAATCTTGACTAACAACAACAACAATAATATATTTATCTAATAGTTGTTATTATGAACTCTCCAATGCTTATTGTGCATAATTGTAAACGTATTCATTGATAGAGAATTCTCGCACATGTCTATTATGATCTGATGTTGAAAAAGGATAAAACCTTTGTCTTAATGACAACCTCCAAAGAATTGAATGATACGAGATCTCTACTAAATGGGTGTGTGAGTTTCAGATGGCATAAGGATTGTTGCATTTACGCGATCTAGCATCCTCTCCATGGTGATACTCTCTCTCCTCTTGTTGGAGGGGAAAAACAACACTGTTCCTACATCCACCTCAGTTATAAGATGGTTGTTAGTCTATTACATAATTTTATCCACATGTTCAATAATGATGTCATAAACAATTATTTCTAGCATATTAATATAAAGCAAAAATGCATTTTTCCATCTTTAACTAGATAATCATAATATTTTCTCTGACTAACTATCTGTCTTCATGAAAATAATGAAAACAAATACATTAGTTTAAAAAAACATGGTGTGACAATAATGGACAAGCCTTTGATACACGTGGTATCACAACATGGTTTGAACACTCGGGCCTATGAGCCTGCTTTGTAAGAAGTTGTTATAGATAGATAACAATGTGTTTATCAAACCTAACCTTGTGATGCTATTCTTGAACGCAAAAATGGGAAGGTCGAAAACAAAGAACAAGAGTAGAAAGACCAAAAAATCTAAATAACTCTAAACCAAAGTTAAAACTGAGACAAATGTGAGTTATGAAGGAGAAGCTTGGCTCTCCAAATTAGAAACCCTTGCTATTGCTTTGGAATAAATTAAACTAGAGAAGGAGATACATTCAAATAATCCAATCACTGAGATAATAAAATTTGAGGTTTTAAAACCATGTAAATCCTCGGTGAATCATGACATGCCATTTGAGTGTGGACAAAACATGCCTGTTATGAGTAAAGAGGTGATAGGGGAGTACCTACGCGTACATCCCACCTCCAAGTTTGTGTTATTAGACTTAGATGGGGAGGAGGACCTTGAAGAAATTCCTCTATCTGATAGTTATTTGGAAACCTAAAATCCTATTAGACTTATTAAACAAGGATGTATAAATCTACTATTATAATAAAAAAAATCATTTTTGGCTTTATATTTAAGTGTGATGGTCTTATGTATAAAATATTTTGAATCTCTTAGAACTTTGCTGTACGTTTTGATAATGCTATGTTTTGAGACTTAAAAACAACAATATTCAAACATAACCAAACTTAGAACTAATGAACCTTAGTGACTCACCAGGTACAAAATGGTTCGGACTAGAACAAACCCTAGAGTCAATCAAGATGGTTCTAGTCTTGCTAAGGAGAATCCAACAACTAAATTGGACCAAATTATTTCTCTTTTGAATGAAACCAAGGAGAGGTTATGAGCCTTAGAATGAGAGGTTAGAGGGAATGACAACCCACAAGAAAGTGAAAAACATGAACAAGAGAATAATGTTCATGAAGGTAAAGATGAATATGAAGAAAATCTTGAAGAACCTTTAAGGCAAGTAGATGCTATAACTCAGTTGAGTAATGAATTAGCCAAAGATATGAAAAAGATTACCCCACTAAAATTTGATAGTACCGTGTTGGGTGATGGAGCAGAAGCATGGCTCACATATATGGAAAAATATTTTGAAATAAGAAGTTATTCTGAAATAAATAAGGCTATCTCGGGAGCATATCGGTTGACTGGTGAAGCACCCACTTGGTGGATGAATAAGAAGATGGAATTAGGATTGAGTTCCATGAGAGTGACATGGGACCAATTCGTAACAATATTTAGACAAAGATGGCTGCCTCAACTTTTTTTTGATAAAACATTAATAGACTTTTAGAATTTACATCAGGAAGATATGACAATATTGGGAAATGTTTACAAGATTATCGAAGTATGTTCTGCAATACCAGAAAGATGAGTGTTTCCGCATAAGGAAATTTATCATGGTATTGAATTCACAAATTGGTGAAGTGGATGTACATGGTCCAACAACCATGGATCAAGTGTTTGAGAAGGCAATTAAGCAAGAATAGAAACTAAAATCCATTGCAACTTATTGAGATAAGTCCCAAAAGAAGTTTGTATGGGCCAAATCTTTGCCATCATTTAAGAAATAGAACTGGAATCAAGATTCTAAGTCCAAGTCTAATGGAAAAGGATCTAAGAGTATCAGAAATGAATCCCAAAATGGAAAGAAAAATAATGAAAATAAGAAGAATGAACGTGTTCCAGATAAGAAAGGACCTCTAGGTGGATGTTTCAACTATGGAGCAATCATTATGTAATTAATGTTTGAATAAGGAATGAGGAAAAAAGTTCTGTAATTACTCTCTACCTTCACAACAAATAACTTTTCAAAAAAGGATTCATGCATCTCTAGACAACCGTCAAGATGAGTATCAGATCACACCCATTGAAACTACATGTATTTTGTTCAGAATATCCATTTCTATTTTAATTGACACTGGTACTACTGAAAGTTTTATAACACCTAAAATACTAAATAGAATCCCTAGAAGGGATAGTTATATGGCTAAACCTTGGTCAGTTGAGTATGCAAATTAGTCAAGAGCTCAGGTAGATTAGTGTCTGTTGAAGCTGAGTTAAGTTATCCTCATTCTCAATTGAAGTTAATTTGTATTTAGCTCATTCGGGGTCCTACGATGTTGTTTTAGGGATGAATTAGTTACAACGCCATAGAGCCAAAGTAGATTGTTTCAAAAAACAATTGATTGCTTAGATGATTTGGGAAATCTGGTTTCTCTTCAAGGTGTCAAGCGAGAAATTAGAATTAGACAAGTATCAACAATTAAACTCAAAGAGCTAAATGGAAAGGATGTCAACTCTTTGCAGTTAAGATGAGTCAAGTTGAAGGATCAAAGGAACCATATATTTATGACTACCCCTTTCTTTGTGAATTTTAGGATGTATTTCTTGATGAATTATTAGGCTTACCACCTAGGAGAGCCTTTGATTTCTCAATTGACATTATATCAGGTTGTGAACCAATATTTGATGTCCCTTATCATATGACAACGACATAATTGATGGAATTGAAAGCCCAATTGTAAGAACTATTAGATAAAGGATTTATTAGACCTAGTGTGTCACCTTGGGGAGTGCCAGTGGTTTTTGTCAAGAAAAAGGACGTTATCCTATGGTTGTGTTTAGACTATTGCATGCTGAATAAAGCAACGATAAAGAATAAGTATCCTTTACCCTGTATTGATGATCTTTTTGATCAAATGTGAGGAGCACCATTGTTTTATAAGATTGACTTTAGGTTAGGATACCATCAATTAAGGATCAAAGACGAAGATATTGACAAGACAACTTTTAGGACAAGATACATACATTATGAATTTACAATCTTTCCTTTTGGTTTGACTAATGCACCTGCAAAATTTATGAATTTAATGAATAATCTCTTTAGAGACTATTTAGACAAGTTTTTCCCTATTTTCTTAGATGATATTTTGATATATTCTAAGAATGAAGAAGAGCATGCTCATCATTTAAGAAATGTTTTACAATGATTTAGAGAGCATAAATTGTATGGTAAATTGTCAAAGTGTACTTTGTTTCAAAAAGAGGTACAATATCTGGGACATATTATTTCAGTAATGTGTTGGAAGTGTGCAGTTTTATGGGATTGGTTGGATATTATAGAAAGTTTGTGCTAAACTTTTCTAAGGTTGCAATCCCTATTAAATCACTTTAGAGAAAAGGAAAAAGGTTTGAGTGGACGAAAAAGTGTGAGGAAACTTTTTGTATTCTTAAGGAGAAGCTGACTTCCACCCCAATTCTTTGAGTTCCAGACCTAAAAGGACATTTTGTAGTTGTAACCAATGCATCGGGTGAAGGATTGGGAGGAGTTCTAATGTAAGAAGGATAATTTGTAGCTTATGAGTCCAAGAAGTTGTGACCATATGAGCTAAATTATGCTCCACATGATTTAGAACTAGTTGCAATTGTACACACTTTACAAGTATGGAGACATTATTTGATGGGTAGGCATTTTGAACTTAAATCAGATAATCAAGGACTGAAGTATATTTTTACTCAACCAAACCTTAATGCACGATAAAGATGATGGTTGGAGCTATTATCATATTATGATTTTGATATAAGATTCATAAAAGGAAAAGAAAATTGAGTGGCAGATGCTCTTAGTCGAAGAAGGTATATTGTGGCTATGGCCAAAATTCATTCAACCTTTCGAGAATAAGGGAAGGAAAAATCTTCTGGAGATGAATTTTATGAGAAAGTTAAAAATGTATTATCTAAAAATCCTCAAGATACCAGATATGAGGGATATGAATCTGAATCAGATGGATTATTAAGGTATAAAATAGAATGTATATTCTAGAACAAGTAGGATTAAGAGATATGGTGTTGAAAGTTCATTGTGCACCCTATTAAAGACATCCTAGAGTGACAAAGTTAATGGCAGATTTGAAACCACTTACTTTTGGAAAGAAATGAATCAAGATGTTGCAGGTTTTGTGGCAAGATTCTTAGAGTGTTAGCGAGTTAAAGTTGAACACCAACATCCAATGAGAATGTTGTATCCTCATGAGATAGAATGGAAATGGCAGGTTATTAGCATGGACTTTGTCCAAGGCTTACCAATGTCAAAGAATCGACATGATACAATCCTAGTAGTAGTGGATAAGCTTACCAAAGTAGCTCATTTCAATCCCAAATTTTTTTCGATGGTGCACCAATCTTAGCAAGAAGATTTGTTCAATAAATATTTAGATTGCACAGAGTTCCAAAAAAAATAATCTTAGATAGAGATACGAGAATAATTTCAAGGTTTTGGCAAACTCTATTTGCAACATTGGGAACTAAGTTGAATATTAGTTCAGCCTATCATCCAGAAACAAATGGTCAAATAGAAAGAGTCAACTAGGCTTTAGAGGATTTGTTAAGGATGTACTACATGGATCAACAGTATAAATGGGAAGAGTATCTTCCACTAGTAGAGTTTTCTTACAATAACTCATATCATTCTACTATAAAAATGGCTCCTTTCAAAGTATTATATGGTAGAAAATGTAGAAATTCTATAAGCTGGGACAAACTAGAAGATAGGATTAGCATTGGACCATAAATGCTTATAGAAATTGAGGAACAGTCAAAATAATCAGAAAGAGATTAGTAGAAGAAAATGATAAACATAAGAGTTATGTTGATACCAAGTGTATTCCAAGTCAATTTTCTATTGACGATAAAGTGTTATTAAGAGTTAAACCACATAAAAGCTCAATTAAGTTTGGAAATTCAACCAAACTGTCACCTAGATTTGTGGGTCCTTTTAAAATCCTTGAAGTGATCAACTCAATTGCATACATAATTGCTCTACTGCCTTCTCTTTCTCACATGCATAATATTTTTCATGTGTCTTATTTAAAGAAATATGTGTCTGGATTTAATCATATTCTTGATTGGAATGCTCTTTAGGTTCTGGATCCAAAAGTGGTCATGATCGAACCTCTTAGAGTGCTCGAGATTCACAAGCTCTTCTTGCATAATAAGGAAGTCACTCAATGCAAGGTCCAGTGGGACCAATATTCTAAGGACAGTGCCACTTGGAAAGATTATGAAGAGTTCCATCAGAAATTTCCTCATCTATTTGATTACATTATTTTATAAAAAACTATTAAATATTATTTTAACTTTTAGTTTGAACTAAGTTATCAAGGACAATGAACTTTAAAGGGAAGGAAATGTCACATCCTATTTTTGGTCTACTTAATTATGTCATATTAAACTAATGATTATTTAGATGCTTTGATTAAGCATTATGAAATATGTTTATTATGATGTGTTAGCTGATAAATTTGATGAGATAGATTATCTTTGATTTGTGATTATGTAGAAATGGATGTATTTCTATTGAAGATAAAAGGAATTACTTCATGATTTGATTGATTAATTATTTATTCTTGTTATATACAATGTGGTTAATGGACTAACTACTGTAAATGTTCATGATGTGGATGCATAATGCAGTCTAGAATGGGAGTCTTACTAGACCGCCAACTCTAGCAGCATATCCATACACCCATCATCAACAAAATCAAATTCATTGTTTTATTTGTCGTATGTAGCTACAAAAACTCCAAATTGTTCAAATAATAAAGAAAATCACAGGAAATAAAATGATTGATGTTTACCAATTCAATTCACTAGCATACATGGTTCAATTGTTCATATGGAGCCCAACTTAATTTCATATAGATGGATTTTGTCAATTCCTATTCAACATCTCACTGAACTCCTTGTCTTCCTACCATATTATCTGAGAAATGTTATCTCTATTTTATCCCTGTATAACTCCCTGTTCAATCCTCTTCTCTATGCGTCCCTCTGCTATACTAAGCACCTCCCTATTTGACCAATGCTTTTATCACCGTACCTTTATTCTCCACAAATTTTATTATCTGTTTTGATGTATTTGGCTCCTCATTCTGACCACTTCACTCACCAAGTCGGTCTCTCCTTCCAACTGGCCAGATAATCTTTTGAGTCAATCCTTCTCTATGGTAGAAATCTACTTTAATTGATGGTTCTATTCTCCTTTTTCCCCTTCCCCGAGCATCTAACCAAACCCCAAAAGAGTTTTTGTATTCCTTTTATATGACAATAAATAACGTACCATATAGTGTATCGTTCCCAGTATATGAATCGACGCCTGGATGGAAACAAGAACTAAGGATTTTATTAATTTCTCCATTTGCTACCATCTAGACTATTTTCAAATGCATTCAATGACATTTGACTTGGAGAATAAAATCTAACAAGTGAAACCCATAATATGCCATTCACCCAATCGTTGGACAATTTGCAAATTGATTTCTCTATTGCTTAAATTTGTCGCTTCAACTATCTAATTCATTTCTTTTTTTTTTCTCTAATTTCTGGCTAGGCTGAAACTCATGGTTGTTTTGTTTTTGTTTTTTATATCATTCAAACTTCAACCAAGGAATGGTCGTGTTGTGCGTTGCACACATGCCCCATTTTGCCAAATGGAGACCCCCTCTTTTGCTTTGGCTTGAAGTCTCAACCTTTGTTACTTATGATGATGAGATGGTGAATATGTGCTTAGAATGTAGGATTTGCTTCAAATTTGGGTATTTTACATATTTAGAGTGATTTGATGTCTTTCATAATTGATTTGGAGGTGTCTTGAGTGGTCTCGTGCTTAAAAGATAGCCATTTGTTGCCTTTTGCGCTAAAGTTGGGTCTTACTGCATTTGCTCCAAAATCCTATCACTGGATATTGTCCTTGAAATTGCTACTACCGGATGTGTCATGCTGAAATTCCTAGTTTCCAAGTCTTAGAGTTGCAAAATCATGTCAAATTCTGCAAGATTTCACTAAGGGGTTCATATACTTTCATTCTGACGCATGGTCCTGAAGACCTGATTTGGCTAAGTCTAAAACCCTTAAAACCCTAAAAAATGGCTAAAACTGAAATTTGGTGGAACTCCAAAAATCTAGAATCTGCATATCAAATCCTATGGATTTGGAACCTATCTCAAACATCCTGACAGTATATTTAAAAATATTTAAAGTATAATATCTTTGACTTATACTTAAATATATTTTTAAATATACTTTACCCGGGCAGTCCAAAAACTTGGCGCTGAAAATGCCTCCTACTACCAAAAGCACTAAAAACCCACTTCATTGACTTGCGCTAAAAGCATCCCTGACCGACTTCCCTCCAAACTACCGCTAAGTCAACAAGCATCAAAAACTCCGCTGGCGGTACCAAGCAAGGTTTGCGCTAAAATAGGCACCTACCGACTTGCACTGAAATCACTTCCGACTGACTTGTGCTAGGTTTGACCCTAATTGACTTTAGTTAGTGATACCCAAAATTTGCGCTAGTCAGTCACATCAAAAATCCCCGCCAATGAGTTAGCGCTAAAAACGTACCTCTTCGACCTGTGCTAGAATTGCACTTCATCGCCTAAAGTCAATGACACCCAAAATCCATGCTAGGTCAGTGAGATCCAAATTCAGCGCTAAGGCAGTTGGACCCAAAATCCCTGCCAAGGACATGAAGTAAGCTTAGCGCTAAAAATGCCCTCTACTGCACATGTGCAGTACCCCCCAAAATCCCCGCTTTTTGACATTTTAGCCTGAAAAACTAATTTTTTCAAGGTGAAAATTGGGTTTTAATGGTGAATTTGAATTGCATATCCATTTATCACATCATGATGGACATTTTTAACATGTTAGGGTGGATTTTGAACATGTTTTACATTAATTAATGCTACTACACCTGAATGTGCAGTACCCCCAAAAATCTTGCTTTTTACAAAAAAGGCTATAAAAATGTGAAATAAAAGTATCCAAATGGCTACAAAAACCTCCCAGATCATCATATTGGCCAAATGGGTACTAGAAAATGGTGAAAAACATAGAAAATCATGTGAAAATCACTGGGTTTCTAAGGTTGTTCACAAGAAGGCAACATTGACATTGAGCTGTCCTAGACTGAATCTATGACTGCAAATGGACATGTTTTGAATCAAATGTATAAAAATTGATTGTTTAATATGAAATTGATGCTTTACATTGTGAATTGTAGGTCTTGGAGGATGCAAGAGCTTGTTGGAGCTGTCTTAGAAGGTGAACACATAGAGGTGCAGTGCTGACCCAGAGGTGCAGTGCTGACCCATATATGCAGAGCCTTTATTTTATCAACCAAATTGATGCTGTATATGCAAAAAAAAGTATGTATGATGCCAAAGATGATGGAGACAAGTCCAAAGAGTTGAAAGACATAAAATATCAAGTCTACATCACTGCTGTTCCTACAGATCTAGTCCAATGTCCAAGACATGATCACAACTATTCTAGCAGTCCAGTCATCAAAAGTTATATCCAGCAAGTATCTAGTTGGATGTGCCTTCACAAAAAATGTGTCATATACTCCTCTTGATCTAGTCAGCACTTGGAATCCCATCAATCCACATCAGCCCATATTTTTAAGGGTCATGTGACTTCATTTTGACTCCCTTCCACCTTGGAAAGTGGCTCTTTGGCATGTATACCCAAATGGGTATCCATTTTGTCCAAATTCAATGTATTTGCAAGCTGTATTTTGTCTTTTTCCAAAAGGACAAATGGAAATCTGAAAATGCAACAAACTAATGTATCTCATTAAATGCCATGTAATCTGGACCTTTGGTGTTGAGTTAATCTCCACCGTCCATTCAAAAACTTGGTATGGTGCCTTGTCTATAAAAGGGCCATCATTCTCTCATTGTAACAAGGAAGATTTGACAGTGAATTGCTGAGACTGCCAAAATTTAGTCAATACAAAGCAAGTTCTGCAGGTTGCTACGAATTTGTGTTTCTGTGTTGTCTCATTTTGGATTTCATGGTTCATGTCAATCTGAAATTAGTTTACATTCAGTTGCATTTGTGATTAGTTATTTAGATATTTGATGGATTTCTCTTCCATACTATTAATGGCTTGCTGATTGTATGTCATTGTGCATGGTTAGTCTGGGTATATTGCATATGAGCTGAGTTCGATTGTGTGAATTCATTGGGCTATGCCAAGAATTGGGTGTTTGATGAACCCTCCACAATTTGAAAATCATTACATTCCCTTAGAAGATTGCATAGTCTCCATGGCATTGTGGGCTGCCTGGTTAAGCAGAGATTTGTTAATTATTGGGAATTTGGACTACAACAAATCCCTATGATTAGCTTCCTTTTTTGCTCCATTTTTTGGTTCCACCCATTATTTTAATGTATTTTTCTCCAATTTTTTGAAAAAGTCAGCGCTATTTATCAGGATGGCACTATTATTGGGATTTTTTGCACCGATCAAAGTAAGTCGGTGCTAAATTAGGCACAAATTAGCGCCTACTTTAGTGCCTCATTTAGCACTTGATTGAGTGCCTGATTTAGCACCTGATGTAGCGCCTAATTTAGCGCCTGATTTAGCACTTGATTTAGCATCTATTTTAGCACCTACTTGAGCGCCTAATCTATGGTTGCTTGGGTTTAGAAGTATTATTTAGGGTTTAGGGTTTATGGTTTTGGGGTTAGGGGTTAAGGTTTAGAGGTTAAAGTTTAGAGGTTTAGGGTTTAGGGTTTAGAGAGAGATAGAGGACCAATAGGGAGATATAGAGGAGATCGAGGGGAGAGATAGGGAGATAGAGAGTGAGGAACATGGCCAGAGAGATAGGGAGAGAGATTGAGAGGTAGAGGGACAAAGGTGATAGGGAAAAAGGGGAGAGATAGGGAGATAGAGGTTTAGGGTTTAAGGGTTTAAGGTTTCTCGGGTTTAGGGGTTAGGGGTTAGGGTTTAGGGTGCATTATTTAGGGTTTATTGTTTAGGGGTTAGGGGTTAAGGTTTAGAGGTTTAGGGTTTAGGGTTTATAGAGAGAGATGAATGATAGGGAGATATAGAGGAGACTATGGAGAGAGATAGGGAGATAGAGAGTGAGACACATGGCGAGGGACATAGGGAGAGAGATTGAGAGGTAGAGGGATGATAGTCGAGATAGTGAGATATTAGGGGAGAGATACTAGGGGAGATACTAGGGGAGAGCTAGGGTTTAGGGGTTTGGGGTTTAGGGTTGCTTAGGTTTAGAGATAGTTAGATAGAGACAAAGAGAGAGAGGAGATAGATAGGGATAGATATAGGAGACAGAGGGGAGAGATAGGGAGATAGAGAGTGAGCGAGATATCTAGAGAGATAGGGAGAAGGATTGAGAGGTAGAGGGATGATAGAGATAGGGAGATAGGGGTTTAGGATTTCTCAGGTTTAGGGTTTAGGGGTTAGGGATTAAGGTTTAGGAGCATTATTTAGGGTTTACGGTTTAGGGTTTAGTGTTTAGAGAGAGGACTAATAGGGAGATATAGAGAGTGAGGTACATGGCCAGAGACATAGCTGAAAAAGATAGGGATATGGAGAGTGAGGGACATGGACAGAGACATAGGGAGAGAGATTGAGAGGTAGAGGAACAATAGAGATAGGGAGATAGGGAGATAAAGGTTTAGGGTTGCTTGGGTTTAGTGTTTAGGGTTTAGGGGTTTAGGATTTAGGGGTTTAAGGTTTCTCAGGTTTAGGGTTTCTAGGTTAGGAGTTAGGGGTTAGGGGCATTATTCAGGGTTTACGGTTGCATGTCAAAAGAAGTCTCTCTCTCTCTAAATCCCTCAACCCTAAATAATGCCCCTAATCCCTAACCCCTAACCCATAACCCCTAAACCCTAAACTTGAGCAACCCTAAACCTTTATCTCCCTATCTCTCCCTTATCTCCCTCTCTCTATCATCCCTCTACCTCTCAATCTCTCTCCATATCTCTCTAGACATCTCACTCACTCTCTATCTCCCTATCTCTCGCTTTATCTCCTCTATCTTTCCCAATCTAACTCCTCTCTCTCTACCTATCTATCTCTCCCTATCTCTTGCCTTTCTCTCCTCTATCATTCCTCTATCTCCCTATCTCTCTAGTCACTCTCTATCTCCCTATCTCTCCCCTCTGTATCCTCCATCTCTAGAGATAGGGAGATAGGGGAGAGATATGGAGAGAGGTTTAAAGTTGATTGGATTAAGAGTTTAGGGGTTTGGGGTTTAGGGTTGCTTAGGTTCAGAGATAGATAGATAGATAGATAGAGAGGAGACAGATCAGAAGAGATAGAAGAGATAGAGGGGAGAGATAGGGAGATAGAGAGTGAGCGAGATGTCCAAATAAATAGAGAGAAGGATTGAGAGGTAGAGGGATGATAGAGATAGGGAGATAGGGGAGAGATATGGAGATAGAGGTTTAGAGTTGATTAGATTTAGAGTTTAGGGGTTTAGGGTTGCTCAGGTTTGCACTGGCTAGTGATAGCCTAAGGTTTAGGGGCATTATTTAGGGATTAGGGTTTATGGTTTATGGGTTAAGGTTTAGAGGTTTAGGGTTTAGTGTTTAGAGAGAAAGGACTAATAGGGAGATATAGAGAGTGAGGGACATGGCCAGAGACATAGGGAGATATATTGAGAGGTAGAGGAATGATAGAGATAGGGAGATAGGGAGATAGAGGTTTAGGGTTGCTTGGGTTTAGTGTTTAGGGTTTATGTGTTTAGGGTTTATGGTTTAGGGTTATTAAGGGCATTATTTAGGGTTTACAGATCTTCAAGGATCTCGATAGTGTGGCTATACACATTGCTACACATGTTGGTGGGTAGTTAGACACATGGAACATCAACAACCACATGTTATGCTTCCATACACGTGTGCCACCTAATGACATTTGTACTGTAAAACATGATCATATAATTGGCACTATATGCGTTTGACACATGGTGATGTCCACGTACACCACATGCCACAATGACCTACTAGTTGACAACATACAAGTTTGAGTACATTTGTTCACATCTCATCCATATAAGAAATGCACCATACATGTTGGATACTTATCAACATCTACATGGAGCATAATTGATGGTATTCTTGAACAAATGCCTACTTTGTAAATTTTGTAGAGTAAAAGCGAGGTATAACAAATTTTCATCTTACCTCTCTGTATATTTCCTGTTGGTTTTTTCCCAGACTAGATGCTTATTCCCAGATTTCCCTACAAGGTAGCCATCAATGATCAATAGGATCTCTGGGCCAGGGGTCAACAGTGTAGGAGATAGACTCTATATTTTATCTCCTCTTCTTCTTCAGGCTCTACAAAACCTAGGGGGGTATTCCCTACTCAACACCCATGATAATGTGCATACTAAGGCTGGGATGCTGACAGAAAGTAGATGAGTCCTCCTGTAAGTAGACCAAAACTGAAAGATAAGAGCAAAGGGGCTAGCTTTGGGCCTATTTGCAGTTGTAGACAGAGGACTGAGGATCCTAAAACTAATTCTAATGTCCTAATGGTTGTTTTAGAGTTTGACTTTGATTTATAGTTTGGATGCAAAGCTGGACATGGTTGTAACACAAACACAAAGCAAGATTGGTGCCTATCTAGGGCCTGGAGTCAGTAGACATACACCTGTGAATGATCAACATGAACAGCTAAAACTGGATTTCAGGGGGATACATATGATACCTGCCTTACAGATATCTCCCAACATAGAGTGTTAAGTTATCTCTACTTATGGCATCCCTACTGCAGTATACCCTTCCCAATGTTTAATCTGAAAACAATTTAATCTACCTTTGAGCAGAAGTTAAAAGATCAGACATTCAACACAGGAATTCTATGTTCTAGAGTCTCAACATTCCTTAAATATCCAGACTCAGAAGAAGAATACATGCAATACTGGAGACAGAATTAACAAAACACATGCTAAGATAGCATTTCTCATATAAGATTAATCATGAAATCAGTGGGTTCATGCCAAAACATACAACAAGAGATACATAGACTCACAGGTTTAGCTGTACAGAGCAACCAGATCAGCTTGTTTTGAATTACAAAGCCAAAAATCTTCAACTTTCAACAACCTCTAAAATGGTAACACAGTCTGCTTATAACAGCTAGAAAGTGTACCACAGCAATTAATTACATGACTACAACAAAAAAAAATCTGCCAGATACAGTCCTCAGAAGGAATGGCGCTCAAAATTGTTAATGCAGCAGACAAAGGGGGGCCTCGAGCCACGCGCCACTATCTGGAAGTCTTCATGTCAAAAATCTGGTACCTGACTGTGCAACAACTCGCCCATGCCCCAGCACAGTCGCCATTAAGGGTCTCAACCACCCGTTGTCGCTTAAAAAACCGTCGCTGCAAACAAAAAAAAATTTCCTGCCAAAACATGCTTCAATCGCAGGTTCAAAATATACAAGGGAATAATCCCACATGCACGGTGAGGAGACTCCTTCATAGTTTAAAAATGGGGCCGCACACATAATAAGTGTCGAGCGCTTTTGCCACGCTCGACACACAACCCTTCGCCCACAGCCCATCACCATGACATACACTATCGGCCTACCCCATAGATCTCCTGCCGACCACAGTGGTCTCGCCGATCGCAACATCTCCACAAGTCACCAACATCCCCATCGGCCAGAGGAGAACCATCAGCCAGCTCCACAAATCTCCCGCTGACCTCAAAGGTTATGCCGACGCCTATTTCACATTCCTTGTCTGTCGGTGAGACCAAAACCATCGGCGAGCAACAAAATACCTACGCTGATGATACCATTCACACCGATGACCACTCCAAGCTCCCCTCTCGGTGTGACCTACGCCGATGACACCCTCGTCGGCCAGAGACACTCCATCGGCAGACCTTCCAACGGCTAGCCTGACAACCAAAGTCCTCCCAATGCTCACCTTCTCATCCCTCCATCGGCCAGACTACCAACTGTCGGCCCAACCAAAAACTCACATGCCGACATTACTTGTTACGCCGATACAGCTCCATCAGCCAGAGTACCCCTGTCGGCCCAACTCTCCACACTTCGTCCGATGCACCAAGTCACGCCGACAACACACACATCCACTTATCGGCCAAACATACGCCGTCGGCCCAACAGGAAACTCCCTCGCCGATAGCACAAAGTCACGGTGATATACAAAGAACACACCATGCTACTGAAATGATCGCCAAGACACATGCAAACTCATGCCGATAACACTTGAGGTACCCCCATCGGCACGACCAACATTGTCGGCAGAACCACAATATCCTTCGCCGATAGACCAAGCTCTTGCTGATGAACAGGAACACCTAGGGTTTGAAGGAAGAAACCCTCCAACAAACAAGCTCAGCCTCCAGGTCAAAACGAGTGCCAACACTGGCTCTGAATGGGGACGTGCAGGTGAAAACCTGCAGCGAGAACCAGATCTCCGGGCAGACCAGGCAAAAAAAACCAAAAAGCACGAACTGCACAAGACATTTACACTATATACATGTTTTTACAAATGTGCACAGTGACAAGTCATCTATGCAAAATAGAACTTAAGGAATTAGCCATGCATAGGCAATTCCAGAACTTCACCATCTAGGGCCTGGAGGAAATAAGAATCCTCCCCATGAGCACTGCAAATCTGATATGGGCCCATCCATAAGGGTTCAAATTTACCATGTTTACCCTTTTCTTGACCTTTTGCATTCCAAATGAGCACCAGATCATTGACTTGAAACTTCCTTTTTATAGCTCTTCTGTCAAACTGATATTTCACATCTTGTTGTCTCTTGAGATTAATCTGGTGGGCTTTCCTTCTGTTTTCATCCAGTGCAACCAGCTGGTTCACCCTTTCTGTCATGGAGTCTTCAATCTCCTCATCATTTTCCTGGATGAATCTATAAACTGGTAGGAGATTGTTTATGGGCAATCTGGCTGATGCACCATAGACTAGATCAAAGGGTGACATTCCAATAGCCCTTTTCACTGTCACTCTGTCGCCCATATGGCTAACTTCAATTTTGAGTCCCAAGCTCTCTTGTTCTTGTCCAGTATCCTCTTGATAATTTTCATGATGCTTTTATTGCTTGATTCTGCTTGACCATTTCCTTGTGGGTGGTATGGTGATGCATATGATAAACTGATCCCATATTTGTTGCAAAAATCAACAAATTCACCTGATCTGAAACACATAGCATTATCAGTAACTATCTTGAATGGTACTCCAAACCTGATGATAACAATTTCCAGTATGAAATCCATCACCACCCTACTTGTAGCTCTCTTAGTTGGAATGGCCTCAATCCATTTGGTAAAGTAATCAGTTGCCACCAAAATCCAACTGTGTCCCCCACTTGATTTGTCTGCAATTTCCCCTATGAAGTCAATTCCCCATTGCTGAAATGGAGCATCCACAGTTACAGTCCTGAGGGGTAAAGCACCATCATATTTCAACTTTCCTGAAAATCTTTGGCAAGGGTCACACTTCCTCACTAACCTTTGTGCATCTGAAAAGAGAGTGGGCCACCAATATCCTGCTCTGAGAATTTTATGAGCTGTTGTTTGGGCAGTATAATGTCCACCACACAATCCTTTATGCATATCAATCAAAACATTGTTAGCCATATCCTCATCCACACATCTTAGTAGCACACCATCAGGGTTTTTCCAGTATAGCTCACCTTGAACAATAACATACCTGATTGCACGTAACTTCAAAGTCCTCTTTTGACTGTCACTGAAATGGGAAGGACAATTCAGATTTTGCAAGTAGTAGATAATATCCTTGTACCATTCAGATCCTGATACATTTACACTCTCATTTTGGACTGCATTAACTTGGCATGCTTCCAAGTTTGACTGTGCCATCATCTTGGCTAATCCTTGTCCTCTTACCAACTTGGTAACTTGTATGTCTATGTTAAACTCTTGCAGTTTGTTTATCCATCTGCACCTTCTTCCAGTCACCTCCTACTGAGTGAATATGTCTTTGACTACTGTATGGGGTACATATGCAATTATATATGATCCTACCAAGTATGGTCTGAAACTTTTGATGGCTCGGACTAGTGCATATGCGTGTTTTTCCATAATATCATACTTCAACTCTGAGGCCTGCAAGGACATACTGAAGAAAGCTATGGGCTGTTCAAAACCATCTTCATTTTCTGTAGCAAACATGCAGCAACAGTGTGAAAGGAAGCAAATGAAAACAATTGGAATGGCCTAGAAAAATCAGGAGATTTAAGAACAGGGGCTATTTTGATTGCCTCTTTGATACTTTGAAATGATTCTATTGCTTCACTTTCCCAGTGGACAGTTGCATCCTTCTTCATCATCTTGGAAATGTTCCTTGTGGTTTTTGCAAAGTTGGGAACAAATCTCCTAACAAAATTTATCTGTCCAAAGAAGGACTGAACTCCTTTTACAGTTTTTGGCATTTGAATTCTGTCAATAGCAGCCACTCTCTCTGGATCTATCCTGACTCCATCCTTGGAAACAATATGTCCCAGGAGCTTTCCTTCAACTACCCCAAAGGCACATTTCTTTGGATTTAAAGAAATACCATACTCTAGTGCTCTTATGAAAATCTGCTCCAGATGCAAACAATGCTGCTCTTCTTTCTTTGAGTAAGCAGTCAAGTCATCCTGATATACAGCCAGGATTGAATCAATCAACCCTGCAAAAGCAACATCCATTGCTCTTTGAAATGCAGCACCTACATTGGTTAGTCCGAAGGGCATTCTAACATACACATAAGTTCCCCATGGAGTGGTGAAGGCAGTCTTATACTGTTCTGATTCCTTCACCTTCACCTGATTATAACCTGAAAATCCATCCATCATGGACAAGAGTTCACAACTAGTCACTCTCTGCAACATAGCTTCCATATTAGGCAGTGGATAGTTATCCTTTAAAGAGGATACATTCAAGTTCCTGAAGTCGACACAAAGCCTAATATCACCATTCTTTTTTCTAACGGGGACAAGGTTAGACACCCAAGTTGAATGTCTGATTGGCACAATTATTCCAGCTTCCCTAAGCTTTTTAAGTTCTTCCTGCATCTTTGGAGCCAAGGTAGGATTAATAGGTCTTTGCCTCTGTCTGAATGGCTTAGCTCCCGGCTTCAATGGGATCTCATGCTGGAATAAATCTTCCCTATAGGCTTTTAGGTCCTCATATGACCAAGCAAAAACATGTTTATACTTTTTCAGTAATGTAATCAGCATACTCCTAATGTGTGGTTTGAGCTGTTTACCAATGTATACCTTCTGAGGGGCCTGAGATGTCCCCAAATTTATCTCTTCTAAATCTTCCTTATTTGTGGGAGATGTCCTTGTGACCAATTTATCTCTACTGTCAAAAGCTCTTTCCAAAGCTACTAATCCTCTGGGGATTTTATTAGTCTTCAACTGAATTATCTCCTTTCCCACAAGAGTTTCTTTTCCATCTATAGTCTCTACAAAAGCTTGGAAATCAATTTCTTGATTCTCATATTCATCTATGCAGTGCAAAAATTTTAACAAGTCCCCATCATCATTAAACACTTGCCAACTGCATATATTTTCTGGTACTGCAGGCTTGATTTTAACTTCTACATTTGTAACATCTGACAGAGTGATGTCATCTGGCCTTATTGCAACATTAGCTAAGAAATCAGCCATAACATTCTTTGACCTCTCTACCCAGTCTATTGAAAATGCATCAAATAGTTCAATGGTATCCCAAACAGCATGCTTGTATTGTTTCAACCTTTTATTTTTTAAAGCATACCTATCTCTAATTTGGGATACAATCAGCTTAGAATCCCCAAATACTCTTAGCATTTTGATTCCATGTTTGAGAGCAATATTTAGGCCTAAGAGTAAAGCCTCATATTCTGCAATGTTGTTTGTGCAAACAAACCTTAGCAAGAAAGAGAATTTGAGGAGCTTACTAGTTGGAGACAGGAAAACAACTCCAGCTCCAGAGCCTTCTTTTGCACAAGCTCCATCAAAATACATGGTCCACAAACCTTGCTGATCCAATTCTTCAATGCAGACATTTTTCTTTTTATCTTCTCTATCATCTGAGACAACCTTGAAGTTATCACAGTCAGTGTTTACAAAGCATATCTGTTCCTCTGCTTCTTGGTCTTCCACTGTCTCTGATGATCTTTGTTCTCTGATTAGCTTAACATCCCTGCCATTCATTGGAATCATGGCATATGACAGGTCCAGCTGCATACTTCCACCAATTAGTGCTGCCCATCTTCTTGACAACAACATACCATACTGTGGCTTGATGTCAACCACTGTTATATTCATTTTATATCTCTTTTCAGGAAATGCTGCCAGTTTGAAATCTACATCCTTCATGATTCCAATAACTGGTACCTCTCTGGCATCCATAGCATAACATTTTCCACATGCCCTGTCAATTTTCAATCCAGCTTGTTGCATGATGGCCAAAGGCATGACATTTGTAGATGCTCCAGAATCAAGCATACAATTTCTGATTATTTTTCCATTTATAACCAGGGATACATAAAATGGTTCCACTTGTGAAGGACACTTTGTCATAGTCATTCCTAAATAAACCTCAGGAGCCTCATCTTCTTCATTACACATGACATGTTTCTCACCCTAGATTTGAACATTTTGTTTAGCTTGAAAAGGTACCCCTGAAATTAGGGATATTGTCCTATTCTTAATTTCTTCCACTTTCATGAGTTCCATGAGTGGAACAGAGACTTTTACCTGGGAGAGGACTTGAGCTATATCAAATGGAGCATAATTTTGTATAACAGTTGTAGCTTGCTCCACAATCTTGTTTTTATCCTGAACTGATTTAGCTCTTACTTTCATAGTTCCCTGATCATCATTCTTGTCTTGGGAACCTTTACTTTGATCTTCAGCCTGAGGGATTCTAATTTCTGGTCCTTGAGATTCATGACCTATTCTATGTCTGAAATTTTGTTTATTATTAACCCACTGCCTTTTTTGTAATTCCATCCCCTTATTACCATGCACTGGCTGTCCTATAGTAACATCTTTTGGCTGATGTGGGCTGCTTACCTGATTTTTACCTCTGAGATTGTAGTTGCTCCTGACTTGAGCAACTGCTGCAGCTGTGAAGGCCCTAATTTCCTCATCAGAAGGTCGTTGTAAGTTACTCAGAAAATTGTGTGAGTTCTGAGCATAGGCATAGTTAACTTCATCATCTTCATCATATGGGAACTATTGGCAGCCCTGAGTTCCATCATTTGTACTCTCATCAGCATCATAAAGAGTGTATCCATTGCTTACGGACATCATATTTACATCATCATCTTGCACATAATGTGGCTCATTGCATTCATTACAAGATGTAGTATTATCACACAAGGACTGAGCAATCATACACTGTGACTGTGAATGTGGCATCTGACAAATTATACACCATGGAGCATCATCAACAATATTTACAGCTTTCTTTAGAGGATCAGGAGTTTCTTTGACATGTTGAGCTCTTTGATTTGTGTTGTTACGTGGGAATATAGGTTTACCATCATGCCAATTGGTATTATAAGGCATATCATGCAATGATGGCCTCTTTTCCTGCCTTTGATAGACTTGCCTATCAGGACCTATCCCTTTTTCACTTCTAGCTAATCTATAGCTTAGGTCCTTAACAACATTTGCCAATTTGTCTATCTTATCTTCAGGGGCAGATGTATTACCTTGAGTGTTCTGAGGCTTGTTTAGATTCTGCAGAATTTTTATATCATCCCTTCTATTTGTCTTGCCTGATGCTTTCCTGTTGTTTTCAATATTCACTGCAATTCTGAAAGCATCCCTGAGAGTAGCAGGACCTTTATCTCTTAATCCATATGCAGTTTTTGCATCAAAGGCATTGATATACAATATTATGCACATTGGTTCATTTGGCCTCATGTGATGTGGCAATTTGTTTAACACTTTAGTAAATCTTGCATTAAAATCTGCAACCTGCTCATTTGACCCTTTAGTGATACTGGTAAACTCATTTACAAAAAAGCTAGGGTCAGTTTTGTCACCATATTGCTCATTGAACATCCTTTTAAAATCATCCCATGATGAAATACTCCTGTCAGGCAGATTCTTGTACCATTCCCTTGCCTCATCTACTAAAGATTGCATGAATGATTTCATGAAAACATCCTCATGTTCAACCTCAAAGTTATCCATGACATTTTGAAAAGCTTTTAGATGATCTTCTCCTGACACAGTGTTGTTTCCTAAAAATTTAGGCACTTGCAGCCTCAGATGCTTATCAATGGGGTTAGGATACCCAGGAATACCATCAAACACCAGCTGTCTGAATCTATCTAGCTGCATTGGCTGTCTGTTTAACTAATTGACATTAATATTTCTGTTTGCATTCTGGTTTCTTACATTGTTCAGTGGTATCCTAGCATCATTCACATTTTGTCTCTCATCATTATGTTGATGTTGCACTTCATTTCTCTGTTGATGTCTCTGCACATTTGTATTCTCAAGGGTAGGAATTGAATTATTCTGGGCAGTCCTCAAAGCTTGCACTTTCTTCCTCAAGTCATCTCTAATTGTTATTGCCTGCTGATATTCAAACTCGGCCCTTAAGCTCCTAATTTCATCAGCTAGTTCTTCCTCACTGGGCCTAGAGGAGGATGGTTTTACCATATTCTGATCATCATCTTCATCATCCCTCAGAGACTCGGCCTCTTCAAACCTTTCACTAGGGTCTAGAAATGGGTGTTCTTGGAACACCTTTGACCTCATTCTCATGTTACCACCCTGTTGCCTCTCATATGCACCCTGAATATCAGCTTCTGCATTTGAAAAATAAGGTACTGTCTTGTCTGAAGACCTTGGATTGTCTTGCATATCATCATTTTTTCTGGGGGACCCCTCACGACTGACTGAGACAGCTCCCTTTCTTCTGTACATCATTCTTCTTGTTACTGGTAACTCTTCAAATACAGGATTTTGTTGGGATCTTCTCCCCTGCATATAAATTTTACTTTGACCGGTTGGGAGATTACTTCGGAGTCGCCACCTATTACTAGGAACTGTTTTCTTTTTGTAAATCAGGGTTCTTTCACAATTTCCCCAGCAGAGTCGCCAATTTCTGTTGGTTTTTTCCCAGACTGGATGCTTATTCCCAGATTTCCCTACAAGGTAGCCATCAATGATCAATAGGATCTCTGGGCCAGGGGCCAACAGTGTAGGAGATAGACTCTATATTTTATCTCCTCTTCTTCTTCAGGCTCTGCAAAACCTAGGGGGGTATTCCCTACTCAACACCCATGATAATGTGCATACTAAGGCTGGGATGCTGATAAAAAGCAGATGAGTCCTCCTGTAAGTAGACCAAAACTGAAAGATAAGAGCAAAGGGGCTAGCTTTGGGCCTATTTGCAGTTGTAGACAGAGGACTGAGGATCCTAAAACTAATTCTAATGTCCTAATGGTTGTTTTAGAGTTTGACTTTGATTTATAGTTTGGATGCAAAGCTGGACATGGTTTTAACACAAACACAAAGCAAGATTGGTGCCTATCCAGGGCCTGGAGTCAGTAGACATACACCTGTGAATGATCAGCATGAACAGCTAAAACTGGATTTCAGGGGGATACATATGATACCTGCCTTACAGATATCTCCCAACACAGAGTGTTAAGTTATCTCTACTTATGGCATCCCTACTGCAGTATACCCTTCCCAATGTTTAATCTAAAAATAGTTTAATCTACCTTTGAGCAGAAGTTAAAAGATCAGACATTCAACACAGGAATTCTATGTTCTAGAGTCTCAACATTCCTTAAATATCCAGACTCAGAAGAAGAATACATGCAATACTGGAGACAGAATTAACAAAACACATGCTAAGATAGCATTTCTCATATAAGATTAATCATGAAATTAGTGGGTTCATGCCAAAACATACAACAAGAGATACATAGACTCACAGGTTTAGCTGTACAGAGCAACCAGATCAGCTTGTTTTGAATTACAAAGCCAAAAATCTTCAACTTTCAACAACCTCTAAAATGGTAACATAGTCTGCTTATAACATCCAGAAAGTGTACCACAGCAATTAATTACATGACTACAACAAAAAAAAATCCACCAGATACAGTCCTCAGAAGGAATGGTGCTCAAAATTGTTAATGCAACAGACAAAGGGGGGCCTCGAGCCACGCGCCACTATCTGGAAGTCTTCATGTCAAAAATCTGGTACCTGACTGTGTAACAACTCGCCCATGCCCCAGCACAGTCGCCATTAAGGGTCTCAACCACCCGTTGTCGCTTAAAAAACCGTCGCTGCAAACAAAAAAAAATTTCCTGCCAAAACATGCTTCAATCGCAGGTTCAAAATATACAAGGGAATAATCCCACATGCACGGTGAGGAGACTCCTTCATAGTTTAAAAATGGGGCCGCACACATAATAAGTGTCGAGCGCTTTTGCCACGCTCGACACACAACCCTTCGCCCACAACCCATCGCCATGACATACACTATCGGCCTACCCCACAGATCTCCTGCCGACCACAGTGGTCTCGCCGATCGCAACATCTCCACAAGTCACCAACATCCCCATCGGCCAGAGGAGAACCATCGGCCAGCTCCACAAATCTCCCGCCAACCTCAAAGGTTATGCCGATGCCTATTTCACATTCCTTGTCTGTCGGTGAGACCAAAACCATCGGCGAGCAACAAAATACCTATGCTGATGATACCATTCACACCGATGACCACTCCAAGCTCCCCTCTCGGTGTGACCTACGCCGATGACACCCTCGTCGGCCAGAGACACTCCATCGGCAGACCTTCCAACGGCTAGCCCGACAGCCAAAGTCCTCCCGATGCTCACCTTCGCATCCCTCCATCGGCCAGACTACCAACTGTCGGCCCAACCAAAAACTCACCTGCGGACATTACTTGTTACGCCGATACAGCTCCATCGGCCAGAGTACCCCTGTCGGCCCAACTCTCCACACTTCGTCCGATGCACCAAGTCACGCCGACAACACACACATCCACTTATCGGCCAAACATACGCCGTCGGCCCAACAGGAAACTCCCTCGCCGATAGCACAAAGTCACGGCGATATACAAAGAACACACCATGCTACTGAAATGATCGCCAAGACACATGCAAACTCATGCCGATAACACTTGAGGTACCCCCATCGGCACGACCAACATTGTCGGCAGAACCACAATATCCTTCGCCGATAGACCAAGCTCTTGCCGATGAACAGGAACACCTAGGGTTTGAAGGAAGAAACCCTCCAACAAACAAGCTCAGCCTCCAGGTCAAAACGAGTGCCAACATTTCTTTGTTCATTTTGAATAGAAGTGACATATATGTTAGAACCGTTCTATATTTGAATGTGTTTTGGTTTACATATCTATTTTCCTTTATGTATTCGATGATCTTATTACATTAATAGATAATATAGGATTGTCCCTCACTTCACCTTGGTAATTAGATTAAATAACATTTGAAGTTGACTGTAAATTAACATGGTGAGCATTTTGTTGATTTTCTTGCTTAATAATTTTAGCCTTTTGAAAACTAAATTTTCCTATTGAAATTTTGAAGGATGAGATCCATATTTAAGTGCATTAGACTTAAAAATATGATAGTGTATCAAATTCATCATTAGGAATTTGATAGTGTATCTTTGTTGACAAAGTTTGAAATCCAATAACATAATCATGATTGCGCTTATTAATTTGATCCTTGTTTGATGCTCTCCTATTCTTAATTCAATCTATCTTAATAGTGAAGGAAAATAAATACATGGGCAACCCATAGAGAAATTTGTCATCAATTTTGTTCCTCAAAATTGTCTCATGATATGGTGAAGGAAAAAATTACCAAAGATAAATTGTGATCATTATTCATTAACCCAAAAACTAATGCACTGTTAGAAATGTAGACAACTAAATCTTACCATGGCCTAACATCACACCAGATCTATCCCACATCTCCTCTTACAATGTTAATTAAATAAACCATATTTATTTAATTAACCACTTTGATGATTCCTACTAATGTTAGTTTAATAAGTCACGCTATTTAATTAACAAATCTAACCGTTCTTCTGACATTAATTAAATAAATTATGATAATTTATTTAATTGATTAACTAATCCAATTAACCCTTCCTCTAAAGTCTCATCCTTAATTAAATAAATCCACATTTATTTAATTAAATCAATCACCCCCAACATTCCCCCACAATTAAATAAATACATATATGTCATGGCCATTGTGAAACAATCTTGACTATTTTTGACTATATGAGTGTTTTTGTTTATTACCGTTGTCCTGCAGGTTAATTGAATATCTTTTGCGGCTATGCAGGAACAAGAGGAATGAAATATGGCACATACTGCATTCTTGTAGAGCATAAAAGAATAGGTTGTGGCTTGGCAGTAGGAAGCGGTTGATATGAAGAGGCTACCGCTACCCTGTGGATGGTTCATCCCACGCTTACAACTTGGCGGTGTTTAGGTGCAGATAGTCTCTTCTCGTGGTCCCACAAAGGTTTGAAAAGTAACCAGAGGCATTGTGGTAATAACATCATGAGGTATCACTTACCACGTCCCCGCAAGGGTTTCAATTAAGGCCCACGGTAGAGTAGGAAGAGGAGAATGTAATGGGTTTTCACGCTGCTATCCCAGGACGGTCATTCATAACATTTGCAGGTGGGCGGTAAACAGAAGGACATCAGGTAATAATTTCCCGCGGTCTCGCAAGGGTCAATCTAAGCATTTGTAGTCTGGTGGTAAAGGGTGAAATAGAAGTGTACTGGCGGTAAGCATTTGCCCCCGCTATCCCGCAGTTAGTTTGGGCGAGCCTTGCGGTGATGTGGTAAAGGAAATAAATGGCAAGCACATTCAATGCATGGTCACGGTTATCGAGAATTGTTGTCAAATCTTGAGAAAGGAATTGAATGCTGAGATTTCATGATCTTGTGGCATGAACTAGAGTAATGGTGATATGATGAACTCCTTGGCTGAATAAGATTTGAAGATTTCTTAGCATTTTCTCATTTCAAAGAATTCAAACATAACTTGGAGAAGGCGCAACTCAACTTAGTATGTATCCTACAAACTGCAATTAACCAGGTAAGTTCATTCCTGCACTCTCTAATTAGAAGTTGGCGTATATTTCGCTCTGTTTTTTAGTTGCTGGTACTGGGGGTTCTTGTAATCACATCTTTTGTTAATATAAAATTTCTCTTTTAAAAAAAGGTTGGGGCTAAGCTTTTGTGTTATATAGTAGGGGGGCTATAGTCTGTTCTATCTCTGCTACTTGCAAAGTTCCCCAATTTGACTGTGATGCTGACCGAAGATACAAATCCTATTCTTATCCATTCTTGAATGGGTTTATTTTTAATTTTAAATAGTATTCTTTTATTCCTATGTCTACCTACATAAATTGGCCATGTCAAGTTCATTTGCTCTTTCACTCTATTTTTTAGTTGCTGGTACAGTAAGTTGAATTTTAAAAAACTCTAGCCTGTTCAAGTCATTAAACATGGAACCCAAGAGGTTTGAGTCTACAAGTAAAGGTAATGAGCCTGTAGTTCCCAAGAAAAGACCACTTCAACAATCTCTACTAGAAGTATTGCCTCAGTCCATAGACAAGGGTCCAAAGAAGATGTTCAGAGACGCAACAAAAGGGTGTCGGGATGCCACAATTCCTATCTCCGGGTGGGATTTGTTTTGGTATTTTTATGCAAAAAGGGGTGGCAAGGGACCAGTGGGAAATCCATGGAAATTGGATTTGGTAAAGCTGGTGGTGCCTGTTGTATTTGTGGATGTGGAATTGATTAGGGTACTAGCACAATTTTACCATCCTACCACTAAAACAGTCAAAATGCCAAATGGATTGCCATTGGTGACAGTAGACAGGAATGCAATTGTCGATTGTTTTATGTTGAACAAGCAAGTTCTCACTCAAGTGGATTTGCAAAGATTTGAACGAGATTACAGAAGCCTGAGGAAAACACTTAGGAGAGATGAATTGCCAATATATATGAGAAGGGGGGCCAAAAATAGAAAAATTGAGATTCCATCAAATGCTATTGAGCCTTTCCCTATGGAAGAATTTGCTGTATATTTCAAGAGAACCTATTTTACAATATGCCAAGTCTTGGGAATTGATGCACAAGGAAGAATGCCAACTAGCTTAATGGTGATGGCTATCAAAATACAACATCCAGAGGTGAACAGTGAATACGACTTTGCATCTCATATTGAGAAAAAATTGCATGAAGGATTCTTGTGTGTGAAGGAGAACAAGCAACCCTTAGATTTCAAATTCTATTCTTTATTGTGTCACTTGATTCTGTATCAGAATAGAGGGAGATGGTCAAGCAAAATGGATTTGAGTATGGTTGATGAGAAAGGACAAAGATTGCCGACTCAATTTTGGTGTTATAAGTGGGATTCCTGTTGCCAAAATAGTGACTACATTATATTTCATGATTTGTTTGTCGTCAAGATATTGAATTCTCTTGGTATCTAGTTTCCTAGGTTGACTAAGGAAGTCAGGGTAATGCTGAGGCCGCTTGCACACAAACCAGAGCAGGGCCACAACCGTAATTTTGTTGATTTTTTTTTTATGTTAGATCATACTATAATTAGAGTGTATGGTTGCCCCCAGCCACCTCACATATATCCAAAATTTGTATAAGATAGAATTGTATTCATGGAGTTTATGTACAAATGATGTGGATGGAAAAGGAGGTAATGAAAAGACAAAAGAAAGGTACATTTCTACCTAATGATACAATTTTTGGTGATTGGTATATTGGCTTTGACACTCTTGAAAATTTGCAAGCCTTTTTAAAGGCGAAATATTCTTTGAAATTAGGTATTGAGAGGAATTGTGACCCTGAGGGTCATATGAATCTTGTGAGACAATCAATTTTGACTAAAATGGCCGTATCCCATCAGGTCATGTTTGATGAGGATGTGATAAGAAATCTTGTCACTTTTGATGAGGTATACAGTAGGAAGAGAAAATGGAATATCTTGCAAAATATTGAAGATGAAAAGAAAAAGAAGAATCCCCTATTTCTTGGATTCTTTGTTGAAGAAAAAGACCCTCTGAAGAGAATTGATGCAATCATTGATAATTTTGAAAGTATTTATGGTAAATCTGAGAAGTAGCCTCCTAAGGCTACTAAAATTCTAGTGAAAAAGTCTGCAGGGATTGAGATTCATGAGTCTGCTTGTGATGTTTTGTTAGTGGAAGATCCACAGGTCCCAGAATCACCACTAGCAAAGAAGCAGAGGATAGAAGAGGTATCTCCACTCATCCCCTATGAAATGACTGAAGAGGTGGGGGATACTAATGAGGTGGATAACATCTTGAGGCACATGGGAGATGAGCAAGAGGTTGATTAGCCATTGGGTGGTCAACCCATTGATGCACATAAGCCTGAGGCTAGGAAGGGTGAGCAAACCCAAGCTGAACCAGAGTTGGAGGAGGATGAAAGGATTATAACATCCATGAGGTTCATAGAAGATGATGACTTCATCAAAACTTTGGAGTATAAGGATTTTTGGCTGAAAATGAAAATGAAAGAATATAATGAAAAAGTGGTAATAAATAAAATGGGTGTTGATGAAGCACAACATGATCAAATCATTACACAAAATTTCAAAGAATTGAAAGTAGATGAAATTGATGCGAGTCCAGAGGAGGCAAGACAAATGGTGTTGAAAATTAATATGCTCATCATCCCTGGCCTTGAATTGAAAAAGGCATTTTTGCTTGACCAAGTTAGAAGTTAGGATGATCCACAACTTATTTCAGAATTTGATTATGAAGATGGCATAAGTGGATGTGGTTTTAATCCAAAGACAAAGATCCTTGCAATCTGAACTACTTAGAAGAATACAAGTAGACCAAGATTGCTTGATATTGTTCAAGAAATGAGGGGTACAACTATGGTAAAGACTTTACAAGATACATCAGCAACAGAAGCAGCTGCTCTCAATGTTCATACTACTAAGTTTACTCATGCTATTGTGAAGAGGTTAGAACAAATGCTATCAGATTATGAGCAAACTCAGAAAGTAATGAATGATGAAGTAAACAAATTGTATTTTGAAAATGTGAAATTAAAGAAATAATTGCAAGCTGTGAATTCTTCTCAAAGTCAAGCCATTGTACCCTATCAGCCCCCTATGCCACAAACAACCAGTGATGTCACAATGTCTATTGAAGAATTTAATGCAACAAGATTGAAATTTGAAAAGGAAATTGAAAGTTTGAATAAACAAAATGGAATGACAAAGAATGAGGCAAAGATGAAATTTTTTGAAAATTTTGAGAAAATTTTGGAGCATAGAGTAAAATTGGTTGTGGATAAGCTTGGGAGTGTGCATGATTTCTACTCTTCTTTATCTCAGGCCATTGAACAATTGAAGATAAAATTTTCTGTTTTGGATTTATTGTTTAAAAAATGGCAACCCTATCATCACAATTTGGTTATGATGTGCTTAGTAGTGCAAAGGAATCTTGATGCCCCTACAACTTTGAAGCCCACTGAGAAAATGATCAAAATGATCATTGATGAATACTAGTATGTGAATGGGGAAAGCTAGAAGATGCAAGCAAAGGTTGAATCTTTTACTATGTTCAAGCATAAATTTATTCCTTTCATACTCACATAAGAAGAGAAAATAAAAAATCTTGACACATGGAAGATGGAATTCGACCAAACAGTATTCCAAGTTATGGATTTTTTGAAGAAGGATGGAGATGCCAGCATTCTCAATTTCAACATGATATTGGATCAAGTAATTGCCTTGGATGCTGGGTATGCAAAATTTGTGATGGATGTCAAAGCTTTGCTTGATAAAAGATGGAAAGATCACCATGAGAACTTGCTTCAAATTTAGGCTTACCAATGGCCTGGTGATTTTACAATATATAAATGGGAGGAGAAATATCTTAGAGATGAATCGTCGGCAGCACAGGTTCAAGTACAGAGGAGCAATGAGCCATATGCTAGCGTTAAATAGCACCACCACATCTTGAACACTCTCCTTTTGTCTCTTTATGTTTTCTTCATGTTTTCAAAATGTATTCAAATATATTTGAAAATCTAAATTAGACTTATAAAAGACAAATATTGTAATATCAAGGGTTAGGAATACAAAGAGCCATTTTTAATGTGAAAGGTTTGAAGCTTGTTGCTTCCTTTATAAAAGGAAACCAAGACTTTATGGCTCAAAAGCAATCTGGGATTTTTATTTTTTGAAATAGACATTGCATTGCCTGTATTTTGAAGCAAATCAATATAAAAGCTGCTATTCTCTGGTGGTCAACTTTTGGTTCTCATTTGTTTGTTGAATTGGATTGCTAATATTTTATCTGTTTGTCTCCAATTTACTTTTTCTTTGTTATTCAAATCAAAAGAGACCCCTGCATTCACATTACAAAATAGGATAGGTGATATTTATCAAACTAAAATTATAGAGCAATAAGTTATATCTCAAAAGATGTTTATATTATTTAAAAATGAAGGAAGGATATTCTACTGTAGAACATTTTGACACCTTTAATATGATTTTGAGTCAAATAGGTTCAATAAATGTTAAAATTGATGAGGAAGACAAATGTATCTTCTCACTTTTTTCTTTACCCAAAAATTAGGAGAACATAATGCTTATTATAAATGGTAGTGTTGCAAATGTGACTATGGAATCCTTTATTGTTACACTGCTCAATGGAGTTATGAGGAGAAAGTTCAATGATGAAGGTTCTAAGGATACCTTGCATGTTCTGCAAAAGCCCAAGGACAAAAGTAGATCTAAAGGGGAATGGTATAAATATCAATCCAAGTCAAGAGGAAAATCTAGAATCCCTAGGAAGATAAGAGTAAAGTTTTGGAAATATGGAAAAAGAGGACAAGTGAAGAAGGAATGCAAAAAATCAGTTAATCATTGCCACAATCTCATGATCATTATTCTAGTAGGAAATCCTAGTTCTCATTCTTTTTTCATAATGGATTAGTTAATCACACACTTCACATTTGGCATCATGCTAAAAAGATCAAATAAGTTTTGTATTTCTTCTCAACTATTTAATCTCTCTATCTTAATTACTTCATATCTCAATATTTTATACTACTCTCAACTCCTTGTACTTTAAAGTTTAATTAAATCTAGGATTGGACTTAAATCTTCTATTATAGGGTATGATTTATTTCCCTACATTTTTTTGAACTCACAATTTCCATGCCTATGTTTAGGATAAAAAAAGATTGATTTTTTATTTTGAGATTTTTGTGGTTTGCATTTGTTGGAAACAACCCAATGCCTTTAATTTTGCATTCCTAAGAAACATCTAGGATCCTTATGTCCCCTTTAACAAAGTACTAGGTCAAACCCTCACCTTGCAAACATGACTACCTCTTTCTCCTACTTCCTATGACGATCACATGTTGCATTATAATAATGAGGAAGAATATTATGATCATGATGTCTTTATTAAAAGTGTTGAAAATGAATAGAAACATGAGATCGTTGATAAATTGAAATATTTGTGCAATCAAATAGCTAACATAGATGATAATATGTCCACTTCATTTTTCATTGGTGGTCTTACTCAAGTACTTATCACAAGATAACATGGCATAGATACAATTAAGGATATATATGAAAAATAATTAAAGATAAACAAACTCCTCATGTGGCAGGCACTAGTCATTCTCTTTTGAAAATCATTCCCTTGTATACATTTTCAAAATCCAATTTTGTTTTTCTGTTTTAGGAGTAGGGTTTAAAGATTTATAGAAATCATTAATCCAAATCATATGCCAGATTGGGTTAAGTGAAGAGGATGATTTAATTGACAAAATTACGTAAGCTCCTTAATGTGTTTTGAAGTCACCAGCAAACTTGAAAGTAAATTGTCATTGGTGAAACAAGGTAATAACACCCACCGAGGCTTGAACAAAGCCTAAAGTGCAGAGAATTTTGATTAATTTGATCAATTCTATTAGTTGGCCAAATTCACATATAAAACCTAATCATAATATTTGTCATATCTTTAGGGTTTTATAATTTGCAAATTTGAGTACCAACAAAACCAATATTGACATTAAAGTGATGTACAAAAGCATTGGCCAAATCATTGAAGGAATGAATAGAATTATGAGGAAGAGAATAAAGCCATTCAATTGAATAATCCTTTTAGTTTCTTGGGAAGAGCTTTGTAAAAAATTTATCATCATAAACATAATCAAAACAAACTCCCAATTGTGTCATAAGGTCCCCTTTTCCACAATTAAATAAACAAAAAACTAGGGGCCACTGAACAAACTAGAAATGGATAAGAAATAACTCAAATGAAAGTGGATTATGCTTGATTTCTCCTATGATATCCTTTGATTACTAGGGGTAATGCATCAACTTTACTTTGCATCTTATCAATTGTTTTAAGGATGACATCTATGTTGGAAGGATGAACATTAGGAGTTATTATTAAAATGGGAGTGGAAGTGGCAACATGAGAAAATATGTGGAGTGTAGGTTGATTGGGGGACAAATAATGAAGTTGGAATGACAACACTAGAAGTGGGAATATGAGTAGTGGGTGAGAAGTAAACACAATCAAGGGATGAGTAGAAGGTACAA
Source organism: Cunninghamia lanceolata (assembly GCA_027924645.1). Taxonomy (NCBI): domain Eukaryota; kingdom Viridiplantae; phylum Streptophyta; class Pinopsida; order Cupressales; family Cupressaceae; genus Cunninghamia; species Cunninghamia lanceolata. The sequence goes on from BSBN01000249.1 coordinate 7,369,389, forward strand.
TATGAGAAGTAGGTACAATGAGAGGGTACAATACTAGATGAAGAGGCTTGTGAAGGAAGGGGAGGAGACACACAATTTAAGGAACTTGATGAGCTTATCCTTTGACCTATATCACTTAATACTTTCATCACATAAGGATTATCCATTAACAAGTTATGAAGAACATCAGTCAATCCATTGATGAGCTTATCCTTTGACCTATATCACTTAATACTTCCATCACATAAGGATTATCCATTAACAAGTTATGAAGAACATCAAACAATCCATTTAATTAACATTATTGCCAACAATTCATACCAAAGATTGAACAATTTAAGGATATTGCAATAGGTAATTTGTATCGACACAAATAATATTACTGAAGCATTTCAAATTTTAGGCCATAAGAATCTTCCTTTTTTAAACATGGATTGCAAATAATTCTAAAAATTTAGAAGTCTTGGTGATTAACATTATTGTCTACTACAATGTCATCCAGTGTATCATTGTCAATGTTCATATGTTCTTTCAAGTATTTTATATTATCATCATCCTCATCTTGACCTACATCATCTTCATCATCATTGAAATTTGACTGTAGACCATCTATTTACCAGATGTATTTGGATCATCATTTTCTATACCATCCATATTGTTGTCTTCCATAACATCATCTAACTCTGGATTGTTGTCCTCTTGTGCATGAACAAAACCTTCTTCAACATCATCATGGATGTCAATTTCTTTGATGTTCTCTAATCCCTCTCTCTCATTTTGTTGGCCATCATTCTTTTTCTCAGTATCCACTAATGCATCATCAAATGCATTCCTTAATCTTGGATCATAATGTATGACAAATATCCATTTCGGGTCCAAAATATCTTCATAGAAAAAGACCTACACATGAACGACATACATATATTAGACGTATGGTATAACAATTTTATTGATTAATAAACACATGCATATATTCACAATAAAATATGAATTAATAGATTAATGATCACTACCACTTCTTGTTTGAGTTAAAGAAATACATGCTCACAATGAATTGGTAGAACATAAGGCTCCTTATCCTCCGGTAGGAAACATGAGGAATCTATAGAAAACAATCCACTATGGGTATCATGTCTTCGTGTCCTTTCAAATGCTTCATACCATCTACACTTAAAAATACAACATTTAAAAGAGCGGTAATCCAACTCAATAATTTCTTGTATTTTTGCAACATATTGTAGATTCCCTTCAATTATATTCTTATCTTTTGAGCTTGATCGACTGGATTGCTTGAAGTCAACCATGATGCCACAATCGAAGGATCATCTCTTTACATCTACACTTTCTACATGATAATGTCGACCATATGCCCACATTGCTGGATATTTCCTTGCCTATGAAAGACCATTTATTTCAGTGAAAACAAGTATAATGACAAATATTAAAAGAGTTAATAGTGTCAAAATTGTAAGGAAAAAAACATTTTGTAAAATTCCAACTGTACCTTTCTTTCACATCCTCTAGACATGTTGATTTCATCTTCTGTTATGTTTGAATCTATACCTATATCTTCTATTTGATTTTGAATTTGTTCAGTAACCCATTCTAGTGTACAATCTTTGCCCCATTCCCCAAGCAAATCAGTGGGAAGTGGAATATTCCTTGGGTTCGATCTCTTAAACTGTCTCCTTGCTTCTAACACTTCTTCTCTCTTTTTATCATACAGATCAATCCATTTGTTCATAAAGTCCATGTGGTACAGAATGAACTTGTCGAGTATAGCACTTTCATCTACACCTATTACATGTCAACATGTTTATTTCAAACTCCAAATGTCATGTTGTTAATTTGACAAATAAATTACAGAGTAAATTAATGATTGCAAGAAAAATAACCACACCAATCATGAATTTACTTACTAATTTCTACTTGAACACCATTAGATTGTGGTTTTTCTCCATCAATAATATTTGATGCTCATTCTTCATCCCAGAAATGTGGCCCATCTTCAAAATCCTTACCAAGGAATTCACACAGGAAGAAAAATGCTTCATTCAATACATACCCTTCAGCCATGCAGCCCTCTAGATGTGCCTTTTGTCAGACATATCTTTTTAGAGTTTTCATAGACCTCTCAAAGAAAAACATCCACCTCGTTGATACAACACCTGCCAATTCAATGTCATCGACTAGGTGTATAAGTAAATGGACTTGTAGGTCCATGAAACTTGTAGGGAGCTCCTTCTCAAATACACATACAATTTCTGCAATTTCCTTCTTCCATTTTGGCACTTCACATTCGTGGATCTCCTTGGAGGTCACCCACCTAATATAGGAATAGTAAATTAGTATGAACCTTTAGTAAAAAATTAAAATGCAATATAATATCTCTATGTCTCTCACACATGAACATTTCATATAACCACATACCTTGTAAATGCTGACAATCGACTTATGGCATTCCTTAAGTCAACTGTAAGATATGAACCCCCCTAATTGCCAATGGCATGATATGCTATCAAACACATTTATGAAAAGGTCATTAGTAGTTTTTTCTCACACAACAAAATATCAAAATATATTTAGTACTTAATCAATGTTACCAATAAATGTTAACTGATGGTATATAATACCTTCATAAAATTATGAAAATTATGTGTTTTAAATCCTGTGATATGTCCATCAACTGTAAAAGCTTTAGCCAATGATGACCCATAGCCAATAAGTGTCCTTATTGAACGGATGACATTTTTTAGTTGGTCTAGCTCTTTTTTTTTCAAAATCCATAGAGCTTCTGCATATGTTTCATTTTCCCTGTTTGGCCACAGATGTTTTCTATCAATTTTGGCACGTGGAAGAGTAATATCTCTCCTTGAAGACAAGGTGTCCTTCTCTTTGCCTAATATATGTCAAAATATAGAATCTGGTTCATTTTTGAAGACGTGCATAGGATCTAATAGGTGAGATATTAATAGATCCTTCCAGTAAGGGAGCTCATAAAATATGGATTTCTTTTTCATTCCTTCTGGCATATTAACTACAACTTGTTCTGGTTCTTCAATTGAATCACCCTAATCAAAAAAATCCTCCCAAGCTTTTAATTCAGCATCTTCATACTTCTTAGGCCAATCACCTGGACCCATAATCATGGGAGGGCCTCTATTTTCAACTTTTCCATCAAATTGATTCTTTAGGCAATTTCTAGACTTATGATCTAGTGGTAGAAAAACCCTGTTGTTTGTGTAAATAAATTTATGTAGATATTTAGAATACCGCCCTTAAAATTGTTTTGCACATCTTGGACATGCAAATATCCCCTTTGCTTGAAGCCCTGCAATTCAATAAGTAATGCTAACAACATCAAAAAAATAGTATAAAACTAAGTATGAAAGATGGGATAAAAATAAATTATGAGTGTAAATATGTAAATATTTTATCTTACCAGAACAAACACCAAGTCCTGGGAAATCATGAATAGTCCAACATAGCACATAGTACAACATGAAGGACCTATTTGATGGGGGACATGATATGTCATACATTCTTATGCCTTTCCATAGCAGTCGCATCTCATCAATAAAAGATGCAAGATAAACATCCATGTTTTTAACTTGATGTTTTCCTAGAACAATGAGAGTCAGCATAAGGTGCTCAATTCTAATACTCATCCATGGGGGAATATTGTATACTATCAATCCGACTGGCCAACCACTATAATTTGATCTCAGGAAAGAGAATGGGAACACTCCATCAATTGTAAGAACAAACTTGATACTACAGGGTTCATCTTTGAATTTTCTTGGCCATTTTTCCTCTGTGTTTCATTGCTTTGGAGTAGGCTGGAATTCACATGAATCCATATTTACTCCTGTTCTTTGCATGCCAGTCCAACAATTTTGCAAGTGACTTGTAACGAAACATTCATTGAAGTCTAGGTATAATTGGCATGTGACATAAAACGTTCTTTGGAACTGTAGGACCTTGTACATCTGTACGATATCTCTTCTCTTTGCATACAGGGCATTCTACCTTATTTTGATATTTATCTATGTATAAAATGTAATCATTTTTACATGAATGAATTTGCTTATATTTAATCCCCAACTCAACCAACAACATACGCGCCTCTGCAAGTTGATGGCAACACATTCTTTTCAAGGAATATTTTAGTTTTTAGTGCCCTGTAAGATTGCCAGAGATTAAATCAATTGAATGTTTGACTTATGATGAACATGTTTGATATGTCAATCTATACTAGGACTGTTTATATACAATATATGGTTTTAAAATCCCCTTAAAGAAATATAAACGAAGTTGATGAATGTTTACGAATTATGTACACCAATTGACAATTACAAAGTAAGAAATAGATTTCAACTCACTTCAGTAAGGTAGTGAATCCTTTGTCTAACCAACCAAATAGTGACTTGATTTCTAATAATATTAATGTGCATGCCAGTTTTGAGGTTCTACTTGCACCCAATTTGAACATGGGTGTCTTCGCTGCTTGCTTGATGGAGTCTTTCAGGTTGTTATCATCAACATTATGTTGGTGGTAATTACCCTTGCTATCATCATTACTGTCAACCATATGATCATTATTGTCATCATTGTTTTCATCCCCAAAGAAATTTGTAAGCATTTCATTCAATCCTTCTTCATGCATTGCATTTTCACTATCATGATCATCATCATTAAGGCTAGGTGGCATGTCATCAGTGTATGCAGATCTAATCAGCTCTTCAAATTTCTCAGCTGGTAGTATTCTCTTCAATGTTGCTCTTTTCACCCTGGTATGGTTTAAAGGATGGTTTGGATCATCCCATCCAAATCTTAATAACCCAGTTGGATCTTGGGTATTAGTATGTGTTTCATCAACATATTCTACCTATCAACAAACACAAGCATTATTTAATGTTTGGCAATAATTGGATAAATCATAAATGTATCAATTTCAAAGAAATATAATCAAATATGGCTTAAAAAATAAAAATATAAATTGTATGAACATATATACATCAATTGAATAATGGAACATTATTTTATAGACTACCTTTTTTATACAATAATTTAAATAAAACACAAATTTGACAACATAGTTTCTAAAACATTAGTCTACACTCATTTATTATTCTTTGGTTTTTTGCCCTTAAGAACATCCTTAGGGAAACCTTTTTCTTCCCTCTTCTTTTGCGTATGAGTGCGTTTTAAGAAGGAGTAATCAATCAATAACTCATCCCCAATGGTAAGGTCCATAATAGCCTCAATCATTATCAATCTATCAACCTCTCTTTCCATATCTCCATCTTTATCATTTATAACCTCAACAAATTGACAATTCGGTCTTACAGTAGGGTCCCTTCCCTTACTACTATTTATAAATCCTGCAATATTTTTATGTGTGTATGCACGTCCATCTATATACATAAGATGACCTCTATTCATTTCTTTTCCACTTTCCAATTAGAGATGATGTGTATACATATTCAAATTTAGACCATATGCTGACATGCTAGGCTTATATTCTGCTAGCCTTCTCCATTCACCACTATAATATGATGGACCATAATATGGCATTAATCTCCTAGTGGTTTGTTCTAAATTGTTTCTATGTTTAGATCCCACATGTACATTTTGGACAATAAAGAGGCCTAGATTCGCTCCATGAATATTGGAGGGTCATATCATGTAGCTATATCCCAAAAATTGAAACACCTCGTACACTCTAGGTAGTTGTTGATCACTATGCCAAGCGCAATATAGTCGACGATCAAATGTCTATTTGTAAATTGATCTCAAACTTAGGGGCAAGTCATCATCTCCATCACATTCATTCTCATAGGGTATGTAGTCCACCTTCCCCTTGTCTTTAAGCAAATTATGCATCTTTAAACTGGTTCTTGTTCTGTTGCTTGTTTTCATCAATTCCTTATCTTCTAAGCTGGTATATTGGCACATATTTTTGTACGATGTATCATCTAATAAATGATCATTGCCCTCTAGGCTGGAAGTCGGTGATCCAGAAAACTTTAAACCAAGAACTTTATCCTGCAAGTATCCATTAAGAAAAAAATTAGTTATTTAAATAATATACAACAATGTTTAAATGAAGTATACATGTTATTTATATCAAATTGGAAAATTCCTTACCACAATTCCTATTGGATTTGAATCAATTGTAGGAGGCTTACTACTAACTAGAAGCTCATCATATATGTAATGTCTTTGTACAATTACTCGTTTGAATTATTTCTTTCCACGACATACAGAACATCCACAAACAACAATTTTCTCAAAGTATTCATCCCATGTACTATAGTCCTGACCAACCTCTTGTTCAGTGCAATCATTTGTTGTGTCTACAGGATCCATTGTCATATCCTCTTCCACCCACTGTTCTCTATGTGATTTAACAGTTTTAGGTCCACGTCCATGTACATATCTTTTTCTTTTGCTAGTTGAACGCTCAGGCTTTGCATTTGCTCCAATCTCCATCTAAAATAATCAACAACATACATTAATTTATGTCAAGATTGGATAATACATTATAAATTTCAATAATACTGTGAAAAAAGATGGACTATCACAAAATGCCATCAAATCATTTTTTCCTAAGTTAAGTCAAAATTTGAGTACTTGATGTCTCGCTTCATTCATTGTATCCTCATTTGATATGTCACGATCTGTTGCCATGGCCTCGTCTGGCCCCTATAATACACAACATAGTAAATAATGTTTAGTACACCAATTATATCATTTCAACGAATATGCTATCCAACACAAAACCTCACTTTAGTCATATATTTGACATATTGATATCATGTTTTGGCCATCCTAATTTTCAAACTTTTCCTTTGATCATTGAATCACATTTAATCACCATTCCTGTACATTTTCAACCAATCAGTTTAACCTCAGAGGCCTCATGGATAGAAAAATGACTTTATCTCCTCTATGTTGTAGCATTTGGGAATTCATAAACACCTTCCTCCTTTGGTTGAGGTTTCTTTCTCTTCTTACCTCTATTGTATCTGCAAATTCTGTTGTCATATCTACTTCCACCCACTTTCCTCTCTATGATTTAGTAGTTCTACACCATCCACGTCCTCTCTCCATGGCCTCCTCTGGATCCTGTAATACACAACAATGACAATAGTCACATAATAACTGTGTACCAAGAGAATATTGTTGAGATTATCTTATTAATACACTTGCTTTTCATTAAGACGCACTATGAAAAACAAAATAGGACATTGCAACATTTTGCACTATCATGAGCCATAGGGACAACTTACTACACCATCCAAAACTCCATTTGAAATAGCTACTATCAATAATTCACATTATTGGGGACTGTCATGAAGAAAACACCATGCATAGGATTGTCATAGTCAAAGTGGAGAGGATTGTCTAGTCATTTTATGACTGTCATAATAGCTAGTGGGTTAGTTACCATGCTTCAACATAAAATAGGTTAATGAGAACATAGAAATGAAAATCACAATACCATAAGCATTTCCATAAGCTACCAATATAGTCCCAATATCATGTCATGATATTAAGAGAAGAGTTGTTTGGTTTTTCCAAAGCCATATCACTTGCATAAGGATTGTCACCAACCATCTGTGTAAGGTCGTGAAAGAGTGAGTCATTATTGAGCTAATAATAAGAGAAGCATGAAGTCAAAATGCTATCATGGAAACAAGATATAGTTACTTATTATAAGGACAATCCAAATTTGGTGAGGTTGCTATAAGCAACCAAATTTGGCATTCCATTAGATAATGATATCAACTTCCAAGCAAAATACATCTTTTTGCATTGATAGGCACTAAATTAAGCGCACTTTGCGCCACCTTTTGTACCCCAAAAAGATTACATTTAGGCCTAAAAGTCAGCGCTAAAGTCATCACTAACTGCTTTGACTATAGCGCTAACTAATGGATCAAAAAAAAATTAAAAATTCCCCCCCTGAACGTACCCCAAAACAAAAAACACAAAACAAAAATTTATTGATTTTTGGTGTTCATTTTGTGTTTGGAGATCGAGCGTTTGGCATGCAGAGATCGAGCCTTTGGGTTTTTTGTGTTCGTCCTTATTTTGGGTAGATCCTTGGCAATGGCAGGACCTGTATTCCAACCCCAATTTCCTTTCCATACCTAAAACACATACTCACTTTCTTACATCTCAAAAGTCTTGGGTTTGAGCCACGAGAGCCTTTGCTTCCAGATATCTCAGCCTTTCAATTCATGCTGCTCTTCTTCTATTCATGCTAGGTAAGGGCATCGCTTCTCTTTCATCTACTCTTTTTTTCTCGTCAGATGTCGGATTCATTTGGACAAATGCGAGTCTTGTAATATTCATAGGGCATCTATTGAAGATAATTCCAAGCAAGGATTTTCATAATAGATGATAAATTTCCACATTCCTTAATATTATAAATGTGTGCTTTATTTCAATTGATGTATAAGCTTACTTTCTTGCAGCAAACTTACAAAGGAAAACAACTTCATGATTTGTTCTACAAAGTAAAGGTCAAAAACCTTGAGGAATATAGAAAAACTGGATGAAAACTTTCATACCTGGTAGTGTGTACTTCGTTTACCTCCACAGACTGGACAAAAATAATTTACCCTAGGTCGCCTCAAAATGTCAAGCAATAGAGGGAAGAGAGCAAAGGGAACAGACTCTGACCACAATGAGGTAATTCATTGTCAATTTATAGATTTGAAAGAAGAAATTATATATATATAGGGACATGAGATTGACAAAGATAAAGAGGTATTGGCTTCCATATTGGGGGTAGAGGCAGTGAACAAATTGGATGGTGTGGACTTGATAATGCTTGCCAGATACATAGAAAAATGATCTAGTAAAACCCCTGAAACATTGCAACCAAATCAACAGTGTAAAAGAGAATCAATTGATTCCCCAACCAGTCATGGATCAGGCAAAAGATCCAAGAGGAAATCAATAACAGTAACCTTTAAGAATGTGGAACAGGGAGTAGAGGCTTCTAATGTCCCAGCCACTCCTAGGACACAGACTTCTTCAATCACCATGCCATGTTTTGAATCTTGCATTGGTAGCTATGATACTGAGATAGAATATGATGTGGTTTCAGGGGAAGTCAGAATGACAGATGTTGGAAAAACATTTGTGAATAGGTTGAAGGAATCATGCCTTCAACAGTTCAAAGACCATCTACATTTTCCATTCTCAAAGATACCCATGCACCTGCAAAAAGTAGTTATCCAAGACATGGAGACTAAATTTGGCATAGGTTGGTCTGTAAAGAAAATAAAGCTATGAATGTCTCAAAACTGCAAGAGATTTTGGTGCAACCAAACAAAGAAGATTAAAAAACTCCCTCCCGAGCTAAGGCTCAAAAAAGGCCAATTCATGTAAGTTTGAAAGCATGTAAAGAGCTTGTAAAAGCATATGAGAAGTCCGATGCACGGAGGAAGTCCAGTGAGGAGAGTATGTAGGTATTTGAATTTGCTCATAAGATTATATCAAATTTATTAAATGATTTTTAAATTTTATTTGTGCATAGTTAAATTGAATTAGTATATGTTTCAGGACAAGGCCTCCAAGGCTAGGCTTGACAAACTTTGTTCCACGCATCACAGTGGCCAAAAAGGTTTACAGGCCTTGATCTGTACATTTGTAAGTATATTTAATAAGTTAAATGATATTTTTTTTTATTTTCTAAGAAAAAGTAAATTGCATATTAATTATTTTAACTAGTCCATGTGCCATGTTTTGATAGGAGGTGAAATATGGCCAACATCCAAGCCAATTTGAAAAGGAAATGTTACAAAGCAAAAAGTGGACCGATTTTGTAATCTGGATGGAGAACGAGGTATCAATAGTTGACTTTCAATAACTTAGTTGGATATTGTTGTGTTAATATGTCAATTTGCATTTCTTGTGTTGAGTTGTTTATTGATGCGTAGGATGAGTTCTAAAGTGCTTCTCTGTTGGCCCTAGATCCCACTCAATTGTCCCATTATTTGCAGTCCTAGACGTGCACATGTCCTCCTAGTTACCTTATTGCAATGTTGAGATTTGAACTTCAGTCACTCTCATTATGAATGCACCTTTTTACCTTACAGAACAATCCTTGGACATTTTTCACAATAATTTTAATCCACAAAGCTCAACAACTGTAAGGGCAATCACTTATATACAAATGTGAGTTATGTGAACAGGCCACTGAATCATCCACACATTTGTTTATATTGAATTAATGTATAGACAGTTGATCCTTTATTGAATAATTAGGTGGTGCAATTAGGTATGTGTTGAGCAAGAGGGAACTATGTGGCATTAATAGCTTGAGCTCCCACCACTAGATAGTTTGTAGTTGTATGCCCATTAGTGTGGCACTTTGTTCATCATAAACCACATTGATTAAGAGTTTCACTTGCAAGTTGTGCTATTTACATGACCATTTTTCCATTTGTTCTTTTAGGCATGTAGTAGAATCATATGTTGGGGGCTCCCCTAATTCTTATAATCTCAACACAACTTTTAAGGCAACTTTTTAATTAGGGAGAGTAAGCTAAACTAGTTCATGTTGGATATGTGCAATTGTCCTACTAATAAATCATTCCTTCTAAATTTCAACATATTATAGTTGGGTCAATCTTTAACACCAAATCCTTAGAGCGTTGATCATACCTACACACAATCTCTCCTGATTGTTGCCTTATTTCCTTTAATGCCACAATATTATGATGCACCATCTTAGGGCAATTGAAATTGGGAAGGAAATCTCTTAGCAGTTTACTAAGATCATTCTTGGTTCCATTAGGATCATAATGAGTATAAGAGTCTTGTGCTTGCTTACAAAGAGTGGTTGCAATTAACCTAATCTTGTGGTCATTATCCCCAACATTTTGTGTGTGCCATGCTATCTCATATGCTTAAGTTTGACAGGCTAATAATGAACAACAAACCCTTGTTTGCCTGCCTCCTTCTTATGACTGATCCCATTTTGGATTCCTTATGATGTCAGGGTGATTTGAAGGAAGATCAAATTTGCACTCCAAGTAGATGTGTGGAAACCTTTAGATTTTGTGATTTTTATTTTTTCCATTTCAAAACTATTTGTTTTCTTTCTTTTCTAATGAACATTTATTCAAAAGCCCTTTCCTACACCCAAATCTTTAGTTTTAAACTCACTTGCATGGAAGATGCATTAAAGGTATCAATTATATATGTTCCATGATTTAAATCCATTATTTTGTGGTTCTCAGTATGACAAAAAGAAGGATGTTATTGCTTCTTAGACTTGTTGTACACCTTGCACTAGGTCCACAGGATGGTGGAATGGTATTTGAGGACACAATGGCTCTCATATTAGATTTTTTTACAAGGAATCAATTCAAAATGGTCTGAGGCCTAGCTTTCATTCCAACCTAGGATTCCGTCACAATAATGTCATATTATAGTATTCAGATATGTGTATAGTTTATGTGCATGGTAGCAACCATTTAGTAATAATTCCTCACACACCACATTGTAACTGAGATGTGTGAATGCCCTAAAACTATACAAGTTTAGTCCAAACACTATAGATCATGCTTGATAAGATCACAGATACATCATAGTTTAGGTGTGGGTAGGACTTCCTTAGGGTAGGTAGGAATTCCTTAGTGTAGCCCTAACTATGCATTGTAGTAGAATCATTATATTGACCATTCCAAGTTCAGACTAGCAGGGACAATGGAGTTTCAAGACCCTTTCCAGCCAAGGAAAGGTTTATATAAGAAGTTTGAGGGACCTAGGGTAGTGATAGTCATATAGGTCTAGGTTTGTGTTATGTTTGGAACCCATAAAGTCTTGAGGTCTTCTTAGAGGGGTGATATGTGACTAGGGTATGAAGGCTAGGATTTTGTATGTAATCTTAAGCCCTCCTTTTGGATTTGTTGGAATCCTTCTTCACTGATACATAAGGACTGTCAAGACTCCTATGATAGTGCATTGGAAAGGCATTGAAATCACAAAGGAGATAAATGTTATTAGGTCATCACCCATTTGAGAAGGGGTTGTCATAAAGAGCATGACAGTGTTACCTTGTCATAGTCACAAAGGGGATAGTCTTTGTGGTGGTAATTATAGTCACTACATTTACATCCACCCTCCTAGGGTCTACAAAAATGCTTGAAGTTGAATATGCCTATTTTAAAGATCTTGCCATGAGTATTTTCCATGCTTTTACCCCCTAATGATCTGAAGATTGAATATAAAGGTGTGGAAATTATTGACTAACCTTACTATTGTCACAGTCAATTTGCTAACATGCAAGACAGTCATGAGGTTTTTCTTGTTTTATTCAAGATTTATATAATCTTCCTTATTGATAAGATGGAGGTCTGCTATTCCCAAATTGTCTACGACAAAATACCAATGCAGACCTCCCCAATCCTCATCTCAAGTTTCAAATGCACAATGAAATGATGGAGGACAATCATAACTATCATAATAGTACATTAACATTTTTTGTCTCAAGGTGGCCCTTGAGACTAACAAGGGGATGGATATAGAGTTGGGATTATGGTTTTTGTTTAAAATCCTTGTGTCATTGACCTAATATTTATTTGTGGCAAGGATCCCAATAGTCTAAAGATTACAAATTGTTGTCAAGAAGGGAATGTCATAGTTAAGTGTGGTACAGTGATACAATTTCATCTTGGTTGAGTATTGTATAAATCTCAAGCTATTTAGAATGCATGGGGGTATTAGAGTGTGGTATCACTATATAGGTAACCATCAAGTGATTTCTTCAACCTAATCTTGGCCTATATAGTACCCAGTGTGAAGAGAAAGATAGTGTTGTCCAAGAACCTTGTTACGGTCACAAATGAGGGCAGACATCTTAGCTATTGTAACCATAGTTGGAATCCCTTGTTGTTACCATAACATATGTGACCTAAATTCATGACTCTATGAGTATGAGTTGTTTGAAACTCCTCTGAGAAGATCCCACTATGGGAATGAATCATAATTTAGTGTTAAATAGGATTGTTGTCATTACAAAAAATCTAGGGCAGTCATTGTATCCTCTCATTGCCATCATAGAATTAATGCAACTATAGTTTTCAATACCAAAGAGATGGAATTGATGGTAACCATAAGGTCTATGTTGACTAGTCTCAATCATCCATCCCTCAATGGTAAAAAATAATGTCCCAAAGGAGACATTAATGATGATACAAATGCAGACACAAAATAAGACCACTTTATATTCTTCTATTTTAGAGGACTGTCTCTACATTGCTGGTCCAGATTAAGGAAGACATGATTTAAGAGTTCATTGGATTTGATGGCTAAAAGCCATTCATCAAATCCACACAAGGTGGCATGGTTAGGTTTCTGAATGCTTAAGTCCTCCTTTGTTAGATGTTGTAGTTACAACTGCCCTATTAGACATGTATGCAAAATGTGGAAGCATAGACAAGGCACGCCAACTATTTGACAGAATGCCTCAAAGAAATGTGGTCTCATGGACTACAATGACTGCAAGATATGCACAAAATGGATTTGTTGAAAAGGCTTTAGAAATTAAAGCAAATGCAATTAGCTAGTGTAAAGCCAAATTCCACAACCTTTGCTAGCATCCTCCCTGCCTGTGTCAAAATGGGAGCTTTGGAATAGGGTATGGACATCCATCAATACATAAATGATAGAGGAATTTTGTCAGATGTTGTTGCAACTGCCCTGTTAGACATGTATGTAAAATGTGGAAGCATAGACAAGGCACGTGAACTATTTGACAGAATGCTTCAAAGAAATGTGGTCTCATGGACTGCAATGATTGCAGGATATGCACAAAGTATGGAATCATACACAAAAAACTAAATTGTTTGATAAGATTCCTCAAAGAGATGTCATCTCATGGAATGCAATGATTGTAGGATATGCACAAAATGGATTTTGCAAGGACGCTCTCAAAATCTTTGAATTAATTAAGCACTCTGGAACATATTCTAACATTGTAAGCTTTTCTTGTATTCTAGGTGCATGTAGCCATGCAAGTTTAGTGGATGAGAGCTGTACATACTTCAATCACATTTGTAACCCTTAATGCATTACACCTACAATTGATCATTATGTGTGCATGGTTGACCTTCTTGCCCGTGCTGGCTATATTGAAGACACCCTAAACTTTATCTTTCTTTCTAAATCCCCAAATTTTCCCTATTCCCTCTCCCATTGAATATTTGTGAGTGAGAATAGCGCTAACACTTTTTATTTCTAAAATCGACCAGATAACATATTGCTAACTTCATTTTTTTTTCAAACAAAATAGACCGTTATCTTAAGGTTACTCATGAACCTTAAGATAAATAATTATTGAAAAAAACCGTGCATTCCTTAATGACATGTAAGAGAATTTAATCAACTGCTACTTAAAAACTCTTTAATGTTTCTGTCTAATGCAGGTTATTAGATTAATAGTGAAAAAGAACATACATGGACCAAGCAATTTGTGGCACTTAAGGTTATGTAATAGAATTTACAATTGATAGTTAAATTGTATAACAATTTTTTTTATGATCTTTACTAACGTTTATTACAATTGTTGCATGTTTTATATCATTGGAATGACATATTAGCTATAACTTTTTTGAAATTTTATTATGGTATGTGCACTTTGATATGATGTAATATGATTATGGTTTTGTTTCATATGTTGTAATATTAGATATATAATAGAAAAATAAATTATTGCATGAAATAAATAATAACTTTTCATTTTAAATATTTTTTTTACAGAACACGAGTCTTCCAGAAGATCAATATGATCATCATGATATAGATCTAGATTATGTTGGTTCTAGTACAGATCACATGGCAGAGGATGATGATGATGCAGATACAGAAGACACCGAGGCCAATGACAATGATGACGACGGCGATGATGATCATGATGATGATGATCACGATGGTGATGATAATGATGAGGTAGTTGCTGGTAGTAGCTAGTGACATTCATGATCATATAGACTGCATCATGGACCATTATTGATATATCATTATGATGCCTCTTTTCATGGTTACTATCATATGTATCATTTTCATGGCCTAGTGCAGTACCATATTAATGAGTTGTATCATAAATTTATGTATCAATTTGACTTATATCATTTGGACATGTATCATCTTGACTTGTATCATTTTGAGTTACATAATTTATCATTTTTACTTATATCATTTGTACATGTATCATTTTGACTTATGTTGATTGTTGGACATGTATCATTTTGACATGTTATTGATCTACTGACATATTTGACTTTCACTTGTTTTAGTTATATATGATGATGATCTTATTAGTATTGACTTGTCAATTTATATATATTAAAAGTGGTCGATGATTTTTGGATGGATATTTATTACGTGTGATGATTTTAATTTACTGCTCAAGATGGATGTTATCAAATTCAATTAAATTATAGATATTTGACTCACTTGTTTTAATTATAGATGATGATCATGTTATAATAATTATCTTGTTATTTAATCATGAGTGAAATAATTAAATTACTTACTCTATAATCATATGAGTTATTTAAGAGGCATGATATATTTAACTAATTAAATTAAAATAAAACATATTAAATTAATAAATGTAAGCAAAACAAGAAGCATTTTTAGAAGCAAAAAAGGAAGCAATAATGGAAGCCAAACTAGAAGCAAACCAAAAGAAATCTTGGAAGCAAAACTTGGCCTTATCTAGGAAGCAAAAATAGAAGCAATTCATGTAGCAAACAAAGAGGTAATAATGGAAGCAATTTTAGAAGCAACAAAAGATGCAATAATAGAAGCCATATTAGAAGCAACAAAAGATGCAAAAATGGAAGCAATAAGCAATGCTATATCGGAAGCAAAATTGGAAGCCAAATCGGAAGTAAAAACTGGAAGCAAAAGTGGAAGTAAAATCAGAAGCAAAACTAGAAGCAAAATTGGAAGCAAAACTGGAAGCACAATTGGAAGCAAAACCAGAAGCAAAATTGGAAGCAAAAGTGGAAGCAAAACCAGAAGCAAATTGGAAGTAAAACCGGGAGCAAAATTGGAAGCAAAATTGGAAGCAAAACTAGAAGCAAACCTAGAAGCAAAACCAAAAGTAAAATTGGAAGCAAAAGTGGAAGCAAAATTGGAAACAAAATTGGAAGCAAAACTGGAAGCAAAATCGGAAGCAAAACTGGAAGCAAACTTGGAAGAAAACCTAGAAGTAACACAAGAAGCAAAATCGAAAGCCAAACTGGAAGCAACAACATCCAGTGCTAAATCTGGTGCTAAACCCGGTGCCAAAGTGAACATGCATTTTAGCACCGAGTTTTGCACCGGCAAGAGTGTCCAATTCATGAACTGAAATGCACTAAATTCTGGAGCTATTTTAGGCGCTAATTGCCTATTTTGTTGTAGTGCTATCTATTTGTGTGTTGATCATTTCTGCAATTGTCTATAGGATCTCTTATCCCTTCTCTCTCTCCCTTTCCTTTTGCATTTATTTACATAAAGTTTGGTAGATTTAGGTTTTGAGAAGCATTACACCAATTATTTGCTGGAGAATTTCAAACCTTATAGTCTGCATCACCTAGGGTTTCTGCATTTACATTGCTTCCATCTTTTCACAAACCCTATGTTATATGTAAGACCCCTTGTTGGCACAACTAGACATACCAACTAAGTTATTCCTGCAAGCTAAGACCTAGCTATAGAATCCTTGGAGTAGTCTTACCTAGGGTAATATACTTTTTCAAGAGAGGTGAGATACTTTGTGTTTCACCTGCGTTGTTGTGTGCTAAAAACACCATCAACATAATTGGCGCTAGAAGGAGGGCCAAAACTTTTCAATGTAAGTTTTCAAGGATTTGAATGTTTAAAAAGGATGAGTAGTCTGTCATACCTACCTTGGGAGTCCCTCTTTAAGCTGTTTGAGCTCCCTTTACATGTATATTTATCCATCTGGAAGGAGGTAGTGGACATAAATATAGTAAAGCAGTGGTCTCCATTGACAGTTTCTGATATAGCTTCATCCAAGGAGTGTAGGATTCATGCTACAGATCAACATCTTGAGATTGATTGTCACACCTTCATTCAGAGGGTGGACAAGGCTTTGCATGGTGAATTCCCTTGCTCATAAGTATATAAGGCCAAAAAGAAGCATTGGATGGAGGATATTGGAGGCCCACTTGTTGAACCATTTGATGGAGATACCAAGTAAAGCATGTCCCCTCAACAGTTCTTCTCCAACCAAAATCAACAAGTTCAATCAGTCATAGTATATGTTGTCCCAACATGGAAGAAACCTAATTTTTAGTCACATGACAATGAACAAATCAGTGTACAAGATTAGATTTCTTCTACTGAGGATCTTGACAAGATGCATGATGAATCAGACCTTACCAATAGTCAAACTGAGGATGCAAATCAACAATCAGATGCTTCAAAAATATAGAGTTCTGAGTCTAAATTTGCTACTACAGAGGTGCAGGACAACAGTTCATTGTAGTTGGTTGATAGTTCTGAATATGAACAACAGTTGGATCAGGTCAAACATATGCAAGAACAAGAAAAAATTAGTCCTCCAAATAAATAAAAGTCATGGACAACAATGTAAGGAGAGATACAATTAAATTGCCTAGACGAAAGTGATCAAGCTTCTGAGTATATCAACACAGTACATTACAAAGATCATTCATGTCAAGATGTTGTAGTTCCTCCAACAAAGCCTCAAGCTGAGTCAAATGAAGAAGAGCAGGATGATGCACCACTCCAAGACAACATTGACATTGTGAATCCTGTTATGCAAGAAGTGTTGGGAAATAAGGTGTCTCAACCTTGGTAATTCCTTGCATTATTTATGTTTGTATTTATTAATTCATTGCCCATGTTGTAAATAATTGTAAATTACATATTGTCATATTGTGGGATGTGGCACGGTGATGTGCCATCCTACATGGAATATGACAACTTGTAATTTTTTCCTCACATGAGGAGATAGGCATCCCACTTTGTGGTAGGAGCATTTTGCCATGTGTCGGCATCTTCCATGTTGTGTAAGGGAATATTTGACTGAAATGATTATGACGGATTCCTATGACGAAATTATGACATGTAAGAGTCAGAAATAGAAGCTTGTAAGACAAGTGAGGACATGTGTCATGAAGCATCTTTGAATAAGGCATATTTGGGCGCCCTAAGGTGGACTATGACATGTTGTAAGAGAATATGCTATTTATAGCATGTGTATGATAGATTCTCTTACAGCTGTAAGTTGTAATCGCTATGACATATTCTATGACAGTCGTAAGTGTCGTAAGAGCACCTGTCATAGCCCATTTTGGAAATAGGCAACCTCTTTGGGATGGGAGCTGTGGACAAGTGTCAGGTACATTCTACAATGTTGACCAAGTGTCCTTAGGCATGGGTTTTGGTCCATGAATCCAAGATGGACGCCCATCTCAAGATAGGTCCAATATTGCCTTGTATATTCTATATAAACAAGTGCTTGGAGAGGGAGTTGTATCACATGTTTATAGGTTTACATGTTCTATGTTGCTATAGTTGTAAGGATTAATTTGAATTTGCATAGCTCTCTCCTCATTAGATTAGTGTAGGAAACAATTTTCGCACACCTAGCTTCCTTTCAGTTGGTATCAGAGTTTGGCCAGTTTTGGTCTTAGCTGTTGGATAGGGGTTTTTTGAGCTGATCTTAAGTTGAGTGGGAGTCTGTGTAGAATATTTTGATTTCTATTACAGCAAGGAGATGGCAAGTACATCTAGAATAATGGAAGTGGAGAAATTCAATGGCACTAATTTTGAGCTGTGGAAGCTCAAGATGGAAGACATGCTTGTTGACCGAGACCTTTGGGAAACTATTACTGGAATTAAACCAGCTGTAATACAACAAGCTTATTGGGATCTCAAGGATTGGAAGGCTAAGGGTCTCATAAGACTTAGTCTTGCTGATTTTGTGTTGTTAAATGTCCATGAGGAGAAAACTGCAACCTTGCTTTGGAAGAAGTTGGGAGATGTGTATCAAGCCAAATCCCTAGTTAATAAACTTTTTTTGAAAAAAAATTGTATTCTCTTCGAATGGAGGACAGAACATATGAATGCTTTAACATGTTGGTTGCACAGTTGACATCTGTAGGTGTGAAAATAGAGGAGGAGGATCAATGCATGACCCTACTTTGTTCTTTGCTAGATTCATGGGATCATCTTGTCATGGCTATCAGAAGCACCGCTACCACCTTCAAGATGGAAGATGTGGTATATGCACTATTATCTGAAGAGATGCAGAGAAAGTCTTTTGATGCAGCCAAAGAGGCTCTTACGGTTTGTGGAAGACCCAAAGAGAAAGGGACGACGAAGGACAAGAAAGCTGAAAAGGGTAGATCCAAATCTCGTGGGAGATCCAAATCTCTTGGAAAGTCCAAGGCTCTTTGTTGGAACTATGGTAAAACTAGGCATTTCTAAAGGAATGCAAAGAGGAGAAGAAAAAGAAGAAGAAAACTCCTGATTTAGATTCTGACAAATCACAATATGATGGTGATGCTTTCATCGCAGCCCTGGCAACCCATGCATTTGATGATGTGTGGCTGATTGACTCTGGTGCATCATTCGACATGACCTCGCTTGAGACTGGTTTACTAAGTATGAGGAGTTCGATGGTGGAAAGGTGTACTTGGGTGATGACTCTCATCTGAAGATTGTTGGTCATGGAAGAGTCTCTATCCGATTCCTTGATGGTCGAGTGAAGGGGATCTTTAGGGTTATGCATATCCCAGGCTTAGCACGGAACTTGCTTTCTGTAAGTAGTTTGAATGATGCAAGTGTGCAGGTTGTCTTTTCGAAAGAAGGATGCAAGATGACTA
This sequence comes from Cunninghamia lanceolata, assembly GCA_027924645.1. Lineage (NCBI taxonomy): Eukaryota > Viridiplantae > Streptophyta > Pinopsida > Cupressales > Cupressaceae > Cunninghamia > Cunninghamia lanceolata. The sequence continues at coordinate 7,389,266 of BSBN01000249.1, forward strand.
GAGGAGCTATGGTGCTTGCTAAGGGTACTAGGAGAGGTACTCTATTTCAACTAGAGGCATACATTTCACAATGTAATAGTTCTTCTGATTCAAAGAAGAAGGCAGCAGTCACTTCATCCCCACCATCTGAACGAGTCGTTAAGAGATCTATTGTTTCTAGTTTTGATGTTTGTAATCATGCCTTGGAAGTTAAACTTCCTGCTGAAAAGACAATGTTATTGCATAAGAGATTTGGCCACATTGGTGAGAAGAGTCTGCGCACCCTGAAAAAAAAAAATCTTGTTGATGGGTTAGATGATTGTAATCTTGAGTTTGACTTTTGTGAACATTGCATTTATGGAAAGCAAAACCGTGTTTAGTTTTATTCAAGTTCTCACAAGTCTTCTGGTGTGTTGGACCTTGTTCATTCTGATGTATTTGGTCTTGTTAATGTTCCTTTGTTATCAAAATCTATATATTTTGTATCTTTCATATATGACTATAGTAGAAGGACATGGATTTACTTTCTCAGAAGCAAATATGAAGTCTATAGTAAGTTTAAGGAGTTTAAGGCCTTTGCTGAAAATCAAACTTGTAAAAAGATTAAGTGTTTGAGAACTGATAAGAGTTCTGTTCTACATGATTCGATAAATATTGCAAGGAACTTGGGATTGAAAGACATAAGACAACTCCATACACCCCACAGTAAAATGGAGTTGTAAAAAGGATGAACAAGACACTGATGGAGAAGGCTAGGAGTATGCTTAGTGGAGTTGGCCTAGAACAAAAGTTTTGGGCTGAAGCTGTTGCCACTGCTTGCTATCTTGTTAATAGATCTCCTACATCAACTCTTGTTAGAAAGACACCCATGGAGGTGTGGTCTTGTAGAAAGCCTTCAATAAGGCATCTTTGTGTTTTTGGTTGTGAGGCATATGCACATGTGCCTAGGGAGAAGCGGTCAAAATTGGAGAACAAGGCTGTTAAGTGTATCTTCATTGGCTATGGTGTCGGTGTGAAAGGATACAAGATTTGGGACCCAGTGGCTGAAAAAGTGTTGTATAGCAGAAGTGTCATCTTCAGAGAGATTACACCTTATTCCATTGTTTTACAACCAAAAGAAAAAGAAAAGAAAGAGGATGTTGTTCAGTTTCTTGCTACCCCTGAGAAGACTGAACATAAAGACAATGTTGGACCTAATGATGAGGAGAGCTCTTGCAGCTCTGAAAGCTCAGATGAAGAAATTGAACCTCAACCTCAGCTCTTGAGGAGGTCTACATGGATAAGAAAGCAACCTGAAAGGTTTGGTTTTACATTGCTTGATTCTAGTTGTACTTTTGCTTTGCTTACTAACAATGATGAACCTAGAACTGTATCAGAAGCTATGGACATGAAAGATGCAAGTTCCTGGAAGGAGGCCATGGAGGATGAAATGACTTCTTTGGAAAAGAATCAAACTTGGGACTTGGTGCCTTTGCCTCCTAGACAGAAACCCGTTGGATGCAAATGGGTGTTCAAGAAGAAATTTGGTGCAGATGGCAGTGTTGAGAAGTATAAGGCCAGATTGGTTGCGAAGGGGTATTCACAAGTGGAGGGTATAGATTATGGTGAGATCTTATCTCCCATTGCAAAGCTGACATCCATTCGATTCCTATTGTCTCTTGCAGCAACTTATGACTTAGAGGTAGAACATATGGATGTGAAGACAACTTTCCTTCGTGGTGATTTGGAGGAAGAAATATACATGTCACAGCCAGAGCATTACATGGTGAAAGGTAAAGAAAATTTGGTTTGCAGTCTTAAGAAGTCTTTGTATGGTTTGAAGCAATCCTTTAGGAGATGCTAATTGAAGTTTGATGCCTTTGTGTTGTCAATTGGATTTGTGAGATCAAAATTAAATCACTGTGTGTATTATAAGTTTGATGGTGATCGTATTCTCATTGTTGCACTGTATGTTGATGATATGTTGCTCATTGGGAAGGGTAAGAATATGATTTCTGATTTTAAATCTTAGTTGTCAGCACAGTTTGAAATGAAAGATTTAGGGGCAGCCAGGTACATTCTAGGAATGGAAATCAGAAGAGATAGAATGAATAAAAAACTTTGGTTAAGCTAGAGTAAGTATGTGAAGACCATGTTGGATAGGTTCAGCATGGCAGATTGTAGACCATTGTGTGTTCTTGTTTCTTTGGGGACAAAGTTGTCTGTTGAGGATTGTCCAAAATCTCCTAGTGAGGTGGAGGACATGAGCAGAGTACCTTACGCTAGTGTTGTTGGTAGTTTGATGTATGCTATGGTCTGTACAAGACCAAACATTGCCCAAGAAGTGGGAGTCCTTAGTCGATTTATGGCTAATCCTGGACGAGTTCATTGGGATGCAGTTAAGCGAGTGTTTAGATATTTGAGGGGTACTTCCGAGTATTCCATATGCTATCATGGTAATGTTATAGGACCTCTACATTCTGTTGATATTTGTGGATTTGTGGATTCCAATTGGGCAGGTGACATTGATAGCAGGAGATCCACCAGTGCTTATGTGTTTACACTATTTGGTGGTGCTATTAGTTGGATGAGTAAGCGACAACCTGTGGTTACTTTGTCCATGATAGAAGCTGAGTATATGGAAACAACTCATGCTTGTAAGGAAGCCATTTGGCTTAAGAGATTGTGTTCAGATATTGGTGTTGATGCAGGTTAGATCACAATCAGTTGTGACAGTCAGAGTGCAATTTGCCTTGTGAATAATCCAACTTTCCATGCTAGAACAAAGCACATTGATGTTCAGTTTCACTTCATGTGAGACATGGTTGAGGATGGAGAGGTAAATTTGGAGAAGGTAGATACTTTGAAGAATGTTACAGATACATTAACGAAGCTAGTGGGCACAGAGAAGTTCAGATGGTGTTCGGAGACTATGGGCCTCCGACCTATAGCAGTTAAATCATGTTTTTCCATTGGCTCTTACAAGGTGTTTGACAAGTGGGAGAATGCTGGGAATTAAGGTGTCTCAACCTTGGTAATTCCTTGCATTATTTATGTTTGTATTTATTAATTCATTGCCTATGCTGTAAATAATTGTAAATTTTATATTGTCATATTGTGGGATGTGGCACGGTGATGTGTCATCCTACATGGAATATGACAACTTGTAATTTTGTCCTCACATGAGGAGATAGGCATCCCACTTTGTGGTAGGAGCATTTTACCATGTGTCAGCATCTTCCATGTTGTGTAAGGAAATGTTTGACCGAAATAGTTATGATGGATTCCTATGACATAATTATGACATGTAAGAGTCAGAAATAGAAGCTTGTAAGACAGGTGAGGACATGTGTCATGAAGCATCTTTGAATAAGGCATATTTAGGTGCCCCAAGGTGGACTATGACATGTTGTAAGAGAATATTCTATTTATAGCCTGTGTATGACAGATTCTCTTACAACTGTAAGTTGTAACTGCTATGACAGATTTTATGATGGTCTAAGTGTCGTAAGAGCATCTGTCATAGCCCATTTTGGAAATAGGTGACCTCTTTGGGATGGGAGCTATGGACAAGTGTTAGGCACATTCTACAATGTTGACCAAGTGTCCTTAGGCATGGGTTTTGGTCCATGAAGCCAAGTTGGACTCCCATCTCAAGATAGGTCCAATATTGCCTTGTATATTCTATATAAACAGGTGCTTGGAGAGGGAGTTGTATCACAGGTTTACAGGTACTGTTATGCTGCTGGATTGACTCTAGATATGAGTGTCAAAGACCATTGAAGCTTGCATTACAAGTGTATTGTAAACAACTTTCAGATTTGTTAATACATTGTGCAGGTTTCTGAGTGTGGGGTTTTCACCCGATAAGGGTTTTCCCCATCGTAAATCTTTGTCTCTCTTCATCTGTCTTCTTTCTGGTTCATGTGTATTGCTGCAATATCTCATTTACATGTTCTATGTTGTTGTAGTTGTAAGGATTAATTTGATTTTGCATAGCCCTCTCCTCATTAGATTAGTGTAGGAAGCAATTTTTGCACACCTAGCTTCCTTTCAAGAAGAAGGAGACCCTATTGCTATTGCAGACAATGGATGTATAGTCCAAACAAGAGGGTTGCTGATTGGTGCAGAGGAAGTTTTTTCAGAACATATGACTAATTTTGATGAAGTAGATTCAAGTATAACACATATTCATCAAGCTGATGCTGTTTACACTTGCAATAGAGGAAGTTCTCACATGACTGATGTTGATCTACTAACAACAACTGAGAAAAGATGTATGCAATCTGAGAATAAAAATCAAACAATCATGTGAAGTGATGGTTTGGAAGCTTTTTCATGTTAGTCACTTGATCACATCATTGAGCTAGTGTCAACAATGAGCAAGGATATGTTACTACATGGAAATTCACCACACATGTCAAACTTTGCTTCGACTGATTCATGTAGAATTCATCCAAATGATCCACATTCTGAAGAGAGTTGTCTAGACTTCCTGTTTGCTTGGGAGATTGTTTCAGCATTCAATAATCTAGAGATATTTGATGCACATGATATGACCCAACATGAACTAAGACCTCCTGAAGGTACAATGCAGCAAGGTGATGAACTTACATCTCCAATTGATGGTATTGCAAATCAGGTTGTATCTTACATCTCTTCACTTGGTTCTAATTATCAATTTGATTATGGTATCTTGGGTAAGACAACTTGCATTTGGATTGATCATGGACCTAATGAATTGTCCCAACTATTGATTCTGTATGATTGGTACCCTAAACATGAACCTAGCATGCCTCTACCTCACTTTTCAGAGTACAAAGATGAACTTGCTAGACTTAGGACACTGACCTACACCATGTTACTCCTGCATGTCCTAAGAAATAAATCACGAGGAAGTGTACATACTTGTTTTCCAAAGCTTTTGTTCATAAATTTTCTTGTTTTAGTTAGGGTTTTGGTTAGTTCTGTGCTGTTTTAGTTTAATTTCTACTTTCTATTGTTGCTTTTCCTTAGTTGTTAGTTGTTGGTTGTTGCTTTCATTCTGCTTTCTTGCTCTAGGTTGTTAGTTTAGGTTAGTTGTTTTCTTGTTTTTCTTTTGCTTTCTGCTCTTGTTAAATGCTGGGGTTCTCCATTTCTTGAATGTGGTGGTAGTTGTGCAGTCCTGCAAGTGGTCCTCTTTGGGTAAGTAATTTGGAGGATTTCTTTGAGAAACTTAGTTTTCCACTCATGTCTTCTTGTGGGTTCTATTGTTACTCTCAGATGGTATGATGCTTGTTCATGGGAAAGGAGTCATTAGTTTGGTGCACTTGAAGTAATTTCTAGTCATATATCTCTCACTCCTTTAAATAATCCTAAAACTTTCAAGGGAGTCTTGGTGATCTTGGGTTAAGTGAAAAATCTATAGACTCACCTTTGCCGCCACTATGATTCCCAACCCAACAAAGTTGAACCAATTCATAGCCCATGTGATATTTATCATGTGCTGCAAGGGTATGCGGTGCTTTCTAGTACTCATATCAAGAGTTAAGCTCAAATACATTATCAAATGAATACTCTGCTAAATTAATACTTCCTAAATTTCTTATAAAATGTTCAATTAGCTAGAGGATTCAAGTAACTCTATCAGGGGCTATGGACACCTAATGGGCAGTAGAGAAATGTTTGAGGGAATCATAGAGACAACTCTGTCGGGGCTATAGATGCCTACTGGCAGCGGGGCAATGTCCAGGTAGTTCAAAAGGTGTGTATCATTACGTAACTTTATGCAAGTGAACTTGATGATTTTGGCTATGGAAGGATGGGAATGAATGCAATTGCACACACTCAGACTTTTAGGATATGGATAGTTGTATTGAGCTAGTGTTCTCTACTTCTTTGATATTGTATCATGCTGTCCAGTTTCATATGTGGGAAACACAGAGATTCTGGGTTCGAAACTATCATTTGTCTTTGAAATGCTCGGGAGCATTTTCCCAGTAGAGTCGCCATTTTTTGTGCCTTGCACACATGCCCCATTTTGCCAAATGGAGACCCCCTCTTTTGCTTTAGCTTGAAGTCTCAACCTTTGTTACATATGATGATGAGAGGGTGAATATGTGCTTAGAATGTAGGATTTGCTTCAAATTTGGGTATTTTGCATGTTTGGGGTGATTTGATGTCTTTCATAATTGATTTGGAGGTGTCTTGAGTGGTCTTGTGCTTAAAAGATAGCCATTTGTTGCCTTTTGCGCTAAAGTTGGGTGTTACTGCATTTTGCTCCAAAATCTTATGTCACTGGATATTGTCCTTGAAATTGCTACTGCAGGATGTGTCATGTTGAAATTCCTAGTTTCTAGGTCTTAGAGTTGCAAAATCATGTCAAATTTTGCAAGATTTCACTAAGGGGTTCATACACTTCCATTTTGATGCATGGTCCTGAAGCCCTGATTTGGCTAAGTCTGAAACCTTGAAAAGCCTAAAAAATGGCTAAGTCTAAAATATGGTGGAACTCAAAAATCTAGAATCTGCATATCAAGTCCTATGGATCTAAAACCTATCTCAAACATCCTGATAGTATATTTAAAAATATTTAAAGTATAATATCTCTGACTTATACTGAAATATATTTTTAAATATACTTTACCCTGGGCAGTCCAAAAACTTGGCACTAAAAATGCCTCCTACTACCAAAGGTGCTAAAATCCCACTTCACTGACTTGCGCTAAAAATTGACTTCACTGACTTGCACTAAAACCATCCTCGGCTGACTTCCCTCCAAACTACCGCTAAGTCAGTTGGCATCAAAAACTCCGCTGGCGGTACCAAGCAAGGTTTGTGCTAAAACAGGCACCTACCGACTTGTGCTGAAATCACTTCTGATTGGCTTGCACTAGGTTCGACCCTAACCGACTTTAGTTAGTGTCACCCAAAATCCACGCTAGTCGGTCACATAAAAAATCCCCGCCAATGAGTTAGCGCTAAAAATGAACCTCTCCGACCTGCGCTAGAATTGCACTTCACTGCCTAAAGTTAGTGACACCCAAAATCCGTGCTAGGTCAGTGAGACCCAAAATCAATGCTAAAGCAGTTGGACCCAAAATCCCCGCTAAGGAAATTAAGTAATCTTAGTGCTAAAAATGTCCTCTACTGCACATGTGCAGTACCCCCCAAAATCCCTGCTTTTTGACATTTTGGCCTAAAAAACTAATTTTTTCAAGGTGGAAATTGGGTTTTAATGGTGAATTTGAATTTCTTATCCATTTATCACATCATGATGGACATTTTTAGCATGTTAGGGTGGATTTTGAGCACATTTTGCATCAATTAATGCTACTACACCTGAATGTGCAGTACCCCCAAAAAATCCTACTTTTTGCAAAAAGGCTATAAAAACATGAAATAAAAGTATCCAAATGGATTCAAATGGCTACAAAACCTCCCAGATTGTTATATTGGTTAAATGGGTGCTTGAAAATGGTGAAAAACATAGAAAATCATGTGAAAATCGCTAGATTTATGAGGTTGTTCACAAGAAGGTAACATTGACATTGAGCTATCCTAGACTGAATCTATGATTGTAAATGGACATGTTTTGATTCAAATGGATGAAAATTGATTGTTTAAGATGAAATTGATGCTTTGCATTGTGAATTTCAGGTCTTGGGGGACACAAGAGCTTGTTGGAGCTATCTTGGAAGGTGAACACACAGAGGTGCAGTGTGGACCCAGATATGCAAAGCCTTCATTTTATCAACCAAATTGATGCTGCATATGCAAAAGAAAGTCTGTATGATGCCAAAGATGATGAAGATAAGTCCAAGAGATGAAAGACATAAAAGATCAAGTCTACATCATTGCTGTTCTTGCAGATCTAGTCCAATGTCCAAGACATGATCACAACTGTTCCAGTAGTCTAGTCATCAAAAGTTCTATCCAACAAGTATCTAGTTGGATGTGCCTTCACAAAAAATGTGTCACATACTCCTCTTGATCTAGTCAGCACTTGGAATCCGGTCAATCCACATTAGCCCATATTTTCAAGGGTCATGTGACTTCATTTTGACTTCCTTCCACCTTGGAAAGTGGCTCTTTGGTATGTATACCCAAATGGGTATCCATTTTGTCCAGATTCAATGTATTTGCAAGCTGTATTTTGTCTTTTTTCAAAACAAAAAATGCAAATCCAAAAATACAACAAACTAATGCATCTCATTAAATACCATGTAATCTGGACCATTAGTGTTGAGTTAATCTCCATCGTCCATTCAAAAACTTGGTATGTTGCCTTGTCTATAAAAGGGCCATCATTCTCTCATTGTAACAAGGAAGATTTGACAGTGAATTGCTGAGACTCTGCCAAAATTCAGTCAATACAAAGCAATTTTTGTAGGTTGCTAGGAATTTGTGTTTCTGTGTTTTCTCATTTTGGATTTCATGGTTCATGTCAATCTGAAATTAGTTTACATTCAGTTGCATTTGTGATTAATTATTCAAATATTTGATGGATTTCTTATCCATACCATTAATGGCTTGCTGATTGTATGTCATTGTACATGGTTATTCATGGCATATTTCATATGAGCTGAGTTTGATTGTGTGAATTCATTGGGCTACGCCAAGAATTGGGTGTTTGATGAACCCTCCACAATTTGAAAATCATTACATTCCCTTAGAAGATTGCATAGTCTCTGTGGCATTGTGGGCTGCTTGGTTAAGTGAAGATTTGTTTATTATTGGGAATCTGTCTATCTATGTGTTGATCATTTCTACAATTGTCTATAGGATCTCTTATTCCTTCTCTCTCTCTCTCCCTTTCCTTTTACATTTCTTTACATAAAGTTTGGTAGATTTAGGGGTTGAGCAAAATTACATTGATTATCTACTGGAGAATTTCAGACTTTACAGTCTGCATCACCTAGGGTTTTTGCATTTACATTGCTGCCATCTTTTCACAAACCCTATGTTATATGTAAGACCCCTTGTTGGCACAACTAGACATACCGACTAAGTTATTCCTGCAAGCTAAGACCTAGCTGTAGAATCCTTGGAGTAGTCTTACCTAGGGTAAGATAATTTTTCAAGAGAGGTGAGATACTTTGTGTTTCACCTGCGTTGTTGTGTGCTAAAAACACCATCAATAGGTCACCTATGGCAAGTAACCAATGCCCATGATGAGATAGTCGTTGGGAATAACAAGATAACAAAAAAATATTCAATCTAAAATTGCTATGATGTCCACGCCTTGGAAAATGAATCATTATCTCTAGATGCACATAATTATCCCATATTATGCTACTCCTCTATAGTTAGCTTGATAAAATCCAAAAGGAACTCAAAACTCCGCATAGATAAGAATGGTTATACCAAATTCATTGGATGACTATTTGGAATAATGACAACTCCCTCAAATGATTTGTTGATGATGTCGTAATGTTTTTGAAAACACTTCAACAAGCACACAACACTTGAGAATAGGACACCAACACTAAACCATGGCACACCATCAAACCTAAACTGCTACAATGCATGAAAAGTGGAGATGCAACAAAGGACCCAAGACTTCACCTAAATAGTCGTGACGGTCAAACACAAAATGAAATCAACCAAACTGAATTGAAAAAACATGACAAAATCAAACAAAACTAAAATGTTGTCTTTGGTTGATGCAAGATTGCATGTACGCCTGGGTGCTCCTGCATCAGACATGCTGGGTAGGAGAAATGTTCCATGAGGCTGCAACTCATGAAAATTTTTGGGATCTTGGAATGGTGATTCCATGCTCATTTTTGATCCAAATTTTCTCTTCATCAATCAACTTCTTCTGTCCACCGAAAAAAGCCCCTTTACCTCTTCCCTCTTTCACATTCCTTCGTTGCTTATGCGGCAACCTGTACTCACCTCGGTGGTCACCTCTACTTGACTCTTCCCATTGATGAAAATCTGCTTCAGGCCTCTCATACAAGCATGCATCTTGTTCCAATACTAAATTATGTTTTCATCTTGAACTCTTTTCACTTCTTTTACAACCATTTGGCTGCCCCTTATTCTTCTTTTCTTCCTTGTACAACTCCTGTACCAACTCTTCATCATTCCCCTTGACCTCACTCAAATTCCTCTTCTCATGAACCACTATTGGGTTGCTCCCAACCTTACTTGCCATTATCAAAACTTGTGCACTAACATGAAAACAAAGTAAGGAACTACCTTCAACTTGTTTTTCCTTGTTCTTTAATGGACTCAAATGATACCCCTTTCCATCCTTTGTGATGGTATACATGTTTTCCTAGCCATCATACATAGCATGTCTATCATATTTCCATAGTCTACCCAAAAGAACATGACAAGCATCCATGGGCATCACATCACACAACACCTCATCAACATAATTACCAATCTGAAATTAAACCAAGCATTGCTCACTTACCAAAATTTGATGATCCTTTTTCAACCAAGTGACTCGGTAAGGATTTGGATGCTTTGTCTTCTTCAGCTGTAACTTCTTTACCATCTCATGTGACACCAAATTATCATTGCTTCTGCTGTCCACAACTACCTTACAACACTTGCCACCTGATTTGCACACTATTCAGAATAAACTCTACCTTTTTATTTGGCTTTGGTTGTTCATTTTCTGGTTTCAATAAGACTCTACTCATCATCACTTCCTCTTCCTATTTGGGCTCTTCCACTTGCTTTGGAGAATTCACGCTCTCTTCATTAGCTTGTGTTGCATAGTTCTTTGCTACACTCTTTCTACTAACATATGGCTGTATTTGAGGGCATTCAAAAGCCCTATGTCCAACCTCTCCACATTGGAAACATGTGCATCCAAATCCCCTTCCTCTACCTCTACTAGAATAGCCTCTTCCCCTGCTGTTATCACTTGATTCCTCTTTGCGAACGGTGTCATTTTCTTCCTCAAAAACTTGTTTTCCTTTCAGATTACTTGCTAGTTCACTTCGCATGATAGACCTTCCTCTTCCTCTTGGATTACCTTGGTGTTTTCTTGACAAATTTTCTTCAGCCTTCAAGGCAAAATGATATGCCTCTTCCACTATATAAACTTGCAACATAACCAATTCATCTTGAATGTTATATTTTAATCCATTGACATACCATGGGACCTTTTCGACATCATCCTCCACATGTCCAATCTGGATGTTCAACTTGTAGAACTCCTCAATATAAGCCTGCACACTTAATTCTTTTTGCTTCAAATTTTGCAATTTACAAAATAAACTTACTTGGTAATCCTTTGGCAAAAATTGTGCTTTCATATTTGCTATCATCCGATCCCAAGTTTTGATTTTATCTTTGCCTCTTCACTGCCTATCAATCTGCATGTGATCCCACCACAATGATGCGTGTCCCTTGAACTTTGTGCAAGCAAATTCTACTCTTTTTAGGTCCTCTATCGACTCATAGTTGAAGTACTTCTCCATTTCTGATATCTAATCAATTAAGTCCTCCAGATTCAAACTTCCATGGTAACTAGGGGTATCCACTCTTGACTTGCTGCTGATTCTCTCCATTGTTTTCAAAAATCTACCTTCCATTCCATCATCCTCATCCTCAAATTAAATTTTGGGAGCCTCAATCTCACCTTCATCTTCATTGACATCTATCATAGGTATCCCTTTTTGCTACACTAATTCCATCGTATCCAACCTCGTTGTGATACATCTCAACATCTCCATGACTACCAAGTTTTCATTATTTTAGGGTCCATTCTGTGGTCCTTTTCACCCACGTCCTCTTTGCGCCATGTCTATGGGCTCCCTGCAATCACGAGTCTCCTCGCCCTCACACTCACCCACAAAAATCTCTGCCAGGGTTTCTTCCTGCAACACACCCACAACCTATCTATGATACCAAATGATGCTGTCTAGAATGGGAGTCTTACCAGACCACCAACTCTAGCAGCATATCCATACACCCGTCATCAACAAAATCAAATTCATTATTTTATTTGTCCTATGTAGCTACAAGAACTCCAAATTATTCAAATAATAAAAAAAATCACAAGAAATAAATGATTGATGTTTACCAATTCAATTCAATTCAATAGAATACATGGTTCAATTGTTCATATGGAGCCCAACTTAATTTCATACAGATGGATTTTGTCAATTCCTATTCAACATCTCACTGAACTCCTTGTCTTCCTACCATATTATCTAAGAAATGTTATCTCTATTTTATCCCTGTATATCTCCTTGTTCAATCCTCTTCTATATGCGTCCATCTGCTATACTGGGCACCTCCCTATCTGATCAATGCTTTTATCAACGTACCTTTATTCTCCACAGTTTTTATTATCTATTTTGATGTATTTAGCTCCTTATTCTAACTGCTTCACTCACCAAGTCGGTCTCTCCTTCCAACTGGCTAGACAATCTTTTGAGTCAATCCTTCTCTATGGTGGAAATCTACTTTAATTGATGGTTATATTCTCCTTTTCCCCCTTCCCTGAGCATCTAACCAAACCCCAAAATAGTTTTTGTATTCCTTTTATATGACAATAAACAACATACCATAAACTATATCATTCCCAGAATATGAATTGATGCCTGGGTGGAAACAAGAACTAAAATTTTTATTAATTTCTCCATTTACTACCATCTAGACTATTTTCAAATGCATTCAACAACATTTGACTTGGAGAATAAAATCTAACAAGTGAAACCCATAATATGCCATTCACCCAATCACTTCAATTTGCAAATCAATTTCTCTATGGCTTAAATCTGCCACTTCAACTATCTAATTCATTTCCTTTTTTTTCTCTAATTTCTGACCAGGCCGAAACTCATGATTTTTTTTAATGTCATTCAAACTTCAACCAAGGAATGGTCACCTATGGCAAGTAAAACGACGCCCACGAGGAGATAGTCACTGGGAATAACAAGATAGCCAATAAATATTCAATTTGAAATTGATATGATGTCCATGCCTTGGCAAATGAATCATTATCTCTAGAGAGACATACTTATCCCATATTATGCTACTCCTCCATTAGTCAGCTTGATACAGCCCAAAATGAACTCAAAACTCCACAGAGAAAAGAATGGTTATACCGAATTCATCGGATGACTATTTGGAATAATGATGACTCCCTCAAATGCTTTGCCGACAATGTCACACTATTTTTGAAAATACTTCAACAAGCACATGGTACATGAAAATTAGACACTGACACTCAACCATGGCATGCCATCAAACCCAAACTGCCACAATGCATAAAAAGTGGAGATGCAACAAAGGACCCAAGACTATGCCAAAATAATCATGACAATCAAAAGCAAAATGAAATCAACTAAACTGAATCGATAAAGCATGACAAAATCAAACAAAATTGAATTGTTGTTTTTGGTTGACGCAGGATTGTGTGTGCACCCGAGTGCTCCTACATCAATGCAGGAAAATGATTTTATTTCCCCCTTCCAGATGAGGAGGGAGAGTATCACCAGAGAGAGGAAATTGGATCAGGAAAATGGACAGGAAAACATGCCTTGAGAACTCTCACACACGCACAAGTAGTGTATTGTTCTTTGTGTTTGGATACCTTTCAAGTGTTGTGAGTTTGTCAGTAACATGCTTAGTAATATTGTCATGATTTGATAATGTAGTTGGTATTGTGATCATGTTTATAGTATACCTAGTCTTTTTTTTAGTTTTCTCAAAATTAGAAAGGTCATTTGTGCTTTAGATCATCGTATGTTTGAGATGTTAAGATGTATATGTTAATATTTATCGTTTCCTTAGAATGTGTGAATTTATTTTTGTAAATATATATATATATATATGTGTGTGTGAATATAATCATATGTAAATATATAGATATATATGTGTTAATTTGGATTGTTTTGAAATATTTGAATTTGAAATTTTAATGAGCTTGCTCTACAAAGTAAAGTTAAGAGCCTTTAATCTACATTTAATGCATTGAGTGTGAAGAGGATTGCAGATGGGAGTGGAAGGACACCCAATCACATCCAATTCAATGCCCAATTTACTCCAGTGATTATGGCAAGAAGAATGGAGAGTGGATAGAGAAATTGCAGGCATGAATCTAGTGTTTGGTAGAGGGACTTTCAGTTGATCATGGAATTCAAATACATAAGGAGATACAGAGAAAATAAAACAGGGGAACTTGGGCGTTTCTAGAAAAGAGGAAGCAATGATGAAGTAGGGAATTTTGCAAATCTAAAGGGAAACTAGTAGTGAAGGGTATGTTTTCACAATGTTACTTCAAAGATATAAGAATTAAGTTTAAATGTTTGAACTAACATGTAGTTTTGTTTATTGTTTATTTACAGCAATTTCATTGTGATTGATTCTCAGTAAATATTTTGAGGGTTTATTATGAAATACAATGCCATTTTATTTAAAAGGGATTCTATGTGAGGACAATGTGTTTGATAAACCTTTTTCATTGGAGTAAACTCGTCTCAGTCATTAGAGTTTTATGATTTGACTGTGTGTTAATTTCTGTAGATTGTTTTTATAATACTTGGCTTCAATGTATAGTTTATATAAAGCCAAATGAAAAATAAAATGGCTTGACTATATAATCTTTGTATGGCCAATAGAATAATACCTTGTGGCTCGGCTGTGAATCCTCATATATAACTATTTATGTTAATGAATGACTTGTTTATATCATCATTTTATAGCCAATGTGGTAATAATTTGTAGCTCGACTATGTTTAAATATTACATAGTCATTATTATGCTAAGTTGTAGTTGGACCATGCTATATGTTTCGGCTATGACAATTACTTGGTTTCTCATTCGTAATATAGTGAGTAGACTGTGTAAGTACCCTCTTAGTTTTTTTATCAAATTTTGTTTAAAAATTATTTATAACCTAAAGCTTGTCATTATGACATTATGGTGTTTTGAGTCGACTATGTCAAATATAATCACAACTATAATATGATATTATATGAGATTGCTCATGTCTGAGTTGACTGTGTTAAATATACTCATAAGCTATTCTATGATATTGAATGAGACAACTCTTGTCTTTTGAGTCAACTATGTTAATGTGTATACAATTACATGTTAATATTATAGGAGAATGTTCATGTCTCTGTACATGTTGACCGTGTCGATTTTACCCACAATGATGATGGTAATACCTTTCATTCTAAAGATTTCAAGCACCTTTATGAAACAATAAAGTTAAGTTTAGAATTTGGTGAAATGAGCGTTGTGCTTTTTGAAGATAAAGATTTTATCAAATTGTTGTTGAAAACCTTATGGTTTGAATGTGGAACTTTTGTGATTTAACTATTGCTAAACCCAAACTTGTATTAGTTTCTTATAAAGTGAATATCACAGTTTATATTATATGATGATAAGAATCAAATATGATAAAGAAGTATTAAGATACAATGTGGAAATCTTTTTGTTATATAAACTAGTTTATTTTTGAATAAATAGGGCATCTTGAAATAGAGTTAATATATGAGTCTTATTCATAAACCATTATAAGTAATATGCAAATAGTATGTTTTATATTTTTATATATTTTTAAATGACTATATGTAGTGTACATATAGGCATTTATAAATATATGTTTATTTTCAAGTATGGAAAAATTATTCCATTGATTTATATATGTTGAACAAGCTTAGATAGAGTAGATAAGAGTTATGAGTTTCATTTATTATGAAAAGTGATATAGTTGTAAGGAATTGTTTTGAACAATCTTAATCATTGATGATAAATCATGATTATGGAATACTTGAGTTATTTCATGCTAAAATTATGAGAAACATAGAGTAAATATCTCTACATTATCATTGATCTCTGTGTGAGATAGTTTTCCACTCTAGATAGTTGTTGAGAGTTAGTTTTTAAATTATATAGATGAGAATACAAGGTTGCACAATAATATTGTTAAGAATATTAAACTTTTATGTACCCTATGCCATTCTATACTTGACTAGATGAAATTGTAGATGAAGGAAACTATCTAATTCACCTAGCCAAGCCAATAATGGGATCAATGAATGAATTGAATTGATGTGTTTGTGACTAGAGTTACAATTTTGAGATAGAGGTGTGTGAACATACGACACACATATCCATTTTGAGATAGAGTTGTGTGAAAATATGACACACATATCTATTTAGGAATGTGTATGATTATTAGAATCTTTCGCGAAAGTAATGCAAAATTATAGTTGCTTGCATTGTCAGTTCACAATGTTTAATTAGTATTACATAATAGTCAGTATCATGTTGTACTTAGCTAGAAAGATCTAGAGTTGTATAACAGATTGTTTGTAATAGACACATCACTAGTTCTCAGATGAAATGTTGGATCTTGTTGATTTCATAATCCACTTCCCTCATGAAGGGTAGGGCCACTTCCAGGTGGAAAGTGTGCAGGGGACCACCAGTCTATGGTTGGAGGTAAAGTACTCGGGTGATGCAAGAGGGAGAGTATCACCAAGTCTTTCCTGCAGTTCTTACTCTCTCCAAGTGTTGCATATTTTAGTAGGTGATGGTTTTAAAAGATTTTTCTATGATTGCATGCATGTATTTTGCTTGTCTAAGTGTTTTTTCTATTGTGCATTCTATATTTTGCATGTTTTGTTGCATGCTAGGGCATTTCTAGTGTGTTCAAAAAAATAAAAGTGATCTTTAATAAGCTCCTATAGGGCTTGAGATCTCACATCAAAATTGTCAGTGTTGTTTCTAAAATTAGTGGCTTTGACAAGGAACCTTCTCTCTTACATAGAAGCTAGTTTTCTTTTAGCATGAAAATTAACCATTGTAAAAAAATATGTTAGGGTTTGAAATTATTGTGTATGGATTTGAGTGCAAGTTGAAATTATATTTTTGAAAACTACAATTATAGATCTACAAAAGGTTTTTTTTATTTTTTTAAAACTATTATTTATGTTAGTAGGAGTTGTGAGAACATTAAGTTTTTTAAATAATTAAAAAAAATAAATTAGCCCCAAAGTGATGCTACATATGCATCTAGTGGACACTTCCACTAGAAAAGTTGTTGTCCATAGCTAATTTAGCTAGAATAAAGCTAGCTAGAACATATGTT
This sequence comes from Cunninghamia lanceolata, assembly GCA_027924645.1. NCBI lineage: Eukaryota > Viridiplantae > Streptophyta > Pinopsida > Cupressales > Cupressaceae > Cunninghamia > Cunninghamia lanceolata. The sequence continues at coordinate 7,406,280 of BSBN01000249.1, forward strand.
TGATTGAAATTGACTTTTAGTTGGAAATGCTTAAATTCATTTGTGCTGATAAGTTGGCTTGAAGTGCAACACAATTTTGAAATTTCATTAACTAATGGTATGAACACACCACCATTCAAATCATGGTACATACCATTAATATTTCATGCCACCTTATTAATCACATGAGCTCTCTCTAAGTAGTAAATAGATTATTTGCATTGTAACTTGGATCTCTATTTTATTGGTTTGTGTGCTTTTAAAAGCATGCAATAGGTTTCAAATCTCATTTGGTAGCATAAAAATTAAGTCTATGTGTGGTTGGTGTCTTGTTTTGCTCATTTTCTTGGTTGCATTAATAGGAACAATCATACAATCTTGTTTTTGGAAAACATGGATCCTTGGTTAATTCTACGCTTGTTTTTTCTTTCCAGTTGCATATAATATATGGCCTTTTACAAAACCTTTTATTAATTAATATAATCATTAACAAAGCAATCCATTTTTTCTTTCCATGTTATTGATGAAGTTCCTTTCAATATCAAATAGGTGAAGGAAAAAACACTAACCATATATAGAAAACTTCAAACATCATTAGTAAAATTTAGGTTTCACCCCTTTTTCTTGCATAGGAAAAGAATTTTAGTTCAAAAGTTTAGTGTAGTAGGGAATTTTTTTGTGAGCTCGGTGTTTGAGGCAAACAAATATGTCATGCTAAAGAACATAAGAATCCCTAGCAAAGGAAGGGACGAATGTGACTCACAAGCCCAAGACCACTTGAGGAAGCTTTTGTTGGCATCATTGTAGCCTACAATAAATCTAGGGTTTTAGATCAAGGTACCATCAAAAAGTAACTAAAATTGGATTTTTGTTTTTTGCCACTGTGACTGTGTTGATAGACATATATGTAAAATGATCGTGTATGGGAAACACTAGACAACAAGATGACTTCTAACCTTTGCATGGTGTATGAGGTAGTCCTAATAGTTATTGAGAAAGCATTTGGGAATGTTAGAATGCCAATAAGAACATGTGTTGCTTTAAGACTGCATTTGTAACATAGACATATGAGCATGATTTTGTTTAAACATTAAAGAGATTCATGGTCTAGTCAAAGGCTTAAGCATATATTTACCTATTAATTAGATTCTTTAAGGCATCTAGACTCATTGATGTAGCATATATTTGTATTTCTAGCTGTCGTATATCTGATCAATGAAGGGTTTAAAATCTACAAAATGAATAGAGGGTTAGTTTTCATACCATGGTATACTATACTACTTGCAAAGTAACAAGATGAATGAAAAAGAAAAATAAAGCTAGGCTAGAATTCATTATTTCCATTTTCAATCCTATAATATATAGTGTGCAATTTTCTATGATTAAATATTATAGCAAATGCATTTTTTCATTCTCAGTGTTGAGCTTAGAAATTTAGGATAGATATGTATTGTAATGCATACTTTCACTTTCAATCCTAGAAAATAAAGCTTGCAATTTTATGCAATAAAATATTACAAAAAATGTATTTTGATGTGTTCAAACTCTAATAGATATTGCACAACATCTAATAACTCCTAGGCATTATTTTGAACAAAAATGAATCATTGCATGAATTAAGTCCAACAACCAAGGCAAGAGTCAAAAGCCTTGAAACTAAAATTATTTGTTTATATTGTAGTAGCAAAACTTTAAAGGAACAATGAGATATACAATGGCCATGTTGTTTACTAAATGTGGAAAGAGGTGACAATAGAACCGATCTAACAAAAGTGCATAAAAAGAATACATGCCATATTTACTTGACTATGGCTTTAAATTATATTTTTAAAGAGATTAATAGTTATGATTGGCTATAATGTAAGTTGAAATATCAAACCACCCATTTGACATTAGCTATTGGATGTTTATTTTTTATTTTTTTATTAAAAGATATATGTGTTTGAGTAGAGTAAGATTGTTTACAAATGGGAGAAAGATGTTAATTACATGTGTGTGGCACTTTGCAGCCCTGATAAAGAAGCTTGTTCACTAAACAAATAGCCAAGAATGTCCCACCTTAAACACAAAAGTAAAGAAGAGATAGGTGCTATATGGAGGCAAGAAAGTATAAATATATAGCTTCAAGATTCAAAGGATTTGTCTTTAGTTTAGGTTATAACTAGATAGTTGAGTACTACTTGAGTCATGAGGGAAGATTGATGAGTTTTGAAACTTCATGCACTTACAATTGTCAATATTTTTTGCTTGGTAAACTTAAAATTTTGTGCTTATATTTGGACATATGCTGTCATAAGAATTTACTTGATCCTAAGAGCATGAGTTGCAACCTTGTTCATAATACTACAACTTTTTCATAAATTTATAAGGTGTCTCTAGAGACAAAACAATTCTGCGTCATCCAACTCCCTTGCTTTCTCAACAGAATAATATGCACCAAAAATATAATAAACTAACTTGAAATTGGATTGTTATTGGAATCACTTATGTATCAAAGATGATGTTAAAATGTATCAAATGATAGACTAAGGAAATAAATAGTCCTCAGTGAAGAAGAAGCAACTTATATGCAAATTGATGGAAAGCTAGATTTCTAAATAGAAGCATCATGATTATGAGAATGAACACAGTGTAAAAAATGTACCTTTGATAGAGATGGAATTCTCCATATATTTTCCATGAAAGAATATTTCTCTAGTCTCTCGAAGATGCACAAACACTATTCTAAAATGAAGGCACGATGTTTTTGCAAAAATAAATTGCAATAGACCAATTAGTTACAAAAACACTTTGCTAGCAGTGGATGACTGAAGCTATGCAGGTGGATGATTGTATAATATTTAGTTAACACCATTGATTTTATGTATAATCTAATGATTCTCATTGTATTTTATGAGCTAAAATGCACCCACAATTTCCAATGCTCATTAGACTTAGAATTGCTTTTGGACTGTTGTTCTTTGAACCATTAGATTATACATAGAATCAATGGTCGAAAAGGAATTTAGGGCCCGAAATGTAATTATAATTGCAAGATTAGACATAATTTTATTTATACAATGTTGATTTAAAATATTTAATCCATGCAAGCTCTAATATTTTATTAATAGTAGATTTGTGCTTGACATTTGTCCCCAGACCTTGCAAAGGGGCATTGCCCCCTTGACCCCCGTAAGGGGCACCACTCCTTGACCCCAGGAGGGGGCACTACCCTCTTGACCCCCGTAAGGGGCACTACCCCTTAACCCCGTGAGGGGGCATTGTCCCTTTGACCCCCATAAGGAGCACTGCCCCTTAAACTCGTCAATTACTACCACCCTCGAGCCCCTACTTTTCCATAGGAATTTATTATTTGAACAAATGAAGAATTCACCATGGTAATTAATGCACTTGCCTATTATTTGTCAAGATTTTCTACAAATTTCTAGTGATGTAAAAAAAACCAATAAAATTAATATTTTTTTTAAAGGAAAGAGTCGACAATAGAAATTAACATTTTTTTCCAAAAAAATGAAAGGTACGTCAGGATTTTATATCTTTTTGTAGGGGGTTTCTTAAAGTTATCATTGGATAAAGGTTAACACACAAATTATAACCCAATTTGAACATCTTATTTATAACCACCATTGGAGAATAACCTTATACCTGCAAACTTGGGTCAAACATCAAGCGTACCTACTTATATATATTAGCTGAAGCAAAGCATAAACACCCCACATGGCATCATACCATATAAATAAATGAGTATCACATCTAACATAAATCATTAGATATAATCACAAAGATGCAATAATTGATAGTAATCCACATATTGTTCCATGTATAATAAACACACCTTTACTATATATACACACACACACACACACACACATATATATATTAAAGTAGTGGAATCATAACATTGAAATATCTAACATAAAAGTAACAACATAAACATCCATCGACAAATGTCTAAATGACAATACAAAACCACATTAGAAATACCTCGATGGCATAACAAAACATCATCACAAATAATATTAGTGGAATCAAAGAAAAAGTCAACAAATGACAAGGCATAAGTGCTAGAGGCATTACACATATGATGACTGATACTCCTTACTAGTGGTAATCCATCTATCATTCGATATAGAGGAAAAGGTGAAATGTCAATTATTAAACAATTTTGATCACACAACATGGCATGACAAAACTACTACATGTTTCCCATAAGGGATGGCAAGCTTGTTGGAGACAAGTAGAGTCAATATATGGTCAAATATCTTGTAAGGCTCTAATAAAAACTAACATGGAGCATTTTTGATAATGCTCCTAAAAAGTGTAACTAGATGCCACATCACATTAATTTGGGAACACATTAGAAGCTACAAACACATAATTCATTCCATGTCACACTCAAATAGGGAGTCTCAACAATGCCTCATAAATAACATAACTAAACTACCAATTAATGTCACCACTATGCCATAAAAATCACCATCAAGAGTGTGTTACAATAATGCCCATGATCTTTCTCCTATTAGTGAAGGAGTAGAAGAAATTATTACAATTCTACATAATGATGATCAAATATAATATTTGGTACTCACATAATGGAATCTACATGAACAAATATATGTTAAAACGAGGCTAAAAAGGCTTCCATATGCCCAAGATAAATTCAACACAAGTTGCTTGAATCGAAACAAGCATAGTACAATTTATAACATTTTGAAATATCAACATTAAATAGTAGATTCTGTCAAAACCACATATATCACTATGAAACTCAAATGGTTGAAACTTGTCATAGATTAATAATAGCCCTATTGTTTAATTACTTAATAAGAATAAACCTCCAATATAATTTATATGATTACACTTGTAACAACTCTTTCAAGGATAAATAATAACAAGTCTACCTCTTTTGTGAATGTTATTTGGGTGCAAAAGTCTCAAACAATGTGCCAATTTATAGTTCAAGTCTATCCATTTAGTTGCAAGGGTATTATACTAACATTAACTTAAGCTTTAGCCCATAGTTGATGGATATTTCCCCTCCCCTACCTAGACACACATATCATCTATACTAGATGCAAATATGACACAAATTGTATCCAAATGCATCCATGAATGAGCCTACATTTGGGTCATATTTGATATGTTTGGATATAGTACCACATTGTCTAGTGATAGATCCAATTCACAATTGTAAAAAGACATTAAAAAATTACACTTAAAAATATAACAAAATAAACTAAAAGCATAAAAACTAAAATATATATAAATAATATTTTGCTTTATACTCTATATTATATTATATATAAATAAAGGTATATTTTTTATAATTGTCATATCCAACTATGTTTTTATTAAGTCCTCTAAAAATTAATTGTAGCTATATTTTATACTATATCTATTTCCTTGTAACTTCGCTTTATATCAATCCCTAAGCTAGAAGTAGCAAGTAGTGCAACTATACCCAACCAATAATTCCCAAGTAATTACAAATAAAAATAGCTATGTATATATGAAAGGAATACAATTGAGTCGATAAAGATTTGGGCCTAATATTTGAGACCATCACCATCACTCATCTAAAGTACCTCAAAAATCCACTACAAGCTCTTTAATCAACATAAAGGAATACTAAACACTAAACTTGGGGCTATGTGGAAACCTAGTACCTCCATTAAAGCATCTCCTAAAACCCAATGCCATTGAATCACTTGAAAGTAGCGATGAAGGTATTAGTATGAAACTCTCCTTGATCTTCATGATGTGAATTAGGACAACTAAAAACATCTAGACATCAAGAAGAGTGAATAGACTTGTAAACTACTATAATACCACAAATAATTTACTTTATTTTTACAAACCCAGATATAATGGTCTAGGAAGAATAAAAATCCTATGACATTAATCATGTAGCGCTTCATAAATTTATTTCAAATAAAGATTTGAAAAATGTATTATAATTGAAAATTCTCTACCCATTTGATTATAATATCATATTTAAAAGTCTTCTAAAGGTTATTGTATTTTATTCATCAAGAATTTAAGGTGTGCTATTGTGGTGGACAATTTGAACTAGAGTCATGATCGTATAGATGCCTCCTATTACAATCACATTACAACCCTTTGCACAACTATGCATTAGGGGAAACAACCCAACATATGCCCATGTGCCAATAGATGCTATGGTGTTGCACACTTAGGTCCCTAGTTAAATACATTAAAAGAACCAATGGTTGGAAAAATATAGTAATAAAAATTAACTAGAGCACCAGTACATGTGTAACTACACTCTTCAAGGTGTACAAAATAAAATACAATGTTGTTGGAACAAAGGACCACTTGTACAAATATTGAGAGTAAATGAAAATAAAAACATACTTTTTCAATAAATTACATGTGCATATTTTACAAAATCCACCCTACGTGCAAAGACATATAATTCAATTACATTGAAGTTACACTTCTAGATGACCACTTAATGGCCCCTTAGATATCATAAATAAATGTACATTTCAATTACTTGGAGCTTCAAGTGTATAGTTACCAAGCTTGTTCTAACTTCCACTTAACACATCCCATTTAATTAAGGTACTTGCACAAGCACTAATAGGTGTAAGACTCCCCTAGACACAAATTAACTTGAAAATCTATAGCAAATCAATCAATTTTTTACACACATTTCAAACTCAAACTCAAAAAAAAAGAATGCATCTAAAATTTAAAAATAATCATAATTTTTTACTCATATTTGAAATTCAAACTTAACCAATGTAATTAAATGCATTTAAAATTTAGAAAAATGAATTTATAAAAGGGAAAGAGTCTTTAAATCCATTTCATAAGGTAATCCACACATTTTTTACTTTGGATGTTTTCCATAGAAGTTCTACAAATTCTGCCATCACTAGTCAGGGGTATTTATTAGCTCAAGGTATAACATTTTATATTTTCTTATGAATATTTTTAACAAATAACTAAAAACTATACTAATTTACAAATGTTATATTTACAAATGATATATATTTATAGTTTCTAAATTTACAATTGATATATTTACATCTGTATGTAATAATCCACTAAATCTTAATATTTGATGTGACAGTTTTCACTGAAGACATGTTAGAGGTATACTACAAAAGTAGTATCTAAACCAACAACCTTTCCCTCTATACATGCAAGTGAAGGTACATTTCCATGAAAGAACAAACACATTTTAACTCCCATAATGAGTGGATCATAATCATTGTGATAACTTTTAAGTGGATGCAACACATGTCGATATAATTCAAAACCTAAGAGAAGTCCAATATTACATATTAATAAAGTATAATTGAAATATTTTTAGATAACACATCAACAAAACCAATAGAATAATTTTCTTTTTCATTATAAGAATCATGTGTATGAGGCAATATATGATAAATCATATCAATATTTAGCAAAGTGAAATATGCAATATAAGGGTAGATATTACACACAATGCCATTTGATTTCCTCAAAATATACAATCTCCAAGAAGATACAAGGTCACACTCTCACAATTAGAGGCTTTTGCGAATGTTATCATAAGATTATCTTCCAAATACATGCCCTTTTGGGTTCTGTCTCATAGCTTCAGGATTTCAACATACAAAGATACCAAGCTTGAAAATAACTCTACGCTCTAAAATCATAATTTGAAATGAATGAACAAGAAGTAATCACATAGTGACTTGTAAGTAGAATCTATCCTCCCTCTTATGTAGACAACAAAAACACTTTTTGAGGAGTTGTGACCTCCATTCAATGTGTACAACTATATATTGTTTGTGTCCCATAAAATGTGCAAACACTTCCTCTCAAGAAAGTTGAGGATTCATATCCAATAAATTAGCAAATATAATCAAACATGTTGGTTTATACTTTATTGTGCTTGACATTTCTAACAAAACCTTGAAGAGTCTCAAGACAAAGTGTAACAAGGTCACAAACAATGCTTTCAAACACTCTTCATGAGGTAAATATCCACACCCTGATATTGCAATTAAGTTCTGCAATGCTAATACAACAATGCCATAAAACAAATGTGGAACACCATAACTTTTGAAAGTACAAATCGATAAGTTTAATATTAAAAATATCAAAGTGAAACAAATTTGATTTACTATATAGAGATAAGAAGCTTTGATGCTAAAGAATGATATGATTCAAAAGTGGAACTAAAATATCTTTTGCAACAAAAACTATTAATATTGGCAAATTTTTTATTACTTTCAATAATTATACAACATCATGACTAAAAAGAACAACACTCAAGGACATCCATTATCTTTCAAGATAATGAACCAATCATTTCAAACATACACATTCAATTACATAACTTCATATTCTAAATCCTCAATTTGTTCAACTCCTATGCAAAAATTGAAAGCAACTTCAATCTTTGCTTTGAAGGAGATATGCCAAATATACTATATTCATGTGAATAGTATTAGATTCTTACAAGCCCAAAACAATAGATCAAGATGAATTGATGAACTCTTATTTATTTATATATTTACTGTATAAATATAGGTTTGTATTATTTTTCAAGATCAATAAATTATGAAGGCCACTGATCTAAGATATTTGAAACCACCATATAAAAGATAATACTTTTTACCAATATTTATGATCTTAAGGTAGACAAACCTTGTCCAAACTTAAATTTGAAAAAGGTAGTGCAACTTACACTTTTCATCAAAATTCTCACATACTACCCAAAAAAGCTAATGGTTAATCGTACTCACAATTAATCTATAATTTGATAGAGGACATATTATCCACTATTTGTTGCACATACCTTTCCTTAATCATATTTAAATTGCACTCAACACACATTTTGTTCTAAGGGGGGAGGAATCATAGCCATAGGTAGAAAACTGTGAAATTGAATCTTTGTGTGAAATGTAACTATAATCAGAGGAACTATTGGCCTTGAACGCTCTCTTTTACCATTGACGATTGATAGGAAGACATTGCTAAACAAGCATAAGCCCATTCATTCTAGTATCTTGGACACCAAGAGATAATATTTTATTTAGATTAATCCTATTTATAGAGTTTCCATTTAGCTAGAGGCTCATACCTTTTTTTTTCTTAAAAGCTTCCTATGCGGACTTAGCCTTGCATCATGTAACATAAAAATTTGCGTACCCTTGCATTTTCACGCTATGCTTGGCAACCACTTTAGTTCTTGCACCTTCTTTCTGTATTTTAGGCTTATGTTTGCTTCATTCTAGTTTCTTTCTCTTAATTTTATCAGATTTTGTTTGAATGCTTTGCTTGTCGCATTGTCCTAAGGTGTTTTGTGTAACTAGGAACTTAAATCACCTAGACTCGGGCACTACATGTGGACATCGACGCGATGTGTTAGTGTCCCGTGTCTGTTTGATGCCAAGGGACTATTCCTGAGCATTACCAGACGCCTTTAGTGATGATGAGATTTTCATGTAACACCCTTCTGAGGTACAAAACATCTCCTTACATGCTATTTCAAGTGATTCCTCCCTTTGGGGTTGAATTTTTTGAAATTGATTCTCTCATTCTCTCTCTCTTTTTATCTCAAGCTCACATATTTCTTTGGTCTATCCTGCAACTTTGAAATTCTAGGTGAATTCAATCTCCATAGCAGCTACATAGATCTTTGCACTCTCTTATGGTGTGACATCATCTTCAATAACTCTTGGAGGTTTTAGCTTACTTTGTGCTCATTGAGAAGGCTCTCTCTTGTTGAGGTTTTGAAGTTGTACAACATATTTGAGCTCTTGAGAGTTTGCAACTTTCTTTCCATCATCTAGACTGGTAAGATTGTTCCATTGTGTTGTTCAATGCTTTATATTTGAATCTAGTTTGCATTATATAGTTATTGGCATGGTGTAGACCACCATTATAATTTTTTTGTTGCACTAGCTGCATGTTCAAGGGTTTCTTCCCCATAGACTAGGGAAGTAAATCTCTTTAGTTTACTTGCTTTGTTATTGCTCTCAATTCCTAGACACACATAGGATAGGAGCACACACATTTTATTGTTTTCCAAATCTATATCAATCTGTTGCTCATGGAGGTAGAAATACCGAAACCGGGGTTTGATTGAGGCAAACTCCTTAGTAGCACAACCACTCTCTTCTCTCCTTTTGCAGATATTCTTAGAGTAAAGCATGTCAACCACACATAGGTTTTGTTGGCCTTTTTCTCTTCCTTGTTTTGTTTCATTTCCTTAACATAGTTGTGTTATTTTGAATTCCGTGTTACTTAGATAATGCTGGGCATGTTTTGTATTTGAAATTGTGCTGTGTAGGTGTCTTGGGTCCGTATAGACCTGGACATTTTTTTTTGCAAGTTTTAGGATGCTAATGCTTAGTGCAAACGTCCCTGCAACACATTGTCATATAGGGCAATGAGATCCTCCCCTTGGTGATATGTTCCTCTCTTTTCCCTCTTTTTGCTTCTACAATTCATTTTTCATAAAGTTATGTACATAGTCATTTATTTCCAGCATTTTATTCTTCTTTCCTCCATTGTCAAGCATCTAGTCTAGTTATTTGCTTTGATTGGAATGCATAGTGATTTTCTTAAGACCTAGGGTAGGTTTTATACATCTAAATATTAGATAGCAGAGCCCGAGTGTAGCATGAGTGAAGAAGTCCCTTGATTGAAGACATTTGATTAATGAGTAGTTTTTCTTACATTACACATCAAAAAAATTCTTGTTCAATTATCAACTACCCTTGAAGAATTTTTTTATCTTGAAGATGGAAATAAGGTGTAATTAACATATTTTGATGAATGAAAAACATATAGATGAAATTTATTAACAATTCCCCACTTAGCAGTTTCATACCTTAAACCTCTTTTTCTCCTCTTCTTGCTCTTGCTTAATATGTAGTATTCATCTAACACTTGTAGGTATTAGAAGAAAACATGTAAGTGGAATTAAATTTCATTTTAAACATCCCAAGAATTTGAAGTTGATTTGGGTTTGTAGAGAACAACAAACAAAATCCTCGTTAGTTAACAACCTAGGAGTAGTTGCTCACTTCATCATATAAGAATGTCATCCCTCTTTCTTCCTCTCAAGCCCTAGTTTTTTCCTTCATGTGCTACATCCATAAATTATAAAATTCATATTAACCTAAGTTTTCATATTCCCAATACATAGATTAGAAATTTCTAGAGAGATTTATTGTTATAAATTTTGTATTAATAAAAATCAAGTTTAAAGATTTACAATAGAACATAGCAAGCCATAGCCTCATGAAAAAATTAGAAGTTTCATTTCTTCACTACACCTAGGCATGTTTTGACTATTTAAGGTTTGTATGGGCACCCTAATCATATTGTATTTGTTTTCATCTTGCACATGGATAGTTCATAGTTTACAATTGAAATAGAGTTTTACTCATATGGGGAAATACAATGCATAAATATTAGAATCAACTAAAAATAAAGTGTGTGACACTTAAACCTTCCTTGTAATAATCTTTCGACCAATTTTCTTCTTCGCAAGTTGCCATCCATTAATTTTCCACCTTCTCCATTATTCAAGTTTTGACTCTATGCTTCTTTGGCCTTTCCAACTTGATCATCCTTGCTTGCTAGAAGATCCAAGTGATAAATGGTAACTTCAAAACATATCCATGACAATTAGTAAAGAAAACTCAAATAAAGCTAGAAAAACCTGAAAGGCATAGTACAAACCAGAATCAATCAAGGATTTTTTTAGTGGCGAATCTTCACCAATTGGCAAATAGTTCATTTTTGTGAATGAGGAATTGGCGAATACATTACCACCAGCGGGGGGCCAATTCGCCCAGTTTTTACGGATTTTTGGTCAAATGCATTTCAATTCACCACCCTATTAATTTTTGAGTCATTTATAGTTAGTATTTTCGCCACGGTATACTATGCGGTTCTAACGGTGATTCGCTTGTAATTTCAGAGGCATGTTTTAATTCACCGACTTATTCGCCAATATCATTAAACGATTGACATGCATGAGGACCCAATTCGCCAATATCATTAAATGGTTGGCATGCACGAGGACAAATTTTGCCAGTATAATTAAACGGTTCACATGTATAAGGACCAACTTCGCCAATACCATTATAACTCCATGCTAATTGTAGGGCCATATTCGCCTAGAAAATTACTATATATGTGTTTGATGGAGGTCCATTTCACCTAACATTTATAAGTGTCCTATTAATAGTACATGAGAATTGCCATATTATTATAATAGCATTTGAAAATCCCACGTTATTCACCAGATATGCATTGATATAAATACATTTGAAACTCTAATTAATCCTTTAAGTTTACACATTTTGTTCAGATCATAGAGAAGTTACAGCTACAGGTATTGGCGAGTCACTGAAAGGTAAATGATCATTTCTTTACAAATTTACTATGTAATAATATAAGATTCATGTTGATTATTTGTGTCTTTGTTACATATGATATTGATTGAGTAGGAATTAGGACTAGGGAGATATCTTAATCTAGGAATCTAGGACCCAGGGATCTATATTCTATCATCTATGATTGCATCTTGAACAAAATGACATTATTTCTGTAGCTTTTAATTTGTGAGAGATGTCGAGCAAGAAGTTGTCTGAGGGTGGTGAAGGGACTCAAGATGAAGGGAGGTCAAGGCCATCAAAATGGAGAAACAATAACATAAAGTCATACTTTGGCAATGTTGGCGGTCCATCGGATGTAGCTACAACATCAGAACATGTACCATCTATTGACTTGCATCACAATGGCATGGATGATATTCCAGGGAATACCCAATGTAGCAGGAATGATGACAATGACACTGATGATATTCCAGGGAATACCCAATGTAATGGGATTGATGAGAATGCCACAGATGATGTTCCAGGGAATACACAATGTACTGGGAATGATGAGAATGCCGCAGATGATGTTCCAAATCTAGGGAATACCCAATGTACTGGGAATGACGAGAATGCCACATATGATGTTCAAGGGAGTACCCAAGGTAGCTGGAATGATAACAATTCCATAGATGATGTTCCAAGAACAAATGATAATGAACCTAATGAAGTTATAGAAATCAATGAAGATGAAGATCTTGCAAGTGCATGCAAGGGGAAAAGAAAAGCCAAATCAAAAAAGGGGTGTGAGTGGGAAATGTCAAGGAGTTTTTAGATTGATTGGGTGTAAAAATTCCCATTCATTGAACCAGTGGAGAATAAAAACAAAGATGAACCTCCAACAAAATGCAAGTGTAAGATTTGCAGTTGGAAATATCATAGGGAGAAGAGGTTGCAGTTAAAACTTGACACCATAGAAAAACGTATTGGCAAAGTTTATGAAAAACAAATCATAGATGGACAGGAAAAATCAATGATAAGATGGAAAACAAAGGAAGAATGTCTTCATGTAAAGAATGCCTTAGAATATGAAGCACATTTGTAAAGAAAGGCAAAGATTCATGCAGGTGGATGTTCAATTGAAGCTCAATTTGGAAAGATGATGGGAGAATTACAAATGAAAAAAACTGTTCAATTGGGTGTTGTTTTTCATATTTTGAGTAGAGGGTGTCCTATGACAGACTACCTTGAATATAATAGTTTATTATCTTTTATGGGCATTCCTAATTTTCCCAACACACACTGGTCAATAAACAATGGATGGGAATGGGCAAGTTCTCTTGCAGAGGTGGAAAAATTTGATTTACAGGAAAAAATAAAAGAGTCAACTTTTATTGCATTATCTCTAGATGAAGTTACAGTAATAGATAATACTTCCTGGGTATGTATGCATTAGTATACTGTGGAAAATCATGTCCGCCAACCTCATCTACTCTCTATTTATAAAATGAAGCAGAATGCAACATCACAAAATCTATTTGAGATAGTTAAGAAATCTTTGAATGAAATTTGAGGTATGGATGACTGTATAATTGCAAGAAAGTTATTGTGTGTAGGGGTGGATGGAGCTTCAGTAATGCAAGGTCATAGGAATGGTCTGTGTGTGAAGCTATAAACTTCTATTTCACCATACATGATTGGCATTCACTGCATGGCCCACAGAATGAATTTAGCATTTAAAATTGTGAGCAAGTTTCTTGCAGCATCAAAAGTTGAAGATCTAGTTTGCGAGCTCTACTCGTACTTCTGCTGAAGTCCTAAAAGGTTTTTGGAATTTCAACATTTTGCTGAGGAAATAACTTCAGGAAACAAGCTTCTTAAGGATGTTGATACCAAATGGATCTCCTTGCTTGAACCAGCTAAAAGAGTTTTTGCAGAATATCAATCCTTGATTGGTTTAATGTATGAACATTGCTTCACAGTTGATAGGGCTCTTGACCTCTTACATAGGTTAAGTGACATAGAGACACTCCTCATTTTAGCTGGTATTCTTCCCATGTTGGAGGAAATGAACATGCTTGTGAAAAAAGCCCAAGAAAGGACTATGTATATTTCTGAATATACTAGACTGTGTAGAATGATATGCATGACCCTCGATAATCTATATCTATCAAGCCAGTCCTTCATAAGTCCAAAATTTAGCAGCTAGCATTTGATAACAAATGTGACCAATAATGCTAATTTTTTACTGTTTAATGGTAGTGGGGAGTTATGTGTCTTTGTAAAGGGATTTGAGATACCAATGTACTATTTAAAGAAGGTCAAGCATACTATCAGAGAAGAACCTGTTTCAAGGGAAGCTTTTGACAAGATTGTTAATTCTGTAAGTACTACTTTAAAGAGTATTGTGAGATCTCTTTCCTCGAAGATTAGAGATCGATTCCCTCATGATGAACTACTTGAAGGCATCAATATTGGGTCAAATGTGAGCCAATTGATTTTCACAAGAAGATAAATACCTTAACAAATAATTTTTGCAAAAGTATAGAATTCAATGGACAAGTAATAGAAGGAATTTTAAATCAAACTAAGCTCAGTGATCAATCAGGTCGATTTGCAATTTCAATGAGGGAACAGTTTAAACTCATGGAGGCTCCCCACCAACATGGATCGACAACAAAGCTTTGGGCAACCTTAAGTCAAAGCGAAATATTGCGTGATGCATTATCAGAATTTTTCAAACTTGCTGATTTATGTCAAACCATGATATTGGGGTTGGTGGAGGATGAGAGAGTTTTCAGTGCATTGGGGTTCTTGAAATCAAAGATAAGAAATAAACTTGACAAGAATTTGGAAAATTGCTTGAGGATGTATACAACTAGACATGATATCTAGAGTTTTCCTTTTGATAGGGCACTCGCAATCTGGAAGTCCTCATGTGAAAGAAGAGGGTTGTGCAACACTTCAAACAATAATAGCATATAGGACAGTGACACAATGAATACCAGTGCCACATGTAGTGGTAGTGGTGATGATGAGACGCTCTTAAGTGGAGATATGGAGATAGAATAAACTGAAGAACATGATCAGGATGATTCTGGATATCATGGTCACAGGGAGGATCGAGAGAATCTGAATGATGAGATGATTTGGTAATTTGAAGGGATTTAGAAGGTACTAGGTATTTATAATGTATTACATGTTCCAAACTCCAAAATGTTGTTGATGGCATTTTATTTCAATTTGTCTATCTGTGATGTACATTTTTTATTTTTGATCAAAAAAATTAATATTTTCATTTATTATTGTGTGATTCTAATAATTTTTACAAGCATTCAACTAAATGTGAAGTAATTTTTCTTCTCTATAACCACAGTAGTGTTTCATTTGTTTTCCTTTATTGCATTGTGATGGTTTTTTAAAATTCCCAGGCTCCAGCTCTTGTAAACTATAGAATAACGCATTGCATTACCACACTTTGATCAGTTCCTAAACCAACTCTACTTAAGAATCCTTGTAATCACTCAGAACACTCAATATCTTCTTAAAGCATTAAATTTACTCTGATTATAACCATTAAGATAAATATTCAAACACTAAATTTAGGTTCCTCAGTCATAGTATTTTATCAAATTTAAAATAGCAGACCCCAGTAGATTGTTCCACGATGTCCAGTAGAACACCCTACTGGTGCTTCCTTAGGATTTAGGGCTTCTGGTTCGCTTGGTTTCATCTATTTCAATTTTGAATCCCTCAAATTCTAAGTGTTTATGTTTTGTGCTTCTTTCACTTTTTCTTCTTTCCCTCTGTTGATTGTTTGTCGAAGGTTACCGGTCGCTTAAGTCACAACTTAATGTCTTCACACCCGTCAGTTGACCAGCCCCTAATCCTAGCCTTATCTGCTGTCACCCGTAAAAATCAAAGCCTTAAGTCTTAGGTTAAAGCTTAATAAAGCACATTTCATAGCTTTGCAGCACCTTTTTCATGACATTACCCCCCCTCGGCGATGATGCGAAATGATTGCCATCTGTCAACCGATATGATAGTGGTCCATGGAAGAACTTTTCGCTCCATCGCAGAGGTATCTCTCTGAGGGGAATATTCACTGCACTGTCGTGAGATGGTGACATGATTTGCTCCTCTATTAAAGAATTGAAAAGCAAGGCCCCATGCATTTGGTTCGGAGAAAAAGGTGATGTGATCTGCGGAGAGGGTACAATTGATTTGGCTTATTCTAAACGGTCAAGGTCTTTTCAAACGTGGTGACAAAGATTTTCAAATCTAGTCACGTGATCTGAGCCATCAATTACAGAATGGAAGGAAAGGATCAACGGACCCATTTCAAATTTCCTACGAATGAGGATTTTTTAATTATTTGCGGCATGAACTTATTAATGATCGTCACCGCTACCATTAATACTGCAAATGGCAAGAAATCTAGCATTATAAGGGCACAATTTAAGGCATTGTCTATCATTTTTGAGAGCACAGTTGCATTCCTAGTGAAAGGAGCTTCAAAATGAGCAAGTTGGTGTGATTCCAAGCCTTTGTTAGCATCAAAAACTAGTAAGTGGCTTCTGTTCCTCTATGTCTCATCAATTCAGTTATCTGTTCGTTTCAAAGTGTTAAGAAGTAATTTATAGTTGCAGAAGCCCTAAGTTAATTGCATAAACATAGTTTAGAAGGATGAGTCAGTCTAGTTAACCTTCCACCTCAAAACATAGTCTAGACAAAGACTTCATGATCCAATGTCCCGGGTCACTGAGGAAAGTTGCAATAGGGCAAGGACAAGTAGGAAAAAATGATAAAATCTATGATTTGTGTGTGAATTGTAGAGATGCTAGGATACCCGTACTAGCGTGGAGCCTATTTGAGCATTGGCATAATAGAGAAGACTATAGAGCCCCTATTTGCCATGCCTAGAAGTTAATTTGGCCAAGTTGATTTGCCCCAACATCTTTGTCAATCTAGACCTGGTCAGAGCAATTGCAAGTAGATATGACCCCAAAACTAGGTTTGTTCTGTTTGGAAATGGTTCTGTCATAATTAGATTCACAAAAGCCTATATTTCAACTATGTTCAATTTAGACCCTACTGCCAGTATGCCCATTAACCTGAATGCCTTCAGAGAAAAGTATAAGATTGTCAGATATGCCTATAGATCATTCAAACTGACCAAGCATAGACCAAGGGGAGTTGATTGAGGCCTGGTAAAAATTTCTGACAGAGAAGAGGAGCCCTTCCATTGTAATTTGTTCATGGAATATTTTGTCAAAACTTACCATAGTTTATGCCATGTGCTTGGGAGGGATGCAACTGACAGAATGTCAGTATCCTTGATGATGATGGCAGTTTGCATTCAAGATCTTGGAACCAAACATCCATATGACTATTCGAGTTACTTGGCTGAGAAAATGCACAAGCAGATGGTGACAATAAAAAAAACCTGTATATTGTAGGTCCCCATGTGGAATTCACATGGTATTCTTTGATGTGCCACATGATCCTATTCTCTCTGTCAGGCCACTACCAGTGGCATAAAGGTTTACATGTGAGGATGACAGATGAACAAGGCAACATGATGCCAGTGCAAATTTGGATTTGCATGCTTGACATGCATTTTAAAGATGCTAGTTATGTTGTTTTTGAGGAGCATTTTGTAAGGAAGGTCTTAGGTTTCTAGAAACTTGAGGGGGACAGAATACCTAAAGAAGTTAAGGATTTCTTGAGACCTTTGGAAAGAGCCCCACACTTGAACATAGAACACAACTGGGGAGATTGGTTTCTGTATACAAATGCTACTTGCATCAAGATTTATGGGTGTGAGGCTCCACCTTATGCTCTGCCTAAGTTTGTGCCCAAGAGGCTTGCCTTCATGGAAATCATAAGGCAATTAAATGAAGTTGACAAGGAGCATTTCAGAAAGCACAGGAAGGGGTCACTCTTCCCTACTTCATTGAAGCTCAGTGATTTTATAACAATTGATAAGAATGGATTAGATCAAATTGGCTCCATGCTTCAGTGTTATAGGATGGATATGGAGCAAGTGAGAACATTTGACCCTGAGGGTTTTATTCACAAAACAAGGTTGAAGGTCAGTAGGCTTGGTTACCCCCATCGAGTCATCTTCGATGAAGATATAGTAAGAAACTACCAGTCAATGTAGGAGATATATCTTTTGAGAAATAAATGGAATGCAATGATTAAGGGAGAGAGGATGAAGAGAAATGCCAATCCTGCATACCTTGGGGCTTTTGCTGAAGTGCAAGATCCCATAAGGAGAATTGAGATGATCTTTGCCAAGGTAGATGAACTGATAGCTAGTGCACCTGCAGGTGAGGAGAGGCCATCTCACCAACCAAGCAGTTCTAGGGGTAAGTATGTAAGAGAAGAAGAATCCCCTGATTCCCCTGCTCCAAAGAGAACAAAAATCATTGACCTTGAGGCAGAGGTGGAGACAAAAGTTGCGGAACAGAAGGAAGAAGTAGCAAAAGAACAAATTCAGGAGCCTCCTCATCAGGTGAGTTCTCCATTAAGGATAAGGCCATACTCTTCACTAGATAATAGGTTGACAAGGTCAATAATTAACAATGAAGTTGATATAGAAGATATGAGAGTACTGGTATGTAACCAATTTATTGTAGATGATGCATTTGTCAGCACATCTGAATTCAGGTAATTCATGTTGAGGACAAAGAATGAAGAATTTCAAAGGAGAATTGAGGAAGCAAGGAGTGGTGCTGAGCCCTCTAAGTATGATACTATTACTCAAAGGGTTTTGAGTGAGGTTAATAAGGATATCAGTGCAATAACCCCAGAGGAGGGAAGGGCTCTTGTATCTAGAAGCAACATCCTACTACTACCACATTGGACTCTATTAGATGCAATTGCATTTGATACCATAACAAGGGATGACTCTGATATGACAGAGGAACAAGTCAACAAAGCTTTGTAGGGTGTTGTATTTGACCCAAGGTTTGAAACCTTGGCAATTTGGGCATTGGCCCCCAGTGATAAGAAACCAAAAGTTAGTTTGGAGGAACTAACTGGCAATGTCATAATTAGAAGGGTGTCAGACACCCCTGCCCCTCAAGCTGCCAGTCTAAATGTGCAAACTGCATAATTTGCTGAGGCAACGACAATTAAATTACAGAAAGACTATAATGAATTGTTGGAGAAATATGCAGTGGCCATGGCCAGGTTGAGCAAATATGAAGGGCAACCACAATTAGAGCCTGATCCATCTCAGAGTCCCCCTATCATTCAGACTACAGAGTCACTTCCAGTTGACACCTAGCCTCTCCTTTAAGAAATCAGAGAATTGAAGGAGGATAACAAAAAATTGAAAGAAGAAAACGAGAACAAAGTAAAGGACATGGTCACCAATTTGATCAAAAATAGAGTGACCAAAATCTTGGCCAGAGTGGAGGAGGCTTGGAGGACTTACTCAAAATTAAGAATAGCCTATGCGAAGCATGAATCTGATAAGCAGAGACTATCAAGTGTGAAAGCTAAGTGGCTACCAAGAACTTTAGAGCTTAGAAATTTTCATAGGTGTTCTAGATTTGATGCAAATGAACATCTTGAGTTGAAATTGGTGTCAAATATACTAAAACATTTCAAGGATGTGGCCAATTTTCAATTGAAATTGGTTACACTTTTGAGGGAAAACATGCAGGAAATAGAAATGATGGACACTAAATGGTTGCCACATATTTTTGAGGCTGATGGGAAGGCTAAGGACCTGGACAAATGGAAGAGAGAAATAATAGATAATGGTCATCAATTAATTCCCTCTTGTTGTGATGAAGGCGATCCAACCATGTAGGTGCTGGGTTTATCACTTGACAAGCTGCATTTGGTTGAATTTACTTTTGATATATTCTGTAAGAATGTAAAGTCTATTTTGGATGCCAACTATGTTAGTCATAATGGCAAGATCGTAGAGGTTATCTCATTCCCCTAGCCACTTGAAAAGACATACAGTGAATGGAAGGACATGTATGGGTCACATGATTGAATAGGCCAACCACCTTTTCCCCAGCATTAACAAGGCAAATCTTTAGGTGGTTACACATCTCCCAAAGTCCATCTACTCCTTCTCTTTTCTTCTCTCAAATGAAATTAATGCTCTCAATGCCATGTTGGTGGTGCTTTGTATCCAGAACCTATTTGAAATGACAATGTAATCGATGTTGAGTACACGTTCTTGGTCTATAAAAGAACTGTGTTAATCATTCTTGTGTGGTTGGAAGATTTTGGAAATTTTGAGAAGTAAATAAGATATAAGTACTACTTTGTAATGTTGTTGGAAGATTGGGGAAGTTTTGAACAGTGAAATATAATACAATTCTGCTAGGTTGCCCATATTTCTGGAGTTGTAAGTTTCAGTTTCTTGCATGTTACATGATTTTTCATGAGCATTTTATCAGTTCTAGATTGAAATATATGAATAATCATGCTGTAGCATATTATATTATTAATATACACCATTAGCAAATATTTAATATGAAGTGGGCAATTAAATAATACAGACAATTTCAACACATAAAAAGATTTCAGTGTTATATTGATTTTCAAATGAACATTGAAGGTTTGAAGGAAATTAGAATACATTGAAGACTAAAGAATTACATTTACAATGTATAATAACTTGCTCAAAACCAACTATGCACAATGCTCTGTTGGAACTTGGAAACACATGTTTTTGATTAGATAAGCGGTAAGCCAAGGGTGATGAACCCATTACAAAGTAGCCCCTAGTGCAGTCCAGATAGACAATAAAAAGAACGGATGCCAAAAAACTAGAGACAACAATCCAACAACCTAGTCATTTTGGTATTGATGTCATTAGAAACACATGTTACTAAATCATTGTATCAACTTTTGTAGAGTGCTCCACTCTTCATCTAATGGAAGTGTAATATTTATTAACCCATGGTTAGTGAGTTGTAACTGTGATCATATTTTATAACTGATATTGTTACTTGACTTGAATGTATCACTCAAAGTTGCATTCAAGGTTATCAGTGGTAGGATGGAATCCATAAAAATTGCCTCATCAAGATTTTGAGGAAACTGGTCCTTGTCGAAGTTCATTTTATCCTCCATTTTCTTTTTGAAAGATTTCTTTCCAATGTATCGGTATGATGGGTCAAAATCCACCAGCAAACCAAGCTTTTTGAAGTGTTCTACATTTGTTTGTAGTTGCTTTGTCAGTAATGCATCTTGTACCAAAGTTCATGTGCTTGTTCTAGCTTCGTACATTTTTCAATGATAGTTGAGGCCTTTATTGTGGCATCAATACGGTTTTGAATTCCTTTGGATTCCAATTCTTCACCACTAGCTATGTAGATTGATTGCAAAATTTTGTTTGCATCTGACTGTCTTGAAGTTGCCATGTCTCCATTTTCAGTAATGTATTGTTTGAGTGTATTACTACATAATACTGGATCATCAATTAATTCAAACATTTTAGACAAATCATCAATCCTCTTCATTATTTTCTCCCAAATGTTACTTTTTATATAAACCATTGTGTTTCTATATAATTCAGATACTTTGTTTTGGTAGGATTTTATTTCTTTCTCTGCATTCTTCAGTTTTTTCTATAATTTTTCAGAGAATCTTCTCTCTCTCTCTCTCCACATTTTCTTGCCACATATGTCCTACTTTTTCTGATTGCTCCAGTTTGGTATTGGCTTCAATCAAGGATTGTTCTAATTTTTCTGAATTGGCTGTTTGAATATCATAATTTTTTTACTTTCACTCAACATTTTCTTCAGTTTATTCACTTCACTTGTAGATGTAGAGTCAGAGTTTTTTATCCTTTTCTCTAATTCTTTGGTCTTGTTCTCTACTCCTTTCCTCTTGACTTTTTCACGTGCTATGTCTGCCTGTAACTTTCCTATAAGAGTCTCCAACCTGTTACGTACAAATCACAAAGTCAAATGAAAAAGAGCAATATGAATGGAATTAACATCACTGAATATATTTTCCTTTTGTTGTAACTCAATTACTAGAAGATGTGACCTGTCTATCTTACAACTCTGATTTGTAGACAATATATTCAACAAGGTTACCAGGAAATTAAAAATAATCATACCTTTTTTCTCTCTCTCTCTCTCTCTCTCTTGCTTTAGCAATGATGTGTACACCACTTCCTTGTTCTTTTTTGATACATTAATTTTGTCAGAATTTTTCATTCCAGAAAAATCCACTTGGATGGTGCTCACCTCATAGTCAGAACATTGCATCTGGTCCTCTGGTTTATCTTGAACTTTGGGCACAATAATCATGTAATCCATTTTTTTGTTTTCTGGGTCAAATGTAGTCAATACCCTGGTTGTTGCAGGCTCTGAAGTTGTAGTAGTCTCTATCTTTAGCACTTGCTTCTTGTGACTTTTAGATAATTTTGCTTTCTTTTCAAACTCAGCTTTGTAATCACAATCTGTGACACTTGACATAACTTTGAACGGCGAAGGAGTAGTTGTAGTTTTGGCGACATCTCTAATTAATTGTGGTTGAGTATTAGCCAAATGTTCTTGTCCCAGTAACACTAACAATAGGAGGGGGGTGGTGTAGTCATGGTAGGAGGGTTCACAGAATGAACTATCTAGACCATGCAGCAAGAGTAATCACAAAGGAAACAACTCAAAGAAATGAAGTGAATACAGATTCATTCATTCAGTATATCATAGAATTCAAAATAGAGATCCACTGGCAACATGCAAGCTTACAATTAGGGCTCACAGGCCTGATTACATACATGCGCAAGATAAGGCTTTGAAGCTCCCTTTGCACAAAATCCAAATTATCAACTGCCACTATATCATGAACTTGATAACTACTTTCCTAAGGATCTATTACATCTTTATATATCATTTTTGGACCAATATATTCCTCTGTGTCGGCCAAGGAAGGTCACAAACTCCAATGAAGAGTTGAAATGTGTTCACAGATAGGTCGGACCTAAATGCATAGAACACTTCCTCAAATGAAAGGAACAACGTGCAGACCTTTGGGGAAGGTTGGTCACGAACCATAGAACATTGAATGATGTGTCAATGAGATCCACAAGTCAAGGAATGATCCACAAGCCTTCTCCTTCAGCTAATTGTCAGGAACTGTTAGAATGCTCTTCTCTGAGGAAACAATCAACTTATTATAGCGATATCTTTCCGATAACTAATCCAAATGCTCTAAATTCTTGATATGATGTAGATGAATGAATATAGATACTAAGTCTAGATCTGCAAGATGTGAAATGCCAAAACTAGACCACAAACTAAGAACTGCTACTGAACTAAACTGGAAAAATGAAAGAACTAAAATGCAAACAAACTGAAATGGAAATGTTTTTGGTTGATGCAAGATTTCTCTTAAACCAGGGATGTTCCTGCATTAGACATCTGGGGTTATTGAAAAAAGTGAGTCCCTCACTTTTCTAGGGCTAGGGGAGAACCAAGATGGTCCACCTTAGCCTGAGAAACCCAAGATGAATCTTCTTCTAGTCTGCCTTTCCACTTCACAAGGTATTCTTTGTATTGTCTTACTCTAGTGTTGCATCCAACTTTGTTGTCCAAAGTGTCTTCTATCTGCTTTGGTGCTTGTTGTGGAAATTGCTTCTTCAAGTCTTCTTCCAAGCTGTCACTGAACTCTGCTTCATGATACTGATAAAGATCTGCAATGTTGAAAATAGGTGAAATACCCAATGTCTCCGGTAATTCCACTTCATATGCATTTCCTGAATCAAATTTCTTGAGTATCCTACAAGGTCCAAACTTCTTCATCTTCAACTTGTTATATGCCCCAACTGGAAATCTTTCTTTTCTCAAGTACACGATCACTTCATTTCCAACTTCAAATTCCTTGTCTTCTTTTCTCATCTGCTTTTTCTTTATACTTACTGTTCATGTCCTCCAAATGCTTCTTCACCTAATTATGCATTATCTTCATATGATTTGGAAATTCTTCTGCTTCTGCACTCCTCTTGTCTTCTGTACTGATATCTCTTAATTCTACAACTCCTCTAGGATTCACTTCGGTAACAATCTCAAAAGGTGTTCTTCCGGTACTCCTATTTACTGAATTATTGTATGCAAACTCTGCTTGTGAAAGAATCAAGTCCCAACTTCTGGCTTTGTCTCCAACCAAACATCTCAACAAGTTTCCCAAACTCCTATTCACTACCTCTGTCTGTCCATCTATATGTGGATGAAAAGTAGAACTAAACTTCAAATCTATCTTCATCTTTTTCCAAAGTGTCTTCCAAAAGTAACCAACAAACTTAGTGTCTCTGTATGAAACTATACTCTTAGGTAATCCATGCAATCTCACAATCTCCTTGAAAAATAGGTTAGCTACATGCACTGCATCAGTTGTCTTCTTACAAGGTATGAAATGAGCCATCTTTGAAAATCTGTCAACCACTACAAATATTGAATCATGTCCTCTCTGTGTCTTAGGTAATCCCAATACAAAATCCATGCTTATGTCTTCCCAAGGTCTCTCTAGAACTATCAAAGGTTTATACAATCCAGTGTTCTGAATACTCCCTTTTGAAACTTAACAAACTCTACAACTCTGTACAAATCTTTGAACATCCTTATGTATCTGAGGCCAAAAGTAATTTTCACTTACCAAAGCCACTGTCTTATCAATGCCAAAATGTCCTACCAATCCACCACTATGCTTCTCCTTGATCAAATTATCTCTCATAGAACTTCTAGGTATGTATAACTGACTTCCTTTGAACAACATATCTTCCTAAATGAAATAGTCTAACCACTTACTCTTATCTATCACAACAAGTTCCTTACATGCTTTCCAAGGTTCTACAAAATCAGTGTCTCCCTCATACATGTTCTTCAATTCATCAAAACCCAACACTTCAACTCTCATCTCTATCAATAAGTTTCTTCTTCTACTCAAGGCATCAACAACTTTGTTTGATTTACCACTCCTATGTTTCAACACAAAAGTATAACTCTGCACGAACTCTACCCATCTCATATGTCTCTGATTCAACTTACCTTGATTGTTCAAATATTGCAAATCTTGATGATCTGTATACAACACAAACTTCTTAGGCAATGAGTAATGTCTCCACTTCTTCAAGCCTTGAATTATGGCATATAACTCTTGATCATAAACTGAATATCTTCTCCTTGCATCATTCAACTTCTCATTGAAATATGCTACATGTCTACCTTCTTGACTTAACACTGCTCCAATTGCATTTCCAATAGCATCATAATCAACTTGAAATACCTTATTGAAATCTGTTAATGCCAAAATAGGTTTCTCTGTCACTTTCTGCTTCAACAACTTGAAACTTTTATCTGCTCCTGATGTCCACTTGAAATCTTTTCTGTCACCTCTCATTGTTTTTGTCATAGGTTTACAAACTGAACTAAAATTTCTGATGAACTTCCGGTAGAAACTAGCCAATCCATGAAATGATCTAACTTCTCCGATGCTCTCTGGTGTAGGCCATTCAATAATTGCTTTCACTTTCTCAGGGTCCATCTTCAATCCTTCCGCATAAATCACAAATCCCAGATATACCAATTCTTCCTTCATGAAACTACACTTCTTGATGTTTATCAGCAACTTCTCCTCTCTCAACCTCTGCAAAACTTGTCTAATATGCAACAAATGTTCCTCTTTTGTCCCATTGAAAATCATAATATCATCCAAGTATACAATAACAAACTTACCCAAGAATTTCTTCAAGACTTCATTCATCAACCTCATGAAAGTACTTGGTGCATTTGTCAATCCCAAAGGCATCACTAACCACTCATACAGTCCTTCATTTGTCTTAAAAGCAATCTTCCATTCATCTCCTTCTTTGATTTTGATTTGATGGTATCCACTCTTCAAGTCTATTTTTGTGAAATATCTTGCTCCACTCAAACAATCCATGATATCATCCATCCTAGGTAAAGGAAATCTATACTTAACTGTGATCTTGTTTATTGCTCTGGAATCAGTACACATTCTCCACTCTCCATCCTTCTTAGGTGCTAGCACTGCAGGTACTGCACAAGGACTCAAGCTTTCTCTGATCAAACCTTTCCTCAACAATTCTTGTATTTGTCTATTTAGTTCTTCATTCTCTGTCGGTGTCATTCTATGTGCTACTTTGTTAGGAAAACTTGCTCCCGGTATAAGTTCCATGTGATGAATGATACTTCTTATTGGTGGTAATCCATCAGGTACATTATCTGACATGATGCCTTCATATTCTATCAGTAACTCTCTTATATCCTCCGGTTCAGTCTCTTTCTTCACTACTTCAGGCTTCTTAGGAATCAAAGCATAACACATACTTTCCTGTTTCAAACCATCCAAAAATTTCCTTCCATCTACCAAATAGATTCTAGCATTTCCACATACCACATTTTTAAGATCATCTTTTAAAGGATTCAAAGTAATTCTTTTCCCATTTGTTGTTATAGTATATGTATTCTTTCTCCCATCATGCATAGATTTTCTATAATACTACCAAGGTCTACCCAACAAGATATGACAAACATTCATAGGCATAATATCACACAAGACTTCATCATGATAAGATCAAATATGAAATTTCACCAAACATTGTTCACTCACCATTACCTTATGATCATCCTAAATCCATGCTATTTGATAGGGCTTAGGGTGTTTCAATCTTTCCAACTTCAGCTTAGTCACTATCTCCTATGAAACTAGGTTATCTGAACTACCACTATCAATTACAACTTTACAACACTTACCTCTGGATTTGCATTTAGTTCTGAATAGACTCTTCCTCTGTGACAGTTCCTCATTTGTCTCTACTTGAAATAGTGCTCTCCTCATCACCAATGAATCTTCTTTCTCAGGTTTACCAATAGAACAAGGTAATCCAATAGGTTCTTCTTCAACATAGGCTGCTCTCCCACCATTCCCTGTCTTCTTGCTTGTACTACCCTGATTACATTCAAATGCTCTATGTCTTTCACCTCCACACTTGAAACAAGTACCTCTGAATGTCGTCTTATCAAATCCTCTTCCTTCTCTTCTGTATCCTTCATTCCGGTATGCACTAGGGTTTCCTCTCTGGTAAAAATTTCTGTCATCTCTCTGGTAAGGATTGTTATCTTTGTCATCCTTTCTAACTAGGCTGTCGAACTTGTTCTGCTCCACAAATGATCTATCATATCCAGAAAATGGTCTTCCTCTCTGAAATTTACCTCCTCTGCCTCTCTGTCTCTAATCATGCTTCTTATTCGACTTTTCTTCAACTTTCAAGGCAAATTGATATGCTTCTTCCAAAGATGTTATCCTTACCAAACTTAGTTCTTCTTGAATGTTCAATCTCAGTCCATTGATATATGTAGCCACTTTCTCCTTGCTTGCTTCACACTGTCCTGTTCTTATAATCATCTTATGAAATTCTTCAGTGTACTCTGTCACAGATTTCTCCTTTTGTCTCAGGTTTTGCAATCTTTTCAACAATTCCAACTCATAGTCAGCAGGTATGAATTGATTCTTCAACTTTGTCACCATCCGGTCTCACATTGTAATTTTTTCTTTTCCTCTTCTGTTTCTTTCCAACTAAACTTCTTTCCACCATATAGCAGCATGTCCTTTCAACTTTGTCTTTGCAAATTTCACCTTATCCAGATCTTCAATCTCCTCATATTCAAAGTATTCTTCCATGTCATTTATTCAGTCAATCAACTCTTTAGGATTCAAGTTACCAGTATAGTTCAGAACATCAACTCTAGGTCTCTTTCCAATCTTTGAAATAACTTGCAATGTCTTTTATCTGATCTGATTCTTCTTCTTCATTGCTTTCTAGGGTTTCACCAGTATGTTCCATAGATTGAAATTCTTCTTCATCATCACTTTAAATATTAGGTCTCGGTGTCAATCCTCTTCGCCTATCTTCTTCAACAGCATCCAAATGGATTCGCATTGTTCTCATCAATTCCATCATCTCATCCATTCTGTTAGCCATTGTACCAATAGGAGGAACTCTTCATGGCAGCATCTTCTTGGGATCAAGTGCAAACTGCCTCTCAATCGGTGATCGGTTGCACACAAGTAACCTACCTCGGATCGGCAATCTGCTTACAACAAGATCTTACAGAATCCCCTTCGCCAATTTGTTCAAAAGAATCAAACTTTCGCTCTCCAAGATTTGAACTTTCATTCTGATACCACTTGGTGCAGTCATGGTAGGAGGGTTCACAGAATGAACTATCTAGACCGTGCAACAAGAGTAAACACAATAGAAACAACTCAAAGAAATGAAGCAAATGTAGATTCAATCATTCAATATATCATAGAATTTAAAATAGAGATCTGTCGGCAACATGCAGGCTTACAATTAGGGATCACATGCCTGATTACATACATGTGCAAGATAAGGCTTTGAAGCTCCCTTCTCACAAAATCCAAATTATTAGCTATCACTATATGATGAACTTGATAACTACTTTCCTAAGGATCTATTACATCTTTATATATCATTTTCGGACCAATAGATTCCTCCGCGTCGGCTAAGGAAGGTCACAAATTCCAATGAAAAGCTGAAACGTGTTCACAGATAGGTCAGACCTAAATGCATAGAACACTTCCTCAAATTAAAGGAACAATGTGTGGACCTTTGGGGAAGGACGGCCACGAACCATAGAACATTGAATGATGTGTCAATGAGATCCGCAAGTCAAGGAACGATTTGCAAGCCTTCTCCTTCAGCTAATTATCAGGAACTGTTAGAATGCTATGCTCTGAGGAAACAGTCAACTTCTGATAGCGATATCTTTCTGATAACTGATCCAAATGCTCTGAATTCTTGATATGATGTAGATGAATGAATGTAGATGCTAAGTCCAGATCCACAAGATGTGAAATACCAAAACTGGACCACAAACTAAGAACTACTACTGAACTAGAAAAATGAAAGAACTGAAATGCAAACAAACTGAAATGTAAATGTTTTTGGTTGATGCAAGATTTCTCTTGAACTAGGGATGCTCCTGCATCAGGGGGTGCCTTCTGGAAATAACTGCTTTGATGTGGATGTGGAATCAAAACCTTCCATAACCTTCTGCTTCCTAGGCTTCACAAGGCCTTGCTCTTTAAGTTTGTTTATAGTTTCATTTAATGTTGTTGATGGCCTCTTCTGAGTTTGTTGTTGCATCTCTTGCTGACCACTACTACTACTAATACTTGTACCATTGCCAGATTTGCCACCAATAGCACTAGAATGTCCACCATCTCCTGCAAGAAAAGAATGAGAAACATGTAGATCAGAAGACCCTTGTGGTACTATTAGTTATTGAATCTCACTCTGAGGATTTAAAGTTGGAACAAATCTAATCTCCTGATTTGTATGTGTATTCCCTTTGGCTTGTTCATCACCTCCAATTCTGAGTAGAAGATCATTAGGTTTTCTAGGGTATACCTCTGGTACCGTCCAAATGCCTTCTCCTGTGGGCCTCAAACCACCACCTTCATAACCCAATTTTTGGGCTATTGATGCCCCTTTAGTATATGCTTGTCTTGCGGTCTCACTCATACAAGGTTTGAATACATAGCCACTAAGATCTTTGGGTTGGTTTTCATCCTCATCATCACTTTCAACATTAGTTGCTTGAGTTTCAGAGGGATGCTCTTTATCCCACAATTTGCTAAACTCTTCATCTTCTGAGACGTCTTCGAGATCTACAGTAGCTTTTGGATCACCGAGACTCTTCCTCATAGATCAAAAGGCAAATTTTTTTGATGGTGTCCAACGTTCCTATGTACAAGCTTGTTTTAGAGTCTTTGGAATTTTTGTACACTCAGATTTTTCAGCAGCTTTTGTATAGAAATTGTTGAATCTCTTGTTTGCCAGTGCATCTCTCTGTATTTGTGGAATTGGATGCAATCCCATTATTTCTGATGATAATTTTTCAAAATAAATACCTCTTTGAGTAGCAGTTTCTTCCATGACTTTTCTCACCTCCTCCCAAGAATTCATGTTTTTCAACATTTCTAGTAGGGGTTTACTTTCATGTTGAATTTTAGTTGGAGCATTCTTATTGGCCACAAGCCTTCTTTTAATCACGTCACATGGGTCATACTACCAGTGAGAGTCAACATTAAATTTAAAAAGTTGTAGAATTTCATGTGCCACAGTGAATGCTTTTCTCTCGAATGTGAACCCTCCACATGAAAAAGGTAAGGAAGGAAATATGCTCTTCTTTTGCTGACTAACAAAGTACAAATGATCAGTACTCTCCATCTGTCGTATGTAATCCAATGCAAAAACCCTCTTTGTCATATGTATTGGAAGTTTGTGGGGCTATGCTCCTGATCCATAAAATCTTAGGACAGTATATTCCTTAATGAAGTACCAGTCAACCAATTGTATTTCTTTTCCCAGTTGAATGCAATTTCTACAAGACTCAGGCAATCTAGGCATTAGAGTATTTATAATGGTTTCATACAATGGAGCCAAAAAGTAGTCCACAAAATGATTGTAGTTCTTTTGATTATGATACATCTTTATCTTATGGGTCCAATATAGTAGTTCAATTTTATCTTGCTGACGCTGAATTTGAAGCTTGTTGTCCTAAAACATCCCAACAAACTGCACTAGAAAAAAATAGCACAAGTAAGTTGTGAACCTAAATGACTTTTTGTTGGCATTGGGAGTGGGAGGATTACTTTGGCTTCGTTTAATCATTAAAAACTAACAATGCATGGATTCTGTAATGTGCTCAAGAAATATGTATTTAGAAGGTGGCATGAATTGATGGATATTGTATACCATTTCAAGGAGGCTTGCATCCACTTCGCTATTATTATCCAATCCAAGGCAAAACACTAGCATGGAAACAGTATCCTAGACCCAGGGCTTAAATTTGACAGTTGTATAGCTGTATTTAAAGATTTTACCTATAAAATACAATAAAAATAAATATTTGACTGTATTGATATACTTGTAAATTATTTTAAAAACTATAACAAAAATAATTAATATGAAAATCTAAATATATATATATATTTTAAATTTTTAATAGGAACTATTATTTAAGAAAAAATTTCCCAAATTTTTAGATTTGTTTTTTAATAGAATATATTCATTCTAAATTATATATTATATGTATTTTCTTTTTATTTTTAAATTTTTAGTAGGAACTTCTATTATTTAAGAAAAAATTTCCACTGTTTTTAATGAATATAATTATATATTAATTCTAAATTATATAATATATATCTTTTTTCCTTTTATTTTTAAAAAATTTCCCAAATTTTTAGATTTGTTTTTTATAGAATATATTCATTCTAAATTTCTACTAATAATAGAAAAAAATTCTCAAATTTTTAGATTTTTTTTTTTTAAATATATTCATTCTAAATTTCTAGGCTTTTTCAGCACAACTGTCTAAGCTTTATATATATTCTTTTATTTTTAAATTTTTTAATAGGAACTTCTATTATTTTAAAAAAAATTCCCAGATTTGTTTTTTTTAATAAAATATTTTATTTATCCTAGGCTTTTTCAACACAACTTTATATATATTCTTTTATTTTCAAATTTTTTAATAGGAACTTCTATTATTTAAAAAAAATTCCCAGATTTGTTTTTTTAATAAAATATTTTATTTATCCTTTTTCAACACAGCGTTCTAAGCTTTTGCTGCACATTAAAAATAGTGAAATAGAAAGAATTGGAAATAGTGAAACAGAAAGAATTGAAATTTGACTTGCATTTAAAAAAAAATGATTGTCATGTGAAAGGCAATAATTCCTACTAAACTATAGGAAAAAAATTCCTTGACAGGCAAGGTGGACTGTCAAATTTAAGCCTTGCTTGGACCCATGATCTAAAAATATCAATTTTATAAGGAGGCTTATGATTCTGATTTAGTTGGACACCATCCACTGTTAGAGATTTGATAAATCTTATTTTATTATTTTCACTAACTGCTTCATAAGTATTAGCAGGTTTTTCTAGGTTTATGAGGACTGCTCCACATTCTTCAGTGGTAAAGCCCAACAATTTGCCAAAATGTTCTCCATTAATGGGAAGAATTATTTCCTGGCTATCTTTTTTAACTATTGCTTTTATTTTTCATCATAATTTTGGGCACATACCATGATAAATTCAGGGCAAGGGAAAACCTCAGGTAATATCAAGCATCCCAATCCAACCACCCATGGTGCAGTCATCCCGTTAATTGGTATTGTTTTTTTTGGGTCAAGTTGCTTAACTTGCTCTTAACGTACCTTATTCTCCAATGAAAACCTAAGTACTAAGGTAAACCTTCCAAAAATTACAGGGTCATAAATATCATGGTAGTCATCTGTAAAACCTGGGGCTTTAAGCAGTTTGGCATAATGTATTTTTTCTTTTTCTTTGGTTTTCCCAATTTTGGGTATGGTAGTGCTGGTAGACATGCTTGTAAACACTCAACCCTAAACCCCAAGATTGAAAAAACTGAAGTCTCAAGGACAACAGTAACAACAATAGTAATAGTAATAAAGTATATTTGTATTTGACTTACCCGGATAAGATGAATACAAAGACTGGCACTGAGTGAATCCATGGCATCACATAATTGATATTAAAATTTCTGGTGCACTGCAATCTCCTTGTCACTTGAGTCCTTGACCCTCTCGCTTCCAAGTAGTATCAATTAAAATTGCTAAATGCAAAGTGCCAATTGTGAAATAAAGAGAGTGAAACGTGGTAATTTCTTTTATTAAAGTTCAGTACAGGTATGTAGTTTTAGTTGTACACTTGTACTAAGTATTCCCACTTTAAAGTTCAAACAAAATTTAAGGATGGCATGCAAGTCTGCAGCCTGAATTAATTATTTAATACAGCATGTACATCGAGCGGTGGAATTGAAAATTTGAAAACTATTGTATAATCTCAACCGTTGATCTTTGTAAATCTAACGACTCTTGATTGATTCCAGAGATTTGAGATCGCAAGTCTTGCACTCTGGACTTTCATTCTGGAATTCAACTACACCCATCTATTTGGCATCAAAACATTTTGCTAGAGTCTGCAGCTCCTTTAATATTTATATGAAGTCGGGCCCACTTTGATGATATAATAACTAATAGAATAAAATGAACACATTGACATCATTGCGTCAATAATAAAGTAGAAATTATATTAATACAAAAAGATTTACACTTGAGTCTTGGGTAATTATATTAATTCAAAAAGATTTACACTTGGGTAATTATATTAATACAAAAAGATTTACACTCGGGAAATTATATCAATACAAAAACCACTCCAGTGGCAAGCCCAGGCTCCAAAAAACACACAGCACCAGAGAGGCTACCATAGTACCATAGAAATCCCTAGCCCCTTGACTAAGAGACTCCTCGAAAACTTGCCACCCTACCACCCCAGCACGAAAATCACCAAAAAAAGTGACCCTGGGAGCCTGACCACTCCTACGACCACTATAAGTAGAATCCCCTCATACTCACAATGGCTGCGAAGTATTCAAGCCATACCAGAGTCTCCTCTTTGTCCATTCCAATTGGCCACTGAAGAAAGTGTCTCCCATGAGCCGTCCAAAACCTGTGCCTTCCCAGTTGTTGCTCATTCATGTTTACCAGGAACGATTGCCTAGCTATGCCATCTTGTCCCTCCTACAGCTTCTCCAGGTCTCTCGGCCATGGGATACCAACCCCCAATTCTGCATAAATCAAAATGTCTATATCGTCTAACAAAATATCTAGAGTGAATACCTCCTGTAGAATCATCAGTGCATCCACCTTTGCCTCTCCTAGGTCCAACAAAGAAGCCAAAAAGCATGAGGAAATATCTGAATTTACCCTATATCTATCCTCAGATACCAAGAAGTCTTTACTAAGGACCATCTTCATTGCCTCAAGGAAGAATCAGTTTTGTTGTTTACAAATGTTCATCAGTCTGCCATCTCTGATATGGCCCAGAAAGGCGACCTGACGCTTATTGCAGTGGAGCCTTATGGGAGTCTCCATGCTATATTTTGAGCAAGCCAGCGAAGTGCCATTTTGCTAGAGACCTCCAGGATTTAAAGGAAGATCGTTAATGAACACATGCCTCAACTGACAGATGCATTTATTCGTTGTCTAGATTTTTTGTAGCGTCAATCTTCGGCTCGTGTAAGGATCGACCAACAACGAACTTGTTAGAACTATTTAATAAATAAAAAATTAATGCATAGGAAAAGTATTTTGCAGCCCACCAAATGAAATCAATATTAATATATAAATTTATAATAATATCATATTTTATATAATATAATTATAATTTATTATTATAGTATTATTATTATTTTTTTTTAAAGATAATGCGCCTAGTAAACTTTTTAACGTGACCGGCGACGCTGGTGCGACATG
Source organism: Cunninghamia lanceolata (assembly GCA_027924645.1). Taxonomy (NCBI): domain Eukaryota; kingdom Viridiplantae; phylum Streptophyta; class Pinopsida; order Cupressales; family Cupressaceae; genus Cunninghamia; species Cunninghamia lanceolata. Next base: position 7,440,995 of record BSBN01000249.1, read on the forward strand.
CCCTCCGGCTCCACGTGAATGCTTTTGCTCGGAGCAATGAACCGGTGAGGCCACAACTGGGGGACCTCATCCCCTAGGAAGAACACTTCAAACTCGCGAGCTCATTGGCCTAGCGAAGGTGTAAAGCCTTGCGAGCTCGTTGGCCCAGCGGGGGTTTGAACTCTGGTGGCCACCACTACAACCGAGTGACTTAACCACCGAACCATGCCATCATCGGCATTATTATTATATTATTATTATCATATATAATATAATATAATATAATTATTATATATATTATAATATGTAATAGCATATATTATATAATTATTATCATATATTATATTATTATCTGATAATAATATAATATATGATGTTAATCATATAATGTAATAATTATTATTATATAGTCAGACTTAGAATAAAATAAAGGGGCTCGGGGCCGGTAACTTAGAGCAAGGGGCCAGTAACTCGACGACAAGCAAGGGGATAAAAGAACAACTTAAGTTGGGGAAACTGGCTACACAGGTCAACGATGAATTAGAAGAATAAACCCTAAACACCTTAGACAAAAATAGCCACAGTGTTATTTAATATTGAAAATTTGATTCTTTGAAACATCTATGATCTGTATACATTGCAATTTGCCATTGAACTCATGTCAATTTCAAACCGTAATTACTTTTATAGTATTTAGTAAAATTTAACATCACCCTTCAAAAATATTGGGGAATTACATCGTACATGAACCTCTAACTAACCTCAAAGTTCCAAACAAAACTCCTATCCTTTGACCTTCAAATCTTGCTTTGATCCTCCAAAATCTTTTTGGTTCCTCTTTTCGACGACGCATAATGAATATTTCACTGTAGTCCATAATTATCCTATTAATAGGCAATGGGTCCGTTACAAATTTAATTATGTCCTCATTCACAATGACAGTCAATGATTCACTATAGAACCTTGCTTTATATGTACAAGAAACCACTAGGCATGGGTAACAATAAGGCCAGTAAAGGATAATTAAATTGATTTTCTCGAGGTCACTGGCAATTGAGTTGCAATACCAATTCCATGTGTCAATTTGAATTTCCAGTTTCTCATACATGCATGCATGTGTGGGAGATTCAACCCACCACCCATAATAGAATGCATCATTTGCAAATGTTAAAAGTGTCAATTCTTGACACGATTTATTCCACTTGATGAATGCTCATATTTCTTCATTCTAAGACATAAAAAGCAATAACATCCTGCATAGCCACACACAAACAAAATTTTCCATCATCTTATTACTATTCTACATTTGTGAACTGAGAACTCTATCACATAGTTAAATTCAAAATCATGAATGATAAAAAAATAAATACTTGGTAACTTACTTTCTTCACACAGCTACTGTAATGAAAGTCATTACTTTGAACTTTTACAGTCTATTGATTCTTGACCTATCTAAAACTTAGAAATGCAATATAAGGTTGAAGCAATAAAGACTATCATATATACATTACATGTACTTCCGTGACAAATGGGTAATAAATAACAAGCAACTCCATTTAATTGCCTTTGTTGTATTGTGGAAATTCGTATTGGCTAGAATCTATGCGGTTTGTCATGACTCAGTACTCACTTGTAATTAATGAACTTAATTGAGAATTATCTAATCTATGCGGTTAAGTGCGTTCAATCAAATCAATCGTACCACCACTGACCATTTGATGAACCCTAGAATGAAAGATGAACGGTTGTAGTTCAATTCCGGAAGGTAGATCTCCAACGCTGCACATTGCTAACAAAATCCTCCAGAATCAACTAGCAGCCGTTAGATATTATTAGATCAACAGTTGACAAATTGACATATATATAAAATATATAATATATTTATATTGAGTATTGTGCAAAGGTCAAGGTGGCAGCATGACAGAGCGCAAGTCCTCGACTATACAACTACAAATTTGGGAAATTAGGCGTGTCAGTACTTTTGCCCCAAATAGAACTATGTCGTCGATTTGCGATCATCTGACAATCAAAATCTAACAAAATATTTTCCAATTAATGACATCCATGCGGCAGAAGTGACCTCTGTCCTTTCGTAATAAATAAGGAATGTCTGAAAAGCACAATTAGACATTTTTGAGAAGGCAATTTATGCAGCTCAATTATGAATCGTACAACAGTACATGCCGCCAAAAATTTATGCAATTTATTGGGTTTGCAACCCTCGCAGACACATTATTCTGCATTTTCAATTTTTCACTAGTGTGCTTTGAGTTTGGAGGAGCTCTGGATTGTGTCTTCTATAGGTGTTGAACATGAGCTTTCACAACCAGGTTGGTTAATTTGTGCTCTTTCTTGCCCATTTCTTATAGTGACAAATTTGAATACTTTAAGTCAACTGGGTGGGAATTGGGAAGAACAATTATTTTTCATGAGTCCAGACTATTTGTTTACCCAAAATCTTTTGAAGATTTATTTGGCACCCTTAGCAGTTACATAAGCTTTTGTTTACTGGTTTCTCAAACAAGTAAAGATGAAGCTTTTGTTTATTGAGAATGATTTAGCTAAGGTGAAGGATACCGATCTAAGTCATATAGATTTCAACTTGGAGGATTTCTGGGCTCAATTAGAGCAAAACCCTAAGTCACCTATAGCCCAGAAAATCCTAACAAGCGAGTTAGCTCATGCTCAGGGTTTCCCACCTATTGTGCCATGTCCAAACCTAGTTGTTGCATGTGCAAAGAACTATTATCCTGATATTAAAGGGAAATTTCTAGAGCATGTTGGTTCTTCTTCTGTGCATAAACAATCAGGAACAAGAGAGCAAGGAACCTCCTAGGCTTCTAGAATTCAGAAAACTTCAACTGGTGTGGAGAAACCTCATCACAGAGTTGGTTCACAATCTGGTAGTGGTGGGGATGGAGAGCAGCCTGAAGATAATAGGAAACTAAAACTAAAAGGTGTAGGTGAATAGGATGGTCAGTTTGTATTCGTGAAACCACGAGCGGAGAAGAAGTTGGATGCCTTACAACAATTGCAGGCAGATCACATGACTTATGCTGTGTCTCCTTCATCTGGTAATGATTCTTCTATTTATCAACAGATTGCTGATGAAGGTACTTTTAGTTTTCGTTCCTTGTTTGAGAATCCAACTTCCCTCATATCAAATGAAATTCCCATGTAAGATACTCCTAATCAGCTAGAGAGAGTTGTCTTGGGTGCAAGTGAGAGCGGTACAGTTTTGTCTTCTCCTTCCTAGCTAAAGAAAGTTTTTGAGAAAAAGAGGAGATATCCCCCAACAACAGACATAAACATTGACGCTGTAACTACACCTAAGCCTAAGAAGGCTAAGAGGATGTCTCGGATTGTAACATATTCTTCTTTAGGGCATAGGATCTTGGAGATTGCAAACCCCATCGGGGATAAAAATGAAAATGAAGTCACAAAAGTGGATTTCAACATGACCAAGATTGACATGGGTCCTCCTACGGTGGAAGGTGATTTATATCATTTATAATTCTCTCAACGCATGCTAGCAAAGAGAGTTAAAGCTCAGCAACAGGAGAACGCAAAGTTGCAAGCCCAGGTGAATTCTTTGACATCTTTCATTCAATCTACTTTGAATATTACTTCTCAATCCTCCGATGCAACTCCGAGTGTTTCTATTGATGGAATGGATCCTATCATGTTGCAACAAATCAAGATATATCAAACTCTAGGTAAGGCCACTGAGCAATGGGTAGAGCGAGTTACCATTGATGGTTTGTTGTACATCGAGGAGGTCATGAAACTATATCCCCTCCTTTCTGATAAAAGGAAAGGGTTAATTGCAGAGTTACGAAATTTAAAGAGGGAAGACAGAAATCTGCTCACAGACTTTACAGAGATACAAGAAATGATGAAAATTAATACAAATATTCTTATAGCTAAGAAAGTTTTTAATGATCCAAATGAGTATGATTTTGCATCTTGGCTAGATGCACTAGAGTGGAAGAGGTCTGTGCTAGGGGATTTTAGTGGACAAATAAGAAGAATTTTGGCTCAACATTTCACTGCTATGGCTGATCTTAAAAACAATTGTACCATCTTAGATGTAGAGATTTCAGATGAAAGTGGAGAGAACTTACTTGATGTCAAGGAAGTAAAGGAAAATTTTAAGAAGAGGCTTACTGAAGAGCATGTTGCCACAGTTAATGGTGAATCGCTAGGGAAGCTTGGGCATATAGCATCGTATCTCACAACTTTCAGGCGTGGAATTAATGATGTCTACATGAGAGTAACAGATGCGGAGAGAATGATAGATAAGTGGAAAGTTTGGGCAAAGAACACCTGTACACCAAGTTCTAGGACTTTAAAACCCATAATTAGTAGGTTTAGGAGATACAAGGTGAAACTGAGAGCACAGGTAGACTTGACTGCTGCTGGTGAACAGGACAAGGAAAACGAAGCGACTTAGGAGGAAGACCAAACGACTGCCACGTGATGGCATTTCTTAGTTTTATGTTATTTCTTTAAACATGTTCTGAATTCTCTTATGGCAAAAGACTTATTATTATATATTTCAATATTTATATAATTTAGTGTTACTATATATTTCTGTTATTTTCAATATATGTATTATGAATGGAAGCTTGAGGAGTTGACTTTTGAAGTCGTAAAGTTTGTGTTATAGTGGATGAATCTGTATTCTTTTTATATATCCTTTTGAATTTTCTATTTTAAATAATTATCTATTAATTTTCGTTAATCAAAATTGTTGTTACTTGACACTTGTCTCTATTCCGGAGACTTTATGTAGAAAGATGGGTGTGTCAGAACTGCAGCCCGGAATGGAACTTCAATTGATGCCATTGATTCTGATGCCGTTGATTATGATACTGAATAAACTATAAATTCGCCAAGAAGATTAGACATTATAATATAGCATTTGATATTTTCGCCAACCAGATATGACTTTTCAAAAAATTGCCAGTACAATCGCCAAATATTCTATTTTATATTTTTGAATATCTATATAATTCACCACCTAATTTATTTTATATTTTTTAATATCTATATAATTCGCCACCCAATTTATTTTACTTTTTGGAATACAACTATAATTCGCCACCTAATTTATTATTATTTTTGGAATACAACTATAATTCGCCAAGGAAATTTAAAAAAAAAAAATTATATACAATTTGCTAGCAAAAAAGACAGTGTCAACAAATTTGAAAAAATTCACCAATGAAATTAATTTTTTTTTTTTTCCGAAATAGGCATAGATTCGCCAGCATTTTTTTGGCGTCAAGCTAGGATTCACCAGGATTTTATAGGTTTTTTTAGAGGGGGTTCCTTAAAGTTATCTCTAGAATCAATCATGGCCATTATATTCTCTTACACAGACTTGATGTTTATTTCCATGTGAGTGACTGTATAAATATTCAAGTTTTGTATGCTCCTTAACTTAAAACTCCTTTAGCTTGTTAGCCTTAACTTGATCCAACCTCTTTACTTCAACCTTGGCCTATAAGAGTAGAAAAATGAATGTCATTAGTCAACCCCATTTGATTATTAGGTTTACGATTAGAATGTTGAAATCAAAGGGTTTGAAATACATATTTTATTCAACCTTTATTTGGTAATAAAATGTGCACAAAAGTCAATAAAATGTGGGATTTTCAATTTTTAATCATGGTTCGAAAATAAAATTTGTGACCTAATGTTTTAAGGACCCCTAAAATCATGCGGAATGGTAAGGACAAATGGGTGAGTATTTGTGCACAAATAGAGGGTTCATTACATTTTTTGGTGGGCGTAGCACATGGGTATTGTAACCCTCCTTGCATGGGTATTGGTCCCCACTTCAAAATGACCACTTAAGGACCACTATCTACATAATGAGTCATCGGGTGTTTTACTACCCAGAACCCCAAACAAGCTATTAACTCACATATAGAGATGTCCTAAAATTTTCATGAAAATTCAATATACCATTTAATAACTTGAAAAATGCAAAGTTAAGATGCAAGGCTACGGTAGAAAAGAACAAATGCTTCTTTGCAAGCAATTTTTTTTAGATGTTGTAGTTGCAAGTGCCTTGGTACATATGTATGTAAAATGTAGAAGCATAGACAAGGCATGTGAATTGTTTGACAAAATGCCTCAAAGAAATTTAGTCTCATCGAAAGCCATGATTATAGGATATGTTCAACATAGGTTTGTTGAAAAATCCTCAGAAACTTTTAAGCAAATGCAACAAATAGGCAAGAAATTGGCCTCAAGGCTAATCACAAGAAAAATATGGGCATACTGATTGTCAAATTGTTTGCATTTAAATATGTTAACTAGCGAGCAACTTGGAGGCTATTGAGAGGTCAACATAGAGGTAGGTTGAAGACCTATGGACGGAGCAGACAATGCCTAAAGTTAGGTGTGCGACATTTAAATTGATTGCCATAAGTGAGTTTGCTCACTGAGGATCAAGAAGGTAGTTTTCTAGACTATAATGCATGCAAATTCATTGGGTGATTGACAAAAAGATTGGTAGAGATTGGTGTGTCACAATTAGTATGGCAGTCACCCTAACAATTAGTTTGGTTCAATGAAGCCTTTAAAATAATGAAAACCCTTGGTCGTAGTCTAAAATTTCATAGTTACATTTGGGAGGAAGGTCTAGAACATGTGGTGCTTTATGGTTGGTTAGTGCATAGTGGCTAAACCATTGAGGCTGGACTGCGGCGGCCATTATAGCTTATTGGTTGCAGGTGGAATTGAAACGCTCTATTTATTGTCAGCAAGTGGAATGATGAATAAAACGCTCTGTAAGCAAGATTTCACAATCTACCTATAACGCATGATCTCCTGCCGTTGTGGGTCGCAGACATTATGGCTTTGACTGGTTCATTGGCACTATGAATGTGTGGCATTTTGCTGTAAATGCCTGTGTGGGTCTCCTCATCCAATCAGAGATCTTTTTGTGCAGGAATTGTCCATTCGTGGAAGCCCAAATACAGTCTGAATTAGATAGCAGGAATTTGATTGAACTCATTGCATTTCCGAAGTTGCAAAGATGGTTTGTGGTGTCCTTGTTTTGCTGTACCATAGATTTGCAATATACCTAGTTGTTTTGTTTTGTTATTACTTAGTCTTCCTCTGCACTTCTGGAGTAGTGTATATGATGTCCCTGTTTTTTATCTATATAAGAAAAAACATATGATGTTCACTTTGTCTCCACCAATTATATCTTGTTGGTGGCAGGTGGAATGAATGGGAATCTGAAAAACAATTTTGTATGAAATCTTAACAAAACAATATTTTGTGATGCTTATGTATCTCTTGGTGAAAAGAAAGAAAATCATATGTTTCTTATAATAGTATACTATCATGTTATTTTTTCTTTTCTGTTTTCCCTGAAACTAAGGGTGAATATGATAATCATCAACTACTGTATGCCATGAATGACTGACTATGAGTTGCTGAAGAGAATCCAAGTAATTTTTTTTTTGGATCTGTAGGCTATTATAAGCTTAACTTTCTTTACAATGGTAGGCTTGAGTTTACCACAGTCCATGAAGTTATTGTAAGAGTACTTTTGGACTCAACTGTATATTATAAGAGTGTTTTTGGATTCAACTGTATATAATTTATGGTGAATCGATTATTTTGTTAGTGTCTGTTGTGTAGAAGATTCATTGTTGAGATTTTATTTTTTCGTGGTATTGTGCCTGCGGATTCTGAGCTTTGGTAAAATAAGGCCATTTGTATTTTGAGCCTCACAAGACAATTTCATCTCAGGCTCAGAGTTTTATGCTTGTACAGCTGTGGGTGGTGGAAGATAGTGTTGGAATATATGCTCCAACATAAATAAATGTAACAGTAAACTGTTGTGTGGGTAGACAGCTCACAGATAATGTGCTGTTAACTGTATGTTAGGTGTAGGTTTATGAGCAATTGCAGGGTAGTTTGTTAGTGCAGATCTGTTGCAGTTTTCAAAGGAAGATCACTTAGGATCTGCTGCTAGACTCAGTGAATTCTCTAAATGATCAAATAAGATTCACAAAATACAGAAATTTTCTGTTTGCTTCTAAGAAAGTTTTGTCATAGAAGTTTTTGGAAATGGAAGAACCACCAGATATTGACAGTGATAATGACTTTGCTGAAGATGAGGGACTTGTCCTATTTTAAAGAGGCCAACACTTTGAAGACAGGGAAGGATGCAATGGAGGATAGATAGATGTTCAAAAGTCTGAAATGCTTGTGGATTGGAGAAACTATACCTCATTGGAGTTTTGAAACATGCATGTGAGGATTGATGTCCAATAGTTCAGGGGAGATTCAAAATCTGGAAGTTCAGCATCATATCTTTATGAGGGTGATGAGACACTTCATGTGCGAATGGTGTCCAATGATGTTGGAAACCTGGATTACGGCTAGGAGACTATACCTGTAACAGGGAGCAGCTTGAAGAAGTCTTACTGGTCCAAGAACTGTTTTCAAAGAACAACTTCTGAATAATGTATTTTTTTTTTTTTATGTTGTTAGTCAGTTTAGTGTTGTAGCATTAAGAGGGGGTGTTGGAATATAGTCTCCAACATAAATAAATGTAACAGTAAACTGTTGTGCAGGTAGACAGCTCACAGATAATGTGCTATTAACTATAAGTTAGGTGTAGGTTTATAAACAATTGCAGGATAGTTTGTTAGTATAGAGGTTGGATAGTTCCAATATAACTCTATGTCTGTATCTGCATAAATAAACATATCTGTCAATAAAGAATGCAGAAATAAGATTTGTGAATTTATACACTTCTCTCTGTAGTGCTGCAATCTCTGTTTTCTATTTGATAGATCCATTGTTGAGTTTTTATAGCCTTTTTCTGTTTTGGGACTAGTTATGTTAAAGTTTTAATCGTAACTGCTATGCTTATAGTTTATAATTGTATTTGAATCTTCCAAATCTCCTGCCTGATCATTGAATGTCTGCACAAATTAATTTTTAAAAACACTGAAAAGTGAGGTGGAATAAATCAGAAGAAAGCAGGGGTGGAGGCTCGTTACAGGGGATTGAGGTGGCGACCATGGAGGAACATGCCGCAGAGATATGTACGAAATGGATTTGTTGATAAGGATTTCGAAACTTTCAAAAAATGGTACCTAATTGGCGGCAGGTGTAAAGCCAAATTCCACAACCTTTGCTAGCATCCTCCCTGCCTGTACCAAAATGGGAGCTTTCGAACAGGTTATGGACATCAATCAAAGCGTAAAGGAAAGGGGGATTTTTATCAGATGTTATAGTTGCAACTGCCTTGGCAGACATGTATGCAAAATGTGGAAGCATGGACAAGGCATGTGAACTATTTGATAGAATGCCTCAAAGAGATGTCATCTCATGGAATGCCATGATTGCAGGATATGCACATGATGGATTTGTTGACAAGGCTTTAGAAACTTTGAAGAAAATGCAATTGGTGGCAGATGTAAAGCCAAATTCCACAACCTTTTTAGGCATCCTCTTTGTCTGTTCTTCTGCCTGCTTGCTTGTGCAATACAAAAAAAAATTCTTGAAAGGTTGTTTTATTTATCTGAAGAGCATGTGTTTTTATTTTCATTGTTAGCTATCTAGCTTGCTATTTTATCTATCATTGGAACACTATTGCAGTGGAATAATAATTAAGATTCATTATACCTACACTCCTTAAAAAAATCTAGGTATATTGTTTTCAGTAACACATGGCTCTTTGTAGTTGAGCTTAGATGACTCTTCTTCAATTTGAATGGGAGAAGTTTGTCATCAAAATATTCGGGGGTTTGTCCATAGTTTCAAACATTTCAAGCTTCATGGGATCCACAATTTTACTAAGAAGTCAAATTTCTTATATGTATTCTCTCAATTACAAATTAACACCACCTAGCAAACCTCATTGAGAAGCTTTCCAAAAGCACCTAACCTGGTGATTGGAGTTTGAGTGCTTTGGAGTTTTAGTGCTTTGTTTGTATATATATTTTTAGAAGGCATATATGTTGATGTATTACTTGGGTAACCTTTCCAAGTTGAAGAGTTCAATTTTTTAAGATATTTTTATATATTATGAATTATGATTTTTACTATACATTTTTAATTGAGTTAATAGTAAAAACTTGCATATTTTAATTTCAAGGTTATTGGGTCTACTTAATAAAATTTTGATGCAATGTGTTTACACTTCACCATGTCTGTTCTTAAGTAAGGATTCATTCTCATTAAGATAGTTGTAAAGGAAAATAGCATTTCTTAAGCTTAATCTAGGTTAATCAAATCAAATGCATATAAATCAATATTAATTAACTTAGATTAAGTAATTGATTCAAAAATTCAAATAAAATTGACTAGCTCTCAGCTGTTGCACAAAGTATTTTAGTTGTTATGTAAGAAGAGTTAGTTGTTGTGCAAGAAGATTTAGTTGTTGTGCAAGAAGACTTAGTTGCTATGCAACCTCTTAGTTGTTGTGTAAGAAGATTTAGTTTTTGTGCAAGAGGACTTAGTTGTTGTGCAAGAAGATTTGTTTGCCATGCAAAAAGATTTAGTTATTGTGTAAGAACTAGTTGTTGCACAAGATTTAGTTGTGCGAGAGGACTTAGTTGTTGTGCAAGAAGATTTAGTTGTGCAAGAGAATTTAGTTGTTGTGTAATAGGACTTAGTTTTTGCACAACCTCTTAGTTGCTACCTAATAGATGTATTACAAATGTAATAAAAAATTAAAAAAATGTAATGCCTCAATTTCTCTTATCTTTAAGTCCATTTAATATTATTGTTAGAATCTACAAAATAGATGATATTCTAGAAACTAGTGCAAGAAATATAAACTATGAAACTACAAATACAAATGGTCAAAGATCAAAATAAAATTACAAAGTTAGAATCCAACAAGAGAAATGTAAATGCTCCAAAAAGTAAATAACATTAAGAAACCTCACAATAACATGAATAAATTTACAAGCTAGAGGAGGATACATATATATAGGCCTCTTGGATGCATGAATTAAGGAGATGATGTGTCTAAGACGTATGAGTTAAGTCTCAATTACTCCCAATGAAGAGGCGAGTTAATTTAGTCTAATTGAGATAGAGGTGGCCTCAACTAAATAGAGGTGGACTTAACTACTATTGAAATCAAGGATTGATGAGGTAGTGGTGGCACTTGTGTACCTCAAATCAAGGTGTACACATGTCATTATTAGCTACCTAGGAGAGAATAATTAAATATTCATATTATCTTAAGTAAACTTAATAAATAGGTGCAATATCACATTTAGGATAGAACGTATCCAAGGTGAATAAAATATTACATCAACACCCCCTCATAAGTGCAATGTAGGAGGAAAAATAAATGAGTCCTAACAGTTATGCCTAATGAGTACATAAAGATCTCTCATAAACAAGGAAAAGGAGAAAACCCATAGGAAAAAAAATCCCCCCATAAAAGAGAGAAAAGACCCTAAAAAAAGTAGAGAAAGAAAAGAAGGACTAAGTAGTCCCCTCGAAGATGAAGCCTCTTGCACCACCGATAAAGCTCATAGATGAAGATACTTTCTTTCTATAAAGGGTTGGGTGAAAATGCCGACAATCTACTCAAAATTCAGGGAGTATCAAAGATTGATGACTTATCCATGGATAAGATCTCGAATGTAGTGCATGTGAATCTCTATGTGTTTGGTCCATTGATGATGGACCAGGTTCTGTGAGATTTGGATGGCACTCTAGTTGTCACAAAATATGATTGATGGCTATCTAAATTGGATACCAAACTAAGTGAGAATATGTTGAAGCTAAATGGCCTTAGTGGTAGCATTAAAAACTCCTAATACTCAACCTCAGTAGAAGATAGAACAATAGTAGATTATATAGCAATAGTAGATTGCTTCTTCCTTGACCAACAAATAGTATCAAAACCAAGTGAGAATATATAACCCAAAGTGGACTTGCGATCGTGAGAATCATTTGTCCAATCTTAATCTATATACCCCATTAAGTCAGATCAATGCTTGCTACATAGTGAATCCAAAAAATGTGAGTACCCTCAATGTAATGGAGAATGCACTTGACTACCTTCCATTTTAGCTCATGGGGCTCCTACATACACTAAGAGACCATGCCCACAACATATGAAATATTAGGTCTTATGTGAGTCAAATAAATTAGGCTCTCAACAAGTTGTTGATACAAAGTACTATCAACTAAAGGTGAAGAGCAATTAGCCTCAAGTTTGACTATAGAAAGAAAGGGAGTCTGAAAAAACTTGCAGTTAGCCATGTGAAACCATTAGAGAAAAGCAAGAACATACTTGGGCTATGCAATGGTGATACCAAAAGTAGACTAAGATATCTTAATCCTAAGAAAGTAATGCAACAAGCCCAAGTTAGTCATCAAAAACCTATCATGAAGGCCAATTTTCACTAGACTGTAATAGATGAAGATGAACTCCCATGATCAATAGGTCATCAACATAGAGAACCAGAAAGGGGAGAGAATCACCCTTCTACATAATGTAGACATTTATATTTGAAAGGCAACAAGAAAACCCAAGAGTGAGAAGGAGGGAATCCATCATGGCATACCAAGCCTGGGGGGCTTGTTTTAGGCCATAGAGAGATTTCCTAAGTTTGCAAACCAAGGAAGAATCTTGCAAAAGAGCATGTGGATGCTCCATGTATATCTCCTCCTTAAGGTCTCCATGAAGAAATGCACTCTTCATGTCCATCTAGTGAACCTCCTAGTGATGTACTATAGTGCTAGCAAGTGTAAGTTGAATGGAATTTATCTTTACAATAGGTGCAAAGGTCTTAGAGTAATAAAAAAATAGGAACTTGGGGAAAACCTTTTGCAACCAATCATGCCTTATACTTACCATTAACTCATATGCTATGAATTTTGTTTGATAGTCCACTTGCATTGAACAAGCTTCCTTTCTTTAAGAAGGGGGACAAGATCCCAAGTGTGGTTCCTAATCAAGGAACTATACTCTTCCTACATGGTAGCATCCTACTCAGTAATGTCAAATGTCTCATAGAAAGATTATGGATTAGAGGGAGTAGCAACATTTGAAGATATGTGGAAGCCCTTAAAATTATGAATGTCTTTTTAGTGTTTGATGGATCCCCAACCTAATCACCTACAACCTTTAGTGTCTATCACAGCCCAATGTGGACCTGAGGTTAGAGCATTTGGAGAAGAATACTCAACCCTTGAAAGACAACTATGAGAGGGAGGAGATGAATCCTCAACATCACTCTCATCATTCAAAGTGGAGGAAGAAGAGTCCTCATCATCAAGAATCTATCTAGGTGGATCCGAATCCTCAGAAGAATTGCCATTTGGTTGGTCCCATAATAATGTGTCCTGCTTTTGGGACATATTAAGTTTTGCCTGAAATCACATATTTTTTAGAAAAAATAATGATTTAAGCCTAGAGGGGTTCCATATAAGGGGTTTTAATTGAAAGGGGTTAGATTAAACACCCTTGGATAGAACCAACTAAACTCAAATCAAACCCCCAACAGAGTCTCCTCCACACCTATCAAATTACTGACAAAAAACCAATTTTCCTTCACTTTTTCTAGAAAATGCCATTTTCTAAGTATGTAGCCCTTAGTATTAACTTTTCAAAAATTATAATATGTATTATGTTTTCTTTAGTATTATATTTTTAATATTTTATAACAAATGTAGGTCCATCACAAAAAAATAATGACCTTTATTCATGACACTAGAAAAAATAACATTGTTAGAAAAATCTCAAAAAAATACACTGCACTACACATAGATGTCTTTATTTGAATGAAAAAAAAAAAAATTAATTTTGATATATATGCTAAGAGAAATGTGCTACAAAATAATATAGGTTTGAAGTTTTTGTTAGTACTGACTCAAAAATTAATAATAAATAAAATATTTAATAAATAGTTACCAAAAAATATCCATGCACTAGAGAATGAAGTTAATGGTCTAATTCCAGTAAATCATGGAATTTTTTTAGTTGTAATGAAAGTTATGCATTATGGAATAATGCCACTCAATAAAAATAATACAAAAAATAAAAAATTGATTGAAAAATAAAAATAAAAATGATAGAAATGATCATTTTAACTTTTAAAAAAATCACAGCTTGAATGGTTATAGAAAATACCACAACTCATTAGTTTACATCATCCTTAATTTCTTGACCATTTGTTTCCTATAATTGACACAAATTAAAAAATGTTGAAAAATGTTGATTTTGAGCATCCCGCTTAGGGCAAAAAGTGGGACACACTATTGTGGGATCACCCATTTAGCCCAAGTGACTCCACTATGAATGTAGAAGGAGAAGTGTCAAGAGTGATACTCAATCCCTCCTTAAAGAGAACACTCCTCTATTTGAATAGCTCACATGTAGTAGGTTGGAGTAGCTGATAACCCTTAACACCATCAGGATAACCTACAAATATACAATGCTTACTCTGTATATCCATGGCCTTATATTTCTTGACATGAATCTGGGCCCATGTGTGATAACTAAAAACTTTAAAGTGCTTAACTATTGGTTTTTTACTGCACCAAGCTTTGAAAGGAGTAACTCCCTTCAAGGCTTAATGAGGAATGTGGTTTTGGATATAACAATCATAGTTAATGGCCTTCACCCAATACTAATATGCAAGAGATTTTGAGTGTACCATGCAATTTTCCATTTTCTTCAAAGACCTATTCTTTTGTTTTACTACACCATTCTACTAAGGACTATATGGAACTATGCACTACAAATTAATCCCCTCTTTGGTGCAAGACTACTCAAAATGATGGTGTTGGATTTAAGATAGACAACTGAGAGGGGGGGTGAATCAGTTATTACCAAACTTCTGTTCTTTATATACTTTAAAGCCTCTTCTATTTCAATAGCATATCAGAGATTCAAACATGAGGCATAATGCATGAATTTAAGAGCAGAAATAAATTCAACACATGCAACACAAAGATTTTTATGTGGAAAACCTGGTTAAGGGAAAAACCATGGGGTGACTAACCCAAGATTGTATTCTCTATTAAAAGAATAAGAAGAATGAAATGACACTTGCCAATTAGGGCTCACTGCCCGAGCACACTGCTCACAAGAGGCCCACTGCCTATAGGAGACACACTGTCTACAGAATAATATAAGTATTACATACTTGAATTGGAGATCAACATCTTCACTATGCTTGAGTCAGTTCCATTTAAGCTCAATACCTCTGCTTTGCTTTTCTTTCCTCTTCCTTACCACCTTCTCATCGCTACAAGGATACTTTTGAATGACTTCACAATTCTTATTTATATAAGACATCGACTTTGGAATGATCATCAAAGCTGGCATAACATACACTTATTTTATTATAGAGCAAATACAAAAATACAACTTGACTTATTACAAAAGCTTCAGGTGCACTACTATACTATCAGCTACCCATAGCTGGGATTTCAATCTTCTTGGTGGAACACACTAGGCTTTGCAAAACATCTTCAAGATCATCCGCAATATATGCAAGACATCCGGTCGGCCAAGATTAGGAAGAACATCATCACTGGAAGGTAAATCTTCAATTACGAGCTCTATCTTCAATGCAGACTGCCAACACGAACTGGACACATTCTAGAGACCCCCACAAGCTTGCTTGATTTACCAAGAACATCCACACCACTTCTGCTTATTGTAATCATTCACATCTTCATCTGAAACCTTAAGAATATAGTTGCTCATCTCTATCATATTAGAAAGATTGCTTGTGGACCTCCAAACCACGAACCAATTGAGTTGTCAATTCACATTATCCTTCCAAACATGCCACCAGATCCGCAGAACATGATGTTGTATTTTTGGATCTCACCGAACCTATTTGAGTCACTCTGTCACCTCTGAATAGTTGCTAGAACTGGTTTTACTCTGATGGCCATAACTCCTTCACAATTTCATGCAAACCTCTCAAATCTTGACTGGATCACCTTTAGACACATATCTACAAACCCTTTGATGCGCATTCTCTGCTCTTCATCTAGCTGGGATCTTCACTTCATAGAGCTTGACTATCTTCACTAATCTTCTCTGTTTTTGATAGGACTAATTTTCTCAATATCCTCAGCACACAACTCATCCAATCCTTGACATCAATGTAACAGGAGTATGTTGACATCAATGACAACACCAATTAGGCCCATACTTGCAACAATCTCCCCCTTTGTCATTGATGGCAACATATAATGTGAAAAACTATTTTAACCATCAAGACAAGAACTTCTCCTTACTGACTGACATAGCTCCCCTATTAGCAGCAACCATTCACATGTCTTCTCTTCCTTTACTGCTCTCCCTTTGATCATTAACCACTTTTATTTTTCACATGTCTTCTCTCCCCCTTTGACATCAATGGCAAAGGGCACATACTTGCAACCACTTCTCAATCTTCAGAGTTATATTGACTGCTCCCCCTGAGTAGCAGCCTCCTAACATCAATCCGAATCACAAGATATGACTGTGAGATCCACCAGATTGATGTACATCAGTGCACCTTAATTTAGAACCAGAGGGGTAATAACCCCTAACTTCTCCCTGAGATACTCAAAAGAGTCCTTAGGTAGAGATTTAATAAAAATGTTTGCAATTTGATCCTTTGAGGACACAAACTCCAATCTGACTTCATTCTTGTTCATCTGCTCTCTCAAAAAGTGAAACTTGATGGATATATGTTTTGTCTTTGAATGCAACACCAGATTTTTTGATATATTTATTGCACTTGAGTTATCATAGAAGATTGTGATAGGTTCCTCATACTCTACTTTGATATCTCTTAGCATTTGCTTCATCCACAATACTTGAGTGCAACTACCTACTGCTACAATATATTCTACTTCTGCAGTGGACAGAGATATTGCTTCTTGTTTCTTGCTCAGCCAAGAAACCAATCTTTTTCCCAAAAAGAATGCACCACCACTGGTACTCTTCCGGTCATCCACCTCCCCTGTCCAATCAGCATCTGTGTATGCATGAAGAGAGAAGTCATGATCCTTAGGATGCCATAATCCATACTCAACTATTCCCTTCAGATATCTGAGAATTCTCTTGATTGCCATGACATGAGACTCTCTAGGATCAGCTTGGAATCTGGCAACAAGACCAACAACATTCATAACATCAGGTCTAGTTTGATTAAGATAGAGCAGTCCTCCAATCATTGACCTATATTTTTTCTGATCAACTTTAGGGGATTCATCATCTTTACTTAGCTTACATCTGGTTGCCATGGGAGTATTCATTGCCTTTGAGTCTTCCATCCCAAATTTCTTCAACAACTCTTTCACATACTTGGTCTGTGATATGAATATTCCTTTCTTTGTTTGAGTGATTTGTAGACCCAAGAAGAAATTCATTTCCCCAAACATGGACATCTCAAATTCACTTTGCATTTGATTTGCAAAGGTCTTGCACATACTATCTTTCCCTCCAAAAATGATATCATCAACAAATACTTCAACAATCAAGATACTTTCATGATCAATCTTAAAATATAGATTACTGTCAGCAGTGCCTTTGTTGAAACCAATCTTCAAAAGATGTTTGTCCAATCTTTCATACTAGGCTCTTGTTTGAGTCCATACAATGCTTTCTTCAACTTGCAGACCATATCACCATGATCAGGCAATTGGAATCCATCAGGTTGCTTAATGTATACATCTTCTTCCAAATCACCATTAAGGAAGGCAGACTTGACATCCATCTGATATACTTTGAAATCCTTGAAGGCAGCAAAGGCAAGAAATAATCTGATTGCTTCAATTCTAGCCACCAGAGTAAAAGTTTCTTTAAAGTCAATTCCTTCTACTTGAGAATAACCCTTACAGACCAACCTGGCTTTGTTTCTTACTACTTCACCTTCTTCATTTAGTTTATTTCGAAAGACCCACTTAGTCCCAATCAAATTTTTGTCCTTAGGTCTGGGGACAAGATCCCAAGTGTTATTCTTTTCAATCTGAATCAATTCTTCCTCCATTGCTTTAGCCCAACTTTCATCATTGCAAGCTTCACTTATTGTTTTTGGTTCAATTTTTGAAATTAGACAGTACTTCACTGAATCTTGAGCAATATTTCTTCTTGTTTAGACACCTTTGCTTTTGTCTCCTATAATATGATCTTCAGAATAATTTAGTCTTACATACCTAGGAGTTTTGGGAATTTCTTGCACTTCCTATTCTTGGACAGGTTCATCCAAACCTGTCTCTTCTTCCTGTATTTCAGGATTCTCCGGATCAGTCTGAATCTGAACTATAGTTGGGGCTTGTTCTTCTTGGACCGAGACATCATTCTAATCATCTGCTTCATACTCATAAAACCTTGAGGGATTTTTCATGCCTTCATCAACCTTCACATTTGTACTTTCTACAGTCTTTCTCAATCTCTTGTTATAACACCGGTATGCTTTGCTTTGAGTGGAATATCCCAAGAATATTCCTTCATCACTTCTAGCATCAAACTTCCCAAGGTCTTCAACTCTTTTGATGTAGCATTTACTACCAAAGACTTTGAAATACTTTACAGTAGGAGTGATACCAAACCAAAGTTCATAAGGATTCTTACCAGTATTGCCTTTGATTTGTACTCGATTGAGAGTGTAGACAGCAGTGCTCACAACTTCTCTCTAATAGATTCGAGGAACATTTGCTTCCATCATCATGGTCCTAGAAGCTTCCTGGATGGTTCAGTTCTTTCTCTCCACTACTCCATTCTGCTGTGGAGTCCTCAGAGCAAATAATTGTCTCTTTATCCCATACTTCTCACAAAATGTTATGAACTCACCGGATGTCAATTCTACACCTCTATTAGACCTGAGGCATTTTATGTTTATGCCAATTTCATTTTCTACCATAGCTTTGAATATTTTGAACTTCTCAAGTGCTTCAGATTTCTCTTTTAAGAAGGTCACCCACATCATTTGGGAGTGGTCATCAATTAGCAACATAAAATACCTATCTCCTTGCAGACTCTTGACTCTTGCCAGACCACAGAGATCAATGTGCATCAAGTCTAACAATCCGATTGAAGATTGTTCCTTACTTTTGAATGTGACTCTTCCTTGCTTACCTAACTGACATTCTTTGCACAAACTGTTAGTAGGTTTCATCAGTCTTGGAAGATCTCTTACAGCCTGAGTGTTTCTTATCTTAATGATATTATCAAAATTCACATGGCACATTCTCCTATGCCACAACCAACTTTGATCAATTTGAACAAATAAGCAATTTTTGCCAGTACCACCTAATTGGAAGATGTTACCTTTTGTCTGTGTACCGGATGCAATCTCAGTTCCAGAGCTTTCAAAGATCTTGCATTTTCCATTTTTGAAATGGAGATCATAGCCTTTGTCCACCAATTGTCCAACACTGAGAAGATTATGCTTTAGACCTTCAACATACAGAACATCACTGGTTTTGTTCTTTCCATCAAAAGAGATGCTTCCTCTGCCTCTAATTCTGCCAGCAGAATTATCTCCAAACTTTACAACTCCACCTTCATATCTTTCCAAGCTTAAGGATTTACTCTTGTCGCCAGTCATATGGTGAGAGCATCCACTGTCAATAACCCATTCATCTTTTTCTTCAACTTGAGCAGCCAAAGCACTTTCTATCATCTTATGATTGGCAGATTCAATAGGCATTGGATCTTCTTCTTTGATGGCAATAAACACCCAGTCACTACCGGATTTGTTTCCTATCTCAGATTCATCATCTGTTACTCCATCATCATCTTCTTGAACATAGTAACACTTTTTTTGAAACCTTGATCTATTAGGGTTTAGCCTTGAAAACCTTTCTGAACATCTTGAGGCAAAATGACCAATCTTATTGCAGGCAAAGCATTTAAAAGGTAATTTTCCTTCATACTTACAGGATCCTCTTGTCAGTCTCTTTGCAATGAGGGCCTCAAGTTGTTGAGCTTCTAATTCATCTTTTTCCAGATCTTTTCTTGCTTTCTCATACCAAGTTGATTTTCTTGAGGAACTTTCTCTTGGATCATATCTTTGTTTGCCTTTTGTAGATGTACTAGCTTTTAATGCAGATTTAGTCTTGGGAAGTGCATCACCAAACTCAGCTAACTTGAATACAGATATCTCACCAACTAATTGATCCCTTGTGGTAGTTGTCAAAGATCTGATTTCCTCAATGACAACAACTTTGTGTTTATATGTAGGGGGTAAAGATCTAAGAACTTAGCAATGATTTCATCTTCATCTAGTACTCTACCGGCAGATCTGATGCCACAAACAAGCTCATTTAATTTTGTCATATAAGAAGTGATATTCTCATCTTCACTCATCTTTAAGTTTTCAAACTTTCCTTTCAGACTTTACAGCTTGGCACACTTAACATATTTGTCTCCTTCATATAGATTTTCAAGTTTTGTCCAAATTTCATAAGTAGTCTTCAATCCCATAACATTTGTCAGCTTTGAATCAAACAAGGCACTCAGTAGGGCTTCTTTAGCTCGAAGATTATTTTCTGCATCTCTAATTTCATCTATAGTTGTTGGGCCATTCCTTGGGGGAACATATTTAGTTGAGGTTATGTTCCAATACTAATATCCCATGCATTGTATATGACATTCCATGCAGCTTTTCTAGGCAGTGAAGTTTGATCCATCAAACCTTGGACTATCCTTCTTGTAGGTTGACATTCTGGATCTCCTCAAGTAGTTAAGCTTCTTCTAGAGGAACTTAGCTCTGATACCAATTGTTGGATTTAAGACAGACAACTGAGAGGGGGGGGTGAATCAGTTGTTACCAAACTTCTATTCTTTATATACTTTAAAGCTTCTTCTATTTCAATAGCATATCAGAGATTCAAACATGAGGCACAATGCATGAATTTAAGAGCAGAAACAAATTCAACACATGCAACACAAAGATTTTTACGTGGAAAACCTGGTTAAGGGAAAAACCACGGGTGACTAACCCAAGATTGTATTCTCTATTAAAAGAATAAGAAGAATGAAATGGCACTTGCCAATTAGGGCTCACTACCCAAGCACACTGCTCACAAGAGGCCCACTGCCTACAGGAGACACACTGTCTACAAAATAATATAATTATTACATACTTGAACTAGAGATCAACATCTTCACTATGCTTGAGTCAGTTCCATTTAAGCTGAATACCTCTGCTCTGCTTTTCTTTCCTCTTCCTTACCACTTTCTCATCGCTACAAGGATACTTTTGAATGACTTCGCAATTCTTATTTATACAAGACATTGACTTTGGAATGATCATCAAATTTAGCATAACATACACTTATTTTATTACAGAGCAAATACAAAAATACAACTTGAATTATTACAAAAGCTTCATGCGCACTACTATACTGTTGGCTACCCATAGCTGGGACTTCAATCTTCTTGGTGGAACATTCCAGGCTTCGCAAAACATCTTCAAGATCATCCGCAATATGTGCAAGACATCCAGTCGCCCAAGATTAGGAAGAACATCATCATTGGAAGGTAAATCTTCAATTACGAGCTCTATCTTCAACACGGACCACCAACATGAACCGGACACAATCTAGAGACCCCCACAAGCTTGCTTGAATCACCAAGAACATCCGCACCACTTCTACTTACTGTAATCATTTGCATCTTTATCCAGAACCTTAAGAATACAGTTGCTCATCTCTGTCATATTAGAAAGATTGCTTGTGGACCTCCAAACCATGAGCCAATTGAGTTGTCAATTCACATTATCCTTCCAAACATGCCACCAGATCTACAGAACATGATGTTGTATTTCTAGATCTCACCGGACCTATTTGAGTCACTTTGTCACCTCTAAACAGTTGCCAGAACTAGTTTTACTCTTATGACCATAACTCCTTCACAATTTCATGCAGACCTCTCAAATCTTGACTGGATCACCTTCAGACACGTATCTACAAACCCTTTGATGCGCATTCTCTAGTCTTCATCTAGCTAGGATCTTCACTTCATAGAGCTTGACTATCTTCACTGATCTTCTCTGTTTCTGATAGGACTAATTTTCTCAATATCCTTAGCACACAACTCATCCAATCCTTGACATCAATGCAACAGGAGTATGTTGACATCAATGGCAACACCAGTTAGGCCCATACTTGCAACAGATGGTTCACATACTCACTGCCATTTTCTATGTGCAAAACCCTAACGACTTTCCCTAACTATTTCTTTGCAAAGAATATGAAGTCTTGAAAGGACTCAAAGAACTTAAATTTTTGTTAGAGAAAGTACATCAAAGTATACCTAGAAAGGTTATCGATGAATGCCAAAACATATCTAGCCCTACTAAAGGAAGGATGTGGAAATGATCCAACCAAATCACTATGAACTAACTCTTGTATTTGTGAAGCTCTCCATGCCTTGCCTTTGTCAAACTTATCTTTAGGATGCTTACTAATGATGCAACCTTAGAAAATACTGTCAGAAAAGTGTACAAAAGGCAACCTGATAACCAAGATTTTCTAGCTGAGCTACTACAAGTAGCTGTAGTTAAGATGGTCAAATTGCTCATGCCAAAACTTATTCTGTCATTAGAATGAGTGAATAGAATAGTTGAAAGAGGATCATAATTAAAGTGAGAAAAGAGATAAATTCAAGATTGATTAGCTACTCTCCCCATTGCAACTATATAACTATTACACATCTCATTAATAACCACTGAATTGGGAGTGAACTCAACTCACGTACCTAAACTCATGTGAGTTATTTGATAAACTGATATGAGATTAGTTGAAAATGGGGGCACATAGAGAACATCTTAAAATTTCTCTCCCCCCATATCATCTTAGCCTCTCCCACATGCCTCAATAGGATTTTAGTCACCCATCAAAATAGTCAGCATAATATAAGGCTCCAAAGATGTGAAATCATCCTAAGATGAAGCCATGTGGTGCGAAGCACTCAAATCAAGAACCCAAGTGGATGGTGGAGATGCAACTACTATAAGCACCTTGCCATTTCCTTCTCCCTTTCTATTATCTTTTGCCTTAGTAGACCTCTCATGTGAAGAACTCTGTTTCATTGACTTAGGAGCACTAGTGTTATTTTTGTCCAGAATAACTGTCAAGTGATCAATCTTTTTCTTCCCGAACTTATGCTCATCATGACCAAGCCTTTTACAATAGGCACATTTGACATTTGCTTTAGACTTATTTCCTTTTGAAGAAGAGGTCTCCAAGGTTTCTTTAGAAGCAACAAGCTTTTGATCCTTTTTCTCCTTGTTATGGTTGTTTTTCTATTTCTTATCCTTATTGTCTGATCCTTTTTGTTCATTTGTGTCTTGGTTCATAACTAAGGTATGTGACTTAGAGGATTTTAGAGTACCCATCTAAGTGAGCTTATTCTATTCCCTGATGAGAGACAAAAAAGTCATCTAGAGATGGCACAGTGAATTGAATTGTTAAGGCAATCTTTGTGGCATGAAAGGTAGAAAGAATGATGGAATAGTTTGAACCAAGTTTAGAGAGAATACTAAGGACTAATTTTTCATCTTTCTTTTCATTTCCACTTATTTTAATTGCAATCTCAATGATTTAAACTTAGTGAAGAAGTCTTGACTAGTGTCAAAATTGCTTGGGCTCAAACTAATGAGCTCATCTCCAATTGATGACCTCTCATGGAATCTTGAGCCCCAAATAAATTGGTCAAATTAGTCTAAATCTCATTAGGAATATTCATGGATTAAATGTGAAAGAGAAGATCAAAAGATATAGACAAACATAATTCTCCATAAACCTCCTCACATTTATTAAGCCATTTTATTTTTGTTGCATCTTTGGTAGACTTAGCATCTATACCCATCATTATTTTGAATAATTTTTTCCTTATTGAAATTAACATTTTAGGTTTCCATTCAAAATAATTATATGGAGTGAGAAAAGGTACCGAGTCTTGTGCTATAGCACATAAAAAGAAATGAAGCAAGAAAGCAAAAAATTAAGAGAACACAAGACAACCCCCTATTATTAGTTGTTAAAATGATCCCCAACAAAAATGATTTGACACTTTATAATTAGTGCGAGTACAATCTGTACTAGCAATAAATGCAAATTGGACTTGATTTTAATGCTTTACAAATTCTTAAAATATGTTATTTTTTTGAAAGTACAACTTTGAAATAAATTTAAACAAAACTAACAACACCACTATGAAATACACAAAAAATAATACACTTTAAAAAAAACTACACTTGAAAAGGTGCTCATATGTACTAGAACGAAGCCTGAGAAGGTTCCAAAATGAGAATTGTGTAGTATCACCTACGAGAATCTATAAATTCTTGACAAACTATACATTAAAATTAAAAAATACCCGCACCACCACAAAGAGCACAAAATAATATCCTAAAAATAAAAAATTGCTAGAAAAATGGAGCTCATATATCCTGGAATGGAGTCTTTGAAGATGGACTACCAAAACCAAAACTACAACCATGAAGGGACCTAGATTGGAGGGAAGAAATTATGATGTCATACTAGCATCATTTTGATATCAATAATAGAATATTTAAAATTTATCAAAATATTCGTTATCTTTGAAATATTCCTAAATTGTCATCGAATTCGCTTGAAACCACCTTTGTATGTTGAAACTACAAATTTTTTAACAAAATTACCTTATTCATAAGAGCAACCATTTTTGGGGGTGGATGGTGGTTTTGGTCCATGGGAGGCAGAGAGGAGGAGGTGCTATTGCCAATGGATTAGAGGACATAGTAGAACTATCGTTGCTAGTGTTAGTTGGTGGCTACCACCTTGATGGCGGGGATAAATGATCACTGCTATTGGTGGTCTCATCTATTTGTGGTGGCAGGGTTACTAGTGATGGAGAGGCCAAAATTTGTGCTACTCGAACAATGATGCAACCAACCATTTTTTAAATGATTTTTTGAATAGTAGCCAATTGTGCAATATGGTACAATCGTATGACCTACTCAACATTGTTTTACCCCAAATGCTCCCAATGCCAAATTTGACAAAAATTATATCAAAATGGGGTTTTTTTGAAACTTTTAGATGCAATGGTAGGGTCCATTTGGCTTGAAAATGCCCCCAAAAGAAGTAGTTCACCTGATGCCATGATCAAACCCTTGTTTTCAAACTAGATTCTTAATGTCATGTCCTCTTACTAATTTAATAGAAAATTATTAGATCTAAAAAAAAAAAAAATTAAAGCAAATTTTTATAATTTTATGTTTTTTCCACATTAGCTAGTTAAGCATTTTCTTTGACAATTTTTTTGAAAATAAATTGAAAAATCCACACCAAAACAAATGGAAACTTATATTTCATGTAAAATAATTCCCACAACATCACAAAATACTTAAATGATCCAACTATAACAGATTTGGATCAATTACAAAAGTTGGGGCTAAACCCTCACCAAAAACTACAAAGATTTCTTTGGAAAATAGCCCAACATATGACATAAATGCATAAAACTAAGATGATGATTACACAACACTACAATACACTGAAATAACCTATTATAACTACTACAAAAAACTTGCAAATTGATGCAACAAACCCACAAATCTCAAATCTCAAATCTCCACACCCTACTCACACCAAAAATTGCATAAAAAACTTTGTAAATAGCTAAATCTGCACTCCTTGAAGCTTTGTTACAATTCCTGTATGAAATTTCCCTTATATATCATAGGGGTTTCATCCTACCATCCTTGAAATAACTAAATTTCCATCCAATGATCTCCCACAGCCAAGAGTTTTTGTTCTAGGATGGTTCTATGAACACTGTTCAACAAAAGAAATTGATTAAATTGACAAAAGATCCCATTGAAGGAAAATATGACATAAATACACAAAGTGGGTCCAAAAATCCCAACACCTTGCTTTGGAAGGATAAACATCAATGAAAAATAATTAGTTATCATCTTATCACAATTGCCAAACAATTTGTTTTATTCCTACTTTTCCGCTTTTTTCCCATCCCGCAATTTCCCAAGTTTAGCTAGCTTTTTATGAGTATAAGAATGCAAGATAATTTATTAATTATTCTATAAAAGTCATCTTTATCCTCTCTAGAAATCCACACCCCAAAATAGATAAAAAATATTAATGAATTGATATTTATCTTGATTTTCCATTGACTTTTCCACCTTTCCAATTTCTAATTAAATAATAATTAAATACTTATTCCAATTTTCTTCAGCTTATTCCATTACAAATGAAAATTGGATTAATTAATTATTTAATGGAAAATTAATTAGAAAGGGGACATGACACTTAAACTCTGATTTTGGTGAAACAAAATCCAATCTTGACTTTCTTGAGCCTCCCATATGCTACAAAATAGATAAAAATGCTTCCAAGATTATCAAAAAGTTGCAAACACCTAGGAACTAGAAAATAGAAATGTAAAGCTAAGAGTTAATATTTTCCCATCAAACCATCATGATTCTCTAGATGATCTAAGGATTCAAGAGAAGAACATACTATTGCAAGTATGCACCTAATTGGTGTTCTCATTGATGTCAACATACTCCTGTTGCATTAATGATAAGGATTGGATGAGCTGTGTGCTGAGGATATTGAGAAAATTAGTCTCAATTAGGAATAGTGAAGGTCAGTGATGATAGTAAGGTAAAAGTCCAAGATAGGATGAGTATCAGAGGATATGGTTTAAAGGGTTTGTGGATATGTGTCTTAAGGTGGTCCAGTAGAGATTTTAGAGGTCCGCATGAAGATCTGAAGAAGTTGTGGCCATTCAAGTAAAACCGGTTCTGGCAGATGTTCAGTGGTGATAGAGTGTTACAGATAGGTCCGGTGAGATCCGGAATTATATTGTCCTAGTCTGCAGATTTGAGGGAGTGTTGAGGAAGTCTTTGTGGAGTGTCCAATAGATTGGTTCATGGTTTGAAGGTCTGCAAGCATCTATTCCTTTATGACAGTAATGACAGACTGTGTTCTTGAGGTTCCAGATGAAGAGGAGATGGATTTCAGTAAGCAGATGAAGTGTGGATGTTCTTGATGATTTATGCAAGCTTGTGGAGGTCTTTGGATCGTGTCTAGTTCATGTTGGTGATCCACATTGGAGTTGGAGCTTGCAATTGAAGATTAACTTTCGGATGATAGTGTTCTTCTGAAGATTGGCCGACCGGATGAGTTACACATCCTGCGGATGTTCTTGTTGATGTTTGCTGACTTAGATGATCATTCCTAAGTTGATGTCTTGTATAAATAAGGGATTGTGAAGTCATTTCAAAGTTGTCCTTGTTGAGATGAGTGTGTGGTAGCAAGAAGAAGAGAGAAAGGCAGAGCAAAAGTATTGGGCTTAAATGGAACTGATTCAAGCATGGTGAAGATGCTATTTTCCAGTTTAAGTAGGTGATACTTATTTCTTTTGTAGACAGTGTGTCTCTTGTAGGCAGTGAGCCTCTTGTGAGTAGTGTGCTCGGGTAGGGAGCCCTAATTGGCATGTGCCATTTGTCCTTTCTATTCTTCTAACAGAGAATACAATCTTGGGTTAATCACCCCGTGGTTTTTCCCTTAACTGGGTTTTCCACATCAAAATCTTGGTGTCTTATGTATTAATGTGTTTCTACTTTTGATTTAAGTACATTATGTTTCATGATTACTATACTGCTAATCACTAAGAGGATTTAAGTGTGTAATTGGGAGAAAGTTTTGTACAACTGATTCACCCCCCCCTCTCAGTTGTGTGCCCTAAGTCTAACACATACTAGGTTTTAGGAAAACACACATGTAAAGTGATTCACTCCCCCTAATCTCTCAAAAAATAGAAACTAAAAGATCTACCCTACCACTAAAGATCTGATACCATGTTAGAATCTACAAAATATATGATAACCCAGAAACTAGTGTAGGGAATAGAAACTATGAAATTGCAAATAGAAATAACCAAAGATCAAAATAGCATTACAAAGTTAGAAACCAACGAGAGAAATCCAAATGCTTCAAAAAATAAAATAGCATTAAGAAAGATCTCAATAGTATGAATTAAATAGAAACTATGTGTTGAATGCAAAGAATACTAAGAGGAGGGGGGTGAATCAGTATTCTTAAAACCTTTTCATTTACACATTCATTAATCCACTTACCAAATTCAATAACATGAAAGCAAAGTAATCATGAGAAGAGCAGCCACAAATTCATAACACATAGACACCAGGATTTTACGTGGAAAACCCAAAAAGGAAAAAACCACGGTGAGTGTTATCTCACAATACATTATGATAGCAATACCAAATTACATGAAGGATCACTGCCTTAGGGCTCACTGCCCAAGGACTCACTGTCCAAGAAGTGCTCACTGCAAAAAGGCTCACTGCCAGAAATATAGAAGAGAAGATAGAAGAAGGATTGGCTCACTGCCAAGAGAGGACTGCTACAGGTGCATCTACAAAATGCTAAAATGTAGTACCAATATGCTCAGTATACAGATTTAAAGGACTTCATACTGTCTACCCTGCTTTACTGCTTTGCTTTACATATACTCTTGTTTTCTACCCTTATTATCCTTTTCTGCTCTGCAAACTACCTTAGATTATACACATATCAAATTCACACATTATCCACACATGTCCACTCATCCAACACTGAAATCCATTGAATATATATATATATATCTACTATAAGATTCATCTCTCAATCAGGTCGGCAACCCAAACATGAAATGTGTATACAAGTGTTGTACCTTGTCGGCTTAATCTTGTGCTCAAACAGGAATGCAGACCCAAACAAACATACAATAGTCTTCATATAGGTTAGCGTCAATCATTCAACTGCTTGAATTAATTCTTCAAACAATGTATCTTCTCCGCATATAGATCTAGCTTGCCTATTGGCCTATCCCTTAAGAACACACTTGACTAATTCAACTGTCACATCATAAATTTCACTGTGGACCATAGGAGACTAAGATTCATAAATAACATTCATCATTGTCCTTTTGACATGCCTTTAGATCTGTAGGACATAATAGTCCTTTATAGCAAAATGTGGATCTTGGAACTATTGCTCTGTCATAGTGAAATACTGTCAAACTGAAAGCCGATACTGGAGAACTTGTAGAATATGATCTGTTGAGCTTCAGAAGCTATAACTCTAGATTTAGGTAGTCATGGTATGTATATTTTCTGCCTCAGAACTGCAAGACAAAATATGCCACAGGGGAGGAATGCAGACACTTTTTCTCTGGTACTGTGCACTGTTCCTGACTTAACTCTGTTCACTCGAACTTAGCTATTTCACCATATGACTTCTGGAGGAAGTCAGGACTTGAACACTAGAACAAGTGATCACTAGGGAGCTATGAAAAACATACCTAAACTCATACAAATGTCTTTAACTGTGGAGGCATACCATCTCAAACGCTGTTACTTGGTATATTGTACACTACCCATACTTAGTCATTTATTCTTCCAGAGTAAGGTCTCTTTGCCATGCCGGTAGAAACCCTTTGTCTTGTTTCCATCAATGACAAAAATCAACATTCATCAGAGTAGTATCTCTTGCCAACAATCTCCCCCTTTGGCATTGATGGCAACACTTAGTGAAAAATGGTCATCTGCTCCCCCTTACTATATACACTCTGGTTTTCTTCTCCCCCTTAGGTGTTTGCCCATTTTTCACTGGTTTTCTTCTCCCCCTTTGACATCAATGGCAAAGGTGTATGTGTAGATATAAAAAATTGAATCAAAATTACAAGATTGTCAAATTCTTCAACATATTTATAGGTACAATTTTTCAAATCAGTTAGTTGCATGTGAAAGGATATCATTGTACACAGTCTTTAATTGTGTTAACTCTCCAACCCAACTATTTTTAGCACTGTTCAAAACTTGGATGTTCCCATTTACTTGGAATACCAGATCTTCTGCCTTTTGTACACTGATAGGAAGGTCAGTTATTTCCTGAACCCTTAAGGCTTCTACAGCTAGACTTGTCATGAATTCAATTTTGGGACTTATCATCCTTTTCAACTGGCACATTCTGTTATTCATTTCTTCCTATCTACTGAGTAGATTACTTATGTTGTTTTGAGTATTTACAACTTGTATTTCCATGCTGTTGATAGACTCAATTGCTAGATCAAAGGTCTTAGAAATATTTGTTAGTTCAAGCTCCATGCTTTTGACCTTTTCTTCTATTTCCTTAGTGGTCTCAAGCCATGAGAAACAAAATTTATATATATCACAGGCTTCCTTGATTGCATTCTCCATATTCTTGATATTGTTTTCTAATAGAATTCTGTCATTGTCCAACTTGGTTTTTAACTCTACTAATCTTTTGTCTTCAAATTCTTTTCTAATCTTAATGTCAGGAGACTTTTCAAAGGATTCAAAATGAGTACTTACATAATTTATTAGACCTTTGAGCTGATTAGTTGATGATACTGATGTATCTCTCAAGTATGAGGGTATCAACTTCTCCAGAATATTGGATGTTTAATCAATGAGTTCATTGTCTTGTATATGTGTTTACATCATTTCTTCCTAAGCCTTAGCTTGCACAATTGATATCAATTTGAATTTCTGCACTGGCGATATAGAGTCCAGATTTATTGGTCCTTGTAGAAACTCAGGTAAATCTAAGATTTGTGTTCTTTGTTGCTTTTCCAAAAATTTTCTAGCATAGTCAGTTTGGACTTGATTTGCAACAATGTCTCTTGCCACTTGTTCTTCACTAAGTGTAGCTTTCTTTCTTTTCTTCTCTTTTGCTGCCTTTTCTTTCTCTACTTCAGTTGTGGCTCCTACAATGGATGAGGTCCTTGTTCTTTTTCTGGGGCTAGATGCTGGTTTTTTCATTTTAGATCTCTCATCCTTCCTTTCTGGAGTATATGATGTCAATTCTACCAAAGCACTTATGGGCTTTGAGTCTCCTGTTTTGGTTTTTGCCTTACTTTTTAGTTCATCTGATGTTTTCTCTGATTGCTTATGTTCCATAGACATTCTGGAGGGTAATTCTTTGAATCTCCCAAGTATGTCTTCTTTAAGATCTTTTGGTTTGCTCAGTAGTACATTGGGTAATTCAGTCAGAACATCTTCTACAACTTCATACTCTAATGCAGGGACCCATACAATTCTTGGTTCCACAGCTTCCATGAAGCATTTTTCTTTGTCTACCATGAATACAATGTCTTTTTCGTACTTCATTACTATATTTTCAGGTATCTAAACTCTACATAACATTTTCTTTTAAAAATTCTTGAAATATCCCTATAAGATTTCATTTTGCTTTTCTATTTTTCCCAAATTCTACTAGTGATTTCTTATTTGAGTGGCTATTGGTGTGTGATCGAGCTAGACAATGTTTCCCAAGCCAGGTAGTTCTCTCAGGAAGTAGAAGAGTTGACAAGTGATTAGTGTTTCATATTTGAAAGGATGGTTAGTCTCTTTTGTTCTTTTCAAGTTTTCCATTAGTTCACTCTAGAGCAATTCACATAAGTCATAATCTGTATTATTTTTGATCATGTCATATGTTGTGTATATAGTTGGTGCAGACACAAAATTTTCCCTATTGGAAAAGTATATTTTGTATCCAATAATCATTGATGTAAACCTGACAACCGGATCATTAATATCATTCACGGTGAGGGCATTCTTATCAAATTTGGCTCTTGTTAGCTGCATTACCACATCATTTTTTATTTTCTTTAAACCTGGAGTTCTTCCAGTGGAACTCATACCAATTACCACATTGATAGCTTCTTTTGTTATCTTGTACAGTTCATCAAGCCACAGAAACTCATCATGAACTCTGCTTAGAATATACCTAACCCAGATATCATTTGGGATCATAGGAAAATCTAACCATGTGTCTAATCTCTTTTCTCCTAGAAATTTATATTCGTCTTTCAACACGACATCAATAGTGGTCAGTTCATCCAAGTACAATTTTCCTAGATTCATGTGATCATATTCATCTAGATTGATGTGAATATATGCCCTAACATCTTCCATTAGCATGACTCCATGTGGAGTGTCTGAGAAAGCCCCAATAGGATCACTTTTCTGTGAATTGATGAAATGTTTCTTGAACTTGGGCCGAGGCTTTTCAGTTATCTCAATTACTTGAGGAGTAACCATTTTCCCTAGAATAATTCAAACTTCACAATAGGGTTTTCAAGCTTTAAATACCTCTTTTGTTGAAATAGGGTTTCTTTCTCGTGAGATCACTTTGAGCTGTTTTGAATTTCTGGAAATCTTTGATGTCGCTTAGGATTTTCACTTTAGTTCGCCTTAGATACTTGAAAGCTTAAATACAAAGTGATTTTTCCTTTGGATGAAACCCTCTTAATCATCACTTGCAAAAACCTAATTGTCATAAATGTTATCTTTCAAAACACTGTCAAACGCTTCTCTGTCTAGCACAGTCGATTAAGAGTGCTTCGCAATGTTCTGCACCTAAACCTTTTCTTCCAGAAATACTTTCAAAATATTTGTTACCTGAAGAATCACATCATATCTTCATGCTGGATTCCAGCACTAATTATCTGGCTAGGGGATTAGGATTTTCAATACTGCTCCTCTTGAGGCAGAGCTCCTAATTTACTTCCCGGAGAAAGTATCCGCACTAGAAGCTGGTGTGGATCCCTGCTTGATCTCAATCACATCTTTCTTGATCCAAATCTTGCCCATCTCATTCTTGGTTTCAACCAGATCAACCCTGTTTTTACCTTAATCTTCTTTCTCCTTTGTTTTCCTCTTCTATATAGGATAGTTTCTTTTCTCATTCTTGCTTCTACAGAATCTTGCCATATGTTAAAGCTTATTGCATTTGTAGCATACCACATTCATCTGTCCCTGATTTCTTCCATTTAATGGATTCATTCTTGATCTGCATTAGTTAGCCATATGTCCAAATCTATTGCATGCAAAGCACTTTCCATTGAAGGATTGAGTATTCCTTCCATAGTTAAAACCATTCCTAACCAGACTTCTGCATTCATTTGATCTATGACCAATTTTCTTGCAATTGAAACATTGACTAGAGAATGATGGAACATTTTGATTCATTCTACTCCTACACTGAGTGGCCTTATGACCAAACTTATTGCAATTAAAACAAAGGCCATTGAAAGATGGGTACCTTTGAGCATTTGGTTGCCTGACCAGAGGTCTTTTAGGTCTTCTTTTCTGATTCTGAAACTGGTTGCCTTTGTTTTTCTTAAACTTAGTGTTTGCTTGGCCTAATTTAGAACTTTCTCCTTTTTCAAATCCTAAGCCTTGCTTGTCATCTAGACTCTTTTGACTTTCAATCAGTTCCTCAAGCTTTGCAGAGCTTATTTTGAACTTTTCTTCATAGCTCTTAGCCTTCTCTAAATCTGATTTCAGGCTCACAACTTCTTTTTCAAGTTTAGCACATTCTTCTAACTTGCTTTTTACCAACAAATTTAGATCTTCTTCTGCTTTAGCTCTTTCTACAACTTCCACTTTCAAATCATCCAAGGTTTCATTATTTGATATCAATTATTCACTAACCTCCTTGTATTTTTCTTTGAACTTTTTG
The DNA here is from genome assembly GCA_027924645.1 of Cunninghamia lanceolata. Taxonomy (NCBI): domain Eukaryota; kingdom Viridiplantae; phylum Streptophyta; class Pinopsida; order Cupressales; family Cupressaceae; genus Cunninghamia; species Cunninghamia lanceolata. The sequence goes on from BSBN01000249.1 coordinate 7,474,505, forward strand.
ACTTGTTCTTTTACCTTTAGAGTGCATTCATCAACTTCTTGTATGTTATCCTTCAGATCCCTGATTTGAGCTTCAGATTTTTCAATATCTTCAAGATCATCTTGTAATTCATCATTGCTTTCATATGAGGCTTCAGAAGTAGTGAAATATCTTCTAGCTGCCATGTGTACACCTTCCTAGATCTTCCTCAAGCTGTTAAGCTTCTTCCAAGGAACCTTGCTCTGATACCAATTGTTGAATGCAAAGAATACTGAGAGGGGGGGTGAATCAGTATTCTTAAAACCTTTTCATTTACACATTCATTAATCTACTTACCAAATTCAATAAAATGAAAGCAAAGTAAACATGAGAAGAGTAGCCACAAATTCATAACACATAGACACCAGGATTTTACGTGGAAAACCCAAAAAGGGAAAAACCATGGTGAGTGTTAGCTCACAATATATTATGATAGCAATACTGAATTACATGAAGGCTCACTACCTTAGGGCTCACTGCCCAAGGACTCACTGTCCAAGAAGTGCCCACTGCAAAAAGGCTCACTACTAGAAATACAGAAGAGAAGATAGAAGAAGGATTGGCTCACTGCCAAGAGAGGACTGCTACAGGTGCATCTACAAAATGATGAAATGCAATATCAATATGCTTAGTATACAAATTCAAATGACTTCATACTGTCTTCCCTACTTTACTGCTCTGCTTTACATATACTCCTGTTTTCTGCCCTTATTATCCTTTTCTGCTCTGCAAACTACCTTAGATTATACACATATCGAATTCACACATTATCCACACATGTCCACTCATCCAACATTGAAATCCATTGAATATATATCTGCAATAAGATTCATCTCTCAATCAGGTCAGCAACCCATACATGAAACATGTATACAAGTGTTGTACCTTGTTGGCATAATCTTGTGATCAAACAGGAATGTGGACCCAAAAAAACATACAATAGTCTTCATATAGGTTGACATCAATCATTCAACTGCTTGAATTAATTCTTCAAATAATGTATCTTCTCTGCATATAGATCTAGCTTGCTTGTCAGCCTATCCCTTAAGAACACACTTGACTAATTCAACGGTCACATCATAACTTTCACTGCGGACCATAGGAGACTGTAAGATTCATAAATACCATTCATCATTATTATCTTGACATACTTTTAGATCTGCAAGACATAATAGTCTTTTATAGCAAAATGCAGATCTTGGAACTCTTGCTCTGTCACAGTTAAATACTGTCAAACTGGAAGCTGATACTGGAGAACTTGTAGAATATGATCTATTGAGCTTCAAAAGCTATAACTCTGGATTTAGGTAGTCATAGTATGTATATTTTCTGCCTCAGAACTGCAAGAAAAAATATGCCACAATGGAGGAGTGCGGACCCTTTTTCTCTAGTATTGTGCAATGTTCCTGACTTAACTCTATTCACCCGGACTTAGCTATTTCACCATATGACTTCCAGAGGAAGTCAGGACTTGAACATGATCAATAGGGAATGATGAACAACATACCTAAACTACATACACATGTCTTTAACTGTAGAGGCATACCATCTCAAACACTGTTACTTGGTATATTGTACACTACCCATATTTAGTCATTTATTCTTCTGGAGGAAGGTCTCTTTGCCATGCCGGTAGAAACCCTTTGCCTTGTTGCCATCAATGACAACAATCAACATTCATCAGAGCAGTGTCTCTTGCCAACACTATGCAATTGCATATAGAAATGAGCAAACATCAGAATAACATTACAAAGTTAGAAACTAATGAGAGAAATGCAAATGCTCCAAAAAGTAAAATAGCATTAAGAAAGCTCACAATAGCATGAATGATTTTACAAGCTAGAGGAGAATACATACATACATATATAAACCTCTTGGATGCATGAATCAAGGAGATGACAAGTCCAAGAGGAATGAGTTAACTCTTAATCACTCCCAATCAAGAGGTGAGTTAAATTAGTCCAATTGAGACAGAGGTGGCCTTGACTAAACAGAGGTGACACCTAACTACTATCAATTAATAATTGATGAGGTAGTGGTGGTACTTGTGTACCTCAAGTTAAGGTGTATAGATGTCATTATTAACAACCTAGGAAAGAATAATTAAATATTCATATTGTCCTAAATAAACTTAATGAATAGGTGCAATATCACACTTAGGATAGAACACATCGAAGGTGAATAAAATGTTACACCAACAATTAAAAGATTACTACCTTATAGATGTATCCATGCACACAAAAAGCATATCAATGATATGGGTATGTGCATGGAAATGGGGGACAAAAAGGGGGTCAAAAGTGACCAGTTTTTTATTTGAAATCAGTAAAAACTGATATTGGATGAGAAATTGAAGATAGGCGCACTTGAAATTAGAAGATGTGATAAGAACAAGATGAGTATTGCTCAAAATCTAGTTTCTAAACTACTATTTTTTTCTAAAAATGGTGGAGATTAAGAGGTTCAAATAGGGGGCGCACACAAAGTGCTCCTATTTTTGTTAGAAAAACATAACATATCATTTCATGTGCTCCCCCTAAAATGTTGACTTTTTTAAAGTATTTCACAAATTGCTTCAATGAAAAATTAGCTAATGTCATGTAGTTTATGTCTAATTTTTTTATGCATATATGATGTTTTATGAATTTCCAAAGTGGAGACATCCTGAAAAACAAAAATTTGAGTGTGCTCCACCCTAAATTTTTGAAAACTAATCAAAAATCATTTTTTTCCAATGTGTATAGAATAGAGTCTAGAATCTAAAAATGTAATTTTTTAAAAATTTTGATCAATGCGTAAAAAATGACACAAAAAATACTAGACATAGGTTTTATGAAAAAAGAACACATTAGCAAAATAAATTCAAGATGGAAACCTTAATGTTATCAGATGTTTGAAAAAATACAAGGTTAGAAATATAATAAAAAAATTGAAGTCATCCTAGCATTTTTTTCGTATTGACATTGAAAAACATGTAAACTTGATGGAGAGAATGCTTGGGATTTGGTTGATTTTCTAAGTTTTGTTGAAAACATGTCCTTGGCATTCAAAAGGTAGGTCCAACGCTTTGGGTTGGATGCCCAAGGCAAATTCAACCCTAATGCAGGAGCATCCTTGGTTCAAGAAAAATCTTGCATCAACCAAAAACATTTGCATTTTAGTTGGTTTGCATTTCAGTTTGTTTCTTTTTAGTTTCCAATTTAGTACAGTCAGTAGCAGTTTCTGTATTTTGGTTTGCATTCTATTGTAGTTGCATTTCAGACCCTACAGAGCTGGACTTAGCATTTAGACTCATTCATGCACATCATATCCAAAACTCAGATCATTTGAATCAATTATCAAAGAGTTATCACTATGAGAAGATCAACTATTTTCTCAGAGCAGAGCATCCTGATAGTCTCAGATAATCAGCTAAAGGAGAAGACCTGCGGAGCATTTCATGACTTACAAAGTTAAAAGACACATCATCCAATGTTGTTTGGTTTGTGGCCAACCTTCCTTGAGATCCACACATCATCCCATTCATTTGTAGAGGAATTCTATTCCTTTAGGTCCAATCTATTCGTGTACACACGTTACAACTCTTCATTGAAGTTTGTGATGTTCCTTGGCTGATGCAGAGGAATCATATGTTCTGGAGATGATATATAATGATGTAATAGGTACCTAGGAAAGTAGTTAACATAGATTTGGATATTTAGCATAGTTTACAAGTCTGATAGTCTGAATTCTTTGCGAAGGAGCTTTAAAGCCATATCTTGTGCATATTCTATAATCAGGCCTGTGAGCCCTAATTGTAAGCCCACATGTTGCTGACCAATTTGTATTTGGATTCTATGATATATTGAATGACTGAATCTACATTTACTTTATACCTTTGATTTGTTTCCATTGTGTTTACTCTTACTGCACGGTCTGGACTATTCTCTTTAAGGACCCTCCTAACCGTGCTTGCACCAAGTGGTATCAGAGCGAAAGTTTGAAACTTTCAGAGCGAATTGAGTGAAGTTGGCGAAGGAATTTTGTAAGATCTTGTTGTGAACAGATCGCTGAATCCAAGGCAGGTTACTTGTGTTGTAACTGATCGCCGATTTGTGAGGTAGTTGTCACCTTGTAGCGCAAGTGCCAAATTTGAGGCAGTTACACTTGATCCTAGGAAGAATACCGTCAAGGAGAATCCCTGTTGTTGGAACAATGGTTGGTAGAATGGATGAGATGATGGAGATGATGAAAACCATGCGAGTTCACTTGGATTCTATTGAAAAAGATAGGAGAAGATGACTTACACCTAGACCTAATGTTGAAAGGGATGATGATGAAGAATTTCAATCCACTGATCAAAATGAAGTAACCTTAGGAGGTGAAGAAGAAGAAGAATCAGATCAAGTCAAGATGTTGTGAGCTATTTCAAAGATTGGGAAAATACCTAGAGTTGATGTATCGAATTACACTGGCAATTTGAACCCTGAAGAATTGATTGACTAGATAAATGACATGGAAGAATACTTTGAGTATGAAGAAATTGAAGATCCAGAGAAGGTGAAATTTGCAAAGACAAAGTTGAAAGGACATGCTACTATATGGTGGAAAGAAGTTCAGTTGGATAGAAACAAAAGAGAAAAAGAAAAGATTACAAAATGGGACAGGATGGTGACAAAATTGAAGAATCAGTTTATACCTACTGACTATGAGTTGGAACTGTTGAAGAGATTGCAAAACCCAAAACAAAAGGAGAAATTTGTGAAGGAGTATACTGAAGAATTTCATAAGATGATCATAAGGATAGGACATAGTGAAACAAGCAAGGAGAAAGTGGCTAGATACATCAATGGACTGAGATTGAACATTCAAGTAGAACTAAGTTTGGTAAGGATGACAACACTGGAAGAAACATATTAGTTTTCCCTAAAGGTTGAAGAGAAGTTGAATAAGAGGCATGATCAAAGATAGAGAGGTAGAAAATTTTCTAGAGGAGAAATATCATATGTAGAGCAGAACAGACAAGAGAACACATTCAAGGAGGACAAAGATAACAATGCATACCAAAGAGATGACATAACTTTCTACTGCAGAGGAAACCATAGTTGATACCGGAGTAATGGATACAGAAGAGAAGGAAGAGGACTAGATAGGAGAATGTTTAGAGGAACCTATTTTAAGTGTGGAGGTGAAGGACATAGAGCATTTGAATGTAATCAAGGGAGTACAAGCAAGATGATAGAGAATAGTGGAAGAGAAGCCTATATGGAAGAAGAACCTGTTGGATCACCTAGTTTAGTTGGTAAACCTGAGAAAGGAGAATCACTTGTGATGAGGAGAGCACTATTTCAAGAAGAAACAAATGAGGAACCACTGCAGAGGAAAAGTTTGTTCAGAACCAGATGCAAATCAGGAAGTAAATGTTGTAAAGTTGTAATTGATAGTGGTAGTTCTGATAACTTAGTTTTAGAGGAGATGGTGACTAGGCTGAAGTTGGAAAGATCTAAACACCCTAAGCCCTATCAAATAGCGTGGATTTATGATGATCATAAGGTACTAGTGAGTGAACAATGTTTGGTGAAATTTCATATTGGATCTTATCATGATGAAGTATTGTGTGATATTATGCCTATGAATGTAAGTCATATTTTGTTGGGTAGACCTTGGCAATATGATAGAAAAGCTATACATGATGGGAGAAAGAATACATACACTATAATATCAAATGGAAAGAGGATTACTTTGATTCCTTTAGAAGATGACCCTAAGAGTGAAGTATGTGGAAATGCTAGAATCTGTTTGGTAGATGGAAGAAAAGTTCTGGATGGTTTGAGACATGAGCATATGTGTTATGCTTTGATCCCTAAGAATCCAAAAAAATTGAAGAAGGAAACTGAAGAATCACAATCAGAGGAGATAACTAAATTGCTAACAGAGTATGAAGACATCATATTAGACAATGTACCTGAAGGATTGCCACCAATTAGGAGTATCAGTCATCACATGGACCTTATACCTGGAGCTAGTTTACCTAACAAAGTAGCACACAAAATGACATTGGCAAAGAATGAAGAACTGAATAGATAGATACAAGTGTTGTTGAGGAAAGGTTTGATTAGTGAAAGTTTGAGTCTTTGTGCAGTACCTGCAGTGTTAGCATTGAAGAAGGATGGAGAATGGAGAATGTGTATAGACTCTAGAGCAATCAACAAGATCACAGTTAAGTATAGATTTCCTTTACCTAGGATGGATGACATTATGGATTGTATGAGTGGAGCAAAATATTTCACAAAGATAGATTTGAGGAGTGGATACCATCAAATTAGAATCAAGAAGGAGATGAATGGAAGATTACTTTCAAGACAAATGAAGGACTGTATGAGTGGTTAATGATGCCTTTTGGATTGACAAATGCACTGAGTACTTTCATGAGATTGATGAATGAAGTTTTGAAGAAATTCTTGGGTAAGTTTGTTATTGTATATTTAGATGACATTTTAATTTTAGGTAATACAAAGGAAGAACATTTGTGGCACCTGAGACAAGTATTGCAAAGACTAAGAGAAGAGAAGTTGCTGATAAACATCAATAAATGTAGTTTCATGAAGGAAGAATTAGTATACATGGGATGTGTAATTTCTGCAGAAGGATGGACCCTGAGCAAGTGAGAGCAATTGTTGAATGGCCTACACCGGAGAGCATTGGAGAAGTTAGATCATTTCATGGATTGGCTAGTTTCTACCAGAAGTTCATCAGAAATTTTAGTTTAGTTTCCAACCCTATGATAGAGACAATGAGAGGTGAGAGAAAAGACTTTAAGTGGACATTAGGAGCAGATAAAAGTTTTGAATTGTTGAAGCAGAAAGTGATAGAGCAACCTGTTTTGGCATTACCAAATTTCAATAAGGTATTTCAAGTAGATTGTGATGCAAGTGGGAATGCAATAGAAGCAGTGTTAAGTCAAGAAGGTAGACTTGTAGCATATTTCAATGAGAAGTTGAATGATGCAAGGAAAAGATATTCTATTTATGATAAGGAGTTCTATGCCATAATACAAGCCTTGAAGAAGTGGAGACATTATTTGTTGCCTAAGGAGTTTGTGTTGTATACAGATCATCAAGCTTTGCAATATTTGAATAGTCAAGGAAAGTTGAATCAGAGACATATGAGATGGGTAGAATTCATATAGAGTTATACTTTTGTATTGAAGCATAGGAGTGGCAAATCAAACAAAGTTACAGATGCATTGAGCAGGAGAAGGAACTTGCTGACAGAGATGAGAGTGGAAGTGTTAGGATTTGATGAATTGAAGAACATGTATGAAGAAGATATTGATTTTCTAGAACCTTGGAAAGCATGTAAGGAACCTATTGTGATAGATAGAAGTGGTTGGACTATTTCATTCAGGAAGATATGTTGTGCAGAGGAAACTAATTGTGCATACCTAGGAGTTCAATGAGAGACAATTTGTTCAAGGAGAAGCACAGTGGTGTATTGGAAGGACATTTTGACATTGATAAGACAGTGGCCTTGATAAGTGAAAATTACTTTTGGCCTTAGATACGTAAGGATGTTAGGAAATTTGTGCAGATTTGTAGAGTTTTCCAAGTTGCAAAAGGGAGTAGTCAGAATATTGGATTGTATAAACCTTTGACAGTATCGAACAGACCTTGGGAAGACATAAGTATGGATTTTGTAATGGGATTTCTGAAGACACAAAGAGGACATCATTTAATATTTGTAGTGGTGGACAGATTTTCAAAGATGGCACATTTCATACCTTATAAGAAGACAACTAATGCAGTGCATGTAGATGACCTATTTTTCAAGGAGATTGTGAGATTGTATGGGTTACTTAAGCATAATTTTAGATAGAGAGACCATATTTCTTGGATACTTTTGGAAGACACTTTGGAAGAAGATGAAGATAGATTTGAAGTTCAATTCAACATTTCACCCACAGACTGATGGACAGACAGAGGTAGTGAATAGGATTTTGGGAAACTTGTTGAGATGTTTGGTTGGCGAAAAGATAAGAAGTTGGGATTTTATTCTTTCACAAGAAGAATTTGCATACAATAATTTAGTGAATAGGAGTATCGAAAGAACACATTTTGAGATTGTTACTTGAGTAAACCCTAGAGGAGTTGCCAAATTAAGAGATATCAGTACCGAGGAAAAGAGAAGTGCAGAAGCAGTAGAATTTGTAGAACATATGGAGACAGTGCATGATCAGGTGAAGAATCATTTGGGAGAGATGAACAGTAAGTATAAGGAACAAGCAGATGAGAAGAGAAGACATAAGGAATTTGAAGTTGGTGATGAAGTGATGGTGTACTTAAGAAAAGAAAGATTTCCAATTGGAACATATAACAAGTTGAAGATGAAGAAGTTTGGACCATGTAGGATACTCAGAAAGTTTCATTCAGGAAATGCATATGAAGTAGAGTTACCAGAGACATTGGGTATTTCACCTATTTTCAACATTGTAGACCTATATCAGTATCATGAAGCAGAGTTCAGTGACAACATTAAAGAAGACTTGAAGAAGCAGTTACCACAGCAAGCACCAGAGCAGATTGAGGACATCTTGGACAACAGAGTTGGACGCAGCACTAGAGGAAGACAATACAAAGAATATCTTGTGAAGTGGAAAGGCAGACCAAAAGAAGACTCATCTTGGATTTCTTAGGTTGAGGTGGACCATCTTGGTTTTTGTCTAGCCCTAACAAAGTGAGAGACTCACTTTTTCAATAACCCCTGATGTCTGATGCAGGAGCATCCCTGGTTCAAGAGCAATCTTGCATCAACCAAAAACATTTGCATTTCAGTTGGTTTGATTTTAGTTTGTTTCTTTTCAGTTTCCCATTGAGTACAGTTAGTTCAGTCAATAGTAGTTTCTATATTTTGGTCCACATTCTATCGCAGTTGCATTTTAGACTTTGCAGAGATGGACTTAGCATTTAGACTCATTCATGCACATCATATACAAAACTTAGATCATTTGGATCAGTTACCGGAGAGTTATCACTATTAGAAGATTAACTATTTTCTCAGAGCAGAGCATCCTGACAGTCTCAGATAATCAGCTAAAGGAGAAGATCTGCGGAGCATTTCATGACTTGTGAAGTTAAAAGACACATCATCCAATATTGTTTGGTTCATGGCCAATCTTCCTTAAGATCTGCACATCATCCCATTAATCTGTGGAGGAATTATATTCCTTTAGGTCCGACCTATCTGTGTACACACGTTACAGCTCTTCATTGAAGTTTGTGATCTTCCTTGGCCGATGTGGAGGAATCATATGTTCCGGAGATGATATATAATGATGTAATAGATACCTAAGAAAGCAGTTAATAGAGATTTGGATAGTTAGCATAGTTTACAAGTCTGATAGTTTGAATTCTTTACAAAGGAGCTTCAAAGCCATATCTTGTGTATATTCTGTAATTAGGCCTATGAACCCTAATTGTAAGCCTACATGTTTCCATCCAATTTGTATTTGGATTCTATGATATACTGAATGACTGAATCTGCATTTGCTTTATACCTTTGAGTTCTTTCCATTGTGTTTACTCTTGCTGCACAGTCTAGACTGTTCTTTTTGAGGACCCTCCTAACCATGATTGCACCAAACCCTTAGGGTTGGAATTTGCCAAAGTAGGGGAAAACACGCTTGGTTTATAATGTGAGCATGTTATAACGCGCTCATGTTTTGGACCAGTTAAAATCGTTTGGATGATTAGTTAAAATGCTTTAGAAAATTTATGTCACCCCTCCATCTTATTTCACTCTAGAGTAGCCTCATGTCTAGGAAGAGACAACTATTATATTATTAGGTGATGATGAGGACGAATATATCTCTATGTCCCTCTCTCTTGTCCTCTCTAGATATCTCTATCTATTGGGTATATGCACAAAGGTTTGGGACCAAAAAGTTTCCACTTAGCTTTTTGGCCCCATGCAAGGGAAAATATGAGTGCGTTATAATGTGCTCGCGTTATAGTTTGTTAAAAAGTGAAAAATAAAAACCAAAAATAGTGAGCTGCAGCCCATTGTGCATTTTGGCAAGCAAAAACTAGTATTTAGAGCACGAGTGCGTTAGAAGGAGGAATCAAGCAAATTCTAAGTGGAATCAATGTTTTCACCATTCCACCTCACCAATCCCACTCCTGAGGATGTCATGAACAAAATGTAGAGGGTGTAGCAGCTGAACAAGGTAGGTTTTGATTGATTTTTGTGAATTTGAAAAGAATTTTTTACTTTTTCAATGTTTGATTGGTTTTTTATATTGAATTTATAGTCAATGAGGTAGCACAAAACATAAATCCAACAGAGGAGGGTCAAAACAACACCGAAAACCCTTAAAACCCCCCACCTTCACGTCCTTACCATGAAAGAGATACACAGGAAAACTATTTAGGGAAAATAGAAGAAAACAAAAAACATCTTCAAACCCTAATTGAAACGTTAAATAGTCCAAGTGTAAGCACTGATCGTAGGAGAGCCCTTGCCAAGTCATTAGAGATGATTGTTTCTCACACTGAATTGATGACAAACCAAACAACTGAATGGAATGAATATAGGGAGAGGTGTCAGAAATACTATGCTAACAAATTGTCTTACCAACAAGTGAAGGACAAAAAAATTATAAAATTTGCATTATGTTCACATTTTATCAATCCTAAAATTGGCCAAACATTAGAAAAGACTTGCAAATGCTTCCTGATTCATTGGTGTAGGAACGGAGATATATCCCAAAACTTTTGGGATAGATGGTACATGGTCTTTGATGAGCGCCCATGTAATAACAATGAGGTGCCACAATATTTCTTGAGGAAACTCCATTGTGAGTTTGTCCTCAAGGAGATTCCTAATTATTTCAACATTTGAGAGTTCCAAGGCAAAGGTGGTGGCTCTACCCAAGATAGAGAGAGGGCACAATGAGACCAAAACCATGTACCTAGACCCTTGATGAGGCCAACACATGTCTCACTCCCTTTGACTTTGAAGGAGAGTGTTGAGGTGGAGACACTGCATTCATTGAGTTCTCTGACGTAGTCTCTAGCACAACACGATGATGATCTCACCCAGGCCAATGAGGGTGAGAGAAGAAGACATCATTTGTCCCCACATATTTGCAATTCATGTGGGAACTTATGCAATTATGGGATGCATGACTCTCGGCAGGATGCTGTGATGCAGGGGCAACAGCCAGTGATGGACACATCCATATTGGATGATCTTGTTCTCACAGATGATGTCTTACAACATACGTTTGGTATTTACTCCCAGGTAATTTTTTACAAGGTTCATCTTGATTTAATATATTTATATTTGAAATTTGTAACTAATTTTATATGATTATCTATATTATAAGTCGAAATTAATATATGTAATTGTCTGCGCAATGAAATTCCAGGGTCAGAGTCTTCATCCTGCCTTTGTTAACCGTCTAGTGGTGGGTTATGAGAGGAGGCCGAGTCAACAGATATGTAATTTATCACATGATCATAAATATAGTACATATATCAATGGTAATCTTATTTAGTGACAATTTGATAATTTCAACAGGGAGCTTCACCAACACCTCCATGATTTCCTTGGTCCCTTGGATGCAGAACCACTTTTACAGAGGTAAATTCAACCATTTGTAATCATTATGAATTTAAACAATGTTATGTATCTATTTTGGTCAAATAACCTCGAACTTTATTTTTATATGTTGAATATGGAGACTCCTCCTCTTCGTTAGTCAGCAGAGGCAGGCATTGATGTAGTTGTGTTGTCTTCAAATCCTTTGACCGAGGTATGAGCCAGTAACATGTAAATGTCATTTTGTATTTCTTGTTTTATCTCATGTCATTTGATGTACATAAATGATATTTGTGTTTAGTCAATTTTTCTTCTTGATGCTTCTCATAGGAGGTCACAACTCCAACCCGTCCAGCTATGAACGAAGAGAGAGAAAATATGATCGAGAGGGATCATCAACTAGCGGTAAGTGATCGATTATATATGTGATGTTATATATTTCATGTTTTCTATATTAATGTGCATATTGTTTGATTGTATTAACTAGTGGAGCTACAAAAATCTCTATTGAGAAGGTCTAGTCAATGGGAGAGAGAGGATGAGTCACTGATTGGCTCTCCATCTTCATGGCCAAGCAAGGGCCTCTGATTATTTCATAGCAGTTCATAGGAAACTAGATTTTGGGATATTTTTTTGTATACCTAGATGGCTTTGTATACATACTTTTGTATGTTACTGATGTATATCTTTGTATATGCCTGTATGGCTTTGTTTGTACATGCCTATATGGCTTTATATATAGACTAGACGTTATGTATATGATAGTTTACATTAAATATTTAATATGATGATCAATTATCATTATAGGAATTTGGTTTTACATGTGCCAATTGCATTTGCTTGAAAGTTTATAAATCATTTTCAAATAATCCATTTTGTGCATATCTTGCAATCATTGCATTCCATGAGACTGTGCATTTCTTTGAGGCATCATCTCAAATAGTTCACACACCTTGTCTATGTTTCCACACTTTGAATACATGTCTACAAGGGTAGCTGCAAATACATGTGACAAAATTCCTATGTCCTTTATGCTTTGATGGCTATCCACACCTTATTCCCCAGATCCCATTTTGGCATAGGCAAGGAGGATGTTGGATAAGGTTGTGCAATTTGGTTTTAGACGTGCCAATTCCATTTGGTTGAAAGTTTCTTTTGTGCATTTGGTTGAAAGTTTCTAAAGCCTTATGAAAAATCCATTTTGTGCATATCTTTCAATCATTGCATTCCATGAGACAACATTTCTTTGAGGCATCATGTGTCAAATAGTTCACGTGCCTTGTATATGTTTCCACACTTTGCATACATGTCTTGCAGGGTAGTTGCAACTACAACATTTGACAACATTCATATATCCTTCATGTTTTGATGGATGTCAATACTGTGTTCCAAAGATACCATTTTGGCATAGGCAAGGAGGATGTTGGCTTAGGTTTTGGAATTTGGCTTTACACTCGCCAATTGCATTTGCTTGAAAGTTTCTAAAGCCTTATCAAAAAATCCATTTTGTTCATATCTTACAATCATTGCATTCCATGAGATGACATTTCTTTGAGGCATCATGCCAAACAGTTCACGTGCCTTGTCTATGCTTCCACACTTTGCATACATGTCTTTGAGGGCAGTTCCAACTACAACATCTAACAAAATTCCCATATCTTTTATGCTTTGATGGATGTCCATATTGTGTTCCAAAGATCCCATTTTGGCATAGGCAAGGAGCATACTAGATAAGGTTGTGGAATTTGGATTTACACCCACCAAAATTGTATTTTATTGAAAGTTTATAAATCCTTATCAAAAAAATCTTTTTTTTGCATATCTTGCAATCATTGCATTCCATGAGATGGCATTTCATTGAGGCATCATGTCAAATAATTTACGTACCTTTTCTATGCTTCCACACTTTGCATACATGTCTACTAGGGCAGTTGCAACTACAAGATTTGACAAAATTCCCATATCCTTTATGCTTTGATGGATGTCCATACCATGTTCCAAAGATCCCATGTTGGCATATGAAGGGAGGATGTTGGCCAAGGTTGTGGAATTTGGATTTACACCTCTCAATTGCATTTGCATGAAAGTTTCTAAAGCCTTATTAACAAATCCATTTTGTGCATATCTTGCAATTATTGGATTCCATGAGATGACATCTCTTTGAGGCGTTTTGTCAAATAGTTCTTGTGCCTTGTCTATGCTTCCACACTTTGCATACATGTCTACTAGGGTAGTTGCAACTACAACAGATCTGACAAAATTCCCATATCCTTTATGGTTTGATGGATGTCCACACATTATTCCAAAGATCCCATTTTGTCAAAGGTAGGGAGGATGTTGGCTAAGGTTGTGGAATTTGGATTTACACTCGCCAATTGAATTTTATTGAAAGTTTCTAAAGCCTTATGAACAAATCCATTTTGTGCATATATTGCAATTATTGCATTCCATGAGATGGCATCTCTTTGAGGTGTTGTATCAAACAGTTCAGGTGCCTTGTCTATGCTTCCACACTTTGCATACATGTCTACTAGGGTAGTTGCAACTACAACATATCTGAAAAAATTCCCATATCCTTTATGCTTTGATGCATGTCCATACAGTGTTTCAAAGATCCCATTTTTGGCATAGGTAGGGAGGCTGTTGGTTAAGGTTGTGGAATTTGGATTTACACCTGCCAATTGTCTTTTCTTGAAAGTTTCTAAATCCTTATCAACAAATCCATTTTGTGCATATCTTGCAATTATTTCATTCCATGAGATGGCATCTCTTTGAGGCGTTCTGTCAAACAATTCACATGCCTTGTCTATGCTTCGACACTTTACATACATGTCTACTATGGTAGTTTAAACTACAACATCTAAAAAAATTCCCATATCCTTTATGCTTTGAATTATAAGATTAGTTAGAATTACAAGTTTGGTGAAGAATATAATATTCATGAGTAAATTGTAAATCTTAAGAATTTTATGGATTTCTTTTTGGGAAGTATACTTGTAACTTGAATTGAATTTGTAACACATTAGGTAAGGTATGCAATGCATTTGGATTTTGATCCCTTAGTATTATAATTTTTTTATCAACCAATATTGTCCATATTGGGGTGCAAAGACAACCTTTATTCTCAAAAGAATTTTCTAGAAAGTTAATATGAATTGTTTCCTAGACAATTGAATCCAAGAAACAATAGTTGAATTGTGAATATTGAAGCTAACTTTTATTTGGCTAACAAATAAATAAATTGTGAACCTATTTGCAACAACTTATAATATGGTTTTCATATAATTAATTTTTGTATATAAATTATTAGTTAAACTTTACACTTTATGTTAAGAAAAATATGGAATATGAAACATAAAATAAAGCATTTTTGTTAAAAGAATGGTGGGTACAAGGAAAGGTGCATCCAATCATAGGATTTATCATTTAGGCCTTTATAAGTTTTTTAGATGAATCTAACGATTCATAGTTTGAATCATATAAGGAAATATAATTTGTTTATGCTAAATTATTACATTGATGGTAAGTGTTAGTTAACATATTTGTTTTACTCTTCTTTTTGTATACATCTCATAACAATCATGATATTGAAACTACTAGATTTGATATCAAAACTACTAGATTTGATATGATAATCATAGATAATTTCTCATCTTACATGTTAGACATATCCTCATTTCACCCTCTATATGTTTGACATCATTTTCCTACCTTCATCTCACCTTAGATATATGTTTGACATTATATGTTTAGTTATGGAGAGACTTAGAGAGAGATCGAGAGGGAGATGATATGTTTGACATCATATCCTTATTTCACCTTCTATAGGTCTAGCATGCCCTCATTTCACAATCTATATGGGTTACAGAAAGAGCAGAATGAGGAAGATGGGAAGAGAGAGAGACATAGGGAGAGAGAGATGTTTGGTATGATTTGTATATTCTCATTTCACCTTCTATATGGTTTTTGTTGCTTTGCATATCCTCATTTCACCTTTCTACATTTACTTTACACCTGCCAATTGCATTTTCTTGAAAGTTTCGAAAGCCTTATCAAAAAATCCATTTTGTGCATATATCTTGCAATCATTGCATTCCATGAGACAACATTTCTTTGAGGTGTCATGCCAAACTATTGACATGCCTTGTCTATGCTTCCACACTTTGCATACATGTCTAAAAGGGCAGCTGCAAATACAACATGTGACAAAATTCCTATATCCTTTATGCTTTGATGGTTGTCTATACCCTATTCCAAAGATCCCATTTTGGCATAGGCAAGGAGGATGGTGGATAAGGTTGTGGAATTTGGATTTACATCCACCAATTGCATTCCATGAGACAAAATTTCTTTGAGGCATCATGTCAAATAGTTCACCTGCCTTGTTGATGCAAGAGCATAGGCTCAAAACCAATCAAGTGACTTTAGGAGATGGCAAGGAGGATATTTTCATGTTTCCAAGTGGTCTTGCAGGTCAAAACATCCATTTAAGTCATTTAGATAAGGGTTTCCCATGTTCCAGCCAAAATGGACTATTTGAAAACTGTGATTATTCCATGAGGTGTAATTTACGTGAACATACCTAATCCAATGAGTTAGACCCCTTATAGCAACTTATTTTGCATTTTATAGCAAACTGCGTACTCTCGATCATTGAGGGGGTAGTTTTAGTAAATTTTGATTTTCTCCCAATTTCACCATATGCAGGTATATACAGAGCTACAAGAAAGATTTCAGAGGTTGGTCATAGGTGTAAGTGCCATTTTGAATAAGCCATACTCTATTTGGCCTAAAGAGACCCTGTTTTGGTGTATTTTTGAGAATTCTTGTGTTGGGTGAGTGATTTCTGCAAGGGACATGTTTAGACATATTATATATGCCTATTTACACCTTCCCTATCAATCTCAGGGTTTAAATCCACATGCAAGTCTCTGATGTTACATTACAATCCCTAAAATAAGCCTAATTTGACTGTAACAACCCAATTTTTTCCTATTCCGTACAAAACAACCCTATCTTATTTTCACATATGTTTTACAAGGACCAAAAGGGTATCCAAATTAGATCTCAGATCTCCATTATTAGGTGTATGAAGGAAGTTATGATAGGAAAGGTCTCTGAGAAGGGCTACAAACTCCTATGCCACTTACAAGGCAAGTACATGTTATACTAATCATAGAGATCTTCCCATGCCTGGAAAAGGTTGGGATAGTGAATTTAAGCATACTTGAGTGTTTTCAAACCATGTGAATCTCTATAAGTCTTCCAATCAAGATTTGCTCTTGTTTTTGTAAGGAAAAGAGAGCATCTTAGAACGTATTTCTAAGAACAGTGGTGTCTTTGACAGATTTAAATTCTTTTCAATTGCTTCAAAAACACACACAACTATGCCATTAAAGTGGAAACAAACATAGAACATTTCCAACATTGACCCTTAGAGGAAAGCACAAGTGAACATTAAATAGTTTCAATAGCAGAGACATTAAACATGAAAAATAGAACAAGAACACAGATTTACATGGGGAAAACCCTTACGGGTAAAAAACCCCACACTCCAAATCATAGAGCCATTGTATTATTCAGCAACCAAATAGTTACAATTCATTTACAGGCTCGTAGCCTTTACAAGAGATTAACATCTTGTTCCTTCTGAAGAATATCTGACAGTATAACCCTGCACAAAGTTCTGCAGCACTCGGTTGGTTCTTCATACTGTTATCATGCCACAAATAGCACACAATACAGAACTTCACCTTCTCAGCCAGAACCCTTTCACCTGAACTCTGTTTACACTCTCTCCTCAGTCCTTTTACATACTATTAACATGCTGCATACAACATACAACATAGAACTTCATCGAAGAAGAAACAACAGAGCTCACTAGATTGAACTCATGAATGGTTCCTTAGACTCTCTCTCTATCGATTCCCAATTGATTTTAGCAATCTAATCAAGAAAATCATGCAACTGACCGTTCGTTCCAACTGCCAAGCATCGCTGTCTTCCAACCGTCCAAACTGCTGCTTCTAACCGTTCGCATATTCATGAGAAACTTTAGTCCCACATGCATCCATCATCAGGCGACTATCCAATTTATAGACTCAACCACTTAGTAAGACTATTGTTGGCACTTTTTCCACCGACGACCCCAGTCTAACCTCATAGGTGTAATCCAAAACCATCGGCCAACACTCCACCATTTACTCCATCAAGTCATTGTCCCACCGATGCCCAAGACTTTGTGCCTTCATCAGAATGACACAGCTCATCGGAGAAACTACTACAAGCTCCACTGATTGCCAACCTTATGCTGATAGACATCATATATCAGTTGAACCATTGAACCCGATGAACCATTGAACCTGACGGGCGAAGTTCAAACCTTCATCAAAGTAACCAATGCATATCAGTTGAACCATTGAACCTGATGAACCATTGAACCTGACGAGCGAAGTTCAAACCTTCATCAAAGTAACCAATGCATATCAGTTGAACCATTGAACCCAATGAACCATTGAACCTGACGGGTGAAGTTCAAACCTTCATCGAAGTAACCAATGCATATCGGTTAAACCATTGAACCCGATGAACCAATGAACTGATGCTGTGGAACCAAGGAACCAATGAACCATTGAACCTGTAATTTGAGTCACTAGTACTCAACATTCTCCCACTTGACGAAGGAATTACAGGAAACCATGAATGCTCCAAGTCACAGAACCAAGCTGATACTACCTCCAGAAACAAGATAGATCATCAGCTAGAACAACAATCAAAAAGCTGACTGCTCCCATCCAACTGAACCAAAAAACCCACTTGATTGAAAAAAGCACACACATCCAGTGCTAAAACATCCAATCACTCATACCTTGAAGGTATGAACATCAGTAGACTCATGCCACCTACACATACACCCATCAACTACAAATACAAGCTCCATGTGTCAACCAGTTGAAGAAGATCAAAACACATCAAAAAACTCCCACTGCATGGATAATGCAGATTTGAAAAAGATCTAGACATACTAAGTCTACCAATAGCATAACACAGAAAGTGTAAACATCATGTAGTACCAAGGAAACATCCACCATGATATGCAAAAAATTGTAAATCAATAACCAGTACATCTCACCACCAGTCCAGAAACCTCTCAAGTTCTTCACACCCAACAATGAAAGAGATGACAGAACAGAACCTTCATGCTATCACCCAACAACATAAGTGAAAGTACATGATCACAAACTAGTGATCACTTCAGCTCCGAACAAAACCTCAAAACAATGTAATGTGAAACACACCATCAAAGAAAATAACTGAGAACAATAGAGAGTAACTCTACACATCATATACCTGTAGACAATCCTTCTACATACACCTCTAAATGCCAACTGTGTCAAGTATGATCTCCTTCAAAACATCCCAAAGAGAACAACATAACAACACCCAACAAACATTCAATCTCAAGAGATCAAATTTCAACATATATATCATGTATCTAACAAGGATGTAAGCCTCTCAAACCAAAGAAGATCAAACTAATGCATTTCCCAATTCAAGAAATCAGCCCATAAACCATCTCTTAACAGTCCTCATCAATGAATGATATCTTAAACTCAAATGCATAAGGAGATAAACATGCTATCCATCTCTCACAATGAATCCTCTAGAATCATATATCAATAGTTCAAGAACCATATCTATGAAAGAAAGCATAAAATACCTAAGAGAAATAATGGGCAATACCTCTCAAGTAATAAACTGCCAAGTAGACCAAGAGTGGGGACTGAGAATGTTCTTCCAAGATATCCAAGTCCCAAGGACTTTCTCTAAGAACACTCTCCTCTAGATCTTTGTTGAACTCATGTCCAACCAAGGTAAAGACTCCTTGGACTTCCTGCTGCAAATTCTGATCAAGCACAACATATACAGTCTCACCTTATTCTCCATGTATCCATGAGTACCTATGAACAATCACCTCATGCTAAACTCCAACTGCATCACTACAACACTATGAAGTAATCAAGAAAAAGATAAATGTACCCAAACATAGAGAAGTTACCAGACCACTGTCAAAGCTCCAATCATCTGAATCAGGAACTTATCTTGACATCATGATCTTACCATCTCCCTTAGGAGATTCCATGCTTTAGGTAAACTTAACCAAAGTCTCAAGAGCAACATATCATGCCAAAACTCAAATTCTTAAACAAGAGTATATCGTGACATGAAACTAATCAAACTCTAAACCAACATCACCTGTCAAGCATCACCAACACCTTAGCCAAGAATTTCATAAATCCTCCACGACTTCAAGATGTTACATATCCTCAAATAGTGCCCTTGCAAATGTGAAAGAACCCTTCTGCAGCAACAGGATCTAAGAGCTCCTCCTAGTAACATCTGCAACACTAAAGAAGATCATTCACCACTAAGTGAAGAACACACAGTTAATGCTAAAGCTCGCACTGAACTGTAACAACAGATCTTTTCAAGCATCCTGACCAAACATCTTCGAGTCTAAAAATCCTCCAGGTCCACACATTAACATGTCCATGTGACTATAAAACCAAGTGACACCAAGATCTCCAAACCAAGGAAATAAACTATCAATGTTAATAGCTTACACAAACCTGTGTATTCAAGCTATACATGACATCATGATACACATGTTACAGGTCTCCATAACCAACTATTCAGATACTTTGCAACATCCATCCTCTCATCTTGAAATAGTCACACCAATGCACAAGTGACCACAGACAACGCTAGGTAACAAGTTTGCACAATCAAATAATCAATCTTATGGATATAGATCGTCCACTTCCAAGTTATCCCACTACAATCAATAGGCTGTACACACCTAAAAAACTACATAACTCATAGATCCAACTATACTAAAACAAGCAAACTTACTATTGCACTAGAAACTGTAAAATTGAGATCTCAAGGAATAGATAACAATGTAGACAACATGACTCAAGCACCAGATTACTTACAAATCTGATTCGCCAAACATGTCCACAACTAGAGCACCATAGTTAAGAAACCAGAAGCATTACCACAGAAATGCTGAGTGTCATATCACATACCAGCACTCCCATGCAGAGAAAGCATTTCACCGCCTCACACCATGCACAGAGCATGCATGTAAAACTGCAACTATATCATCCAGTAACACCCCAAAAGCCAGGGTCTAGAAATAACTTAACTGCAGCTTCACAAAACCACAAGTTTTTCTTTTGACCGTGTAAAACCTGCAAAACCACTGTGTTTGAAAAACACCCATGCACATCCATACCCACTTCACATCTGGAAAACCCAAAAGTCTGCAACATAAACTCCATAACAGTTAAACCAAAAAAATGGATCATCATGAATATGCAGAACCATAGATTTTAAGGAAAAACTATAAAACCCCTAAAATCCAATAAACATGAATCTGAGTCATGCAAGTACAAAATATCCAATTAGGGAAACAACAATTCAAGAGCTTTAGGCCCACTTGTAGACCAATCCCTCAACCACCAACATTCACATGCATCTGAGAGAATTAAGCTATTACAGAAGCTCTCAGACCATCCAATGATCAACTCCATAGCCTACATGAAATTAGGGTAACAAAAAATTATGCCTTCCAATACCAGGAATAAAACACCCAGCATAAGCACAATACTCCAAGGCTGAGAAGTAACACAAACTTCTTCATATCATCAAAGAGCCTCTCACACAGACACCCAATATGAAAGTTACTACAGCAACACAACCACAAAGCAAACCCCATGCAACGGGATTAAATACTATCAACTAAGAGCCTCAGGCCACATCATGACCAGCTCCAATCTCTTCATCTTCACCATCCTTCAAGCGCCTTCTGTAACATGAAGACAAGATTAACTACAAGACTTCCACTCAAACAAGGATCAAACAAATAGACATTTCCTTCAGATTTCCTCAAGTCTGTCACACTAAGAAATCATCATAGAAAGAAAACCCAGACCTTATACACCAGGAACTCTTACATGCAAACACATGCAACACACAAATGTACAAATGTGAGAAACAAAGAAGATCCCAGAACTTGGCTCTGATACCACTTGTAAGGAAAAGAGAGCATCTCAGAACGTATTTCTAAGAACAGTGGTGTCTTTGACAGATTTAAATTCTTTTCAATTACTTCAAAAACATGCACAACTATGCCATTAAAGCAGAAACAGACATAGAACATTTCCAACATTGACCCTTAGAGGAAAGCACAAGCAAACATTAACTAGTTTCAATAGCACAGACATTAAACATGAAAAACAGAACAAGAACACAGATTTATGTGGGGAAAACCCTTACGGGTAAAAAACCCCACACTCCAAATCACAGAGCCATTGTATTATTCAGCAACCAAATAGTTACAATACATTTACAGGCTCATAGTCTTTATAGGAGATTAACATCTTGTTCCTTCTAAAGAATATCTGATAGTATAACCCTGCACAAAGTTCTGCAGCACTCGATTGGTTCTTCATACTGTTATTGTGCCACAAATAGCACACAATATAGAACTTCACCTTCTTAGCCAGAACCTTTTCACCTGAACTCTATTTACACTCTCTCTTCAGTCCTTTTACATACTGTTAACATGCTGCGTACAACATACAGCATAGAACTTCACTGAAGAAGAAACAATAGAGCTCACCAGATTGAACTCATGAACGGTTCCTTAGACTCTCTCTCTATCGATTCCCAATTACTTTTAGCAATCTAATCAAGAAACTTATGCAACTAACCGTTCATTCCAACTGCCCAGCATCGCTGTCTTCCAACTGTTCAAATTGCCGCTTCTAACCATTCGCATATTCGTGAGAAACTTTAGTTCCACATGCATCCGTCATCGGGCGACTATCCAGTTTATAGACTCAACCACTTAGTAAGACTATTGTTGGAACTTTTGCCACTGACGACCCCAGTCTAACCTCATTGGTGTAATCCAAAACTATCGGCCAACACTCCACCATTTACTCTGTCAAGTCATTGTCCCACCGATGCCCAAGACTTCGTGCCTTCATCAGAATAACACAGCTCATTGGAGAAACTACTAGAAGCTCTGCTGATGGCCAACCTTATGCCGATAGACATCATATATCAGTTGAACCATTGAACCTAATGAACCATTGAACATGACGGGCGAAGTTCAAACCTTCATCGAAGTAACCAATGCATATCGGTTGAACCATTGAACCCGATGAACCATTGAACCTGACAGACGAAGTTCAAACCTTTATCGAAGTAACCAATGCATATTGGTTGAACCATTGAACCCGATGAACCATTGAACCTGACGGGCGAAGTTCAAACCTTCATCGAAGTAACCAATGCATATCGATTGAACCATTGAACCCAATGAACCGATGAACTGATGTCGTCGAACCAAGGAACCAATGAACCATTGAACCTGTAAATTGAGTCACTAGTACTCAACAGTTTTAAGCATAGAGTGAAGCTAGTGTGAGCTAGTGAGAACTTGAATTGCTTAGTTCATTACATGAACATATCAAGTTGAGGTCATATGATGTAGTGCATATCTCTAGACAAGATCTATTTCATGAAGTATAGGATTCATGTGAATAGACAAGGCATGATAGGTTGCAAGTGAGTGTTCAAGGTAAAGAGCCAAGTTGATGTGACTATGGATGAGCTAGGATGGTATCACTTCTCTATGCTTCCACACTTTGCATATATGTCTCCTAGTGCAGTTGCAACTACAACATCTGTGCATTTGTCTTTCTCTTGCAAAACGAGGAAGAGAGTAAGATAGAGAGAGACATGTTTTGCATGATTCACATATCCTTCTTTCACTTTATATATGGTTTCTATGCTTTGCATATTCTCATTTCACCTTTCTACATTTGCTTTACACCTATCACTTTGCATACATGTCTATCACGGCAATTGGAACTACAACATCTGACAAAATTCCCATATCCTTTATGCTTCGATATATGTAATTAGAAGACATTCCATACCTCATGGGGTTGAATTGACTATGCCAATGCATCGGGGTGGGTGGGTGAATGCTAGGGGAGGTGTCTTTTTCAATGGAGAAGCCTCTTGGTCATTATCAAGCACAGACAATCTCTCAAGAGCCCTAAGACAAAAAATGTGTCAAACTTTGGACCAACTGTTCCATCAAACTGTGATACCTAGGAACATCTTATTTTTCATGTATAGGTGGATGTCAGGTCCACCTATAAATACCTACCTTAGTTTTTTTTAAATCAATTTCGTTTGCCTATGGTGGCAAGGAACACATTGTTCCAAAATGCTTCAGTTTCATGCAATGAAAAGGTGTTAGGAGTGAAATTTTGCATTCCACAGCTCGTGGGGCTGAACCGACCACCCCAATGCATTGGGGTGGGTGGGTAAATGCTAGGAGATGTCTTGTTTCATGCACCAAGTGTCCCAGTCATTCGGGGCAGCAGGCTACCAGCAAAGTCACTTAAGATCCTAAGAGTAAAAAACTGTCAAACTTTGATGGAGCAGTTCTTGGAATTCATGGCAGATAAGAATGTTCTATTTAGACCTATAGGTGCATGTGGGGTCCATCCATAATAACCTCTCTCAATTTTGGTCAACTCCAATCCATTTGATTGTGTCGAAACCAAATGCATTCTTGCAAAATGCTTTAGTTTCATACAACACAACCTTGCTAGGAGCCATATTTTTCATTCTGCTGGTCATGGGGCCAAACTGATTGCACCAACACATCGGGGTGGGTGGGTTAATGCTAGGGGAGGTCTTGTTTCATGCGCCAAGTGTCTCAGTCGTTCTGAGCTGCAAGCTACTGGTAAAGTTGAAAGGTGCTAGGAGTGAAATTTTGCATTCCACATGTTGTGGGGTCGAATCAACTATGTCAACATGTTGGGGTGGGTGGGTAAATGCTAGGGGAGGTCTCATTTCATGCGCCAAGTGTCTCAGTCATTTCAGGCTGCAAGCTACCGATAAAGTCGAAAGGTGCTAGGAGTGAAATTTTTTATTCCATAGGTTGTTGGGCTGAACTGACAGTGCCAACACGTCGGGGTGGGTGGGTAAATGCTAGGGGAGGTATTGTTTTGTGTACCAATTGTCGCAGTCATTCTGGACAACAGACTATCGACAAAGTCACTTAAGATTCCTAAGAGCAAAAAAATGCCAAACTTTGATGGAGTAGTTCTCAGAATTCGTTATAGCTAGGAATGTTTTGTTTGGACCTATAGGTGCACATGGGGTCCATCCAAAATAATCTCTCTTAGTTTTGGTCAAATCCAATCGGTTTGATCGTGTCGAAATCAAATGCATTCTTGCAAAATGCTTCAATTTCATGCAGTGGAAAGCTGCTAGGAGTGAAATTTTGCATTCCCAAGCTCATGGGGCTGAACTGACTACACCAACACATCAGAGTGGGTGGGGAATGCTAGGGGAAGTCTCATTTTATGCACCAAGTGTCCTAGTCGTTCGGGGTAGAAGGCTACCGGCAAAGTCACTTAAGATCCCTAAGAGCAAAAAACTACCAAACTTTGACAAAGTAGTTCTCAGAATTCATGGCAGCTGAGAATGTTCCATTTGGAAATACAGGTGCACATGGGGTCCATCCATAATAACCTCTCTCAGTTTTGGTCAACTCCAATCCATTTGACCGTACCGAAATCAAATGCATTCTTACTAAATACTTTAGTTTCATGCAACACAACCTTTCCAGGTACCGTATTTTTTGTTTTTCTTATCGTGGGGCTTAACCAACTGTGCATTGGGGTGGGTGAGTAAATGCTAGGGGAGGTCTCATTTCATGTGCCAAGTGTCACAGTTGTTCTAGGCTGTTAGCTATTGACAAAGTCACCTTTGTTGATAACTAACAACCCCGAATGACTAGGACATGACACATAAAACAAGACCTCCCCTAGCATTCACGTACCCACCCCAACATGTTGACATAGTCGGTTCGGCCCCACGACCTCTGGAATGCAAAATTTCACTCCTAGCACCTTTCGACTTTGCCGGTAGCTTACAACATGAAATGACTGAGACAGTTGGCACATGAAACGAGACCTCCCCTAGCATTTAAATACCCACTCCGACATGTTGGCGCAGTCGGTTTGACCCCATGACCCATGGAATGCAAAATTTCACTCCTAGCACCTTTCGACTTTACTGGTAGCTTGCATCTCGAAATGACTAAGACACTTGGTGAACAAAGCGAGACCTTCCCTAGCATTTACCCACCCACCCCAACATGTTGCTGTAGTTAGTTCGGCCCCACAACCTGTGGAATAAAAAATTTCACTCCTAGCACCTTTTGACTTTGCTAGTAGCTTGCAACCCTCAATGACCAAGACACTTGGTGCATGAAACGAGACCTTCCCTAGTATTTACTTACCCACCCTGATGTGTTGGCACTATCGGTTCGGCCCCATGACATGTGGAATGCAAAATGTCACTCCTACCACCTTTCCACTGCATGAAACTGAAGCATTTTGCAAGAATGCATTTGATTTCAACATGGTCAAATGGATTGGAGTTGACCAAAACTGAGAGAGATTATTTTGGATGGACCCCATGTGCACTTGTAGGTCTAAACAAAACATTCCCAGATGCCACAAATTCTGAGAACTGCTCCATCGAAGTTTGGCAATTTTTTGCTCTTAGGGATATTAAGTGACTTTGCCGGTAGCTTGCTTCCCCGAATGACTGAGACACTTGGCGCATGAAACAAGAACTCCCCTAGCATTTACCCACCCATCTCAACATGTTGGCATAGTTGGTTTGGCCCCATGAGCTGTGGAATATAAAATTTCACTCCTAGCACCTTTCCACTACATGAAACTGAAGCATTTTGCAAGAATGCATTTGATTTTAGCATAGTCAAATGGATTGGAGTTGACCAAAGCTAAGAGAGGTTACTGTGGATGGACCCCACATGCACTTGTAAGTCTAAATATAACATTCCTAGTTGCCACAAATTCTAAGAATTGCTCCATCAAAGTTTGGCAATTTTTTGCTCTTAGGGCTCTTAAGTGACTTTGTTGGTAGCTTGCTGCGATGAATGACTGTGACACTTGGCGCACAAAACAAGATCTCCCCTAGAATTTACCTAGCCATCCCAATGTCTTTGCATAGTCGGTTTAGCCCCACGAGCTGTGGAATGCAAAATTTCACTCGTAGCACTTTCCACTTCATGAAATTGAAGCATTTTGTAGAATGCATTTGATTTCGGCACGGTCAAATGGATTAGAGTTGACCAAAACCAAGAGAGATTTTTGTGGAAGGTCCCCACATGTACCTGTAGGTCCAAATAAAACATTCCCATTTTCCATGAATTCTTAGAACTACTACATCAAAGTTTGGCAGTTTTTTGCTCTTAGGGATCTTAAGTGACTTTGCAGGTAGCCTATTGCCCCGAATGACTGGGACACTTGGTGCATGAAACAAGACCTCCCCTAGCATTTAACTACCCACCCTGATGCATTAACATGGTCAGTTCAGCCCCACGAGTTGTGGAATGCAATTTTTTACTCCTAGCACCTTTCCACTGCATGAAATTGAAGCATTTTGGAACAATGTGTTCCTTGCCACCTTAGGCAAATGAAATTGATTAAAAAAAAATGAGGTAGGTTTTTGTAGGTGGACCTAATATCCACCTATACATGCAAATAAGGTGTTCCTAGGTGTCACGTTTTGATAGAACAGTCGGTCCAAAGTTTGACACCTTTTCTGTCTTAGGGCTTTTAAGAGACTGTCTCTATCCAATGTAGCCGAGAATGACCATGAGGCTTCACCACCAAAAAGACATCTCCCCTAGCATTTACCCACCCACCTGGATGTGTTGGTGCCATTCATTTGGCCCCAAGAGATGCCAAATGTAAAAGTTTCTAGTCCTAATATATTTCTAGTAGATAAAAATTTAGTACTATAAAGGTGTTCTCACTTGATCCAATGTGTTGTAGGGCATCAATTAAGGTTCCCTTACCACTGCTATCAATTGTTAGCACCAAATGTGAAGAAACAAATGAGAGTTTGTCATTAAAATGCATAGTAACATCATTCAAACTCATTATGAAATAGTAACTAAAGGACATATCATCATGAAATAATCATAAAAACCTACCTTTCTCTCCTTCCAAAGGCAACTTCATAAGGATTATGCTTACCTCCATCATACTCAAATCCTGCATACAAATGCAATTGTACTATTTAGTTAAAATGAGTACACCAATGAACTCTATAATGAAATGAAGCTAATTAACCAGGACCAAGGAGCACATATAAGAAGGTAAGATAGATGTCAAAAATATAGAAGGTGAAATGAGGATAGAAAAGAAAAATAACATACCTTTTTGTCATTCCACTGATTCAATCTAATGAACCATCCTGGTCTTCTCTACTCTTTATTGTGTTGAGTATTGCCTCATGGTCAGACTCATGAACCTTCCATAAGGTCTTGTTCAATGGTCTACCCCCATATTTGATCAAATGAATGTTTGATTCCACAAAAATGTTAGAATAATGAAGAATCTTCCTATGTGTGTCAAAGTCCTTGAACAACCACACATTAGACTTCTTCACTGGGTACCTTCTAAGCCATGTTCCAGTAACAACCACTGATCCTATAGGGTACTTGATGTTTTCTCCATCTATAATAGGGGCATCTAATTTCTTTTTTTGTCTCATTTTGTGCGCCAAGTGTCCTAGTCATTAGGGATTTCTTCAATATTTACTTGAGATGGGATAGATGGCATACCTTCAATTGGAGATGGAAAAGATGAAAAACCTTGAAGTTGAGATGGAGAATATGGTGTACCTTCAACTTGACATGTGAATGATGGCGTGCCTCCAACTTGAGAAGAGAATGAAGATGTACCTCCAACTTGAGAAGAGAATGAAGGTGCATGTGAAAGATGGAGTGCCTCCAATTTGAGAAGAGAAGGATGGTGTACCTTCATCTTGACTTATGAAATATGGAGTGCCTCCAACTTTGATATTCAATTTTCTCGTTGAACAAAGGTTTTGCATTCATTGCCTTTGTGTTGCCAATTCCTTCTCTCTCTTAGCTTTATTAGGTGATTCATGTTCCTCTTGAATTGGTGGCATGTATTCTTCTATGGTTGACAATTTCCTACTTTTGTGAAGTTGCCTCATTCTTTCTCTTTTCTTTTTATTCTCAGCTTCACGCTCTTTTGGAGTTAGAGTCTTTGCTCGTTTCCTCGGCATGATGTTGATTTCTATTTACATCATGAATAAGACATAGATAAATTAGTCTATCTTGGTACACTAGAGTAAAGTAATATCATACACAAATCTCAAAATATAATCATATAATTATAGTGAATAAATGATTATAAATTTGAAAATTTATAGTTTCCTAGGGTGGTCCAACCTGAAACATAAAGATCACACACATGTCATATACTAGCAATCTTTTACAAATCAAGATTAAGCTAGGATAACATTCAAATTACAAGGCAAGATGACATATATCATACCATTCTTGTACTTCATGGAGTAACTAACATTCATCATTTATATGATATTTAAGAACGTATCATAGCAATACCAAGTATTTAGCATTACATCAATGGCCAAGATATGGTCAACATTTACAAATGGTGGTAAGCACAATCTCTAGGTTAATTTTGAACATTTTCTTAACATATCTTCTCAAACATTTTGCTTGATCTTGTCTTAGGTTATCTTTTAGTACTTTATTCCTCTATCATATTTTTTTTAAAATAGTGTATGTAGAGCAACCTCCTACTAGCTAGCAAAAAAATGAGATAAACAAAAAAATAAAACACAAAGATTTTAATCAAGATCAATGAAAGATCTGAAAACATGACAAGTTAGATTAAAGATGAAACATATTCATTCCTATTTAGGACAAATACCTTCTCTAATCCCTCTCCCATTCCTAGTCAAATTGGTTGTGAAATTATAATCAAGTGTCAAATTCAGTTTCTTTTTGTAGCTTCACCAAATTTGGTGTCCTTCGTTTGATCTTGACTGCTACTTCATGATGCATGAATCTTTCATTAAATCATGAAAATGCTATGGAAATGAATATTATTTGAAATCTTAGAGGTTCTTGAAACTTTGGGAGCCTTCCTTTCACACATAATGATGCCTTGAATCCAATAAGTACCACAACTCTTTCCCCTTGAAACCTGGGGTAGCTTATACTAACTATGGAAGGGTTCTTAGCTTTGTGAAAACCATGAACTTGCTGTCCACTTTGATGGATTTAACATGCAATATCCATAGACCTTAATACCCCATACTCTAGAATGGATTAAAGAGAAGTGATATGTAAAAGTTGCATGATCACCGTAAGAACCTCATATACAATAGTCTTGTTGATAACTGAGAGGGGGGGGGTGAATCAGTTATCCTAATTATTTCCCTTAATGAACTTTCCTTTTAATTGATGCAGCATAAAATCAAACACAAAACATTAACCATGAAATAAGAAACACATGACACAGTATTTTTGACGTGGAAACCCTGTTAAGGGAGAAAACCACGGGGTGATTAACCCAAAATTATTCTCTGTTAGAAGAATAGGAAATTACAAAAATGGCACTTGCCAATAAGGGCTCACTGCCCGAGCACACTGCTCACAAGAGGCCCACTGCCTACAAGAAGACACACTGTCTACAAAGTGATGAGAATCACAGTCTTGAACTGATTGGAAGCATCTGCATATGCTGGAGTTCAGTTCCGGTTAGGCTCAGTACACTGATCTGCTGCACTTCATCTTTCCTCTGTTCTTTATTCTGCTACCTTTCACATACCGGATCCTTTTTTTTGCTACCTCTGCTCTTTTTCTGGACTTATTCGCATATATCTCCACATCAACACCACCCTTCACAACTAAATCCATCCTCTATATATATCCGCACAAGTAATTTCATCATCTTTCTAGTCGGCATCCGGAACAGTCTAGTTTCTTACAAACTTTTGTTCTGTCGGCTGAATCCTTCCTCACCAAGCAATGCGGATCAAGCATATACTTGTAGATATCATTAATCATGTCGGCCAAACATGATTCATGCCTTCACACCCTCTGTCATCAACAGTAACCCATCCGGAAAGCAGTCTGATACTCTGCCAGTCAGTTCTTGCTCTGTTTTCACTGTCTCTCAGGAATCCGGTACTCAACCATTCATATCTTTTTCCTCGTCCATCACCGGAGGCTAAATCCTTGGAATATACCACTCAAGGTAGTCCTCTTGACTTCCCCAAATCTGCACTGCACCAAGACACTTCCTCTGAGAGATCCGGACCAATCTGTCGGACCTTGCCACATGCTCTGTTCTTCTTCACCGGACCACAACATTCTTTATTCTGACTTCCGGTAGAGACACATTATGACTTGCGGATATGTGGGATGACCTTTGTTGCCATCAATGACAACAACCATGAATCCATATAGTGTCTCTTGCCAACAATCTCCCCCTTTGGCATTGATGGCAACACTTAGTGAAAAATGACTAAGTGTTTTCACTATGCTCCCCCTTTGCTGATGCTCTGTCCTTATATACAATTTCCGGAACTCCCCCTTAGTTGGATCCCTCATTTTTCACTGCTCCTCACTCCCCCTTTGACATCAATGGCAAAGGGTAGGGTCCGCACACCAAAATTTTCAAAAATTTTCTATATATAGCCGCATATTTACATACTCACATGTACTGAAGAATGTCTGCAAAGGATGTCTGCAATTGGATCATTTCTGTAGCCCAACTTTGCTTCATTCTATCCAAAATTAAAATGTGACCACTTAGCAAAAATGCAAAAGCTTCTGCCCGCTTGAGATCTGTCGGATCTTTTGTTTGGGCGGTGGTCTGAGCATCACTGATGGCCTCATGCATTGTTTCCAACTTAGGGATTATAATCCTTCTAAGTTCTCCCATCCGGTTGGTGATGTTCTTCCTTTCCTTCTCAAGATTTTTTATTTCATTCAAGACTGCAATGGTCTGACATTCTTGATTTATTATAGAGGAAGAGAGAGGATCAAAACTTTGAGATAAGCTTTGTAGCTTATCCTGTTCCTCTTTTATTTTCTTGTCAAATGCTGCTGTTGCCTTTGACCAGGATATACAAAATTTGTAGATGTCACCGCCATCCTTAAGAGCATTCTCTAAGCTCCTTATTCCAATGCTTACAATCTTCCTATCCTTAGAGATTAATTCTAATATTTCTGAAAATCTTTTATCCAAAAATTCCTTCCGGACCTTTTCTTCAGCTGATTTTTCTAGAGAATCAAAATGTGTATCAACACTGCTGACTAAGGTTTTTAGATTACCGGAAGAGGAGGCTGTCGGATCTATCTGGATTGATGGCATGATTTTTACAAGTACTCCGGAAGCAGCCTCTATCAACTCACAGTCTTCCATATGAGACTTCAGGAGCTTTTCATTTGCCTTGGCATTTGCAAATGAGGCTATCTTCATTGTTTGTACCGGAGAGAGAGAGTCAAAATCAAATGGGCCTTTTAGAAGCTCCGGTTCATCAATCTCTAGAGTTTCTTTACTCAAAAATTGTTGAACAGTTTGTGCAGTGTCTCTTGCCGGAGACAGATGTTTCTTTTCTTCTGCAGTCTTAGAACTGTCAACCTCTTTGTCTTTCACCACTGCTTCCTTCTCCTGTAGTTGCTCTTCTTCTTTGGATCCGGAGACTGTAGGGGAAACCGGAGGAGAGATGCTAGTTTGTTCATGAGCCACTTCTTCTGGAGTAGAGGGTCCCAAGTCCTCAGCTGTTTCTGTACCTAAATCCTCTACAACCGGAAGATTGAACCTTTTGAAGGCCTTCCGGAGGATCTCTTCTGTTTCTTGGGCCACTTTGTCAGTCTCGCCAAGCATGAGTTGATTCATCCTGGCTTTGCTTCTGAACTCATCTTTGCAGTCTTTGAAGATAATGTTCATTGTCTTGGGATCAATTTGAGGATATAGCTGAATAGCTATCTGCTCCCGGATCTCAAGATCTTTAGCATGAGCATTATTCTTTCTTACTTCCATTTCCTTTTCTAGGCTTTTAGGAATAAGAGATATTATTTCAATGAAAGCCTTATTATATATGTTAAGATATTTTACTGTGGCCTCCTGCAGAGTCTTTTGGTCGGCCTCACTGAAGTCATCATATGATTCAATCATTGGCTGAAGGTTTCCATCCACCGTGACTGACTTGATTATGCTCTCTAGAGACAGAGTGGGCTTCTCAACAGATACCTCTGCCATTTCCTCCTTGTCTTGGCCTGTGGAGGGCTTACCGGATCCTTTCTTCTTCTGTTTCTTTACTTCTCTTACTCCCTCATCTGATTCTGTTTCCTCTTCATCCTTTTGGCTTCCATAAGCCCTTGTGGCTTTTGTCTTGGATCTCTTACCGGATGCCTGAACTTCCGGTTTTGAACTTTTGGTTGTGGGAGGTGCAGGTCTCTTTGATGATCTGGTCCGGGTGGGAGCTTCAACCGGAGCACTTTCTTTGCTTTTCTCTTCTTCCTCGGCCTTCCTCCTCTTTTCCCGGCTGGCATCAAGTGCCTCCTTTGAGATACCTAGGCCTTGAGCAATGTGCTCTACTTCTTTTCTTACCTTTCTTTTAATCTCAGGTTCCTTGAGTTCTACATGTATTTTTACACTCAGCTCCTCAAAGGTTCCAAACCTTTCTGCCTTAGGATCTTTGGGCTGACTCAGCATGTGTTGAACATGCAGCTCCACTATCTGTTCATCCACTTCATACCCCATGGGCATGATCCAGACAGTCCTTGGCTCCACTGCCTCCATTAGGCACTGATCAGTGTCAACCATAAAGCACACTGAGTCCTTGTATTTCTCAATGAGAGACTGGGGAATTCTCTCTCTTGCTTGCATCATGCTCTGAAAGTTTTTGAAGTATCCCCATAGAGCTGTATTTCTCACTTTTGCATCCCCAAGTCCATGCAAATAGTCTCTTATCTGGACTGCAATAGGTTTGTCATTCTGCCATACCCATCCACTTGTTCTGGGTAGCTCATTCATGAAGTAGAAGAATAGACATACAATAAGAGTACCATACTTAAAGGAATTCTTCTTATCCTTCTTGATTTTCTGTATGTTTTCCATTAATTGGCTTAGCAGTAGTTCGCAGAGATCATATTCTGCATTCTTTCTTAGCATTTCATAGGCAGTGTATATTGCAGTTCCGGATACAGAATTCTCCCTGCTGGAGTGATAGATCTTGTATCCTATTATCATTGATGCATATTTGATATCCGGGTCCGAAATATCTTCAATGGTCATTGCCCTCTTGTCAAATTTTGATCCGGTGGCCTCAGTTACAATGTTGTTCTTGACAGATTTGAGGATAGGTACCCCTCCGGAAGAGTATAGACCAGTTACTGCTCTAATTGCCTCTTTTGTGATCTTGCAGGGTCTATCTAGCCATAGAAAGTTGTCATGCATCCTGCTCAGTACATACCGGACCCATTCATCTTCTTCAAAGCAGGGGAAATGAATAAATTGCTCAAATTGTTTCTTCTGAATATCCTTATACTCTGGTTTAAGCTCAAAAGCATTGTCTATCAGCTGCTTGTGATAGAGGTCTCTTAATTTGAATTCCCCAAATTCCTCAATGTTTGCATGTATGTAAACCCTAATGTCTTCGGTGTGTAAAACTCCGTGAGGAACACTAGAGAAGGCTCCTAGTGGATCTACCTCCAATGATTTGTAGGGATGTTTCTTAAATGAGGGGCGAGGTCTATCAGAGATCTTAACTGTGTTTGGAGTAGCCATTCTTCAAAGATTTGCAGTGAGGTAATGAAAAACGGAGAATACCTTATGCGCCTTCGGTTTGCATGGAGTGGTTGGATTGATTTCTTTATGCAATAGCTTCGGCAGGAGATCCTTGGTGTGCTTGATGAACCTTGTTGCAGAGCTCCACTTTTCGCTTCTTCTCGAGTGCAGAATGAGCAAATGACCTTTGAGAAATCCCTTAAATTGCTCCGCGAACCCTAATATCTGTCTGCAATAAATGCTTCACCTACATCATTCCGGTTTGCCTTGTCTGGATAGCTTGGAGTATCCCGGATTAGTCCTGATCTGTGGATATCATCCGGATCTTTCAATCATGAATAAATCGAGGTAACATATTACAAGAACATCCCAAACACTCTGTCCAATCCGCAGAACAAGATAGTGCATTTTCGGATCTTTCCGGACCTTTTTGTAATCCTTTATCATACCGGAGCATCTCCCTGAACAGGTCTTATTTGATCGATCACAGCTTCTTCATAACTTCATGCGGACCTCTGAAAACTTGACTGAAGTATCTCAAGACTCATATCTACAAACCCTTTGATCCGCATCTTGTGCCACATCCGGTACCACTTGTTTGGCTGGGGGAACAAGATTTTCTTTGAGTCTCCCCCTGAGCCTGAGCTCACTTTTTAATTTCCGGAAGAAATATCAGCACCAGAGTCTGGTGCGGATCCAACCTCTACATTCTCTGAACTTTTCTTCACCCAAATCTTGCTCATCTGATTCCTAACCTCATCCGCATTCATCTTTTGTTTACCCTTGTCTTGATTCTGATTATACACCGGACCTCTTTTGTCCTGATTCTTGTTTCTGCAAACTTTAGCATTATGACCGGACCTATTGCAGATTTGGCAAATAACATTTCTTTGCATATTTGACTGATATCCTCTTGATCTGCATTGATTAGCCATATGACCTACTCTATTGCATGTGAAGCATCTACCTTTGAATGATTTGTTTACTTGCATACTTCTGCATTCATGGGATTTGTGTCCATACCTTTTGCAGTTGAAGCACTGTCCGGAGAAGGATGAATTAATCTGATTCATTCTCATTCTGCACTGATCAGCTTTGTGACCAAAGTGGTTGCAGCTGTGGCAGTATCCATTGAAGGATGGATATCTTTGAGCATTTGGCTGTCTTACCGGAGGTCTTCTAGGCCTGCTTCTTGGATTTTCTGATCCAAGATTCTTCTGACCGGATCCGGAGCTTTCTCCTTTCTCATATCCCAAACCATACTTGTCATCTGTCCTCTTTTGACTTCCAAGAAGAACTTCAAGTTGAGCAGAACTTATCTTGAATTTCTCTTTATATTCATTTGCTGTTTGAAGGTCTCTTTTGAGAGAGGCAATTTGATCCTCAAGTTTTCCTTCATTATCTTTGGCATCTTCAAGATCAGATTCAAGATGTCTGATAATCCTGTCCATCTGGTGGCATTCTTCTGATTTTTCTTTAAGAGATTGTCTTAGATTGTCTTCAGCCTTTCTTTTTTCTTCAATCTCTTGAGTAAACTTTATAGTTCCTGATTCCATTTCATGTCTTAACATAATGACTTCTTTTGATAACTTTTCACATAACTTGGTTTGCTCAGTCAATTCTTCATTTGTATTGCTTTCTTCACTTTGTCTTGCCAACTGTTGAAGCAGCTCCTTTCTCTTTTTCATAGAGAGACTTAATTTGTCTTTTAATTCTCTCATGAATTCATCAGCCTGTTTGAGTCTTTCCTTTAATTCACTGACTTCAGAATTTGACTGTTCAAGATCCTCAAGAGCAGTCTTGAGTTGCTCCCTTAAACCATATGCATCCATTTGAAATCCCAGATCTTCCTCAAGCTGTTAGGCTCTATTAGGAGGAACTTAGCTCTGATACCAATTGTTGATAACTGAGAGGGGGGGGGGGTGAATCAGTTATCCTAATTATTTCCCTTAATGAACTTTCCTTTTAATTGATGCAGCATAAAATCAAACACAAAACATTAACCATGAAATAAGAAACACATGACACAGTATTTTTGACGTGGAAACCCTGTTAAGGGAGAAAACCACGGGGTGATTAACCCAAAATTATTCTCTGTTAGAAGAATAGGAAATTACAAAAA
Organism: Cunninghamia lanceolata; assembly: GCA_027924645.1. NCBI lineage: Eukaryota > Viridiplantae > Streptophyta > Pinopsida > Cupressales > Cupressaceae > Cunninghamia > Cunninghamia lanceolata. The sequence goes on from BSBN01000249.1 coordinate 7,511,003, forward strand.
TGGCACTTGCCAATAAGGGCTCACTGCCCGAGCACACTACTCACAAGAGGCCCACTGCCTACAAGAAGACACACTGTCTACAAAGTGATGAGAATCATAGTCTTGAACTGATTGGAAGCATCTGCATATGCTGGAGTTCAGTTCCGGTTAGGCTCAGTACACTGATCTGCTGCACTTCATCTTTCCTCTGTTCTTTATTCTGCTACCTTTCACATACCGGATCCTTTTTTTTGCTACCTCTGCTCTTTTTCTGGACTTATTCGCATATATCTCCACATCAACACCACCCTTCACAACTAAATCCATCCTCTATATATATCCGCACAAGTAATTTCATCATCTTTCTAGTCGGCATCCGGAACAGTCTAGTTTCTTACAAACTTTTGTTCTGTCGGCTGAATCCTTCCTCACCAAGCAATGCGGATCAAGCATATACTTGTAGATATCATTAATCATGTCGGCCAAACATGATTCATGCCTTCACACCCTCTGTCATCAACAGTAACCCATCCGGAAAGCAGTCTGATACTCTGCCAGTCAGTTCTTGCTCTATTTTCACTGTCTCTCAGGAATCCGGTACTCAACCATTCATATCTTTTTCCTCGTCCATCACCGGAGGCTAAATCCTTGGAATATACCACTCAAGGTAGTCCTCTTGACTTCCCCAAATCCGCACTGCACCAAGACACTTCCTCTGAGAGATCCGGACCAATCTGTCGGACCTTGCCACATGCTCTGTTCTTCTTCACCGGACCACAACATTCTTTATTCTGACTTCCGGTAGAGACACATTATGACTTGCGGATATGTGGGATGACCTTTGTTGCCATCAATGACAACAACCATGAATCCATATAGTGTCTCTTGCCAACAAGTCTACCCTTGTTTATATCTCCAAGAAGATCTTCATGTTGTCTTCACTACTCACACCCCGGGTGCATGTTTTAACAATGTTTGAAATGGCGGGGAGGCTTATGTTGTATCCTTCACATGTCCAAATGATCCTTCCTGTTGTCCCTAAAGGTCAGTCATAAACAACGTGAATAACATCATGACTTCAATTGCTAACAATGGCTGCCAAATACTCCATTTAGGATCAATCTTCTCTCTAAAATAGGATGTGCTTTCTTATGGAGATCTTAAGGCTCAAGAGATTCCAAAATAACATGAAAAATAGTCCTCTATGACTATTGATATTTCAAAGACCTTACAAACCCCCTTACTGAACCTATTTGACAAGATAGGATCTCAAAACCCAATCTTATTTACTGCAATTGCTCTTGGAGTACATACAGATCACAAAAGGACTAAATGCATTATAATGCATGGAGACTTCATGATTGTCCTAGTGAACCTCATCAATGCCTTGACTGTACTGAGATAGTAGGTGACATTATAACACATTTGGATCACAACTTGAGGTTTTATAATAGTCCCATATTCAAGATGATTGTGCAATGTATAAGGGAACATGTGTAGATCATATGTATATTTCTACACTGTCATAGTCTTGGCCAACTTAAGACACTTATATTATCCTTCCTCCACCCTAAAACTTCATCACCCTCATGGAGATTCAGGTACATTACAAAGGACTAGTTACATTACAACATCATACCCTCCTCAACTGTACTATATTACATGCACCCACCAATATCAATACTCTATCTTCCTTAACTATCTAATAACTCCTTGACAAGTCACTATCTATTCAAGACAGCCTCATTGTGATTATAATTTTCCTAATAACTATGCCAATGGCATGTATGGTTATCTTTTAGTTGACGATAATCTTCCCTACCATATGAATATCCTTTCAAGACCACCTAGATATGTTTATATAGTATCATGGATATATTTTTGCATGGATTTGAGATTAATTGACTTATCATTTAGTATTGATTTCCACCTTGTGTATCAGTTGCTATCCTACCCATGGGTGAGAGGTCATAACTATCCTAGGGTTGAATGATAGCTATTGTGGTATAATTTAGTCTTTAGGCTGATATGATAGTTCTTCCAAGTGAGTATGCTAAAGTGACAATGGACTTAGCTTGATTTTAGCATGATGATAATTCATTGGCTAACATGATTTCCCTTAGTATCCTTCTAATTGTTTAGGTTAGTGTTTGAATTAGGATAATAGCACATGTGATTGCACATCTACTCCATAGTGAAAGTGTTTCCATGGCGTTCCTCTAGTTTAGGATTATCCTTGAATGTTGCTAAGACTCCTTCATAAATATATACCAATATATCTTGATGATTTACTTCCCATGGTGATATGGCTTGTTGTCATAGATTGTTATCTCAATAAATATAAATTTTCACTTTCTCATGATAATTTAACTTGTCAAATGATAATCCTCTCACTTCCCTCATGACTGTCCTATAACATGAGATTTCATTCTTTAACATAATCATATAGTGAAGTAAATGAATACATTTAAAGAACATACCTTAGATGAGATTCGAGTTGCCCAATCCTCAAAAAATTGATCTTTTTGGCAAGTTCCTTCGTATTCAATGTTCAATTCTATATAACTCTAATATGATTAGTGAAAATTAAGAAAAAAAACAAACATATATCATCAAATTCAATCTAAATACATGAAAATTAACATTGAAACAATATGGAACATGAAACTATTAATTTAAACAATCAAATTCTATCTAAAAACATGTAATTACTTCTACATTGAAAAACCAAAAAAAGGTGGTGGATTAAGCAAACAATGATTGTCAAAATGTCAACTAGTTAAAAAAGCATTTTATTGTTTGATTGTTCATGTAAAGCAGGGAATAATAGAGCATGTGGGACTGAAACACGGATCCACATGCTTTTTGTCCATTTTTTTGCTTCACCAAAATGTGCTCGCATTATAAGGTGAGCACATTTTGTCAAGCATGGAAAGTTTAAGTGATTTCATTCATCGAAAGTCTTAAGTGTTGTCATGAATGGAAACTTATAAGTGTTTTTAAGTGCATGGAAACTGGGGAGGGATGTACAGAGGTGGTGTGTGTGTGAGAGAGAGAGAGAGAGAGAGAGAGAGAGAGAGAGAGAGAGAGAGAGAGAGAGAGAGAGGAGAGAGAGAGAGAGAGAGAGAGAGAGAGAGAGAGAGAGAGAGAGAGAGAGAGAGAGAGAGAGAGAGAGAGAGAGAGAGAGAGAGAGAGAGAGAGAGAGAGAGAGAGAGAGAGAGAGAGAGAGAGAGAGAGAGAGAGAGAGAGAGAGAGAGAGAGAGAGAGAGAGAGAGAGAGAGAGAGAGAGAGAGAGAGAGAGAGAGAGAGAGAGAGAGAGAGAGAGAGAGAGAGAGAGAGAGAGAGAGAGAGAGAGAGAGGAGAGAGAGAGAGAGAGAGAGAGAGAGAGAGAGAGAGAGAGAGAGAGAGAGAGAGAGAGAGAGAGAGAGAGAGGGTAGATTGATAATTAAGTTTACTCTCAATCTTTACACATTTTTTAAATCAAGGACTTAATTTGTAGTTTATCCATTTATTATGCTAAATCAAATATGAAATTGTGGTTGATGTAGATTCAACTTGCTAACTTTTAAATTCAAAATAATATTGGGCTTATACCAACTCCTTTCCTATTAATCATTATTTTTCAATTTAATATGAAAATATGTGACAAATGCTAATCCATTTGAATCATCACCAAACCCCCACATCTCATACTCTATCATTGCATCATCATTTAGAGAGGATAATCTAAGCATCAAATATTATCTAGCCACTAAGCATATATTGCAAGATTCTTTACCATGTCTCTGATTTTGTTTACACTATTAAATTGGTTAAAGGGTTTTGACCAAGAAGTCTCCTTGCTAGAAAAATCCCTCAATATCTTTAGAGAGAGAGAGAAATAATTTGATACAAAGAGAGGAAGATAGAAAGAGATATGGTGCATGAGAGAGAGACAGATAAGGAGAGAGGAAGGAAGAGATAAAAGTGAGAGATAGAAAGGAGTGAATAGAAAGAGATTAGAGACTAATTTAAAACACACAAGAGAGAGAGAGAGAGATGAACAATGGATCAAGATGAATGGGACAAGTTGGATAGAAGAGATAAATGTATTGTTAGGTTGTGTTTCTA